>JBAMCD010000221.1:10000000-11436500 GCA_037075365.1 Drosophila emarginata | reverse complement strand
CGAGAAACTCGCGTTGAAATCATTTCAAAGTCATTGACACAAGAAGGTAGCAGCAACAACAATCTCGGTGGCATTGGCGTCGGTGGCAACGGAAATGTCTGCCTATATCTCCCTATCTCTCTATGGTTTAATTTGTTTTTTTCCTGTCTAGAGATTTAACTTTTTCTTTTCGCCATGCCGCTCGTGTTAATCACCCGCCCTCTCCATTAATCTCACTCCAAAAATTTTCCGCCAAATGTATATTTTTAATGGTGCGATTTATGTATTTTTAAATGTTAAGCCACTCCCTCTCTTTCCCCCCAACTCTTCTCTGCTCTACCAGATATATAGCAGTCATTTCATATCAATTTAGTCTCTGCATCATAACCATTATTCACAATTCGTCTGCATGAGTTGCACTTATTATTACTTTTAGCTTTTTTTCTTTCTGCTCTACAGAAAGTTGACAACTGAAAATTATTATGTAAAATGTGCAAATGTTTACCCATTTTCCTGGGTCTATGGTAATTAGTTAACTTGAACTTCAACGTGTTTGCTGAGGTTAAGAAAAACCTCTTTTGTTTTTTGATATCTGCTGTTTTTTAGGATTTGTAATGAGTATAATTATATAGACATTGAATATATTTAGGATGTACTATTAGTATAAGCAGCTTGAATGGAAAGTTGTTTTGTTGTGAATTTTTTACCTTGTCACTTTAACTAGTTAAAAGGTAAGCGGGAATGGTTACTAAAACTAATTGCATTACCGTTGTAACGGATAATAAAAATATTTATATAGACTACTAATTTAAAAGCGTTTTTTTACTTAAAATAAACCCAGAAAAATTACTTTCCATTTTAAAGCAGTGGTGTAATAAAACTTAGATCTGCTAGATACCCATTAGACCACAATTAAACGGCTTAGGGCAAATACAAAGAAAATAATGGCAATGATGATGAACTTTATTCTAAACATTTTTAGCTTTTACTAATAAATTTTTTTCTGAAGTTTGAGGCTTGTAATGATGTCAAAATTTGTTTTTAGGGGAAAAGAAATAGAGATACATAAAATGTTCAACATTATTTTTTGTTTTTGAGTGAGATTCATTTAATAGTATCTTCCCACGGGTTTTCCATACTGGCAAATGGTGATTTCATCTGCCCCTCAATTCATTTCACCTGCAAATGCTATGCACACAAAATGGAGCACGTTTACGAGTATTTGGAATTCATCTATCCATTTAACCAAAGTCGTCCCCCACAGGTCTATAGATGATGGCAGTGGCGCGTTGTAATTCACCGTCATGTAGATAGACTGTCGGGCATCGCGTTACCTCCATCCACCTCTCTCCTTCAGCAACTGCAATAGATTAGACCACAAACAGGCAGTTGGTGCAAAGTGGTTTAGAGGTGGAGGATCAACAATAACAGCAGGATACCGTCACTCCACGTTGGATAAGCTGGCATAGAAAAATAAACGCAACTTTGCTCACGTATTTGGGATTTCAGTCGCTGCAAAGGTATTTAAACTTCATTTTCATATTGTGATGACAATTGCTGGAACCACGAAATGGGTACTGAATATTTCAAAATGCATTACCAGACGCCTGGGGAGACGAGACTAACTGATTGACTGACTGAATGGTCAATGATGCAGCTTTTAACTGCATGGACAAGGGAAATGAAATCAGTAGCGGGAGTATTTTGTGGCTTACATAATTTCTAGTCTGATACGCATAGAAAACTGAACGACATTTGTGGTCTGCAGAGGAGTTTGATATACCACCAACGACCTTGCTCTCGTTCAGACACGTAACTAACCAGTAACCAGTTTACTTTAGTTGAAGTTGGCTAAGATAAAACTAGTAATTTATTTTGGTTTTTTCTCTAGTTTTGATAGATTTGTACTTACCAAATGCCAATGGCAATAACCAGCAGTAACAGCACCTGCAACTTTTTATTGGTTTCCACATATTTATATATAACAAGACGCAACACACTTTACACTTAATTCGATTACAGTTAGTCAACACTCAAAATACGAGTGTATATATTTATTCACACCTGGCAGAGAGGGTATTCTAATTTAAATCAGATTTTAATCAGATGCCTAGAACCATATTTGTTGTAGCACAGCTAAAATGGCTGATGACATAATATACATTAATCAGTGAATGGCTATTTAATTTTTTATTATTTTTATTGCTCACAATGACCAAAAAGAAAATATCATTCGATTTATTGTATGTATATAGAAAACAATAAAAATAATATTTAAAAAATTCAATTCAGTTGATTTGGCATAAATTATCTTCTCAACAGTAGAATAAGGCAAAATTAAGAAGAACAATATTTGGTCTTTTTGTGTGGGTTGTTTGAATGTTTCTTTGCTCAACTGAATAAACTGTTTTGTGTGTTTTGCTGTGAATAATCAATGTATAAAGTATTATCTATTGGAATGTTTTCTTTTAAAAAATGAAAGTAAGCTCGAAAGTATTTATTCTACTTGGGTGAAATCTATGAACTTAATCCCATGACTTGTGTCTCTCTCTCTCTCACTTCCTAAACAATATTTGCATAAAAACCAACTCGCTTTTTGCCAAATGACAAACCTAAAATCTTTTTTTTTGTTTTCACTGTAATGTTTTCTTAATATCATTCTATACTTTACAATAGAAATAAAATAAAAAAGAAAAGAAAATTGATGTATAAATCTAAACTGATTTGAAAGGGTCATTTATTTTGAATTGGTTTCGGGTTTGGGTTGGGTCACACAGCTTTTAGTTTTTATTTGTTCTACTTTGAAATGCGAACATAAATTTTTATTGTGGCATCATTTCACTTTGTTTTTTTCTTTAAGAATTTATATTTATAGATACAAATTCATTTTCGTTGTTTTACGGAAAAACTTTCACATGTCAAGTTACTATTATAATACTTTTATAATAAAGGCTTAGGCGCGGTGAGTAACAACAGAACTATAAACAATTATTTATTGGATATTATTGTCTTTACTCAATTTCATTTAGCTGTTTTTTTTTTATTGTTATGGCTTGTTAATGCAAATTGTAATAAACAAACCGAAAAAATAAAAGTAATTCAATCCGTTGCGTTTGACCGTTATTTCTTTTTGTAATGAAGAGCGCGCGCGAAATACTGTTGGCTTGCGACAATATTTCTTTTCGTTTACATGGCGCATGCGCGGCGGCGTTCAAATTAAAACTGAGCCGCAGTGGTCGCGTGTTTGTTTATTTGAACGAGTGCACTGCTTGAATCTTGGCTGCATTGGCACTGCTTTACAATTCTCTCTGGCTCTCTCTGCCTGGCTCAGCTGTTTGTTGGCCAAATACGCGTGCTGCTTCCATCCGGCAACTGGCCAACGGTTGAATGATGACGAAGATAATAGTGGTAGTTGCGGCGGTGGAATGAGATGGGAGGGGAAACTAACGTTATTGTCGACGATCGTTTCAGCTAGCTTGTTGCCTTAGGTCAGGTTTTGTTTAGTGTTTTTTTTTCCATTTCAAAGTTTTTGTTTACCTTCTTCTGCTTTACTTTAACCAACTACTGTTTGGATATTTCCGAGCATTGTCTTGTGGCTTGTTTTAATGAAGCCATCAGCAGACAATTACGGCATCTGGGCTTCTTATTAAATTTAAATTGTCCGCTCATGACACGATCTCATTTGTCTGTAGACTAAGTTCTTATTGGCTATTTTTTACTGCCTTTCACTGCCACTTAATTTCACCTTTGCACTTTCTACTTAATAAATAAACCGCAAAATTTAATCAGCTTAGATTCCCACAACGATTTTTGTTATATGTATTTATATATTTTCGAAATTTAATTTCTATTTCAACACGCAATCTTGTTTGAAAGCGAAAAATGGTATCGGTATGTACTCTAACTTTATCGGTTTTAAATAGACTACCCAATAACAAAAAAAAAAAAAAAAATAACAATGGCATATAAATATATATTAATTTGTTATTACTTTTTTATTTCTGGGTTTAGTTTTTCCACATCTTTTCATATAAAAGTTAGAGTAATTGAACTTTGTTTAATGTTTAAAATTATGTATTTACCTATTTTCTTCATCATGCAATAATATCAAATCGGTTCGATCCCCTCTTACTATAAATGCACTTGGAATTTTAATTAAATTTCTTTTGTTTTTTTATTATTTGCAACACGCAACACATCTGTCCCAATGAGTTTATTTCGACCTCCCTCGCTCACTTTATTTCCATTTTATAGTGGATAATGAATGTCAAATAATTTTCCCAAATAAAATTAACATAATTTTCCATTTTTTCAAGTTCAAAAACTTGTTAAATGAAACACAATATTCAAGTTTAATTGCATGAATAAAATACAATAGAAATGGATAAATTATTATATGATAAAAAAAAATAGAGACAAATGAAAGTGAGACACTGTTGAGCGGCACTTTCAACAATCGTGTGATAAACGTGTTTATGAGGTCGAATTTCCAATAGCAATACAGTGGTGCTACTTAAATATTATGATGGCTTTTTAAGTGCCCCCACCGATCCAAACCGATCCTTGGCCCAACTGCACACACAGCACATTGTCTGTTGAATTGGCTATGGCCCCAGGCGGTCATGAATTGAACTCCTCCCGTACGTTTGTTAGTTACCTTCCTCCTTTCGTTTCGTTTCCCATTCTATTCGAGGCTCGGCGTGTTGGTAGGGGCAAACACGTGCCAATATTTCCAGCAATTTTTCCTTGTTTAGAAAGTGCCTAGAGCAGCGGGACTGGTTCATGCGGTTTCATGGATGAGTGGGTTGGTTGCCTGTTTGGTTGGGTTACTTGTTTAGTTTGATAAAAACCGATTACTAAATTCAATTTAGTCACAAAAGCACAAACGACAACACCTTTGTGGGATTTTCAATTATAATGCCCAGCCAAAGAAATATGTCAGGACGTGTTCCTTTTTGTTTTTTCTCCCACTTTGCAAACAGAGAGGCAAAGGCAAATGCAAAGTGCCAAAGGCGACCAGGAAAAAAAAAGTGAACAAACCATGAAAAGGAAAGCCATAAAAAAAGGGAGCTCCTCTTCTGCTCTCTTGGATGGGCAAAAGTAGGAGCAAAAAGCAAACCAACACCGAAACGCCGCGCTTAAATGATTTTGAATTGTGGGCAAACATTGGCGACATGGCGGATATGGACTTGGACATGGACGTGGATGCGAACGGCACCAATGTGGACGGACACGGGTTGGTGTTGTCAACATTGTAGCTGCGGTGGCTGTTGGCAAAATGTTGTGGGTGCCGGCTGCGGTTTTCTGATGTGGGTTAGAGGAAAGGAAAAATAGTGCAAGGCAAAGCCAGAGCACAAGTCGCAAAATCACGCGCCCCACCATGAATGGGAAACGCAATTGAATGGAACTTGGACAAGGGAGCATGAGGTGGACCAATGTTGAATGTTTTTGTAGCTGATGCTGCAATTGCTCCTCTCTCTCCCTCTTTTTCCCTCTTTGCCTTTGTCTGTTTTTGAGGGAACTGTGTGCTTGTTTTTTTTATACTCTTTGCCAAAGGATATATTAAATTTGACAAATTGTTGAAATATTTTTGAAAAAATAAGAGGTAAAATTTGTTTCTATTGAATTAACAGTTTTCCACTACGAAATATCGTAACAAAATTGTGGAAGTATTTCGTTTAGGTAACACATATTAGGAAGAGATAGAATAGAATTAAAATGATCTCGAGGATTTTTTCTTAATATATAAATAATAAAGTAAATATTAACGAGCTCGATTTTTGATCTGTTTAATTTTTTTTTTTTGTAAGGGTAACCAAACATTATCAATATTCAAGTTGACCTCATCTTTGGTTGGGTTTTTCTTTTTCTATTTCCACCTATTTTCAATTGCTACATTTGTTGGTTGCCAGCAAAAGTCGCCAGCAACGCCAGCAAATCTATATATATATATATATATATCTTTCTATATGTATATATATATATATTTCCAGGTAAAATCAATTGGCATTTCAAATTGCACGCCTTTGAGAGTTTCGTTGCGTTTCAATTCGATTCGTTTGAGTTTTGTATAATTGAAAAGTGGCCAACAATCACCACCACCACCAACAACACCATACAGCCTATGTTGGTAAGAGGTTAAGGTAACAGGTGTATGGGAAAATTGAGTATAAAGATGAAGGCTAAACGGAAAACCATATACTATTTAGGTTTCGGTCTTCAGCATGCATTAAGGCAAATAAAGTCATACAATTAATGCAACTGACAATGCAGCCTTCTGTTTTCTATGAAAGCAGGTGTCAGTCTGTCACTATAATCCGTCCTGTCACTTGCTGGTCGGTTGGTCGGTCAGGTGTTTGCTAAACCAATCCCTGGAACGCTTCCTTCATTGGACACATCATGTTTTGCTAGCCAACCAGCTCCCAGATTGCCGACATGGCCCATCTAAAGTCCATTAAAAATCTCATTTGGCAACAACCCATCATATTGCCGGACCTGATCTCTGGGCAAATGTGAGGTTATTGTCCATGGGCTATAGTTTGTTATTGTTTGCTGCATAAATAATTTTAGAGTAAATTAATTTATTCGTTGACATGTGTCCTGCGTTTATTTCAAAATTGCATTGTCATTATGCAAATGCACTTTACCTTGCCTGCTTTTGCCGCCACCACTTCACATGGCCTCTTCAGATTGGCTCGTTTTTCTGCTATCATGATTTATTTGTTTATACAAACGAGTTATTTACACTTAATTTGAAAATGCGTGTAATGCTACGTTAGCTATATAGATATATTTATGTATATATACGAATATATAATACATATATGTATATTTAATACATAAGGCTGTGCAATGGAAAGACATGTTTAGAATTGATCGGTAAGTGGGTGGGTTAAATTGTTTACTTGAATGATTCCAGGTGAATTATTTTTTGACGGTTTCATATATATATAATACGAATTTAACAGGGCTATTTTATTAAAAAATGAGGTAAATTTCATAATTTTGCAACTGTAACATAATTTCAGTTATATATTAAATATATTAAAAAAATATTTAACCGTACAAGTAAACAAACTTATTGTAAGAAACAAAGTTCATATACTCATAATCGTATATAGTTTTTGGATAAATTAATCTTCCATGTATAGAGACCAAATATTGAAATAAATCATTTCATATAGCTTTTTTATTGCAGTTTCTTTATTTATTTCTACAGGCAAACTAAAGTAAATCTTTCAAATAAATATCATTCTTATGTTTTGAAATGTCATTACTTCTAGTAATTGTATTTTTAATTTATTAGAAATTTAAACATTGAAAACTATATTCGATTTATATAATTTTTTCGATTTTTAGTGACAAACCACATTTGAAACCAACTAGCAATAAAATTCATCTTTTCCTTTTGTAAATTGAACGAAATTTGTGTTAGAGCCTTTTGAAAATGTTTAAGGTTTTTGGTTGTGGTTATAACTAATTCATTTCTATCAACCAAAATCTCACCAAATTGAATTACATTTATTAGAAGTATTTACAATCGCCTTTCGATAACTTTTTGTCTGTCTTACCATTTCTTTTTGATGCTTCTTTAGCAATTATTTAACGTACTTACTAGACTAGTGACCAAGTAACCGACTTTTTACGCCATCTAGTATTACATCTATTGGATTCATATAACAAATTTCAAGCACCCGCAACAACATTGCAAACCATTACCTCATTATAAACAAACCGTAAAACCGAGACTAGAAAGAGGAGAGAAAAATGCAATAGGTGAATACGAACACGATTTTCTTTATGAATGAAAAAAAAAATGAATTTTACATTTGAATTGCGTGACGACGACTCACTTGCATTCCTTCTCATATTTCACCGACAAACAACATGGATGAGGGAAAGGGATAGTGAACCAGAGCCCTCCAATTAATCCCATCATGGCAATATGCTGCAATCCATAATGTTAAAATTGAAATGAAGGTATTGATAGGCAAATTAGTTGCACTTTTGCAATCGTTACGTAGTTTATAATTACAACAAGCAGATGGGCAATGAAACCTAAAGGAACTGAAATTATAACAGAGAGGGTTTCGACCCTCTACCCCATAGATCCTTTCACCACAATGGCCATTCACTTTTTATGGAAAATGAATGTCATTCACTTTTGGGATTGCCAAGAGGCAATTGATCGGGACTACCTGCGGTGGTTCATTCGTCTGTATTGGGAGGCTCATTAAAAGTGTTTCCATTGCACTTTGATTGTGGCCACCGTTGAAAGTCATTAACAGGTGAACCACACCTGATTTGTTGCTGCATGGTAGACCTGCTATTTAGCAGCTGGTCTCCACTTCTGATCGTGATTTGTAAAGTGCATTTGCGATTGATTTCTATTCCATGTAAGACATAAGTCATTAACAAAAATATAAATGAAAAAAAAAAATATATTACACATACGCCACAGTTAACATGAAGTACTTAATATTTTTTCAAGCTGGTTAGCAATTCGTCAAATTTTGTTTCGGCATTTTTAGCTACAAGTGGAGCAACAACAACTCAACTTCAGAATTCAACAAATGCATGCAAAGCAGCAGACAAAAATTCCTCTTACAATTAGAGATGAACTCGGTCAAATATATCTCAATAAATGTATTAGAATGTCCGATATTTACAACAATTTAACAATAATATTAAATACTTAAAGTTCCAATTGTACATACAGATATGTTGTCGATATGCCAATCGAAAGTTCAGAAATTAAAAAAATCTAAATTATTATTATTTTTATTTGTTTTTGCTAGCTCATTATTTAAATCTAGACATGATTTTCAATCATAGAAGTTTAGTCTCTTATATTACGTATACGACATGATTACTAAATAAATTTGGAAATTTTTTCATTTCATTTCATTTATAAATGTCTAATTGTATTTTTTTTTTGATATGTTGGTCACTTACTTTAAAACGAGTTCTCTAAACAATATAAAAGATCTGTTTTCCAGAAATGGACAATTACATTTTTATACCTCAATCAATCCGTTTTATCACTAAATATGGTTACAAATCAAAACTTATGGATAATGCCATACTTCAATTCGTGCCAGGCTTTATTTCTATTTCAATTCCATCACTAATATCAAGCTCTGTCGATTTGTAAATTGACACAGCTGTTGGACCGACTTCAAGTGGGCAAAATACTGTCGAAAAAAAAAAAGTGAACTGCTCCGCTGCAGTGTTGCTAGCTGACAAATCTTGTTGATTGTGTTGTTGTTGTCGGTGACGTTTGGTCATTGGCCGGTAGCACCTGCAGCTGCCGTTGATCTGCTTGATCCTGCTCTCTGTCGCACGATGCTTCGAAGGCCATCGATCGGCCAATCTAAAATCTATAAAAAAAAATGAAGAAAAATTATTGCAAACATAGTGAAAGTAGTCTGCGTTTTGCATTGATGCGGCTTTTCGATTCGGTAATATGATAGCCATGTTTAGTTATTACAAAATATCGTTAAGTCTATTCTTTAGCAATATTATTTATGTGGTTTTTAACACTATAATCATCAATACAAAAGAAGAGAAATGCATTCGAACAAAAACCCAACTTGGAATAAAATATTACATCACAATCATAATCAAAAGCATGTCTGTCTGCTGCATTTTGGGACACTGCGGTTGTTAGATCTCCGTTGTAATCAACTGGCCAGGTCAGCCTTTCCTAAATCAGTCAGTCACACATAGTCAAAAACTTTTCATTGTTCAATTTTCCAATTGTCGGCGATAAAACTAATACAAACACTGACTTATCGCCATTTCAATCGTTTGTAGCTACAGAGAGCTGCATGCAAGCATGCATACAGACGATGGTCGGTCGATCTGATCATTGTATACAATCCCACTGCCACTCACTACTACTCCCCGAATTAATCGGATCTCGGCATTGGTCCGAACCAAGAAAACGGCAGCTGGTACAAAACAGACAACCTTCCAATCAACCGCTTGCCATCTCTTCTTGGTTAGCCCGTTCATTCATTTGCCAAAATACTTTTCATATCTACATTTTACAATCGTTCGGTTTTCAGTTTGTTTGTTTAATTAACTTACCATAACCGGATCAACAAATGTGTAAAAATGTTGGCCAAAAAGAAGAGAAAAGATGATTGGAAAATATTCGTAAACCGGGCTCAACCGGGATTTGAACCCGGGACCTCTCGCACCCAAAGCGAGAATCATACCCCTAGACCATTGAGCCACATGCCTGTTGAAGAAACAAAAGATGCATTTTTTCTCCGTCGGCTTCACCTCACTGCTGTTGCTGCTTTGTGGCCATTATCACCGCTCTTGGTCATTTATTTTTGGCTGCCACGTCTAAACAAACAACAAAAAGTATGCAAAAGGTTTAGTTGAACTTATCTATTTATAAGATACGCCTATTTTTATGCAAGCTTTATATAAACTCTGTGTACAGTGGGTTTACGCTATATGTTACTTAGATAGATAAAAAATTTCGACAGCTTCTTTATTTAAAAAGATTTCTTGTTAACAAAAATGAATTATTTTTTGTCCAAAATTTGACATTTAACGATTACCATTTTGAATATATTTTTAGAAAAAGGAGAAAAAGTATATAAAAATAAAGAGAATCTAAAACAATCAGCCAAACTAAAATACAAAAATTTATCGATTCCTCATAACAATAATGATTCCTCTAAAAATGTTCAACGAAATGCAATTCGCTGGAACAGATATCTAAACAGAATATTACGCTTCCATATTGAAATAAATTTCATTTTAAATATGATCGACAACAAATAATTAACTGAATGAAGACTTTTCTATGGTTAAAATTGTTATTCGATATCTAAACTTTAATAAGATAATAATAACATCCAATGAATATGTACAAAACTAATTGAATTTACACCAGCTTTGCTTAGTTTATCTAAAAATAGTTTATATTTTATTTATGTAAACAAAAATATGTACAAGATTTTTAAAAGTAATTATTTAAAAGATTAAAAGTAATTAAGAGGCTAGAAATACTTATAACTATTAATAGAAAATGCATTTAATCTTGCAAAATGTGGGCATTATCTTACAAAATTTTAACTTAAAAGATTTATAGAAATGATTTTAATAAAATGATAGTTTCCAAATGGTTTTTGATTCAATTCAATATTGATTTTTGTTTTTAGATTTCTATTTAAGCAAGTCCAAATCAAAAAAAAAATTAAATTAAAGAAGAATTCAAAACCATTCTATTTGCTCCTCTTTTTTATATAGCATCACATAGAAAATTGAAGGTGGAATAAAATCTTAAATTTGTTGTGGATTCTAATTTTTATTAGACTTACTAAAACTTAAATTATTTAAACTAATAGGCCGTCTGAAGATTGAACTTATAACGTATTTATGCCCGCTGATTTCCGATAAAGTTCATCCTTCAGTTGAATATATCATCGACCAATTCCTTTGTGATAATTCTATGCGGTCGCGTTGGATTCACTTTGGGGCGTTGATACAGACGCGCATTGATCGCATACAGTCTGGGTGAGAGATCACAGCGAACGTTGAACCACCAATCGCATACGAAAACCGCCTGCGAGAATTGTGTTCCATTGGGGCAAAGGAATGATGCCTGCCGTCCATCAATGTCACAGTAGTGCCAACCTAAAAATCAAGAAAATGTTTACTAAAAACTCTTTTTAATATGAAAGAGATTTCACTCTGACTTGCCTTGACACCTGGTCTCCATGTCCGCAAAGAATCCTGGATATTCCTGTTCGTCGCAATAGAAATTTGTGTAGGGAACAGCCGAGAGTATGGGATAGTCAACTCCAGGGCGACCTGCAAATGATTTTGTTATTGCAATTAGCGACTACTGGTGCCACAACAAACAACACACACAAAAACATAAAAAAAAAGTGCGTTTCCAATCAATTTCACTTCAACCAGACTTTTACTTAAAAGAAAAACCAGCTTCAAAAAAAAATACAGAGAGAGAAACCCAGCAAACGCACCAGAAATGTCAAATGCAGCCAGGCCAAAAAAAAAAAAGAATATGGCAAAAAAAAAAAGGAAATTTTTACTGAATGGTTGGTTGACATAAACAAATCTGTCGCCCTCTCCGACTGACTCACAGCTCGAATCTGTGGCATGGGCTCGAATGAACTGAACTGAACTGGATAGGCTTGGGTAGGAGAAGGATTTTCGTATCTGTCGCTAATAAATGAATTTACGAGTAGATGCACTTCTGTGCCAAATATTCCGAGTTCGGAAAATAATTTAAAAAAGAAGAAAAAACCAAAAAATGACCACGTTTGTTTGGGGTTTTTGTTTTTTTTTTTTTTATGTTGTTCTCGGCATGAAATGCATTTCTTCTTGCTGTGCATGGAAATGGAAAAATTTATTTGGCTTGGCTGGTTTCGGGGTTTGGGTTTAGACTTAATGACCACCAATGCTGATATCGGCGAGGCAATGTACTGGTTTGGGTGAATTCATATTGATTGACTTGTCAATAACATGAAAAACAACAGATAGTTGTTGTATTTTCATACTGCGCTTTACTTACCCGGTATGGATTTGCCCAATTCAAGATATTCCCGCACCGATGGACTCAAAAAGTTATCAGGAATCTCTGGTAAATCCTTCTCTTGGCTGCCACTTTCATCGTTTTCCAAATCTTGTTGCGGCTCTGGCTCAAAGTTAACTGGTTCGGGGGCACGAGGGCGTTTTGCCCTCTTTGACCGTACCGTTTCGCGGCAATCTGCAAAACAATAGAAAATATATAGAGAAATAAAACTTTAAGCCAAACCTTAAAACAAAAAAAAATATCTTAAAGTTCAAGGCTATTGAAGATGACACTGCAAAAAACAAAACGTTAAGATATTTCCTATGAATTATGGGGTCACATAAATACAAAATACTAATGTCAAGAGTAACATTAAAGTCAGACGCCCCACCTACCAATGATTATAGATAATTCTCGCTAATATCTTTAAGCCGAAAATGGTAAATCCTGCAGTTGCTAATTAAACTCAATTGGATCAAAAGAAAATGACTGGTGAATAAATAATTTTTAAAATGACTAGCTAATATTAAATTCGTGGAATTTAATTTATTTTATAATTCTCAATAATTCAATATTTTGATTATTAGATTATTTTTTTTTATAACTGCCTTTTAATTTCCAGAAATATTAAAACAAATCATAGAGAAACGAAACCTTTATTTCAAGTCAAAATAAAATTTTAATTCTAAACATTTGTTAAAACTTTAAAAGTTAATAAGGAAAATAAATGGAATCAGAGAATCGTTTAATATATGTTAAATAATATGTTAATATCCAATGAGAACCAGGAACTATTTAAACACTCCTCGGCTTGGTAGTTATTTTTTTTTTTGCTACTTGCTGCATGCAATTGTGCAACATATTCTCACTGTCACATTATGTTGCTCAACGTGTTGCTAGTTCGTGCGGTTGTCGTTTTGGTTGTTGACCTTGCAGCATCTTTGTGTAATGGGAAAAATAACATGTTAGCTAGAACTTTGTGGTAATTGCTCAATATTAATTTGTTTTTGCATAATTTCAGTATAGGGGCCTCATTAGCTTTGTGATTTGTATGCCAACAACCACATAAAAATAACAACTACACAAAAAGGAAGATAAAACTTGATTCACATTTTGGCTGCTTCCTCCGCAGCCGAAAATATTTTATTTTATTTTTTTTATGCCTTGCCTTGACGTCGTGAATTAAAGTATTTTTTGCATATACAAAAAAAAAAAAACCCAAAAAAAAACTCGTCGTTAATTTTATTCTACATTTCGAGCAATTTATTCACAGAGCTGGCAGTTGTCGTTATGTTGTTGTTTTATTTTCTATATGTGCCAGTAATTGACCTTAACCTTGTTCAGCTATATGTTATTACTTACTGTTCGAACATTCAGCCGGCAAAAACGTATTGCATTGTGTAATGAACTTCAGTTTGTTCATTTAACAAGTAAAATATATCTAGACCTTTCATCCGATATCGAATGTAGGCTGCTGTTTAGTTAGATTATCTATATATACAAGGGAAAATGTTTTAGCTGAATGCAGCTGCAATCTAAGATGACTAATTTTGAATCAATTTCATGGTTTAAACATGAACAGTGAAAGGCCCGCCTGGAAATACTCGCCTTAACTTTCCTTTCTTAGATTTACTGTAAGCAATGACTATTTACTTAATAGTTTAATCAATTTTTAAAATTGCCAGCATTATTTATTTAGTTAATAAATTGGAAAATCGACAAAATAGTAATCTATGATCAAAGTCTTAGTTATTGTAATTATTTTATTTTCCTAGTTGTTGAATAGATTAAATTGAATGACCTCTCTTGATCCTTTGTTGTATTTTACATTTTGATAAATATATTTGAAAAATTTTAATTAAAGTTTATATATGAATTTTCAATGTCAACCAGTTTCAAATATAAGCAACTTTCAATACTCTAATTCTAAGTACGACATTTGTTAATAGTTTTCAAGGAAATTTCCTAATATATTTATTTGCCAGAAATGGGAATTTGAATATATTAAAGATAAACTTATGTTAAATAAAAAAATTCAAAAATTATTTTGATAATGAAATATGGGAGGATTGTGTAAAGTAGAAAGTCCTGTAAATGTATATTAAAATGACTCTTTTTAACTCACCTCGGGCTATTTGGCTAATTATTTAAACATAGCAAATTAGCTGCGAGCTGCAGTACACACACACACACACACAACCATAACGCACACACAATCCCAAGGGTAAAAACCAATTAAGTGCAATCCATAGCAACATAATGCCCAATCCCATCCAGCCGCCCACACCAAAAAACATAAAATTAATAAACAAATTATTAGCCACACTCCGCACACACACCACACACACACTCACTCACTACACACACTCCTTGGCATGGAGGCCGACAAATTGCAACATTGAATTTCGTAAAAATCGCAAAACAAAATTTATTACAATTGAAATAATTACTACAAAAAAAAACAATCAAATTGTAATTAGAGTCGAAACAACAGCAACAACACCTTAGCATCCAATACCAACTGTTGCCGCGGCGACAAATTGTTGTACAACAACAATACTCATATAGATATATCCAATATCTATATGTACAATATATTCAAGCCAATGTCCAATGGCCACGCATTTGTATTGGAGCTTAATGTCAAAAGTTGTCCAGGTGCGGATGGCGGTAGTGGGGGAAGGTACCAACAAAAAAAAAAAAAAAACTCACGCATTAAAATGAGAAACATTTAGAGTCAACGTCGGATGCAGTGCGTCATGGCACACCCCTTTGGCACGTCGTCCGTTGTTTGCGTATATGATTTCTATTTTTTTTTTTTTTTTTTTGGTTGATTTTTCTACTTTATGTGTTGTTGGGTTAGGTAACCATGGACTATCTCCCTCCTATATGTTGCAAGCCGCAAACAGTGGCCCCTCCTGCTGCTCCACTATGATGGTGGTGATGGGGCCATGGTGGTATTGGTAGTGGTGTTAGGAGCTGTTGGTGTTGGTGGTTGGTGGCTTGTCGTCGCCAATGCGATTGGGTTTTTGGTTTTGTAGTCGCATAATTAAAGTAATTGCCTTTCGGTAGAGTGTGCGGGAAATTGAGGCAGCTGGGAAATTAAACAGCTACAGTACAAGTAAGCAATAGTGCAAAAACGTTCATTTCACAATTGTAATTACGTTTCTTGCATTGAAATTTTTGGCGCCTTTTCGCTTGGGCAATTGATAAAACATGGTTTAACTTGAACTAAATAAATCAAATTGCCGAATAATTGCTATAAATATTTGTTTGAGTGTAAAATCTATAGTGCCTGCCGTCTGCCATCCTGCCTGCCTGTTGCGTCTATTTCGACCCGAAAACCGATTAGCCATGAAATTTATTTAGGTCCACAAAAGCTACACTTCAACTTGGCTTGCATACATAAATTTTGTGGCATTGTTTTTATCAGTCTCAGCCATTTAAGTTTGGTATTATTTATGTTTTGGCCTATCCCATTTGTTAGAGTAAGTTCTTAATTGGGTAAAATTCAACAGATTGCCAATTGCTTCAAGTTATAAATTAACTGTTCAATTGCTTATGTACTCAGGATAGCTATACACAATTTCGGTAGCTCAATTTCTTTGGAAAAGGAGTAAAACTGGAGGTTATTTGTAAACAGTAAATCATGTAGATTGGCTTACACTTGTACTTGTATATTTATTGGTGTAAATCTATGCCTTGATCAAATATTATAGACTTATCTTTTAAATCTTTATGATTATTTGACTCTTGAATCATTTGGCAGAGTGTTTATTCTTTAACTCTTGAGAAACACTTTAGAATCTGTGGAACAATTAAATTTAAATTTTTAAATAGTTTGTTCTTACTATTAAATAAACTACAGCTGATACAAGGCAGATTGACATTTTATTGAAGTAAAAACAGATTAAAAACTCTTTTGTAGTAGCTTCATTTTTGTAAGTCTTTCACATCTTGGTTATTATTTTAGTCATGTTTCTAAGAGTTGTATTTTTTATTGGCATTAAAACGTGAAAACTAATTTTTCTATAAGTTTGTAAATGTTTACTGATGTAGCCGCTGTTCAAACTTTTAGAGATAAATTTAAAATATTATTTTTTAAGAAAAACTAACTTTTAATGGCATTTTAAAGTATGAAATGAAATTAATTTTTAATATTTAGATTTTCCTCTTCAAAGTTGTGAAATAGAAGGCAGATAATCAATTTAAAAATTTCATTAAATGATTAATCCGAATGATCCGATGGTCCCTTCTTACTGCCGTAAATAGAGATTCAATTAAGTTTAATATTCATTGAAATTTAATCAATTCAGATTTAGAAGTATTCTAAAATTACTGTATATATCCATTTAAATGGAATAAATTCTTTATTAACTTGAAATAGTTTTCCCATGCGCATCAATTGAGTTGAAAATATTTAAAATAAAAAAATCAGCAATTCAAAAGTCCGCTCTGGGCAATTTGCGGCCCAGTTGAATTTGTTGTTGGTGGCTAGAATTGCAAAGTTGGTTCAGTCGTAAATTGTCAGCGGTTATAGCCAATACTAGTGGGCGGTTTTCTTTTTACGCTTAGCGATAACAATCAAAAAGCAACGGCCAAAATGCAAAAACCTATTCTAACCGGCTACAAATTTTATTTGGCAATTTGCATTTGGCCAAGTTCTCTCTTGTGTTACCGAAACTTGTTCATGAAATAATGGATAAACCTCACCAGAGCCAGAGCATAACAAATGCATTTGGTTTTTGTTCATAATTTAGATGTATTGAAATAGTAGGGTGGTCAATGGCATATGGTGAAGTGCGAGAAGCAAGAGGAAGGTTGGGGCACAGCAGGGGAAGGTTGGTTGGTTTGTTGTCGTCAATAGGGAGGAGAGGGCGCAACATTTGGCTAGACAAAGCGCCTTTGAGCTATTTGTGGTACACGCGGACGCGGCCATCGAACGTCGTCGCATGGAACTTGTTTGTTGCATTGTTTTATGCCAGTTTATGCAATGCAATGCATTTAGTCAATAGATTAAGGAGGCCCAAACAGTATGTACCTATATATTTATAAAAATATATATATAAAATTTATAAATATTCAATGTATGTGTGTGTGTGTAACAAATCGTGACCGCATGAAGCTGCCGTTAAAATCTACGACTGGCCCACTAACTGGCTATCAAGCGACATAAAAAGTGAACTTTTTAAGGTGGAGCTCGTTTCACATTTTTTTTGGGCGACAATTTCATAGGAAAAGTAAAGAAACTAAAAAGATGGCGTTGCCCAGATTACATATATATATATATATATATAGACTCGAATCTATATATTAAATTATGCATGTGTGTGCGTATGTACATATATACAATATATGTATCTTTAAGACTAACCGCTCTACTATAAACGATAGTGTATCCAATTCACCTGACAGATTTATGGAAATGTCATCGACGCATGCAACAGGAAATTCATTTACATAATTTTTGCGTTGTTCCATTCTGGCGGCATCCTTTGCGTTTTACTCTGTGTGTGTGTGTGTGTGTATTATCCTTTTAATAAGCAGCGAAACAGACAAGGAGACAGATAAATGGGGATGGAAATGGGGCGAGGGGATCCGGCAGATCCGCGTGGATAATCAGCCTATCAAGGATTCAATTATATAATGAGCTTAATTTATTTTGTGCAGCTTTACGTACGTTGCTGCCTCATGCACATGAACAGCCAACAACGTCGCACAGTTGGATCAACATTCAATGATGTCGTTGCATCTCCTCTGTACCACCGATTGTTGCTCTACCTATTGTTGTTCTTATTGTTGTTGTTTGTATTTGTGGGTTCATTGTGGAAGGATGTGGCATGTGGCATGGCGGCGTCTTTTGCTTTTTATAAATGATTTATTCACCATTTATTGTCAATGGAGTTGCCCAGTTTTTGTATTGCTGACTTTTTAAAGCCCTTAGCCAAACGAATGATAGCCAATTCTACGTTTCAATGGCTAAATTATATTTTCATATTCTCATTTTCTTAAATTTATATATTTTATTGGATAAACAAGTTAACTATAGCCATTTAAACTTAAAGACAGAAGATTTGTTTCAATATTAGTCACTTGTAAGAACAAATTGCTTGGTCATACATAAATTGATTTTAATTTCCAAATCTTTTCGGATACTTTAAATTGCTCCCTCTCTCTTCTTATATAAAAACTATACGAAATGCATATAACGTATTAAGTGAATGCATAAATAAGCCATTGAAAGCAAGTTTCAGTCTCTTTTTATTTCGTTATCCCCACATAATCGTCGTCCGTCTGCTGTTCCTTACCAAAAACCTATTTAATAAGCTTTTATATGTAATTATGGATTTTTATTTCATGTTAATTGCATTGAACTGCCGCCACCCTGCACTATATATATTGATATGTATATATATATATATAAATATGAGTGTGCGTGTGTGTTGTGGCAGTTTTTCATCTGGCGTAGCTCATAAATATAAATGACGGAATTTTTCCGCAATTTGTCGCCGCACACACACACACACACACACACAAAACAAATTTAATTTTAATTGAAAATTATGCCACAGCATTAACATTAAGCATAAAATTGAAGTGGTCAAAAGAGACGCGATCAATCGAGCGTTAATTTGAAAGGGTGGAAAATCCATGTAAGAAAAATGCATTTCCACCATATTTTGAGACACTTTGCTGCTTGCTATTGGATTAATGTGTTGGCCGTCAATTTAATCTTGGCATTTGGTAGAAGGGGCCTTTATTTTTTCCATATCTTTTGGGTTTATCGTTTTTCTTATTGTCAGGCACAATATTTGCATATGTCAGCTGGGCGGTCCATTGCCCCAATGTTGCCTGACAGCCGTAAAAATTGTTTTCTCATGTGTTGCCAAATGTTTGACTTACGCGCAAAAATGTTTGTTCAGTTAAAACTTTTGTGTGTGTGTGCGGCTATTGGAACAATTTCTGTATACCCTAACAAAGGAGAGAGACTTGCCTTTGGGTAGAAGTATGCAAAATATGAGAAATTCCCCAAGAAGAGAGATTTTTTGATCTATTTTATATTAATAAAAACAAGAAAAATCGGTTTCAGAAATAGTCTTTGTTTTCTTAGATTAAAATAAAATCTTAATCAAATTTTACATATATTAATTTTATGTATTTTTAAACGTTAATTATAAATTTCATTAATTTATGATCGTTCCATGCAAAATGAAATTATAGAAAGAGTATAGAAAGTACTGCATAATATCTCTTTTTTATCTATTGGATAAATCTATAAATCAATTAATTTGAGCATGCAAAATGCAAATGCGTTTTCAAATATTTTTTGCGTGCTCAACTTTTGGTGAGAAAGGAGGTAGTGTTGTGATAGGGGGGGAACAAGTTATTTCTTCCACCTGGCCAAAGCCCACAATTGACTGCAGCCGGTCAGTATTTGGCATCTCTGGGAGAATTTAAATCTATAGGCTCACCAACAACTATTGTCGCCACTATATATCAGTCGATTTTTATCATAAAAGGTTTCCGTTTCGCATTAAGCAAATATCAAAGATAAAGTGTATTTAAAGACGATTTTTTTTTTTGCATGATCATAAATTTAAGTTGCCATCATCAGAAAATCATTTGCATATTAATGGCAAATGTTTTGACATATTGTTGCTGCCCCCTTTTAGCGGATGTTGTTAGTAGTTAGTAGCAATAGCGAATGCAGTTGCATGTTCCATGAATGGTTAATGTGAGTGGGAAGCCATCAGTTAAGATGGGCCACAGCATTCTCAATTATTGCAAAAGCAACAATTTCAACAAACAACAAAAAGAAACATAAACAAATACATAGAAGAGCATTACTGGCAACTTTCAGATATTAGATTGTAACTTTTTAGATTGTATTAAAGTATGTACTTGAAATTTTAATTTAGAGAGTCGGAAAAAGACTCCCACAACAAAAGTGTTGGTAATACCGCCGTGCCTACTTATGGCATTTTGTCTCAAAGTTTGCCTTAAATAGGAATCCATTCGAAATTATTAAAAGCAAATCTATTACAAAAAAAAATATATACAAACACAAAAACTACATCCAATATTTATTTATATGTTTATTTAATTGTCTTGTGCCATGGCTACAGTTTATTAGCATTTGAGACTTAATTTTATTAATGGCATATTTCATGCAAAAGAAAAAAATTATAAACAAGTATCATAAACAATTCTAACAACTAAATATTTAAATGTAATGCATAAATATTTGCACTGTGTGACAGACTTGGACATAAAAGGAAAGGTTTTCCGCTAATAGATTCTCTATATTAACCAGGTTATTGTTAGGTTTCTAACAACTTAAACATTTATTATTGTAGAGTATGTAAACTGTCATGTTTTTAAAATATTTAAATATAATATTAACATTCTTGTATGGATCATTTTTAACTTGAATTTAAATAAATAAAAATTATTGTTAGCGAAAGTGAAACTGAAAGTTAAATGAAAATAAAAAAAAGGAACTTGATGGAAAAAAATGTAAAGGAACGTATGACTTTATTATGAAACGAATCTAATCTTTTTTTTTTTTTAATACACCTAAGAATTTGAAATAAATAAATACATACAATATTATTTAAAACAGTAATAATGGAATTGGTCAACCAACAGAGATTTAAATAAATTAGCAATCTTTAAACTATTAAATATCGGTTAAATTTATATACATAATTATAAAATTAAATAATTGAGAGTTTAGTTGCTTCAGGGTATATCCCAATTGATTTATGGATCTTTTCCTTTGGTTTACCAATATTGAATATAAATTTGTTTTTAAAAAGAGAATATTGTTAATCTCTAAATAAATAGATTTTTTTTTACAATTTTGAGCCGATGTAGCTCAAGAATAATGTATATTTTAATGCATATAAAAAAAGAATTGTCATCTCATTGACATTTGTCGTCTTGCTTTGAAATATTGTTGTGTGGGGCGCAACATTTGTCGAAAATTAACTAAAAAAAAAGTTTATTAAACAAATAACTAAGCACGAAGTAATAAACAAATTCAAATTCACAAAGACTCGTATGACTAACCAACTGCGATTGCTGTTAATTAAAGCCAAAACTAAAATCTTAGCTCACTAAAATGGCAAATAGCAGCGGAGGCGAAGGCAAGGCAAAGGCGAATTAAGCAGCATTATTGTTGCCCCATTGTGGATGGCTTTTTGCATTAATGCCGCATAAAATGTCGTGCAGCTTTTATAGAATAGAGAGAGAGAGAGAGAGATGAAAAGAGACTGTGATTTTGGGTGCGGGGACAACCTTCAATTCCATACAAATGTCAAAAGTAATGCGGAACTTTCCTGCCTGCCACAAAACAACTAGAGACAATAATAATGATGATGAAGAAGCTGATAATAATGATGATGTTGAGTGCCAATGCTGGTGCAAATTAGAAAGTCATTGCTTTTGCAAATCCAAAAGCATCAGGTGTAACAACTCATAAATAATGTGAACTTTTGTCGACACTTGGCTAATAAATAAATACTTGGCCGGGTCGTGTCGTGTCGCGTCGTAGTGTGTTGCTTAGATGATGCAAGGCGACTATTGCCGCTATCCATGGACCATTGTACACGCATGCCTGAAGCTGCCGCCAAGTGACCATAAAGTGGCAACAAGTGGTGTGTGGTGGTGGTGGTGCTACAACCATAAAATGAAAAAACGGCGATTTTTGGATTGCAGTTTTGTTACTCCGCTTGACACATCAAGGCAGCCGGCAGCCTAAACTCGGAATAATAGTAGGCTGTACATTCGCTCATACATTCATTCGTCCCGCCCTCGTATCCCGCCTTCACTGCATCAGTGGCGACGCATCGTGTAATCTGCTTGAATTTATTGCATTTAACTCTGGTTTTTTTGTGTAATTTGATTTAACTAAATCCATGCGAAACATCTTGTGCCGCCTTGTCGGTTTGTTGCTATGGCCATAAACATGTTTCCATTCTTGTTCAAAAATTGAAGTTGCCAGCAAAACCCATCTCCAAAATGGCCAAACCAACAGAGTTGGTCAAGCAAAGTATAGGTAATAAAGTTTTGCCAACATACATCATCAGATATATGTATGTATATAAATAACTTATATAAGTATCTTCTTGAATTTGTTGTTATTGTAGTATTAAAAAGTAATTAAATATTCTTTTGCCTAGGTCAACAAGTTCTTTTAACATTCTTTCACGAAAAGTTCTACAACATTGGTTAAGATTGTGCTAATGCTATTATACTAGAGATAGAAAAAATAGAGAAATATTAAAAGTAAAATTATTCAGTTTAGCACAAATAAGTTATTTGTTTTTAAATCGGTGAAGAATTCCCGGATTGAAGAAAATTACTCTAATATTTAGTTAAATATTACATCGATAACAATATAAATATGCAATCTTATTTATTTAGCAGGAATAGTAAAACTCCAGCAGGACTATCTATTATTAAGAATAATTAAACAAGTATCATCATCTATCAGCATTAACAAGTATATATAATAAATTTTAGAATCTATCTAAAAGACTATCTTAACTAAATTTTGAATAAAGAAGTAATAAATAAACAGTAGTACCAGCACTCCCCCCTCGCCAAAACCACCACATCTTTCTTTTCTTCTTTCTTTTTTGCTTCAGTAAATAATATTTTTAAAAATTTAACTAAAGATTTGTTTTCAATTTAAATGTTTCTTTAACCTTTAAATTGTTTTTATATTTGCATTGAGTTGATTTGTGTGAGAGTAAATAGAAAGGTATCAAATTAAAGATAATATTACTTTCCCTTATAACAAGTTTATCAACAATCAAAATGGTTTTTTTATATTAATCAGACTTACCAGTAAATAATAAATATCCACAAATGATAATAAGAAGAAAAGTTATCCTGGGCAACATGTTGCCAAGTTAAAGAGTGAGATAATTGTTGGAGTAAAAGGAAAATGCACACGATAGATAAATCGCTCTTTTTAGGCTTTTACTTTAAAGTTTTTTCTAATTATTAGTACAAGCTAGTTAGTGGCAAGTACTTGTCTAAACCACTAAGCGCCGTTTAAGCCTTGTGGCAGGGCGCAAGCAAGAAAAAAGAAATTGCAGCAACGCGCAGCGTGTTTTTTTTTTTTTTTGTTTTCTTCTATTGAAATTGGTATTTACGACTGGTTAAATTTCATTTTTAAGAAGCAATTACAGTTAATCTCTTTTTATTAGCAGAGGCAGTGGCAGTAGCAGTTGCAACAATTTCCAATTGTTGCACTCGTTTGTTTTCCTTGATTTAAGTTGCTGTTGCTGCTGTTGATGTTGTTGTGGTTGTTGTTGTTATTTTAACGGGAGCCACACCAAAAGCGAAAGATTGCTAGAAAATTTGCATGAATCTGGTGTTGGCCTATAAAAAGTTGTTGTTGCATGCAACAATGTTGGCGGCGACGACGACGTCAACTACTACTACTTGTGTGTGGTTGCCTAATATGCTGCTAAAATAGCGGGCGGGTGCTTCAAGTAGTTAGCTGATGTTGTTGTTGCCCCAGTTGTTGTTGTTATTTTTTTTTAAAAAAGAGACAATGGGGCACGAATATGGCACAGACACAGTTAGTTATTGCACTTTTCTTACAGAGTTTCCCCAAATTCGCATTTGTTGCACTTTTATTATTATTATTTCTTATTGTTATTAGTTGTTGTTGTAGCCGGCTGCAACGGAGAAAATCATGCCATAAGTTTATATTTCGGGGAGTGTTTGCAAGTAGATTTATTTATACTATATATTTATATATATATTTGTGTGTTTGTGTGTTTGCAACCGATCTTCGAATAGCGCTTGAAGAAGACTACAAAAAACCCAACCGTTCACCCAAACGTTTCGACTTTAACTGACTTCAATTGTTGTTGAATATTTACTTACCAGCAGCATCGAGCAGTGGGCTCAGACTCTCAGTTTTGTTTCTCAGTCTCTAGATTTTTGAGGTAAGGCTCTGAACTTGTTTGTCGTGCCTCCAAAATGTTCAGTTTGCTCACTTTTAATTGTACTAACTAGCTTTAGCAGTCTAGCATGGATTGGTTTGGATTGGATTGAATTGAATTGAATTGAAGGAGGCCTTACGCAATTTCAAATTGTCTGAATGAATCACAGTCGAGAGACCCTACTAAGCCAAGTTAAGCTAACTAATAGCAATCGCTGTCGCGTCTCTCGACAACCTTCGACAATTGATCGCAAAAACACAAAAAGGCCAACAAAAAGAAAAAAAAAAGTACATTAGGCAAAATCTGTGGCTGGTAGAAGCCACCACCGAACGCCGGAGCATTTAATTAATCATGTAATTATGGATATGCGAGGGTAGTTTGTTAAGTAATTAGCAAATTTTACATGCCTAAACTGACCTGCCTCAGAAAAGTTAAAAAGCAAAGATTGGATTAGAATGGCCAAGTAAAATTTAATAAATTTTTAAAGTTAAAAGCAAACCCTTGTAATAAAATGGAATCTGCTAATCTTTATTAATAGCCAATTATAATGCCAACTGACAAAAAACTATTATATAAACATTTTCTAAAACTCTTACAAGTACGAGAAAATTAGGGGAAGTTATTGTTTCATCTAATTGCGATTAAAACATTCCATAAATATAACAAAAAAGGTTACAATATATTATATTAATTTTTTAATGATCAAATTTCAAACAAAATAAACTTAAATTGAGAAACTCTTCTTAGCAAAAACATAATTAACTCCCACAACTATTAGTTACCTATTTTAACTAAAAGTTAATTCCTTGCCCTCGTATAGAACGAAAAAACCTTCTAAACTAAAATAAAAAGAAAAACCGACACTTCATTACTGTACCGAATTTAGATTTTGGGGGCCTTTCAGTTTTTTGTCTTTTTGTTTTTTTTTGTTTGTTTTAGTGAAAAATTATTCCACAGAAGATGATGACCTTGTGTGGCTTAGAGTCTTCTGACTGCCTCAGAACATGGATACATACAGAATGTTTTTAGCCTCCTTCCTTTAGTATATTATTCTTCTCTTTTGTTGTGTATAGCTTTTGTGGTCTTTTAGTCTTCGTGGCTGCATTTTAATGTGTAGCAGAACGTCTGATTTATTTGGCCCAGCCAAAGGCGACCAGCATGTCCAATTAGCCTTGCCAGTTGGACAACAGGCAACGGACTGACAGGCAGCAGCATCTCAAGGCCTCATACATAAATCATAATCACATTAGCAGAGACAGACAGCTTTCCGTAACCCCAAAGCGTGCAAAAGCATAACAAAATAAAAAAAAGTTTGCTTCCCTGAATTTACCGCCCACACGTGCTCATTAAAAATGGCAATTGAAAACGCACAAACAAAAACGAATTATGTATTATATAAAATTTAAAAAAAAAAATACAGGAAAAAATTAACAATTATTAATAGCAAAAGTTGATTTTGGCGTACGCACTGCGTCTAACGAGGCGGTACAATTGCCACCGAATTGCTTGGTAAGCAATGGCCCGTCAGTAATTGATAAACTGGCCAAATGAACTAGCTGACTGAATGACTGACTGCCGCCTAACTGACTTGGCTGAATGATCGACTGCGCCAGCTAGCAGCCTATTGCCAAACCAAAGACCAGACACAACAGCAATTGCGGCAAAAGTTTATTAAACACACAAAATTTAATTTTAATTCAGCTGAAAATTATCCATTACAATCGTACATTTATTTATATATACATACATATATATTATTTATGTATGGTTGTTGATTTTCCCCAACTTTAATTACCAGATAATCGTTTTAATGACCTGCTAAATGTTCAACAATAAAACTTTTATTAAAACTTTGTTTTTTGGTTAATAAATATCTGCTATATTACAAGGTTGGCCAATTAGTTAATCGATAAACTCTCTTTTATGGCCATCTAGAAACAGAAGATTGCACTAACTGTGATGAATTCCATTATTACAAGATCTTTCGAAATTAATTTAAAATTTAATTTAATTTGTAATAATTGTTTAAGTAAATTAAATTATAATTTCCTCTTATTCTTTCTACTTTAACTGCCAAATTAGGTTAGTTCTTCTATGTAGTAGAAACCTTCAAAACTTGAGATTTTTTTTTTTATTTTTTTCGAAATTAAAGACTATGTTTCAATAAGAAATGAAAAAATTATGAAAAAATCGTTTATCGAAATTATTTCTTGTTTTCCGATGAATGGAACAGTTGTTTCTAATACAAAAAAAGGTTTTTTCTGTTCCACACAAAGTTAAAGCGATTGATATTAGTATTACTTTAATTTGTCTACAGTTTTTATTATTTTAATTTTATTTGTTTTTAAATGGAAACCATAACTATTGATAGTAAAGTTAACTTGTGAATTGAGAAACAATTTGAAAATGTTTAAACAAAAATTATGGGGTTAGGTATGCACTTATGAAAAGTCAAGTTGGTGTAAAAAGATCATAGATCTAAATGGCAATATGATCAAAGACTAACTATGATAGTAATTGTGAAACAAAACATTAAAATATTTTTTATTATCATAGTTTATCCTCAACCTAATGCTCCCACATATGACACGAAAAAAACAAGAATGGTTAACATAAAAAAATGTGTGTTTATTAGGTTTTCGTTTTGTTCAGATACCCAAAGCTCTCCTAAATATTATGGACGTACTGTAGTTAATTTTTTGCCTAGTTGTTATTATTGTTATGTATTATTGTAGTTAGCTACAATTGGGCCCACTCGCAGAGGTTCTTTCTGTTACACTACGGCCTGGCCATAAATCGCGCACTGTTTGCGTAGGAAGTTGGTTGTTGCGGCGATAATTGTTTAAAATTCGTACCACAGAGATTGGGAGATTATTGAAAGCCATTTTCGTTAGTTACTTAATGATGAGAGAGAGACGATGGCTGCGGGGGTAGTAGTAGCATTTAAACATTTAATTGGCGACTGTCGAACAACTATAAATGAATATGTTATTTATTAAAAAAAAATTCATATTTCATTTCGTTCAGTATTTTTTTTTTTTGCTTAATTTTTAATTTGCCTGCCAAATCAAACAATGAATTTGTCTATATGATATCGGTTGAGTACCTTTCAGTTATAAGACCCTTGACAAGGTCGAGTGAGTTGAGATCACTTCACATTCATGTTAAACATAAAATGATTTTTATGTCGATCTCTTAGATTCGTTTCGCCTCGTTATAATGATGTGCTCCTATACTCTATATGGGTTTCATTTGCACGAGACAGAGCAATAGAAACTCTGCAGCTCTCTTGGATCTCTTGGCTTAGTTAGATGCCATTTATGGCAGAACAACGAACCATTGGCGCGAACTTGCCTGTCATCTGCTACAAATCAGCTGTCATAAAGTTTTTGGTGATTTTTTTTTTTTTTTTTTTTACAATCACTTTCAACAACTAGTTGGAATCATTTGATAATGATCGTTGGTTCCATGGCTAAATATGAAGAAGAAGTTGCTTTCAATTGCCTATTGAGAAATGCACAATTAAAAGTGGCAACTTAACCGACAAACGTTCCCCTTAGCCAACCCAAGTCAGCCAAGTCAGCCGTTCACCAAAAGAGAGCGAGAGAATGGCAACAGAGTCGAATCTTTTAGAATGTGCATATTATAATCTGCATCTAATTTATATATGTATGTATGTATATTTTGTATTGCAGGTGGTGAAGAATACCAAACAGAAACTGGGCGATTATGCTTCAGAAACATTGGCTAAAATATCTAAACACTTTTGCCATCTGCATGGCCTATTGCAGATGGCCGAACTGCAGGTCATTGAAAAGTTACGTGAGTCCAGTTTGTCGCCTCAAATGAAGCTAAATGAAGCCATGAACAATCTAAATGGCTATGAGACGGTCCTCATGGTAAGTAATAAAACCACAAGGAAGTTAAATTAGTATTAAAAATAAAAATTTGCTATTCACTATATAATTATCTTTTATGTCTTAGCATCTATCTGAACTTTTTGAAAATAAAAATAATGTTGGAGTGCCAAGGGATATTTTGCTTAAAAAGCTATTAAATCTAACCAGTCAACATTTGGAAAAAATACCAGTTGGTATTGAAGTTAGCAAAATTGATATTAATCCATACAAGTGAGTATTGAAACAGAAAGATTTAACCATTTAACTTTGTTTTATTTTATTTGTAATCCTTTTAGATTCACCGTTTCTGCTCAAAATAATCTGTCAAAAATGATTGGAAAATATATTCAATGCGATTTCATTGATCCCCAACTTGCTGTACGTTTTCAGTTCCAATATGATAGGGATAGCTCCAGTATATCAAATGATTTGATTGAATCTACTTTCTTCAACTCCTCGAGCAGTGGCAAAGAAAATCAAAAGCAACATTACAAGCCGCAATCAAAGGCTCTGCAAAATCAGAACATTAATGAGAGAAGCGAGAAACAAAATAAATATCAAAAGCGTCAATCAAAGAAAATAACTAAACGAAATACTAGCATCAATTCAATTTCCAATTCGAGTGTAGAGCAACTCGTCCATACTAGCCCAAAGAATCTTGAAACTCTAAGAACTATCCTCTCATCCATGGATATAAGTGAACCAAGTATAAAGACATCGCTGGTCGTTGCACATAATCATGATTGGTTTAAATCAGATATATTGGTAAAAGTACGTGCTGTGACTTCACCAGAGGATTTTTATGTCCAGAGTATGCATATGGCTCAGCGTTTGCAACGGGAAATCGAGGCATATGCTCAAACACCCGATTGTCAGCCGCCCAAAAAGATTGTGGTTGGGCAACATTATATAACCTATCACACAGATGTGAAACGTTATCATCGGGCTTTGGTTAGTAAGAAACTATCTCAGCCGGATACTTATAATGTAATATTACCGGATATTGGAGTTCAGTTTCCCATACATATTAAACAGTGAGTGAACTTTTAAAGGATAATAATGTAAATCCGCTGTACTTTTATTAATTTTATTTTATTTTATTTTGCAGTTTTCGTGAGCTGCCCAAAAGTCTTGCCGCTGTACCATATTCGGCTGTCCATTGCACTTTAAAGAAACTGATGCCCGGTAATGGTGGCAACGAGTGGGATGCCCAGGCTAGTGCATTTCTCAAGCAAGTGGTTCAAAAGTAAGTAACAATGTCTTTGAATGTCTTTTTTTTTAAATGCCATTAAATGCATAATTCTGTTTAGCAATCCTGTGCATGTGACCATGGTACGTGACTTGGGAGATAATCTATATGAAGTGGATCTGATTACCACCAACTATAGTACAAATATATCGATTCGGGAGTCTTTTTTATACACGGGCTTGGCGCGCGCAAGATTCGGTAATGCGTACGCCGATGCCATTAAACCCAAACCATTGCGTGCACTTCCTGCACAACGTTTACCGATGGATGAGATAAAGTTTGGTGATATTTTCTTGGTACAGATACTCCATTTGGATAGCCCCCAAGAATTTTATGTGATGCGTCACGATAATGAAAGTCTACGCATTGACCTACAGAATTCATTACAAAATATAATGGATCGTGCGGGTTTGGGACAATTGGAGAGCATTTATTTGGGCCGTTTGCATATGGGTTGTGTGCTCCAATCGGAGGGTCGATGGCATCGTGCACGTATTGAACAAATGCTACCAGAAGGTAAGAGTTAATTAATTAATTTATTAATACATGAAAATTAATTATTTAATCCAAAAAAAAAAGGTTACGTTCTGGTTCGTCTGGTAGATAATGGGACCTGCCAAAAAGTTTATTGGGATCAACTGTTTGCCTTGCCGCAAAGGTTTTGGCATTACGAGTTGACCATCAAATGTTGTCTGGCTGATGTGGAGACTCTGCCAGAGCATGGATATAACTGGACACCGGAAGCAGTTACCTCATTTAAACAATTGACATCGAATCCCAATCTTCTTGTGGAGGTTATCGCTGTATGCGAAGATATTATTCACGTGGCCTTGAATTTTAGCCGTCCCAACGGTGAAAGTATTAGCGTGGGTGGCCAACTAGTTAAGCAGAATCATTGCAAATCTATTGGACAAAGTAGTCGTTTATTAAAACCACCATCACCGCGTCCCTCACTACTGGATATGTCAACGCGTAAATTTATAAAAAAGCAAAAGATCATAGCAACAAAACCATCAGTAGTTGACGCCCAGGAGGAGAATCGGGATCAAACGAATCGTGTGGCAGTCCATTTATTGTACATTAAGGATCCCCATGAATTCTATGTAACTTTGCCACACTTTTTGCCCGCAATTGAGCAATTGAAGATATCGATTCAGCGTAGCGCTTCTGAAATATACCAAAACTCTGTTCCCCATGACAATTGGAATGTGAGTGATATGTGTTATGTCCATTTCCATGCGAGTTCCGATCATGGATTCAAGTGGCATCGCGGACAAATTGTAAAGATTATCTTTTCGAGCAATGAGATACCCAAATATAATGTTCTATTGCGTGATATTGGCCAGATAGCTGAGAATGTACCAAATACACATTTAACAAATATTGATGAGACACACTTGCTCATATCCAATAGCGCCATGCGTTGTCATCTGTATGGTGTACAACCCAAAGGTGGGTATTGGGCACCGCTGGCCATTGAATTCTTTAAGGATCAGTTGCAAGCCTACCAAGGTTTACTAGTCACCGGTTATGGACGCGAAGACAACTCCCTGGCCGTCATTTTGTGGGGTTCACATATGGATATACCCGGGCCCTTCTCTCCAGAACGTGTCAATTATGTAAATATCAATAATATGATTGTTATAGCCGCATTAGGTTTAAAGGATGAGGACAAAAGCGCCACACAGTCAAATTCAGGTAATAATAATAAAGATGAAGCATCGGGTGAATCAACAGTTCTACAATCGTGTTTCGATACCATTGATCATATGCCCATTCTGATACCATATAAAACCAATTCAAATGAGCCTACTAATCGTAATTTACCATCGCCATTTGGGCATAATGAGGAATTCCCGCCATTCTTTGATAATTTAAATTTGTTTGGACTAAGCACTGGACAGACATCGGCACCCCTGGCCTGGACACAGCCGCAAGAATGCGAGAAAAGCATTTTTACGGCTTTCGCTACCAATGTTAATTACGAATGTCAAGTATATCTAACTTTGGCCAGTGATAAACCACTTTTGGATAATATGCGCAAAGTTCTTGAAAAATCTTACAAATCTAAAACAAATCATCCGGATCCAGAGCTCAACTATTTGGTTGGTCAACCTGTTGTAGTTACCTATCATTTGGATAATTCATTTTATCGTGGCATTATCCAGAAATTGGCTAACCTACAAGGAGAATATGAAGTTTATTATGTGGACTATGGTAACGTGGAAATGGTATTACCAACCGAATTGTTACCATATGCGCCATTTCCTGATATGAACGCCATGTGCTTGCTTGTGGACATTTATGGAGTTCGTCCCAAACAAAAGAAGTACACCATTAAGGAAATAGACACTGTTCATAAGGAGATTGTAATGAAATTAAGCAGCGTTCGTGTAATTGAAAAGAATGGACCAAATAATGTGCCAGTGTGTCAAATTAAAGTTAATAATCAAGATATTTCCACCATGATGATTGATACTGGAATGGCTATAATTCAAAGTTCACATTCGCAAAAGAAAAAGGAAACGGAAAATGCAATGGAGAGTTTCAAAGTGTTTGATGAACTATTAAATTTTGGTGAACCCAATAAGAATACAGAGGAACAACTTATCCAGGGACCCGGACAATTTCTGGATAATAATAATTCAACTATTAAGCCACCACCGCCTAAAAAGCAATTACTTGAAAATAATGAGGAATTCAATGACTTTGATAGCGATTCGGAGGATTTTGATTGTGAACAAGCGGCCCTACAATTATCTCAGAATGCAAATACCTATGGTTGGGTAGTTAACGGTATTAAAGAGGTATTCCCAAAACAAAATCAAATCAATAACAATAACGAGGAGGAGGAGGAAAAATCAATTATATTCTATCTAAATAACTATAAAAGTGAAGAGATTTGTGAAAATGAATTATCTGAATTTAATGCATCGTACGTAGATGAACCGGAGGAGAATGTTATGAAGCCGCACACAGCCGATGTTATAAACCAGTTGCGTCGCCGTATTGAATTACGTCACAAGGTATGATTTTAATACTAGTTGGATACATCCTTTATACCATTAACACAATTTCACAATTTCTCCACAGGATATGGTAAATAAAGTGTGTTTCTCACCCCTGGACACATCCACGGTGTTCCATTATAATGCAAGAAGCTGCTTCAAGCCGCAGAGCCTTCCTATTGGTGTCAATCAGTTTTTGTGTACCATTGATAGCATACTCTCGGCAACTGAACTCCAGATCTCTCCATGCCTCACGGAGTTCACAAAATGTGACATTTCCCTCATCCAAGAGACGTCCACCGTAATCGAGGAAGCCGCTACCCTTCATCCAGAAGTTGATGCCCTTTGTCTGGCACAGTACTCCAAGGATCAGCAATGGTATCGTGCCATTATTACCGAGTTGCATGTGGCTACCAAACGTGCTACCGTTTTTTATATTGATTTTCATGACACTGAATTGGTATCGTATGCCGATTTAAAGGTAATGCCAAAGCAGTTATTCACATTCCCGTTGCGCTCATTTCGTGTGAAACTTCATGGAATTAAGCTAAATAAGAACTTTGGAGACAAGACCGTACGTCAAGCACTACAAGCCTGCCTGTGCAAGTACACATATGTCTTCGCGCGGGTATACTATCCTCTCAACTATCATTCCAATAAGGGAAAGCTAAACAATGATGATGATGATGAACTCCATTCATCAGACGACAATATAAGGAATGGACACAGATTGCTCGAAGTCGAGCTCTTTGAGAATAAGTTCAAACAAACGGTGCTCTATCAGCCATTAATCGAAAGTTGGATGTACGTGTAAGTTTTTTCCAAAAAAGAAACAGTTTCGATACCATTTAATTTCCCATACTTTAAAATGTACTTTACATAAACGAATATGTATGACAGTGTACAATATTTTTAGTTTCCACAAAAAATTACGATATTAATTTTTTGATATCAAGAAAAAAAAAAGAGATTGACAGGTAGCAGTCTCAGTAAATGCTATTATATACAAAATGAAGAAGATAATATTTTTGTTTTTTTGTTATAATAATAAATAATAAGCATTTCAATAAAAATTGTATGTCTTTAAAGTTTAAACCTATAACGGAAATGGTTATTTAAAAGAAAATTTAAATATTTTTTACCAACAGTTAATAAAAAGTCAAACTTTATGCACATTTTTTAATTGTTTTGTAATTATCCATAAATTGAATTTATTTCCACCATAGCATAGGTATCTTTCCATTAGTTCATCATTTGAAATTTGTATGTTGTTGTTTTTTGTTGTTGTAAGTTGTAAATATTTGTTTAAAATTGTTTTCCTTCTACATTCATTCTCAATTGTTGTTTCTTTGTTTTATTATAATTATTTAGCTGTAAGTATGCTTGTATGCATGCATGTATTTATGTAATGTAGTTCATTTTATACTTAGATATCATGTGTTTGGGTGGTTTGTGTTGTGTTTGTGTGTGTGTGTGTTTATACGCTTATTATCTACGAAATTGTAACTAATTTCTTATTAAAACCATCGAAAACAATCTTTATCTTATTTCCATTATCATTTCGTTTTTGTTTTAGTTTTTCTTAATTTTTCAAATAGCCTAAAGAAGCTGTAACTTACTACAAAATCCAATCGAATGAAAATTATATGCTATATCGAAAAAATTATGTTATTCAATATGACAGTTGTGTTCGTTTATGTTCGATTTCAATTAGGAAGGAATATATATACCTATACATATAAACTATATATGTATATAAATTATATAACAACTTGGTTTAAAGTGGGCCATAAATGTTTGTTTTGTTTGTTTGTTTCTGTTTTTTTTTGAAAACCAATTGTAGCTAACTTAAATTAAACTAGTTTCGACAATTAAATCTTGAATCGAGAATAAAAATTATTTAAATGATTTAAACACGTACGTATTATGTTTGTATATGTATGTATGTATGTATATTGCACTGAACTAGGCGTGTCATTTCACTAAAAAACATAATTATATAATTTACAACTAAAAGAGAACTAAAGCGTCTCGAAACAAATGTACAATTTTTCTGTTGTATGTGAGAGTTTTGATTGGAAGAAGTTTTGCAGGGCGGTTGGGTTAAATGGGAAAGAGAAACACTCACATTTAGCTAAGTTCTTAAACCACATCCAAAATGTACGATTAGTAAAATGTAATTACTATTAGTAGTTAGTATTATTGTGATATATGTTTCTGTTTTTTTTTTTTTTTCGTTTGTCGTTCGTTTTGTTTGTTATAAAGAAGAATTGGCATTCGCATACATATATATAAACTATATGTTTTTTTTTCCTTTTTTGAATTCTCATTTTTTTTTTTCATAAGTAATACTAGTTTGTTTGTTATTTTGTTGCTTGCTACTTTTGTTTAACCACAGACACACAGTAAGTAGTACACACAGAGAAGAGTCATGAACAACTACTTAAATTAATGATTAATTCAACTTTAGTTCGATTATTGGGCGACGACGTAACTCTTTAAACCTCCACTGTGAATGGATCGCGCGAATGATGGATCTTCAGATGCTTGTTGTGATTGGTTTTTGTTGTGGAGCTTTTGCCGCAGATGGTGCAATGAAAGGGTCGTTCCCCAGTATGAATTCGACGATGCTCAATCAGATAGTAGTGTCGATGGAAAGACTTGTCGCACTGATCACAGGTGAACATCTTGTTGCCATGATGTTCGCGCCGATGCCGCATATAATTGTATTTACGTATAAATTTGCAGCCGCAATACTCACACGTATACGGCTTTATCTGCTTGTGGGCATTGATGTGATTCTTAAAGTCCAGCTCACGCACAAATGCCTTGGGACAGTATTCGCACTTGAAGGGTTTGGCAGTGCGATTGGCATGCACCCAGGAGTGGATTTTAAGATTCCATTTGGTTGAGAAGCTCTTGTTACAGATGGCGCAATCGTATTGAGGATCTGTCGAATGTGTAGCCATGTGTGCCTTAATTGAGGTCTTGGCAAAGATCTGTTTGCACATTGGGCATTCCATGGGTTCGGCATAATCAAATTTATCGGAATGGGCCAAACGTATATGACGACGCAGGGAATTTGCATGAACGAAGCGATCGCAACAATAGGGGCAACATTTGGGCTTCAGATCGTGCGTCTCCTTGTGCCAAAGAAACCGTGCCTTTGAAGGCAACACCTCACCGCAATGGCATACATATTCCTTCTTTCGTACCATCATTTTTGTATGCCGCTTGCGATGCTGTGTCAAATTGGAATATCGTTTGAACTTTTTACCTAATTAAAGGAGAGAGAGAAGCAATCGGTTTAAATTCACATATCAATCATCAATATCAAAACTACGTACCGCAAATTTTGCACTTGAGCGGTGTCTGGCCAGTATGCATACGCATATGCTCCACCAGGGCACTACGAACCACAAACTTCTTGTCACATACACAACAGCCAAACTCCTTCCAGCCCAAGTGACGTTTCAGATGGAGTGAAAAATTCTTCCAGCGATAGAATTTCTTACCACAGGTAAAACACTCGGCCGGATGCTCTGTGAGATGTGCATCGTACAGCTTGACGGATGGGAAATCAGTGCGACACACATAGCACAGAAATATGGATTTCTCCATGGCCTTCTGTTCCAGTTCGCTAATGCTGTTGCGCTCTTGGCCAAGTTTGGATTCGTTGTAGGCCATCAACATTCGGTATAGGGCTGCCAATTTGGCAGCGGGTGTGGTCATTGCCAGAGGCGGTATGGCTGGCTTTTCATCTAGATCACCACCAACACCTGGTGGTTTAACATCACCACCGTCCGTTACAGCGACATGTCCAAGCAGTTCAGCATCCTTCATGTCAGCCAGTTCAGCATGATCCAGTAGCTGCTGCTCGGTGTCATGCTTGTCCTGGCAATGCTCCTGCTTGATCTTAACAATGCCATCTTTTGAATCCTCTTGCATTAATCCATGACCAGCTTGGAGTAGCATCGGTTGGTGTTGTTGTTGTTGCTGTGGCTGAGGGGGCAACATGCTCGACGAACTGACCAACGGTTGTGTGCAAATCAAGCGACGATTCTGACGCACATAGTTATGCTCGCCAATCATATGGGCATTCCGTTCCTTTAGTTTCTCAAAGATGGCTTCACAGTGGGGACACTTGTAGATTTTGCGACGCGGCGGCGGTTTACGTTGAGCCAATACGGCGACAGCTGCAGCTGCTTCTGCCGCTGCCTCAGCTGCCGCCCTAGAGGTGGAGGCTATTGGTGGACCAGCCAACAATGCCGAGGATGACGATGATGTGGAAGCGGTGGGTAAAGGTGAACTCTTTCTGGACATAGAGGAAACTTCCTCGTCGATCGCATTAAAATCAAAGCTATGAAACAGAAAATAAAATTCATAAGAAACATTGTAAACGATTCAATAAAAAAAAAAAAGAAATTACCGCTTGTGCTCCCGCTGCTGGGCGCTGAGATCCTGTGCTGGATAGTAGTCTTGTCGCCAGTCGGTATTATAGCCACCAGAGAATTGATTTCTAAAGTAGCGTTGTGATATGTCACCGTACATCTAAATAAAATGAAAAAGTGAAAGAAAAATATTTTATTAAACTGTCCAAGAAATGGTTGCTATTTCTTTTTCTTTTCGTGTTATCCACTAACCGACTGACTCCAGGAGTTCTCGATGTCACAATTGCTCTCCTGCTCTGATATTTCACCCTTGGCGGGCATTTTCTCATCGGTGCGTATGTTGAGTCCTCCAACCAGACTGCTCTCAGTGCCAGCACCGGCAAATGATGACGATGTGGTGGATGCAGAAACCGATGGTAAATGGCTGCTATTGCTCAACTGTTCCCGTTTACAGGTATCGAGATCCAAATATGCCTTGGCATCACCATCCACAGCCACACTGCAGCATTCGACGGCAGCCAATGCGGCATTAAAATTGGTTGGTTGGGCCGCCAAGTCGTGATTGTGCGAGGATGATGAGGCACCTCCTCCGCCCGCTGTTGCTCCAGTTGTCGTCGATGCCTGCTGCTGAACCGGATGATACCAGGAGTGCGAGGATTGTGTCTTGGTAACACGGAAAGTGGCATTCATTGAATCATGATCCAATGCCGAGGAATTGCTTGAAGATGAGGCCAAAGTAGCTGCATTGGTGGCCTCACTGGCTCCATGATGCGTCTGCTGCATCTGCTGCTGTCTGGCAAAGGGTGTAAAATAGGCACCGACCGTGGAAACAGCTCCTGTTGTCTGTGTTGTTGTCGTCTGATGGTACAGGAAGTTAAAGTCATTAAATGATGATCCCGCCGCAGTGTTTGCCTGACCCTGACCATGGGCGGCGGACTGCATCTGGACTTGGTTCTGCATCTGTGAAACGGATGAGGCGGCATAGGAAGACGACGATGATATCACAATTTCATCCACCTCAAGATTATTATCGGGCAATATATATTCCTCGCCTGGTTTGCCTACATTCTGGTTAGGATTTGCCGTCGTATTGCCAGCAAAAACAGATCCAGCTGAGGGAAAACCAGAGGCATTGGCATTAACAACAAATGTGGTATTGGATGTGGCTCCACCAGTCATTGTCGGTGACTGTTTGGAATTGGCAAAATCGAGCAGGACACGAGCGTCGTCATCATTGACCGTCGAGTGTTTCCTCTTAGTCAGATGCTTCTCCAATATGCTATTACTACTCGTTGACGGAGCTTCCAGAGTCTCGCTCTTGATTTGCACTATCTCAGTGAAAACGGGTGTAGGAATGGCCCCATCGGCGTTTCCATTTGATATGATTTGTTTGGTAGAAGAAGGAGAATAGTTGGTGGTGGATGACGATGATGGTATTATGGGGATGTCAGTCTTTTTTGTTGTCGTCGTCGTGGTCGTGGCCTTTGGTTTGATCACCAACTTCTTTGGACCACGCTGTGGGGTCGGTGCTGGTGCTGAGAAGCGTGGCGCTAGCAATGCTGTTGCCTCAACCTCAATCTTCATAAGCGGCGGCTGGGTGAGATCTTCGGCAGTAGTAAGGCTGCTGTTACTGCTGCTGGTGGTGGTGGTGGTGCTAGCCATACGGATTACGCTGGTGGTGCCCAAACTTGGCTTTTGCTCCACTGGAGGCATAGATGAAACTGTTTCCGCCACACTCTCATTATCATAGTCATCGTCCAGCGGCTCTTCCTTTTCCACTTTCACCAGAGGTATAGGAGCAATGGCAGCAAATGGACGTGCTTGGCCGATGCGACTTGAGGCTACAATATTACCCATTAGATCGAGATATTCGTTCATATTCAGAGGGACATCGCTAAGCACTGTAATACGATTCTTTTTAGATTTCGTGGAAGTGGAATTTGAAGTGCCATCCCCTGATCCAGCAGCAGCTGGTGTGCCGGAAACTACAGCTGATCCTGTCCCCGTTGCTGCTCCGCTTGTGGATGGTGCCGTGCAAAGTGGCGGCTGCTGTGTTGCCTCCAATTGCTTGATTTTCTGCTCACGTCTCTCCTTTTCCTTCTCCGGCTCGCTTTCTGCTCCGCTGCTTAAGCTCATAAATTCCTCCTCATTGCATATACGCTGTTGTGACTGCTGTTTGGGAGCTCTTTTCGGTTTGGATTTACGGGACTTTTTCGTTGTTTTGCTTGGATTTCGACTATGACTATTTTCCTCTCGCTCATCATCCCCATCATGATCAACATGATCGGAAGAATCGGCTATATCCTCATCTTGTTCTTCATCATCCTCCTCATTCTCATTGTCGCCATCATCATCCTCGTCGTCTTCATCTTCATCCTCGTCATGCAAATGAAGGACACTTGGCGGCGATTGATATATACGTTCAATCACTGAAAATTCACCATCTTCCTTCTCCACACACTCTACAATATGCTTGGGCGTCTCTTGGACAATAAAATCCCCATTTTCCCGCTCCAGATAATGGGCCACTGGTGATTCGGCATAACGCAATACGGATGAGGACGAAGATGATGATGAGGCGCAGGCAGCTGCTGCAGCTGCATTAAGCAAAGCTCCAAATGGTGAATTTGTTTGCCGACTAACTCGAACCGAGGATGATCCTGATGATGCGGTGGAAGAAGTACAACTCGTTGTTAGGGATTGCAGTGTCATCGTTGACTGAGCTGGTAGTCTTGGCATAACGGATTGCTGCTGCTGTTGATGATGATGATGTGGATGATGCTGTGGTTGCGCAACGGGCAGTGTTGTTGTTGGCGGCGGCGGTGGTGGTGGGGGATTCAGAAATACTTCTGTTAGAACTTTATTAGTAGACTGCTGCTGCTGTTTGCCAGTTCCATTGGTCGGTGGTGCCAGGTTTATATTGTGGTGCAAATTTAGGTGGTGCTGTTGATGGTGGTGGTGGTGCTGCTGCTGCTTGTTTTGGTTATGCTGAGATCGAATTTGACTGATGGCGGCTCCATAGGCGGGTGGGGGCTTCTGATGTGATTGTGTTTGCTGCGTTGACGCCTGCTGTTGCTGCGTAAAGATCTGTTCCCAAAAAAGAAAAGAGAGAATAAAAATACATATTTAAATAGATAATCCTTGTTTTAATTACCATTACCAAACTTACCTGCAATGGCGGTGGCGGTGGCAGAGAGGTATTTCCATAGGTATATTTTAGTCCAGGTTGCGTCTGCTGATGGGCAAACAGTGCCTGTTGTTGGTGTTGTTGCTGCTGCTGATTGGCGAGGAAATGCTGTTGCGGCACTTGTGGTATAACCAATGTGGCAGTGGCTCCACGCGAATAACTATGCTGCTGTTGCTGCTGTGAGGAAGGGGGAGCAGTCCCCTGCTGGTCATAGCCAAAATCTGAAGTGGCCAACGTTGGCTGATATATTGTGGTGGTGGTGGGTGCAGATGGTTTGGTGGCTGATGCCTCAGTCAAAGTGGTTATGGGCATGGGCGGAGCGCTTTTCAGTGTTGCCTTAATCGGTGGATTGTTCAATTTGTTTGTTGTGGAACCAGCAATAGAGGAAGATAACGGTGGCGGTGACGCCACCGCTGGCTGAGATGACAATACTTTTCCAGTTGTCAATGTTTTAATGGATGGTTTTACATCAACAATCGTGTTAGATGATGATGATGCGGATGTGGTTGCGGATGCGGATGGTGAGGTTGCATTATCTGTAACAGATGTGGCAAGCATTGCCGCCGCCAGAGCACTGCCCATGCCATTGCTGTTGTTACCAACAATTGTCATTTGCACCAATGCCTTAATAACCTGCTCCTTGGGATGTGTCTCCAGATGATCGGATAGATTCATGCCCGCATGCAAATACAAAGTGCACACGGGGCACTGCACACTGTCGACCATGATGGCGGCTTTTTCTCTTTCTCTTCTTTGTGGATTAGGCTGAGGATTTATTTAATGCTCAATGATGGATTCCCTACTTGATCGAGTACTCCACCTACAAAGTCATAAGCTGCTTTGACTGTGATTCGATTGTTGTGTGGCAGCCATCTTGCTCAATCCTTGGGACGACTGTAAACAGAAAGCGGAATGTCAAATATTTTGTAACTGTATATTTTGCCCACTCAGCCCCAGGGAGGGACTGATAATAACAATCAACTGAGGAGCATTAGGTGGCAACGAATGGCTGGTAAATTAATACATTAAGGCGCAATATGGGCGACACCAAAAGAATGTATAAGAAACGAGTTAATATTACAGATCGTTTTGCGTCAATATATACATATATATATATGTATATGTCTGTGTTATCTGAATAAACGTGAATGGCGAAAGTAAATAAATGTGAAAACTGCTAAACAAAGGATAGAAAACTAAGATTTTCAATCTCCAACATAATCAAGAAAATAAAAAAAAAATGTTTACTAAAATTTAATGTGAATAGCATATTTTTCATATTATATCATATTCATTCCACACGTAGATCAGCATAAGTAGATTTGATAATAAAAATAAAAAGATTTCCGTTATTGTTAAATGAAATTTTGATAAGGTATAAATATATCTATATAGGAAATGATAGAATGATGAAGAACTCCAATCTAGGCTGAGGAGGGTGGAGAGGGGAGTCCGAGAAAGCTTCACAAGGGGGGAGTGGAATCAAACATCACGTGACAATCAGAATTTTTGAAAATTATTTAAAAAAAATGGCATCACCTAATATCAGGGATGCGAGTCCGAGAAAATGACAGAGTGGGGAAATGGGATCAAATAAATAAAAATACAAATAAACGGTTTAAGCTTGCTATTAAAATCGTCCGTTAGAATTTTACTATTCTCTGTTACGGTAAATCCAATTTATATACACAGAAAGGGACAACATTATAAATGTACAATATAGTGTTGGGCATTTTATTTAATTTGAATTGTAAACTCACACACTCGAAAATGTGTGTAAGGAGGAGCAAAGCTTCTTAAGTCCAGCAAACAACAACAATAGATGAGGCTAAAGTGGAAGTGTGGAATTGGAATGGCAACAACAATTTTGTTGGGAGCAGCTTTTTTTTTTCTTCAATGGCGGCCAAGAGGACGACGACAGCAAGCGAGACCCTGCTGTCGGCTGAGATGATGTTGTTGTTGCTCTTGTACAATTCACAAAAAAAAATAAAGACAAAAAACTTTTGCTTTTATTTATGCATATTTCTACTGTTGTTTGTTTTGTTGCTGTTGCATTGTGTGCAAGGGTTGGTTGCGCTGAAACAGGAGAAGGACGGCAGAAAGGAATTGAAAGAGGAACAAATAAACAGCGGCAAATACAAATGTCTATGTCTGTTGCTATTGATTTTTCCTTTGGGCTCATAAAACAACAAAAAAAAACACTTACACATACAGAAAGCAGAAGAGAACGAACAGAGAGAACAGTGAATGAAAGACTAAACAAAAGGTATACAATAAATTAAACGAAATGAAATCAAGAGTGGGGTAAATTGATAGCCAAATTTATTGATGAAAATCAATTGAGTTAAATGTGAGGAGGACCTGATTGCCCTTCCCTTTACCCCTGCTCAATAACTTTCTTTCTTTCTCTCACTCTCTCTCTCTCTCGAGCACTTACCAACCTTTTTTCAGCTGGCAGGTTACACTTGTGTGCGTGTTTGTATGTGTATGTGTGTGTGTGATCTTGGCCTAGCTTATTGGCTTTTATTATATATGTAATTTGAATTTTATATATATTTTTCACCAAACACACAAAAGATTGAGAAATTTCTTTTCAATTTTATTTCCGGCTTTTAGCAATTTTTCCCGTTTTCACTTTATTCTTTTTTTGTTCACTTTTAGCATTAATTTGAATTGATTTCGTCCATGGAATGACAAAATTGACGATGCACAGCGAGAAAATGTTTGTTTAATGAGCACTAATTGCGGCCCGTATCGATCGTGTGTGTGACTGCCCGTGTGTGGTGGTTGTGTATGTGTGTGTCTGTGCGTATGTGAGAGAGAGCGAGCGAGAGAAGAGAGCAAGTAATTCCATTTTGTTGGAGTCTTTTGGTTTTGGTATCCTTGAAACGTTATGCACCTGCAGTAGCAGCAGCAGCACCCTCTCCTTTAATACCACCGACTCCTTTGGTCTGGTTTACCTCTGCTCTTGCTCTGCCTCTCGTTCAATGACACAGAAATCTTTCTTCTCGTCTTCTTCTTTGTACGCTCCTTCTCTCTCCCTCTCTCTCTCCAAATATACAACTGAGCTTTTATATATGCTGCTGCGACTGCGAGGCCATTGCTGCGTTTATCACCATGTGTATGTGTATTTGTATGTGTCGTATGCCTTGCGTATGTGTGCGTGCGTGTGTTCCTCTGCTACACACAAAGTGATTTTTCTCGAGCTCGTTTGTGTGCACTACGTTTGCTTTCTTACATCACTTTTTCTGATTTGCGTTTAAACATATTTGTCAGCTATTGATTGCCATCGAATTTATCAATTTTTATGCACTTTTCACTATTTAAAAGCCATTCATTTCGTTTTCACAATTTCCTGAGTGACCATGTTTCAACAAGCCGAGAGTGACCAGGTTATGATTTTTAGTCACCGACTTTTGTTCAACGTATTTGCATTGTCAATACTGTTAATTTTCCAGCTCTGCTAATTTTTCTCTGTTAATATTTTTTCTACAAAAGAATAGGGTTGCAAAGTGAAGGTATATTAAGTGTTGATTAACAACTTAATTTGAGCGGCGAAATTTGAATACTACAATGGGATTACACTTATCAGAGATTATAAGATTAGTTGTATATACATTCATGAGCTGAATTTCAAGCTCGTCCAACGTTTTAATTCTGGGAAAGCTTTAAAGAAATGGCTCGCTTTTGTACAATTTTTGAAAATTGCGCTCACTTATTTGTTGTTGTTAATCATACTTTCCAAGTTGAGAGTGACCAGGTCGTCAAAAAAACAGTCTTGTTAAAAAAACCAGAAAAAATACCGAATGAAACTCCCCCCTATTTCAATTCCCCCCTTATTTATTGCTGTTCTCTATATTTCACCCCTATTATATATATTTGCCCCCTTTTGCATCTGTTCACCCTATTTGTTGGTCTTGCCGGCTACTTCATTTGATTTTAATTTTCAATTAATATAATAACACATGTCGCAGCCAGGAGGAAATGATGCCCGAGTGCCAGATGAAGAGAGTGATCTCTTGCAGATCAAGCCACTGTAAGTTGTCCGACTGCTTTCCAATCAACATACATAAGTGATTGTGAATGTCTTGCTCTTTTTAGTGGCGCTGGCCAAGAAGTTGGACGATCCTGCATAATGCTTGAATTTAAAGGCAAAAAGATTATGCTTGATTGCGGCATTCACCCAGGATTATCCGGAATGGATGCCCTTCCTTATGTGGACTTGATAGAGGCGGATGAAATTGATCTCTTGTTTATATCGCAGTGAGTATAAGTTTTCCAAAAAAAAAAAGGATCTGGATGATAATATTTTTGGGGTTCATAGCTTTCACATAGATCATTGCGGAGCCTTGCCTTGGTTCCTGATGAAGACTAGTTTCAAGGGACGTTGCTTTATGACACATGCCACCAAGGCCATCTATCGTTGGATGTTGTCGGATTTCATTAAAATCAGTAACATATCCACGGATCAGATGCTATACACTGAAGCCGATCTCGAAGCCTCAATGGAAAAGATTGAGACGATAAATTTCCATGAGGAACGCGATGTAATGGGAGTTCGCTTCTGCGCCTACAACGCTGGCCATGTGCTGGGTGCCGCCATGTTCATGATTGAGATTGCCGGCATTAAAATCCTTTATACAGGTGACTTTTCACGCCAAGAGGATCGTCATCTAATGGCTGCCGAAGTGCCACCAACGAAGCCTGATGTCTTAATCACTGAATCCACCTATGGCACACATATACATGAGAAACGGGAGGATCGGGAAAACCGATTCACATCCCTAGTGCAGAAGACAGTGTTGCAGGGAGGCCGTTGCCTGATTCCAGTCTTTGCCCTCGGTCGTGCCCAGGAGCTATTACTGATTCTGGATGAGTTCTGGTCCCAAAATCCCGATCTGCACGAGATACCAATCTACTATGCCTCGTCCCTGGCCAAGAAATGCATGGCTGTCTACCAGACCTACATTAATGCCATGAACGATCGCATTCGCCGCCAAATTGCTGTGAATAATCCCTTTGTCTTTCGCCATATCTCAAATTTGAAGGGCATTGATCATTTCGAGGATATTGGACCATGTGTGATAATGGCTTCACCCGGTATGATGCAATCCGGTTTGTCCCGTGAGCTATTCGAGAGTTGGTGTACGGATCCTAAAAATGGTGTAATCGTTGCCGGTTACTGTGTGGAGGGGACCCTGGCCAAGACCATACTTTCCGAACCGGAAGAGATTACCACTCTATCTGGACAGAAGCTGCCACTCAACATGTCTGTCGATTATATATCCTTCTCGGCTCATACGGATTATCAGCAGACGAGCGAATTTATACGTATGCTGCGTCCCAATCATGTCGTATTGGTCCATGGGGAACAGAATGAAATGTCGCGTCTAAAGCTAGCCCTACAGAGGGAATATGAAGCGGATGCCACCACAGATATTAAATTCTATAATCCTCGAAATACACATGCTGTTGATCTATATTTCCGCGGTGAGAAGACGGCCAAAGTGATGGGTCACCTAGCAGCCAATAAACCAGAAGTGGCTAGCAAATTATCTGGAGTACTGGTCAAACGTGATTTTAAGTACCATCTGTTGGCTCCCTCTGATCTGGGAAGTAAGTTGCATCTAAGTTATCTATTAATTTAACTGATTCTAATTAAATCTATTTTCTAATTCAACAGAATATACGGACATGAGTATGTCTGTGGTGACTCAACGTCAGTCTATACCATGGGGCAGTTCACTGAGCACCTTGCAACTTCTCTTAGATCGTATTGGAGCCGGTTGTGTGGTGGTTGTTGAACCAGAAAGAAAATTGCGGGTCTTTAACTGCGTTGAATTGACGGTGGAGCAGAAAATCATTATTATGGAATGGCAGGCAACTCATGTAAATGATGTCTATGCAGATGCAGTTCTGGCCTGCATCATGCAGTCTGAATTAGGTGGCACAAATCTGAAAGGAGCCAATAATCCGACCAAATCGGAGAATTCACGTTTCCGTGAATGTCTTGTTGAGACTCTTCAGGATACATTCGGAGACAGTTGTGTACCAAAACTATTCAAGGGCGATTTGCTGCCGGTTACAGTGAGCGGAAAACGGGCAGAAATCAATTTGGATACACTGGTAAGCATAGGAATTACATTCCCTCATCTGAAAGATATACAATTTCTATATTTTTCCATTTTTTAGACTGTTCAGTGCACCGAAGATGATGTCCTCCGACAAATGCTAAATACCACAGTCCAGAAGTTGCACCAGACTTTGGTCTCTGCCCTCTGATCCTTCATCCAATCCATTCCAGGTATTTTAGAAATGTCAGCGAGAATGTTCTGTTTATTCGGGTTACAAAATGAAATAAAACAAATTGTTTGATGATAAAATGGATTAACGTTGAGTGCTCTTGGCGATCTGTTCCTTTAGGACTAATATGCTTGCCCGTTGCTCGGGTGGTAGCTGACCAATTTGCTCATCGGACAACTGCAGCACCTGCATAATGAGTGCTGCCTTCTCTTGATCAGAAGCATCCGAGGGTAGAACTCCGTGGGCTCCGAGGCGACTCTGCAGTTGCTGAGCTGCCGTCTGTTGTTGCTGCGTTGGCGGCTGAATCTGCTGCGGCGGCAGTGGCGGCTGTTGTACCTGCTGCGGCGGCACAGCGGCAGCCCCACGTAGACGTGGATCCATTGGACGCTGTCTTGGATCACTTGGATAGGGTGCTGGGCCAGGGGGTGGCCCTTGTTGTTGTGGCGGCATTTGGCCACGAGTGCGTGGATCCATTAAAGGTGGAGGCACTGGATTAGGCATCACTTGACGCATATCTTGATCCATGTTACGACTCATCATTCGCAAATCTATATCAGAGTGCATAGGATTGAAGTTGGGACCAGGTCCTGGTCCTGGCACAGGTCCTGGTTGAGGTGGCGCCTGCTGCGGAGGTGGCTGCGATTGCTGTTGGTAGATCGGATTGGAGTGCGGATTGCCACCCAAAACTGGCGGCATCTGATTGGCCTTGAAGAGCATGCCCAATGCCTGTTGTGGATCCACAATACGCATCACGACCATGGCTTGGAGCAGGGCGTATGCCAGCTGAGGATTCAGCATGAGCATTTGGCGGGCCTCCGACGGATTGCTAACAATGCACATCTTCATCTGCTTCATCAGCTCGTACATTTGCTCTGGTGGTAATGAGGCAACGGTTTTCGTTATCAATTCAGGTGCATCCTCTGGCTCACACGGTTCTCCGTACGGATTCTCAACTTGCGGTCCCTGCAGCAGTTGTTGCATTTCCATGCGCGACTTCTCCGTACAAGCGTTGTCAACCCTTAGAGTGCGTCCGCCAATCTCGTAGCCATTTAGATTTCTCATGGCACTCAGAGCCGTTTCTTGATCCTTGTACTCGCAAAAACCGAATCCCTTGGGCTTGCCACTCTCACGATCGAATACAAGTCTGTTGATGAAACATAAGCAAATTAATTTGCCTTTGGAAAATAGTATTGACTTACTTGAGCGAAAGAACCGGGCCAACCTCACTGAAAATTTCCTTTAGCTTCTCTTCGGTGGCTTCGTATGGAATGTTTCCAACGAACACCGACCTCATGGACTTGTCCATTATACTCTGATCCTGTGCCTTATCGGTCATCATGATTATGCCGTTTTATTAATCAATTTTTTTTAAATACAAAACTATAAAATTATAAATTTGTTGCCTGTTTTCCGCTTTTTTCTGATTAAGACAACTAGAGGTGGAACTTCAACGATAACTACCGATTAACCTGAGTAATAATAGAGGGACACAAATAGGGGCAATATTCTGGCGGTCAGGAATCAGCTGTTATTGTTTATATCAATCTGTATTATTCAATAGTTTTTAATAATGTTTTACGGCAAAAGTTTAGCTAGTAGTTTTTATAAATATAAGAGAAAAGTTATAGTTAATATCTGGCCTAGTATCAAACGTTCTCAATCATCCTACCAACCGCCGAAAATTCTATTTTTTGGGACTGATCAGTTTTCCCTGCCCAGCTTAAAGGCTCTTCACAAAGGCGGCAGGTGAATTGCAGAAGTCTCTTAATACAAAAAAAAAAAACCTCAAATAAAAATAATTTTCATCTTTTAGCCATCAACTGGGTGTGGTGACTTCATTTAAAAGTCCAGCCAACTGCGTGCGAGCATATGCAGAGCGTGCTGAACTTCCCCTTCTGAGTTGGCCCATCACGACATCCAATTGTCAAAACTATGACTTGGGTGTGGTTGTCTCTTTTGGCCATCTGATACCTGTCCAACTAATTCAAGCCTTTCCCAATGGTATGATTAATGTACATGCTAGTCTTCTGCCGCGTTGGAGGGGAGCTGCCCCCATTATATATGCCATCATGAAAGGAGATGCACGGACGGGAGTTTCGATCATGAAAATTGAACCACATAAATTTGATATAGGGGCTGTAAGTAAGAGCAATGCATAATAAATCCCAAATGTTAGTAGCGATCGGTAATATTCATCCCAATTCTTATTGCTCTTATAGATTTTGGCTCAACGTGAGATGGCAATTAGAAATGATATTCTGATGCCCGAGTTGCATGGACAATTGGCCCAATTGGGAGCTGATTTATTGGCGGACACTGTTCAAAATTTAACCGAGCGACTGACAAATGCTCGAGTTCAGGACAATACAAAAGCCAGCTATGGTAATGGAAACCAAAGTGACTCCAAAACAAATACAAGTTATTATTTCCTTTTACCAGCTCCCAAGATAACAAACAAAATTACCGAAATTTCTTGGACAGAACTTCAGGCCGGTGATATCTATGCTCGATATCGTGCTCTTTATGGCTTTAAAAACCTAACCACCACATTTCTGGGAAAACAAATTCAATTGCTGGAACTACGGCTGCCATCAAAGCAGGATCAGAAACATCAATTCTCATTACAGCCAGGCAGTTTTTGTTATCAACGTTCGCTTAAATCCCTGCTAATTGGTTGTGCCAACGGCACTCGAATAGAGGTACTACAATTGCGGGTCGAGGGCAGGAAACCAATGTCTGCTCAGGATTTCAATAATGGATTTTTGAGACAAACAAAAAGTTTACAATTTATAGAAAATAAACAAATTGCCTGTTAAAAGTATAAGAAAATGTTCACTTAATTATTTAACCCAAGTCAGAGGGCTTAACCTCCTTAGCTTCAGATGTCTGTTGAGTGGATTTCTGTAGCAAATTCTTGGTGAACCACATTGGTCGTGGTTTTGTCATTTCCACAATCCGTTTATTCTGCAATGCATCGGGTTGCTGCTCAGCCTTTTCGCCTTCGTAGAGCACAATTACCTCCTTGTCAATAGGATCCAAGCCAAGCTGCTCTTGAATTTTATCCTGCATCAATTGGGTCTCTTGGCGCACCTTGTCATAGCAGTGGGCTAAATCACAAGTATTTTATTAAACCTAATCAATGAAAGAGCACTCTATTACTTACGACACAGCACACCCAATTCGTGATCGTGTCCGCACTGTACACAAGATCTTATGTTCCTCTTCTCTCTTAGCAGCTTCCATGAATAGTCGGGATGACCGAATTTTCGTTTCAAACGCTTCTCCACTGAACGTCGATGTTTGGGCACAGCCCAGAGTATGCCATCACCTAGTAGTTGTTTCAGGCTAAAGCCATGTGAATTGGGATTTCGATGCGACTGGTGCTCGAAGCCGGCGAGGGCCAATGCTGGTGTAAAAGAACAATTTCATTTCAATCTATATCGGATATTCCCCAAATATTCACCTGGTGGCGGTCCGCCATGGGGCAGAAGCAGACGCTCAATCGTTTTAACAAAGTTTGTAATTGATAAAAGTAAATTTCTCGACATTTTTAATATTATTTCTGCAGGTTTACGTAAACCCAGCTGTTTAGATATGAGCGATAACTTACGGTGTGATTTATCGAAAGTCACAACTCACAATGAATTGTCAAAACAATTTTAAATTGAGATAATTATGACATTTCTTCGGAGTTATAGAATATAAATAATTGTAATCGATCAATCAGATATCCTCTTTTTTATAACTTAGCTTCTTAAATCAGAAAACATGCGAGTTTTTGTAACTTATATTACATAAATCACTATGCTGGTCATCTCTTTCAAAGTTTTGTTGATTGACAACCCTTACAGCTGCTCGGCGGCCAAAAACAGCTGTTGCTAACTTATTACGTGAAAATAGAAAAGTGGAAAGTAGGAAAATTGCAAAATATTAAAATTCGACCACAGCTGCTCCAAAAACAACAACAAGAAGGTCACTGACATTAACTGAAAGTGTGGGCCAATGAGGCGCTGGCGTCCAAGTGTCCAACACAATGTTAATTAATTAGGCGGTCTCTTATCACATAGAGCAACGCGTGGTTACTTCCTAAGACATCCAAGGCCGGCCAAAGGTGTTCCCAAAGTCAAAGGTGCTTGTCAAACTGTAAAACGAAATGTGCACAAATAATGGTTTACGATCTTATAACTGCTTGAAGCCTATGTTAAATAACATTGGATCATAACATGACTGTTAATTTGAAACGCGCAAGCGCGGCCAGATTTCAGTTTTTAATTTTTGGAAAAAAACATTTAGCTGGAGCTGCTGGAGCCGGACGCAAGCAAAGCGCGCTTCCAAAAATATTTTAATTCAAATATTTGACAAGTATACAAAAAAAAAAAACTTAACTCAACAAACTTAACTCGACGGGCGTGTGTGTGTTTTTTGGTGCCAAATCCTGCGAAAACTTAACGAAACCAAATAAATAAAAAAGAAAACGGAATATACATAAATAATTAAACGAAACATATTTAACAGAAAATATATAATAATGACCCAAACTTAAATAAATAAATATAATAATTTCTTTCAAAATAAAGATATCCACAACAACTTACCGTAGGGAAGATATAAAAAGTACAAAACTAAAAATCGTAGAAAATTAAATAAAAAAAATAAAATGGCCTGCCTGACTACTTCCGGTCGCCTGGCGTGCAATTCACGACGCCAACAGACGCACAAGTTCCTTTGCCAACTGTTCGCTGTTAGATATCAGTCAACATCATCATCATCATCATCAGCAGCAGCAGCAGCATCATCTTTACCATCGTCAACTTTAGCGTATCAGGAGAAACATCCTCTCCTGTTGTACAATCAACAGCAACAATTGAGGCGTGGCTTTCATGGATTAAGTTTCAGCATTGGCCAGGATTATCTCGATTTGCTGGTGAGTTCATTGAAAGACACTGAAAGTGCATTGGCAGTGCGTGACTTTGGCTTTTGATGTTTTTTTTTTCTTTTTGTTTTTCTTTTGCCTGTCTTGTCCGCTTTTCATTTTGCCAACCATAAGCCAAAAGGAAAATGAAAGTGAAATTGGTCTTCGTTGGCCATTGCTGGTTTTGTGCAAGTGGCGTGAAAAAGCAGCAAAGGCAACACCAGTAACAGCAGCTCCCACTTGTTGTTGTTGGCGGAAGCCGCTTGCAGCAAGTTTTTTTTTTTTTTTGTATTTTCTATTGCTTTTTCTGTTGCCTTGCATATTGGCAAGGTGAAATATTTCTGTCTTTTTCTAACTCACACTCGACGCCTTGCATATATGTATCTATGTATGTATGTATGTAAATATGTATGTACATATGTCTGCAGTTTGTCATCTTTTTTATATTGTTGACAAGTCTGTAATTTTGTTGTTGTTATTTTTCCTCCTACTTTTTTTTATGTTATGCAATTTGGTAGTTTTTTTTCTCTTCTTGCTATTGTTTTTGTTTTTCTTTTTTCTATCTGTTTTTATTTCTGTTACTTATTGCTCATAATTATTAATGTTTATCGGTTCACATTAGTTTCAATGCTTCTCAAACTATGAACTCGTTAAACATCAGCTAAGTGATTTTTGCTACCTGCATAAAGATATAGAAGATATGTCCACAAATGTCCATATGTATGTATGTAAATATGGCTTATCATTTATCTGTACTGATTAGAAGCTATCAAATTTCAATGAGGTACTCAATTTGTACATTGTACATTGGGTTCTTTCCCCTTGGTTCGATAAATAGAATTTAATAAATTATGTAAATTTTAGTCAACCGAAAAGGTTCAAACAATCATCAAATAGAATTATTGCTTATTTATTTATTAGCAAATATGAAACTCGTGGAACTTTTTTAATAAGAAGAATTTTGTACTTCACGTTTCAGTTCGAGTGACTTTTAACCAAATAGGAAAAATTTGAGGTCAATGGTCCAACTGGCCAAAAGAAAGGGACAAAAAAACAACAGCAGAATTAAAATTCTTTTTAGATTATTAGAATATTAAAAAAGTTATTCAGCTAAATTAAATATTTTTGTGAACCCATAAAAATTATCCTTGATTTAAAATTTGAAAGTAATTATCAACCAATAAAAAATATTTTTGGATTTCATGGTCTTTAAAATTTTACTTTTAATTAATAAAAGAGTTTAATGTTTTTGTTAATTATTTATTAATTAAAATACTATTTTTTCGGCTATAATAAAAACAAAAAATGATTGAAAAACCCTTACAATAAAAATTGCTATAAAAATGTTAAAATATTAATTCCTTGATCCTTTGATATTATACATAGATTAAAATGATATAATTCATATTGAAACACTTTAAACTTTTCGCCTTGATAAATGGGTAAATATATGCAAGAGCAATTAGTGCATAATTTTGCTTAAAAGTTTATATTGTTTTATAGCATGCCATTTTAGCATGGCTAACTAAATACGTAAATAGTTAGTGGCGATGGCCCTCACAAATAGCTCATTGTAAATTGATTTTAATTGCTTTAACATTGCATATTCTTAGAAAGAGATTCCAAAATGCATTAATTCCAATGCATATGGCACAAACAATAGTCCATTTAGTATGGCCCTGAATGAAGGTTTTGGCATTAATAATAAATACATATTTCAAATTACAAACGAAAACAAAAGGTTAAATGCTCATTAACGGCTAAAGCTCATTGTAACACATCAAGACCACCGACCCAACATTTGAACCCTGGCAGAGATCAATGGCAATGTAGCACAGTTAAAATAATGTCAATAACAAACACAAAAATGTTATAAATTTGATAGTAAATGAAATTTTATTTTGTTATTATTACCATAATTTTTGTTTTACTTTGTATGCAGTTGTCGTTGTTGGCATTATTTATGCATTTTGGTTGATTTCAACTACCAAATTTATGCCAAAGCCAAATTGATTTTATACCCAACACACACACACGCACACAAACATACACAAATGCATTAATGCGAGGGAAATTCTAATAGTTTCTACTTATACATACATACATGCATATATAAGGACATTTGCTAGAAACAATCTTCTGAAGAGTAAAGAATATTGTTATTGTATGTAGGATCAGTAACTCTTTTAGGAACTAAATATTTATATATTATGAATTATTAATTCAACACTCAAGACTAAGACTCAATAAATTTGACAATTGTTATTAAGAAACTTCATATGTATTTTCACATAAGTTCACTTTGAAAATAATAAATACAGAAGTTATTATATTTTAATAAGCTATTGGTAACTTTTGTTAAATCCCTCGTATACACAACTGGCAACTGATACATTCATCTATCATACATAGGTAAACAATACACAAAACGCAAATAGAAAGCGCACGTCGCTGCCGCAGCAGCAGCTAAGCCGCCAAAAAAATACAAAAACAGATATACATATATATATGTACATACATATGGATATATGTATAACTATGTATGTATATATGTGTGTGTATATAAACGCCAACTAATAATAGTCTGCAATAGCAACAGTAAAAACAACAACAATAACAACAAAAACTCCTAGCCATACCAGAAATTCACTTTTTTTAACGGTTTCTTTGACTTTCTTCTTCATTTCATTTGTCTCTTTTCTCATTCATATGTTTGGCATTGTTTTGACCAATAACAACAACCGAAAAACAAAATCACAAATTGTCTCTATATTTTAAATACCCTGTAATTAAAAGGAGGAAAAAAGTATATCTAGTATGCGAAGAGTTAAACCTGCCAGTCAAAAGATACGATTAGAACTTTAATACGATATTAGTTAAAGCTATAAAAAGTTATTAAATTTTCAAAAATTTACTTTTATGATATTTATGTATATTATAGGGTACTTTAAAGTCGGACCTTATTGCTTTGAGTATGCATATTTTGTTTTCTTTTATCCTATGCTCTACACGAAATTGCCAATGCATGTATTTCTTATCTTTGAATTGAATTAATTGCGGAATTCATTTATTTTCGTATAAACATTACCTTTCGGCTAAACGGCACAAACCTCTTTGGGTCTCCTACCGCCCTCCCTCCCTACCTCCCTTCCTTTGTCGTCTTCTTTTGCTAATGCTTCTTCTTGCTCTTCTTTTCACTTTCATTGCAAACGCGTGAAATTTGTTAAAAAGTTAACGGCGGCGTGTGAATTTTGATAAGTTTTAACAAAAAGAAGGGGCAGGGCGGGGCAAATGCAAAAAAATTGAACTCATTCAAAGTTTAACATTTTTGGAATTCAGTCATTTTACTGTATCTCAATGGTCAGTATTATAACTTTTATTTTAAAGACAGATTTCGAACAGAATTTATAACCAGGATATAATTTAACTAAATTTACTAAGTCAAAGGATTTGATTAGGATTACTTTGTAAATTTCGAAATTTACCTTTTAACATTAAATTTACCTTTTATTTTTTTCGGCATTAAGTTTTTAAGCATCTATTTCCGGTATTCAGTTTTTAAGCATCCTTTTCAAGTTTGCAAATATTTTGCATGCTTCAGAAACTGGAAAAAGTTGTGCGACGCTTTTTGCTATTATTTTGACTCTCTATAAGAATTACCATTTAATTCTAATAAATAGTTTTTGTTGCTCATATAAAAGGTGAGTCAATTCTAAAATTTCTTAAAAAAAAAGATTTCATCTTAAAATTTAACATCTTTCACAACTTCTCTTTAACTGGCCAAATGTTGTGAGAAAGTCATTAATTTGCGCATAAATACGTTAAAAATAAGATATGATTGTATGTATATACATACATACATATTTATATTTGTATATGTAAAAATCTGTTGTATTCACGAGATGGTCGTATCGTAAATCTTTGTCTTTTTGGCTGAATCTTTATTTTTGCATTTTGTTATTGTTGGTCACTTTCACTTGCCACTGGTCAGAGAGTAAAATGGCAACGCAAATTAGGCCAAAAAATAATATTCAAATTTAACAGTAAAAATTCTTTGAAGGAAATTAACCATGAAAATGCATTCCATAATTGTCTTAAGTTATCCAATTATCCAATTAATATAAGAAATGGTAATAAAAGAGGCTAATGGAAGGGGAGTAGAGGAGAGTCGTGTATTGGTTTTTTTTTTTGGGTATGCCTAAGCGGCTTTAGACTTTCATTCAACCTGCCTTACACCTGCATTTCATTTCATTTTTTTTCAGTAATGTTGTTGCTGGGTCTTTTGGTCTTTGGCTTTGGCTTTGCCTTTGGCTTTGGTATTTTGTATTTTATTTTTTTTTTTTCGCCTCGTACTTGCTGACCCAATTCCAAAAGACGCATGCGTTTCAGTGTTGTCCTAAACTGGTTTGTGGTTTCTTCTGTTTCAGAGAGGTTGGCGGTTGATTGGCGGCATCGGCATCGGCAGCCAGCAACTGTTAACTGTTAATGATTTCAGCGTTGTGTGTATATATATTTTTTTTTTTGTCCATTTCATTTTCTTAACAACAAAACTGAAATTTCGAATTTCGATTTGAAAGCAACAAAAAAGAAGCGCCGCCGCCGCACCACCATCGTGTAACGGCTTGAAGCAAGTTTGAAGCTTTGGTCAAGTTGCATAACTTGTCCCAAAATCCAACGCGTTTACCAAACTGTCAGTCCACATTTCATCAATGTCGTTCAGTTTTTCATATAGTATTTTTTACATATATTGTTGTTGGATGCTTTATCAATCAATTAACATAAATTTTTGATTATACCAGACTGATTGCCTCATTTGTGTATGAGATGAAATGGAGGCCGTTAGCCATGTTTCACCTTCTTCTTGCTTTTCATCACATTTGTTTGTGCAACATTCTGAAATCTGAGAAACGAATCAAAAACATTTTTTATTTTTGTCTACATTTGCATTGAGTCAGGTGGTCTAATGTAATATGGTTTCACTTAATTTACATTTGAATTTGGTTAATTATTTACCTTTGTTTTGTTAACATGGAACTCCTTCTCCACCATAAGCTCCACCTACCTTTTTTTCAAGTTGCCATTCCTGAATTTTGGAATTTTTTCTTTATATAATGCAGGATAAACTTAAAATATTGTCTGCAAGTTTTCCTCGATTAACTGGTTTTCAATTTGCCCAGAAATGTTTCGATTTTATGCTTATTTTTATTTGAATTTTTTTGTTGTTGTTATGTTTTCCCCTAAACTGTCAAAATTTATGAATTATAGCCACACTTGTTATTGATTTTCTATGTATGCTTACAATTTCAAACTGTAAGCTAGGCTGTCTTAGAAATACTTGTTAGATATTATTCACTAATTGTAATTGTAAATCATATTACGCAAACTCTAAAGTAAATCAAAAATAGAAGCATTTAATGTCAATCAGGCAAAAAGGTGTGAACCAGTTCGAGAGTGAAATAAGTATCCAAATCAATTATTATCTTGAAATTACTTTACAAAATGCTAAAAAAAAAAAATATAGAATATACCAAATTATCGAAATTTGTTGAAACAATTAATAAAATTAAACGAATTGAACCTAGAATAACAACTAATTTTCAAATTTATATTCAAACTTCGTTTTAGTAATAGACATAAATACAATTCAATGACTATGAATAAGTAATCTAACTACTAGGATATACATTTATACATCTACCGATCTTATGATTACTACTACTACTATATAGTATATATGCTTTTGGCATTTCTATTTATCTGTTTAAAACAAGTTGCAAGTTTCTTACTATTCGTATCATTATATTTAATATGCTTTTAGTTATCTTTACTGAAGTTTCTTGAATTATAAATCGTTATACTGTTTGATGGGCTTAATCTTGACGTAATGAAACCGTGACGAATTGACATATTGAGACATCAAATTGCTGTCTAAAGTCAATAACTGCAGTTGGGTTAAGAAACATTCTCAATGTCGGATATATTATGGCATTAGGTTTATGCGTTTGGCAACATGTCTGTAAGTAAATTGCCTAGTTAAAGGCAAACACTCACTCGAAACACTCAAATTGAACATTCACACTCACTTGAAATGCGTGAGAGAGACGAGAGACGTTGTTGAAATGTTAACACGCATGTTAACTAGCAGCAGCAGCAACAACAGCAGTCAAAATCGAACAGAGAAATTACACACATACCAAACAATAGCCTGGCCCTGGCTAGCGATTTCTGCAGTAAATCGTTGCCAAGACCTCCGTTCCCCCCATACACACCGACCGATTACCGATCACAGTCCGTCTCCTCTTGTATCACTCTATCTCTCTCTATCTCTTTCTATAAGGCCGCCTTCGGTACTCTTCCACCCTAGCGGGCGTTTTGGTTATGTCAGCTTAGGCCGGGCCACAACGACAAAAAGGGAAAGTAAGAGAGACCAATGCCTCGTCTTCATCGGCATCGGCATCGGCATAGTCATCGCCATCGTCATCGTCGTCATCATTGGCGGCCCTCAGCCAAAGAGGCATTTGCTCACTTTCTTGAATTTAATGTTATTTCTTTTTCTTTTACCTGGGTTGTTAGTGTTGTTGTTGCTGTCTTCGCTTTTGACCAATACCTTATTTTGTTGCTATTGTTGTTAGTAGCTTCCGCTATTTGTGTGGTTGCTTTTGGTGGCCTCTGTCATAGCTGATCAAGTCAGTCGCATTTCTTTTTGCCAGTAATTAAATTCAATGAAATTACATACAAACCGTACAACTAAATCAAGCTACCCTAGAGAAATAGCTATAACAAAGTAATTGCAGTTCCGGTTATAGAATATTCTCACTTTGGTAACTTTAAATGTTCTTTTGGCTGTCAATTTGGTTATTTATCACTTCATTGTTAACATGAATAATGTTCAACAAATTACTTACACGCTTTCATATGACATCAATTTTTATGTTTCTAGTTCGACCTCCATTAAAATAGCCACATGCAAAAAGCAAACAATATTTTCGGCATACAAATTGACCAAAAAAGAAATACTTAAAAAAAAAAAAACACCAACACACAATTCACAAATTTCAATGCAAACACGAGCAAATATAATAACAATAAGTAAGTCATAAAGCCATCAATAACCAAATGCAACAATTTTGTAATCAAAATGACATCAATCAGGCAAAAAGCAAAATTTAAAAAAAAAAGACGACAGAAATACCAAAGAGACAAATGTCTAACGGAAACTAATTTAAATGTGTCGAAGTTTTTACACCCTTTTCCATACGTATTTAAATATGAAAGAAAGCTTATTGCCTGGTTCAATATGTAATTTCTTTTATTACCTAATACGATTTAAGTTTTTTACAATTTATTTGGGTCATTATTTGTGCGAGTTCGCTTAGCAGTTGGATTTAACTCAATTTGCAAAAATATTCAAATAAAACTATAAAGAAACAAACAGTCCATCGTTGATCAAAAATTACATATAGCTTTGCTAGTGTATAATAATGTTTAACAATTTTGAACAATTTTTGAATTGCTTTCATCTTCAATTTGCAACTCAACAAAGCAGATCGCCCCTCACATTACAATCGATAAGTGTTGCGGATTATATATGCATATGTCGTGGGAGCGCCCCGAGGCGTTTAAGATAATCAAATTTTATTTCGCACTTGCGTCTTGCTCTCGGCAACATTATAATTTGATGTATATATACATACATACATACATACATATATGTATATATTATTTTAAATTTTTTTGTAATTGGTTTTTACTGTCATAATTAAATAAATGACTTGAAAAACGCATATTTAAAGGAAAATTGTTGGAGTTTATTTTAGTTTCGTTTTCTTATTTCAATCAATGGGGGAAAGTTGTTTCGCCAATTGTTGTGGGGATATATACTTTGTGGCTAAGTTATGTGAATGCTGTTGCTCTCCTCCTCGTGATTATGATGATGATGAGATTAAAGTGGCTTGTAGTGGATAGACCACCAAGCTGGCTTAAGCTCAGCTTTTGCTACTTAAATGCCAAGACAACTGACAAAGTTATTAAATAAGTTTTTCTTTTTTTTTTTTAAATTTGATCACTCGATTGTTTTTACAATTTGTTAAGGGTTGATTGTAGAATTTATTCATACCGGTTACCGGTATATCACTTTACTTAATCTCATAGTAGCCTCATTTAAAATAGTTTAAATATATTTATAAAGTTTGTTACAATATTTAAATAGTTTTATATATATTGAAGCAAAGAGATTTAAACTTGGTCAATTAAGGTCTATTGTTTTGCATTTGTTTTGATCAACTTTATTTCATTTCAAGAATTCCATAAATAATAAGTAATCTCTTTATCTAAAAATAAGTTAAACAATTCAAATCAAATTATAAATCGTTGCTCTCTTTCCTTTTTGGTGGCTTTGATTATATAAGCGTAAACGCATTGGTAAAACTAAGTCAAAGTCCTCGGTTAACCATCAGCAGCCAAGTGCAACGAAATAAAAAAAAAAATGTTGTTGATTTCCTATTTTAGATTTTTGTGTCTGTTGCACGCACATTGAAAGCAAAAGCAACCGCAAATTTTTTAAGCTGCACTCTTAATGATCAATTATTCACCAATATTATGAGTCAATAAAAAAAAAATCTATATCTATATACAAAAATACAAAGTATGTATACAGAATTGAGCTCAAAACATAATTGTAATTATTTATGCATTTCTGGGGTAGAGCTAAACATCTCGGACAGACGGCGAAAAGTTTATTACCCATACACATATTTAAAGACACTTAAAGACTTCGTTAAACTAAGAGCCACGGCGGCGGCACCTGCCGTGGAAGAAGCTCACATAAAAACCGTTTAAATGCTTTTAAAAATCATTCAACGTAGTTGGCCAAAAACCAAAGAAAGAGAAAAAAAAATAGCTACAATTAAATGCATTTCTGCACGTTTTGATGTTGGTTGGTTTTGTTTTTTTTTTTGGTTTGTGCAAAAAATAAAATAAAACAAAAATACAAACCCTTTAATATACAAAAAAAAAAAAAGCTAAAGCATTTGCTCACTTTCCTACACTAATTTCAATTTACCGCACATATTGAAAATGAAAGTTTCAACGAGTTGAATTTAATTTGGTCTTACTTCGATTTTGTAATAAGCTTTCTACTTAACACAAACAAACAAACAAACAAAACAACACGAAAAACGAAATAATAATAATAAAATGTTTATGACATATATTTAATATGAAACTGGGTCATTACAAGCTGCCTCTTTTGAATGGGCAAGCAAATTGATTTGAATGAAAAGAAATCATTGACGAACCAGTTTCATCAGGGTTCATCACACACGTGTGCATTACCACCACTAGCATGATGATAATGATGATGATCATTGTGATAATGATGACGATGCTGTAAAAGAAGATGATAGTTGCCAAGGGCGTTAATAGTTATGGCCACTTGATTATGGTCATTGACTGATTTATCAGGACAGGATCTCTCATCATCTATGCAAGACAAGTAGGTCAACATAATGTTGATGAGTTAGTGTTAATACGTAATCAGCCACGCCCAACTGTTGCCTTACTATTCAATGACAGTCTTGGGAAAATTTTTTATTAAATCATATGCACTTTTTCCGATAATTGAAATGATTTCTGAGTTGTTAAAACCCCCGATTTGACCCCGTAACTCAGCCACTGGCATTTTACAATGTTGACAGTTCAGTTGGCAACATAAAATTTACATGTTATCGTGTTTATTGACAGACCAACTGACTAACTGACTGACGAGACGATTGCTTAGTTGTATTGGGTTGGGTTGGGTTGGGTTGTTTTGGCTGGCTGACAGAAACACAAGAAGCAAACACTTATACACATACCAAATGCCAAACACCAAAAATCCGTTGCATAATTGCATACAAAATCAACAAAAGTAGCTGAAAAACTACATAAATAAACCAAGTCAAAAGTCGAGCAACATTTTATGTTTTGGGGTGTTGCCGCAACATGTTGACAAGCGATTTAACTGCTCGTGTCATGTACATACAATATATTTTATGTATTTAGTATTATTATTTATAAACAACAAAAGGATTTGTGGCTAAACACACACACAAGGTCAAGAGTCGCGAGGGCGCTAAATAATCAACTTCAATTAGTTGGCCATTTGCTTTTGCCTGCTGCAATTTTCCAGTTATTAAGTTTGCGGCTGCCGTGTCAAAAAAAAAAAAAAACAAAAATAAAACACAATAATAGTAAAGATATGCTGCGGGCCAAAGAAACTTGTTAGTTGTGCCAGCCAGTCGGCAATTGAAAGTTGTTAAGTGACTCCAAATAGAAAAAATAATGCAAAAATAAAAGCTAAAACGATATAATTTAAGTTTGTGTTTTTTTTTTTTTCAAAGCTTGTTTGCTCCATGGTTATTAACACTTTGTATGTAATTGCTGCATTATGGCCAAAAATTGATTCTAATACAAAATTTTGTTTATCTTATATTCATTTGCAGCAAAATCCACACAGTTGCAGTCACCATCTAAAGTACTCACAATGCTCCAAGACAAATCTACGCCAACACAGCTCAGTCCATACCCAACAACCTGCCGGACCTGTACGGGAAATACAAATCGATCCATATATAATACTCGATGATGAACTTAAATATTTCTATGATGATGTGAGAGATGTAAGTAATGAAAGTTAATCAGAAAAGAATAAAGAAAAAAAAACAGAAGAAAGAAATTTATATTACTTGTAACAAATATTTAAAAATAATTAGAAAATTAAACTACTGATTAAAGTTATTTAAATTCTTTGTTTATAAATTCTTTGTAATCAATTTAGAAGTTTCTAATTTATTCTAACATTTCTAGGATTTAGTTTTGATTATTTAAGCATTTATATCAAGTCCTATTAAAGGCCGGTCTATCCATTTTAATTATGTTCTAATGAATGAACAAATATGTTTATTGTTTTAAAGGTCTATCTATGTATATATGTACACATATATTTTGAGATTCCGGTTAGCTACGTCATTTAGCCAAGTTTGGGGATTTTTTTATATTTTTTGATGGTGGTGTTAGTTGTGACACTTTGCTAGGCTTGTTTTTTTTTTAGCTTTGTTTTTTTTTTAGTTTGGTGAAATGATTTTTATTGTTTTTACTTTTCATTGGGACAGCTGTTGCAGTCGGGAACTTCACAGCCAGAGTTGGATACGATTGCTTGCTATTATTTTGATGGACAGGGCAAGGCGCTGCGTCCGATGGTCACCATGTTGATGGCCAAGGCAATAAACTATCATCTAAACAACGAGTCACAGTGAGTAAAAGAAGATGTTCCATGTTGGCACACTTTTTGTAGACGAGTGTAAATAATTAGCAAGTGTTTGCGAAATTTGTCTCTGTCTATGTGAGCCAAATTAAAAACTACACACATATAGACATAAAAGCATAGAAATGAAAAATTTACAAAAATTTATTTGCATTTTTATATATATATATATATTTTTTTTTTTCTTTTTGCCTATCGCCTTGACAGCCAATTAGTACACAAACAACGACAAATAGCTCTCTTCTCCGAGATGGTACACTCGGCCAGTTTAGTGCACGACGATGTCATCGATCAATCGGATTTCCGACGCGGCAAGCCCAGCGTAAATGCTCTATGGAATCATAAAAAAGTAAGTGCCATTCATCCAAAATTGTTTGCCAAAATCAAATACAAACATTTGGTTTATAGCTGACTATAGTCATCTAACCATTCAGTCAGCTTCTCCTATTAATACCATTGACTAATTCAGACTGAACTCTTTGACTTTGACATCAATTTGTTGCCTATTATTACGATATATGATTGACAGTTTATTGACATTGTCAATACGCATCATCATTGACTGCATCATCATCATCATCATCACTATCTTGCATCATACCTTTTTCATTATGATTTGATAATAAACCAATCTATATATGCATAAATCTATGCAATAAAATACCTTTCCCGTTCGTCATTAAAGTTGCATTTTTTTTTCTTCTTCCGAGGCAATTTTTTGTTCAGTGAATGCATAAACTAAATTAACAAGTTTTTAATTAAACTCTTTTTGTATGATTTTATCGCTGGCTTAGTCATGTCCGCAACATGATTTTGTTGCAACCTTTAACTGTAGTTTTGGATTTCTTTCATCATTGTGATTGTCTCTGACTCTTGTCTCTTTTTCTCTGTATTTTTCAGGTCACAATGGCTGGTGATTATATTTTATCGATTGCCTCGATTATGATAGCCCGCCTGAGAAGTGATGATGTGACAATTGTATTGAGTCAGGTAAGAAAACTATAAGTCTATAACCATAACCAGAAAAAATATAGTTACTTTGGAAGTGCCAATGAATCTATGTCTATATCTACCTTGATCTATCAATGTGATTACAATTTTCATTAACTTTAAATTGGCCAATCTATATAGCTTAGAGATTTTTATTTTGAAAGTGTTTTATTGCCACTAAAAACTACAAGTTTGCATTTTAATTTATTAAAATAAATATATATTAGCTAAAATGTCAACTTTTTAGTCAACAATTAAAAAAAGTTCTTTTAGTTAATTAATTTTTTTTCATTAATTCATTTTAGTTATTTAACTGCTAGTTTTGAGAATTATTTACATATTTGCTATTATGCCTTGAATAAACATATATCTATATATACATATGCTCCCCACTAGATGATGTTCAATATTTATCGGTTAGTTACTATGGATTTTTCAAGCACTTGGCACATTTTATGCTACTCGTAAATTGCCAACACAAATAGAACTAATGTTTAACTATTTGTTTAACTTATACAAAAAAAAAAAAAAAACTGAAGAGTCCCCAGAACCCGGATTTCGACATTTTAGCTATACATAAGTATGTTTATACTATATATACATATCTTCTTTTTTTTCAACTGGATTTTGCATTGAGTGGTAAATTTCACACGAGCCAGGCGAAAGAAAACTTTTTAAAATTTAAGGAAAGTTGCTGCTTCTTGATGAGCAAAACCAGTCCGGTTAATGGGCTACAAATCAAAAAAGGTTAACTCACTGATATTCTCCGCTTCCTGCGTCTTTGGGCATTGTCCAAGGCTAAGGCGAAGGGCAGGCAATTAACTTGGCATTCACTTTTTTTTCCGTTTTCGTTTCCTTTCCTGTTTCCCTTGTTGATTATAGCCTTGTATATTATACGAAATTCCTTAAATTATTATTAACCCATGGCCTCACCTGTTGTAAAATTATGCATCTATTTAATGATATCTATGAATTTATATACATACATATATTTCATATTAGTCAGCTGCCAATTTCACTTTCGGTTGCGAGAGTGAAATTAGAGCAAATGCTTTAAAATCTACACAATCTAACGAATCTTGTCTGACTTAATGGCCAAAGCAAACAACAATAAACTTGCCTACGTTTTTGGGCTCCTCATTCGTTTCTATTTGATATATACGAAAATTCGCAAAACATGCGTAACGAATGTATGTATGTATGTATATCTATATGGGAGAGTGTGTATTTAGGGAGTTAAAGATCTCAAGGGTGTGGCTTGGCCATCTCAGTTTGCACATCCACAAGATGTTTGTATAATTTTTAACATTTTTATGTGCTTGTGAATATATACAAAAGCTGCGATCTATCGCATAATCAGTCTTATTAGCATACCTCACATATCAACTTTACATATATGTATATATATATCTTTATATATATGTATATTACACAAATAATTCGAAGATGCTTTCTTTAAAAGCCAGTTTCCCTTTTTTTATGCCGGAAAAAACAAGTTCTTGATTTTTGGACTTGAATGGAAAATGATTAGGGACGAATAAAAGATTATACTAACTAGTGTTTCTTTTGATCTCAATGAACATCTATTTGAATTTAATTCTAAACAAGTTGTGTATAAAGTATAGTTCTGTATTTCTTCTTTTATGTTTTGTTGTATCTCCGTTCATATCTACACTTCTTTTTTTTTATTTTTTATTTAATATTCCATACACGTGTCCGAATAATTTCAACGGCTTCTAAAACGTTGATGGCATTCAAACAGAATAAGATTGAGTAGAACGTCTGCCTGATGAAGACAATTTATGACTATTTCTGTATGTATTTTGATTGTGGGTTAAACCGATCCGTTAAGGGCTATAACACTAACAGAAAAATAAAAAATAAATGAATAATACAATTTAGTTGCGGGAAATATAAAGAAACTTTGTAATTGAATATAATGTATCAGTAAAATTTGCCATTCAATATTGTTGCTACCAAACAATGAAATCAACAAATTTTGCGGTTAAATGAAAAATGTTTTCAATTTATTTTTTAGCTTTAATGGTGCACTTGCTGATCGGTTGTCGTATTTATTTTTTGTGTTAATTAACATTGAAAGTCAATACACAATTGAAACTATTTGGCTTGGATTTGTCCATATTGGTTTGATTAGTTACCTTGGACTCCTTGGAGAGTTGTCGCAAAGCGGCAGCGCCCACATATAAACGTATAAAAAAAATCCATCTAGTATTTGTTTAACAATTTTACAACCGTCTGTGAGTTTTAAATGAATGAATATGCCTATACTCAAGGGCGTGCCGCCAAATAAACACTATATATATATATATATATGTATAGTACATACATATACTACTAGATAAATGAGAAGATATATCATAAAATTATCATAATTTCAGCTATGTCGATCCCCAAAATCTATGACAGAAATCTCAATGAAATTTTATTTGCATGAAATATTTGGCACAATTGTGTTTGCACTTTGCATTTAGAGAGTCAGCCATGCGGAAGTTATATATGTATGTAGATATATGTATATATATATATATATATATACATTTATGTTTGAGAAGATATGCAAAATGGCTGTGCCTAGGTTTTGCCTGTACGCAAGCAAACACCAAATTAGTAAAAGCCACTAAAAATAGTTTAAGTTTGCACAATATTGTGCAATATATTATTAGCTTGTCCCTGGGACGAGATTAATCATTTGAAATTTTCAAAACGGGGAAATTCCCAATGTGACTAAGTTAAGGCTAAGTTCAATTTACACTCGGTGGGATGAAAAAAAACTTAAACATTTGTTGTTAAACTAAAAGTTTTAAAAGTAATAAAATTTGCAATAATTTTATATTTATATATAAATAAAGTGAAAATTGTTTAAATTTCTGTATATTTCTTTGATATTTTTTTTGGTGTCAACTTTAACCACTGTGCACTTTTCTTTGTGCATGTAAAGAACAATCGGCAATAAACTAAATAAAACTTGGCATATTTATGACGCATTGTGCTTAAATATTTTACTTATTGTTGTTGTTGTTGTTTTTGTTATTGCCAACTGTTGCAGATTTTAACCGATTTGGTTCAAGGCGAATTCATGCAGCTTGGCTCAAGGGAAACGGAGAATGAGCGTTTTGCGCATTATTTGACCAAGACATACAGGAAGACCGCTTCGCTGATTGCCAATGCATTGAAAGCGGTAAGTAAGAAATATATACATACATATATACATATAATTCATATACATACATACTTACATTTATACATAAATAGTTGAAATTTAATTATTAATTTTGTAATAATTTTGCTGCACGCATGTTATTTCATTCACAATTTAATGATTCTGTGTGTTCTTCATATGCAGACTGCTGTCATTGCCCAGGCTGATGATAATGTAGCCGAAGTGGCCTTTCAATATGGTCGGAATATTGGTTTGGCCTTCCAACTGGTTGATGATATGTTGGACTTTGTCTCATCGACAGAGCAAATGGGAAAACCAACAGCAGCGGATTTAAAACTGGGACTGGCCACAGCTCCCGTGCTCTTTGCATGCGAAAAGGTGAGTTCCCGTTTCATGTCAACTAGACTTCCTTATTACTGTGCCAACAGGGTTTGTCCAATGTGGAATACTGTCAATACAGACGAACAGTGGCGTGCCAACAGGGTTTGTCCAATGTGGAATACTGTCAATACAGACGAACAGTGGCGTACCATTAGTGGTAGTGGGGGGTTTATATTTGTTAAAGTTTCCTAGCGTAGCTTAATTAACTAAAATAAATATTTAAATTAGCTGCCAATCATATTATTTTCGTTGCATTTTGAGTAAACATTACAAACATATAATGAGAAAGTTCCCATTTTATGTTCCATGTAAATTTGACACGTTCATGAGTTAATATTAGTGTCAACTACTTGACCAGATCTTTATTTGTTTTTGCATCTTCAAGTGCATTCCCGTCCAATGATTATGATGATGATATCATACTAGTGGGTGGATGGGTTCATGCGTCTGTAAAACGTTTTTCATATATAACTGCATTAATTATCAACGCCCACAAGTGTTGTAAATTTGATATGCAGCTCGCGATTAGCAGACGCGTGCAGTGTGTCTTAAACAGCGCGTTAAACGCCACTGCATTGGCAAATAGTAAAAGCTAGCCAAACCATATTAAGATATAGTGGAGAAGTTTGGTTTTGGCATGCGCCGCTAAACCGCCTGAAAATGAAAGACTTTACATAATTATACATATATACAAACAAAAAAAAATTTCTATTGCAGTACCCCGAGCTAAATCCTATGGTAATGCGTCGCTTCAGCGAACCAGGTGATGTGGAACGTGCCTTTGAGTTGGTCCATAAGTCACACGGACTCGAACAGACTCGCTTTTTGGCTAAAAAGCATTGCAACGAGGCGATACGGCTGGCCCAGGAGCTGACAGAGTCACCCTATCAGAAGGGACTGCAGGTGGTTGCAGATTTAGTCATCAATCGCATGAAATAAGCATCTATCCATATAGATACATGTATATATAATGTATATGTATATACATGTATATATAATTATAATAATGAATATAGACTAAGAATCAGGCAAGATTTTTTTGTACGTTTATGTTTAAGTCAGCAAACGAGCAAAACAATAATCCAAATAAAAAAAAGAAGAAGTGAAATGGAAATTCAACAACCTTTTGTAAACAAGATTTATTATTTAGTTTTTAGGCATTGTTGTTGACACTGTAAATAATTGCATTAAACAAAACTAACAGAAAAATATAAACACACACACACACACACAATATTCGATTATTTTTGCTGTACATAAAGAAAATGAAAAACTAAACAAATTTTGATATGCAAATTTAACTTTTAAATAAGAACAATAAAAGTTATAATGTATGTACATTTTTCTATCAAAAAGAAACAGATGAATTCAGCTAAACTAGTTGGAAAGTGAAAAAACAAACAAAAACAAAAGAAAAACCAATGTTAAAATATTTACCTAAATTTTTGATATATAATCTACTTTCCTCTGGGTTGAAGAAAACATTAAAAAAAAAATAACTACAAATGTTTATTAGTCAATGCAACAAAACAAAAGAAAAAGTTAAAAAAAAAACGATATTTATAAAATAGTAAGAGACATACATAAATTAACAAACAAAATGATAAACAATTTATTTTTAAAATCTATTATATTAACTTGTTTGAAGCATTTCATGCCTAAATGGTTCAAATGTTTGTTCTATCCCCCACACACGCACATCCAATAGTTAATTCTTGCTTTTGTTGCCTCAAAAATTGTACACATATTAACATATTTAACATTATTAAATTTTGAATTATTTACTTTTTTATGTTACATTTTTGAACCATTCGCGCATGAAATGCCGCAAGATTCAATCAAGTTTCGTTCTATATAAGTTTTAAGCAAAGAACAGATTATTTGGTAACAAATCTATACCCAGTCTTAATTTTAAACAAACTTTTTATTTTATGCCCAAAATGCAATAATAATTTGTAAGGAAAAACAAACAAAAACAACAAAAATACCCAAAAATTTTTACAAAATCGTTAAAAATTAATGCGGAATGTAATTTCGGTATGTCGAAGTTTAAATACCCTTGCAATTCATTGACTTTAAAAGTATTCAAATATTGTATTGCGATTGTATAATGTATTTTCATGAAGTTTGATTCCGAAAACTGCTTGAGTTACACTTTAAAAATTAAAATAAAAAGGCAGATAAACTGACAGACAAATAAACGAGCAAGAAGACATAAAAACGGACTTATAAATCCATCCAATAGACGAACGAAAAGACAGAAATATTTAGATTTATTTGGTTATTGATTCTAAACATTTAAGACGCCTGTTGCAAGGGTATAGTTATAATTCCGTGTATATAAAATTTAAGTTTTTTTATAATTTGTAATTTATAAAAAAAAGGCAACCTCAGTTCAGTCAACACACACTTACATACACATACGGCAACAAACAATGATTGGGGCTCCTTTACAGCCTAATGTCCTGAAAATGTGGAAATGAAATTAGCAAAAATGATAAAGTCTTAACTAGATGTAAATTCTCTATAGGTGCTGAGTAAAGAACATTATATCGGCGACACAGAACGATAAATATGTAAACGATTATAATATTGTTGTTGATATATAAAATGTACGATATTTGTATACCCAATGAGATGAATAAAATGTGCGATTTTGTAAAACAATATATCTGCTCCGAAAATTTGTTAAATATTCTTAAATAATAGCTGCTAACAATTTTGGTGTTCGCTGGGGATATTTTCTTTTTTCAGTCCCACAAATTGTCTGGAAAGCTTTTATCTTTTACTTAAACCATTGAATTACCTGTTTTTTCAATTGTTTAGTATGAGTTTTCCTCGCTGCTTTAGTTGCTAATTATTCAGAGTTGCTCCTTGAGTTGTTCCATTAAATCTTGTGCAGATCCACGTTTAGATAAAATCGGCTTCATCCTCAATTTCTAAAGTGTTATCACTGATAAATTATATCAACACTATTAAGTCTCTTACGATAAACCGTTAAAGTTACCATTGAAAGCTTTTAGCTTATCGTTGACCAAAACCAGCTGAATATCGTAGATATATGTTTTAATATCGTTTGAGTAGGCAGCTGCTACTCATACTATACCCATGTCTGCGGCTGTCATTTTACAAATTGATAAACTTTACAGTTATCATTGTTTATGTATCTTTGTTGGCCCAAACCTCACTTTAACCTCTTGACTCCCTTTTACCCTGCCTCAATGTTTGCTTGGGATTTGCGAAACGAACCAACGAAAGCGAACAAAAACTTCCAATACAAAAAAGGCAATAGAATTCACTTTTTTTCTTCCTTCTTTTTTTTTTTTTTTTTGATAAATTGATTTATTGACTTACTTATTTAGGCGCTCAACGCTCATAGATAAACGTTGAATTTTTTTTGTTCTGGGTTTCGCTTTGTTTTATGTGTCCAAAAGGAAAAAACCGTATGCGGAGGACCTTTTCCCCCAATTTTCTTCTGTTTTGTTGCATTAAACGAAGGGTCAGGGTAAATATTTAGTTTTCATTTTAACATTTTGTGCCCCGACCCCTTTTTCGCAGTTGCCATTTATTTTTTTTTGTTATCTATCCCAATTTAGGCCACTTTTTTGTGTTTAACTCGATTTTGACTGCAGATATAAATCTTTTTAATTGAAAAATATCTCAGTGAATGTTCGCTGAGCATGCAAAAAAATAAAAAAACAGTTTTTAATCTAAAAATTGCCATTTGGTTAAAAAGACCATGTTTACAGTTATTATAAACAGAACAATCAACCTGAAAAAATGTTGTCCAAGCAACAAACATTTAAAAATAAAATACATATGAATAAAATAAAATTTTAATCTAATCGATACATATTTGTATATGCTTTTATTTAGCAATTGCTTTTTCATTCAGTTTTCATTATTAATTTCGGTACAACAAATATAATTGAAATATATTTTCATTAATACCGATTTGAAGATTTTTAAGAAAGTGTTCCATACACTTGAACAACAGCACGTAAAATACCATAAGCATACCAGGTGGTATTTAAAATATAGTTACCTTCAGGAAATTTAATAATTTTTGTCAAGCGATAGTTCACAATATCAATAGGTATCTTTTCTATTAACAGGTTGTGCTACAATGAAAACATAAAATTGTTTTAATAATTGCGACTATTTTTAGAATACTTACATTAAACGGACATGAATGATTTATGTTGGAATATGGCTTAAAAAATCCATAGAGATAAGCAGACATGGGATTGACATTTATATTCTTCATTAATTTACAACCATCTAACGGTATTTCTGGTAACATTGTTTGATAGCCATTAGATCGTTTAAGCACTTCAGCTTTTATCTAAATATAATGATAATGTGTAATTCAAGAGGTTTCTTACATACAATAAATCATACTAAATATTAATTTGTACCAACTTACCGAAAATTGGGTAATGGGAAGTTTAAACAAATTTACTTTTAATGACATGTATTTGTAAGTTCGGTTAATTGATTTTAAATAACAATATTCAAAATCACTAAATTCCTTATCCACAGAATCACATTTCAAGTTAGTAAACTCAAACTTCGATTGGATCTTGAGAAGTACATATATAATAAAAAGGATATTATTAAAAGTCCGTTTCATAATTGGTAAATAAAAAACAACCTTTTCGACTAGAACTAGGAACAGAAAAGTCAAAAGTATCCAGCGAAGATTAAACGGAAAACACATTGTACAATGATTCAATTTGAACTGATGACATTTTAACGATGTCATTTTGTATATATAATTTTGCAAAATGAGTTATTAAAAAAATTTACACAGATACAATTGATATTAAATAAAAATAATTACAAAGGCATTGTATACACATTTTAATAATCTTAATGTGATCAAACATTTATTGGTGCATTATAATAATTAGGTCGGATCTAATTAACATTTTTTCAGACAGTCTTAAATTGGCTCATTATTGTAGCTCTACAAAAACAGAAAGATATTGTATTTCAATATTATTTTATCAATAAGTTTATGTAAGTGTGCCAAACACTTCAACTACAGCACGCGCTTTGCCGTATGCATTCCAAGTGGTATTAAAGAGGTAATCGCCCTCCGGAAATGGAAGAATCTTAGTTAGTCCATAATTTAAAGTTTCAATGGGAACCTTATCTACAATTATATGGTGCTGCAATAGAAAAAAAAATTATATTTCTTCTTTTTTTCTTTAATATTATTATTATATCCAATACTTACATTAATCGGGCAAATGTGATTAAAATTGCTGTATGACAAAAAGAATCCGAAAAAAAATTCAGCCACTGGATTTATTTTATTATTGGCCAAGAATTTACACCCATCGATTGTTATATCATATAAAAAAGGCTTGTAGCCATTAAATCGTTTAAGAAGTCTTATCCTTACCTAAAAATCCAATGGTATACACTCCCATATATATGTGAATCTTTAAATAATGTAACTTGGTCAACATACCGAAAATTTTGTAACAGGAAGTTTTAACAAATTGGTTTTTAAAGATAGATACTTGTAGGTTCGATTGATTGACTTTAAGTAACAATACTCAAAGCCAGCGAATTCCTTATCCAAAGTTATACATTTCAAGTTTGTAAACTCCCATTTTGATTGGATCTTGTTAAAAATATTAACAGAAATATCAATTAATAAACATACTGAATAAATAAATTAAATATTAACCTTTTCAACTAGGACTACCACCGCTAAGATCCGAAGTATCATGCGAAAATTAGAAGGAGACCGCATAGCTCAGTGGTTCTAATTGAACTGACAAAGTCAAACATATATGTATGTATATAAAAAAAGTTATCAAAAATACATTACATAAAGAATAACATTCATTTGTCATTTCAAATAAGTTCTGTCGTTAACTTTATTTAGTAAATTACTCAATTTTATGATGAAAAAGTGATAAAGTTTTGAACTTGACAGTTCCACTTTGAATTAACAAAACACATAGTAGAAACAAATTTTCCAGTTAAATGAACTATTTATAGGATTGAAAAAGAAAAAAAAAACATATTAAATTGTTAAATATAAATAAATAAAGCTTTAAAATTTGATCTCTGTGATTATAGCGTGCTTTACAATTTACAACTTTTTACAATATTTATTCATTTAAATGAATTATAAAAAGTCAAATATGTCTAATATACCCATTAAAATCAAGTGTTAGTAATCTGCTGATATATTTAAAATTCTTCTATTTATTCCTTGAGCAAACACCTTTGTATAATCTAGCAGAGCTCTGATTGAAATCTCCTTCCAAGAAAATATCATTGTTATGCATGTCAGAAAGTAACCCGCATTAATTTGCACACATGATTCGAATTGGGTTTCCCATCCTTTTACTCGTATATATATTTTGCCGCTAGATTTGCTTTAGATGAGCTGTAAATTGATTGCACACGTAAATGAATTTTCAATTTTCCAATCATAATTTTGTATGTTTTGTTTTTTGGGAATTAGCATATTGAATTCGGTTTAAATTGTACAGGAATCATTTTTCAACATTTTCCTTTAAATTTGTGGGGTATTTCAATAATAAACGAGAAGGATGCGCGAGTTGTATGCCTTTTGTTCATAATAAAAGGCAGCAGGGTGAAAAAAGTAGCACAAAGTGTCGACAATTGGTAATTGCAGAGAAAAGGCGGCTTTGTATGTAACAGGCAAGAAATGCAGTTCGCCGAAAAAAGTTAATTAAAAGTGCAATGAGGCGGAGGCAAGAATCCGTCATTGGCAAAGGCAGGCAACCAGCCAGCCAGTCACTGTAAAGGAGCTCCAATACCAACGACAAAAGGAGGAGCAATTCAAGGACGAGCTTTAAAATGAGCCCAGCAAAGGCATGCATCAAATTGGAGGACACATATGGTGGCTGTGGTTCTGGTACATAGAGTCTTAGCACTAAATACATATATACAAGCAGATATGTATGTATGTATGTAGACTTACCACCTCTGTCATCCTTTCGGCTCTCACAAATTGCTGCAATTATAGGCGCCATAAATTATGAAACGTTGACGCTAAAGTGGAAAATGTTGCAAGATGCTTGGTTGGGGCTATCAAAAGGAGGAGCAGCAGGAGTATGAGAAAGTAAAAATGGTTTTAATTGATTTCCTTGGTTGGCTCTTATCGTTCTTTCTTTTTATTCCTTTTTTTTTTGCTTTGCTATTCTTGTGACAGTCAATTCAATTTTTATTGCTTTCCATTTTTCCCGCATTGAATTTGTGTTTTCTTTACCGTCTTATGATTTATGAAGCTTGCAGGGATTGTAATCAGTACAAAAGATGATATTGATATTCTACGACAATTTAAGTTTTATTTTATTGTTATTAAGTTTTTATTCTTATGTACTTAATTTATAGCTAAAGCTTTCCTTTATAAAAGTTTCAAAGTATCAAATTGTCATTTAAATAAAATGTCAAAATTAAAAATATCAACTGTAAAGTTGACAGCTTTTGTCAAATTAAATTATAATAAATTATGCTTTGTTTTGTTGTATTTGTTGCGGTTATATGACTGTCTTCATCTGTCAATAATTGTATCAATTAATAAAACATTAGAACTTATAATAATTACATGAAGGTGGTGGCTGTTTTATCAATTGATTTTTGCGGTTCTGCCATAATTACTCAACTCATCATTCAACTAAGGGCAAGACTCTGATAAAATGGCAACTGTCAAGGCTAAGGTCCTTATTACTTAATGTACCATAAAGATGAGATATGCCCACAAGCGAAAATATCGAGTAATTACAAACTACGACCTCGAAGAATTTTGTCTCCTCTAACCATCATCGATCCGAAGGGAATAAAAATTACCAAGCTGTTTCTCAAAATTTCTGATTTCATTTGTAGACCAAACGAAAGCCGATTTTGTGGTGGGGTAGTGGTTGCTCGTTGCTTCTTGCTCCTTTCTCGTTGGTTCACGGCAACTGACAGCAACAGCAGCCAATTAAAAACAATTTAAACAGCATATTGTATAAATTTAATTCCAACCTCTTGGCCACCCTTCAAACAAATTTAATTGCCAAGTTTTGCAACGTTTTCCATTTGTGTTTGTGTCTTCCTCTCTTGTGGTTTTTCAGACTGCTATTCCCATCAGTTGCTAAATTATATTTATTTATTAATTCTAATTGCATTGGCCAGGTAAAAAGTTGGCAAAACTACTGATTTGTTTATGCTCTAGCCAAGCTATACAAATTTTAATAATAACAGATTGCAATTTGTAAATTTTCTGTTCTTGGTTAGCATTTTAGTTACCTTATTTAACTTTTTAGGTGGAAATAAAAATATTTAGATGCTGTTGTTAATAAAAATAAAAAACAAATATTTATAGAAAAAACTATAAAAAATTATTTATTATAAAACTTAAATAACGTTAAAATATTTATTTCAATTTAAAAAAAATGTTAAGTCAATTGTTTGTGAATAATTTGCATTTAAAAAGTGTATAACAAAATTTTACAATTTGAGATTCATTTTACCTTTTCAATTTCATTTTGTTAGACATATGTATGTACATAACTGTATATGTGTAAGTCAGTTTGAAATTTATGGGATATGTGTGTGTTTTTATATATGTGTGTGTGTGTGTGTGTGTGTGTGTGGCTATGTCTATGGATGTTGGGCACTCTTCTGTAACAGCTGCAAACGAAAATTGCAAATGAAACTTAACTGGGTTTAGATCTGAGTATGTCTTGGGTGTAAGTTCTGTTGGTCTTACGGTCGTTGCACAAATCAACTTTAAGTGCATGTAACTCACACACACACACACACACACACTATATATATGCCACTGCCCCTCTCTCCTTTCGGTGTGTTCCACAAAAGAGTGTGATGACTTGACTTGCCTGGATAACCCTTGCACTGGCAAGTGTCAAAGCTTCATGTTTTTGCATCAACATTATTTCTTCTACTTCGACCCCGCCCTTTTTTGCTTTCTTTTTATACTATGTATACATGTATATGTGTGTGTGTGTGTTTTCTTTGGTTATGTATGTATATATGTATGTGAGTTTGTGGTTAAGTTTGGTTTTCCATGTGGTAGTTTCTGTTATCGCTCGGTTGCGAAACTTTTTCTTTGCTTCTATGGTAAAACACTGATTAATTGCATTTCAAATGTTTGGTTCAACATTTGACAGCTTGAAAGTTTTGTCCTGTTTTGGATCATGGATGGGCATTGGGGTATGGACGAACCACAAGTGCAAACAAGCCAATTCATTAGCAGTACTCCAATCAAAATTCGAATTATCCCACACACACACACACATACACACACACACACACATATATATTGTGGGCTGCTGAAAACTCAGTAGAAAAAGAATTTGCTCGTAAACTTTTTCAATTTCATATGCCGTATTTCCACGAAAGAGAAAAAGAGTGCTTAACCGACTCGATGAAAATGTAGACATTATCCACAGACATTGGCACACACCCACACCCACACACACATACATATCTCCTACATACAGTGTTAGAAATGGAAGTTTTTCCTACATTGAAACAATTTTATGCGCAATGCGTGCCCCGGCTGCATGAAAAACAAATCGAAGATTAAGTGGCACGCGGACAATCAGAAGGATGGGGCAAACTTTTGTGGTTCTACCATCAACCACTACGCCCCGTCTAACCCCCTCGCCTCAAACACACAAGCACAAAAGTCAATTGTTTTTAGCATCAGGGATGGGTAAAATCATCATCAGTGTCATGCCATGATTGGACAAATTTCAAATTGTTTATTCTCTTGGATTTTCTATGAGTTCAAAATTCAATTATGGTTGAATAGATAAAAGAAAATCGTTACAAACACATGGCTAATACATATATAATTAAATCATTGTATATGAGTTTTATTTTATATAAAATCTAACCATATAAAAAGGAATCTTTCTTTATATAATATCATCTATATACATGTATGTATATAATCATTTTAAATATTTGTAGAAAAATAAAGCCATGACTGTTATAAATTTTAAATATATTGTATTGACACTTCCGTCTTTATTTTTACTGAAATTTTTTTTATATACTTTCCATAAATTGGTAGATTGATTTAATTGACTTTGATTGACTAATTTTGGTATTAATTATATCTGTCAAACATATTGCTAGCTCTTAAAACTCCTCATATGTCTGCCTGTTAAATAATTCTTATAGGTTAATCAATTACTGACAGATTGACACGTTTGCAATTAATTTGTAATAAAAGCAAAACCATTTAGATTTCCTATTAATATATACATACCAAACATATTTTGCCTGCTGTGCCAATTATTAAAATACTACAATTTATTTTTGAAGTTTCTTTAATTATTTTCTATATATTATTATAACTACATATCGTTTTCGAGTTATGGCTATCAATATATAATTTTTTAATTGATTAACTTTAATTATTTTTATATTGATCATAATGATTATCCGTCCCTTAGGTAGTTTTGCAATGACCACACTACATTATCCTTTTGCCACTGGATAACTTTAAGTTACACACAACCGCTCATACACACACACACATACACACATTTATGCCAACACATACACTGACAAACACCTAGTTTATTTTTTTTTCTATGTGGCACATCGTGCGCTTTTGATGGGAAAAGTTTAATAGGTTTCGACAATAAAACTTCACCTATTATGTAACAAAAGCTCTGAACGTTTACCCTCCGTGGTAGTCGATCGAATCCTAACACTACATACTTTCGTCGACTTTACTTTATTGGCAGGAGGAACAAAGCCAAAGCCAGACATGTCCATGATGGGTAAAGAGGAAGCGGAACATTGAGAGCCGGCCTCATTACCATGCGAGCGGCACATGAGGAGCGGCACATGATGGTCCTTGGTATCCCTTCCCTTTAGCCACTTTCCTATACCCATTCCAAGTCGTTTACTTCACTTACTCTAGAATATCAAACCATACAATCCCATTGGGGTTTTGGCTTTTATTGCGCTTTGGCTCATTGCCTTCCAATATTAAATTTCAGCTTAGCTTTTGCCGGGTTAAGGTCCTTACCCCAATTCTGTTTGGTTTGCTTATCTTTATCTTTGACTTTGCATCTGGCCTATGTTTATTTTGAGCCTCCTGTGGATGTGTCTCTATTTCCCAGATAATCATGAATACCCATGCATATAATTAAATTTTGTTGTGTATATTTTTTTGTCTGTTTTGTTTTTTTTTTTCTACTGGAATGTTTATTAAAATTGTTTGGCCAAAGTTCTCACCGGTTTCTCAAATTGCTAGCTCCTTTATGGTAAGGCCAAAAAGCTAGTCGAAGAGCAACTTTTTGCTGCAGCGTCACTAATGCTTCCTTCCTCTTGTTTTATTTGCTAAAAATTTCTCGTTTTTTCTTTCACGGCTATTCGCTTTCGCATTAAAATACTTTTGCATTACTTTTTTTTTTGTTTTATATATTTGCCTGATGAAGGAAACAATTTGCAATGCAAAGGGCGAAGAAAAGAAAAAAGAAATGAAATGCTAAAAGAAGAGACCAAGAAAAGCGAAATATAGAATTGATTATAATTATAATTGTAAATTGTTTAAAAAGAAGAAGTAGACACTTTGAATGAATTCTCACAGATCTTTTGCGTTTTGCTCCTGTCAATGTTGGTAAAGTTTTATTTTCTCGTATTTTTTGCAATAAATCAAAAGGTTTGCAGGATGAGCATGAAGCAAACTTTAATTTAATTTATCAATTTCGCTTTTATATACATATGTACATATATAGATATATATTTCGATCGATCCAAAAAGAAATCCTGGGCAAAGAGCCAAACAAAATCGCATTAAGCAACAAAGGCAGGAGTAGGAGCAATGGCAGTCAAAATATATATCCATTTAACCCATTTAGGTTATTCCAAGCCTTGCAGCTGTCACAGTCTAGCAATTTGAGATCCTTTGTCTTTTGAGTCCCTGGCCATGTTTAAGGTCATCTCTCTACAAGCATCACCCACACATCTATATACATATATATATATAGCTACACATTACTGTAAAATTTATTGTTTCCCAATATATGCAAAGGAGTAACCCAACTCCCAAAGCTCTATTGAGTATCTGTATTGCGGTTGCCGCAATTGAATGTGTGTATGTATGTGTGGTGGTTCGGCAGCAGTCAGCAGCCATTTTGACACAAAATGTTGAACTTGTTTTGTCGGTCTGTCAGTCACTGGGGAAATTTTGGGCTGTACTGGCTGCTCGAACAGCTCCTCTGTGCTCCATGTGCTCAGATGGGCAACAGCACATCATGCCACACGTGCGATGGTCCATGTCGATGCCACTGATACTGCTGTCTCTAACAATGACAAACATATTCAAAACGAGCCACTGCCCCACACTCTGACATACTCAGCCACACTCTGCCAACACTCTCTGACACTCACACACACACTTTACCCCTGAGTGGGGTAAGTTTACACATTTGCCGCATTATTTATAGCGTGCACAGCATCAGCAAGCATGTTTGAGTTTAGTCGATGCCAGGAGTCGATGTTCATGCCAGGACAACTGGCTAAAATATCTGGAATTAAACTGATTTTTTCTTCTAAAAACACAATTGCAGGTTTAAAAACAGAAATACAAGGGAATTCCATTCGATTATGTACAAATTCATTTATTAATTACTTTGCCAAAAGAAACAGAAACATGAGAATGGACTTAGAGAAGAAAGGCAAAGTGAAAGAAATGGAAAATGAAATTACTTTTTAAATGTAAAGAAAAACTATACAATTGAAAAGGAAAATAGAAACCAAAAGCATCTACTTGGAGAAGTATATAAAAACACATATACATATATATTAATTAAAAGCTAATATAAATGAAGGTGAATTTTAAAGAATACCTATTTTTCTTTTAGTTGTATTGTTTTTAATATAAACTTGTTAGAAATGAAGTTTATAAAATATGTCGGTATACAGAGTTTAAATATCCTTTTCTCATTATTATTTTTTGGCATATAAGTAAACAAAAAGTATATAAAATTATATTGCATAAGAAATGATCAGAGCTTAAAATTTATAATAATAATTTTTAAACTATATATTAAGCCAACTGAATAGTATTAACTTAAACTAAACCTTTGTAGCTTTCAAAAGTGTCCAATAAATATTTCAAATAATAGATAAAATCTTAAGTTTTAAGATATTCTTTGACATCTTTTAAATATTTTAGATTTAAAGATCTATCTAAGATCTAAGATATTTTATAATTAAGATTCCATCGCATACACTTTCTAACCTTTTCAATTCATGATATTCTACACCATAAACATATTGGTTTTACTGCAATTCACTCTTCGTTTCCTTTATCCATTTCTCTGTATCTCACACATCGAACCAAATTTGTGTATAACCGCGCTTTTGTTGTGGGAATATAAATGCAGATTCGAAAAGTGATATGATTTGTGGGGAATGAAATTATTTTCGCTTTTGTTATTTTTCTGTTATTCAGCAAATGGTTTTTGTTGCATATATTTGTGTATTTGTTTTTTTTTTTTTGTTGTCTGTTCATATTTGTTGCGCCAAAGTGTTAGTAAATCGATTTTATTGAAATGTCTAGGAAATTAGATAGACATCAATGACATTAGGCATTGGCGTGTGTTCGGTATATCGCTTTACTAATTGTTTTTATTGGTTGCCATCATCATCATCATTATCATTATCATCAGACTGCATTCAATATTAAGGGAATGCCGGAAAACTTTTGTCTTAAGTAACTTTAAATGCCAACTACAAATATTTGTCAAGATCGAATCGAAATGTCAAAGAAATTCAATTTATTTCCCCTTTTCAATTGTTTTCTCTGTTGGCCAAAAGGTTTCATATCAATTGTACAATGTCCATGTGCAGCTGTGCATTCAGTTTGTTTTGTTTAAATTTACTTTGAGATTTCAATTCACTTTACGCTCTGTTAACTACCATTTGCCATCTATTTTTCTTCAACGCTTCAATTTCAATTGAGAAATGTCTTCTTTTTTTTTGTTATGTTTTTTTTTTTTTATATTGTATAGATAAATTTCATTTTTATAGTAAAGGCTTTCTTTTCGCATTTAAAAGTTAAAAACCTTTCCTATTATGATACTATTATTGTTAGCACAAATTTCACTAAGCGGCTTAAATGAATTTTCCAACACTTTGAACCGGAGCTGAACCGGACCGGAGCCAACAAGAGCAACAAAAGAAAACAACACACAAGAAACAAATTTTAAACTATGTATTTACTTAAGGCATCGGGCATCAGATTGTGTTGCCATTGTTGTTCCGAATTGGTTGCCCAGCCTCCCAAAAAGAAAAATAAAATAGAAAAAGAAACTAAGTTGACACATTTTCTGATTGTTTACAAATTTTTGGGCAGTCATGCAGGAGAGAAGGAAGGTAGGAGGAGCAGGATTCTCTTAGTTTAAGTTTCCTTCGTTTTCTGAAACCAGGCGGGCAAACGAAAAACTTAATCCAAACTTTGCATAAAGGCATGTGGCAGGGATTTATAGCCCCCACTATTTAGGTTTTTGGGTCTCTTTCATGCTCTCAATGTCTATGAGTAGGTGTGTGTGTGTGTATGTGGGTGAATTCAAGGAAAACTTGGCCCAGGCAAAGGGTTTAGTTTTTCTTATGTTCCATTCAAACAAAAACGCCAACATGAAAGCAAAGATTTAGTGCGTGCCGGCATGAACTTGGAAATGTATTCTACTAGCTGCAAATATATATATATATATATGTATATATATACATATATACATAACTATAGTTAGTGAGTTGCTTAAGAAATGATTCTGGCCAACTTCTACTGTAAATTGAAGCTAAGTGGGCTATGAATATTTATGAAAATTGTGTTTGAAAACTTAAGAAAACTTATCGAAATTTTAAGTACTTCTTACCATTCTTTGGACCATTAGCAAAAACTATCGAATAGAGCATTTTTACTTAAACTTATCTAACAATGTTTCAATTTTGCTTCTTGTCATTTAACCTTAATATTAAACTTATTTTATTCCCATTTTATATGCCATATATAAATATATTCCATGTTACTTTTTATGGCCTTGAGCAGCATATTTTCCTTTATGGCTAGAAAATTCATTGAAAATCACAATCAAGTCAACCATTTCACACCTATGTGCGTTTATGACATTGATTGCCCGCACGCACAGTCAGCCAGCCTCTGTACACACACACATACACATATACACATATATAGATGAGAATGTGTGCGGCTGTGTGGCCAATAAACCCAAAGGATTAATTAAATAATTTATATGTGCCTTTGTTTAGTCGTAAGTTGATTAAGTCATGCCAGGCACTTATACACACATACTCAAAAGCGCATTAAGGGCGTGCGTGTGACAGCATCGCCCGATGGCGTTCAATTGGATGATGACTTTTATGGTGTGTGTGTTTTTGTATATACATACATACATATATACATATGTATGTGTGGTTGCACAAATTGTTGAGCAGTTAATGGCAGAGAAATGTTTAAGCCACGTTTGACTAAAGCGTTGCTGTCATTGTCGTCCATATTCAACAAAGAGAGCGAAACTGAATATGCCAAAGGGAAGTGCTTTCTATATACATATATACATATATATTCTTGTATTTACTTTTGATTAGCTACCCATACAAACAACTGATACACACTGATACTGGCACCTAGGCAAGCGATAACACGTGCCAATTAACAGCACAACACCTGTATGGGATGAGAGGTTAGTGGTTGGGGAATGGGGCTTAACCTTTGTCCTGCAATTGAGACAAACACAAATTAAGACAAATCACAAGACGAATTTGCTACTCTCACACAATTCGGTTAGCTTTTAAATTTAAATTAGATGCGTCTAATTAACAAGCATTGAATTTGATTAGCTGTTGTTGTCCCATTCACACCTAATTGCCACTTAATTTATGATACTATCATAGGGTCAGACAAGGGCAAAACCCAGCGGGTGTCGGTGCTATTTATAAAGGACAAAACAAACAGCAATTACCAATTAATTGCTAACATTCGATCACCACTAGCAACAAAGAGAAATCAATCAACTAAACTTATTAAATATCACTGCAGGCGATTGCTTTGAATTTTAAGTAATTTCTAAATGTTTGAATAATGAATTTGTAAATATAAATTTTAAAATGTAATTAATTAACTAGATTATTTTAAAGGCTCTATATTTAAAAGGAAACTACGTTTATATTTAAAAGGAACCTACGTTTATAGGTAAATAGAAAAAAACTCTGTTTTATTTGTATAAAATTCAATTTAACCTTTTTAATTTATTAATTCTTTATTTTTTGGTTTTTTTTTATATTTACTCCTTCATATAAAATTCACTGAAACCTTTTTAATTTATTTATTCTTTTCTATATTAACTCTCATTTTATCTGATTACTCTGATTACTTTAAAATTGACATAGCTATAAATTTAATTTTAAATTGTTGCTATATGTCAGTTTAAATTTTATTCTCTTGTCATAATGTCAGAGTTTACAAATTTTATATATAGTAATTATTGTTTCTGTTTGTTGGTGGGTGTTAAAGTTCTTATTTGAGGGTTTATCACATTAGTGAAAATGTTGTGTAAATTGGAATTTTAATTAATTTAAATTAAGCACAGATGCCTGGCAACTGCTTCAAAGGCTTAATTAAGTCCGCATAAAGAGACTGCGAATTGGCAGCAAGTGACTTCCGCAATTGACAACAATCGGGACATTGTCAGACTTTGTTTAAGTGCGACAGGCGGATATCCCTTTCGTTGTTCAATGGTGCGATACAAAACAATAACCAGCAGTACCTCGACCATTTCGCTAAAACTGGGGTACAGAATGTCGATGATGGTAATGGATAAAAATGGAAACAAAGCGACAAAAGGAACTCAATGCCAGCCAACATCTGTACAGTTGAATGGGAAGATGACAAAACAGAACTTGAAATTTGATGTAAACTCAAATGTCAGAGGCTGTTCCCATGCAGCAACATTGTTTTTAATATCCGCTAAAATTGTTGTTTATACAATGTTGTTGGGAATGAGTCGCATAGTTGGTTGACGGTTTTTCCTGTTGCTACTTTTGTTATTTTGGTCCTTGCAGTTGGTTGTTGGGTAGTTGCGGTTGGCTTTGGGGCTTGTGGCAACTTTTCTTCTTTTTTTAGTTACGTTGGCGGTTCGTGGTTGGTTTCTGGCCTGGGCTGCTACACTGGTTGTTAGATGTTGTTAGCGGGTTGTTGCCAAGTTGCAATAATGCAAATTGTTGTTGATTACCTCCTGCCTGACTCCAAGAAATTGTAACTTAAAACATTTGAATTTGTCATTTTGGGTTTTTTATTTTACTTTACATTTCACCACAAAGTTTTCTTAACCAATCTGAGATTTATGGAATAATTTAAGCACAATCTATGCAATTGCAGTTAAGTGGACAGAGGTCGAGCTTCATATGTAACGTAAATGTAACTTTAAAGTCACTTAACCACATAACTAGAAACATTTTACAGATCCTTTCCTCCTCTTAGTTTACGCTTTTGGTTCCTTGCTTGGAATCCCATTATCCTTTCGGAGTGAAAAGTTCTTCAAGTCAGTTGGCCTGAAACTTGCAAAAGTTTTTCATTCTTTTTTTTTTTTGGTTTTGTTCATTTTGTTATCTTTCTTGGCCGCTGTTGAGTGCGGCTTATGTTTTGCAACAATTCCTTATGCAAGTTCTTCGGTAATTGAGCATAATGCTGCATTAATTATTTACAATTGTTTTCAAATTCGACAGCAGATTAATTAGAGTATTTCGCTTATTAAAAAGTTTGAAAATAGAAAGTTGTAAAAAGTAAGTGAACCTCCATAAAACTTAATCCGAATAATCAATTTATCACTTTTCCATTTGAGTTAATGAATTATTTAATTTATATAGTAGTTTAAAATGTTTTTTTAGTCTTGTTAAATTTCTGGTAGTATGAAAATTTTTATCATTTATATTTTTTGCTTTTCGTTTGAGTTGAGTAAATAAAAATGCTTTCAAATGTAATTTACATATGTTTTTTGGGGGAATACTCTTTGCCCATTTCGTTTACTGGCAATTAACATGAAATTCTTTTGGAACATACAAATTTGGCTTCCATTTCCAAATAAGCTTTAGGCAATTTATGCAAAGTCAGCAAAAACTAAACTAAATGTTTGCAGCAAACGAAAACGGAGCGAAATTGACACAGAGAGGGTGAATAAGCTACAGACTCCAGTGCGTATACTTAATTAACTACAAGTTTTTACATGTGTAGCCCGAAAAACAAAAAAAAAGAAGAGGAAGAGGAAAAAATAAGCAAAAAGAAAAGGCACATTTTGTTAGAACCATCCCTTCTTGAACTTTAAGTCTCGACTGATTTTGTGCAAATATTTAATTAGGCCCAGCAGAAAGGTTTTTGGCAATTTGTTTTAAAACTAATTAAATATGCAGTTTGATTTTATATGAGGGAGACAGCTAGAGAATGTAAGAACTAAACAGAAGGAGAGAGGTAAGTCAAGGTAGGTGGTTGTGGAAAATTAATCAAATATTGATACTTCCTTTCGAATTGCAATTTACCTTTAATGCCAAAATATACAATGAAAACTTAGCTTGGGGTCTTTGTTCGTATTTGGTCTTCTTGTTTGCCAAGAATGCTGCAAAAGCGCAACGAAAGAAGAGAATACAATTGATTTTACCTGAATTTGAATTTGTTTCCTTAGAATTTGTGCAAACAGACACACAGACACACACATACAAAGAGAGGGAGACACACACACACACATTCTTCTCGTCTAAGCCACAGAGTAATCAAATTTTTGGCCCTAGCTTAAGCAAATACTTCTCAATACTAGAGAGAATGTTACTTTGTCACTTCCCAGCCCAAAGGCTATATCCTATGTATGCTGTTTGTACATGTCTCTTGTATACGTATACGTAATATTACCTTTTGCATTTGCATTTACATTGGTGCATGTAAATATAAACGATTATTTATTGCTTTCGACTTGATTTGCACATCCATTGCAAGGTGTTTCAATAATACGACTGTTGTATGGCATTGCTTTTGCTCCTGCTTCTCGAATTGCTGCTATTTTTCAGTTGAACTTTTAATTGCTAACTCAATGGGTGGAGGTTTCTTAATTAATATTGATTATGAGTATCATTGATTCTCTTTTAGTTTTATTTTCCTTCTTTTTCTATGCATACTAATTAAGCGATTTTATTAAGATTAATCACCTGCAATGCCGTAATAAAAAGAATATAAACCAATGTATTGGTTAGAACTATAAAAATAAAAAACAACAAACGGATGGGAAATAAGTGAAATATGCCAAGCAAATGAGAAATGGAAAATAGTTTAAAGTGAAATTTAATTGAAATTGCATTAAATCTCTTTGAATAGATACAAAGATAATGAGACAATAAAGGATTAAGATTTATTTTTATATGCAAAATGCAGCTGATAAATTTATAACTGAATCAGTTGGTAATCAAAACGAATTTAAATAATTTTGCCAAAAGTATTTATTTATGAACTTTGCCAGTTTGTTACTTATTTCTAACATTTGCACAAAATATAACTAACTAAACGCTTTGAAAGGCAGTTTTGGTTCATAAAACTAATTAGTTTCGGATTGAAAGCTAATATCTTAATTTTCATATCCATTGTATCAAATGATTTTGAATGGCTATTTCATACATTATTTTCAGTCTCTTCAAAATGAAATTTGTGCTTCAAATTTTACATGTTTACCAATGGAAACATCAAACTGCATTCAAAAGGAATTTTCAATACAAAATGAATGGCATTTCGAAGTGAAATTGTGCTGAGAATAGAGTGATTGTGTTTCATTGTTACTGATTCATTTTCAAGCTTGAAATAATGTTGCCTATAAATCATATTTATGTCATTTAGGTTTTCTGAAATAGAACCACATTTTGGGGATTTTTTGTTTTTGCCAACAGTAACGTATCAGATGGGCTATAATTGAAGAGCTCATATGAAGCCAAAATTTAGGCCAAATTGTCGAAAAATAAACAAATGGGAAACGCTAACATTATGGCTTATTTAGCCCACCGGCAATGCAAAATCAATAAAATTACCTGAAATTTCTAAAAACACTAAAATAGCATAGAAATAATGATCAGCTTTAGTTGGTTAGTATTTTGATGTATTAAAGTAGAGGTAATTTTTCTATTTGGAATTTTCATCCTATTTTCTACCACATACAATCGCCAATTGCCAAACATTTGCTGTTGCAAAATGATACAGAGCATAAATGCTGTCAATTTATGTCAATTCGATTTGCCTTGCTGCTTGTCGAACAGCAGCATATATATATATATATATATATGTATATATACATGCTTATATACAGACATACAATCATACAAACAAATAAAAGCCATAATGTTTGCCCATTTGACAGGACTGTTGTTCTGGTTGTTTTTGTTGTTATTGGTGCGTGAAAATTCAATCTCTAAGTTGCCATTCTTGAAGGTCGCTTCTGTCGCTTGGCTGCTGCAATTTGTTTTTCCTTTTACTGTTTAGTTACAGTTTTTTATTGCTTTGATATTATTTTCTATATAGAAATACATATATACATACATTTACAATTTATACACTCAAATCGATTGACTTCGTTTTCTAGAGCACGTTAGCTAAATTGTTGTCTTATTTTTAAAAGAAAAAATGTATATATTTTATTATAATGCAATTCATTTTTTAAGCTCAACTGAACAATTTTCCTAACAAGTTTTATCTTTGTTTGTCCTTATTTATAACCCAATCAATCGATTTAAGTTTTTTCTTATTAAAATATAAGCACTTTTTTCTACAGTCATCCTACACAATCCTATATTTTTCCTTCTTTTTTTTGTATATATGTTTAAATATGAAAGAGTATTTAAAAAGTGTATTATATCTGTTGGTTATTTCATTTCTTTTATTAGTTCAATTTGTTTGCTATTTGCGTCTTACATTTGTGTATATATATATATATTTTTCTTTTGCATTTTCCTAGCGGCAGTCAACACTTTTTATTGATATTTGTGTTAGGGAACGTCGCAATTTCCCGGAGCCGCCAAAGCGATGAATGATTTTACTCTTATTCAATTTACATGGCGTTGATGCGATGGCAAATGCGATGGCTAGAAGCTAAGGGGAGTTGCAAAGGGTAATAAATTAAGTTTTGTGGCTAGAAAGCCAGAAAGAACTAACTAACCACGTGCCACTCCATGTGAATGGTTGGTTTGGCTTAAAGTTTACCTCAACTTGAAACTTTTTCTTATTTTTTTATAGCCAGGCAGAAAATTGCAAAAGCTAACGGAATAAAAGTCCGGGAAATATACACATAAACAGAAAGACAGAGGAAAACGTAGTAAGAGCATAAAAGGTGCCATTCAAATTAAAGTCATTACTTTTCGCACTCTAGTGTAAAAGTGTGTAACGCATTTAAATGTAAATGTCAACGGGAGCGGAAATTCGCAAATGTCTACTTACCCACCTGTCCTTATATATACATATATATATTTATATATATAGGTATGTATTTTTTAACCTTCCTCCCCATCCCTTTGTTTTTATTATCAACTCAGCTTCTTTAATTGTATGTGTGTATGCATGCGAGTGTATGTTTGCGTTTGTGTGTGTGTGTGTGTGTGTGTGGATAATAGCATTTCACATTTGGCACTTCACTTTTTATATATCTTATTTATGCATTTCATTCGCTTTCATTTGCATTTCTCTCTTTCGGTTGTCACGTTTTGAACTTATTTTGCATATCCAAATGTTAATCATACGCCACCGTTTTTGTTAGCATTTGTCTAATTGAATGTGACGAGAGGACTTTGAGGCTTTAAACAAAATTGTTTGGTAGATCCAACTAAGCTCAATCTGTCTCTGCGTTTGTCTCTTGCTTTCTCTGCTTTGATCTCAATGGTTTTGATAAGCAACCTGTCGTCTCTCTGTTGTTTTCTTTTTTCTGACTGTTTCACTGACTGCCTGTCCGACTGTGTTTTTCTTATCAATTTGCAGCAAATCAAGTCAAGACAAGCCAGACCAAATCAAGTCGAGCCCAGGGAATGCCTGGTGTCAGCAAAATGCCATTTCAACTCAAAGCAAAATACGCCGCGTGAAATTTAATCAAATAAATTAGCAATAAAGTTTTATTTTTGCTCTGTCCCCAACAGCTTTTTAGCGCACACGTTGCGTATACGCAATGTTCGTTTTTTTTTCTCTCTCCTTTTATAGCTGTCAGCTTTTTTTTTTTTTACCTGGATTTTGGACTTTGGCCTCGTATCAATTAACATTGTCAGGTTGTGGACTCGGCAAACTTTTCAAAATGAAAATCCAGCATCCCTTTCACACAGATACACACACATACACACACACATGTCAAACTGTCGAAATGTACATTTAATTACATAGGTTCAATTTTAGCTATGTGATAAGGGTGTTTGTATGTTGTTTAGAATTTTAAGGTTAACTAGTTTAACGCATTAGAGTGTCATTTATAAATAGATCTAATGGGTAGGGGTTCATCAAGCAACGGCTTTGTCCCGGCTTAGCATTTATCTTGTTTTTCTTTTTCGGTTTCGGTTTCGGCTTTGTCACCCCAAGTTCACTAAAGGCGAAAGTTAATTAAATTTTTGTTTATATTTTACTTTCGACTTTTGAAGTTGAAAGTGCGTGACTTGTGTTTTGTTTTGAAAATGCTAATAGTGGGTATTAATTAAATGGAAATTGTGATGAAAATGAGCTTTGATTACATTTAATGGGACCATTGAGCCAAAGGATGATGATGTTTAAGTCAACATAAAAGTAGGAAATAGTGGCAGTCGACAAGTAGGTTGAATGTGTTTTATTAAGATGACATAATTTATTATACTACGTTAGTTGCATATCCTGGTTTTTAATAGATTAAAAAGTTACTTTGTTTATTTATATACTGCCTAGTTTTCTCAACAAATGTGGCAATATACACAGAAGGTATTCTAGCCCCTTTCGTAGTTATAAATTACAAAAGTGTCTTATAAATGCCCTTTAGGAATATAGGTCTAACATCCATTTGCCAAAGCGAATTCATGTTCATATTACATTAAGAAAAGAAAAATATTTGTTTGTAATATTTATGCAAACTCGCATTTTCCGGAAACTAACCTTTTTTTTCAAGATGCGAAAAAAAAGTTCGCGTAAAATATTTCCTTCATATTTGTTTCTCTCACGCTTACAACTAAATAAATAAATAAACAACTGAGTCAGAGAAAGAGAGAGAACCACAAAGCAAACACACAAACGTACACACACGCGCACACCCACATAAACAAGTAAACAGAAAAACGAACTAAATTTCATTGGGCGCCCATAAAAGTATGCAGCGCATTTTAAAACTCATGACCCAAACCAATTTATATTCACGCAAAAAGGCGAATTGAATCGAATCGACAATGAATTGAATTGAATACGTATAATATGGGTCTTCAAAGTGAAATATGAAGTGTATGTGATTAGTTGATGATAGCCAATATGATACCCAGTGAATAGGAAGGGTTTATTGTGAGAAATGAAGATTTGATTTGTTTCTTTGGTCTCTGTCATTTTGTTTTAAAACAAAAGATCGGTGCTTTCTCTCACAGATCTTGAAATTATAAAAAAGGGCTAAGCTATAATAGTAAGTAGAATTATAACTTAAACAGAAATCAATAGATCAAAAGATCGGTGCTCTCTCACAGATCTTGGAATTTCAGAAAGAGCTAAGCTATAATAGTAAGTAGAATTATAACTTAAACAGAAATCAATACCATTATATGGCATATTCAAGGATCTAAACGAAGAAGTCAAACTATTTCAAAGGCAAAGTTGAAAAAATTAAGCCGAGGATATTGATACCTTTTATAATATAATATCTGCATATTTGATATGCTTATTGATCTTGTGAAATACTTTCCATATATGCCACTTAGCTGCCTTAAAGTTTGTGAAATCAATTGAAGCGAAAACTCGAGTTTTAGCAAAAATGGAAAACTGAAAAAACGCGAGCCACGATTTGCGGTTGCACCCACACAAAAAAAAATTGAAATAAAGTTAAAAATATTAAACTGATGCTAAGCTTTAGACACGGACATAAAAATAGAAATAGAAGTAAAAAACATGAGAAAAAAAAAAAAAAAAAACACAGAAAAGGGCATAAATCATTGTGTATTTATCATAAATCAAATTGAATTTTGCTTAGCTGCCGATGCTCACTCATTCGACCCGTCCACCCACACAACAACGTTTTAAGCCAACACCCAGCTTGGGTGTTGGTGTGTTTGCTTTAGCGCATATTTTATTTATGATTTTTTCCACTTGAATTGCGAATTTGTTTTGTTTTTATTTTGTCTCTATTCTGGTAGTATTCTCATCATCATCATTGACTTTTTGCTTTCTGCCGTTTTGTTTTTGTTTTGTTCATTTCAATCTCCATTTTATATTTGATATTTGCCGACTGTTTGGAATAATAACCGATTTCCTTTTTTGTTACCAATACATGGCGGCCTTTTTACAATTGCAAAATAATTTGCTTGAAGATTGACAGACATGACCTATCAAAGTATTTGATAGAAGAATTGAAAAATTGTTTTTGGTCAATGGCAATGATAAATGCCAACCACTTGACATGGGGCCGAATGTTGCAAAATGGAAAGGTCAATGGTAGTGATTGCCTACAAATGTGCTTACACATACATACACACATACATATATACATACATGTACATTTGCCTTCCATTTGCACAAATTACTCTACACTTTTGGTCATATTAGTAACATTTTAGTAGTCATCATCTATTAGCCGAACAATAAATTGTTCTTCTTGGAAGAAAACATTAGTCATTCTATTCAAACCCATCTACAACAAAATTGCAGAGCGAAAGACGAGAGAAAAAAAATACACAAGAAGGAAATATAAAAAAAAAGCTCAATAGGGCAGATGGATATAACTAATCATTTTGAAGAGCTCTTAAGCATAGTCAAACCGAAAATAGTTCATATGATATTCAACTCATTCACAAAGTTCCTTTGGGTAATGACTGAAATCATCTTTGGCTTTCACCATTTTAGGCCAGGCCACGTGCAAATGGTCAATGAAGTGTGACAATTTGGGTTTGCTTCAGCAACATAATGCAATAGCAATATGTCATATGGCCAGGATAACTTTTTTCTTTCGGTTACATATGTCATAAAAAAGTTTTATGCGACGAGTTGAGTTGAGTTGTTGTTGGTTTTTTTTGGTTATATCTGCTAATTGAATCGCTTGTGTTGAGTTCAACATCCATGTACACACATATAAACATATGTCCATATATATGTATGTATGTGTAAAGTGACTGCAGGCTAAGTTATTTGCCCCTTGTTTTTGGCTACTCTTTGGGGCAGTTTACACTTTCCTTTGCTGTTCAATTTATTTGCATCTGTTTGAAGTGAAAACTTATTTTTTTTGAATCAATTTACTTTTATAATATTAAGGTATATTGGTTTTAAGTGCAATTTAAAAAAAAATGTATACAAGATTTTATTTGAAATCCCTTTTAAACTCAAACAATAATAGGGTATTCTTGGTTTACTATTTCATATACCAGATTTAATTCAAATATTTATATTTAATTTTGCATTATTAATTTTCTGCTTATATAAAAAATATCACTGGAAATTAAATAGTCGAACATTGTTATATATTAATCCATTGCTGAGTCTAGCCTTTGTATTGATATTTATAGAAAGTTTTGTATTGAATATAAACTTGTTTAAAAAGAAAACAGTATACTTTATAGCACTTTAACATTTGTGTTTCATACACGTTTTTTTATATTTTTATTTATATTTTAATATATGTATTTGGTAGGTATTATATGGACCACACCACATCACCCATCTACGGTAAATGGGATTGCATTCTGTCTGACCAGATGATATCGATGTTGTTTTGTAATATTTCTGATCCGTCGCCTGTTCAATGAGTTTTTATTTTTAATGAATGAACAACATTTTTCTTCATTTGGTTTACTGTCTGCTTGTTGTTTCACATATGAGCTTTTATTAGTTTCTGTTTGCCAATTGATTGGAAATATTTCTTTTCATGTTTTCCCCCTTTTGAGTTTTTTTTTTGTTTGTTTTTGTTGTTGTTTTGTTTTTCACTTTGGCAAAGAAGAAGAAATACACGAGAGTAAAGTGCTTTTGAGCGATGGCATATGAGAATTCCCCCACTTGTTGTTATACATTTATATAGATATATTTATACATGTGTATGCTTATATAGATTTATGTGTATATATGAATTGTATTATTGTTTAGATAATAATAACTCTTGCCATTTTATTGGACCAACAATATAGACTTGTTGGGGCGCGTGTATTTATGCATTTAGATTTATGTATATGCTCTGGCCCCCAGACAGACTAATGGCTAGCTTATTAAGCCTTAATTTATTTTGTTTGGATTATTGCTGGGCTATTATTATTAAGTGAAATATGCATGACTTGGTGATTCTCATCGATTTTGCAGTATGAGGTAGAGCGGATGCTGTGAATCGAAAATTCCGTTTCAAACATTTAACGTGACAACATCTCTGTGGGCCACTTTCAGTTGCAGTTTCACGATTTTCTGTTAAATCCTTATTTTGGCTAAGAGGCTAATTCTGTTAAGTCTTAGCCATTTTATGCAGAGAGTTTCTCTTGCTGTTAACGTTCGTTTTTAGCGCCCATTTTTCAAATTTTATGCAGCCCCTTGGTAAAAAAAGGAGTTGTATTGTTTTGGGAAAATATTTATAAATAAAATATGTACTTATGTATATATAATTTATGGAAGATCTTCTATCAGGCCTCATAATATCATTCCATATATAAATTTTTAGGATATTACTTATTCTTTGAAGAATTGAATGGGGGGGGGGGGGGGATAAATCATAAGTTATCTGATAATCTGTTTTGGGTCTTTGGCATTAGTCATTTATATTAGTTCGCACACGTTTCGTATGCCAAACGTTCCTTATTGTAGGACAACTCGCATGCGAGAAATATATTCTATCGCACAGTAAACATTGCTCTCCCAATTTCTGATACTCTCTCTCTATCTTTCTCTTTTTGTAGCAGTGTATATTTTACTCTCAGTCTGTATGCTAACAGCTGCTGTTCATTGAGAGACCCACTGACACAGTGATAGTAGCAAAACTGCTGATAACAGCACGCTATTGTGTGTGTGGGAGTAAGTAAGAGAGAGTAGCCGAGTTGCTTTTCTCCATTCGGCGGCATCCACTGTTAAATGTTAATGTTAATGTTAAGGCAACAACATTGGACAGGTACGAGGTACGACTGTGGCGCCTCGTATAGCTCTGCTCGCCTGCTGTTGGCTACTGGGACTGCTGCTTGGGCATCGTCGTCATCGTCATTGTTGGGGCGGTCGCGGTCGGACAGAGTTTCCAGTTAGACTTTTACCGTGCACGCATTAGGCAGCGTCAAGTGAAATAGGCGGACGTACGGGACGCAGACGCACGACTTTTCTCTCAATATATGCGTGTGTGTGTGCGTTTTGCATATGTGTGTATATGTGTGTGTGTGTGTGCGGCAATCTCAATTGGCATCGTGCATCCGCAATTTTCATCGCACAAACAAATTTTTTAATGTTTGAAATTCGAAATTCGAACTACATCATCTCATTTGTAACGGTCAACATTTAGTGCGTGAGAATATTTCTCTCGATGCAGAATAATATAAATTGAATTAACATAGTTTTGGAAAAACCACTGATGGAAAAATAAAAGGAAATATTTAAAAAGAAAAAAATATTTAGAAAAAGAAATAGAAAAAATATTCAATTGTTGCTTGTGTGCTACATAAATGAAATATTATTCAACTGTTGTTGATGTGCGCTGAAAAATATTACCGAAAATTATATATATTTTTGAAAGCAAAAAATAATATATAATAACAAAAAGTTTGAGAAAATTTTAATGCGAAAAGTGCTTAAAAATGGAAACTAAATAGGCCAACCGTTGAAAACTATTGAGGAAGCCAAGAAATTGTGAGCAATCCATTTAATTGAAAAAGACATGGAATATTTGAAATGCTTTTCAATTTCCTGCCCGCACCTCGTTTGAGACACCTACATACAATATATTATGTATATAGTATATAAATATATGTAGACAGTTGTCATCGTCCGGTTAAACACATTTGAATTAGTTTTGCTGGATTAGAGAAAAAAATCATATTTTCTTTTGGCCTTAACGCGACATTTGCCACCTGTTTGGCAAGTTTTCTGCTTGATTTTCTATCTCAAATTTGGATTTTTTTTTTGGCTGTTGTTGGAAAACATTTAAAAAATCATTGGAAATAATTATAAACATATGCATATTTATATATATATATATGCATAGCCAGCAAGAAAGATTAACATCATATTGTCGTTGACCTAGTCAGAAGTAAGTTTCGACTCAATATTTATATGCAGATTTTTCTTTCAGCCACTTTAATCATTGTTTAAACATATAACACCTTAACACCTATTTGTTATGGATCTTAAAATATCTATCTCAGTGTACATTTAAATGTGTGTTCGTGTGTGTGTATTGCTTTTTGTGTGTTGTTTGTGCGTGTCTGTGAATTCGTTATCGTACATTGTGTTTGAATTTGGTCAGAAATTTAAATATAGATCTTTATTATAGGCAGTTTAACAATTGTGCAAATTAGTTGTGAACTAAGTACCTGATGATTGACCTAGTCCAAGGAGAAATAAACTAACTGAGAACAAAAAAAAAAAAAAGAAAAAATCGAAGATTTAATAAAGCTTAATTATTTTGTTATTGAAAATTTAAAAATTTCAAAATGAATTTCATGCCATGATTTGTTATCATATTATAAAACTTGAAGGTATATCTGTAGCTTTATACAGATTTTCTTTAATTTTAAATGTTTGCATTACATATTGAATTAAAATCTCGATCTTAAAGCTCCACACAATAACAACAAGGCCGACAATAACCATAAATTGTTGTTATGGCAAAGTGCTTGTGAAAGTTTAAAACACTTTCAAGTTGATTAAGTGGCCACTTTTTGTTTAACAGGCTCCATGTCTAATACCATATTACAAACTCATATTTCGACCGATTTGATACGCTCTGTCGCCTCACATATGAAATGATGAGCAGAATTTTATCTTAAAAAGTTTGTTCGAAATTATACAAATACACAAACAACTGTGGGTATATGTTTGCGTGTGTATGTGTGTGTGAGGGGGTATGCTGTGCGGTTTTTGTGTATATTAATTTACACTTTAACTGCAAAACAACAAGCTTTAATTGCCCAAAACCAAATAAAAGCCAGCATGGCATCTGTTCTTATTGTTAGTAGATGAGGTTCTGCCAGTTTTTCTTCCCGCTCATCTCTTCCAGTTCTCTTTTGTTTTGGTTCTATTATTGTTGTTCTTGTTGTTGGAGGAATCATTTCGCAGCAAACTGTGCGCATCCTTGAACACGAAAAGTGACAAAAAGAATGTTTGCCAAAAAGATGTTAAACAATTTATATGGGCACTTACACTAATTACGAAGAATGTTCATATTGTCGCCTTTGTTCTTGTTGTGGCTGCTACTTCTGTTTGGCAATTATAAAATTGTTCATGCCATAATACATAGTGTTTATTTTTACTAAATTTTGCAAATTTTACTAAGTATATGCTAACATACGGAAGTAACGCAGTCAATATTCTAATAAAATTAATTGAGATAGTTGAGATTTGATTAGATAATAAAGATTATTTATTTTTGTATTACGGATTTATAGTCATGTTCTTATGTATATTTTCTCCTTTTTTCCTTCTACTTTTAAGTCAATGGTTTCAATGTATAATTTTGTTTTAAATGAATAATAAAGTGATCATAAATTTATTTTCCTATTTAACTTTCATTCTTTCATGTTGTTGTGATTTTTAATATTAACTTTTATTAACGTACTAAAGGAAAACTCTTTAATCCAATCTATACAAAACCTACAGTCAATAAAGAAAACTTATTCATATGTATGTCTATTTATTGAGGAATAAGATTTAAAATAGTATTGAAAATAAATCTCTCAAACGATATCATATCAACAATATACAAAAAGACTTTAAAAATAATTTGAGGCTTTAGTTCATGGAGAAAGATTAAAAAATTCATTGCCTGTTCATAGGCTAGAATAAAATTTTTACTTCTTTTTGCTTTTGTTCCAAATTCATCTTTTGTTCTTTGGTTGCTTAAATTTATTCTTTATCTTTCGAAGTTCCTCAGCGGGTGACTTAGATTTTTGATATTGCTTTTACTAGTCAAAGGATTTTCTATGCAAGAGCAATCAACTGAAAATGGGAAAAGAAGTGGAAAAAATAAATATTAAAGGTTATGACTCATGAAAATGATATGAACAAAAATTGCTTTGTCTTTGTTTTCCCACATTTAAAGGCAAATATAAATGCCCAAAAACGTACGTCTTGCTTTAAGCGCTAATAAGCTCATAATTAATTAACAATTAATCACTAGAAAAATAAAACAACAGTATGTCTATACATACATTGAGACTAGCATGCATTTCCTACCTATTTCAACAGGAAAACATTTACTTTTAGTCTATTAGTCTGGCTCATTAGCTAAGAGGTCAGTTTCGGCGCTAAATGCTAGTGTGTTTGTGGGTGCCCGTTTTTAGGTGTCTGCTACCCACGCTTATCATAATGGCCGAAAAGTTCTAATCATGGCAATTAACGTGGCCAAATTTAATTTCCGTCCAAGAGACGCTATCAGCCGCGGTAAAATGCCAACCCAAAACCCAATGCGAATGCTAAAAGCCAACGCCAACGCCAATGCCGAATACACTGAGGCGTTCGTTATATATATTTTATTTACAAAATATTATTTCATGCCTGCCATTTGGAAATCCATCATGTAATCCAGGGATTTCTTTCCTTTCATTCATTCACTCTCCAAATGCATATGTGTATGTGTGTGTTTGCTTTGGTTTTGTTTGTTTATTCACTCGCAAAGATAAATGAGCCAAACTCAAACCCAAACTCAAATAAAATTCAAAGACTCACCTTAGGTAACCGCATTGCGGTAGATATATATATGTATATATATATATTTATACATAGGTATATACATTTTTCTCTTACTGGCAATCTCTATTTTTCCTGACTCTCATATTGTAAAATTGGTGTCTTGGGTGTGATTTTGAAGTCGGCATTAGGCATTAAGTAAATTACTTATGTTAATTAACTAGTTGGTGGGAGGTCGCTCTATAATGAGAAATTGTTAAAACTCCAAAGAGAAACGAAAGGCAAAAATATAGCCCCGAGCTTTTACTTCATTCTGTCAGTCAAGTTTAAAGACAGTTTCCTTGATCATACACTTTCCTCTTCAATTTTGGTTTTATTTTTTGTTTTTTTGTAAATTCTTTTCTTTTCTCATCCGCTTCCTTGTTGATTTATGAATTTCATTCTACTTCAGTCAATTTGGCTTGTGAATGCCTGCGGCATCCTTTCAATTTCATCTTATTTCTTTCCTTTTTTTTTATTTATTTCATTTGTAACTACAATGAGAATACAATTTCATTGGTATTGCTGCTCTGCCCGGTAGATAATTTCATGTTGTCTGAGTCGCAATTGAAATTGCATTTATTTGTCAGTTGAACGAACAACTACAATGGCAGATGCAACAGTTTCTCTACTGAAATTCATCAGAAAATTGCATAAATAAATCATAAACCCAAATATTGTAATTGAAAAGTAGAATTTATTCAACTATATAACAACTGCTCGTCTCCTGTTGCCTCTCATAAAAAAATAATAGAATAATACAAAGCAAAAAGTGGATAATCTGAAGGTAAAGTCAGAATATTACAATGCGAATCTGTCAAAGAAATATGAGAAGGTCTTTATTAGTAATTCTTCTTTTCATTCAGCTTTAATATATAATTTTTAATTTCGTTTTAAGTGCTGTTTAAAGAGTCATTAATGGTATTAGATTTTGAGAATTTTCGTTTCACAAGGAGTCAGTAAATTCTGCAGAAAACATTTTTAAATATATCTTGGTTTTCCAAATTTTCTATTACAATTTCTATAAATGTTTCCAAGAAACTGAGTAATTTTATAACATTTATGCCAAGGAAAAACCAATGTGAAAAATCATTACATTAAGTATTATTAATTAAATACAGATTAACAAAGTAAATTGTAAGCGAAAATGGGATTAATTTATCTATAAATAGCGTAGATAGTAACTCATTTTCAATTAAATTAAAAATTCATTAAATTTTGGTAAATGATTTCAACGAAACTCATTAATTTACCACTAATCATCCGCCTGGTTCATGATTGGACTTCAGGATTGCCCTTGGGTCAACTTATTACAAAACTCACCTCTATTTAACTTTATTAAAATCTTTATCAATTAAATGTAATGCATCTGTTTACATTTAAAATTAAAATGCAACGCTAGATTTGCCTACCCTTGAGCTGAAATATAATTAAAAATTTAATTAGCTTTACGCAATTTTCATTCATTTCCATTACGCATACAATGACAATCTATAGTGTGTGTGTGTGTGTGTGGTGTGGCCAAGTCAGATGATCGAGGTGTGAGACAGCAATTGAATATAATTTCATTAAATAAAGTTAACTCATCGTTGGATGAAATTTGCATGTAACAACTGCCCTGTGGTCAATTGAATAAAGATTAATTATGCCTCCATTTTTGCATACCAATAAAAACTCAGCCACATTTTATAATTCAATATTTCACGACAAGGACGAAGAAAAAGTAATATAAGGGGAATGAGAACAAAATGAATTAATTCAAATTACATAAACTTCAGTATATGGCGGGAGCACAATATATCTTAATTTTGTGCATAATTAATGACTGCAATTAAGTTTAATTTCATAGAGAAGACAGCCACTGTGTGTGTGTGTGTGTTGACTTTTTGGCTTTTCCCACTTTTGTCTGTCGACCAGAATTCCATATAATTATAATACCACAAATACAAAAACATATACAGTAACACACACGGGTGTTAGCACGCACAACCAACAAAAAGAAAAAAAACAACAAAAGGACAACAAGGACACGTAAACAATCCACTTAACATGCTGGGAGATACCATTTGATCCTGCTATCAATCTCAGAATAGCACATCCAACCCGATGACTGTGACATTTCCTTTCTCCTGCCTTCTATCTGCCCAACAATATTTCGTTCAGACATTGCGTATACGCAGCATGAGCCGCCTCTTGTTGCCTGTGGCAACAATGTGTCACGCACATTATTGATGTGCCTGAGTTTCGGAATCAGCATCAATACTGCCTGTCGTCTCCACTTCCCAAATAGCAATTACATCTACTTCTTCTTGTGCATTAAAGCGACATAATTACGAATTTAAGCTCTCAGTGTCTTTTTTTTTTCTTGGTTTTTTGTACGAGTGGCCAATTGACAAGTGGAACTGTCAAAGTTGATCATTGTCTCCATTTCCACACTTTGTCTCCTCTTCAATTACCTCCCCTTGACTGCTGTCGGATTATTTGTTCTTGGTTCGTTAAAGTTAAATCCTTTACAACAACTTTAATTGAGACGGCAGATTTTAGCCATTAAGCTTTAAAAACTTTGCCCTTTTTTGGTCAAGTGCTGAAACTTGGTCAGCTAAAAAATATAGTATAAACATTTTGTACTTGCACACTTTCAATTTCAATTATGATTAATGATTAGTAATTAAAGCCATGGAACGACCTTCACAAGCAAATAAGTAAAACAAAAGAATCGTCATAAATTGATTATTTATGTTGTAGATGAGCAAGTGATAAGTTAACGATTTATAAGCTTTAAGATTACAATAAATTTAATATGATGAACATATTTTTAGATTCCCAAAGGACATGTACATATGTGCTTGAAAACAACCCACACATTTAATATAAAATAGCCATGATAGAAGTATAAATCGTTGGACTAGTAGCATCTACTTTGGTTTAAGTGTTTTGGCTTTTCATTAATTAAATTGCCAGTTAGTGGGCAGACAAGTTGTCGAAATCACCTAACCGCCTCCGTAACTGTGCTTGCCACGCCCTGGCTAAACAAGAAGTCTTGTTTATGCTTTGATTAGACATTTAGCTCGAAAACCGAAAACTTGTTAGACTTAAGTGCCCCAAGTTAGTTCTCGTTCGGACCATGTTCCTGTCTCAAGGGTGCATTATGTATGGCTAATTATGTTTGCGGCCAGCCACCCACTCAACCAAGTATATTTCCATATACTACAAATATATGTATATATAAGTATATATATATATACATATGTATATTGCATATATGCTTGTATATCTATAGGTATTGTGTTGAAATGGGCACCATTAATCAAAAGGCAAAATGTCTGGCAAGACAGCCGCGAGTGTTGGCCGTACTTTAGTTTGATGGCTAATTGCATACATATAGTATAGCTGGGAGACGTACATATATACATATATATATATATATATACCATATCCGTGTTATGCCCCTCTGTTAGTAATTGTAGACATATTTCACCTGATTGTATAATTGACTATGTAGTTGTAATCACCTACTAATTGATATGTAATCAGTTGGGCTTAATGGCAATTACAAGACGAAGTTACTATTGTGGAAAAACAATTTAATTCAATTCTTAAGTAAAAACTAACTGGTTTGAGAACTGTTAACTGTTAAGTAAACCTGAGGTTAATAAACATTTCCTCAATTAATTACTAACTAATTTAAGCTTAATCCATTTTGAACATGAACTACGCTGTAGTTAAATGTGTGCTTTAGTAAGCGCAATATTTATTAAGATTAATAATAATAATACAAACAACAAAGTAGTCAAGTAATTAAAAAAGCTTTACCATATTGTTGTTCTCATCGAAGCACTTGTGCATACACAAGTTTGCATCTGACCAGAGATATAGAGACAGAGTCGATGCCACAGATGAGTTTGCTCATTAGGAGGATTGGGATAAGCAGAGCTCTTGCCACTTCTCGTTATGTCGAAAACAATGCACTTAAGCTCAATTCAATTAGTTGGTTTCGGTTAAGCCAATTGCACTACAACGGTCAAGTGGGTCTCGTTTGGCATACTTGGCGTATACTTAATACCCAGTAATGCAACAGAAAAGTAATTGGCTTTGTTAATGAAGTCACGGTTTTGCCCAGTTACCATTAGACCATGGACACATCAAGGTCATAAATATGTGTGCAAATGTAAGCAAATTTCTTATCATCTTCCCATCCCAGCCCCCATAGTACCCTCTCATCTTGTTAAATCGACATATCAACCAATTTCATTTAGTTTCACGATATCAGTTTAAAAATGTTGTCACTCATCTAGTTAACGAGGTGACAGGCTTTTACCTATAGCTAAAATGCGTCCGATACAGGCCATTCTATAAATTGACAGCAACTGAATGATTAGATTCCTTGTTTTAGTTTATTTAAATTTATATTTAATTTGAAATTGATTTGGCTTCTTTTTTGATTTGGGGGAACATACATAGATGACTTTAATACTAATATAATTTATTAATATTGTTTTATAAAGTCTTTGCTTTTATTATTAAATAAAATTTTTGTCTTGTACTTGTATTTAAAAAATATTTGCAAAAGTTATTGAATTTAAATTTACTAAAGCAAAGTTACTTTTTTAAATTCTCAATACAAAATTCTATTATAAATTGTTACAAATTCACCATCTATGACAAAGTTAAATATTTGCAGATCTTATTTATTATTCCAATATATTTTACAGTCAGAACCTTTTAAAATATACTATAAAATTTTATTTAATTATAATATAATTCCAATAACTATAAAAGAACCAAATTTGCATTCGTATTCTGTGAATTGAAATTAAATTGAAGTATTATGGTTAACAGAAAGAGTTATAAACTTCTTCAATTGGTTCAAAATATAAATGCAATAAGTGAATGCCACCTAAAGATGAAGTGACTAATGGAGTGAGTTTTTGTCATCATGATTAAAGTGACTAAAGTAATTTTTCTATTGTATTATCAAAAATTGACCATGCCACCCGAAAATAAACATTTTGGTCGCCGTCTTTCACATATTTATATATATATGACTGAGTAAATAAATTAAATTCAAATCTAAATTGATATAAACTATGTGCTTATATTTATATGTATATATATATATATTGTATGTGTGTGTGTTTGTGTGTATGTGGGGTAAAAAAAAAGAAGGCCTGTGGTTATCACTCCCACAAACCAGCAACAAAATAAAGCAAACATAAAGAAATTGGGCGCCGATTGCGGGTCGTCATTGTGGCAAACTAGACCAAAGGGGGGTGCTCAACAAAAAGTGGGGGCGTGGCAGTTAGTTTATCGCTGCTTAATTACGTTACTGATAAGTAAGCTCATTTTGTTTTTGTTCCTCTTTTTGTTTTGACTTTGACTAGCTGATGGTCGTACATATATCTGAAATCTTAGCATTATTGTGTTCATTCTTGGTCTATGCCCGAAACTCTTTGAAGAGCTCAGTCGAGATTTTGTTAATAAAAATTAATGACTCTGTGATTTGTATTGGCTTCAAGTGTAAGAAATGTGTAAGAAACTGTTTTTCCTATGAGCCATCGATTGTAATTTTTTGTTGACTGAATTATAGGGGTAATCAATAAATGGCAGGGTGAAACGGAATGGAGAGGGGGAAATTTTGTTAGCGGTATGCTCAAGCTAATTATTTATTTGGCGCTTTAATTACGCCTTTATTGGCTGTGGCCAACATTGCGTATGGGTTATATCTATTATAGCCCACGGCAACAGGAATATGTGGCAATGCTACCGCAATTTATTTTCTCTCTGGTAACAGTCATTGACATTTGCTAAAAATAATTAACTATATATAAAGCCATTTTATTTATTTTATTATTCATATTCATTGTGCCAACATAAAAATTGCAAGCAAAGGTATATTTATTTTCTAAGAAAATAAACTGAAAACTTTTCTATACTGTATAAATTTGAAATCTATACTTTGCAAAAAGGAATAGCAGAAAAGGGAAATAAATCAAAACAGGAATGGCAATTTTAAAATAACGAGATTCTTAAAATATATTTAAAATTTCTGCATCTGCATCATATCGGCTTAAATGTTGAGAAGATTTATTTTAAATGCTGCCAAAAATAATAACTTTTTACCCTTTTACTAATTTATCGATAAACTCTTTGTCACTATTAATCTAAATTCCAACAATAATAAACGAGATAAAAATTCCATTTGGCTAATCATTCTAAAACATTCATTCTAAAATTGGTTGCTTGGTTTTCAAATTCATTATTTTTGCAATGAAATCAAATGAAGCTCGTCAATCACTTTAATACCTGGATATAAAAGTGTGAAAATATTTATTTGTTAACATAAGCAAGGCAGAAATGGCAATTAAAACAAGCATCAACAATAACAAATATTGTTTTCAATAGTATTGCTAATTAACAAAATTTGTTTACAATTGTAAATGCAGTTTTGCTATACGATAAATATGTCAGAAATCAACAATAATCGAAACAAGATTATTTGTTGATTATTTTTTTGGTTCACTTGTACTACTTTTTGGCTCTTTGCTTTTATCATTTATGCATAATCTTTATGTGTTCATGTGACTTGTTTCATTTCGTTATTTCTTCAATTAATTTAAGCGCCAGTTCAATAAAAACAAAAAAAAAAAATATTATGTATGGCGATAAATGTTGAAATTCGTTGGCATTAACCTCGTAACAGTATGTGCCATCATTTTGCTAAGCTTTCTGTGAGGAAATGGAATAACCAACTCAAATTTTTATGCATGATTGATGATGTTCTCTGAACATGTATGTATATATGTATATATAGAGCCAACTATATATTAAACATGTATAAATGATTGTGATGTGGATAGCCGCATTTGCATATTTGAACTTTAGTCATGTTATGCAAATTGTATTTGCATTTATTAATAAAATGCCAATGCAAATTGAAATATATATATCGCGGATAAATGTTTTATATATTCTGATTTTTTATAGATGTATCTATATGGAACGGAATGGCATCAATTTCAAATTAAGAGACCAATATAAATATTTTAAAATATTTAATTTTTTTTTTTTGGTTTTAGTTTATAAATATTAAAAACCGATTTAATTGCTTTTCTTGATTTAAAGGAACAGAATGCATTCTGTCTGTCCACTCACTAACAGAGTGGGTGTGGTCTCCATCAGCTATCTCTCTCTCCCTCTCTCACTCTCTCTCTGTCTCTCTCTAAAACTGTGCCGGCTCGTAAATCTCGTGTTGAATTTAGTTTCCGATTTACATTCGCGAGCATTGTCAGGGTTTTCTGGCACATAATTCATGCAGCTCGACACTTTACTCTCCTGCTCCTGCTCCTCCTCCTACTTCCCCACATTCAAACGAACAATAAATTTTGTGGTTTGTTTGTTTTTTTTTTTTCGTATTCAGCACCATTTGTCCTCGACCTTGTTAAATGCGTTTCGGTGGCATCGATTTGATGGTTGTAGGCTGCAATTAAGCCATGAAATCTATTTATAAAAGGAGAAAGAATAATAATAGTAATAATAATGGTGAAACTCCATCACGCAAGTTGCATGTTGAAAGTTGGGCTTCTACTTTTAACCAACAAATCAACGAGCCAACCAACCAACCAACCAACCTTGCTGCTTGAACTTCACATTCCTTGGCGGCCCCTAACTTGGGTGTCGTTGCATTTTAATGGTTTTTATTGATTTTTGGCATTGTTGAGGCAACCGGCATTATTCCTGGTTGTTTAATGGAGTGAGTAGACTCATATGCTGGCTGACTTGACAGACTAACTGGCAGACCGACCGACCGACTGAATGACTGACTGACTGACTGACTTGCCTGCTCGTTATGAGCATTCATCGCAGCAATTGGCGCGTGCCAACAAATGTTTCTAGAGCCCCAATGGCATGGCATCCACCTGACATTTACCTCGCGGCATCATGTCCTTCTTCTTTCGAAAAACAAACAATTTTTCACACAGACACACACACACACGCAGTTAGACTTTTCCTTCACATTCTTTCGCTTTCCTTTCAATTTAACAGTTGAATATTCAAAGTAAATTTAACACCCAATTATTGTCTTATATTTTTTTTTTCAAAAGGAAATTTCGTATTTAATTATTGGTAAAACCTTTTAGTGGATAATCCTTTTGCATGTTTATTCAAACTGTAGCATTCATTAGTTGAGTTTTAAATCGAGCTTCCTTCTTGTTATTCAACAAATTAGCTTGATTGATATAAAATTTCTGTCATTAATTCAATTTTAATGCTGCACAAAGTAGTTGCAATGCAACAAGTCGAAACAAATATAATCTCTGATATTATTGCAATGTATTTTTTATTGATACTCATTGATTTCTATTGTCGTTTATGCCTCATAAGTCCATATTACACTAAGTAGACCGTAAACAGTTACTTGAACGGTATCTTTTACTCTTTACAGGTTAACAAGGCACTTGTACTTTCTTTTCACAATTCTCTTTAGCTTTAGAGAGTCCTCCTCAATTCTATACTAGTTTTTGTTGTTGTTGCTGTTCTTGGCTGCCTGGTGGTGCCCCTTGGTTCCGGTGTGCACGCCTTGCTTATCAGCGCATTTTCAGTTCTTCCTTGATGTTGCTCCCGCATCCTGCCCCCTCCAGGTCTGTCGACCAGGCGGGGGTTGCTTGTTCGTTGTTTGCCCGTTTTGCATGTCATGCGCTTGTTTGTTTCTTGTGCCTTTTTCTTATTCTTTTTTATTTTTTCCTTGTGTTTCCTTCCGTTTTCAATTTCTTTTACATATTCACGTTGTATGATGCATACTTTTTCTTTTTAGTTTTGCATATTTTGAGGATGTCCTCGTTGTGACATTTTTTCCTTGCTTGCTCTGTTGCTGTTGTCTCTGGAGAAGAAAGTTTAGCTGTTGCAGTCTGAGAAGGGAAAGTTCTTTTGTCTGTGTGTGTGTGTGTGTGTCAAGGCTCTTACTTAGTTCCCCATATTTGCTTTTGACCTCTTTACAATTTTACTTACTGGCCGAAATGAATACCCCATATTGGCAAGTGATTGTGTTCAGTTGCAACCATTTATCAAATTGCAAAAAGACAGACAAAAGACATTCAATGCTTTGTTTAATATATGTATGTATTTTTGTGGTCCACGCTTAATTGAAATCTAATTTAATTTATGGCCAACACACATAAAGACATACATATGTATGAAGAGACACAACTAATACAAATATTTGGCCCCAAGCCACAAAAGACCAAACATGTGTTTGCTTTAATTGGAAATGCCAAGCCGAAGGCATCCAAAGTCAACATTCAGTATGCTCAAGTCATGCCAAGTCAGAACCGAACCGGTCGAGCGGCAGTAATACATAATAATTTGAGTTATGTATACATTAAATACAATAATTTATTGATTTTTCATATGAAATGATTTAGGCAACAGCTAGCCACACATTCACATACAATATATAAACTATTTTTATTGGAGAAGGAGCAAATGAAGTTTACTGAAGGAGAAAGAGGAGACTATTACTTCCGCTTTGTTTGTCATGCCTGATCAGATGTCAATAAAAATATGTATGTGTCTCCCAAACTAAATGGACGTGGCCAGACAACTAACTAACTACATGCATAATAATCGGACATCGAAGTAAATTTCCAAATTGAGGATATAAATAAGCATGACTGATGGAAAAGTTGTGATTTGAATTAAATAAGTTAGTTATTTTAGGAGGGAGTGAAACTTAACTACTCAAAATTCAATGAGAAATGGAAATAATAGTGAAAGTGTTTAGCAGTAAATTAAATTCTAAGCTATAAAAAGAAAAAGGAAGTATTAAATAAATATAATGTATATATATATAAAAATATCTATCTATTTATATATATGTACATTATATGGTCCACAACTGAGTGATTGGCATAACCACAGGCGGTAAATTGAAGTCAGAGACAGAAGCATAAGCTTTAACATTTGGGTCAGTGTCCTCTCACCATGTCGCCTTAATAGCCCATAGACAATTATAATGCTACTAAATCGTGCCAGTAGACATCAAGAGGGAATCCATAAAGGCAATAGAAGAGAAGGAAACAAAGAGGCAGGATAACCAAACATGACCCCAATGTCATATACACACAAATGGCTTGTCTTCTACTTGCAGAATGACCACTGACATCCTTCTTCCTTTGGGTTTTGCCATGTTTGCTTGCCTCTGATATCGTGTTGAGGGCTTGCATATTATTCAATTAAAATCGCACTATTATTTAACATATACAAACGAACAACTGTCAGCAGCACGCACGCAATCAATGTCAACATGAACATATATATACACACAAAATACACTCACACACACGCACACACACACGCATGAACATACCATCACACTTCTACCCTGATGGCAAGGAAATGAAGGGCCATGTGTTTTCCTTGGGTTCACGTTAATATAAGTGAGTGAGAGCCGCATAAATGTCAACCACAACATTTGATAGCCTCGAGTTAAAACTAAGACTATGCATGAACAATGTCCCTATGTGTGTGGTATGTGCGTGTGTGTGTGTGTGTGTGTATTTAGGCTTAGTTCGCCCTTTTATGTATGCTAAAAAGAAAACTTGTTAAGCTGTGTCTGGTTTCACTGTCTTTTACAGTTGTAATTGGTTTCATATGATTTCAAACGTAATGTTTATACATCAACACTCCCAAAAAGAAAACTGATAACTATAAAGAAATATCCAACATTTTTCGAATGACAAAAATCGTTAATAAAATTGGGAATTCAATTTCCATTTTAGTTGGGAAACATATCCTTGTATATATGTTGCTTTTTGGGCTGCTTTTCAATTTCTTTTTCATATCATTGAGCACAGCCAAGATCAAATTGAAATTGATTTTATTTTTTCTATATGCAGTAAAGTGATTTGAAAGTAATCTAAGAAAATGTAATACATTCGTTTTAGAGATTACTGTATATGGCAGTGTTGAAGATTTTAAGCATCTAGAGCAAAATTACGCTAGAATCAACAACAGCAACAACTACAACAAGAACATTTTTTTTATATATTTTCTGTAGTTTCTGTTGTTGCTGTTGTTATTGCTGCTGCTACCTCATCTGGTAGCAGTTTTTAAGACCACGACCTCGTACATACTAGTGGGCAAAGTTTCATCTTTTTTTTTTTTTCGCCTGCTCTATTTGCCACAAAAAGTTAGCCCCCCAAAAAAAAAAAGAAAGAAAATGAGAAGAACAGCAAATGAGAACTGAGAGTAAACCCCATTGAACTTTTGCATAAGATGAGCCTGCTGCTGCTGTTGGTGGCGTTAAGTGGCGCCCAGCCAAGTCGCAGCATCAGCAGTTGCCTGCCTAGTCGCCTGCTGGGACCTTTGATAGCAAATATACAAGAGGAAACGAGAGAGAGAGCTAGAGAGAGAGAGAGAGAGAGAGAGAGAGCGAGTGCCAGAGGGAGATACTAACAAAAGATGAGAAGAGTAGTAGTAGGCACTCCTACCCCATTTCCCTTATTTTTACGGCTATCGTTTCAATTTTTATGGCTTAAGTTGTTGTAAATTTTGTTAGAAATAAAGTTTTGCCCCTCATTCTTGCATCGCCATACAACGGACAACAGTTACGAGTCGAGCTTCAATGCTCTTTACCGTGTTCTTCACGTAATCGATATTTTGTGGCTTGTCCACCAACTGTGGCCCACCTCAAGCTGCGTGTCTGACTGCTGTTCTATTAGCCGTCAGGCGGAAAATTTAATACTATTTATTTACACAATTTTCCAGTTACCAAAGCGGCTGATGCTCTCCGGGTGTTGTTAGCTTTTAAGGTTACGTAATGTTTGCATCAATGCTCCGTTTCTGTTTTTGCTTCCATTTTCTTCTTTTTCCAATAGTTTGATAGCTTTTACGCTATCACTCACCTACATACCTCATATACCTTTTGCCATTTGGCACTTTTCAATGCGGTTTTCTAAAAACCACAAGGCATACATTAAGAGTTGTAGTAGAACCTTGGGACGATATACTCAGCCATTAACATTCACACTTGTTGTGAATGGTGTGAATAATACGGTTTAACAGTACATTTACTACAAAATTTATGGGTTTATAAGGAGTGCAGAAGACGAGGGATGTACAATACACAGTATTTATATATATATACATTCATACATATGTGTATGTATGAGTACGATTACGAGCATTTCACAAAAGGCGTAACAAGCGATTAGGCACCACGTAGATTATTCAATTTACTTGAACGAAAACAGACGTGGAAAGTTCCTTTCACCGTTTACAACAAATTTTATTTAACCCAAGTAATATTTTTTCATAAACTAACATGGCAAACGGGAAAAGTACTTTTCTTTTGAAAAGTATAAATAAATGTTCCAAACTTAAAAAAACTTCAATTAATATTGCAATTAATAAAGCCAAAAACAAAAGAATAATTATACATATATACAAACTATGGTAATAATAAAAGATTTGTTTATGTGTATTAAAATATATATATTTTCATATTATAAACTCAAATGCAGTTCTTTAAATAATGTCTTCCATGAAACATTATAAGCCAATTTAATTATTTTATGGATTTTATACAGAATCAGTTTGCGTTTGTTAATTATTTTTCAAATATAATTTGTGGTTTAATTGTTTGGTAAAAAAATATATTAAAAAATGTATATATCCATTTAAGGATTTGAGTTCACTTTTACCAATAATTGAGTCTCAATGGGTTAAGCCTGGTCTTTCATCATGACGTGCTGGTTTACCTGTCTCTGTTTCCCCATGTTTTCTCGTGTTGCCTTGTAAAATTGTATTGAGCTTTCATTTATTTATTATCGCCTTTCGTTTATTCAAGCAATTTTGTCTGCCACTCGATGCATAAATAAAATAAGAGCTTTCAACAGCAACAGTGTTCACCTATTGCCACCCATTTTTGCAATGGAAAAATGAAAAATAAACTATATGTAGGTAAAAATGCAACTTGTGCGTAGGTGTTTTTTTTAGAGTGTTATGAATTTATGCAAATTCACGTAGCTATACAAAATGCAATGCCAAATTATTGAACATTTTATTGAATTGTAGCAATTTATATATATTTCTTTTTTTGGGGTTTATGCAGTATAAATAACTAGTTAATCATAGTCGTGAGACTGTGGTAAAGGTACAACTACTTACATGCAGACATATTTAGTTTATTTAGTTAATCCCATCCCATCCTATGTCATTGACTGCTGCTGTCAGTTGTAGTACTTTAGCAGACAGAAGGCCACACACAAAGAGGCACACACATACAGATACAAATATCACACTTTGACCCATTTCGTTGCCTAAGATACTCGACTCTTAGTGCTTTGGCCTGGCGCTAATCTTTTTTATGTCCCAAGTCCACATTGGGTTGCCCGAGATTCAATATGAGAGATATTTTTGAGTGAGTATAGAGCAATGAGATGGGTGGGAAAAGTGAGGTGAGGTGAGGTTGGCAGAGGCAGGCAGTGACGGCACTTCAATTTTATTTAACAATTTGGTTGTCAGTTGGGTCTGAGTGGCACTTCGTGTTGGGTTTTATTAAGTTCATCAAATATGTGACAGCAGTCAGCATATGTATATATATACATATATACATACATATATATGTATACATATATGTAGAATATTTGAGTTTATTTGTTTGATAGTTGCCATAGACACAAAGTGGCTTATATCCATCAGCTGTTGCAAGGGAATGCTAAGATCTTTGGGCCTTTTACTATCCAGCTGTTACTGCAAAACAATGTTGAGATCTTTAGGCCTTTTACTGATTGATATACTCTAACATAAGATATTTACAATTTCAAATAATAAATACTTTTCTCCACTGATTGAATAAATTACTAAGTTTTTTTTGTTTTCCCTCTACTTCTTGCAGATATTTCTTATTTGTGGAGTCGAGGTAAGTCCATGAATTTAAATAACAAAAAAGAAACCCAAGATTTAAGTATAGAACAAATTTAACCCGCCTTCTGCCTGATACAGAACACATGAAAAATTTGACTCTAGATTAGGCTATAAAAATTCACATTAAGCTGTCTGGAAGAGATAACTTCATATGAATTTATTGACATTTCTTTCTTGTATATTTTTTTTTTCTTGCTTTTGTGGCCGCTCCAGTGGTCAGTGGCAATTTTTGGAAGGACGCCCACTTGTTTGACCAAATTTCTTTTTCATTCGTATTGGCCTCTTTGTTTGCAGTTGTTGTTGTTGTTGCTGTTGCTGCAAGCAGTGAGGCATGAAAAGGCCAACATCCGTTGCGGCTAATGTGCTGTCGTTTGTGAAAAAAGAAAGAAAAAAACGAAAGAAAAAGAAAGCACAAAGGACTGGGCAAATGTAAAAAAGAAACCTTTGTGTGAATACGCCGAAAGAGAAATACATAAATAAATGAGCTACGTGACTGTGATATAGTGAAACTTAAATACAAAAGAGATAAATAAAAATCGCCATCGCGTTTGCATTTAAATAATAAGAAAGTAAAAATTTTACTAATTGACCAGATTTCGATTGAATTTTTAATTCCTTCCACTCCTATTTCTATACCTACTTAAAAAAAAACCTCTCATATTTATTCAGTTTGAATTTAAAACGGAGCAAACAGGACATCACTTAAATCTGCGGTTCTGCTTCCATAAATTTGTTTATTCATTTGTTTTGCTTGGGTCTCTCTGTTGCCGGTTGTCGTTGCTATTTCCGTTGCTGTTGATGTTGCCGTGGCCATTACCTTTGCTTTGCTGCGGTTGGACGACGTTTTTTGGTCAATTATTCAGACCGAAGCGCTTGTGGTTTTGCCCAGCTCACACAAAAGGCAGAGGGACACACACACACACACACACACACAGAGAGAATGAACCAAGAGTAGACCAAGCGGCAAACTACAGCATTTAAATGGCTTACACGTTTACATATATATACATATATGTATATGGGCTATATATACAAATACATATGTATGTACATATGTAGGACAAGAGGAGAGACAGGCAGACGAGTGACGTCCTTTTAAATTGCATAAACTTGGTCAAATGTGTAAAAAGTGTTGCTCGCTTTTGTGCGACAAAAGCAGCACCAGCAACAGCAAAAACAACATTTAATAGGAACTCTCCATCAACAGGTCTTGCGTTAGTTGGTTTTATAAGGTTTTGTATAAGGTACGGTCCGGTCCGGTCCGGCACGGACTGGCCAGTTCATTATGTGGCTAGGACTGTTTACACAAGCTTTCACATTCTGACATACTGAAGCTCGGACAACACTCCTTTCTCCTGCGGGCTGTTTGCAAAGGTGTCAGTCATTCGGTTGGTCACTCCACTGCAGCCCTTAAGCGTTAGACAAGCTGTTGGCATCCTGTGACCACATCCTATCGCCGCTAGCCTGAATCACCGAATGACTGACGCATTTTACAGCCTACTTATGTACTTGACCATTGTTTGCTTCCCATTCAGAAAAACATTCATATGACTTCCCATTTTCCATGAGCCACAGACAAGGCTTTTCGACGCCATCACTAACTCCATAGTCCTGCCTGACTAACGAAGCATAAAGTAAGCGTTCGTCAAATGCCTCACTCTCGTGTCCTCTTTCCCTGTGTCTGTGTCTGTGTGAAGAGAAGGTCACAAGAAATCAAGCGTAATGAACCCCAACCAAACAACTAGAGTCCACCACTATGAAAATAGGTAAAATCGACCACCCATCAAACCATCCCCTAACCCTCTTCTGTTGCCCTACAAACTCATTCAAAATTCATTGAAATGATAATAGATAATCAGCTTGAGACTAAACCGCTTAACCACTTAATGTATTTGATTTGACCGATTTAAAGGTGAGTGTTTTAACATAAATACAGACTTCACCTATATTAAGGCATTTTCATCTAATTTATAATTCAATGAATACTCGGAATATTTTTGCAGACGATGTTTGATTTATTACTTGGCTGATTTGGAAATAAAAAAATAAAATGTATTATTTTTCAACAAGCTAAAATATATAAGATTTGTTTTTTTTATATTTAATTCATAGAAGTTTCTATCGTTCAAATGTAAAATGTTATCTCATATATGAATAGATAATGTAAATCATTTTAATAAATTTAAACTTATCTCAGAGTTTAAAATTTAGTAGCCTTTTTGTTAAATCTAAAAGCTTCTGCTCATAATTTACATATATAATATCTTTAAGGCCAAAGTCAACTTTCTTTTTATTTTTTCCTTCTTTTCTGTTTGCTTTGGTTTGGCTTTTCTTTTTACCCATCATCATCATCATATAAATGGATAAAAGTGTTTATACTTATTTAACATAAATTACAAATGTGTGGCCATTAAGTAAACTATACCAGTGAAGGCAAAGGCAAGGCATCTGTGTTATTATTATGGCAATAATAACAACAAGAAAGACAACAAAAAAATATGGCTAATTGCCATAAAAAATGAAATTTTCAACTTCTGTCCAGCTGATACAGTTCGTTGGAGTTTGAATGAACAGAGAAAAATCAAAGGGAACTCTGAAAATGGCTGCAGGAAATGATGTGACGTGAAATTTTTGTTTACTTTTTTTCGTTTTTTTTTTGTTTTGTGGTTTCTGATGTTTGCCCTTTTGCTGTCGATGGCAGCAAAAATAACAACAACAATAACAACATAACTTATACAAGAAATACTGAAAGAGTTGTTGTTGTTGCTGTTGTTTGTGTTGTTGTTATTTTGTCCTTCTTCAACAATAACATTGAAATTGACTTCATTATTGTTTTTATAGCTTTTAGACAGACGTCTTTACCGTGGCCTTTGGCTTTCGGATTCCCTCATATTGAATGTAGGTATATTCTACGAATTCTTATTTTTTTTTTTTGTTTGTCTTCTCTTCTTTTTTTTTATTAAATCTCACAATGTGGTGCTTGTGGCACGTTTTGAAACGTCCTTCAGTCTTCCACACCATCGGTTTGACTATACAGTTTTATCCTTCTTGCTGCTGCTCTGCTTATTAAAACCAAGCTTCAGGCTTTTAAAAATGTCGATATGTTTTAGTTCTTTTTTCTTTTACTTTTTTTTCTTCTCTTTTCTTCATGTATGCAAGCTTCAGGCAAGACTGAGATAATGCATTATATGGCACACATGACTTTGTCTTGAGTATGCCAAGAACCTAAACAGCAGCATAAACTTTTAACAAAATTTCAAATATGGAAATTTATCTATGCAGGAGCATTGTATACTAGAATCTGGTAATTGTTAAGAAAGAATTTTTATTTCTTTACTAACTCACTGAAAATTTTACAAATATTCTTTGTTTTAGAAATAACATTATAATAGTTTCATTTTTTTTCCTTAATATCACGTGGTTTAAATACATAATAACTTTAACCCAAACAACAACATAAATCAAGTACTCTTTTCCCTTTGTTGTTCATAACATTAGAACACACACACTTTAACACACATATAAATTTATATATTTCAAATTGTTTTTTTGGGTCAGTTTTAGTGCTCTACACTGTTCATTTTTTCGTTTATTTTTGGGTTTTTTTTCGGATTCAAGTGGTTTTAACGCACACTTGAAATAACTTCACTCCGTGCGCTATCAATGCGATTAAAAAACAATTACACTTGTGACATTAATGGCACAACAATAATAACAAGAACAATAGAGAAATCAGCAACAGAAACAAAGACACCAATAAAAAATATTTGTTTGCATTTTTGTTAAGCGCAACAAAACAGACAAAAAGTTAACAATAAAATTGAAATTGACTGTTAAGCTAAATTCAAGCCATAATAGTAATACCCTTGAAAATGATTAATATTTTATATTTATATTAATTTATTTAAATTTAAACTTTTATTTAGACCCATTTTTATACTTTTTTGTGGTTTAATTCTATTAATTCTTTAAATATTACTATTTATATATATAAATATGACAATCTTTTTCTAAATACATTCAAATTAAAAATACACCTTATACCCTTTTTGTTGTAAGTGTATTTAAAATGAAATTTTTTGTTTGAGCTGCTTCTGTTTGTGGCATCTGCAAAAATTTTCATTTGTTTACACGTAGCATGGCTGCTGCTGGCCGCCGGATAACCACATCAAAAATAAACAAGAAATTGAAAATTGATTTTCAAAAAATCAAAATAAACAAATTGCGTGACTGGCGTATTTATTTTAACATTCAGTTCGTGTGTTTTTGCGTTAGAAGTTTTTTACCTGGGTTTTTGTTGTATTTCATTGCCTGCTTTTAAAGTCAATGCCTTTAAATTAATTGCAAAAAAAAGAACGAAATTCAGAGATACATTTACATATTTATGTATGCATATAATATACATATATATACATAAGTATATTGAGCCTAATGGTCCAGGCTATGGGTGTAGGCCAACATCTTGTGGCATTATTAACATGATTGCCACGAAGCCCACCCGCTGTCAACAACAGCATCCATAAGGAGAAGGGAAAAAAAGCTTATCAATGAATCACCAAAGCATGTGATTGATGATTTGATGTGATGAGTTGAGTTCTCTTGAGTGTATATGTGACTGACTGTATATGTGTGTGTGTGTGTGGGTGTGCGTTTTTTTCTGAGTAAATGCCACACACCAAATGTGGCTTCATTGACAGGGATTAGGCTCATACGCAGAACCATAGAGTAAATACAACGACGATTGCTTGACAGCTTCCATAAGCATATATATACATATATACAGATATATGTATATATCCCATATTATATATATGTAGATCCTTGTAAGCGTGTGGGTAAGTGTGTGTGTGTAGGTCTAAGAGAGATTAAAACTGAAAAGCTTGCATAAAGTTTCTCACTCACTCTTCTTTAGAATTATATACACTTACGACGAAAATAAGTTGGATTTTTATATCTTGTTTGATCAAATACAAAAGGAAAGATCATTTTTAGAGATATAGGGAAAATTTCCACTTCACTTATGTGTATATTTATATTATATTTATGACAATTTTCTTTTAGCACACTTACAATTTTCTTTACCCAATAATCCAACAAATTTAGTACGAATTAAATTGCATTTGGTGCAGCAACGTTCTTTTGACATCATTCTGAGAACAATATTTGCGATACAAAAATTTTGTGACGGAGACATTGGTATTGTACTCTTCAGGACATGTTTAATTAACTCTTTGTTGTTTTCATCTATCAATTCCTTTTCAGCATTGAGAGCCTGTACCCGGGCTTTGGCCTCAATCGCTCTCTGCTCGACAACCTGACGCATTCGGTGGGTAAGTCGTGGTGCCGTATATAATTCAGTAAGTGATCGTGGTTGTTCCTGTCTTATCATACGTTTTTTTTCACAAAGAAGTTTCTTTTGCTCTGCCTTTTGGGCAGCTAATTCATCTTTCTTTTGCTTGCGTTGTTTCTCGAGTTCTCGCTGAATTTGAGTCATCTTTAATTTCGAAAAATAAAGTTCCCATTTGCTACGCAATAGTGCGATGTTTTCATTAGTAAAAAAATCATGGTCAGACGATGGGGTCAACAAGTTTGGGGGGGTTTGACCTATTCTATCCTCATAGGGCTGATTTATTAGTTTATCGAATCTTGCATCTATTAATGTGAGATATGATTTCTTTTCTAGAGTAGGTAACTGTTCATTTAAAGATAACATCATTTGTTTATATCGGTTACGATTATTTCTAAATTCATTTAAAAGTTGATTGTCTTCTGGACCTTCAGGTTTTACATTATTCACTAACAATTGCTCTAGGCGGATTATCTTTCTAGTTAGAATCGAATCAAATCCTATTGGTTCTTCCTGTTGTTGTTGTTTTGATTGAGTCTCTTTATTCGTAACATTATAGCTTTGGCTATCGTTGCTTCTTAATACACTTTCATGATCTTTAGTTAAGGGGGAAAAATATGTTTCCGTAACTGGAACTTTGTTAAGCAAACTTCGCAATGATTTTCTTTTATGTTTTTGACTTTTGATCACATTAGAAGTTTCTGAACTTACTGCAATTAATACATGCGATGATCCGCTCATATTTGTACCCCTTCGCAATTCTAATGGTGAAGCTTTGTGTGGTATTTTAGCTTTTACAACCACCATAGAACCATTGCACATTTTATTATCGTTTAATGAGTCTCGTTTAATACCCTGCATCTTAGAAGTTAAAATTTGACTGCAACTATAACAGTTTGACTGTGGATTTACTCTCCTTGGTTTTTTATACTATTTTTTTTAAGTAATTAATAATTTTGAAACTCTAATCATATAAATATATTTGTTTCTAAAAATGGAAAAATTTATGTTATATACATAAGCTTGCCTTGTTCTTTTTAGATTTTCAGATTTATTGTTTTGAAATTTTCCTGTTTTGATTTTTATAAATATAAATTCTATAATTTCTAATTCAATGATTGCAATATCAAATAAATATTCATATTCTTTTTTGTCTCTTTGAAAGAGTATTTCTAAATGGTACTTTTAAATTATTTGCCATTGCCTTAGTCATCAGCATCATCAACAGCAGCCGAAGCAGCCCTCCGTCATTTGCCTCTGAAACGTTTCACACACATTTTCTTCTGTTGCTGCCAGCAACATAGCACAACATAACACAACACAACACACATATCTTTGTCCTATCCTTGGCATAGACCAAATGTTTACACATACGCGCGATTTTCTTTTAACAATTCATCAAATGCGCTTAGAGGGAGCCGAATAAAAAAAGAAAAATCCAACAACGAAAGCAAACAAAAAAAGAAAACTTTGACACTCGACGTGTGTGTGCGTGTGTGTGTGTACGTGTGATAGGTTTGGCAAAGGTAGTGCAAAGTTTTTGACTGGTCCTCCTTTTCACACGCCCCCTACATGGCTGCCATATCAATCATCACCAAAGTGCGTGCCCGTTAGACACCTTTTCCTCAAATATGTGTGAGTGTGTGTGTGTTGTGTTGTGTCAGTGTAGGTGGCTTTAAAATATTTATTTTACTTTGTACCTGGCTAGGGCCATGTTGAAGGCTAAATACAATAACTCAAAGTGATTTACCAGGTAAAGAGTATGGCATTATTTGCATTCCTTTCCTTCTTTTTCATTTTCCTTGGGTCTCCACTCATTCTTGATTTGTACATTATTTATTTGCTTTTACGCAATTTATTTTTGTGCTAAATTTTTGCCAGACAGTTGAGTTTTAGTTAGTCAGATAATGTTTAGCAAAAAAAAAAATTAAGGATTGGCAATTAAACACGGAATAGTCGAAATATTCATATATCAAAGTATAATAAATGAGTCTTAAAATATACAAAAGTAGGAATAAAATGGTGAAAAAGTTCCAACGATTTCTAATATTGGGGGCAAAGTTTCCTTGAAGATGAACTTAAAGATTTTTGGAAAATGTTTCAACAGCAAATCTGCTTAAATCTGCTTGTGCTTAGCCTTTTTTTTATTTCTTTGTAATAGTTAGAACACTTATATTCATCACAGATATATATACATATATATATTAACAACCATTTTTCAAATCAATATTAATTTATTTAATAGCTTCACAGCTTTTAAAATTTTATAACACAAATAATCGCATAAGCTTTACATATAATTGACATTACGTATACGTAATGTGTGCCAAACAGACCACAGCTTATACTATACATATGTAAATATGTGCATATAAATGCACATATATAATTTTCTTTTCATTTAATTAGTGTAAACAATTTTTGTATAATAAGTGGATTTAAATTTATTATCCTTTAAATGTATTTTGGGGCAAATGACAACCAAACGAACCAATTGAAATTATTTTCTATATATATTGCGGTGTGTGTTCAATGTTTGCATTTGAATTTTGATTTATACAAATTAATTAAATGAACACCTGTGCTCTCTGGCATTTGTACTTTGTCCAAGTTTGTACATTTAAAGAGAAATGCATCGATTATTATTTGGCAAAGTTTCTTTTGAGTAACTTTAAATTTTGACTAAATGGCTATCGTGATCTGGTCTAATTTCAACTGTAGTTAATTGCATCTCAAGTGTCATGAAGCGCTGATTTATTTCAAGTGTCAATGAAGCCGACGACAAAGTCCATAAATTTTTGGTCTAAGTTTGCGTGGCAATGGCATATATTGTGCTGACCTAGTACCAGTCGTGGTTCCAGCCATGGCCGATAAGCTACTCCCCTGACTCATTTTTTATTCTAGGAAATCCTTGTCTCTGGCTTTGTAGGCAGCCAAGTATGCGCATGATTTATTTTCATTAAAAACTTCGTTCGCGGCTACTTAAACATTAAATTTTTCGTAGAAGCTGGCACAAAAAAAAAAAATAAAAGCAAACAGAAAAAATTTATATATAAATATATAAAAAAGAAAAGGAAACTTTTCAGCACTTTTTAGCACTTCATAAAGAAGTTAAAAAAGTAGAAAAATCAGCAAAGAAAAATGAATTTAATAAGCATATTTCAAAGTTTCAAGAAGTAATGGGAAACTACGGGGTGCACTGCATCCCTTTGAAGGCTCACTCAAAAATGCAGTCATTAATTTTGAGCTTAGCTGGCAGAAACCTTGACTTGAGCCATAACCAAGCAGGCAAAAAAAAAAAAGAAGAGAAAAAAGCAGCGTCAGTAAAGCAATTAGGACCCAGTTTGGTGATTATCATTAAGCTTTAAAAATAGCTTGAGTTAGGCTAAAATAATACTCTGGCTGCTGTTTGGGACACTTTTTTTTTTCTTTTATATTCTTTTTCGTGTCGAATCCGAAATTCATTTGTTAGCTTGGCTAGTCCCAAGCCAGTTTCGTGCGTACAAATGTGGGCCCACTAAGCTGATTGTCCAAATGGTAGTTTGCCGTTACATTGACACGCGATCATTAGTCAAAAAATAAAAAATAAAGACGAATTGCAGTCACATTCAGGAAGCCTGTCACTCGATAAAAACTTAAATCAAGCAAATGAAATCGCCAACAATTTTCCCTAGGCACTTGTGAGTGCAACGAACGTCAAATTACTTAACTTATTTCTATTTTAAATACGGACTAACTTTATACCCTGTGTATTGAATATTAAACATAAAGTAATATTTTATAAATTTTAGAAATATAAATAGCTATCATAATACTTTTAAAAAGTTTTAAACCAATAAAAAATCAAATTTAAATTAATAATATTGACACAGAAGTATGAAAATTAATTATATATGTTTTTAATGTGTATTTCCATAATTCATTTAAATGTATAAGGATTAATTAAATATTTCGAATTGGGAGCCAAAAACAGGGTAATCCCTGAAGTGTTAGTGCCTCTCGGTTGTGTCACTTTCATGCATTGGTTTAATTGTTTTTTATTTCGTTCTTTTTAGTTTTTACTATGTGGTTGGTTGCGTGTGTTGCCAGGGCGTTGGCAAACTAAAAGTTTCTTTCGTTTTGCTATTATTTGATTGCCATGCTCCAGTTGGTTTTATATAAATTAGTTGTTCGAGTTGTCGTTTGCTAATTAGACATAGAAAAGTTTAGCAAAGTATGAGGATACATGACAACTTTTTTTTTTTTGTTGTGAAAAACTTTTACCTGAAAAATTGCTAACACAAAAAGTTAGATCGTCAGGTAAAACTGACTGACCAGTTGTTTGCAACTACACTTATAGGCATATATGTATATACATATGTACAAACTTACCAAGGTATATTGTTTGGCTTTGTATTGTATAGTCACTGGACTGCGACATAATTATGTGCTGAGAATTTGCATTGCGCCCACAATACAATGGCCGTAAAAGCCCTTAACAATTGAGGCACTAGCACGAAAGGAAAAAGAAACGGAACGAACTTTTGTGGCAGTTATTTCAACACCTTTATGGTGTTTCCACAACACTGACACACACATCCAACCATACACAAACACACACAAAAAGGTGCTGGGGCATGTCTAGCCACAATAGCCTGGCCTAGGATACTAGCCAATGACCAGGCCGTAGAGGCCAGAGGTATAGGTTTTAGGTGGCATATACTGGTGGCACGGTCTGGCGTGCAAAAACAAACCAACAACGATGGCGACGGCATCGGAGTCAGCGATGAAACTACGTGGAAATACATTTACAAACCATAGATAGAAATCTGTAGATAAAGCAAATTGCTATGCTACAAAATCGTTAACTGTAATTTACCGCATTTTCAATGCAAGCCATTCTTCTTTTGCTTCTTCTGCAATTGCACCATTACCACTAAGTTGCAGTTATGAATGGAATGGCCCGAAGCAGAATGTCCGATTTGGTTTAAACATAATTGTATTTTACTTTGCAGGCAGTTAGAAACTCTTAGCCAAAATAACTTTTGTCTATATGTATGATAAGCATATGAAACTTTGGTACAAATTTCTAATTATAATTGGGGGTATTCAAGTATTCAACATATTTACATATTTTATGATTCTGGGAATGCAGCACTCGGTGCATCTAATTATGAAGAAGGCCAACAGTTTTGTTTGGTTCAATGCTCTAGAACAAAACAATCAAATACAAACAAACCTAATTACTCTAAAATTCACAAAGTAGTTGGCTTTATGTTTAAACAACAATTAAGATAATTATTTTAACTTCATTTGAAATTCATTTGTACAATTATAGAAATTTTGATTACTTTCTAATATGGAATATTTATCAATTTATTTCGACTATTTGTATTAATTTAAGCTTGGAGTAAAATTAAATTGAACTTGTGGATTTCAAATGATTTTTTTTTATTTAGAAACCACATTTATTTAAGCAAATTGCTTGATTTACTGCAAAAATCTTTTCGGACCAATTGGAATCCCTATAGAGTGCCCAATTGTGCGTAATTATGGTCTGAGGTTTTAGCTTCATTATTTCATCTCACTGAAATTGCATCCATTGCTGTCAGTTTTTAACCATTATAACCGCATTGGCCAGGCAATAACTGTCATTCCCATTGCAGGCAGATCCTAGATGTTACCGTTCCCTCCTCCTGCCCTAATTCTTATACTGATTTAACTGTTGCAGAGCTCCTCAGGCCGTTGGCTACAATTTTAAAGCATAATAAATATTTATTAGCTTTGTTGGTTGGTTGCCAGAAATTAAATTTGTTTTGATTAAGCCAGACAAAGCGTTTAAGGCAACAGGCAAATATATGCTTAAAACATTTTCTTGTTGCCATTTGCCTCATTTTCTTTCTTTTTATTTATATTTTTTTTTTCTGCGTACGGTGTTGCCGCGAAAATGTGCTCAAAGTTAAAAAGGGTGTTGCTTTCGTGTGTCTCTAGGGTTTGGATTTGGGTCTTTGGTCCTTGCGTACCCGTCCAACTCAGTGTCGTCTTTGTCTCACAAAACATTTCACAGGCTTAATTGTGCGCAAGCCAAGCAGATAAAAAACGTAATGAAAAAGTTTTGGCCTTATACCCAGCCCCATTCCCACTTATTCAGCCAAAACAAAACAAAAAACAAAAAAAAAAAACTAAGCAAAGAAAAAAGGTCAGAGTGAAGGAAAACTCGCGAATGAAGCGCCATGAAAAACGCGTTCAACGCCAGAAAAAAAGAAATGAAATAAAAAATTGGTAGAAAAACGAAAGTAACAGAATTAAAGTAAATATGCGCCAGGGTTGCAGACAAAGTAGAAACACAAACAAAGCCCTGACAAGCGCCTAAGAATCACTGTTTGGGGGGGCAACAGAGGGAGCCAGGCTTGCCGTTGTCGTCAGTAAACAAAATCACAATTAACTGAAAATGACAAAAAAAAAAAAAAAACAAAAACAAAATAAAACCAACGAACAAAATAAAAGCTGGGAGAAAAAGGGAGCAGCCATATGACAATGAAGCCGTGGGCGTCAAGGATATGCGTCAGTTAGCTTTAAAGTGTTGGACAAAAAGCAAAAGACACAATGCCACTGACAGTGATGAGGGCGAGCCGCGTGTGCAGGACATAAAATATTTTAATTGCCGACAACCGACATTTCCCTTTTTGTGCTTAATAAACAAAAGTCTTGAGAGAAATTTAAGAATTCATTTAGCAGATGGGCGCCAACCCGACGCATCCACTGAGACAGAAACAACTGGAAGTTGACAAAGGTGAATCAATGATTGGAAAAGGTGTCCCAATCAACATAAAAAAAAAAAATAAGAAAACTGCATGAATTGAACGATATAAAATCAATAATTGTTCTTCGATATAAAAAAAGATTATATAAATTATTTGTTTGAATAATGATTCCTCATCCAATTACTCAATATTTTTCTTTCTATTAGGATATCAATTTTCCTAGTAACAATCATTATTTGGAATTAATTGGTTCCCTTTCGCAATAGATATCTTATTAAAAGCACATTAACAGAAAAAAGCTCATAATGCAAATGTTAATATAGTTTTTTTTTTCGTTAACATTTTTCAATTTGTTCTATTTAAGCCAAAAAATTGTTTTCTTTTAGTAAATGTAATTAAATGAAACCATAAATTTTGTTTTGTTGAGTGATTCTTTCTGCCTCTCTTGTAAGTTCATTCTCCGCACTTTCTTTTCGTTGTCTTTCATTATTATTGCTGATCTCAGAGATTGTAGCGTTGGCGGCAACGTTGCATGGCTTCATTAAAACCCTGACACATGTTAAGATCGCTATTCTCTTCACTACACTTGAGAAACTGTCTGATCTCGTGAGCACAAGGACCATCCTCAACCATTTCGCTGCGACGTTGTGCTGGCGCCTGTGCTGGTGCCTGTTCTGATGGGGCGGCCGATTGACCGCGACCACTGAATGCACCTGTTATGCCAGCTCCAACCGCATGACCGACAGCTGAGCCAACTGCAACACCTGCCGCAGTGGTCGCCATATTCTTGAACGTGTCACCGGTGTTTCGACCTGAACTGGGAGCTGCTGCAGGCGGTTTTGGAGTTGGCTTATATACCTCCTTTGGTGGTTGAACCGTTGGCACATTGCTGCTACTCTGCCTACGTGCCGGTTTGGCAGTAGAGCTGCCCGAACGCTGACGTGGCATTTTTTATGGATTAATTCCAAGTGAAAAATATATAAAAAAAAAACTACGAAACCAAATAAATTGTATGTGAATGTATTTTTTTTTTTTTTTTTGCTGGGATATATCCCACCTGCACGAAATATGTGGGAGAATTTCGAATGGCAAGAAGTGTACCTTTGACATAAGAGTTAAAGCCAACTGGCTGACTCTCTATGGAAATATCAGAAACGATATGAAACGAAATAAAACGTAACATAAGCAAACCGTTAGGCAATTTCCCCAAGGAATAAGGCACAAGGAGCATCAAGGATAAGCATTGTCAGCTAATTTATATTACATTGGCTCTACAGTAAGCACCACCAAGGGTTCAACAAAGCTAATTGCATGTGCATGGTTGAGCTTTAACCTTTGGCTCTGAAATGCAAGCTCCCCTGTTGCTGACTGAAATTATATTTATACTCATTTTTCATTTTTAACTCTAATTACAAGAAAAAAGAAAAACTGCGGAAATATTGGATTAGTGGTGAAAAAAATAATGGGAAAAGACAGCTAAAAAAACGAAATATGAAATCGGCTTGGAAAATTTTCTTTTAAAAATTATTTATAGTAAGAAAGTAATTGAAAAATTAATAATTTAACAAGATAAAATTTAATAAATAATGAAAAACTATATTAATATGTTTTGGCAATTTTTGTAGTCAAGAAAAAATATGTTTCAATCAATTTGTGGGGCAATTTCATTCTAAAAACGCGATTTTTATCACTTTTATCTTACTTGGTTACCTTCTTAATCATTTTACCCATATTTTCCATAGAGTATTTTAAATTCCTGTGAAAAAACATGGCAGAAAATTGGCTCAACGAATTGCCAAACATAATTTGAATGAAGTTTATTTGGCTAATTTGGCATGAGAGTGTGAGTGAGTGTTCGTGGGTGGTCCCATGTGTTTGCACCGAATTAATGTGCCAAACGGAATATTTTATTAAATTATTGCTAACCGCAAATATGACACACACACACACACCATACACAAATACATAGAGTTTGTTCCAAATGCCACTTGATTGATGCCATTCTATGTTTATGGGTGTGTGTGTGTGTGTGTGTGTATAGAGAGAGAAATTTAACCCAGTCCTACATCTGCACCATTTCACGCTGTTTCTATGTGGTCATGTTAATCAGCAGTATACAATTTCCACTCACTCTGTTATGAATATTTAAGCAAATTATATTTGGCGTGTTGAAAATTTTCCGGCTGTCATTTTTGTTTGCTGCCATTGAAGTTTTTCAGCTGCCAAGTGAATGGATGTGACAGCAGCTGCCTGATATTTGTGTGGGGCAAAAAAAAAGAAGAAATAAAATATATATATATGCAGAGAAGGAGGAAAGAGCAGAGAAATAGAGGAAGAATAAGAGAGACAGAGAGAGAGAGAGAGAGAGAGAGAGAGACAGTGAGAGAGAAAAATGGATCGGCGGCTTGAATGCTAATCTCATTTTGTTTATTGTTTTATCTACAACTTAATTTGCCTGTCGGCCTGGCCTACAATGTTTATATAAATCAATCAACATCAATAAACATTTCATGAAATTCTCTTCATTTTTGCCCCAAGATGCTTTAAGTTAATGTTGTTGTGGATGATTTTCTGGTTGTTGTTGTTATTGTATTTGTTGGTGGCTGCCCCTTGCTAATTAATAATCTGTTTTTTTTTTTTTCTTCTTTTTTCGTGATGAATGTCTATGGGCAGCTTGGGGGCATAGAAATCGCAATGTGTTTTCATTACTCTCTGACAGCCACTTTAGCATCATGGCACAGCAATGCTAAAATTCGCCAGAAACTGTTGCTTTGACATATTGCATGCCAAATGCAAACTCTCACACACGCAGATACACACTCTAATATAGGATGGCCAAGGGGGCAGGGGGTCTAAAATAGCAACATACTTATTAGTTCTCGGCTGGCCACGATACTCAAATTTGAATTTTGCATGATGATGATGGCCTGCATTCAATTGGTTTGGGTTTAATGTTTGTGGTGCATGTCTAAGAAGATGGCACTTAAGTTGGATTATGTGTCGAAAGCTTGCCCAATGCCACAGTGCGTATGATTAATATGTCCTCAATTAAACATTCTTTCTATTTAACATATATGTTGTGAAAAAAGAAAACTAATTTTGGTGCAACATCTGTTACAAATTTGTAAAACTCATTAAATTTGTAAAAATATGTCCTTAAACTAGTTGAAACAATTTAAATATTATTTCGATAACAATTTGGAAACAAAATCTAATTGGTTTGCATTTTAAATTAATTGAATGATCCTAGATAAGATTAGATACAAATTTAATAAAATTTGAATTGTTTTTTTAAGCCGAAACTTAAATAAAATAATTTGCATTTACAAAACTTTTTATATAAAAATTCCATATTTTATCCAATTGCTTTTTCATTCCTCTACTTTACTTTCCCATCTGAACTCAGTGAGATAGTGATTTCCGGTCTTTCTGAAACTTATTTTCATAGTGGATCTGAGTTTTTCCATCATAAAAAATATTTAAAAATATTTTTACATAATGTAAAAAGTTAATTACTATGGATAAAATTTATTAGGTTAACCCGACACTCTTGACATATTTGTTTGATATCCTTTTTGTAGCTGTCATTCGATGTCCTTGGATGAGAAAAATAAAGCTGGAACACTGGTTATGACATTAACGTTGACACTGAACAAAAAAGAAAAGGATTTCACCCTGTTTACAATAACAAATATAAATTCTGTTGTACAAAAAATAAAAAAATTATTACAGGCATTGCAAATGCAGGTGCTTTCATCACAGTAACAATGACGAGCAAAAAGTGCTTCATGATTGCCTTTTTCGATGGGTAAAAAGTGTAAAATTCGATATGGCAAACGAACAACGTCCAGAATATTTTGCAGGAGATTGCCCATGCTCTGGCATCATCAAGAGCCCAAGTGTGGGGCGAAACAACGAAAGGAAATGGCCAAATAGGGGTGTGGACAAAAAAAAAAAAACCACTGTACAAAAGTTGGCAAACAATGAGAAATGGCAAGCGGTTGGTAAAGTGTGGTCGAGTGGTTGTCAGGTGCGAGATATTTTTACACTTAGCCACTCTTCGTATTGTTGGAATATTAAATTTAATTTTCAAGAGACTTATATTACGAATATATTTAATTTCATGAACTCTTTAGTGAAAAACCATATAAAATGCTAATAAAAAATATCAAAATCAATTTCCAAATGGCTGACCAATCGATGCATTCAATTGCATCAAAATTGTGTAACCAAATTACATTGGTTGAATGCCCAAATAAGTGCATTAGGCGGAAGGCATTCCAATGGGAGGGCGAGGGCGGTAAATGTTAGCCATGAATGTTTGTAAACTTGTTAAAAATGTTTGTCACAAAATCTACAAATTTATGTGCGTGGAAACACACAGAGGGAGAGAGAGATAGATAGACAGGCGGAAGTTTGCTGAAAACGGAAATGCATTTTCAAAAACCGGAAATGTAACTGCATTCGAATTGCAAATAGCAAAGAGTTGTGTTGTTCTTGTGTCACCTGCTGATACACGGTAAATGGTTGTTCTACGTAAATATTTATAAATGTAAAGGCATCCAACCTTCGGGCAATAACGAAAAAGTGAACAGAATCATTCTGTATTAACAAGTTCCTTCATTCTCCCCCTTTTCTCTACCTGTCCGTTGAGTATGTAAAATGCTAAAGTTGTTGTGGTTAAAAGAGAAAAGTTAAATATGCATTGGAAATTTCAGTTTTATGTGTAACAAAATCATGTTAAGCCAAAATTACTTAAATTTGTTAACTCGTTTCGACTTAATTAAACAAATGAAACAAGTACCATACCGAACATATAATGTTCGGTCGTCTAGCCTTTTGCTAAAATAATTTGCATATTAATTAAACCTTTCAGCTAAAACTTGGCAAGCCCTTAAGCCAAAAGGTCAAATACCAGAGTCCCAGACCATAAGCCATAAGCTGACCACACGCACATGCCTACACACACACACATGCAAACACCCACTCACCCATACCAAGACATATTTTGGTTCATTACACCCTCCTGGCATATTTCCAATGGGCACGTCAAAACAATACAACACCAAAACATAACAACTCCAACTCTAGAAAAGCATTGCCACTTCCATCTCGTGGCAAAGAAAAGTTTTTCTTTTTGTTAAGCAGCCTTTAAGCTCATCAAAATTTCATTTCATTGCCAACCAAACAAGCGTCAAACACAAAGGCAACAATGGATAAAATGGACGAAACAATTTGCCCGTCAACCAAAAATTTATCTTGCTCACTTTGGGTGTCACTTAAATATCAATTTAATTTCCATAATACAAAACCCCAACCCTCAGCCCTGTTTCAATCATCAACACATTTTCTTATCAACCAAAATGACAGGACAACCTCCTTTGGGGAAGCTTTTCTCTATGATTGACAATGTTAGCAGCTAAGAATAGGCAACGAAAACTATTTGACAGAGAAAACATTTCGCTAAAGTGATACAAACAAGTTGATAGATTCAAATAAGTATAATAATGGAAATAGATAGAATTTTTGGAAATGACAACCATCTAAAGTAGTCTCTTGTGTGTGTGTGTAACATTACTAAGTGCAACTATTGTTAATTGTATTTGCTAAGCACTTCGACTATGATAGCTGACACAAGGACCATAAACCAGAAATTGTACTAGGAAAATAAATGTAAAGAAGTTTGAATACTCTGCAGGGAAAAAAAAGGAAGATAAGTTTTGAAATAACAAAAGTGAAAGTGAAATTTCCATACTTAAGTTAAATAAATCATTGAAATTATTGAAAAAAAGATACTGTTAAAATATTAAATATTATTTCTAGGTGAAAGTAAAATTGTCTGTATCAAATCTGGCACCAAAATATGAAACAAATAAACCATTTATAGTTCCTTTCTTTAAAATCAATCAAACTAATTTTTAAACAGTAATAAATAAAAATATCTTCAATAAAGAATGCTTATACGAAATATAGTTAAACATAATATTATTAACATTTTTTTATAACAAATCTGTATACTTTTTACCATCCATTATCGTAAACCAAATTGACTAAAAAGAGAATTGAACTTAACTCGTTTTTATGGAATCTTTTGTGTATTTTAGGATTTTATTTGACCTATAATACACTGTTACTAATGCCTTTATATGGTGACATTGCTTTTAGCTTTAGCCGCACTAAAAACAAAACTACATATATATGTACATATCTATATGTATAACATTCTTTCTATTCCACTTAGTTGCAAGGGGATATAGTGTGGCATGAACAGTAACTACAACTAAACCCCTAACGACCCATGCAAAATATATATGAACGGGTGTGTCTGTGTGTGTGTGTGTGTGTGTGTGTGTGTGTATACATATATGATGAAAGAAACAATAAAAGCAAACTTAAAAGTCCATTAAAAATGCTTAAGCGACTTTATAAAGTTGGCAGATCGCGTCAAGTTCATAGACCGAACTGAGTGGGCGACTAAACTGGACTGGTCTGAAGTAAACTGGATGGTATTGGATTGACTGACATATATAAGAACTTGCGGTAGAATGAGAGGGGTGATTGTCCGGATGCCACTACTGATGGTGATGCGGCTACGGCTGCGGCTGCTGCTGCTGCTGACAATAAATAGAAATCTCAATTTACGATGCGTTGGCACTAGGCACTAATGCCAATGGCACATTGTTGTTGCTTTTATTGGTGGTGGTTGTGGTGGTGGTGGTGGTGCTGGTGCTGTTGCTGTTGCCTTCGTTATCCTGGCACTAGTCGCGTCCTCGACTCGACTTGTCCGCCACTCACTAATGGCATTTGTGATGGTTGCGGTTATAGTCGCCTGTCATCGTTGACTATGATGTTGATTGGGGAATCGACTAAAGCGACACATGCATGGATATCCCATCTATCTATCTATCCATCCATACCAACCATTTTTTTCCACTCTCTTACTACCCTTTGGTCGTTAAAGTGGGTTTTCTTTTTCTTTTCGTACCAAAGAGCACAAAAGTGGAAAATGTGTGTTTATGTTGATATTAAAAAGTTTTTTCATTCTACCCGATCGAAAATGAAATGAGCAAAAGAAAAAAAAAGATAATAAACTGAACCGACTTATAGTTCAATTATGCGATAAAAGTTAAGCACTTTAAAAGTTTCTGATACGTGACATAATTTGTGGTAATGCACATTGAGCGCCATCATTGGTCTAAATTGTGTCAGACGCAGACAATTGTCATTCCTGTGGGAGTTACTAAAATAGGGTCAATTGACTTACACTTGCCAACAAATACAATTATTGTAAGTGCAAAAATATAATAAATATATTTGATAACAATTTAAAAAAGCGCAGTCAATTAGTATTTGTAAAATACAAATAGTTAAATAAATTTTGTATATTTAAAAGCAAAATAATTCCAGTTGCAAAGTTAGAGAACATTTTTTGAATTGTCCTGGTCATTTCAATTAGAAAAGCTTCAACTGGAACTTCCGTTTTGGGACTTTACCCAAATTAGCCACAGAATGTGGACGAATGAAGATGCAACCGGCTAACCGGAAATTGCATGATAGAGAGGGAGAGAGAGAAAGCGGTTGAAAAGGTAGCAAACGATAGGCATGAAAGCCAAGTAAAGTGCCGCGAACTCACTTTTCGGACATTAAGTGCACTGAATCCCTATTTTCTTTGAAAAATCCATCTAGCAACATGAAAATCCACTCTGGCAGATCAAATGCCGCTGAGTTGAAACAAAGAGCAGTTACAAACGAAACCGCAGCTAATTGGCACTTGAAAGGAAATTCTAACTCAATTGGATGGGCGCTCAATTGGCTGTGAGGAGCAATAAGAGGAGCATTACGACCATTCATGGGTTCATGGGTCAGAGTGTGTCCAGTGGCTAACATTTAATTTGGCCCTTTTTACTGTTGACGCAACCATTGTTAAGACTTTTAGTTAGTTTCTCTTCACGCTTGTTGGCCTTACGAGTGGCCGTACAGTTGAGTTGGCTTTCTATTTTTGCCCCCTTTCCCATTCACCAATCATCATCGTCTTTCTTGTCAATGCATTCGCAGTTGCTGACAGCTAACGGCAATTTTTAATGAGCTTTTCTTTCGATGCAAATTCAGTTTTCTTTTCTCCTTGTCTTTTAGTTTTTATTTCATGATGTATATTATTTTCCCCAAGGATGTAGCAAATGCTTTGCATAAAAGTAGAAAATTGCTATCATCTTTAGCCATGTCGAAATTGATGAATTTATACTGTTGGGTAAACAAAAGAAAAAACGAGAAAAAAAATGGATGAAATATAATAATAAACTCTACTCTAAAACACAACTTTGTATGGTTGCAACAAAAGTTTCACCTGATAAACACCAAAGAACCAAGCACCAAGTTTTCAAAGTGCTCGGCAAATAGGCACCAAAGTTTTATACCGAGAATAGATAGAGAAGATTGTTGTGTTTGTCGCCTCTTGGTTTGTTATTTTGTTCTCCTTTATGTTGTTGATGTTGTTGTTGTTGCTGGGGCGTCAGAAAATAAAAAAAAACTTTTTAATTAAATTCCCATGCCAAGAATAGCGACCGTTGTTATTTTTTAAAAAATCCCCCGAGGAATTTGCAGGCTGCCAAACAAAAAATAAAATAAAAAAAAAAAAAACAGAAAACACTTGCTGACAAGTTTTTATAAAGTGAAAAAAGGGACATTTTTTTCCTATTAAAAAGGTGAGTAAAACTAACTATCCCATTGAGGAATCAAAGTTTTCTTTTTACTTTCCCAACCAATCAGCTAAAAGTGCATTAAAGCAAAAAAAATATATATAGATGTCAGAGAGAAAAGGTAGAGTTATAATTAATTTATCGTTATTATTTCTTTTTGTATATACTGAAGTGTTGCTAGCTATTGTAAAAAAAAAACCTACAGAAACTTCTTACAATTGACAAAGGAACAATTATATAGAACATCTAATTCAATAGTTTTTTTTTTATTAATTTTTTGAAGTTGTTCTTTTTCTATTTTTTATTTCCTTTTACTTTAGATATGCTTTTTTTATTATATCTTAAGTTATAATTATGCCTTCCAGTTGTATATTAATAATATTAATTTTATATCTTTTTTGATTTGATTTGCTTTTTATATTAAATCGTTTTCAATTTACACAGCTTCTTGCACTTTATGAGATATATTTTTTCTACGAGTGGCAATCGTAAAAATGAAATTGCATCTCTTTCCTTTGACCTTTTCAACGAAAATACCATTCGGAATCGTTTAATATATTACAGATATACATATATAAGTATATACATATATGTATGTATATATATTTCTTCTCTCATATCTGGTTGCTTCTTGCTATTTGCCGTTGGCATTGAGGAAGAATTTCATTTGCTTTTCATTTGGTTACTCCGGCATGCGGATGCACGTTATACACGGTTGTGCAACCGTTTTCGCTCCAGCAACAGGTGCTTGTTTATTGCCTAGCCTGCCTACTGGCTATGGTCAGTCCACTTTGCCTCCATCGCCTCCTCCATATCCTCCATTTTGGGTTACTGTTGCTGCTGTTGCTCCGACTGCTGTTTGCATTTTTATGGTAAACTGCCTTAAGCGTGAAAATATTTTCTGCGTGCAGGCAGCATAAAGAAAGGCTGCAAAAGGAGAGGTAGAAAAGAGCGAGGAAGAGGCAGAGGGGTATGAGAAAGAGGGAGTTTCTCTATACCCGTAAAAACGCCAAGAGCAAAAAAATCAATTAACAGTTTAAGGAGGTCAAAACAAGTTGATGAGATAAAAGCTATTTACTGACAAATGCAGAACTATAATTTCCTGCATTCGCAATCTCTTTAAATTTCCTAATTGCATATATAATTAATCTAATAAGTTGAAAAGTTTGCTGAACTTTTCTATCAAATTGCGTGACCCGATCAAAACAACGACATTTATACCTGTCATTATATTTATATAGATTTTCATTTCCAACACAAAAGAAAATCCATCAAATGGCAAAGAAAACTTTTTCTTTTAAGCTTTGCGTTTCTCTTTTGGGTTTTTGTTTTTATCTTTTGCTATATTTAGCATACGTTTCATGTCAGAACGCCAAGTAAAAGAAGAAAGTTTGCTTTTTGGACAAAATTCATAGAAGCATTGCCAACAAAAAAAATTGAAATAAACAAGCTGAAAAATCGAAAGAAACCGAAAAATTCAATTCAAACGTCACATTGATGCGTCATAAAAAAATCATAATTCCATCTTGAGTATGAGAAGACAGGAGAGGAAAACGATACTGTGAGAGGGGTTAAAGGAAATGGTTGAGCTTTCCTTGATATTCTATGCAAGAAACGTGTCTGTCAGTATTTGGAAAATCTGGCAAATGTCTGAACAGCATGTCGAAGTACGACCAGAAGACATATGTATCTTATGAATGAAATGGCAAACACATACAGGCATATACACACACAGAAACACACACACATATACACACACACAATTTGAACTTTTCCTCAATGAAGGCGCACGTGAAATGCATCAAGTTTTGATTGCCAGTGGCCTGTTTCTTGTTGTCAGTTGGCAGTTTTTTCTTTTTGGTAAAAGCTAAGAATTGATTGTGTTTGCCTTCTGTTGAATGCCGCAAATTGCAACTCTCTAAAATTCGATTGCAAGTTCGCTCAACGGCAACACAAAGCATCAAATTGAGCATATCCAAACTACTTTTTCAAATGTCTGTGTGCTGATTTTCTGAATTTAGAGTACAAAAGATATATTTCATAGCATATACATATAATATCTATCTATATACATACATATATAAGAGAATAGAAATGCAACTTTATTTTACCAAAATGAAAGGAAAAAACTTGCAATAGAAAAATTTTCTTTTTCTTTCTTAGTCAAACAATAGCAAGGGAGAATTTCTTTGAAAAGTTCTCTTTGGTTTCCGTTAGAGACAGATTATATAAAGTTGTTCTTTGACAACTTATCATCGTTAAAAACTTGTTAAACTCTTAAATTGTAAATCTATCTACCTATTTATTTTACAAAAGAAATATTTATTTTATTTGTAAACATATTTATGTAAGTATTTATATAATAAGAATTATGTAAAATGCAAAATGTTTGCTTCGTAGATAATGTTAAGACTTATAATATTTAATTTAATATTTAATATATTTAATTGGCTTTCAAGTTATTTCATTTTCAAACCATTATATACTTGCAAACTTTAAACAACAAAATTAACTAGTAAAAGTAACTTTAATACAAGAAACTGCAATATATTTCTCCATCGGTTAAGCAAAAGCTACGTATTTATTTAGCTTTTATAATTTTTATGGTAACTGCACTTTTAATGCTCGAATTTCCTCAATTCTTTTATATTTCGCAAGCGAACCATCGATTAATCATTAAAATTGTAACTCAATTTCAAAGAAGGAAAATGCCATTCCATCTTCTTCACAATAAAAACCATTTATCTTGAATTTATTTCAGCCAGTTTCGTGGATGGTTCTTAAGTTTCCTTCTTCTTTTTTTTTTCTTTTTATTTTGGTTTTGTTTTGTGCAAAATTGATCATGTAACAAAACTGTCGCGTCCCCATTCTGAATTTCTCGAATTTCAATCAAATACCAATATTTACATTTTTCACTTAGCCAACCGAGGCAAAAAAATATATAAAAATGCCAAACACACAGACAAAAGTGGATAAAAGAAAAAAGAATAGAACAAAGAAAGAAAGAGAGAGAGACAGAGTAAAAGTATGGGTAAATATGCGTTTTGGTGTAATATAAAATGAAAACGAGCCACTAAAGAGTGGGCTAAAACAAGGACCAAAACAGGCAGCTACTGGGTAGCACGCTGACTAAAATTGAAAGCTGAAGCTGCCTTGGCAGCCTTGAGAGAGCACAAAAAAAGAAAGAAAAAGAATTAAACTAATATTTATCAAAGAGATGAGCGAGACGTGCTTAAAGCCAAACAAAAGACGACAGCTGTGCCGGCGCCGGGCCAAAGTGCCATAGAAGGAAATGAAGAATGGCACCAGGCACCAAGTGGAAGGCACGAAGCACTAAGAATACCGAAGAATTAACCATAGAATGCAACGTCATGGGGAATGGTACTAAGAAAAGTGACGTTGTCAAAAAAACCAGCATGGATAATGAATGGACTTATTCGCAGCACTGTCATGTCTATATGTAGAGCCTAGCTAACTGCTCCTCCTTACCTCATATGCCGGATATAGCTAAAAAGCTGTGTGCAACTTTATGCTAATTAGCAGCTGCTAACCAACGTTTAAAAACTTTGCACTTAACAAGCGTGGCTGCCAACAGAGAGGGGTTGGGGGGAGGGGATGGGAAAACTGAAAGGTATGTGTGTTTTGCCGGATTTACGATGGCAGCATTTAACTGCAAAAAAAGTGGAAATTTTCAGAAGGATTTGGTATAGTTTTTTTGCTGTTTCATTCCCTCTCTCTCTTCCTCTTTGGATTTTATTATTATTGTTCGTGTTTTTGGGTGCAATTTCATATGCCACAGCTGGTTGGTTCTTTATAAAATACAATAAATAAATATACGTACGTATGTCTATATAATTACATTGAAATGGGAAAATAAAATGGCTATAAATGTGACCATTGTGCAGAGCAAGCGACTATGCTTTTCCTGGCGTATGCCAACAATGCAAGTCATAAATTAACTAAATTGAAAACCATTTTTGGTGCAAAGCGTTTTCAAAAGATTTTTTCTTTTCTTCCCTTCATAAACCCAACAGACACGCTCCACACTTTTATATTTATACATTATAGTTGGTATATTCTGAGTTGGCATTATTATAACTAACTACACTGTCCTAGTTTCAATTTTTTATAGTTTTTTTCTACTCGGTTATATTTACGTAGAGCATTTGAAAATCAACATTATAAAGTTTGTTTTTTTCCTCCTCTTTTTTTCTTTCTTTGTAGCCATTTTTGTTCGCTGTGCACATAAATATGCAATAGAAACTTTTCTCACGTTTTTGATTGCATTTTTTTGCTGGCATTTTCTTTTCCTGCTTCGCGTTTTGGTGGAAAATGTCATAAATATTTACTCTTTACTTTCAACAGTAGAAATAGCAGGCGTCCTGTTCTCATTTATCTTGGTAATGTGTATACGAGAGAACCATTATTAAATATAATGGAGATAATCAAAAGTAAGCTAAACTCCTTAGCCAACTGTTACATGTGATTCGCTGTCTGTGACCAAAAAACCGCACGATGCACTTCATTAACTTAATTAAAAATCTTTTGCTGCAGCTCTGCAAATGGTGAACACATATTCTGTTTGTCTGTTGGTATGAGTGTTTTTGGGTGTGTGTGTGTGTGGGTGTGTATGAAAGGGAACTTGCTGCAAGTGCAAGAACCGCAAAGCGAGTCAATTCCAGTTGAGTGCAAATAATGCGCCATACATCGGAGTGTGTGTCTGTTGTGTGTGGATGCATACGTAGTAAGTCCTGGCAGTCCTTGCCACATTCATAACGCTCATCTTACGGACTTCAGTTGCTTTCCCCTCATCCGTCTCTTTCTCTATCTCTCTTTTTGTTCACTCGAAGCGTAAACTCAATTAAAAACTGTCGAGCTGTTGCTGCAAGTACCAAGCCGCATTTCGCTCTGATGACAGAAGTTGATTATCCTTGTACAGTGTCAGTGAAGCACCCATACACACACACACACACACACAAACACAGCCACATATACACGACAAACCTCTTTTTGCCACACATTTTGGTTAGTTCATTTTACCATTTATTTACCGCGTGTAAATGCATTTATTTTTGCCGGCATTTTAACCTTAATAAGTATTATTTATATTTCATTTTAGATTAGGTAAAATTTAATTAGTTTTTCATAATGAATTCCTTCATTAGCTGTTTAGGGGAATATATAAATTATATTATATAAACATAAGCTAGATGAAGAAAAATCTTTTAACATTGAAGAGAAAAATCTCTTTATAACTTTTAATATGGTTTAGTTAAACTTTTGACATTTGTCCTTTTTGTCAGCTGTGTCAGATTGCCATTTTGCAACGAAAATTTGGCCATAAATGCAAAATGAAGCAAAGAAAGTCACTGGAAATTGAATGATTGCTTGTTGGCTGGTTGGTTGGTTGGTTGGTTGGTTGGCTTGTGGGTTGACTCATGGGGCACGCAGACTGTTTGGCAGACACATGTGTCAGTTGTTGGACAATTTTTAGCATGCACTGTTGGCTACGATTTTCTCATTTCCATTCGCATGCAGTTGCATTCTACTTGTACATTTTCCATTTTCATTCTCGTTCGCTGCCATGTCTACAATGTCTGCAATGCAGCTCTAAGCATGATGTTGATGAAGCGCATGCAACAGCTCAACTTGGTTAAGAGGCGTGTGTCTGGCTGCTGGCTGTTGGCAAATTTGTTGCTGACAATTTCTTGTTGGCGCTGAATGTTCATGTTGTGGCAAACTCACTCTGTATGTGTATGTGTGTGTGGATGAGTCTTCGTTCTAGACGATAAATTTTCAATTTTGCCTCACAGTCAAATGCGTGTGTATATAGAAAAATATATATATATATAGTCTATATAAAAGTATACACATATGTATGTACGTGTGTTCTCTTTAACATTTCCGCCTGTTTAGCCAAAGTTCAGAGAAGCACAACATGGCGTATGATTGATGCCGTCTGAAGCAGACATATATGTATATACACATATATACTTTTACTTACAACCAAGCGCGGATATACAAAAGCTTATTACAAGCATTTACATAAAAAGAAACAACAAACTTGTGCGTATGTGATAAGTGAAAAGGTGGCTGAGTCTTTCTCAGGCATTGATGGAGCGACTGTCTTAATTCTCATTTTGCGTTTAGGCACTTTAATTACTTTCATAACTCGTAAGTAAGTACTAACTGTATTATCTCTTCTATTGCAGCTGCGTTAAGCGAAAGACAGACTCAAATTTATAGTAATATATATGCTTAGAAATGAGGTAAGTTCTTAAGCTTTACACAATAGAGAAAACTCATTTAATTTTAGCTCTAGCAAAAATTGTCTTCAACCATATTAATTATGCTTAAGTTTACCTTAAATATTTTAAACAATGACACTTTAATATTAACTATCGACTCCATTTATATTAAGAGATTAACAGACTTGTTTTTTGTATCTTTATAGTAACGTAACATAATAAAGTCTTTACTCAAAGCAATCATATTAATTTCTATTTATATGGATAATATGTATTTTGTACGTTTTAATACATTTTACTCACATACTAACAATTCTTACATTTATTACAAATAATTCAATTAGTGGGAGATAAAAGACGACAAAGTAAACTTGATAGCACACATAAAATAGATTTTATGGTTCACTCAGATCATTGCCAATGCAGCATTCCAAGGCAGCAGCAGCTGAAAGAGATGTAATAGAAGTAGCTAAATGGGCAAGGGGGTTGGAGAGTTTGGTCTGGTTGAATCATTCGCATAAAAGTCACAAGTATATTGAGTGAAAAATTGTTGGCCAAGAGAATGCACTTTATTGTACAGATATTCCATTACATTGAAATGCTGAATGTGAATGCAAGCAATTTGGAGCAAGATGTATAAAAAGGATACGTTGCCGTGGTGACCTTTGTTTGTCAGAATCGTATTAGAAAATTCTTTGTACATCTGAATTAGAATGTCGTCAAATAAAAGTGGCTATTCAATTTGAACCAGAAGTTGTCATAAAATTGTAAATTGCAAATTCCTTTAAGCCGTTTTACACCAGCTTAACTTTTATTTATAAATTTTCTACATAACAAAATATTTATATGTTGGCATATACATATGTATGGATGTATATAGGATTTAAATTTAAAAAAAAAAAGAAACAAAATGCTGAAATTTTTATGATGATGTCACTGCGCGTCAGACAAATAATTTTAAAACCAATAAATTTTGGTTTATGCGCCAAAATGGCAAACAGCAAATGTTTGACTTGGTGAAATTAACATTTATGTTAGTATGTCAGCCATATCAGCAGCTCAAAAAAAAAGAAACGGAAAGGAACAAACATAAAATTCCTAAGAAGGGGCGGACGAACAAAAAAATGAATTGTTCATATAAATATATCTACATTGCGGTTGCCATATTTATTATGCTTGTACATACTTAAATGTCGAAAGCGAAATAACAAAAGATGGCAACACATAAATGTTTGTTGTTCTCCAAAAAAAGTCAAAAGAAATTCCAATTTTTTTTTTTTTATTTTTCGTTTAAACAGGAAGCTATGAAAGGCAGAAAAAAAGCAGGAATCAAAATAAAACTTCACCCACAATTTATGTAAAATTCAATGCTTTATTATAGCATACATTTTGTACGTATGTATGTGTGTATGTATGTACATATATGCAAATCATATCACTCATACGCCTACGTGAGCTTTGAACGCAAAAAAGGAAAACATTATCAAAAATGAAACACCAGTGAAAATGTCAACTAAGAAGCAGAAGCAACAACAACAAGAGAAAAAGAAAACAACAGCTAAAAGATAAGCAATTCTCTGGGAAAATGTTTTCACTGCTGGGCGTCTCTCTACACATGTTTTGTGTGCAAATTTTATTATGCACACAAACAAATACACATAACTCTCTTTCACATACACGCTCATACACACAAAACACATACATTTATATATATATATACATATACATGTAGGTATATGTGAAGCAGTTTGTGATGGCATTTTACATAAACAGTTGATTTACACTAGTGAACCAAAACAAAATAAGAATATAAGAGGAAAATCAGCTTAGCACAATTTTCTTGCATACTTATGGCTCAGCATAGGAATCCCTTTACATAAATGCATTTAATTTGAATTGTTTTAATTAAAACTATTTCATATACAAATTGGTGACATTTAAAATTTTTTATTAGGCATTATTCCATTAATTTAATGAATGTTAATTGTAAAAATTGTTTATTAGTTATTTAGTTGTTGCTGTCTTGATTATTCATCTCAAATTAAAATAAAAGTCATTTTCTGTAATTGTTTATTTAAGAAATAATTTAAGCAATCTAATCCAGATCAAATAAGCAAAGAAGCAATAAATTATTTATATACACATATCTATATACCTATCGGATTTATTCTTAATTATATTTATAATTTGTGCAATTAATTATTTTTGAGTTTTAGATAATTAACTTTATCAAAAAATTACTTACAATTAGGACAAGAATAAAGTCATCTATAAGGAGATATTTTTGAACCTTTTTAACGTTTCTATTATAAATTGATTACTGTTTACTAAGTGTGAATTAATCATTTTAGGAGTTCAAGAAAACAGGATAATTTGCTTGTTTTACATTGTCTGTGTGTTTGTTGCTTTTGTTGTATAGTGTACACCCGCTCGGCATAAATATATGATTCGAAATCAACGCATTCATTATTTACAACCATGCCGACATTAAAAAAAAAAAAAAGAAAGTAGCAGAAGTAGCAGAAGGAAAACAAACGCAAACCAGCAGCAGCTTGACACATAAACATCAAATGCGCAGGAATCTTCCATAAAACCCCCAAGACTCAGGCACAAATTCGACAAGGCATGCTCCCGTTTTCCCCAACATCTTTTTACTAAACCAAAAAAAAGAAAAGAAGAAAAAACCCAAATGGCATGGGGAAAATGGGGAACAGGATAACAAGAAGATAAAGGGGGGAACTAACGTCGACAGCGGCAATTTAAAATTGCTGGCTTTTTAACTCGCATCCATTTACAGCAATTTTGTGTGCCTCTCAAGGCGTGTGCCTGTCTCTGTCGTCTGTCCGTACTCCCCAAAACCATCCATTCATCCATCCGTCCGTCCGCCAGTCCATGCATACTTCTGTCTGTCATGTTGTCGTTGTTCCCCCGTGTGACGTGTCAGGTTGAAATTACATCAGGCACTTGGCAAATGGCAAATGCTCCAAGGATAACACATAACATAAATAAGCAGCATGCCGACAAAAATTGAAAAACAAGCTTGATGTGAAATCAAATTTTATGACTCAATAATTGAAATGCGTTTGCGAGCATATGAAATAAGAATGCTCGGTATATGTACAAGAATGACTACTCAAAACATTCAAACACTTTAAACATGAATCCCCGGATTTAGCCCGTTAACCGCTGTCGGACACTTGAATGACAGGATAGAGCACTGTAAGTCAAAATTCCTTGCAATGTATATTCTTTTAGTTTATCCTTCTTCAGATTTTTTCTCTCTCTCTCTCTGACTTTATCCCTCTATCTCTATCTCTGTCATTCTACTTTTAAGTAATTTATTTTGCAATTTTCACTGCTCTGCCGTTTGGAAAATGAAGAGAGAGAGAGAGAAAATAAGAAAAAAGTCAAACTTTAATGCGCCAAAGTGGCGTCAGGCTATATAAAGCGAAAGAGAAGCCAAACCAAGCCAAGCCAAAGTCAGTTTGGTCCGCATCAGACCATAAACTGCAACCAGCAACTGACTGCATTCGGCATTCAAGTGGCTGCTGTGGGGCACATTTTGCTTCTAGGAACAATCGCTTGGAATATTTGAAAAAATTAACTTTACGCTGACTGATTTTTAAAAGCATTTTATATGTTTCTTTGTTGTTGGATTGGGGTAACAAGTTGGCAGAGAGAATCAGAAGATAAGCTAAGCTTATTTCACACAGCTGCTAAAGAGAATTTGTCAGAAAAAAGCACTATTAAAAGAATATAAACATAAAAAAAAAGAAAAATATTTGGTGTTAAGCGAAAAAGAAAATAATTGAAAGTGAATCCTTAAATTTGCATAGCACTTAATAATAGTTGAGTTAATAAACATTAGTTTAGTATCTAAATGAACTAAAATGAAGACAATTACGATTTATAAAAGGCATTCATTTAAATCCTAAAAATACAATTTAACCAAAAATAAATTTACAATTCAATGCACACGAAAAAAGGGCTAACGGATGAAATGAAAGTGAACCACGCTTATAAATGGTTTTCACAAACAAATTTGTAAGTTTTATCTTAAACTATAAACATACACATATATATGTACATACATATATATGTATTTATATAAACTTTGACTGGAATAAATCTTTCTGGTTCGCTCTCTTCAAAGTTGAGCGACTGCGGCTTACCCCAAGCTGCCTGCCGCAATGTGGTTTCTGTAGTAAACCAATGAAATTGCCAAATATTTGAAAAGTTCTGAACTAAAGTTTGTTAACAAAATGTCAAATAGTGCCTAGACATGCGGGGCAGAAGACAATGTATATTTATACAATCCGTGGCAGGTAAAAATGTAAGGAACATGAAACCACGTGAATGGGAATATTAATATTAAAATCTGCTGCTGGCGGCTTAAGCAATAATACAAATGAAAAACAAGAAAGAAAACAAAACAAATAGAAAGACGAATATCGTCTTGATAAAATTTTTAAGCTTTCGGCAATTCAGCAGAAAAGTCATAATTAAATTACATTATTTATGTGCTACGTTTGCTACTGATCCAAATATAAGTCAACATCTGTGACAGGAGATTTACGAAATTGTCTGGCACAGTAGGACAGGGCATTAAGCGGCTTATAATGTGTTTACCAACAACAAATAATTGGCCCAGTTTACTAACCTGAACCGCCAATCGACTGACCTTTGTTTATTAGCATAATGAACAAATGGACTAACAAAAACTAATCATAACATGCAAATGTTATTTACTACTGAAATTTCAACCAAAATGATATATCAAAATTAAAATTAAATGCCAGTTGGAAACAATCTAATAATTGTAAAGAGCAAATAACAACAATGTGTTTAATTACAATATTTTATCAGCATGCTGTCCATACGCAATTTATCTAGTCATAAATTTATTCAATTTTATTTTCAAATATCTATAAATACCCTAATAAATTTTGCATAAAAAAAAACAAAGTGTTATAGACAGCAATTTATAGAGTTTATTTAATGCAATTTGAAATGTTCTTAAGGAAAATTAATAGATATTGAAAATAAAAGGAGAACTATGATTTCAGAATTCTAATTAAAAAATACATTTCCGCATAAGAAATTGTTCTAAAAGAAGATATAGCTAATTCTAGCATAATATCTCAATGCATTTCATATATCATGGACCTATTATTGAAGTAAGGAATGGATCATTTGATATAATCACCTAATGAAAATGCAATTAAATAAAAGAACAACATCAACTAAAAAAGAATCGATTGAATTATTAATAAGTATAAATTCAATCGATAACAATCATTGGGTATTTTTTTTGTTCATACATGACATTGAAATTTATATGTTATCTCTTTTGTTGCTGTATTTGAAATAAATTTTACAATAATATTTATTCAATTTAATTGAAAACTAAAATCTATATGCATTTGATTGCAAATGCTCTTTTTTTACCTCACTTATTTTCAATTCTGTTGCATTTACCTATATGTATATATATATATATATATTTATATATACTTTATCAAGCATAGAGCAAAATTTTTAATTATGCGGGCATCTATTTGCCCCTGTAAACGAATATGCACACTCAGTTGGGTTTTTTGTTTTACATTGCTTTTTGTTGTTGTTGTTATACATAATTTTTTCAATGGAAGTCGACGACATGCACCTGGTACACTCAGATTGTGTGAAAAGTCTGGATGTCTAGACATAGCTGTTTTTTTGCCCAATCCCCTTCCTCTTTTTTACCTTGATTTTCCTTGTGCTTTGCCCCGTCATGTTGTCTCAATTACCACCACTCAGACTCCAGTCATTTTCAATAAATTTTCGCGCAATCTGAGACACATGAGAGCCCTAAAACAAGAAAGGAAAAGTAAGAGAAGTGCAAAATAAAAAAGGAGAAGCCAAAATGGTTTTCTGTTATGTTTTTCTTTTTTACCAACCATTTTCAATTGGGTGATAAGTTGCCCGACACTTTGGTGGCCTTCATCGCTTGCTGCCATACAACATTTTTGTAATGGAATTCAATTAAGAACTGAAATGTATAAATTTTTATTTTCGCTCGCGGTTTCCCAACCTCAAACTCACTCTACTGACCCATCTTCAGAGCCAGAATAAATGTATATAAAAAGCGAAAAAAAACCCCCAAACGGAAGCTGCAAAACAAAAAGCCAACAATAAGAACAACTATGGAAGAGGATGCCTTTTGACTGCTCTTTTATTTATTTGTTTCGCATTTCGCAGAGCGGTCAAGAGTGGGCGTTATGGTTGAATTGGTGTAGGTGGCAGGGGAGTTGAGTATGAAGAGCCATCCTTACAAAACAATTCAATAATCAAAGGAAGTATGAAAATTAATACAAAGGGACGCCATAGCGTCTGCGGTTGCCCTTCTTTTAAATGCCATATATTCACAATGATGATGAATCATCATCCTCTTTCCCATCACCATCGTCATCATCATTATCATCATCATTATGATTATTATTATCATCCACGTCGTCGTCATTCTCATCGTGTTGATGTAGAGAGAAATGCTTAGTGGGTACACAAACCATCTGCAAATGGCTGCTGGGCATGAAAATGTTCGCGGTTGTTTGCTTTTTCTTTTCCTTTACTTTCCTACCAGCATTGTTTAAAATACAACAAAAAAAAGAAGAGAAGACAAAAAAAACTGCCTTGAAAATCGCAACAACTGTGACCATCATTAGGGCGACATGTGCGTGTGGTCCTGGTGCCTCAGCACAAAGGAAACTCGAAAGTATAAAAGGCCCTCTACTTAAAGCTCAAAATAATAATTTAGACATAATTTCTTTAAAGAGTCCATTGGGTTGAAAATTTACAATAATTTATTTAAATAAAAATAGTCTCAAATTTAACAGACAAAATACTTGCAATTACTTTTGCCTTTATTTAGATACAAAAAAGACTCATAGACCCATTTCAAACTGGGAACTTAATGTTTTCATATATTTGTTTGACCCTCTTTAAAGCATTGGGTTTATTTTTTAACCTTTAAAAATATTGCTGATTTTGTTAAATGGTGGAAAATAGGATTGGAGCTTAATTGAAAATAATTAAATTAAATTAAATTGGGTACTTTAAAATTGTGAATTTGTTGCTCTTCCAATTTAGTTTCTCTTTAATTCACTTCCATTTTACTATCAAACAGATTGGCAAGGTTTTAGAATAAGTTTAAATAATTTAAAAAATATTAAAATATTCATCTAATTTTTTATATTTATTAATACTTATATATTTCTTTTCTTATTTCTCTTGCAGTAATTTTGACAATCAGCAAACTTGAACAATTTCGAAGCTAAAATCGAACACCTGACGGCTTCAATGATCATATCCATATAGTTTAGTTCCCTATACCGATACAGTTTGTATATCCAAGCTCTTTTCGCATCAGTGGCAAGCTGCTTATTTATTAAGCATACGCCGCATTGGTCGTTTTGGATGGCAAGAGGCAACATCAGCGGCAGCAGAGGAACGGCACGTACATACAATTCAAATTAGTAATCAAGGGGCACAAAAGCAAACGCCAAAGGCAGAGGCAACCGGCAACCGTAAGCCTCACTGAGCTGGGCAAACACACACACAAAGAGAAAAATAAAGAGAGAGAGAGAGAGGGAAAGAGTGAAAGAAAAAAAGGAAGAGTGAGAGAGAAAACAACCAGAGAATAAGACGACTTTATTTTCATTGAAATTATGATTAATGACAGGAGAATATTGCACGAGCGTATCAACATTGAAACGAATTAAGCAGGGCCAAAGTCCGCGTCCATGATGAATGCTTTGAGGCTGGAAATTGTAACCATAATGAAGATGATTACGATTACGATGATGAGCAGCAGGTGGATTCTGATATTTAGTTGCTCACATGACGCATTCAATAAAATAGTTAATAATAATAAGAATATTGATTAAGAAATTGTTGGGGTATAAACCATTTGATGGCTTCGCCTGTGCAGGATTGCGCCACAGTTGTCGCAGCCCGACGGCGACGCCATCAGTGTCAAAATAATAAGCTAATATTTACGGCCACACTGACATTGCTAATACTCTCTCTGAGTTGTGGCATAGCGTATGCAACAGCGGCAACGGTGACTACGGCAACAGCAACAGCAACAACAACAACACGCTTAGATGGCGAAACAGAGGAAACTATATCTGATTTCAATACTAGCAGCGCCTTCCTTGGAGCCATAGCCTCCGTTACAGCCTTGTCTTCGTCATCATCATCGTCGTCGTCGTCAACTGCTACAGCTGGGAACAGTAGTCCAATAGCCATTATAACGTATCAAGGAATAACCAGCAGTATCACTGATAATAATACAACTTTGATTCCCCTCTCCGATACGCCACTATTCCTGGAGGAATTTGCAGCTGGAGAATTTGTATTGCCGCCATTGCAATCGATTGTGGTTAGCATTGTATTGCTGATTGTGATCCTTGGTACTGTTGTTGGCAATGTCCTTGTTTGCATTGCCGTGTGCATGGTGAGAAAACTGCGACGTCCATGCAATTATCTATTGGTGTCACTGGCCCTATCTGATCTCTGTGTGGCTCTATTGGTCATGCCCATGGCCTTGCTCTATGAAGTCCTTGAAAAATGGAATTTTGGTCCTTTGCTCTGTGACATTTGGGTTGCCTTCGATGTCCTGTGTTGCACTGCATCGATACTCAATTTGTGTGCCATTTCCGTAGATCGATATCTGGCCATTACGAAACCATTGGAATACGGTGTGAAGAGAACTCCACGTCGTATGATGCTATGTGTGGGTATTGTTTGGCTAGCAGCCGCTTGCATATCGCTGCCGCCTCTCCTCATCCTTGGCAATGAGCATGAGGATGAGAATGGACAACCCATTTGTACGGTCTGCCAGAATTTTGCATATCAAATCTATGCCACATTGGGATCCTTTTATATACCGCTATCCGTGATGCTATTTGTTTACTATCAGATCTTTCGAGCGGCCAGACGAATTGTCCTCGAAGAGAAACGGGCCCAGACACATCTTCAGCAGGCATTAAATGGCACGGGCTCACCCACGACCAATGCTCCGGCTCTGGGGCATACTGATCTGGGCAGTGGCAATGGTGGTGGACAACGGCACAGTAGTGTTGGCAATACATCGTTAACATATTCCACTTGCGGTGGTCTAAGCACCAGTGGCGGCGGACTGGGAGGTGGAAGTGCCGCTCATCATGGTGGACATCATGGCAGTGGTGGCGGTGTAAGCGGCTCAACAGGACTCCTTGGTTCGCCACATCATAAAAAACTACGCTTTCAACTGGCCAAAGAGAAGAAGGCATCCACTACATTGGGTATCATTATGTCAGCTTTTACCATCTGCTGGCTACCATTTTTCATTTTAGCCCTCATTCGGCCATTCGAGACAATGCATGTGCCGGCATCTCTCTCTTCACTCTTCCTTTGGCTGGGCTATGCCAATTCTCTGCTTAATCCTATTATCTATGCCACATTGAATCGCGATTTTCGCAAACCCTTCCAGGAGATACTGTACTTCCGTTGCTCTAGTCTGAACACAATGATGCGAGAGAACTATTATCAGGATCAATACGGCGAACCGCCGTCACAAAGAGTGATGTTGGGCGATGAGCGTCATGGTGCCAGAGAGAGTTTCCTCTAAATAGTTAAGTAGATGTTCATTTTGAAAAGCAGAATAGAAAATATAAGGGGATGTCAAAAAGAACTGGCTCACAAAGTGGTTCAAATCGCTTCACTAATGTTTTGCAACTGTCCGAACCATTTTGGAACCAATTGAATAGAGTCTGAACTATGAATCGGTTCTGCATTCCTTCTACATATTAAATACACCCAAAATACACATACACACACACACACACCCACAGACACACATTATATGTAACTGTATACACATAAAAGTATTTGTATGTAGTAGTGTTTAGTAGTGCGTATCTCTGTATATGTGCACCAAGCTATACAATATATGTAGACGACTCTTCTAAATGTAATTTGTTGTTGTAATTTTACATGTAGAACTAAGCAATTAATGTAGGCCAAAAATGGCCAAAACCATCCACCAAAACAAAACACTCTTACACACACTAACACATTATCATACACACACACACACACACACACACACACACACGGTTGTAACTGTGACAGGTTTCTACGGTTCCTTTTATGTTTCAAAAACAATCTGCACCGAATGAGAGACACAATCGTTATCGAATCTAGTGTATCTTTTCTTTATACTAATACCAATCTATTATCTATCCCCCAATCACCTCCCCAATTCTATCCCTACTCTAATTGTCCCCACCAAATTGCCAGCGTAGTTAGTTGATTTTGCGATACTCAAAAACTGAGCCAAAAATTAAATTTAATTCAAATTATATATATAGATAATTTATGTTTGTGCAAGAATTAAAAAAAAATGAATGAAAACTACAAAAAGGAAATAAATTAACTTAAGTATATAAAAGAAGAAGAATAAGAATGAAAAAAAAACTATCCACTGTAAATATGCTGCTCTATCTCTGAATAATATATAGTTTATATACCGTATATATATAATGATATATATATATATATATTTATACAGATATCCACTATGCGGCATATGCTGAAAGTGCGAAACTATTTTAAAGTTTATGCTTTATTGTATTTTATAACTTTCTGCATTTTATTTTTGGGTTTTTCCGTTTGTATTTTTGTATAACTATTAACTAAAATAAAAGTCACGCCTCTCTGTGATACCAAACATTAAGCATTAAATTTTATGTTTAGATTGAGGAAAAACTGCAAGCGTAATACAACCCTACTTATACATAAACAAACATTATTTAACATATATAATATAAATATATATATATATCCAGAAATATATATATACACATAGGATATATAGATGACTAAGTGTGCATGTTTTTATTGTTTGTGTATGTGCATATTGATATTCAAAGAAATATGAAAATTCACAAGAAAAAAGAAAACTAAAAAAAAAAACATACACAGAGATTTGTATCTGTATCTATCTTCATGTTGAACCACGTAAAATAAAGAAAAGTGAAGAAAAAATCAACAACAACAATAACAAAATATCAAATATAACTATCAAAATCCTGAAAATTGAAAAACAAAAACCTAAACGCAAATGAACATGACAAACAAAGAAACTAGAAGCAGTTAATTAAGTACAATATGCAAAAGCAAATAAAAATTGAATGAAGCTTACAAAAACTGCAAATAACTTTTAAACATATGACATTGGATATCTGTCTCACAGAACCATATGACCCCCCCCTAATCACCCATCCCTCCTGTTCCACAAACAATGTGCAGTGCAAATTCATGCATTAAATACAAAAGCAACCATAATGAATGTAATGTAATGAATCTGTGTTTCATTTGGCTAACAATGAAGTAAGTATTGATCAACTTTCAAGTAAGTTTAAGGAGAACTTAATTGAAGACTTTGCATAAAATATATTGTAACTAAAGGTATTTTAAATAGAGAATAAACAATGAAACAATGAAAAATTATATTTAATTTACAGATATACATATTGAAATATGTTTAGTTTGGAGAAATATAAGACGCTTCCTGGTTTGGATACATCTACAATATATCACTATATATCAGTTTTTAAAACAATATTAAACTAAAGAAGTAATACAAATTTGTGCATTTCAATAGAAATTGATATGTTCTTTTCACCGGCATAATAAATAAATAAGCAAAATATGAAATATTAAATATCAAATATCGATCACTTACCCATTACTTCATTTAAATGAACTTAGAAAGAAGATTTCAAATTATTCTGTTCCAATTGTAAAATCCATTGATATGTAAAATAAAATGAATGTGTCTTATGTAAATTTCGTTTAATTGTTTGTTTTGTTTAATTTTAGACTATTATGAAGCTATTTATGGAAAAATATTTATCTACTATATTATTAATATTTTAAACAAGTTCTCTATTTAAGTCATTCTTTTTGTTTGTTTTTTTCTTATGTTTGAATAAGTATACATACGGTGTTATTTCTTCCTTTTTTCTTCAAGAAGATAAACCTCAAAGAGAATAGTAAAATAGTATCAATCGAGCAAAAATAATTCGAGGAATTGCAACGGTAAATAAATTTCAGCTTGGCACAAATTTATTGCTATTACTTACATTGATTTAAATCTGCTGCTTGCTATTCCCTTGTCTTCTTCTATGTTTTCGATTATTTATTTACACACATGTTATTTATTTAAAGCGTTTATTATTATTTCTTTTGTTTTCAATTTAACTCCACCACATACACTATAACATTTATTATTAGAGTAGAAGGCAAACACTGATATAAATTGGTTGATTTTAGTTTTAATATAATCTACTATAATTATTTTTCTTTTATTAATTTACTCAGCAGATGCAATACATGTGATTAACCTCAGCCACTTCTTATACTTATTTTGTACTAGGCAGTTAATCAGCGCGAGCAACACCCCTCTCTTTCTCTATATATATATATATATATATATATATATGTATATATGTATATATTTTTCTCTCTGATTCTCACACTTACCGTTCAGCTTTTTCGAAAAGAACAAACATATAAAGTTTTATCCCAAAAAGTATGCCACACTTTTTGACTCTCTATCTCTCTTTTTTTGAATAAATAATTAAAGCCTAATTTAAAACTTAAAGTCACCACATAATTTCTTTTTAAGCAATAAATTCCAGAATTGTTAAACTTATATTTTTGGGTATTTAAAAATCTCGCTTTTTCATTGAAATAAATTTCCCAATAAATTACCATTTTAGTAGCTTGTAAAATGATCTGCCTTTGTGATGGGCAAAAAAAAGAAATATTCAAGATAAAGTGAAATACAATGCAATGTACAATACAGATTTGAGCAAAGTTACTTTAAAAGCCACCATATTGTAGCTGGTGGGCTTATGGAGCAGAATGTCAACTCAATGCACAATTTAACATACTTTCATGAACAAACATACAGACAAACAAAGAATGCATTCTTCTTATTGAAACTGACAAGTTGAGCAAACGTGCAAAATGCACGGAAACGGAAGCAAAAGCAGGCGCCAACATGGCGAAAAAATATCAAATGGCAAACAGAAACTAACAAACATCTGTGGCGGAAGCACACGAAACCCAGTGAAACGTTGTGTGGGTGTGTACCAAATGCAAATATCTACATATTCCTCTACTTTTTTTTTCGGTTTTTTGTATTTTTTTTTCTGCTGCTGCTCCAGTTACTGTTGCCGGTTGGGGGCTAAGCATAGACATAAACAAGGAAAATGTTGAAGAGTTTTGGGGTAAAAAACAAAACTAAGCCAGGCAGCCAGCCACTTGGTTGAGATTCGAGCATCTTGTGAAGGTACAGTGAAGTGAAGTGAAGAACACTCCAAAAAGGGTATGACAATGACAAAGTGATGCGAAACTGACGGCGCCAGGCTACTTCAGTGTTGCTCCTACTTTACTCATCCTTTTTCATGGCTGTTACTTCTGCTGTTGCTGCTCCTAGCTGATAAATGATGATTTTACGCTCGCTCGTTGCTGCTGTCTTTGCCTTTGCCTTTGCTTTTACCATGTTACAATGCCACTTTATGAGCTCCGCCATGCCACCATGCCAGTGTGCCAAACAGAGAGAGAGAGAAAAAAAAGGGAAAAAATTGTGCACAAGGCCACGCCCCCTATTCCGCATTCTATCGCAATGGCACCCACAATGGATGTCAATGTGTGTTTCACCCTCTAACTAAGCGGATTTTTGTATTCAAATAGCTTCTAAAAAAAAAAAGAACCAAAAACAAAAACTATAAAAAAAAATTTGAAAAAATAAAAAGAATAGCTGACGATTGCAACGAAATTGCTGCAGAAAATTTATCGTATCGTAAGCACTAAAGTCTGCAGTTTTATTAGCGCTTTCCCTTCATTTTATAGAAATATTTTTCTTTCTCTTATTTTTTTTCTTTTTGTGTGTGTGTGTGTTTTTTTTTTTTTGCTGTGTGACACTAATGCGACGTTTATGAAACATCATAAATGGTCGTCAGAAAAGAGAAATGTATACGGCTAGCAATTTTCAAGAATATTTTTGTGCAGTTGGCAGGCTCAAGAGGGAGCATCAAGTGTTAACAAGACCATGCCACATAAATCAGCAGTTGAAATTCCACTCTCACTTGGGAGGTAGTTAGCCTCGAAAAGTCACAAAAAAAAAAAAACGAAAAAATCCAGAGGCACGTAACAGAAAAAATCCAATTGAACTCAATTTCCTGTGAGTGCCACATTTGGTGTACGAAGCAAAAAAAAAGAGCCGCTTAAGTGACTACTAGATTTCTTTTTTTCGATAATGCAATCGATAAACGATATGCTTTCCAAAAAAACTAAAAAGGAAAGGCAATTGCTATTGTTCAAAATTTATTTGCCGTAAAAATATAAGCTAAATTTATATGCTCTTGCTGTGGCAGCTTAAATTACCAAGTGAGGTAGCAAAATGGAATTTGATCAATATCTGTGTTACTCTTGAAAAAACTTATAAAGTACATATATTGTAATAGTCAATCTATACATATACGTAAATATATATTATGTAATAAAATTGTTTGAAAATTATGCCATATGCAGACACACAGAGACACGCTCACACATATACCTGAATAAATATATTCAAAATAAATTATGTAAATTATTAGCAAGCGCTAACAAGGTTATTTCAACATGAAGCGATAGAAATCAGCATCCCTTTACCTTACTTTTCCCCTCTCTTGCCGAATACAAAAGCATTATTATAATTTGGCATAATGTTTTACTAAATGTCGTCCTGCTGAGCCTAGCATCAGTCACAAAAAAAAGAAAAGAAAACCAACAGAAAGTAAAAGGAAGTGGGCAAAGGAAACAAAACTGTGAACTGAATTTGTACAAAATTAAGTTGATTAAATGGACTTAGACGCCCGATTACACGCAAGGCTGGTTGGATGACTCGTCTTGGCTTGGGGTCTGCGTGTTGTTCTTCTTTGTAACCGCAAACAGAACACAATTTTTCATTCTTTTCTTTTTTTCTTTTCTTCTTAAATTCATTGCTGTCGCCCTTAGTCCGTCCATTGACAGACACGCATAGACTTGGCCAAGTGAGCAGCAAAATGAAAGCAAAACTTTGACCATTGAAATCTCAGTCTCGTGGGAGTACATTCAGCTTTAGTCTCGTTAAATGCCGCATGATTAACGCTTTGCTCCACAAGACAATTGATAAAAAATAAGGAATGAAATGGCAAATATCTGACGTGAAATCGTATAAGATATTTTAAGCCACATTTGGAATATAACAGTTGAAAGAAGGACAATGGTAAATGCAGCAAAAGATAATGGAATAAAGATGGCTATAATCCCATTTGCAATTGCTATGTACTAGCAGAAATAAAGAAAAATAAGAAATAAATGACAAATAAGATAATGAATGAAATATAAATTTAAAGATTTAATTTCTTGACCATTATTTGAATTTTCTTATGAATTGAAATCTCTATAAATCTATAAAGAACAATTTTAAGGATACTTATGAAATCTATATGTATGATTATATTCAGCTCTCATTCGTAAATCAGTCAACTGTCATCTCCCGTAGAGAGTTTGCAATTCATCTATGCTATAGTTTTTCCTCATGCTGCTTTTCCTTTTACTCTTGACAATTAAGGTCTGGGCGACGGAAACAACGGAAAATGCTCGAGCAGGCACAGAGAAAAGAAGCATTTAATGCAGCATTTACTTTGTTCTTGGACATTGTGGGTCTCTGTTTTTTGTGTTCTTGCCCAAATAACCAAAAGAATGAAAACAAAACAAAACGAAAGGAAAACAAAAAAAAGAAAAGAAAAAAAAATATGCTGCTTTGGCTGCTGCAAGCATTCAAAATGATTAATGTGCTTCTGCAGAGAACACAGGCATTAATGGGCGGTCAGTTCAGGGCATTCTCTTGGACAGCTAGTGGCTTAATTTTTTCTCTCTGTTCCTACTTTGCACACTCTCTGTTCGTTTTCCTTCTTCCTATTATATATATACCCTTTGGCATAACAAAAAAAAAATATATCAGGGTTATCAAATGGTATAAAAAATATATAAAAAATTTAATTTATATATATTTTCAATAAATATTTATTACTGATTCTCTTCAATTGTTATTTGAATACCCAATTTGTAACAGGGTAAATCAAAGTCGAAGCCAGAAATTACTTTAGAAGTTTCTTTGTCCATGCCTTAGAGTACACTCTAAAAAAAAAAGTAGGAAGAATAACTTGTAAAAAAAGAAATTGCTGCACGTTTTGCTAAAAAATCGTGTTCAACACGCAGACAGGCAAACGGCCAGCGACTGAGCCATAAATTAACACAACACAACACGGCGTATGATTAATATTTTTGTATTACACAATCTAATGGGCAACTCGTGAGCAATTTGAAATGAGCTGATGCAGTGTAAGAACTTAATTTTGCTGCCTGCTGCTTAAATCTTTATTAATATGCATGGGCGCTGGATTGGGATTGAAATCGGTGTAAAATGAGTTTTTGGTGTGGGTGGCTCTTATTGTTGTTAGGGAGTGCCAATGAAAAATTGCTTGCCATTAGCGCCAGCAAATTTGCTTACTTGTCTCGAGTGGCAGGCAACTGCATTGATTTTGCAGCTCGTGGCAATGAAACCCATAGCCACATGCCATTTATGTTAATGCTCTTGCCAGAGCCATGACATTGGCATTTGAATTTCATGTTTTACCCCCACCTAAAATGTACAGAAACGTGTTGGAACGAAGGATGGGTACAAGGCGAACCATCAATTTAGCACCAATTGAGTATGCTTCATTTACGTTTTGGGGGCACTTGCTGAAAGGCTTAAACAGAACACTAATTGCAATTGCCAATGGCACGGCATTCTCATTAAGCATGGATCAGGAAAATGGATTAAGGAAATGTATGCAAAACTTAACAATTACTTAAATTTTAGCTTAATTAATCTATTATCTATATAACCCTTTTTTGATGGTAGAAAAAATACGTTGATAGTTTAACAAATATTCTATAATTTTTATATATGTAAATTTTTCCAAACATGAAATAAACTTCATACAATGGAAACAAAATTTTTAAAATGGATTTGAAAAATCACTGACATTTTGATTAGCAAAAATTTCTCATATCTGTACGATTCAACGCCGATTTAATAATTTAATATGGATGTCGGGCACGGACCACACGTTCTCCATCCGCATGATCACCACCATGACCATCACCATCATAGTCACCCAGAGACTTCAGGACCTGGCGACAGCAGTTCATTTAAAGCAGAGCATGAAACCTTTCACAATGGAATGTCTAAAGAGTATCACAGCATGTCAATGTCCTTTCATGATGGAGTGAATGAAACGATATTATTTAAATCTTGGCGCAGTCAATCTACTCTGGCTCTGGTCATTTCATGTATTGTTATATTTATGGTAGCTGTTATGTATGAGGCCTTGAAATTCTATCGTGAGTGGCTGTTCGAGAAGTTCAAACGGCGTTTAGAGGGTGGCAGCGATAATCATCGGTACTATCAGAGCCATCCTATACATTCATTACAGTATCCACAGCAAACAACGCAGACTTTTGTGTTTCGACCCGCATCGCCACCAGAGACGCCACATACATCTCAAGAACCATCAAAACAACAAATCAAGTTGCCTATTCCAACCAGTGTGAATATTTCTTCTGTAGTACCAAATAGCGCTGTGCCAGTCCCAAATCCTCCAATTGGGAATCAACCACCGGCAAACCGAAAGTTTCCCTGTATAAAGATTTGGTTTACCAAGATTCATCTATTTCAAACGTTTCTGCATATGTTGCAGGTGTTCATATCCTTTTTACTGATGCTTGTCTTTATGACCTACAATGTTTGGTTATGCATCGCAGTTATCCTTGGGGCAGGAGTTGGATATTTCTTATTCTTTGCCAACAATAATCGTGTCTCCGAGCACTGCAATTGAGGCAATATCTTAAAGCTATTCAGCTAGTTGTATCTGTTGCCGGATGCTAATGTATTTTTCTAATTAAACCAAGTTATAAAAAATCATAACATTATCCGTCAGTCCATATCTTTGCCTACATCGTCTTTGCCATCTAACTAATTGTTAATGTTTATGGCTCGTAAAACAATGAATGCAGCGCCTTTGTGGAATCTGCAAATTGGCTAAAACATGTCGGATGCTGGTGCCTAGGCCTAAATAGGCATATGAATTATACCCTATAAACATTCAAATACATACAATAGAATTGTTAACTTTCTCAAATAGCAAGCAACTGAAATCATCAACAAAAAGAAATAAAAATCATATGACTTTGGAATATAATTTTGAAGGGTTTTAAATCCTGATACTAAATATTGTAATATGTATATATACATATTAATTTAATTTTAAAAATTCTAATTCTAATGCCATATAAAATTGTAAGTTTATAAATATGAAATCTGCCAAAATCTTCATAATTTAATAATTTATAAAATGATTTATATATTGTATTATTTCTATTTTAAATATGGCTTGAATAGTAATCAGGTATGAGTAACAAATTTAATTATTAAACTTGATCTTGATTTTCCATCTTTCTTTTTTAACAATATTGCTTCCATTTTATTATATCTAAATTAATCTCATTTTATTCTTTAACATTTTAATGTATTTAAAATATGTTACCAAATGTACAACTTTTGTATTTTGTAAGCATATTTAAAGTTCGGTGTTCCTTTTACAAGGGCCACTCACGCATTATCTGGAGCTTTATGACTATTTTACGAGGGCGCCCACATCTTCCTTATTTCGGACTCTTTTCCCCACTCCATTGCCACTTTGTTTTCTGTGTGTGTGTTTTTCTTTATTTCTTTGGCCAACAGGACACCCGTATGGTTGGCGGCCAGGTGAACATGCCCAGCGGGATGGCTTGGCCGTTTATTTGTTTTGTGTCTACCATTTTCATTATAGCGTAATTATGAGGGTGATAAACCAACGCCATGTTTACTTTTTGGCCAAAAAGATTCTGCCGCTATCTGCCGATGCTGTTGGTCAGTTATCAACGCTTCCACTTTCAATTAATATTTTAATAGGCAGACTTTATGCCATTTGCCAAGCATCGGATAAAGCAATTTGGCTTTACTACGCCCTGCTGCACATGGAAATATGAACATGAACATAAAGCGCATATCGGCAGAGCCAACAATCAGCAACAATAACCACCATGTCGGAAGCTGGCCAAGGCAAATGCGGCTTTAATAATTCACGCAAATTAATGCCTTCGTATGTGTGTATGTTTGCAGAAGAATTCTTGTTTATATGTATACATATGGAGTCCCTGGGCCGATTCTTGACCGTTGCCAGCGCACAATGGACTTGCATTGCCGGAGCACGGAAACGGAAATGCGTTCATGCATAACAATTTTATGGGCGATTTTAAGATTGAAAGGCGTGGCGAAGGCTCTGATGAACAACAACAAGCAATCAGTAGTCACTCAACGAATGATACTAATAAATCGTAGGCATATGGAAACCACTTCACTAGTTTCACTTAAAACAAGTAAGAAAAATTATGTGTTAATGAAAATACATTCAAGATTCATATCTCTACAGTGGTGCTAAAAAGTGAAATAACTTTTTTACAGAACAAAAAAAAGAAAGCGTTGCCTAACACATAAAGTAAATAGAATTCTTATCAGTATTATGGTCATTTAAAACTGTTAAACCTATTATTTTTCCAAATTAGAAAAACTTATTTCCAGCAACTTTTTAATAAAATAAATCAATAAAATATTTATAAATAATTCTTTGTGGATATGTGTAAAATTTATATTAATAAATGCAAATCTATAAAAAAAATAATTAGAATAATAATAATAATAATAGTTTACATAGTTTCAAAACAAAAATATCACATTTATTTTGTTTACAATTTAATAATAACGAAATTTCTAAACTCTCCAAATAAATCTTGTTACTTCTATTTAGATTTTTTAAATCTCTTTTTTATGCGACGCATGTTAGACTCAGTTGATTTGATAAGGCTAAAACCTGTATCATCGTACTTGGCTGGCAAATAGGCAAAAAATGTTGCTTCTAAGGCCTGATTACCACAAACCTGTGGTCGCATGGCAGAATAAAATAACCTTCCCACCTCCATGACAGATTCTACAAAGAGATTTGTGTATCGACGCTTTTGAATGTCGGCCAAACGTTTAACTTCCGATGAATCCAATTTATCAAAATCGTAGTTCATTGAACTGGGCAATGAATTTACAAACCGTCGTTTCATAAATAAGCAAATTTTCTCCAAAAGTAATGTGGCTTCGGTAAAACTATTGTCAAGCTCATTGTTTGTATATCGTTTGCCGTACCGACAACAAATCCATTCAACGAGATATGGCACTGATTCAACATTGGGTAGAGTGGGCAACACATAATGTCGATTCTGACCGACTTTATCGAGACCCACTCTAAGCATATGTTTCATCAGTTTTATATCTGTTGGATTGTAGAATTGTTTACCAAAGTCCAAGCGATCTACCTTGCTGTGACTTTTGTTTTCCTTATGGCGGACCAAACGTTCGTATTCACTATTAAAAATATCTGTATTTTCTTGAAATGTATGTTTAGCTGATCTGTTTACCATAGTATCAAGTGAACCATCTTCTTCACAATTAAGAACTGCATTTAGATATTGACAATCATCATCGAGAGCCCTAACAAAAGCACTTTTTAATCTTAATTGCTGATTGTCCAAGCGACTTAAACTGGTAGGATTAAATAGCCGGCGATAATTGAAGTTATAGCCAGCAGAATTATGTGATCCTAGCTTAAAATATGTGGGACATTTACTGTCACTAGACGACTGACCTGGAGACACATTATTTTCTTTGTCTGTCTCCAGCTTACCGCATAGTTCCAGGAACTGCCCCACACTGCTAGGACGTGGACACTTTTTGGCCGTATCGGGTAAACCTTTTTTTGGATCATAAAAAATACAATTCTTGCACTCCATTTTTTCGAGCACATAATCTGGACAATTTAATGCTAATTTAGCTTTCTCAGAGGAAATTAAATTATCGATTGGCTGTCTAAATTCTTCACTTGTCTTTTCACAATTTTCATCATCCGATAATTCACCAGAAATTTTTTGAATACGAATAATGTCAGGTTTGGTGCCCGTGATCAAATGTTTCCTGATCGATGAAATTCTTGCCTTTGCTGCCAAAGTATGAAATCGAGCCTGAAAACAAGCTGTCATGCGATTCAACTCTTCGATAACTTTTTTACGGTGCCGTTCATCAGCACGACTCCTTCCCATTATCAACTCTTTATACTTTGCCTCTTTAATTTCATCTAATTCTAATTTAAGGGATCGCTCCATTTCGTTGATACACTGATGATGTACACAAATTGATTTTACCTTCTTACTGGGAATACTGAGAGAATTCATTGTCTTAAATATATTATTGATTTCGGCATTTAGAATTGAATTGGCAACACGAATACTCTCGTTCAACTCATGTTCTCCAAACCAACGAGACGAGAGAGATGACGGTAATTTTTCTTCTGGCACAGGACGTAATATAGCTGGACGTTCGGGATAATCTGCCTTGTTACTTTTATTAATATGCCAATTTTTTGGAATTGGAGGTAACTCAAAGTAGGGAGCCAATGGGTGTCTTGATTCAATCTTTTCCCTTTGCATATTTTCATTGTGTTCATGTTTTAATTTATTATCGAGTTCTACACGTTTCGTTTTTGTCTCCGCTTTGGCACGTTCAGCTCTTGAGGCATGTGGCAAGGGTAAAACACGATCCAATTCTCTTAATGTTGGATTTAAATCTAACCAAAAAATGGCTGACATAATGATTTGCTCATTGGGACTATAGGAACGACCAAGTGTCTCTGTTTTATAGCACATCTCCATGAGAAACCAAAGGAATGCAATATCATTGCCTCGACTCATTCTCATCAGTTGTCGTATGATCTTACGCGTGGGTCTTGGGTGAACACCCAAACGATCTAGTAATCTATATAGCCGATTTGTCGTACGCTGTTCGATGTCAACACGTAGGGAATCATAAATATTATCTGCAGCTGCTGTCTGAGATCCAGACAAGCCACGATACCAAGTGGGAACCATCATCACTTCCTCCAATTGATCCCTTATCCTGGGATTACGGGACGCACGCTCTTGTATAAGCCGATTAATACGTAATCTTTGCGGCTCATCTTCACACTCAATATTAGATATTAGTGAATGCATTCCAAATAATTTTGTTTAACCGAAATAGAATCTATCGAAAAATAAAACTTTGAGAAATTTGTCAGTCATTTGAAAAATTGAATAGAATTGGAAATTATGCTATGAAATTATTGACAATAATTCAATAAACAAATAAGTATAAAAAAAATAAGGCTGATTTCTCGAATTTAATTTTGGGATGAGCTCAACTTCTTTTCTGGTCACGTGTCTTGGGTCACATGTCTGGAAGATAAATGATTTGGGGCTAAGGTTTGACATTTCGCTGCCAGTTTATGTGGAGACCAGTCAAAGTGACGCCTTCTGGGTTTAAGTGTGTGTGTGTGTGCGTGGGTGTGTATATGTGACTGTGTTTCTGGAGCATTCAGACAAATACAACAAATCCCCCATATAACGGTCTTTGCTTACTTTTAATGTCTTTTCCTTTGAGTGTGGCAATGGAAAATGGAATGGGAATATGAAAGAGAGGTAAGGGAACAAAATGCTATAAATTGCTTTGTGCGTGTTGGGTGTGTTTTTCTGTAAGTGTGTGTGTGTGTGGGTGTGCGCAAATGTCGCTTAAGTGTTTGTCACAATTTGCTGTCCTGCAGCGAAATCTTCTTCACTGAGATTTTCCGGCATGTAGGTTTGGGTAAATCATTAATTTATTAGCAAACCAAATAAGCATGTTTTTCTCTTTGACACACATACAAACACGAGCAAAGTGAGAAACACACATTCACACACACGCAAACACACGCATGTCTAAGCTACGGTTCAATTCAGTTCAGTTTAGTTTAGTTCGGTTCTTGTTTTGGTCCTTTGATTGTTTTGTTTTCTCAGCTGGTCGAAGTCCTTTACAATTAGTTTTGCTTTTCTTTTGGATTTCTTGGCTTTGCTTTTGATTTCCATTTCCTTAACTGAGAGCATCTTTGATATGCCATATAATTTATGACTTTCTACTGTCAATTAAATTCTTTACAAAATGACAGTTTTTGCCATTTGCTGACAACGTGATCCCTCTTACCAATTTCACAGACGCCTAAAGGTCCAAAAGCAGATCTAAATGATTTATGCAGCACAGGGTTGACAGTTCTGGGTAGCATCTAGGCGTCTTTCCATGTATAGATATATATATACTATATGTATGTATATATGTATAAGCCTTTTGTGCGGAAAGAGCTTTTGCTAGTTTTTGTCTTGGTCCTTTTTGGACTGCGACACGTGCCCAACGCCTGCAGAGTTGTTTATGTTAATGACCCAGACCGGCTTAAGCTCCACTCATGCTCCTGCTGGTCCTTGTCCTAGTGCTGGTGGTGTTCCTTCTCTACCCACTACTGATGCTAATGTTGATACGACAATTGGCATGTGTTTCGACTCATTTTCTTTTTGCATGTTGGGTGTTAGATCTTAATAATAGATATGGTCGCATTGTCAGGTAAACTTATCGCAACTGGCATATATCAAGGAAATTAAAGTGTTTCCCACAAAGTATTTATAGTTGTGCCTAGTAACCATAGGTGGATGGCACAGACGCCTTTGAAATGAGCCTTTTTTTTTCTTCCTGCATGCATGGACAAAAGATTACTACCAGACCAGCAGGTGGGTAACTTTGTTGGCAATAAAATTGTCATGGTTTCCCTTATAGCCGCAATCACAGCCAATTCAACGGCTAGGACTCACAGTAACAAAAATAAATACCAAAAGATTTATGGTGGCTCATCGGTTATTGATGTCGTTGATAAAAAGAGGAAGAAAAAAAATTGAAACGAAAATACGGCAAATTTTAATATCACGTATACGACAAGTGGGTTAAAAAAAGAGAGATTTTTGTAAGCGATTTTTAAATGCTCTTGAAGCCTACGAAATTCCAGTATTAACAACATTTGTGAGTATCACAAAACACTTTTTGATTAAATTTTAAAATGAATAATTTTTATTTTAATATGAATTTATGTTTTTTTTTTTGCTTCTCTCTTTCAATTTTGAGGCTAATAAAATATTTGCTATTCTCTTTCGGCTTAAGGGTGCTTACTTGCAGACAGGGGCTCATATTGAAATATTTTTTTAATTAAATTTCCCGCAGTAAAAATGTATCAAATGAACATCGCATATGACTCTCTTGTGTGCTTGACCCCCAAAAAATGAAAAAAAAGAAAGGTTTATTCCAGAGGTTGCTCCTTGTGGAATGTTTTTTGTGTCAGCTTTAAATTTTTTTTTATTTTGGTTAACTTTCCAAATCAGATTGTTTGGTGTCTTTTGCGACTGAACGCGTTTGTTTTCTGGTTCTCGTGTTCTTTAAACAAAATTTATGGCAGACCTTTTCACCTATATTTCTATGTATGTATATGTATTTTTATATATGTAAAGTTAAAGAAGACTTCCATTGGATTTTCGGGTGACTGTGAAATGCCGCAAGCCAAGCTTATGTTAAGTCATTTTGTGGGCGTACGTCTGCTCTTAATGCCATCACGTGCACTTATCGCGAGAGAGAGAGAGAGTGAGTGAGAGGGGGTAAGGGGGATAGGCAAGTCAGAGTCGGGATTATAAAATATATGTTTGTAGGCAAGCATTTCTTGCGGCGCACTTAACTTATCTCAGTCAAAATGGCGGCCAGAGGCTAGACCAAGATACAGATACAGATTGAGTACCGGCAGTAGCAACATATTGGTATTAGTACGACAGGGGTAAGAGAGGTTGTGTAAAAGAACTGTTGCTGAAATGTTTGCCACACGTGTATGAGGGACCCAAGACTGTTTGACAACTTTACATTATTCACACACGCACACACCCAGCCATAAAAGTGAAAGCATGTTCGTATTTCTGCGCATATTTTTTACCCCTTGGCAAAATTTAACGAGCTTCTAACTTTATGTTTGTTTGTCATGTACACATTTTGTTTTTATTGAAGAGGCATAGCGGATATAGCCGGAACCCGATTTAAGTGAAACATTTTTAAAGCATTCTTTTTGCCGCATGTGTCCTCGATTTCTGGTTAATGTAAATAAAACAACCTCTCAAAAACAGGAAAAGAAAACCAGAAAAAAAAAACAAAAAACCGATTTACACAAAACAAAAAAAAAAATTGCATTTATTTTGAAAGCTGCTTGTTGCTTTTTCCCTTCACATGATTTTTGTTGTTGGCCTTTTTTTGCCCTCGAGAGCTTTGGGCAAATGCGCGATACTTAACTTTTTTTTTGCCAGCTTCTTGTGTTTACTGCGCGCCATTTGTTTATAAATTTAATTTATTTTTGCAAAAAAGAAAAACCTCCGACAACAAATAAGGTACTGACTTGTAAGGGTAAAGTTTTCCTTCTGCATATTTAGCTATGATTTAATGCATGAAATCGTGCTTAATTGAAATTCTTCAAAGAAACATAAAGAGTTACTCTGCCAGATTCAATCGAATTAGGCAAATTTTTCATTTCTTAAGTAAAAGGATTCCATAAATCTTAGACGACTTTTATGTAAAAGTAAATTTCAGATATCTACTTAATATGCCAAATATTTTTAATTGCGTTTCAAATTTTTTTTATTTACTTATATAAGTATTTAAATAAATCAAACTGTTTATATTCAATTTTAATTTTAGAACATATACTCAGTTTTATTTTACTTAAAAGTCTTTTCTTTTCATCCTAATATTCTAGACACTTTAATATTTTATTGCTTTTTGTAATAATTTACAGCATAAACTTCGGGACTGGAATAAACATTTTCTAAATAATTTCCGATCAATAATTACATCAATATAGTTTCATAAATTTGAATAAAATTAAATGTTCAACTTCTATACTATATTTAATAAATATGGAATTTAAAACTTTGCATATTTAACGATATTTACCCAACATTATTATTATTATATATGATGATACCAGACACAAAGGGCACTTAGAATGTTTAAGTATTTTTATGCATCATTGAATTTCACTTAAAAACAGCTCACCCAAAACTACTTATGTACATATTTATATATACATACATATACATATTTAGTTATTTTCACTTGTATATGTGCATATACTTATGTGCATATGTGTTAGGGAATGTGCCATTTTGTTAGTTTAGTTGAAAAACTTTTAACAGTCTTGTGGTGGCTTTTGCTCTCTCATTTTCAGGACAAGTACATAAATATTTAAACAAAAATGGAAACGTTCATTGAAATATATAAATTGCAATAAAGTTATACTTTCGTAAAGTGTTTGACCAAAACTTTTTATGAATTAATGTTAAAAAATGGTTAATTTTAAATAACAGTTTGATAAAAAGTTGGTTTAAAAATTTGTTCTTCAGTCGTATTTAAACAATTTTCATTGATACCTTCAAATGCAATTACCATACGGATGTCGATAGATTTAGATGAGTGTTTGGATGATGACAATACCTTTTATCAGACTTTTTGTGCTCACACGGCTATTCCATTCCATTAACCAACTGGTATCGACATCCAACGGCATACAAAATGTTGTCGCATTGACACTGACATGGCGGCCATGGCAAATAGAAGGTTCCCCTAAGCACACACATAGATAGACACCAATGCAAAATACAAACACTCACACATAAAGAACAAACATTTCCCACACAATCGTCAAACACGCATACAAACGCACACACACGCACGCAACCGCACACATACAAACACACTTCAGTTGGGCGCCAAATATTATGCTATACCTTGCAGCTAGCGGCAGTTGAATCGTACTAACTGAAATGAAACATGAAAAATGCAGCAATAGCCAGCCTCTACCTGAAGTAGCCCGTGTATGTTTTTGGTAGTTGCCAGTTGCCTGACTCTAACTTTCACAGTCGGCAATGGGATGGGGTGTATAGGGAGTGGAGAAATGTTGGTACAAACTATAAATTATGCAGCAGACTAAATTTGAAATGCAAACAAACTATAGAAGAAGAACTCACTACAACCATATAACCCAGGTGGCCAATGTACAGAAGATTGAATAATAGACATGTTTTAGTGTTGGACATTCTGGGAAACCATTTCGCTTGAAATCGCTTAAAAGTTTGACACCAAACTGAAATTTCTTTGCCTAATAATATTAATGAATTACTACTGCGGTTTTTTTTTTTGGTTGTACATGTATTTAGAACTTACCTATTAAAAAAGCAGTAATAAAATAAAAGTACCTGTGCAGTGTTTAAATTTAAAATACGTTTTTATTCATTTTTACATGTAACTGTTTAAATAATACAAGCTTTATTTTTTAATCAAACAATAATGTATTGTAAGTCAAATTAAAATGGTTATTCGATAGCTGTTTGAAATAATTTATTATAAAAAATGTTATTTTATTTTCTTCTTTTTTTTTATTCTAAAATAAAATACCTTTGATATGAGAAACGGAATTAAAATATTAACTAAAGTCTGTATCCTAATTGGAAATTAATACCCACGTAATTTGTATAGTCGCAGATGATTACTTCTTTGATACTTCTCACAGTTTTTTTTTTTGTGAGAGTATATAATTAGAATTATATAGTCTACTTGTCTGCCATTAACCCGGGATATATGGGAATGGAGGAAAATTATATTTGCTGTTCGCACCTGGTACATTCCCCAGACCATGTCCATGCACTGATGCTCACATAATTGCCATCAAATGAACATTAAAGCGCATTTCCCTGTAATCCCCACTTTGGTTCTATCTCGTTTTCACTCAGCCACTTCTTCTCTTTTTTACTCTCTCTGTCTAGTATTTACTATCTGTCCCTTTCTGTCTCGTTGGTCAGTATTATCTGGATGTTCTATTTGGCTGCCAGTTTGGTTGTGTTTTGCTTAGTTTTTTTTTATTATATCATTTCCGCTGCACAATTTTGTATTTTATAATCTGGCATCCTGGCACATTCGCACTCGCGATTGCAATGTTGCTTTTGTTGCCATGTAATCAACTTGCTGAATTAGCATTATAAATGTGAAAATGTGGAAAGTTAGATAAACGCTCTTTTTTGTCTATGGTTGGTGAATGGTATGCGGTGCATTTGGGTCTGGCGGTGTGGATGAGGGCGGTCACCAAGTGGCTCATTAGCAAACTCAGCGTGAACTGCAGTTAATGCGCTCCGTTTGCAATTGTTTTTTGCTAGGACTTCTGCTCCTGCTGCTGCTACTGCAACTATGGTTACACTTTATTATAATGGGCGGGCGATAAGGGAATTGTGGCTCAGACCTTCAGCCTTTGTAAATAAGATACCAAACAAAGAAGCAACTAAAGAAGGATTAACTCACCACAAAAAAAAAGTCAACGACCTGCGAAATGCAAAACTATAAAAGAAAATAAATGAACTGGCTCTGTTCATGAAGGCAAGTATTAACAATAGATATATAGTGAAAGAATGAGAGATATTAAGATTTGCAAAATTGTAAAAATTTATTGACATTTTCGAACACACTTTAAAGCATACTTAATCTTAGAATTAACATCGATTCTTTTCTAAAAAATGTGAAATAATTGTTAAAATGCATTTAATTTAATATAAATAGAATTCTAAATTGAAAACTATTCCGTTTGTTTAATATTATATAAAGGTTTATCGAATTGATTTTCTTGCTGAAATTTTTCAACTTTTACAAAAGTTATGCGACTGCCAGATGAATGAATATTTTTACTAATATTATTTAGTGTTCTTTCTGTTTTCTTTTTTTTTTTTTAAATTATACAATTTACTATTATATTTGTATTTAGAACTGGCCATTCTATTTAGGTAGATAGAACACTTTAAGCTGATGTCAGTTGTACAAATTGCTTCTCAAAGCCAACTAACCAGGACAAAGGAAAGAATTTCTAGCCGCATCACATGAGGGCAACTGTAAAATGGCAAATAGGTGACGCTGCCAGTAGAAAAGAATGCAGCTAGTGAGCCAAAGCGAAAGCCAACGTTAAGTCCAAAGAGAAAAAGTCAGCGTCAGCCTTCAGTCGTTCAGTAAAACTATGGCAAAGTGACGTCAGAGGAGGGGGGTATGGTATTCCACACAAACACACACACACACACAGTACATGGTACACACTCGTACACCCATTTACCCATTTTGTATTGTGCGTTAGCCGACAACGAACGGAAGTACTCGCTAAATTGCAAGCGGCGTCAGTGAGGGCAAAAAAAAGGTCGCAAGTTCGTTAGTGAGACATGGTTGGCACAAGGCATAAGTTGCAGCTAACACATATACATTGTAAAAACATATACTCACAAAGACACACACACCATATATATATATATAAACATGACAAAACAACAAAGAAATAAAGAAAAAGTGCACTTGAACGCCTCTATTTCGCACGTTGCGTATACGTGATGTTTGTGTTGTTTTATTCAGTTAGGAATAATAGGTTGGGAGAAGCAATTTGTTATAACACCTACATACATACATACATACATATATTCTATCTATGATATATGGCACATTTGTTATCCAAGGTGCAAATCACTCTTTTGGCATCATCATCATTAATCTTAGCTTAATTAAAGTCCAAATTAAGATTATATATTTAGAGATATCATCTGGTTTTACGATGCTCAAATTATTTAAATGCATTCAATGTTATTTAAGTGGAAGGAAAAATATTTTTAACACGTTGACCAAATGTCACAAACTTTTTGTGGCACGCAGCTGTAAAAGTGGCAACACAAGTGCCCAGACCTTAACAGAGTAAAAAACAACATTGTTGCCACAATGAAATATCCTGTCACACGTACAACACACAAAAGTGGCAAACTTGAGAAAATGTTGAATGCCTCGTTCACCGTTGTCCAAGTGTAAGTAACTTTCCTTCTGCGTAGGAAGGCCTTTCCCTTCTCTCTCCTTCTAGGCTCTCTCTTAACTTTGCTTCACATTACTTTACTTGCCAATCTCTCATTCTCTCCTTATTTTTTTTTTTGCAGTTTTTCTTTGTAACCAAACCGAACCATCGAAAGTAGCTGGACACAAAAAGGACACATGTCCTTTGGCAAAATGTGAAAGAAAAGTAAAAAAGAGAAAGTCCAAAAAAAAAAAAATAAAAAAGAATTGTTGTACCGCTTTTTAAAAGCATTTTGTCTGCCGCCGACGAGCAACAAAAGATACATTCTAACATACTTCGATAGCACTCTGTTGAAGTTAATTTTAAAAAGTGCCGCAGCGGAAAATGTTGTGAGAGTTTTTAATGTTTTCCTGTCGCCCAAATGGGCCACCTTTATTAGCCCGCCATAATGGAGGCATAAAGAGCAAACATGTAGGGTCTGATGTCTAATGTTTGATGTGATTACATTTATGTATATCCAAACATACAGAGACATACATAACCCAAACATAATTAGATTAGATTAGGTTCATTCAACATCTAAGCAATGTTGAATTCAATTATGAATGTTAATAAAATTTTAAGAGCAGAAGCAAAGAGTTCATACTCTTCATTGGCTTTAAGTGAGTGCCATTCTATAATTTCCCAGATACTAAAAGGGTCTAAATAGCTTACAGATTTGTTATTTAAATGCATTTACATAGTTTAGATTCTCAGACCCAAAAAAAGGTTCAAATACTTCAGAAGGGTAGAAGGGTGAAAAAGATAAAAGATCAAAATATACAAAAAAGTATGCGATAAATACCTGTCCTAGAAATTCCAGATGTTTGTAGTCTAAATGAGAAATGCTGTCACATTGAAAACAGTCTGTTAACAATCAGAATATACCTAATGGAATTTAAATAAATTCCTTTAAGACAAACATAAACCGAAGCCGATCTGGATATATTCACGCACATCATCTTTTCCTTCTCTTTAAATAAATTTACTTTATTTCATAGTTAAAAGATACTAAATGTTAGTTTAAAACAATTATCTCATAAAACATTCAATAGCTTTAATTGTGTTAAAAGAAAAGTATAAATAATAATAATGAGCATTCGCATTTATATACAAAATCAATTATGCTCAATAAATTGTTCAGTTAAACAATAAAAACAATTTGTAATTATGCATTACTGTCATACATACATATGTATGTATGTATGTATGTATGTATGTATGTATGTATGTATATGGAATTATTAATTGTGCAGCATAAATAACTAATTGATTATTATTGATTTAGTGGTCCGGGTATGGTACATGAAGAAAAAGGATATTGTGGCTGGGCACAGCTTTTTGTAATTGAAATGTACGTGACTTGGCTGTGAGAAGGCCCCAGAGTGCACTTGAGTGCAGAATTATGCCGGATCTGTATCTGGAGCATAGAAAACAGAAAGCAATGAACAAATGGTGCAAAACAAACAACTAACTGAAAAGAAACAGGCGACAGACACTCGCGGAATTTGTAATGAAGAGATATTCGAAAGTTAGAGGGCGGGATAAAAATCTATCTATACCCTAACTAAAGGTTAGTATTCGAACAGTTGTAGAACTAAAATATATACCACATAAGTTTAGTTTTGATTTTCTATATTATTCCCTTTTTTTAATCCAAATTGAACATTCTTATAAATGTCAGTTTAATATTTTCTATGGTTATAAAAACTTAAAGGATAATAAAAAATTCTGTATGAAATTTTCTGGTATATGCGGTTAAGTGACTCAGTGCATTCGGTAAACTGAAACAAGACAAATGTCCAGTCCAGAGTTGAAAATTTTGCTATAAATACGGAAGTAAGCGATTTACTTGAAACTTTTGCTGTGGCACTCATTCTCATACTTTCAGTTTTTGTTGGCAAAACTTTTGGCTTTTAAATGGCTTTTACTTTCTGTTTTCTTTTATGCTGCTGTTGTCGTTGTCGTTGTTGTTCTTGTTGTTGTTGGCGTATGGCTCCCAGTGGCATCATAAAAAACAAAAGGTAAATCGAAGTAGATGGAACGACAACAAACAAGAACGGTAGCACTGCCTGTATTGCTCTGTCCTTTTTCCGTTCTGGCCTGGCCAGTTATAAAACATTAAATTTCATACGCTACAGTACATACAGTGATGAAGAAGAAGGTGAGGGTAGAAATAAAGGTAATATTTACAAGGGAATGGAATAAAGGGTAGTTAGTTAAGCAGACATCAAGTCTCAGCTGCAGAGGTTTTTCTTTTTTTTCTCCCTCAACTATTGAGCAAAGTTTTTGTGACCAAATTGTTATTAATTGAGCTTTATAGTTTTTCGAACAAAAAGTTCATTACTCGACATTATAGGTTCGCCGATAATGATCATTATGATGAGCCACTGATGGGCCATTGCAATGTACCTAAAATTTAATAGAGCTAACTAAATAATGTCCATAAAGGGACAATGCTAATGACTGAAACTTGGTAAATGACATTGGGGAATTTGTATTTGAATTTTATTATGCTGATAATTCACACTGAAATGAATGAAATTTCATCTATTTAATCATATATTGAATATCTAAAATACAATGACTGCAAATATAATCTAATTTGATTTTGACGTGCTAACAATTTCAATTTCATTCAATTTTTCTTATATTAAGCAATGATGGGGCGTGTCACCTAATCTAACTGAGCGACCCGCCCAAGGTGCGTTCAATTTTACTTCGTTAAGTCTTTCTTTTTTTCATGTTTCTTTACTTATTTTTTGGTGCCTGCATTAATCGAGTTTCGGGACCGAGTTGCTTTTGTGGGCATTCAACAATGGTTGCCAGTCACAAAGGGCCAAAATGTTATATTAACCGAATGAAGGTTATTTCATTTGCTTTTAATTTAGTTCAGGTTTAGAGAGACCAACAACAATAACAATAATAACAACAACAACAACAACTGAACTTACTGAAGCCTTTTGTTGGGTCCGGGCAACCTGTTGGCTTGTGGCAGTTTTGCGCCTTGGACGGCTTAAACTGTAATCCTTTCTGATTTCTCAAGACCCACACACACCGACGCACACACACTAATTTTTTAATATGCCAACAGAAAAGGACTCTGGGCAAATAGAATTTGTTTCATGTTCGTTCTATAAAGGAAATTGTAAGTCCATAAAAGGACATGTAAGTAATTCTGTGTGTGTAACTAATTAGTCAAAATGTTTCACAATGAAACACAATAAAGTTTCCAAAATACTTCATTAATCATTCACTAATTGGACATGTTAGACTAAAGTTACTTCATATCCTGATGCAAGTTTCCTGCACTAATTCAATGGAACAAAGAGTCAAATCGCTTTTGTAATCCTTATGTATTGCCAATTGCATTCTAACTTTATTATTAAGCATATGATGAATAATTGCTTATTAAATTTCTATGCAGTCTTCATTAATCTACTTTGATTTGTTTACCTTTTCCAACGCCAACTATCTTTTATATAATGACCTCCAATCCAGAATCTTAATTTTGTAGACATATCAGGAACTGTAGAATACATGATAGATGCCTAATATTTAAAATTTCGGAGTTAAAATAATACTCTTACAGGAGCCCCGTAAAAGTTGAAAAAATCCATCAAACTCCCCTTGGCTGTAAAAGCTAACAAGTTCTAATTGATGTGCTCGGCACTTGGCCAAAGCATTAAACCAGGGAACTTTGTGGTTACTCTTAGAATAGCGTGAACCTGGAATAGGGACGAAAATTTTTCTTCTGTTTTTAGCGTAGCTTTTGATCATGAAATTGGCCAAATGACCAAAATCAAATATAGGAACTCCAAACCGGCTATGTTCATTTCCCTTAATATACTAACCGATAAATAAGTTGATTTAAAGTTGCATTACAATCAATGAAGCGTGGCAATTGACATTTGATTGCCTTAAGGTGTGTGTCCAATTACCAATTGGTTGGGTATTGAAGCAAGAGATGCCATCATTCAATGCTAAAATATATCGATATATTTTGAGTGCCAAACTGTGTTCAATAATCAATCAATATGCATGTTATTGCCAATGCCACAACCACGTGTCCCAAATCTCACATAGCTTCTGGCTTTCTTCTACAAGTTTCATTAAAAGGCATTTTCTTACATTTTCGCTCTTCCACATCCACTTCCGATACCCCGCCCCCATGCTCTGCCAATGTCTAAGGTTGGTTTTTACTTTGACTCTAGAAAACTTTTGTGCTGAAATATGCACGCATTCAGCTGCTTTGGTGGCAAACAAATAAACAAAGTTGAAGGGGTTTTTGGATGTGGTCCAACTGGAGTTTGTTATTATGTAAGAAAACTTTATACACTTGGAGAAAAGTTGCTGTGAAACTACAATACAATTCAAGTACCTAATTATTTTCAAAGAAGAATATGAATATTGAAAATTAAACATAGAATACATAGAGAATATTGATTGGAACTTAAAGAACGACTACTAGAATGCTCCAGGGACCACCCTGTCATGTGGCATAAATTTCTGTTTATTAATATAAAATTACTACTTACCCTTTTTAATTATTTAGTATTATTAATTATTAAAAAGTTACAAGTTTTTTTCTTTTGTTTTTGGATGTATCTAGTTGTTTAAAAATCAATTTCTGTTTTGTTTTTGTTCAGCCTCCACTCAGATAATCAAATACTGTACAAATAGTTTGACAAAGTTGCAACTAGAAGATGCAAAGAGTTTTTCATCGGCCAGACACAAAGTTGCCGCAAAATCAACAGCTCAGCACAGTCGGCACTTGAGATAATAACCAGCACAAAGTTAGCCTTCTTCTGCAACCACACCTGTACATCTGCAACACCTGGACAGTGTTCCTCCAACAACATCTCATTGACCAAAACCAGGGCAATCAAAAAGTGCAAAGCAGAAACAGTGTTGCATACTTGCAGACTCTTGGTCAAGAGCTCAAGAGTCATAAAACATTTTAACGAAAAAAGAAAAAAATTGGAAAAAAAAAGAAACGTAAACGAAGTAAAAGCAAGTAAGAGAGACGGAAGTGAGAAGATGTTGGAAAGGGGAAAAGTTAAGAGCTAGGAAGAAGCTTCCGTAAAAGGTTGCAGCAATTTATTATGATCATTTTGAATAATTCATAGAATGCGGCCAGTTGGGCATCTCTCCCCTAACTTCATATACTTATACATACATATAACTTGTAACTGTATTAGAGAGTTGGGCTCAAAATGCAAAAAAGGGTCGGCAACGTCGTTGTAGTTGTCCTCGTTGGCCTTGTTGTTACTGTCGTCGGCATCGAAGTCGGTCCTCCTTCTTTCCACTCATGACAAGTTAAGCCACCAGGGGACAATATCACTTTGCCACAAGAAGGAGCAACTGTAGCAATAGCAGCAAGTAGCAGCAGAAGGAGAAAACAAACAGGCTAAATATGTAACTAAATTTGTATCCCACATACACACAGACAGACAGAGATAGACAGAGAGAGAAGAGTACATACATATGTGTATGTGTGTGTAAGTGTGTGTGTGGCATGCATCGTTTTTCATTTTGTGGATTTATGATGAAGATGCTTTTAAAATGCTTCAACTGCGTTGCGTTCCCAAGCGTTGTGTCTGTCAGTGTCATTTTGAACCTTTTTTTCGTTAAACGGAAGTAAGAGAGAGAGAGAGAGAGATAGAGAGAGAGCAAGAGAATGCTGGCAAGGCTTTTGGTTTAACCTTTGAGTAGCCAAAAACCCAAAATGAAAACTGCGTTGAAATCTAATTTGTTGCCATTCCATCCAATCCTACCACCAACCCATCACCTACCCAAGGGCATAACCAAGAGCTGCGTTCGAGTCAAGCCAAAATGGGTTTTAACGTACGATATGTGGTTAGCAAATCCAGCAAGCAAAACCATACACCTGTCGAGAACGGAATCGCCCCCTGAATCCTGAACCCACCAGCAACTCGATGGCAGTTTTACGGAACGTTGCTCCAGTCGAAGTTGATTGTGACGTTGGTTTTCTTGTTTTCTCTAGTCTCGGTGTTGTTGTTGTTGTTTTTTATTGTTTTTTTTTTTTTTGGCAAACGGATTATGACCCTGATCTGGTCAGGTGCCGACCACGTGTGCAGTTGCGTTTGCTACGAGTATATATGTATGTATGTATGCATACATACATACATATATATTCTTCTTCTAGTATAGCTTTAGTTTCACTTTACCAACTGCATGCCAATGGCATTGGGTTGTCCCCTTGGCCCGATCTGTGCATGTGGCCCTTTGAGTGTGAGAGTATGTGTGTTTGCTAACTTTCTGGTTACTCTTGGTTATTGGTTTATGGGTCTCATGTGGTTGTCTACTCGGTGTGTCATTAATTTCATGTTCTTCTCTCTTTACTTTTCTTTTTTTTTTTTCTGTGACCGTTGTTTTGCATACTCCCATGCAAAGGTGAGGGCATATATAGGATTTGGCAAATTAAAATATTCATAGCTGAAAATCGAACTGCACAAGTGCTCTAAGTGGATATGCATTACGATTTGTGTAAGTCTCTTACTCTCAAGTAGAGACAATTTCCATATGGATTGTGCAATTTCAAGCCAAATGTGTGGCAATCAAAGTAGCTGGGTCAAGAGATTGATTTTTAAACACGTATGTAGAAGAATTTTCATCCTACCTAAAAGGTTGCTTAGCAAAATAATTATTTAACTAGAATAAAGTCTTCTTTTTACTCTTAGACAACTTTTTGTGTGAAGTTAGTCGCTGCATCTCATTCCCATCTATTGTGATAAACTATTTTGAGAGAAAAGTATAACAAGAAGACCTGGTTTTGTCGGCTTGTCGTCTTTTGTGGGCCGTCTTGTTGTATTGTTGACTGTAGTCATTGTTGCAACTGTTTCAAGTATATACTTCAGGTGTTGCAGGTGTTCCTTTGATGAGCTAACAAAGAAATCGGAGTTCAAGTTTTGATGCTTAGAAAAAAAAAAAAAGAAAACTTATTCTTTTTATACAAATATCATTCAATAAAGTAATGCTTGTAAACAAATGAAAAAAAAAACTGAAGATTCTTTCATTCAAAATTTATCTTGCCTTATTCTTTATTATTATTAATTTAAAATCATGAAATAAAATTATATGTACTGGAACATGAATTAGATATCCTTTAGTCGGTTAAAAGAAATATACAGAAAATAAATAGAACAGCCTAAAAAATCAATTGAATTCTGTAAGTTTAGTTTTCTCTAGACATTTATTTTCATTAAGCATTTATTTTGTTTCAGCATTTTATTTATTTCAAATATAGCGCCTTTTGAATATATTCACCACAATATATTCACCTCAAATGCACCATAATTCACAGCGATCTAAAAAGCTCGAAAGTTCAAGGCAACCATAAAAGAGTTCATAAGGTTCAGATAAGGGATATCTAAGCTTAAAGCATACAATCGAATTATTCAGTGCTTTGAAGTTCAAAAAGCTTTTCCGAGTACCCAATCCTTGTGTAGAGTATTCAAATATAAAATTTTTGGAGATTTTCTCGCGCCAGAAAATAAAACTAATTAATTATAAATTTATAAAAATTATTGAAAAATAAATGTTTTATTTTTTTTCTTTTGGAAAAAATTAAAAGCATTTTGCAAAATTATCTTAAATGCAAACATTTTATTACTGTTGAAAGTAAATTCTGCTTTAAAGGAGCATCCTGCAAATTACATTAAAAATGCTAAAATTCATAAATTCATGACATGTCGCCGTGGCCTCTTTTGCAACTGTCTCATCCCTCCCTTCCATTCCTCATTGTGCTTGTTTGTTGTTGGCTATTACAAGGTATGGCATTCCACTTTTGCAAAACAAAATGGAGCATGGAGATGGCAAATGGCGTTCTCAGTTACCCCTACCAATCTGCTGTTGCCCCATTCTTTTGCTCCACTCCTCTATCCCCTAAAAACGACTTGAGTTAATTATTCATGCAATGTCGTTGGCAAGAGCTGGCAACGGCAACAGTAGGGTAGGGGGGGCTGGCGGGGTAATGGAAGAGAGTGAATGTGGATGTGAAAGTGGCAGTGGGAGAAGAAACAGAAACGGGAACGTTGAAGCGACCCTTTTTAATATTTATGAACACAACCGATTCTCTAATTATAATTAGGAATTGAAAAGTTAGCACAAAAGCAAAGCAACAACAACAACAACAACAAGGACAACAAAGACAAAGCTAAAGGCACGCAACAAAAGTTTGTGTGCACTGAATCATAATTAAAGGGAAATACAAGTGATGAGGAGGTAGGTGAGGGCGGAAAGAAATGAGAGGCAAACCAAAGGCTGGAGGTGTACTCTTCTGTCACACTGTAGTAGATGTTTTTCTTCTTGTTGTTGTTATTGTTATTCAGGCTATGTGGGGTTGCTCGTTAAAGTGAGGGGAAAATCGAGCAAGGAGCAAAGTGTGAAGACTTCAACAAAATGGCGTATACAATGACATTTTAATGGACGCACTTGAGTTGGTCTTCGGCATGACAAAAGTTACTTAGGTCAAAAGATGTTGAAAATCTTTTTATATTTTACTAACCCTTTATTTATTTATTTTTTTACACACTCTAATCATATATGTATATAAGAAATAAAAAGCAGATTCTTTAATGGCAAATTTTTCAAAGAGTTGTTAAATCTAATCTAGTCAAATCTAATATTAAAATACTAAAAAATATATGAATTTATAATTATATAAATATTTATATTTATTTCAAATATATTAAGTAGAACTAAAAATATTTATTGTTAGATATGTAATTTCAAGTAAAACAAATAATATAAAAATTTAAATAAAAAATATCTATGCTTAAATCCTTTCAAAATAATTACAATGAAGACTCCTGCAGCTGCCTATTTGGTGATTCCAATTCAACTGAAGCGCATCTCCGAGTCACAATATTTATTGATATATATATTACAATATTCTGTTTGTTATCCCTGATAAAGTTGCACAAATATATATGTATGAGGGAACTACCCCTCTGAAAGTATTTGAATATTCATAAGTAACTAATCCCATACCTAAAGGAATCATTTCCACTTCTAATTACGTGGCAGCGCACACTTCTATCCGCAACTCAGTGACGTAATGAGGCAGTTCACAAGGCAATTTGCTCAACGTCACGCTTCAATTTCATTTTGAAATTGAAATAGACAAAAGAAAAAGAAAGAAAGATAGATAGAAAAAGGAGGCCAGGAGAATTCTCAATTCAAATTTGTTGTCTCTCCACTACCCTACTACCCACACCACATTTCGAGTGTCTGTTTGTTGAAGTTCGATCATATTTCAAATGAAACAATTGAGCGTAGTCCCTTTTAGCTGGTATCTTGCAGTAGGGCGTGAAATTGCTGCCAATTATTAAATTCATTTGGGGGAGAGAGAAAGACTCTTAATAATTTTCAACAAATTTTTTGTTGGTTTCTTTCTTGTGGCATAACCTGCCATTGAGCGAACCAATCCACTTGATCATCATCATCATCATTTTAGTCACTCCGTTCCATTGCCCGATGAGCAGATTACAAGAGCGCGGACTATAAATAGAGTGACATTCGAAGCAAATGAACCCATAAGTCAAATCGAACAGTCGAAACAGTCCGAAAATGTAGAAACGTCTCCTACGTCCGCCAGAGTTTTTTAGGGCTTAAGTGGGCTTAGTTCGAGCGACAAATGGTCCAACATATCGTGTCTGCTTCACTGTATGTCTCCTGTGTCCCGTGCTGGAACAGAGTTTTGTGTGGATGCAACTGCTGTGAATGCTGCGCCATACAACATGGAACGTGGGCTTAAGTAGGCTTAACTGTTCTAGGGCTGAAAATTTTTATTTTAGGAAATGCAGGAATTTCTCTTCTTCGTTTGCACTTCATAATTTTTTCTTTTCTGTTATTCCTACATTTCCACTTTTTCTCGATTTGCTCTTAATTAGTGTTGGTTTTTTTTCTTTTTGTTTCCTTTTATTCAAGTTCAGTTGTTCTCTCTTTCGCTCTCTCTCTTTTTCACTTTCACTCTCGCACACTTGCTATAATTTCTTAGAGTGAAATTAAAGTGATTTTCTTAACATTTACATAGAACATTTAGCAAACATATGGCGGCAAGTAACTTCATTTATTTTCCCCCCTCTTTATATATGTATATCTTGCATACGACTATATATGTTTGTACATAGATATATATATGTATATATATATATACAATGTGTGTAGTGTATATATACATTGAAAAGCAGGCCAACAAAACAAACGTTCGGCGCAATATCCATAAAATGCGAAGATAACCATAAGTCCTGTTTAAGTCGTATGTTTTTGTGGGCCATGTGAGGAGGGACAAGAAGAAGAAGGATGTTGGTATACTGTTTGGGGAGTGGCAATGGTAATGGAGTTCACATTGGATGCGTGAAAGTGCGTTTCCCCTCTCACCATACCCCCCCTAACAGTATTTGTGGCCTCATCTACATAACAATAAAATAAAAGGCGTTGCCAGGGTGTTCTTTCCTTTTGGCCTGTTCTGTGATGCGGCTTCCAAGCATTAACCTAATTTTATATACATTTAATTTTATTTTATTTAATTTTAACACACACATACACAATCAAATCCAATGAATGTTAGCCAAATGTATTGTATGTGTATCTTAGACAAGAATAATAAAAAAAAAATTAAAGCTCTTTGAAAAGACAATTTATATGGCTAATCTTAGGCAAAAATTAGTTAACTCAACTGAGAAACACTTAAAGACAATTATTTTATCTAAACTTCTTTGTTACTGTTTCTTTTGTACATAGACTAGGCAAAATATTACATATAAATTACTTATATTTTTATATAAATAATTATCTTTCATTTATCAATTTAAATACTTTTATCTTTTAATATCTTTATCTTTTATTTATCAAAACTAATACTTTTATAGTTTCTACTATTCATATTGAATCTATTATTTTCCTATATTTATTTAAGAATAGTTTAATATTTATCTTTCCTAGTGGATGATAATTACTTTTTTGTTTCTCTTATTCAAAAGTTTCAAATAGTTTTCTCTGGATACTAACTAGTTTAGTACTTAACAAATCTTTCTTAAACATAATTGTGTTATTAATAAAATTTTCATAAATTTGTTCTAGTATTACAAGTCTCGGTTCAATGGTATTAAGCAATATAAGATAAACATGCAGGAAACGGAAATCGAGTGGTTTTATATGCATATTTATTTCCCTTTTTTTTCTGCTAGTGTTTGTCAAGTACATTTGCACTTCCCATATATTCATACTATATGGTATATTCATATGTAAGAACGAGTGTGACCATGACCAGTCATAAAAAACAGATTTTCTCCACGATTTGTTCTTGTTGTTGCTGTCTTGTTGGACTGGCACATAACCCAACAGTCTAACAGCTCTTCAGCTCTTTGTCCGCTCCCCCTCGACAATTTGTGGGACGCTCGTGCGCATATTTCATAACTTTTCGCATAAGCCTGGCCCAAGATAAATGTGCACAAAATCTACACACACACACACACACAGTCCAATATACATATACACAAATCGAAAGCTGCAAAGAGGCAACAGCAGCTAGTAGAAAACTGCAAAACAACAACAAGGGAATGGGCCAACAACAGAAAGCTGTGTTTGTAGCCAATTTAGAAGCGATTTTTGAATAACTCGACTTGTGAGAATTGTTCGTGCGCCGTTTAGACTTTCTGAACAAGATTTATTTAGCAAATGTGTTAACTTGTACATCATTTGATGGAGTTACGAGCCGACTTCTGCCCTTTTTGCCAGAGCAGGCTAAAACTTTTTTTCTGTTTCTTTTTTTGTTTTTGGGGCCAGTATATTTCATTCTTCTGTTCCTTATTTATTTGTTTTTTGTTTTTTTGTGTATATTTATGGCAATTGGATTTGAGAGTTATGCTTCAGCCAATGTTTTTTCCAGTTGGTTTATTAAACTTTTCCCTCTTGGCATGTGCATTAAACAAATTCTAATTTAAATGTTGGATAAAGTTACCTAGCACCATTCCCAATGTTTCTTCTTCTCGGGATTGTCCATTTGAAATTTTTACATTATGCATGCTTAGGTCAGTTTTATTGTTTTCTTGGGTTCCTCTTGGCTTTATGATGAATTTGCATCTAAATCGAATGGTCCAGAGTGCTGGTCAACGATGTTAAATAAAAATAAAGGAAATAAAAGAAGAAAAAAAATGGGAGAAAAAGATCCTGCCTGCACGGCAAATCGCATTAAAAGGAGTAGAAAAATATTTAAAAGGCATGCGGTGGCATTGCATTTACATAATAAGCTCAAGCTGGACTCAAAGGCTCAGTTTTGGCTTAGAGCTAAAGTTGTACTCGCCTTTTTACTTAGATCTGCCAAATGTAAAATACAACATTTTTATACCCTGTACCCATAGGGTAAAAGGGTATATTAAAGTCGCTAAAATGTATGTAACAGGCAGAAGGAGAATTTTCCGACCCCATAAAGTATATATATTCTTGATCAGTATCAATAGCGAAGTCGATCGAGACATGTCCGTCTGTCCGTCTGTCCGTCTGTCCGTCCGTCCGTCCGTCCGTCTGTCCGTCTGTCCGTCCGTCCGTATGAACACCGAGATCTCAGAGACTATAAGAGCTAGAGCAACCAAATTTGGTGTCAACATCCGTCTGTTGTGTAGACAGGTTAAGTTTGTTTCAAATTTTTGCCACGCCCACTTCCGCCCCCCCAATTTGGGAAAAACCTATAACTAGGGCAATATTAAACATATCGTATTCTTATTTGGCATGCACATTAATATAGCCAAAATGCACCAGCTGACCGAATTTGACCAAAATCGGACAATAATTATCGGAGATATACGTATTTCCGTTTTGTACTGAAACGCCCCATGCAAAATGGGCTGTTAAGTGTGAGCGAGATAGCATGCGTTTGCTGTTGCTGCATGGCAAGCAGTGCAGTGTTGCTGTATGGCAAGCAGTGCATGCTAAGAGAATTTTTTTTGTAAATTAATAGCGATTTTGATTATTTTTGACTTTATGGGGTACTTTTACTTGGTACAGGGTATACTCAATGTCGGCAGGGACGACTTGCTTGCTTCATTTTATTTAATTTCATTTTATTTCCATACGGCATTGAGTCGGGTTAGAAATGTAAATGAACAACGGGTCATCAATTTTGAGAAAGTAGAAATAGAATATATTCATTTAATTTCGAACATTTTCAGGTGCATTTCATTTAGATATCGAAATAGTTTCTTTTAGTTTTTATAATTTAGTCAATCCATCTAACTTTTGATCTCTTCTTTTAAGGATTTAAGTTGAGTTGAGAGTAACACTTGACTGATTATATTGTATAAGCATTTTATTTTTAATTTATTAAAGTACGGCTTGAACTTGCATCTGTTTCATTCCATTCATGCAACTCTGTCGTTCGTTTTTTGTTTTTACTGTATTTTTCTGACCATTTTGTGCCCTCAAGCTGCAATCTACGAGTAACTTTTACATTTAAATTTTCATTAAGTATTCTGCATACGCATAAATAAACTTGAACGTGCTCGAAAGCACAGTAAATGCAACACACACACAAACAGATCTGTGTGTTTGTATGTATATACATACATATATAGAGTATGTGCTCTCAGTGAACTGACATAGCAATCCCTTTGTTGTCCTGGTCCTGGGATCTGGCTGGTAGCCAGAGCACATGCAGATTTTTGGAGCCCACAACAAAAACATGAGAAAGTTGCAAAAATAAATTTATATTATGTTCATAAATTCATAGAGCGGGTCTCAGAGGCAGGACTTTGGTTGGGCCCATTACAGAAATGTGGACACACAATGGCCGCAGTCCTACCTCAGTCTGCTGCCCTCTCACAGCCTCTCTGCTCGTTTTTGATATGCAAATTTCAACAGTTGCCTCCTCTGCGCTGCGTCAACACCAAAAATAACAGCCAATCAACTGTGGCAGGACACCAGGCAGGACAGTCGCACACACACACACACAAACACATAGGCGCGGCTTGGTTATAGCGCAATCCTTTCAACATGTTGGCCATTCTCTCTCGTACACTGCTTGCCTGCCAGATAGGCCATTAAAATCGTCATTTACCTTCGAGAGGGACGGGCATAGTCTGTGGCATGTTTGCTACGTCCGCACACACAGCGACAACAAGGACAAACTCAACAAGCCACCAGCAACCTGACGACCATCACATGCCCTAACTACCAAAAAAAGAAAATACTCAGCAATAACCAATGGATTTTCATCAAGAATGGCAATTAAAGCATTGCAATGAGAACTAAATAAACTAAAGCTTCAAAGTGGAAACATTTTATGTTTAAAGAAATATTTTTAGTTAAATAAACTATTATAATACAAAATGAAAGGAACGAATGGTATACCCTGTGAAAAGGATACTCAAAGTTAAATATAAAGGGGCAGACAAAGGGGGATATATACAATGATGGCATCGATAGTCCTACACTTACCCCCTGGCTCACTTCCTTACCTTGAGCCTAGTGCACAGAGTGTCGACAATGTTGCCTCAAAAATATTGCCACCGCAGCACATTTCATGTTTGTAGTTGCTGTTGTTGCAATTGTTGTTGGACTGCATGCATTTATAAATTATGCTCAACATGTAAAATGCCATTTTGAATATGAAATTTGATGCTTTTTTAAGCCATACAACTCTGACCAGGATGAGAAACAGTTGCCCACAATCAAGACCAAACCAAAGCAATCTGCCCCATTTTGCTGCTGTTACCTTTGGCATATTTTATCAGTGTTGGCGGCCTTAACTCATATTTTAATTACTTGCAAAATGCAGTGGACATTTTTTTTCATTCAATCCCATCTAATTTGATGTCATCTATTTTATTTTGCTCTTGGCTGTATATATACAGGATGTTTATTCACCCATTTGTACTCATTTAGTGGTGAGTTAGTTAAAGGATAGTTTGCCAGTTAATGGAAATATATGGCAATGCATTTTTATAAAAACTCATATATGTATGTATATTTATGGTAGCATTCTGGCCTAATATTTTTTGCAAAGATTGGGCGACAAAAAAAAAAAAAAGGAAATGGTGAAAAGGTCAAAAAATCAATCGACCAAAGGCAACTAATTCATTTAAATCTAACAAAATCTGAGAAAATCCCTGGCAACGACCTTCGGGATTTTGAGATTTTACGAATGTCAACCGAACGCAGCGCCAAAAACAACTCCACAGTGAGATGGACCCGGATTCGGACCCCCCCTTCCGTCCTCCGTCCCTCCCTCTATATCACTCTTACTCTCAGTCCGGGACCCTGTTAAGCTAAGCAAGCAAATCAGGCAGCCGATGTCTGTATTCTCACTGAACGGCAACCCGTGTGAGCTTTTGGCTAAAATAGTTGGCAACACCATATTAAACAATGGTATAAAACACACACACATACATATATATATATGTACATATATATATATATATATAAGTATGTGTATATATGAAATTGCCGGAGTGCGTGCAAGGGAAAATGAGGCAACATCAAAAGTCGCAGAACTTTAGCAATTTGAAGCTAATATGTTGACAATCTAGCTACGATGTCCTCGTCTTCGTCCTAGTTGTTCGCCCAGTGGCACCATCTATGGTTATGTGTATTTAAGTCACTCCCAAATCTGGGTAAAGGAAATGTCGGGGGACAGAAAAGTGTGACAGCGGACAGCAGGACTTGGGTGCGTGCCAGTGATGAGGTGGTTTACTGTGGACATCAAAATCACAACCAACCAAGGATTTATCTGTGGAACTTTTTACAATCCTGTGACAAGACATCTCTTAGTTATAGACCTTGGAAAAGTTACAAAGTTTGGAGAAAGCGAAAATACTTCTAAATTAGATAGATTTACCAAGTGATTAAAATTAAAAGGAATTAATTAACAAGATAGATATTATATAATAGCTAACATTAAAATATTTACTTACCTAAAGTATATTTAATAGTATCAAAATTTGAACAATTGTTTTCTGATATGGTGCCAAATAATTATATTTTCATTTTTAAATAAACCTAAAATTTATTATACTTTTGTTTGTTTAATTAAATTGACTTTTCAGTTCACTAACCAACTTAATTTTTCTTTGGGTCAAGTATTATTTCTTTTCTTTTTCGATTAAAATAGCCTTGTCTTAGTCACTTCAAATTCAAGTCTCATCTCTGATTCTGCAATGCAATCTCTTAATAACGAATTTTCTCAGTAAATGTTTGTTATATAATATATAGATATATGTACATATATATATACATGCTCCCATATGAATTACATCAAAGCAAGCAACAACTCGTAAAAAGTGGATTTTACTGCTTAACTTTGTTGAATGAAATGAAACCAAATGGAATACGCAGTATATGCCAGATGCAGAATCAGAGTTGCAGATGCACAAACCTACTATATGTATATATACATATATATATAAGCTTTTTTCTACAAATATATGTATCCATAAATAAAATAAAATGCAATATTTTCCGCTGTACTTTTACCAAACAGCTGCCGTTTTTCCACAAATCCCTTGTACAAAAGTCAGCAATCAAAACAGATTAAAATATGATTTGACAGCAACAGGAAAAAAAAGTACGCCAAATACATACATATATATATATCGTTTCAATATGGATATATACTATATATACATATATATGTGTACATATTCATTGATGTATATATTCATATGCTGCAATGCACTTGCAAGTTTCGGTGTTTGTTTTTTTTTTTTTCTTTTTGTTTTTTGCAGTTTTTATTTGCCATTCAGCCATGTGGCCCGATTTTATATTGGCATTTCGATATCGTTTCAGCTTCATATCTTTTGGCATATATCGTAAGCCTTCAATTGTTGCGTGCCAATGCATTTTCATCAAAGTGGTAGAACTGAGCCAGCAAGTGCCAGAGAATATGCCTATTAAATATTTAAATCAATTTTCAATATGGATTTCATATATCCAACTTGCACAATCGACAGATCTCATGAGTCATGACAGTTTTTTTTAAATTTTTTCCCTTTTTTTTTTTTTTGTTTTTACTTCTCTCATTCTTTTATTTATGTTCTTTGTTCGGTTTTTGTTTTGCTATAGCAGTTTTATCTTGAATTGTTAATGGCTAGTTTTGAATTTTGATAAGTAAAATGGGCTTAACCCACTGTATATATGTATGTATATTTATGCTGTCGAATGATTTTGCTGGTTTTTGAGTTTGCAAAAATATCTCGAGCCGAATTACCGTTTGTAACAATTAACAGTTAATAAGCGCCCACAGAATTGTCCACCGACTAACTGACCCCAAGCAGATTTGCTGCAATTAGCGTGGCCACAGGACGCAGACACATACTCACACACACACACACACACACACAGTCGCATACTTGTGTGTGTTTGGAGGCTAAGTCGCCAAAAGCCCAAAATTCGCCAGGCAGTAATTAAATTATCATTAACGATGTCGGTTTTAGTAATCGACCTTTAGCAGGTAGTTAACATGCATATAGGAATATAATGGATAAAAGTTAAATCTTAAAATTTTTTCTTCATTTAACAGAGAGCAATTTCAATTTGATAATTATAATAATCTTTCGCTGAAAATTCTGGTTACAAAAAAATATATATATATATTATAGATTTATATATGTTTATATGATATAATTTTGACTAATTTGAAAACGAAATTAGGAGATATGTGGAAATCTAAAACCCACAACTAAAATCTCCAAAGCAGAATGTAATTATATTTGCAGTTTAATTGATCACAACTGTACTTTAAATAAACGAGGCTATGCCTAATATAAAGGTATATAGAAAGGGGTGTATAGTGGGGCTGAAAAAGGGGGGGGGAGTGTGGTGCTTAAATTCTCATTAGGCGCATTAGTAATGTTGACCAGCTGCCCAACCAGACCGCGCCTAAATTCAATAATAATAATTGATTGCTTATTACAATAACAGCAGCAACAACAAATACATTTTGCATATGTGTCTCAAATTTATGTGCAAACTGTATGTGTATGGGGGGAGGGGGGCGATAAAGGAGAAATTTCGGTATTTGCTAATATTTACGCATTAGTCATTTCATGTTATTGGTTTGGAGAAGGGAGAGTTGGCGGTAATTGGGAGAGTTAAGGCCAAGTCCCTGATGCACCTGACCAAAAACCAATTCAAAATTTCACTCAGTTACATTTTATGAAAAGGGGGAAAAGGGAAGGTTCGGTTTGCACTTTTGGCAACATTAAAATTTAATATTTTCATTTTGGTTTTGTCCATACAACAATTTTAATTATTTAGTTTGTAATTATGCAAAATCACGCATTACATTAGAATCACTTTGTTATGTTGATTTGCGTTTAGAAGCTTCATTTGTATTTCAATTTATATATAAATATTTCTAATACTTGATTTGTGTATATGTACATACATACATAAATTTGTATGTATATACATATATGCGACTTGAAATAAAGTTGATTTATTAATAAGCTCAATTATAAAGCAAGAACAAAAATTAATTGAATATTCCCAAAGGAAATTGGGACTTTATCAAAATGTATAAGCAAAATAAAAAAAAATATAATGAGTTCGTATTTGGTATACTCTTTCCAAATTAAATTTTAGCTATTTTAATAATATATAAGCTTTGAAATCTTTAAAAAATATAAAAAATTAAAGATATTTTGGTATTGTAAACAATTTCAAAGACTTCGCAATTTTCATTTCGTTATTTTTATTTTAGGAGCCAAAGTTGGTGTATAAGTCACATTAACAATATAACTTTTAGAATTCATAATTTTAGTCTTAAAAGTCTACTTAACCTAAAATTAAATCTGGCTTCTCATTTCAAAAAAGTTTAATTCAATAATTGAAATAATATTAAATTTAAAGACTCAGTGTCAAGTGGAAGTAAAAGTAGTTTATAGCAAAAATTTTGTTACTTGGATTGCGGTTAATTTTTCAATACAATATTATTCCATATTTTGTACTCTTTCATTTTTAAAATTATTATGAAAAGTAATCAACTCCAGTTTAAACTTCTGGTGCTGTTCAATCCTTATTCCCATGCCTTAATTTATCAGCATTTAATTTTTGGGAAATACCAAGTTCAATAATCTTTCATACACAATTACCAATATTTCTCTGTTGGGAACATGGCATAAAAAATTTACCAAGAAATTGAAAGGCCACCGATAAGTTATAGTATTATAAAACAACGGAGCAAAGTTTTGATCGAATTTAGTTGAAAAAAATCTCTCGTTCAAAACGGTTGAAACGTGCATCATTATGTGTTCTAGTTTTATGAATCAGAACCTTTGCCCAGAGGGAATGTATTGTCCGTTGGGTAGTTCATCACCTTTAACGCTTGGATTTTTAATAACGATTATCGTTGTCGCAATTATCACTATTGGATTATTTTCGTTATTTATACGGAATGTAATACACCAGGTGAAAAAAGATCGATTGCAGAGACAGATTGACCAACTCTGGATATTGAATCCAACAGCAACGTCATTAATTGAAGGCACACCACCGGGATATCCATCACCGCCAACATATTACGATTTTTTTGTAAAGGACTACAGTAAAATGAACAAAGATAAAACATGGAATAATGGAGAAACAAAAGATGATAACGCAAATACAAAGAAGAACACAGAGAAGAATGAGATTAAAAAAGCTGCCGAAGAAATGGAATAAAAAATTGTCTGTTTTATTAATACAATAAATATTGTTAAAAATTATTTGAAGCAAGTAATCAGAGTAGTCCTATCGGTTTTCTTATTAGGTTTGGTTTTCTAAATTCAAAATTGAAATCAAATTTATTTTCTTAAATCGGTAGAGGACAATGGTTAATCATTTGACAATATGTTCCCTCTTAGTGCTATTACTGCTGGTTTATCCCATTTGGCCAGTTGCAAGTGAATATGTTGTCAATTGCACTGAGCGGATCAAACAAACTAACTGCGCCCAAATCACGGCCAATGGCGGCTGTCCCAAGGGCTGTGTTCGCAGTGCCAACGATAGGTGTGTCCAGGAGCAGTGCATCCTTTCTTGGAATGGTTTTCTGAGTCGTCCAGTGACCATGTCATGCCGTTTCCATTGGTTTCTTTTGCTGTTCGCCATTGTCCTGGCATGCCTTATGACTGTCTTGATCCTTGCTAACCTGGTGTTTGAGATAAGGCTATGTCTGCGGAAACGTCGCCTCACTAGGTACAGGCATTTCGCGAACATCAACGGGAGCAGCTCCATTGGCTCCACTCAATGTTAACGCACATGCGTGCTCTCATGCGAGACATGGCAAGGCAATAGAAAGAAGAAAAAAAACACCGAAAAAAAAATAAGTTTGCAAGAGGAAAAGAAAAAGGGATTTGGCATAATCTACAATACATTAGCGGTAGCTTTGCTCTGGCTTTCAATTCAATTCTTTGGGTATCTTGTGGGAAATCCATGTAAATTACGATTTGCCACCTCGAAAATCCTATTAGTAGTTAAAACCTGATTAGGAAATACTTGCCGCCAGGGTTTTGGTTCGATGAGTTTGCCTTAGCTTGGTTGAGTTGGTTAAAAACAAATAATAATAAATGGCACATGTGAAACGGAAGTGGGTATGGGGTAAATTCCATCTCTCTCAAACCTTCAAAGTCAAAGGTGCAATAACCCAAAGGCAACACATAAAACTAAATGGCTGCGGGTTTGCGGTAAAGATAACAAGCATACATATACTCTTCTCATATACACATAATAGTATATACATATATACATACATATATAATACAATTTAATACATATACATATATATATATTTCTTTATATACTTACATATATATATCTAAATGTATATACAAAAGTCAGTCAGCCATGCAGCCAAAGCTAAAACGCGCAGAAAATGAAATGGAAAATATTGCAGGGACAAAAAAAAAACAGAAAAAAAGAATATAAAAGAAATAAACGAGCCAAAAACGAAAAGCTTTACAAAAAAGGTTTTCTCTCTTTCTCTGCGTGTGTGTGTGTGTGTGTGTTAGTGTGTTTGCGTCTGTGAGTGTGTGTGTGTTCGTCCTGGGTAGCAGATTTAGAGGTTGCTTATGTGTGATTTAGTATAGCATGCGCGAATATGGCGGCGATAATTCTTTAAAAATTGGAAATTGTTTTCCAATCGATTTCGCATTTAGCCAAAAAGGCACTCCACAGACTACAACTCGATGGTGGCAAGACAAAGAGTGTGCGGCAAAGCAATAGGGGAAGCATCCTTTTTAGAAAATTGTATATGTAGTTGTATTTATATTTCATATACAACAAAATGTTGCATGTTTTATAAAAAAAAAATACAATATGTAGTTTTTCCCATTTTCAGTTTTCACCTGACCGAAAGGCTTTGGCAAAGTGAATTCATTGATTTGGTTTTTAGATTTTGTCAAAAAACTGGGGAGAATTGGGAATAGAAAAAGTTTTTTTGAAATAAAGAATTATTAATAGATGTGTCACATAGTTAACAGCAATAGATTTTTGTTTTCTATCCTTTAAATAAATAAAAATGGAAAAGAAAGAGAATAAATTGTTTTAGAAAATAATACAAAATTAGTAAGAAATTTGTTAGTCAAAAAGTATACGATAAGAAATGTATTTTTAAAAGCATTTACAAATATAAATTCTTTATATATTATTTGAGTTTAAATAGTCGAAATGTAATATAAAAAAAATTAAAGATCTACGAACTATGCTTAAAAAATATTCAAATATTTCTGATGAATTACAAATGGAAAAAAGAATTATGTTATTCACTTTAGTATTCTCTATAAATGAAAAAAAGATATAATTAAATGGGAGATAAGAATATATAATAAATTGTAAGTATATTTGCAATTTTTTAATTGGAATACAACTAGAAACAACTAAAGAATAGTTTATTAACCATTTTGATTGCATAATGTGTGAAATCTATGGGGAATCTTTGCCTTTTTGGTCATATAACACTCTATGAAGGTTATATAAAAACGATTTCAATTCCTTTTATAAAGAGACAACATTTTTGCTTATTGTCTATGGTTACAAAAGGTTAGATATACTATGTATATGTACACAATAGTCACACAAACAACAGAGAGAATGAGAAAAAGATAGAGAATGATAGAGTGAGAGAGAGGCATAGGGGCGTGTTCGGGTGGTTGAATAACATCAGACCAGGACCCAAAAAAAAAAAAGCACTAAGGAATGGAAAATGCCAAAAGGCTGGAGAATGGGCGAGTCGTGACATATTTTATTTGCACAATGACAATACGAGTTACTCGACAACCACGAACACTATGACACACCCGCACCCGCCATTACACAAACACACCCCCACACACCAACACAATCACATACACAACCCACACCTCAAACAAACACGCACACACACTTCTACAATTACAGTTACAGTTTGATTTGTAAAAGGGCAAAGGGGACACCACGCAATAGCAGAAACAGAAGCAGAAGTACTAGCACAAAGTAGTAAAATAAGTGCAAAGGATAATGCGAATTGAAATGACAAAACCCAGAATAATCATTTGACTCCACACTCTTAAAGAATGAAATTGAGAAGGAGAGTGGATATTATTTCAGGCACTTTTTGCCGACGGCTTTTGTATAAGAAAAGTATATCTCGAATACGATAATTGTTCAACTTAATATGGGTAACAATTATTCGCTTCTTTTGGGCCTATGTCAAATATTCTAACTTTTGTGATTTATGTCTTTTAAGTAAATTAAAATTTACTCATTTTGTTGCCTTGAGTCCGTACAGAGTCCCAAGGATTCCGTGGGTATCAAATCGCGCGCATGACAATATTGTCAATTTTATTTGCCGCCATTTTTATTGCATTTTTCTACCATAACATACCCTCTGGTCTCCTCTTCTCCTGAACTTGCCTGGCCTGGCCTGGTTTGCTTCCTTCTTTCTCGTTGGCTCGTAAAATATTTTTATGTATTTTTTATTTACCCCAAACGCTACCATGCATGACCCCAATATGGTATGCCAAGTGGTCCCGGGGCCAATGCAATTGCTATTGCTGCTGGCCTCCGTCTTCAACTTTACCAACTCCATCTACTTTGGCTGGCTCCTCGGTAACATGGTTTTAATGTTCGCCATTTTATTTGCCACAAAACCGACACACGGCACCATTAAAAAGCCATAAGCGTTGAGCCTCAAGCTTGCATCTTCTCTTTCCGGACCGGACTCACGCTTAGATGTTATTAGAATTTTCTTTCCTCTCACTGTTGTTCTCTCTCTCTCTCTCTCTCTATCTATCTATCTATCTTTCTTTCTCTGTTGCTCCATTCTGACCAGTCTCCTTTTATTCTTATGCCTTTTACCCAATAAACTGTTTCTGTTTTTTGATTACAATTTTTATGATTTTTAGGTCAACATTTTTGCCATCATAAAATGTGCCAAAAGTAAATTTGAAATGAATAAAAACAAAGACCAAAAACAACAAAATGCCAAATGTGTGTTGGCCCCTTTTTAGATATGTGTGTGTGTGTGTGTGTGTATGCGTTTGTTTCTTTGCTTGTTGGCCATAAAGTCAAAGTTGAAATTTCTCTATTGTCTCTATAGGGTTTTGGTTTATTGTGCCTAAATGTTTATATGTTATTTGGCTAATATTTAATTTGCATTTTATGAGCCCTTTTGCCAAGTCGTTAAAAATACGAAAAAAAAAAAAAAAGAATCTTAAGAAAATTGAAATTTCTATCCTGGGTATAAGCAAAAAAACATTTGTATGTCTCATTAGGCTAAATACCAAATAGGAAGCTGTCCCTTTTTTCATAGATTTTGTTAAGCAGGTGCCATAGATTTACCCCAATACCAAAGTGGGGTTAACTGACATATGGCTAGAGAGAGAGAGAGAGAGAGAGAGACAGAGTCAAAGTCAGAGAATCCAAAACTGTGCTTGGCAGATAAGAGTGTCGAAGATTTATTGCCAACGCAATGAGTTAAGAAAGACAAGTACCTAAGGGAAAAATACATACAGCAACCAAGATGAAGCTGCTTTGCTTGAGATGATGATGATTATAATGACAATGATGATGATGATGACGAGTTTTGTATCTACAACAGAATGGCAAACAAAAAGAGCTATAATAATGATGATGTAGATGCCGCATACTGACAAAGTAAATGATGGGGAATAAACAAAAGAAGAGGGCCAAAGTAGAACCAAAAGCTATAGCCTGTATATGAAGGTTAAAAAGAGAGAAAGAAGTTGCTTGACTGGTTGTCTGATTGTTTATAGAGACTTCGTGGTCCAAGGGGCAATGAGATGGATGTGTTGTGTGGGGAAAAGCGACAGAAAGGGGAATGTTCTTTGCCTGGCAGGCAAATAATGGCTGACATCATGCGTTGTCTTAAGACTAAATTTCAAAATGGCGTTTCCTTTGCCAACAATTAGAGTTGAGTGCGTGATTAAAGCAAAAAAATCTACCAAATTAACTCTTCAACTAACTTCAAACAACAAAAAATTGTGAAATTATATACAATATACAGATAAATATACATATATAAATTTTGTAGCCATAATTTACTTTTATTGTTTGTTGTTTAAATATGACTCAACAAAATTTTACTAATCAAGATAAATAATTTAGAAAGGTAAACAAAAACTAGCTAGTAATTAAATACTTATGTATGTAAAATTAATTCTTATTTATAAATATAAAAAACTGAACATCTAAAGGAGGAGTAAACCATGTAACAAAATTATTTAATTATCGTAATTTTTGTACCATTTACTTATAATAACTTTATTCATACTTAAACTCTCCTTAAAATTCCTTCAAGCTTTATAACCCGAGAATATTCTTACTCTAACAAGTCTTTTATCGTTTCATATATATTTATTCAAGTTACTTTAATTATATAATAGAAATTAAAACCAATCTCAACTGAATATAGAATTCCAAATGATTTCAATCCATTTACTTTTATTCAAATCCATCGTTCTGATGTTACTTATAAGAATTACACTCTTATTTAATTGTCTTCTGGAATATTGTAACTTATTCGTGTCACGTAACCATTTCTAGTGTTATATAAGCATCCATTTGCTGAGCATCTTGTGAGGGAAGGGGGAAAGGACATGCATATGTAAAAGAAAGTTGATTTTAATTGTAGCTCATCTAACAATCGTCTAATGTATGGATATATGTTGAACCAGTTGACGGGCTAAGCATGATTAACAGTAATTAGACTTGGCATTAATTGCGCCAAAAAGTTAATTACGCAAAATGTCGACTGATAACTGGCTCCTTATTTTTTTCTATTCAAGGAAATCAAATGAAACTGAAACAAAGCATCTAACTGAGCCAAGCAATTTCATGTAGTTAAGAGGAAAAACGAGTCATGGCCTGGGCGGTAATAAAGATCTTAAAACAGCAGGCAGACCAACTTATTAACCCTTTGACTTCAAAACCAGTGGGTGAGGATGAATGGGGCTGTAACACACCCTTCTCCACAACACCAACGTACTGGGCGCAAATGGCAGACGTGTCGCACAGAGGCCGCAATAAAATCAATCTTATTAAAACATTAACAGCAGGCAAACGGAGGGGAATAAAATAAATCAAATGGTTGCCTTTGCCCCCCTGCCCGCCTACACTATGAACACCCGCCTCCCCTTTGCTTAAACGATGCTTAACGCAGCGGGGAATATCTTGGTCACCCCGCTCTTCCCTTTCCGCTCCACAAGATGACACCTTCCCTTCTCAGCAAGTCAGACACTTTATTAGCTGCCTTCAATCAAGACGGCAGCAAAAACCCAGCAGCATATGAAATTCAAATTTGATGCCCGGAAAACCAACCCCTCCTGGAAATGGGTTCTTCTTTTTTTGCATAGGCCAAGTCGAGCCAGGACATTGATGTCCTTTTATTATTATTTTTATTGTGCGGTGATTTTCCAAATGGTAACGGGGGGGAAAAAGCAAAAGAACCGTCGCGGGGTGCATATAAATGCGACATAATTTCATTGTAATGAATAAATTGATCGATGGTTATTTTCTGTATTACCTTGCCCATTCCTGCATCCCCGCATCCAATGTCCTTCTGTCTGTCGACAGGAGCATGTCCTGCTCCATCAGTTTAATTAAAATTTGCTTAAACATTTCAGTCATAAATTTTAATTTGATTTTTTTGCAACTAATTTGTTATTCCTGTGGTTAACCGCGCTTGACCTTAACTCCAAGTTAACCGACAATTATGAATATATATAAATATGTCTCTGTGGGTTTGAGTTTTTTTTTCCATAATTTTTATTGTTCTTTTTTTTTTGTTTTTGATTCAATTTCTATAACTAGTAATATGTATGTATAGTTTACAATTATTAAATATATTTATACTTATAATTGGGTTTTCATTAGTAGTTTTCCCATTTGCTTTTTCCTTTTAGTTTTCTTTTTTTGGTTTGTTATATATTTTCTGTGATTTTATACGACTAGACAACTCCTTAAAAACTGCTACGGCATTGATATAGTTTTCTTTTTCATTCTATATATTTTTTTTCTTTCTTCTTGATACGTTTGCTTTTAGTTTTCCGTACATATATAGTTCTGATTTTAGTATATATCATTATCAGATTTCATTAAATGTTCTTTGATTTTTTTTATTCATTTCTTTTTTTTTATTGGGTGTGGTAAGTTATATTAGATTCTGCCAATTGAAATGAAATATTGAATTTAAAATTGAACTAATAAGATAAGTTTATGGATAGGCAGAGTTTTTGTTATTTAATTAATTTATTTTTTTCTTTTTATTTTTTAATACCCTTATGCAGATTGGGTATATCAATTTGTATCCTTATTTGGCTCACAGTAAGAGAAAGTTTTAATATTTATTTGCGTTTTTCTTTTCTAATTCTTTTCAATTTTTCAGTTTTCCTTTACTTGACTTATGCATGAAGTTTCTTGGAGCGTAGAATTACTATAAATACAGCTTGCTGACCTTATAATTAAATATTTTCTTTTCGTTTTAATTTATATATTTACAAAAACACTTTTTAATACATATAACTATATATATGTATATATATTTCTATGTATATCGATTATGCGAAAAATGAAAAATAATTAGCATTTAATCTCAACACAATAAAACACAATTTGTAATTAATTTTCCTGTCCCACGCTCTCAATTTGCCCCTCTCGATTTTTTGGCTTAATACAAAACTAATTAAAACTGCACACAAAAGTCGGCCTATGTAATTATTGTTCTTGAAAAACGGATTTTAGTTTCGTTTTGGTTTCCTTTTTTTTTTCTTTGTTTTATATATATTTAATAATTTACGCAAATGTTAAACATAAAAAACCAAACTAATTAAGAATGCTTAGAGTTAGATTTGAATTTTCCTTTTTTTTTTTGGTTTTGCTGGATTTTTTGTGATTTTATTTTTCTTTGAACAAATCTGTTTTATTTTATAGTTGTAGATTTAAATATTTCATTTAAATAGATATCTTTTGTTTAGTTTTGGTATTTGAATGCTCAATCGATGATATCCTCGTCAACATCGTCCACATTTTCGTTTGTATTTTGTCCAGTGGCAGAGCCACCAGTCATTAGGCCATTGGACTGTAAGGGCGATTTATTGTTGTCATCCATGTGGCCAACTGAGCCACCATCATCTGCCCCCGTGCCTGTTCCTCCTCCGCCGCCGGTGCCTGAAAGCCCCAGATCACTATGATCCAGTAACAAAGTGTTGTTGTTATTGTTGGTATTATTATTATGGCCATGCAACATGCTGCTTGAATTGCCACCACCTCCAACCAAATGCTGTTGCATATTGCCACCGCCACCACCAATACTACCATTGTGGGAGATGCCAACACCGCCAGCCGAGGAGGAGAACTGCTGCAAGTGGTGCTGATGCTGATTGAGCAAAGCACCGAGTGCGTTTTCTCAGACAACATCGGTGACCCCCACACCCGTGTACTGGCAGGCCGATAGACCAGCCGAATTGGAACGCGATACGGGCGAGGGGGCTGAATAGGGGCTACTGAATCCTGTGGCATGTTGCTTGGCCTTCAATCGTAAGGTGGCAATGCTCGATGACATGCTGGAGCTCATGCAGGGTTCGGCAGCGGCACGATACATATACGGATTGGTGGGTGTCGTATACGGGCAGGGGGCAGCTCCAACATTCGTGTTGGTTAGCGTTGAGCCCATTGTTCCGGGTAGCATCGAATTGTTCATGCTCACCGCTACCCCACTGGCACCAGTATTGAAACAATTGACCGAATTCTGATGATGATTGCTGGTGACCATCGAGCCCAATGGATTGACAGGCCATGGGAATGGCTTAGTTCCCAATGGTGATGGGACCTTTGTCCAATTGTTATAAGGATACGATGAATACAGTGAATCATCGGCAAACGGTTGCATAAATTGTGTACCAAATCCTGATTTAAAATCGGCAGCAGCAACTGCAGCATTCATGGCATTCCGCTCACGCTTACGCCACTTGGCACGCCGATTCTTGAACCAAACCTGTAACAAAACAAGTAAAAATAAAACCAATAAAATTAGTTTAATTTAAAAAAAAAGAAGAATAAAACTTCTTTAAGTTTTAGTTAGCCATTTTCTTGTATAATTTATTTCACTTGAAAATTTATGTATCCACTATGGCTTGCCAGGGAATCGTCCATGGCAAACTTCCCCCAAACAAAAAAAAGTATTACCCAGCCGGTTTTTGGGGGAGTCCGGTAATACGCATGTGCAGTAATTATAAATATACAAATATATACATAAATACTGCCATTTCTTGCTTTTTAATGGAGAGCTTTTCTGCATATACAAATAAACTCTGGCCCTGTCCTGTCTGCCACCCCGCAATGCCACTACCCAACCACACTTCCCCATCACCCCCTAGCCATCATGTCACGCAGCTAAAATAAATCAAAATTATTTTCGCAAACAAAAAGTGAACAAAGAAAAAGTAAAACCAAAAGCACAAAAACAAAAAAACAACAAGACCCAGCCAAGCTAGATAAAAAAAAAACAAAATGGCAACTTTGTAATTTATTGCTGAAGTTTTCACAGATACAGATACAACACACACACACAGATACAAATGACAAAAGCTGCGCAGACGCTGGCAGCATTTTGATGAGTTTCTTCTACTTTTTTTTTGATTTTGAGTTTCTCAGTGGTTTATTTTAGCAGCTTTAAGAGCACTTTGAGATAATTTAAACCAGTAGAAATCGAGTAACATACATATAACAAATTAAACAATAAAAATTCAAAATTCCAATCTTTTATTTGGATGTAAAAATTACATTATATATTCAGCTGATTTAGAAATTATTGTTTTAACTTCACAGTTTTAAAATTAGTTATTTTTAAATATTTCCAATTTATTTTTATAATGATTTCTGTCTATCTAGTCTCGTCGTCAATAAATGTAATGAATTTGAAGTAATTAATAAGGAATCGTCTATTTGTTTTCTTAACGAAAGTTGTGAATTTAATGATCAGACGTCTTAGAGGTTTAAAATGTTTTACAAAATGATCGAAAACTCTTTAAAATTTAGACTAAATTGTTACGAGATCCATTACTCAACACTTTTTATATATTTCCCATCTTTATATAGACTTTAAGGCAGCTTGTCTCAAAGTTAAAGAAAAACGTTTTATTGATTTGGAACAATCTCAAAAGATTACTTCTAAAACAAGCTCTCATTTAAACAAATATTTCAGTTAAAAAAATCACATTTTCTTTATTTCCTATTTAAGTAAATAGTTACCCTTGAGTTGAGATTTAAATTGGAAATATATATCTTTTGTAAAATTCCCACAAATAGATACATTCAATGGTTAAGTCAAAGATTACTTCGTTCAGGTAATTAAACCAGCTAAATTTAAATTTCATGGAACAACATTGGAAGCCTTGTTGCCGCATTGTTTGTAATCCGCATTGCCACATTGTCCTTTAAATCAACGCACATTCGGCTTGATGTTAATGGAGGGGAGGGGGGTGGAAGTCTGATGTTGTAAATTTATGTGTTTTTACACCCTGCTATTGCCTCTCCGTTCTAAAAGTGTAACTAAATGCTGACACGCGCTTGTCCTACGTTCTTCAATGTGTTGTATGTGTATATCTATGCCAAAAAATTACAACTCACTGTTTGTTTTTGGTGGGAAAAGTCAAACATGCATATTCCATTTCCGGATTTTAGCAGCTAACAAGTGGAAAACTATGGCCCCGTGCCAGCTAACTACCGGAGAGGCAATTTAATGCGCATTTATTTGCCTGGCAATTGCTTTAATCTAATTAGTTACGGCAGTTAATTGAAATCGCATGAGCCTCAGAAAGATTCTCGTGAGAACGCAAAAAAAAAACAACAAAAAAAAAAGAATCTTTAAATTTTTTGTGTTGGTTTTTTGTTTCTCCCTTTTCAAAGACATAAATCAAAGCCAAGTAAATTGTAATAGCCAGCAGCAATGTGTCAATTTGTCAAGGTACATCGTTCAGTTTACGATGCCTGTCTGCCCGCTCATCATCATCATCATCATCTCTCAGCATCTTCATCATCTTTATCACCATCATCATGGATGCAAAACTAACGTCATCGATCTCGTCAACTGTCATTTTCACGTATCATTTAGCAAGTTTGCTAAAAGTTGCCAAGAACAAAAAAAAAAAAACTACAAGCAACGCTTCCATGATGGCAAATTGATGTCCTTGCCTTTGCCAAAAAAAAGAGGCAAAAAAACGAAAGGAAAAATGGAAATACGAAGGAGGGTAAAAAACCAAGGACAATTTTCCACTCAACGAGCAGACTCCTGCAGAAAATCCTAATTGGTTTTGATGAAAGCGACAATGACACACTCTTTACCTATCCTTCTTCTACCATTACTAGTGTTTTTTTATGCTGGTCGTACAACGCTTCATCAGGTAAAAATTATTTGGTAACAAAAAAAAGAATCAACTTGAAAATGGAAATATGAATGGCAAAAGTTACCATAGCTCAAGTCCCTTCAGATTTTTTTTTTTACTTTGCTTCTGTTTGTATATCTGTGTGCTGGTAGGGCGAAGAGCTCTCATGAGCTGCCATTTTGATTGATGACCACAATTTGCAGCTAAATATGTTTTTTATTTGCTTTACGTGCAAAATGTTTAATGTGTAAAATAGATTTCTCATTTCCGGGCTGCTCGTAGATAGTTTAAATTGAAATGAGTCTTTTTTTTTTTTTAAATAAAAGAAAGATAAGAGAAATAATTTGTGTTTCGCTTAAATGTGGATTTTCTAAAATAAGATTTGATTAAATAACTATTTAATAAAAAATCGCTTTCTCATACTTTAAATTTGCTTACTTGTCAAATTTGTGGCTTTAAGTTTAAATTAGGAATTTCGTATTTACAATTTAGAGTTCTATATCAATACGAAAGCTATAATTAAACTAAACTAAAAAAATCAATTTTATTTGGAAAGAAATCATAAAACTGAGAAAAAGTTCACAATTAACAATTGAAAATATTCTTTTTGTCAAGAATTATTCTTATATTTTATAAAAATATATCTAATCCTACTAATCCATTAAAAAATGTAAGGTTTATACATTAAGACAGTTGATAAAATAAAAATTTTGTATCTTTTTGCTGCTAGTAATAATTTTATAAAACTCCCTTAAAAAACTCCTTTTATATTAACCTGAACAATATAAAAAAAAAATACGCATAAATCAATCTTTAACATTTTTTTTTACCCTCAAACAAAAATCAACTGAAGGAAGTACATGAACTTTAACTGACCATATTGTGGCCCCATTATGGTATTGAAAAGTATCTTTTCGTTTACTTTTCGCCAACTCTATTGACACTCACAAATGTTTGTTTCCATTTCCAGATCATTGACAACACCTGAACATAAAAAACGAAACAACCATCATACGGATTTTCAATTCCCAACACAATTTGTGGAAAATGGTGCGAAAAGTCCGAGCAACAAATGTTTTTACGATGCATGTTGGGTATTTTTTTTTTTTTTTTGAATCTATTCATTGGCCACCAACCTGAACTTGGTGTTCTAATTGAATTAAAAGGAGAGTACATTTAAAAATAAAAAAAAAAGTGATGGTAAAAAAACGAATCAAAAGCAAAAGAGATTGAATGAAACAAGAGAGAGTCAGAAGCTGGGAGACCGACAGACGAACATATTGCCATAATTGCCGGCGCATGTAAATCCATGGATTAGTAGCTATCATGGTTGGGCCTAAGAAACACACACACACACACACACACACAATGTTTCCCCCTTTTTTTTGTTGCCTCCCCTCTCTCCATCAAATACAAACTGACTGCATTGCTTTTGTTTGCTCAGACGGGGCTATTCTGTTGTGTCTTTCTTCCTTCTCGTTAGTTTTTTTTTTTTTGTTGTTTCTTTGACAATTTAAAACCCACCCAGATTTATATATAGGAAAGTTTGACTGCAGTGTAATCCTTTTGTATATTTGATAAATTTTATTGCCCAGACTATAATGGCAGTGAGATTCACCCTTATATAGGCATGATCATGATCATTAATTCTTCGTGCGGTTTCTAATTCATTAAACAACCCCTCTCAATGATATTTGGGGTCGCTGACAAATTGCCTTGACTCACTCTGGTAACATTTTTTGTTTTGCATTTGATGATGTTGATGTCTTTGGCTTGGCTTGAGGGTTAGACACCCCGAATCTCTTTGATATCGGTCTTGGCAAACCTTTTTGTCATCATATAATAGACCATAAAACAAACTGTAACAATATTTTATGCATTTATCTCGGTCGCTTCATGAGCAAACACATGTTTCGATTGACATAATTTCCAAAAACTTACACTCCACCAAAAAGAAATCCCCTGAAGCCTCTCTCTCACCCACCAAATGGCACTTGTTCCGCAGCTAATTTCTTTATAAATGCCTTACAAAAGGCCAGATAGAGAGTTGAAATTCTTGACATATGCATTGAACAAAATGAAAAAATTTGCATAGAAAAACCATGAAATATTCTATTTTTTTCTTTTTACTTCATATACTGGCTCTTGGCAGATGTTTTCCATTTACCAGCTAATTGTCTTTTTATGGCAACAAAGTAAATGTTGGTAGACACATTTGCAATTTGATTGATAAACGTAAAGTAATGCAACGATGACCCTTTTTTTTTTGTACCTTTTTTGCCTTATACAATTAAAGCCCAGTTGGGCCATGCCTATGTCGCCATACGTTTGAATTCAAATAGCAATGTCGATCATCATGATCATCATCAACAATCAACGATCATCGATCATTTACCCATATCTATGTCGTCGTCGCTGTCGTTGTGGATCGTCTTCTTGCCTAAAGTGACTGACTGACTGTCAATGCTTATAGATATCAAATAAGATACAATATAGTTTATGTTTGCCGCTTGGCGCCACTTATAGGTATACAAAAAAAAAACTCTTGAATTGTTTACCAAACCATCGTGTTAACAAACAATTACAACTGTTATGCAGTCGTATAGATATCGAGACTGGCTAAACAATGCCAAGAAATACCTTAACTCTTGTCAATACGTTTAGATATTAAGCAAATAAAAGAGCCTGGTTGGGCTACTTGATAAGCCTTCTTCTATGTATTTTACAGCATTGCGAAAACCGCAAGCGTAAAAGTGTTAGCTGAGAATTTATGGCAACTTTGCACCACTGCAATGCCACATCTACCCGTCACTCCGTCACCCCTTCACTCCCGTTGCCATTGTTGGCCAATAAATTTTTGGGTTGCAACAACAGTAAATGGCAAAAATGGGTTTGTGGTTTTTGGGCGCTTAAGCTGGACGCGAATTCAAACATTGCGACATATTTACGAGTTGAACGCTTCGTATCTGCCACATCCGTCTGTCTATCTGTATGTCTGTCTGTCTCTGCGGTTTTTGGTTTTCATCCTCATTCTATATGTGTATGTTTGTGTCCTGTGCGGTCAGGCCGTAATATAATTTTCGATACTCGGACAGTAATTGCCGCATAATGTGGCAACTTCCCTTTTTGTTTCGTTTGCAATTTTGCGGTTTTCGTTTGAACAAATTAATAACAAATTATGCTACCAATTTATGCTTACCCGAACTCGCGCCTCAGTTAGATTTGTCCACATGGCAATTTCCTCGCGCGTCGACATATCCGGATATCGATTACGGCTAAATGTATGTTCCAGCTCCTGCAATTGTTGTGACGTGAAATGTGTCCGCTGACGCCTTTGACGTTTATTTTTCTTATCATTTTTCGGTTCATCATTGCTTGTTGTCATCGGTTCATCATGACCAGAATTTGATATGTTTTCTGTCTTAATTGTGGTCTCATTGACATTTCGATTACCTGCCGGGAAAAGTAAAACAAAAAAATTAATAAATTAGAAAATATACATATAAAGGAATGTACTTATATGAAAATCAATTACTTGTTAAGTAGCGTAACATCTAAAATTTTAGATACTCTGTTCTTATAATTATAAATTTTCTACAATAATATATCTATCACTAAGATGTAACAGATTTCACAAACTTTCGATTTAAAACGCAACTCTTTCTATAAATTTTCTAATTCACTGATCAATTTTTATTATCTAAATATTTATCATCTTTACTAGTTACTGATTGGTCTATATATGTTCTAAGGATGATTTTAAACAACTTTTATGTTCTTTCGACATTTATAAGATTTCCTTTGAAAGATACCCATAAATCCGTTTTATTGGAAACATTATTTTTTCTGGAAAATATTTTTACTTTTCTAAAGAATAAATTTTACTTTTTAACTTTATATAAAATAAATGATTTAATTTATATTTCTTAAGTCATTTATATCTTAAAATGAGAACTAACTAATTTAGAGTAAAAGTTTTCCTCAAGTCAGATGTTCATTGAGATGTTCAGTATGTAATAGTCGTTAACTGATTATGATATTTTGTTTTGTTTTATTTTTATTATTTATTTAATTGTATTTGCTTTTCTGTTGTAAACATATATAAACGCTTAGCTTTTCTTTTATGGCCCTTGTCTGGACGTCTATAAGGTAGTTGGTAGTATAGTAAGTGGGTAGTTAATCTCAATGTGGTTTACATTTGATAAGCAAGCGTCTTGATTGCCAGACCAACAAAAGCGTTGACTAGATCTTCATATTTTGTAATGGCAAAAGTTCAATTACAATTGCAATTACACATTCTCTTCCTTCCTTTTTACTACTCATCATCAGGTATAAGTCACCCATAGTTCATAATCAGGGGCAACCATTACAAATTGCCATGCAACCTTCAAATGAAGACCCGTCAAAAAATATACGAAAAAAAAAACTTCAAACGCAAATCGCCGCCTAGCCTAGTTTCATTCGATTTCGATGTATATATATATATATATATATTTTTTGGGGGGTGCTACCAGATTTATAACCAGTTAATGTATGTTCAGGGGATGTCATCGATCATGGCGGCGTGCTTTCTATGTTGTCGTCGCTTGTCGTTTGTTTGTTCCTCTCTCTGCTGCCGAAAACTTAATCAAATAAACTAAATTACTCTAGCCCATGTGAAATATCATTCTCAGTTTACAGTTTTCGTTGTCGTCGTCATCATTATTGTAGTTGTAGTTGTATTTGTAGTTGTCGTTGTATTGTGTCGTCGTCAAGTCGCAAATCAAAGGCAGTCTAATCGAAAACTAAATGAAACCAAGTAAGTAAATTTTTGCCGACAAAGGTAAAAATGCTTGGCCACGCTTTACTAAATTATTATAAATTATGTTTCTTATCGTCGATTGATAAGAGGTGTGTGCTTGTGTCTGTGTGTATGTGTGTGTGTGAGTACTCACCATCTTTGCGATCCCGATTTCGATTCGTTAACGTGGATGTTGTCGTTGATTGAAAGTTATTCAAGTGTGTGCTATCCAAACTATTTGCTACGGCGGTCATGGAGCTATGACTATCACGAAAATCACCAGTTTCGGCCCAAACTGAAAAGAATAAACCAGCAAACGGGCAAAGAAAAATATACAAAAAACATTAATGTTTAAAAAAAAGTTAAATAGTATATGAATGTTTTATATATATGTATGTATGTATATTTATGTATGTGTATAGTGTTTTGTCTGATTGTAGTTTGTGCCTTATATTCTACTCTATAAAAGGCAGCTTCAAGCTGCTTAAAAGCCCATAAAAATTCTCATAAAAGGATTTATGTGCAGGAGCATAGTTTGAAATGGGCTTTTGGTTAGCACGATTAAGGATACAAGGAGGCCATGCTCTTATAACTAAAAGAGGCCAGCTTAATTGCTTTAATGAAGCATCTAAGGAAAACGTAAAGGATAAGATAGATACAGGAAAGAAAAGAGTGTAAGTAAGAGTAGTTTGATTTTCCAATGGATTAAGTTTTTAAATATAACCAAATTTACATCTTAAATAAAAATATATTACCCACTCAATTAAATGCAATAATTACCCTAGTTAGTCATGCCTCTTTTCATATTAATTGTTTTACATATTGATATATTTCACAGCCTCCGTTTGGACCTATATAGATTTATGTCTTTGGAAATTGATTTTGATCATTTGGTTTTCCTTTCTTCCCCCCAAGGTGTGTGCCCATATGGCCTAGGGTCTTGACTTCCTGGTCTTTGTCTACACTTAAATCTTATGAACTGACTTCCTGGCCATTGCCGTTAACATTCTTGGATAATTTATGGCCTTTTCACATGTTGAACACAATTTTATGTGGTTTTTAAAGTGCCAGAGGCAAAAACTCCCGCAGTGACATTTGAAACAATTAGCTCTTGGTGTGAAATTTGTTAATACTCGAGGGGGTGCAAAACACTAATGTCAAATGAGATGCCTGCTCAAGGTTCTGGCCTATTAAATGAATTAATTACTTTGGCATTTTTGATGTTCAAAATAATTTATGCCGATGACAACAGCATCATATGGTGTTCAAATATTTTTAAGTTATACCTTCAAATTTATTTTATAAGATTTGAGCAAAGAAAATTGACCAATTAGCCGTGAAAATAAATGAAGAAATTTAGGAGTCTGACTAAGAACTAAGAACACTTTTTTTTTTTGGTCAATAATATATGGAATCTGCTTAGTTATTTATCAAAAGTAAAACCAAAATTCAGAGAAGATATTTATAAAAAGTTTCCAATAAAGTAATATATAACAACCAATATAATACATATAATGATAATATATCCGAACTATTCTATTTGATAAAGATTAAAAATGGCTTCTCTGAAATCCAAAGCTTTTTATCATCTTAAAAACAAAACTTTAGAAGGTAAAAACAAAGTCAAGAAATTTCTAGAGAAACTTAACAAAAGGATTATCTATCGTATTAAAAACAAGACAATTCTAAGAAACTTTTAGGTTTCTTTAATCTTATTAAAAATAAGTCAATTCTAAGAACCCTTTAGACTTCTTTTTACTCAGTAAAAGAAAACTTTAAAATTTTCTCTTTGATTAAGTAATTCTTGTATTTTTTTTTCTTTTGCCATGAGCCATGCTATATTTTTTAATTTTATAAATGAATCTTGTGATTTTATTATCGCCTCATTACAATCTTAAATGCTTGTCGCCCCTCCTTTCCCTACTTTCCCTGTTGCCACAAACGATTCGCCTCACTTAATAGCTGCTGCTGCTGCTGTCTGTCTGTTCCCATTTTCAACCTGGTCATGTCTTTATAGGAAAAAAAAAAAGACGAAAAAAAAAATGGGTCGTCGCCTCATTCAGAATCGTAAAAATATTTTCTTAACGACAACAACACGGTCTAAAAAACGCAACAAAAATCACGTACCGCAGCGATTTTTATTTGTTTAAATATTTTTAACAAAATGCTATTCCTATTTCTTTTGGCTAGCGACTAATTTGAGTTTGATTTTCTTTCTACTATTTGCCTTGCCTGACAGGTCCAACAAATTTGTTTGCTGCTGTTGTTGTTGGGTGTTGTTATTGCTGGTTTTGGTGTTGCTATTGGTGTTGTCATCTGTCAGTTGGCGTTGACATTTGTAGCAGCAGTTGTCGCGAGAGTTTTACAATATTTTTCAAGGTTTGCTCGGACCGTGTGAGTGGCAAGTGTCAATTGTAAGTGGGCGTATGTATGTATTTCTCGTTCTCATTTCCCCATTTTGCACATGTCAAAAGTTGTGACAACAAGTGTCACAGTCACTTTCGATTTTTTTGGTTTTTTTTTCTTTTTTTTGTTTTTATTTGGCAGCCATTTTGCAGAGGCGTGTTTTGTTTTTGTTATTGTTGTTGTCATTGTTGAGCAATGAGGAATGGTTATTTGTTATTTGCCTTTTTGACTATTGTCATTAGCCAAACAAAAGTCAAACCAAACTAAAAGTAAACACACCCCTTGGAAATGTAACTATTAATCAAATGATAGGGCAAAAAAATAAAAAATTATTAGAAATAAATTTCTGCCTTTGCAATGATTTTGATTTTTCTTTTCCCCCTCCATTCATCTAGGTAAAAGTAGAAGTAACTGCAACTGTATCTCTATCTGTAAATGTATCTGTAACTGTATATATATATGTATTTCAGGGCTTGTGCACATTTGTCCATTCATAAACATTTTTCCACACATTTTCACAAAAACTTTTGACACACGACACACGGCAAAACAGACGAAACAATAAATTATCCTGCCCAGGACTGTCAAACGGAAACCCAAAAGACCAAAACAAATAAAAACCAAACAAAGGGATCGAGAAAGAAAGAGACAAAACTAAAGACCAAAATAGAGAGGGAGAGAGAGAGAAAGAGATAACTGGGATGCTATGTCCTTTGACACAGAGGACCAACAAAAACGAAAGATGAGGGGAAAAAAAAGAATTGAGAAACGTTTACTTGTAGAATTTTGGGTGACCAAAAACAAACGATTAATGTGACAGTTCAGTTTGGAATTTAGCAAAACAAACACACAGAGAACACAAAGGACTAATAGAAGGACCAGGATAAGGCAAACCTATTGTCATTCCCTCCCTCTACTCTTTTGGCAATTGACAGAGCTTCTGTTCTTATTTTGACAAGTTAGTTGCTTTGCTTCTTGGTCCACTCAAAAAGGCAAAAAGAAAAAGGGTTAAATGCTTGGCGGTTTTTCCAATTTCATGCTACATTTGTTCAACAAAAAGTGTTAATGGTTAAATGATTTTTGTAGCCATATGCTGAAATTTTTAACCACCCTTTCCATTGACTAATACCCATTCCACTTTTTCTTTATTTGGAATTAGCCTAATTCTATTTGACAGTAGTTATAAAAATTAAGCAATAGGAAAAAAGTTAATTTTTATATCTTGCAAGCATCTACAAAAGTTAATCCAATGAACATAGACATATGTTATGGCCATATAATGAGCTAGAAAAACTACAGGACATTCAGGACCAGGCAGATAACCAAGACATAAAAATCACTGCAATAACATTGAGTTCCAACCCCTGAAGTGACCCCAAACTCAAATTGCATTACAGTCCAAAAGACCAAACAAAACCAAAGCGAACCAAAACCAAAGCAGAGTTCTAGCCACATTTCTGGGTCTAGGTCTGGGTCTGGGTCTGGGTCCGGCAAGCTCATTAGTTGAGACTACAGATAAGGCAAAGACAACCTCTCAACCTAACCAAAAAAAAAATATGTCCAGACTCGTTTCCACTCTTATCCATACGCCCCATGTTTGGTTGTCAGTTGTGTCTTCTGTAGTTTTCCACTGCAATGCCTTTTTCAGTAATTTTCCCAACTGTCAGCTCAAATTTTTGCTTCAGTTGATGCCATTGGGTCATTTCCTTTACCAAACAAGAAACGAGCCAAAAACCAAAAGCAACCTCCACACCGACAACTGGACAAGTTTGTTTCCTTAGATAATCTCTAATGCGACATTTTTACGAAATTGTACGATACCGTATAATGAGAAAAAAGGAGACGGACAAAGACGAGCCGTACGTACCGGCAAGTGGCCGGAACAATCCGCAATGAAGTTATCCCGCTTGTGGGATAGTCGAGACAGAATGAGGTAATTGCGGCGAGGGTGAAAGAAATGTAGGATAGTAAAAGGAATGGGGGGGGGGGGTGGGGGGAATATGGCAATGGGAATGGGTGAGTGAATGCGAATGTGGCTGGTTGCCATAATGACATTATAATTTATATAAACGAAATCAGTGTTTGAGCATGGCGAGTGTTAGCCAGGATTGATATATGGTTGCCATTTTCCCATTCACCAGTCAAACTTAAAGTGGGCGTTGCCAAACTAACTACAGTGGTTAAAATTTACTATATAGTTAAGAAAAATATATATTCTTATAGCATTATCTTCTCAAAGTTGATTTTATAAATTGCCTTGTAATTAATTACAGTTTTCCACTTGATATATTTTAAGCCATTCAATGGCAACTGTCACCCACTGTACCTTGGCATTTTTCGTTTATCCATAGTCCTGGCCTGGCCTGGTCACCACTTGCAATTTATGGGGTGTTTGGTATGTGTTTGCAATGCCAATTCCAGCACAATGATCTTTTGTTTTTGCGGTTAGTTTTCGGTGTGACATATGTGAGCAATTTCACAGAGATTTACTAGAAATGTACTAAAGATTGCCTCGATTGTTAAAGCCAAATAAGTAAGCTTTAAAATACTGTAACCAAAATGGTGGCAAGAGTATAGAAGAACAAAAGAAAAAAATAATCGATAAAATGTATTTATATTCATAAAGAAATGCTGTAGACATGCCCTGACAAATATGGCCGTCAGCCTGGAATTTAAAGTAGCTGACTGGCTGTATCCTTAACAGGAAATGAATGGTTATGTTTGTGTGTGTGCATGTATCTACCTTTTCTTTCTCTTTCTCTCTCTCTCTCTCTTTTTTTGGTTGCCCTGTGTCTAGGCGTCTAGGGGCTGGGGACATTGTTTATGCCCTTTTAGACCCAGAGCAGACCTGGTTGCGATTACCGTTGTTACCATCGTGGACCCATGCTGCACGTGCCATTAACACTTGGTAACAACAAACAATAGACAACATATGCGATAAGACAAAGATTTCATCAGAATTTCAAGCTCGAGAACTCTCTACATAGATATCTAACTACTGAGTCGGCAATTTCATAATTTTATCAACGACATCAACCCACAAACACGCACAAAGACAAATACTCTATCTTAACGATATCTGTAACGACTTGGCAAACAATTAAAGAAACTTGTAAAAAAACAAGAAAACATTTTACTATTTGTAGAGTAACCAACAAAATAAAAAAAAGAAATAAATAAACATATGCACAATATATGTATGTATGTACATACATAAATGCATATACATTTATATATGTATGTATGTATATATAATGTATGTTAACTGCTCTGATTTGGTTGTGTTGATTTTTGGGTTTGCTTTCAGCAAATAGTAAAAGAAATAACAACCAAAAAGATACATTTGTATATATGTATATATATACAGATATATTTAGGGAGATAAGTCTCTAATTACTTTGCCATGTTGATATGCCTGGGACAAGGTCAGAATGTATATAAAATTACATATAAAAATTAGTAGGGAATAAATTAAAAGATAATATGCGAATTTTATTCACAATTGTTTCTTTTGTTTAGTTGTAAATCATTTGTAATTAGTTTCCAATGAGAGAGCTGACTTAACGATAGTAAATCTTTTTAAGTTTCAAAAATAGATAAGTTTTAGAAGTTAAAAAATTTTAAGTATTTTTCGAATACCTTTATATAAATATTTATTAAATTTACTAATGAATAGATCTTTTAATTGTTGCATGAATTGCTGTAAGATTATGAATTGCTGTAGAGATTATGTCATATAATAAATACCCATACCAAGGACAGAAATTAAGATCCAATATAAGATATATATATGTATATATATCATAAATGGTACATCTTATTCATGAATACACGTACAAGTTAAGAAATTAAAATCCAATATAAGAAATATAACATTTGAATACTTCTTAGCTGTCTATCAATGAAAATTCACTTTCTAAAAAGTAAAAAAACCAGGCCAATCATTCTTTCTTTCTGAGCATAAAAAGTATTAACTAATTGAATACAAATTTAACATATTATTAAACTTTTTTTAAAATAATATTATTATTCATAATATTTTGAAGTGTTTTATAACATTTTTATGAGCCCTGAGAAGAGAACGAGCCAAACAGCTGCCGGCAACATAATTCAAAAGCAAAAGAAATCTACTTCACACATTAAAGAGTTGTCGTGGGCTTTAAAAAAGTATTAACTTTATTTTTTTTTTATTGTTTTACACGGTGCTTGGCATAATAAAAAATCGTTGTCTTTCGTGTCGTTTTGCTTCTTTTTTTTTTTGAGGGGAAATTAATGGAGAAACGTGAACTTGAAATCCTTTGAGCGCAAAAAGCGAAATAAAAACACGCACAAAATCCATAAAATGAAAATGAGCCAATGTTAAAATAAAACAGAAAGATAGAGAGAAAAAGAGAAAATATCAGAAGAAAAGAAACTAAAAAGGTGAACATAAAAAACTGCAATAATAAAAAATTATTTCCACATATAAATATTTATATAAATAACTTGAATTTTTCCATAACACAAACAAATTGTGGGTGTGCGCGTGTGTGTGTGTGGGGTGTGTGTTTTAAAACATTTATGGATTGAGTTGACCATTAAATTGGCCAATAATTGAAAATCCAATTGCCCGTCTGGTCCAGGCATTTGGGCACGTTGCGTGGCCATTATTTAAACAAGAGCGTAAACAATAACGATAACAGCAAACAGAATCAGAGTAAAATTTGTTACCAACATTTCTGGTGACTTGACCCGAACTCCGACCCCGTACACGACCCCAACTCGCCATGACCCGCACCTGCAACTGCATCCGCATTGCTGAAACACAAATGTAAACGTTGTTTGTCTGGTTCTGGCTCCTGGCTAGGACTCTTATATCTGTGTCCGTGACTAGGTGTATGTGTGTGTGTTTGTTTGTGTCCGTGTCAAAGGATAACTGCAGTCGTGCATATTTTAAATGCGCACAATTTTTGTGTTAAATTGTTTTGGCACGCAAATAAATATCAGGACATCTGTGTCCAAATAAAACCAGGAATGTAACCACCACCAAGGATACGGAGGGCAAAGTTTGTGAGGCTGTTAACCCGTAGAGCAACTAAACGAAAACCTGGAAACAGGTGACAGCTAACAAATCTCTAACCAAAAATAGACAAATATATATTACAGAAATGGTAAAAAAAAAGTGGGCAAAATAAAAATGTTTTAAAGTTTTATATTAACTATGTAAGGAAAGAAATGAAACAGATTTGAAATTAGATAACGAAACAGAAACTGATAAAGTTAGAATCTTAATATATGTATATATAAATTAACTATATCTTTTATAAACCTGTAGAGAAGTTCATCCAAATTATTACTGATTAAAAAATGAGCGAATAATAAAATAAATCTACAATTCTTTGTACATCGAAGTGGTTAATTAATTGCTTAGCATTTGCTGTGGATGTTAAGTAATATTATATATATTAATAATTCTAATATAAATTAAGTTTTTAATTTTGAAAAAATATCATACTGAATTATTCATTTGGTTTGTCTAATATCGACATAAATGCTTAAGTTTTGTATCTATAATCGACTCTGTTATTGATGCTGATCAAGAATATACATACTTTATTTCCGGTCGGATACTCCCTTGAAAGCTTATTAATGAGTTTTACATGATTAAGAAAAAAGTTATGAAAAGTTCCCTTGATATCTATTCGGTTAAAAGAATCTTTTCTATAGCTTAGAAAATTCGATTTAAATTTTTCAATTTTATTGAACGAAATGTGAGATTATATATTGAATATTATATTGAATTAATATATTTATTTATCGACTGAATCGAATGCATATATATAGAGAGATATCAAATCTTCAAAAATAATTGTATTGCAATTGAGTTATCAATATTATCCCCCATCAAAGGTGTTATATTACTCATCCTATAGAGGATCTTCCTTCACTTCTATATCGAGCCACATTCAAATTCCCATAACAATTAGCCTAAACGGAACAACAAACACTTGACTACAATGCACATATCAAATTTCCAACATCATCGACGACCCTCTACAGCATCCATGAAAGAGAAAAAAAAAATCAAGGGAAATGGAAAAGGCAAAAGGAATGGGAATGGGAATGGGAACGGGAACGGAAAAGAGAGTGTTGCCTTCGGCACTACGCCAGAAGGGTGCTCAATTAGCCGTGACATGAGCAACAAAATTGAAATTTGTTTAGTGCGTTTGTATTTTGTGTTTTTTTTTTTTTGTGTTCCCTTTGTAACGCTTTTATGAAGATTATGCGCTAATGATTACACAATGATTATGAATATGCATGAGGAAGATTAGGAGTGGGAGTGGTTGTAGGAGTTGGAGAAGCTATAGCGACAAGTGGCCAAAAATGAATAAACTTTTGCACACACACAAACATAAAATGATGAACACAAGTTATTCAAGAGCCGTGAATGATAACCATAACGAATGGAATATTGAAATGACAACAGCTGCCGTTGACACTTGCAAAAAGGGAAGAAAACAAAAAAAAAACAAAAAAACACTATACTAAAAGTAAAATTTAACAATGAAGGCAATGTGAATATAGACACTTGTTGATAGCAGAACAAATATACATTTAGTTTGCTTCAAATACAATATCTTTCTGTTTTCTTTCTTTTTTTCTGGTTTTCTTTCTCTTGATGTGAATTATGACCGCATTAATTAGTTGTAAATTCGTAAGATGTCGCTGGCAGGGCCCCATAGATATAAATTTGATAACAAATTGCCCACAGAATTGTGTCCGTGTCCGTATGTGTGTGTGTGTGTGTGTGTGTGTGTGTATGGATGTCTTCTTTATTCGATACTTACTTCTGAGTTTCTCGAGCGGTTCGTGTTTGGGTGTGTGTGGTGGAACAACACCATGATGCGGATGCTGACTATAACCACCAACCAGATCCTGTCCGGCGGCTGTGTGATGCAAGTGACTGAGACTGCTGATGGGCATCAGACTCGAAATGGCGGGAGAGATGCTAACCGATGAGCTGGAGTCATGCAGACTATGATGACTGTGCAGATGGTCAGTGCCAGAGGTGCTGCTACCTCCGCCATTCACTGTCGAGCTGCCAGTGCTGCCACTGCTCAGGGCTGTGCTTGTGGTAGTTGCACTCTCCGCCGATCCAGCAGAGCCAGCACCATTGGCTGTGCCCGCACTGACCAAATCCTGTAGGCAAAGGCCTGTGGATTCGGCTGACATGGCCTCTAGGCCATTAAGGGCACCGCCAACGCCCACACCAACACCGCCGCCTCCATTGACTATGCCGCCCGGACCGAGAGCTGTGGCTGAACTGGTGACAACGCCAAGTCCACCGCCAGCAGCACCACAACCGCCGGCGGCGGCGCGGTCCATGCCTAGATACGTTGGAAAAATGGTGGAGAAACTTTGGGCCACAGCCTGGTGCGGCTGATGATGGTGATGCAGGGCGGACTGCTGATGCGCTGGATGCGCCGGATGCAGTGGCGGCAGATGATGATCTCTGCCAGTGAACTTCGTCGTGACGACGTCCTTAAAATGTTGCAAGAATGTCGTCGTCTTGAGGCCGGTATCTTCCAACTGTGGTGAAAGCAAATCCAAGATGTGGCTGTGTCAGAGCTTGCGAGAAGCTGCAAAAATAACAACAACAAAGAAAAGGAGGAAAAATGTTTATTAAAAGTATAAAACAATTGGAGTAATTTTTCTTAAATCAGGCATATACTTTCACTTGCATTTTCATTTCGAAAATGTTTATCTGTTTTAAAACTTGGAAAATATCTTCTTCTGTCACTGTACAACTTAATTATTTGTAGATACTTTCGCTTTATGCCAAGCCTTTGTATCTATATGTATGGCTACCTGGTAAAGTCAACGCCAGTTAGCGAGCATTGCCTTTTATTGCCATAAGGCAAACATTGAGCTTAACCCAAACACCAGGAGAACGGCAACTTAACACCAGAAACGTCAAGGGGTTAATACCACATCAGGGCCCTCGATTGCCATGCTCATGCTCTACGGATGGGATGCTGTTGATGATGCCGGGGAGTTTGCTTTGTAACCAAAGACTGCCTTTTTGGTAGTGTATCGTAAATTGTATAGGGGGCGAGAGACGTTAACGACTTAAGTTGCCAACGCAGGCCACGACACGGCAGAATGAGCCGATTCCCTTTAGCCCCCCACTCAACCACCGCCTACATATGGCACAACACACAACCATTCTTATCAGTTGGAGAAATAAAATATATATGTACATATAGAAAAAGAAACAGAGAGACCAAATAAGAGAGAGAGAGAGAGAGAGGGAGGCATAGAGAGTAAGAGAGTTGCGATAACTCTTATCAATGTAAAAATATTTACATTTCTGTGAATTTTCCTCTTTTTTTTTATTGCCTCATGGTTGGCTGGCAGAGACTGCGAATTTTGTGGTGCTTTATTCGCTTTTTTTTCTCTCTCTCTCTTTTTTCTAGATTGTTTAATAATTTCAGTTGTTCGTTTTGGGGCATCTAATAAATTTATTATTATAAAAATATAACAAAACTCTATTGACATTAGCAACCGAAAATAGCCATAAATGATTATAAATCAATTAGCCAGATTGTCTATGGCATATACAAAAAAAAAAAAAAGAGGTAAGTAAGTTTACTTTACTCTCCATTTAGCTGGAAGCTTCCCCTTTCTCTCTCTCTCTCGCACAGTCTTCTATCTCTCTCTGTTTCTGTCTGTCTATTACCGTAACCCCAGACTGGGGAGCGCTATCAGAGCAAACTTAAATGCGAAACTTTGCAATAATAATAAATTCTTATCTAATCTCAATCATAACAAAATAAAAAAAAAACTCATTCAAAACTAAAATAAATTGTTGTAAAAAGAAAAGAAAAAATAATTTATAAAGAGCATAGAATATAAAAGCCAAATACAAGAAATTAAATAAACTATATAAAGAAATATAAAAAAAAGACAATAAAAAACATATAAATTCCATTGTCTAGCCATAAATTTAAAGTAAAGAAGAGACAAAAAAAAAATGAATAGAGTCAAATGTTGGAATTAAAAATAAAAAATAATAATTATGAAAATTTAATTCGATTTGGCCATGTCACTTTCGATTTCCACTTTGGTTAAATTGAATACATTCATATATCCTACTTGATCTCCACTTGATCCCAAGTGGATTAGTGTGGCTGTAATATTAAATCGCTTTGCGGTTATATTTTAATAACAATAATAAACATAATTTCACTTTAACTTGATTTATTTACAATGTGACTTTTGATTGTTGGCTTCGTTATTCGTTTAATATTATTATTATGGTTGCTATTGTTGCTATTTTTATTGTTGTTGCTATTGTAGAGGCAGACTTTATTCTAGCTACATTATCTGCCGCAGGGCTAATAAATAATTTGAAGAGCAAATCAAAGTGCCACACACATCAACAACGGCAGCAGCAACATCTCCAAATGTATCTTAACTTTTCATTTCAATCTTTTTTATTTTGGTAGATTGTTTTCTGCTTCGTCATTTTATTTCAAAAGTGAGAATTTATTTACATAATGATTTTCTAAGACAAAGAATGCCAGAAATTATTTTATGTCACTTTATTGCCCCTGTGTCCGGTACCAGCAGCAACAGCGCCAACGGCAGCAACAGCCCGTGGTTTTGTGGTTTATTTTTGTGGTTCTTTCTTTTCCCCCAGCCCCCCGACTGAAGGCTTTTTGGGTAAACATTGAAGGTGGCAAAGATCTCTATGTTTTGCCAAGACTTTCAACATGTTTTCATTTCATATTTAATGTTATGATACGTTTATTATTTAAATTAAAGTTTAATCACTTTAGCTAACTCTTTATGTATGTACTGTTTTTTTCCATCTAAATTAAAAGTGGTTACTCTCCACTCTAGTCTAATTGTTTAAGTGACGTCAATCAGGTTACTTTTCGGTGGCCCCAAAAGGCCCCCTTACAAGTTGTCGGCAAATCAGCGACAGTTTATTATTGCAATTTGTTGTATATCATCACTTAGTCTTTGATAATTTATACCTGGCGTGAGAGCGCCATTAAACTGTTCAAATATGTACATCTTTTTATTGATGGGAATATCTTATACGATGAGTATTCCCAGTTATATATTTGCATCTGCTGTGGATAGCGCCAAGTAGTTCGAAACGATTTGGGACTAGACTATAAGCTAATACCAGGAATTGATAACTATTTGGTAAAGATCAAGTTTAACAACTTCAAAGAAAATCTGTAATACTTAATTTTGTAGTTCTTAGGCAACATAACATACTAAAAAATCAACATATTTGACTTTAAATTTAGTAAGATAAAGCTATGATAATTGAAAAAACCAACTAGAAAACTATTTTGTCTAAAAATAGATACTAAAATATGACATTTTATTTATGTATAAGATATTTAATAGACTTCGCTTAAGTTTCTTTTTGATTTTTAATTTATTTTTCTTAACTATAATTTTAAAGCTTTCAAATTTTGTCTGCCTTTGAAGAATAAATTTGTATTAAACTTATGTTACTTAACAAATTATTTACAACTTTATCCGTTTTTCTTTCGAATACCATAAAATGTATGTAATGTATTTCAACACTTTAATTGATTTAAAATCGATATTAGAGTATTCACTCTTATTGGGAAATTTTATTAATCATCTGTTAACATACATTTTATTTTAATTTAGAAGAGTATTAATAAATTTCTACTACTCCCCTCTTTTGCTTTCCCCTTTCGTTTATCCAATTTTAATACATATATTTATTTTTACCTATCTCAATATTCATTATATTTTAAAAACATGACTTCTTTATTGAAATTCTTTTACAAATACCCCAAGTCAACACGGATCAAATGTATAATCCAATTATTAGTTTTTTATTGGTAGCATTTGTGCCACAATTTCTTACCTCTAATTTATGGAAAGAAATTTAAATTAATCCACTTGGCGCCGTTCAATCGGCAACTGGAAATATATCTCGCCGTCGGTTTTTCTTTTAGATATATATTATTTTTGTTTTAGCAAACTTTCGTTTTGAATTCAAAGTTAATTTTAGTATTATTTTTTGTTGTTTCTTTATTATTTTGTTAGATTTTATAATGGATATATGTGAATGACACTGTTAAGTCGGGTGCAAAATGTTATGCACTAGACAATAAATCAAATTGCTTTACATTTGATGATTTTACACGCGTGGGCTGTGGGTTGGCATTTGAAAATTTATTGATAGATTGTTGTGTTCGCTCTGTTTTTGTTGCAACAGATATTCTATCTATGGATTCCACGGATTTTCTTTCGATGGCTAATCAAAAAAATGCTCGAAAAATCATTTAAGTGCTTTTTATAGTTTTACACACAAACACACACACAGAAAATATACACACAAACACTGACGGGGGCAGGCTCAGTTGAGAATCACAGTGATTATGTTAGTGATTAATTTTAAGTAACTCATGGATATGTTTTTAATGTGACTTTGATGCCCAGCTCTCGTCGCAGTTGCTGTTGTTGTTGATGTTGTTATTGTTGGCAACATTTATACACACTCTCACACAAGATATTTGCGTTGTTTTTCTTTTTTATTATTATTATTATTATTATTTTTGCACAAACAACCCGATGCCGGTATCATCGGCTGTTGATTCTAAATCCGCGTCGGGCTTTACTGTTTTAATAATTTAATCCAGCGCGTAATCAGGGTAAGTATGTATATTCAAAGACTCTTTTGGCTCTGTGTTTTGACGGTAGCTTTACACACACACCTAAAACGGAAACAAAACGCGTCTGCACCCGTAACAGGACGTATCTGAATTGAAAACGAATTCAAAAGCATACGCAAAAGTATCTGTTGGATGTATTTTGTCAGCGACGACGGCAGCGACGGCAGCAGCGAGTAAAATAACGTTTTGTCCGTTGAGAATGTTATGGAGGGGTTGGGTGCAACTTGCACATACGACCACGCACACGCACAGTCCCTGGGTAACCGAATAAGTGTAGCTGTAAAAGCGAACGAGCGGCGAGTAGTTTGTCTTGCGAACGTACGGTAACTACGACCTGCACTGAACTGAATAACGGAATTTGATTTTACCAACTGACTCGCACACGCATCGGGAACAACGCTAACCGCGACGGTATCTTGTATCTGTTGGCTATCTTATCTCTCTGTTCTCTGGCCTCTATGCATTAGTTGTAGTGTGAGCGGGTAGGCAATATTTAGCGAGTAGCGAGTACGATTTAATAGACAAAGTGAGAGCGAGAGGGAAGTTACATTTAGCATGGCAGAGACACACCCCCAATGTTGTCTTTGGTGCGTTATTCTTGGTACTAGCTCTCGCTTTCTTTCTCTCTCTGTCGCTCTCATACCACATATAATGTTTACAGTGCGCCATTGTTAAGGCCTTCCCTGCGCGCGCATATACGCCACAAGGCGCTCTCTCTCTATCTATCTATCTTGCCCTGTATTTCCCTTAACCCCCTTTGGGGACCCTAACGATTTGGTTTGGCCTCTTCTACTGTTTATTATTTAGGCGCTATGCTGCTCTCGAGGGTTTGATTTGTACTTTTGTGGGTCCTTTGTATGTGTGTGTGTACGCACGACCCTTTGCCCCCTGATATTCCTGGTGTCTCTGGCCCACGTTCATACAATTGCTACGTGCTTCGAGCCCGCAATGTTCATAATAATAAGGCTACTTCTATGGCACACAGTTTTCGTTTTGTTCTTTTTGTGTGTTTATTTTTTTTTTTTTTTCTTTTTTTGAGGGCTGGCTGTCTTTTTACTGGGTGTCAAGGGCGTTTTGTTATCCCATTATTCTGCGTTAGCCCGCCATTGTTGTTACCTCCCCGCCTTCCAGCCTGCTAGCCTTTTAGGCGGGTACAGGGTGCGTCCTCTCGATTGCGCACAAATAAATAAATAACTCCTGTTCCTTTTGACGTATTCTCATTGTCTCTGCTGGTGTATGTTTGTGTGTGTGTGTGTGCGTGTGTCTATATGACTTCCTTTCCTCTATTTCCCTTCCCCTTTCCACTATACCTTTGCCGCCCCCTGTTTGATTTGTTCACTCTGCCGCAGTTGGCAGATACTTTTTTTCGTTCTTCGACTGCCATAGCCCAGCAACAAAATTTATTAAAATTCACAACAGCTTTTGTGCAGTTCATAATTTTCGTTTTTATTTCGCATTTGCCTGCCTCTGTGTTTTTATTCAGTTTGTTGTTGGTTTTGTTTTTGTTTCTTATTTCCTAAGTGGCTCGAGTAGAGTGGTGGGGTTGTCCATTGAAGTGGAGTGTCGTGGGGTTGTCATAGAGTGGGTGGTTGGGTGGTCAGGCAAATACCATTGGGCGGGGGGGAGACCAAGTTGGACCGATGAAACTGGCAGATAAAAATAGCCAATTATATGCACATGCATAGACTCGAACATACCTTGTCTTGGAAATTATGTTTATTCTTATTTATTTATTCAAAATTAGTGGATATACTTATATAGATTGATTACTTTAGTCTAGACTCTAAGTCCAAGCAGAATAGATAATGGCACGCAATTACAGTTACAATATCAATATAAATGAAATGTATTAAATAAAAGAATTTTGTTTATATTAAGAATAATCCTTATTTATTATATCGATCTCTACATTTATATATGTATATTATCTGTTTTTTTTTTATTCTACAGACTCAGACTCGAATTTCAGAACTTATTCTGTTAAAGGACTTTTAGAAAATATATTTAAAATATGTTAAAAAAAAATCTCTGATAAAATAAGAAATTAACGAATTCGTTAGATATAAGATATATGGTATATTACAATAAATATTAAAATATTTGCACCAGAACTTATCTTTCAAATATTAAATATATCATTAAGTAGATTCACATTCATATAAATCTTATATTTTATTATAACTGAATCTTATAAATAGCCACTCAACTTTAATTGAAATCGTACAATAAGATAACGATTCATGATTTTCAGCCCAAAAGAACTTTGGTATTTCAGTTGACACTTGCGATATCTGATTGAAAACTTAAATATGAAAAAATGTTAGATTATATTTCATGATTTCATACTTGTTATATTTAAGTACCGTTAGTTAGTTAGTTAGGCAGGTCTTTTAATTTCTACTATATAGTAATTGAGTTTTGGAAGTCTCTACACTTGACTGCTTAGACATTGTCAAGTTAATTTTATCGGTAAATTTACTTTGAAGTCTCATTTCTATTATATAAATTAAATACAATTTTTTCTTTTTCGATTACCTTCATTCTATAGTCAATGGGTTCTATCACTCGAAATGGTCTATTGCCAGGAGTGGTTACACGTACGCACTTTTAATTAGATTTCTATGGAATCTTATATATATTGAGGTAATCATTTGGAATGTAACTTTCACTCCCTTGGCATATATATAAATATAGATTGGAAACACCTGTTTTGTGTGACCCCAAAACAAATGAAAAAGCACACAAACAAAATATAAAAGAAAAAAGGGTTATTCTATCGGGAATTTGTGTGCGTGTTTATGATTATGCCATTTGTGTCTGTTTTGTGATATTTGGGTCCTTTTTGTGGCCCGGCAAAAGCCCATAATCAACGTAGAGTCAACTTACCCTCCCAATTGATGACATGATATCTATTTTTGGTTGTACACTGCCTGCGGGATTTACCCGGTGCACATTTCAATTATAAGAGAAAACAACGTATAGCAAAAATTAGACTTTCGACTTTTTCGATATCATGGGTAAGGCTTTGTCATTTTACTACTGTTATCTAGTCAATTAGACCCAACAAAATGGCGTCCAAGTACAAATGGGGACGTGCCACGAACTGTGCCAGTTATGGTGGAATCAACGAGTGTATGTGTCAGACACAAAGACAAACAGACATACAGACAGACAGAAAGACAATTCTCATGTCAAGTGGACAAGAGGCAAACTAAACTAACTGGCTCATCCTTTGATGCTCTCAACAACTTAATGCCACATATTCATGAAGTCGCACGCACCCACGTTGAAAAATTTCATATGCAAAAGGCGGTGAAAGTGTCAGATCTACAAAAAGTGCTCTCGAAATACATACATATATACAATATATATATATGTACATATATCTCGTGGCATCCCCCTTCATCCAAGTCGCATTCCATATTCGCGTCCGCGCCCTTGTTGTTGTCACCGTTTCCCATTTTAAGCAACTACCAAAAAAAAAAAAAAACAGAAAAAAGAAAAAAGAAAAGTTCACAGGCCCCAGGCACATACAGTTACAAAGTTCAGAGCACAGCAGAGCAGAGCCGAGCCATTGCCTCAGTCGCCAAACTAATCCGACCCTAATCCCGAAACATGACGAAATGAAATACGATGGTGCGTAGGGAGTTGTGCGACAACAAAAGATGTAAAGATGTTCGCTATTCCTAACCCCCTCCCTCCCTCCCATTCTCATCGTTGAACTAATTTTGTATGCCTTATGAGACCATCTGAAAAGGCAGAGAGAGAGAGAGAGAAAAGGGGAGCAAAAAGGGCAATAGAGTTGAAGGGGAGATGAGGAGCAAGCCAACTCTTTCACAAAATGGCGGCATTGATTTCCTGCCGGCGAAGTCAATTTTCAGGATTTGCTGACGGCCTTAGATTCTTTAGTAAAAATCTCTATGGAAAGCACTTCCCGCAAGGAAGTCAATAAACTATATACGCACACGAACGCAAACACACACACACACACATTCTAAGAAAGAGATTCATTTTATCCATATATGGTGTGTTTGTGAGTGTGTGTGTGTGTGTGTGTGTGCTAGTGCGTTCGTTTTTATATTAGTTTGCGTGACATGTCCTTGTTCTGGTTGACATTGCCAACTGAAAAGTCATACGCTCTTTGTTTAACTAAGCTAAAAAGAGTTCAATTTCACTGGCATCGAAATTTGTTTAGAAGTCTTTAAAAACTTTGTTCATATGTATAATAAATATTTGAAATAGTTTTGCTATTTGTTAATAACTAAAAAAATATACAAATCTTTTGAGCTATAATAAAATTTTCTATTAATTATTCGATTCTATTAATTCTCTTTTCTTTTCTCATTTTCTTTTCTTTTTTCTCGTAATCCTTGAGCTATATTTTATGCTAAACTTAATATCTAGTAATTTTCCTATTTAAAAATAAATTTACTAATAAAAAAATATATTTTCGCTAAATTTTACAAATTACTCTATATATTTAATGGTGTTAAGCCTTTTTATGCCTTAAATCTTTTGACTGGGAACTCTCTTTTTCTAAACCATATCATCTATTATACCAAATATGGTTAATAAAATTGATTGTTCATAAAAATGTGATCTATTGCAATTATGTATATTCACTATCCTTAAGTTGAGGAATTGATAAATATCAATTTGTATACTATAGTAAAGAAAATCTTTTTAAGATTTGCTTTTCTAAATAACTTTTCTTTTAATGAAACAAATTTAATACAACTTCTTTAGAAGTAAATAGAATTTAATGCAATAAAAAGAATGAATTAAATGATGTCAAAGGCTTAAACTTAGTTAAATACATTACTCTAAGCGCAATGAAAAATGAAATAGTAAATAGAAAATGAAAATAGTAAAATAGTAAGAAAGTTAAGAATTAATTAGAAAATGTAACAAAGAATCAGCAGAAAATTCCACTAGCTTTTGCTTTAGATTAATCTATTAATTACTAATAAAAATACTAAATTTTACTAACTAAAATTTAAAGTTTTACACCATTCATTTACATTTATCAATTTAAACAATCAACAAAATAAAATATTATTATTTATATTTCTATACAGAATTGATCTTATAAACTAAATAATTTTGGTCATGCAGTCATAAGAAATAAATCTGATAGAAAAAATGTAAAAGACATATTTCACCAACAATCTGTTAACTATCAACAATTTTACCGAAATTCCAAAATAAATTACAAGACTAATTAATAAAAGCCAGCCACAAAGGAAGGAGAAATAAAAAAATACAACAACAGAAAAAGTAAGAAAAAAAGAGAAAGGAAAAGGCTGGAATGGCCTGAATTGGCAACCATGGCAATCAAGTCCTGCCCACAGCCACGTCCTGAGCAGCATATCGATTTAAATTAATTTTTGTTAGAGGATGCTCAAGCGAAAATCCTCCATTACCGTAAAGTACTTGTAACAAAGTCCCCAATGGTGGGTGTCGCTTGGTCCTCTCATGATGTCGCATACATATGCTGGACGCGACACAAAAAAAAACGAAACCAACAAAAACAACAGAAAACAGTAACTGGAAATGGAGTTGGGAACTGAAGCTGATGTTGGCTATGGCAGGAGTTGGAGTCGGTGATGTTGGTGTAAGAGCAGACGGCAGCAGGCCAAACAAATTAAGCGACACATATCGCCGGATGGATGCGGCCATGGAGCCGCATAATTTCGAACGTGAAAAAATAAAAAAAAAAGGAAGAATTTATATACATACATACATATATATATATATATATATATGATGACATTTCTTTCTCCTGCGGAACTCTCGACCAAAGTTACATCGATTGTTGGCCGATTTATGCGCCGCACGTGGTATGCGTGTGTGTGTGTGTGTGTGTGTGTGTTGCGGCAGCAGGTCCTGCAACAGGAGCAGGACTCATGCCCCACTACTACAACTACATCATCATGATTATAATCATCATCATCTCACGCACGCACACACACTAACCCATTCCATATTTCAAACCGCTACCCTCTCTCTCTCTCTCTCTTTCTGTCTCTCTCTATCTCTCTCTCATGGCAAAGGCTCTTATCTCCAGCCATTCCACAATGCATTCACTTACTCGCTGAATTGCTTTCGGCTCATTCTATTGGCTATGCGAGTGGGCCACTCGTTGCTTATTGGCCACACCCATCTACTGTATGTGTGTGTGTGTATGCGAGTGTGTGTATTTATTCTGGTTAAGGGTGTGGTCTCTGGTGGATGCGCAAAGACAAAAAATTCGAATGATGAGAGCAAACTGATGATTTCCCCTCTTGGCTGTTGCATTTCCTTTGCTTGGGTTTTTTTTGTTTTGTTTTTTTTTTTTTTTGGGACCAAATTGAGTACCAAGTTTTGAATGGTAGTGAAACAGCTGATTTTTGTTTGTTGAACGGCCCATTGGGAATAAAAACAAGGAAAAGAAAAAATATTATTATAATTAAGTAAATTCTTGATTGAGTTTATATGTAAAATATTTTTCATTATTTTTCCAAACTCTAAATCAATAAATTGCTCAACTTTCTGGTCGGTATAACTTCAAAGCTCAAATCCATGGAGCACCACCCAACCACTCAACCATTTTTAATGCAAAAGCCAACATCAAACAAAAGGAGAGAACTTTCAACTGTTGCCGGCAGGCATAAAAAGAGCCGACTTTTTTTTTTTGGTTAGTACATATGATCTCAGACACATTCAATATCGATATTATCGATACATATATAGAATTATAAGAATGTTTGACGCAGTTTCCGTAATTGATTAATAAATCATAAAAACAACAACACCACACACACACAGACACAGTTGCCACATCATTGAATATAAACGGTAGCGAAGAGTAAAAGAAAAAAAAAATATTCTTATCAATGGGTCCCAAATGGCTGCCACCAGTTTCACCTGGGGAGTAGAAGGGAAGGGGGAAAGTGGGTGTATTGGGGGTTGGTTGCTTTACTGCGGCCAATGTAATCCATCAAATTTGTTGTACATATTCCATTTTGGAGTGGGAATAAGCAAAAAAAAAAGTAGTCACATCAGAGACACCGCCGCCCAATGTCGAAAAGTTTGATTTTCGGCTTTTTATGCGCATGGATTAAAATGGGGATTACAATATCAAAATGTTTGCTAATGATTTATAGCAAACGAAAGACAACGACGACGACGACAGCAGCCAGCCAGTCAAAGCGAGTTCCGTCGAGTTCCTATATATTTACACATAGACGCCTTCCCGCCGCAGTCCCTATATAGAGAGAACCCCATACTTCATTCATTACGATTCCCGGCCATATGTCCGATTTATGGTTTGCATGCGTGGAACGTGAGAAATATTAGACTGACTTAGTCCAGTGGTTCAAGTTGGTAAGCCCCATGGATCAAATACTCCCAAGTAAGGTGGTGCTGTTTCTATTGCTTGTGCTGGCGATGAAAGTGGTTCTCTTTCTCTGTGACGTTGATGTATGAAATTGTATAATTTAAGATCTGTTTATATGTATTTCCATATTCCACTTTATATATATATTTATATATATATATTTATAGATATCTAGCTAGACGGGCAGGTGTTTAAAATTTTTACCTATTCTCACGGATTTGGAAAAGAAAGTCAGTTTGGGATTTATACTGTAACATTGTTTGATTAGTTTACAATTGTGTATATTGGATTAAAAGATGATGTCTTGAGTTAACTACTGTATTTACTTAGTATTTATATATATTTATCGTAGAGTGTGTGGGCGTGGGAACATTTTTGACGAAATGAAAAGGGTGAGATTAGAAATTGTAAGTTTATTTAGTATAAATATTGAAACTATTTATTTGTCGTGTAGTTACTATGAGTTATCTCTTGGAAAATTATTTCTTTTAGTATCTAAAGACTTTTATATTATATATATAATTATTATATAGTCTTTGTCTAATCCTAAACCCCATTGAATATTGTCATACACTTTAATCCCAATTCTCGCAACAAAATCAAAAAGGAAAACAATAGAGAAAAACTTATGTTTCATTTCTATAAACAATCACATTCAGTTGCCAAGTGTCGCATCATCTTCATATCCCTCACACACCACACACACACACACTCACACCCAAAGCAAAAGAAAAACCAACAAGGAATTTAAATTGAAATTATTTATTTTTGCATTTTGAAAGCGTTCGCGCGTGTCAAGGATTTCTCACGCGCCCGAACCAATGACTAACTGAGGCCAACCCCTATATCTAACCCATGCCATAATATACCCCACAACCCCCCACCCTCTATCTCTCTCTCTCTCTGTCTATGTTTTACTCAAACATTCATTGTGCCAATGGAGGAACAACAAAGTCACCCGCTTTTGCTTTTTTAATTTAAAAAATATAAAAATAACAAAGCTCAGCACTCGGCGTGTACTTGTATTCAAATGTCAAAGTCTCAGGCAAAGTCTCCCCCTTTCTGCAAAAATAAAAAACCCTCCCCGTCCCTACCCACCACACTTTCAATAGATGGGTTCTGGATGCCGTAGCAAGGCTTGTAAATCAGTCGGTGAAGTCGTCGGCGGCATCTTATCTGACAGATATATATATATATAAGCAAACATTTTCCATTGCTTATCGTGAAATTCAAATTGTGAGATTTTCCCTCAAAGTAACAATGTTTGAAACAGAAATTGTATTGAATGCTAAAAGAAAATTTATATATATAAAAAGTATTCTGTTAGAAAATATTTTATACAATTTTTATAACCAATTGATTATTTTCTTTATAGTAAAAAGTAGATAATATTTTTCGTTTGAGAAAATCAAAAGAGAATGTCAAAGGACAAAATTCTAAGTAAAGCTCTTGAAATTATTAAAAAATACTAGCTATTTAAAGTTCCCCAAATTTATCAAGTTTATATTAAAATTCTAAAAATTTAATATATTTTTATCAAAAAAAATTATTATTTATGAATAAATTAATTTTTAAAGCCTTTTATGGCATTTAAGCCTTATGGTTGAAACTTGGTAAATAAGCCTATGATTATAATAACAAAACAGTCTAAAATTGCAAGGGTATACAAACTTTGGCAAGATCGAAGTGATCTTCTTTAATATTTTGTATATAATATTACTTCTCTCTAGAATACATTTAAATTCAAGTGTATCTACATATAATTATATGTTTTCCCTTTTAAATGCAAAAGTGAAGTCCCCCATTTGAAAGATATTCCCATATAAAACCTAAAAATTTAGAATAAGCAGTAAGCTAACTTGTTAAAATCTGTGTGAGAACTTAAATATAAATAAATATTTGTATTCTACTATTATTTATGACCTAAATCGTTCAAAGTTTTTTGACTTGATGGCATTTAGTAATCTCATCTAAATCATATTTGAAAATAAATAAATAATAGTAAATTTCCCTAATGCCACAAAAAAACTATTTGTAGAATATATATCAGCATTCCTTTTGTCCCCTTTTACACATTCCCCTGGGGCAATACCTTCTCTAAAACTGAACCATCAGCTGTCTTTAATTTCGCAATTAAATGCTTAACTTTTACAGCCAGAGGTAAGCCGGCAAACTAACTACCAATTTGGCTACTGTATGTGCATTGTTGTCCATGGACAACAACGGATGGCATATAGTGTGATTGCTATAACTATAGCTATGGCATTGTTCATTCTGTCCAGTTTTGCTGCTATCAGCAACAGCCAACGGCTAAGCCGGCTTGTCAATTTTGTATAAAATTTATTATTTTATTTGCGTCAGGTTTTGTGTGTTTTTTTTTTTTTTTTTTTTGTTTAGATTGTTTTGTGTTTTTTGCGTTTTTTTTTTTTTTTTTGCTTTTTGTCTCTCGATTGTCAAACAGCCAGCAAAAATTATTTACATTTTGCTTATTGCGCCAGTTTTTTTTTTCTTTTATTTTTTTATTTTTTTTTTTCATTCTTTCATTTATAAATATTTTTTTTCTGTTGTTTCTCTGTTTTTGCATTGCCCAGGCTGTCATAAAGTGAACTGTTTGCTCGGTCTGCTATCATCAATTGGTTGGTATGGAGAGTACCATAAAACTTGCATTGCATTGCACGCAATCGACAACGTCAACGACAGCGACAACATGAACGTGAACGACGACGACAACAAGGAGAAATGTTTGCTCATTTTATGGCCCTTAGAGCGCTGATGGAGAAGGTAACAACTGTTGATTTTCTTTTTTCATTTGGTTAGTCAGTCAGGGTCAACAGTTTACAATTTGAACTCGGAACCAAAAAAAAAAAAAAATAAAACAAAAAAGCAAAAAAAAAAGAAAACTTCCCCCCGGCACCACAATGAAACCATTAATTAAACCATCAGTTTTCCCATCACAAATCAGATATTGACAGCTGATTGTTCAACTTGCTTGAGTCATAGTCATATGATGATAGCGACACGACACTTAATTGACAGTTTCAGTTCTTTGCAAAAAAAAAAAAAAAATAAAATAAAAAGAAATAAAAATGACAAGCAAAGACTACGCACCTTAGACTATGTGACCACGCTGCGTATGAGTAATGTGGTTTGGTTTTGGGAGGGCTAGAGGGAAAGTATAGTGGAGTCAGGCCATTAAATGAACCAACAAAATTCAGAAACAGCAGCCACAGATTAAGAACCTTTTAAAGGGATTAATGATTTTCATTTTTTCACCGTGCATTTTGTTGTATGCTTTTGTTTTTATACAAACATCTACAAGTTGGGTACATCAGCTATATCAATGAATAAAAGTTAAAAGAAAAATAATACATTATTTAAAAAGAAAAGCAAAATTTATATATATTTGTAATAGTTATTTAGAAATTAAAGTATACCATTTATGTATATATCAATCTAACTAATATAAATATCTCATTTGACATTAACTCTGGCTATCATCTTAGCAGATTTACTCCTTACAAGAGTATAAAAATGCACAAAGAAAAAAAAAAAAACAAAAGAAAATAAAAAGAAAATTCATTCATGTCTTGTTCTTGTTGTCATTCTTTTTTTCTGCCATTTTGCAGGGTCCGGGGGGGAGGGAATGATTTGTTTGCTTTGCTTTTGGCCAGACAGAGTGCCAGAAAGTATCTGCATGGTCAGAACGACTTTTGTGGAGGATATATTTTCAGTTCCTCTTTCTCGGTTGTTTGTTGTGCGCATTAAGCTAATTATGGCCAAATAAAGTGAAACGAAATGAAACGCGTGCCCCAAGCAAACAACAACAACAAAAGCATACTCGCTCTCTCTCTCTCTCTCTCGCTCTCTCTCTCTCTCTCTCTGTATGCTGTCTCTTGCATATCCTTCTTCAATGTTCTGTTGCATGCCAGCACTTAACTTTCCCTTTTTCATTTCTCTTTTTTCTTGTTTGCTCTTTTTCTGCTCTGCTATGGTTGCATTTTTGATTGTTTTCCAATTTTCTGCATTGTTAAACTTTTCCCATCTCATGTTGTGTCTTGTTTAATTTGCCAGGCTGACACGTGACAGTGCCGTTGGCAAGTGCAGAATGCGGCACGTGTCCTGTTGCAGGAGCCGAAGAGTAGGGGAGAGGGGGGTGATACAACCATCACCAGCTGTTTAATGGATGCTGCCTATGGCAAATATTTTTCTAGCAAATCAATTTTGTATGCTCTCCCAAATGGAATACGAATTGTGACATTGTGCACGCCTCGACTATGCCTTCAACTGCTCCTCTGACATGTTCTACTCCTGCTCCTGCTCCTGCTCCAGCTGCTGCTACTGCTGCTGCTGCTGCTGGTCACGTGTCCCAGTCGCGCCTCCTTTGCCTGCTAATCTATCACAAGCGTTGGCAGCACACCAAATTGAGTTTGTTTGGATATCATTTCCATTTCCGAGGCAAACCAAAGAATTTGTCTTTTTCAACATGGATGGGCACAAAGAATATATGTATATACCACTACGGCTACCTGACCCAAAAGCCACTGTCAAAGCCACTTTCACTTGCCTTGCTCGGCATTCCCACAATTTCCTTTTTTTTTTTCCTCTCTCTGTGTCTCTCTTTGTGTTGATGCCGTCAATCAAATTACAAGGCGACTATCCAGCAAAAAGAAACAAAAAAAAAACAGTTCACACATCAAATTATGCCCGAGGTGGTGGATTGTTGTGTTTGTCCACTCTCTTACCTCCCTTACACCCTAACTCACACACACACACACACACACACACACACACACACACTCGTTTTACGTCAACACTAAGTTGCGATTTGCGTTTTGTAAATGTTTTTCTAATCAGATTTCTGTGTGCTATTCACAAGGGAGTGCAATTTGTTTTGATGTGCCACTCGCAATCCGTTTAAATGACATTCAAGGATTGGATTTAAGCAGTGGAAAAGCAGGCCAACAATTCGGATGAAAAAGAAAGATACCAGTTTGCATAATTACTCAAGTGTTTTGATAGTAGATGGATTGGAAGTCGGAGGATAAACATATGTTGGCTCATCTGATTAACTAATACAAAGAATATGATAATTTTAATTATATATATAATTATATACGGCATTATTCCTTCCGTAATATAAACTTTCAATACTGTATATATTTTTGTATATTTTAGAAAGAAATTCAGTAGAAACAATTTACTATTTTATAACAGAAATCACTTAATTAAAAAAAATAATATGAAATAGATTTTTAATTTCGGAATAAACAAACATTTTTAAAGGCTTTTAATAATAAAATTTCCTTTTGTGTTATTAACTTTCGATAGTATATACATTTTTGTATATTTTTGAAAGAAATAGTTTATTATTTCATAACTGGAGTCACTTTGCGGTTATTACTATTTCTTTTGTTATTTGATCGATTGGTTTTTAAGTCTATCAATAAAATGAAATAAATAATAATCATTGACATTGTAAATTCATAAATTAATAAATGCTTGAAAAGTAGCAGCAACCAACCAACTGCAATTCCAATTGCAATTGCAATGGCAATCGATTTATTGCCACAATTTCTAACTAGCTTCATATTGACCGAGTGTCGGCCTGAGTGGTAGATATTGACTAATGATTGATTTCATGGCCACAATTTGAACTCATCATCCCGATAGTTTTCCACGAGTACCTACGTGCAAAATAAAAAAATAATAAAAAAAATAGGACGTGCATGGGTATGCCAAAATTATTCGCCATTTTCTAAACGAATAGTTGAGTTTTCTGTTTTATATTATTCTGTTCTTGTATCGGTTCAACTGTTGGTTGGGAATTACTTTTTAAGCCCTTTTTGCGTTTTGTGGATTTTTATTGCATTTACCAAGATTTTGTCATTCTAATTGATTGTTTGCCCCATTCCATTTGGCGTCGTAACCCATTCCAATACAATACCCCTCCATCTCCACCCTTGCTTATTTTCCTATCCCTTCTCGCTCCTTCTCTCTCTCTCTCTCTCCCTTGATTCCTTACATTTTGCTTATCATCGACTGGTTATCGATCTAGCTATCTATTCCTGCTCCGATTTGAGTTATCTAAGTTTACTTGCCTCTGGAAATATGCGCATAATATCCATTTAGATATATAACCAATGACCGACCCAGTACCCATCCCCCCCACCACCCTTCTTTATAATATACTCACCCATTTGTTTGCCTGGCGCATTTATTTGTGCATTACAAATTGTAAGCACACTTAAGTTGCTTTTAAGCCCTGGCGCCGCTCCATTTTGCAAAAAAAGAATAATAACAAAAAAATAGGAAAGAAAAAAATATAGAAATGGGTACACATTGGCCACAGGGAGCAAAGCCAAATGGCGCCATTTGTTGATGGTTGGCATTGGCCATTTTGTTATGTGTTCATTATTATTAAAGTAAACGTGTCGAATGGTCAGCAAGAAATTAGCCAAATTACATGACCCAACCCAATGAATCCGTTAAAAATTAACAACTTTTTATGTTGTCGTTTCTTGTTTCTGCAACATGTTGATAAGGCTTAATGTTTAGCAACAATTGGCTGCTCTACTTGCTGATCTTCTTACACATGGGTTTGTGTCTAGGCTAAGCTAAAAATCTCACCATTTTATGTTTTAAGTTGCGTGAATTATTTGAGAGCCTTTTTATTTGATATTTTAATTTAGTTAAGTTAAATAAAATATAAAAATTGAAATATATATTGTATTTTTGAATATGGGAATTTGTATATACGTTCAATTAAATATTGTTTAGACATTTAATTACATAACGAAATGTTTAACACGATCCCTTCGTACTTTGTGTTGTCTATTTAATTTAAAATTCTCCAATAAAAAGGATGATGGATATATATCCTTATGAAAATAGCACATAAACATACATAGTTACACCGAAAATAGAAAGTCGGGGAATAAAGAATCTATATCTACGTATATAAAAACAATTTCTAGCAACTGTATTAAATAAACCAGTAACTTTATTCAAATCTAACAAGTACTTTAATAAAAACAATTTACTTCGAAGAGGACCTAAAACTTTAACTATTATGCAAAGAATTTAGACCAATTTCCATTGATAATAAGGACACATTTTAATATTTAACATCTTGTTAAATCTGATAAAATTATTCTGAAGGCGTCTTACTGTTTAATTTAAATTAAAGAAATTAATTTGGAGCAGAAGCATATATACAGCATTTATACATATGTATAAAATCTTTTGCCAGCTCAATTTGTAAGACTTTACCAAAATAAAATCTGATTTATTTGGCGCTTGAATTTCAGATGATAATTTTAAAAATATATGTTTTATGTAGTCGCATATGCTTACTTCTCTGACTAAAAATCATATACTATTTTTCCAGGTCTATAACTATTAACCTTTTATTCTAAATTTAAAAAGAAAAATACCCCCATTGAATACAGAAACAAAACAATATAAAAATAGAAAAAAACAGATTTAATCACTGGAGTTTAAGTGCTTACTTTAGTTTAAGAATAACGTAGATTAATCAAAATTAATTTCAAATTTCTTGTTTAAATTTAATTTTGCATCCCAAAAACTCAGCCAACTATTAACTAGTTTAACATAAACTAATTTATAGTATAAAAACTTAATATTAATTTATTTACAAGTTAAATACTTTGGATCAAGGGTTAAGTGGCGTGGATTCCTAAATTAAACACGCGGAGTGATCTTTACTCTGAGACCATCCTTGGGGCGTAGGATTAGTTCACCCAATAGGGTCAAATCTTCACGTCGATCGATGGCTTCAATTTTATATTTACGTATAACCGTTGAGATAACCGCCTTCTCTTCGAGAATGGCAAACTTTTGGCCAATGCAATTACGTGGCCCAGCACTAAAGGGTATATAGGCATAGGGATGACGACCAGCACAATTTTCGGGCAGGAAATTATCTGGATTAAATTGTTCCGGTTTAGGGAAAACACGAGGATTACGATGCAGGGCATAAGTCATAATGATGGCCTGAGTGCCGGCTGGTACTAATTTGCCGCCTGAGAATATAAATGATATTAGTTGAAGTTTAAAATTAATCTAGAGTAAACTCACCAATATTAACATCTTCGCCCACCATACGTGCCATCATGGGTACACTGGGAAACAGTCTCAAGGAATCTTTAATGCAGCATTCCAAATAACGCATATCTAATAAATTTTTCATAGTAGCCGGTGTCTCTTTATCATCACCAAATATGGATTCCATTTCCTCCACAACCCTTTCCTGATATTCTGGATATGAGGCAAGCAAGAACAAAGTCCAAGAAATTGCTGCCGATGTAGTATCATGTCCCTCAAACATAAATGTATCCACTTCTTCGCGAATATCCTCCTAAATAAATCAATTTAATATATAGAATGAATCATTTTATTATACATATGTTTGTATGTACTTACATTGGATAAAACTGTGCCCTCTTTGGAGGCATCAATGAGTAGATCAAGGAAGGCCAAACGCTTCTTTTTACCCAAATCATCGTAGGCATCGGGCATATTATTATTGTTGTTATTATCATTGGCCAAAGCCAGCTCCGCTTTGCGTTCCCTAATCACCATATTGGAGAAGCCATGAAGCGTATTGATATAACTCTGATGTAGTTTATAGTCATCGGTCAGGCGGAAAAGGAAATCGCTTTGTAACCAAATCTTGGCCTGACGACTCTGTACAATTGAACCAATCCTACAAAAAGAGAAAAAGGAGGGGGAATAGATATGATGAAAGGAAGGTGGTAAGAGGGTAAATAGGGTTGCGTTAAATTGAAAGTTAGTCAAGTGTTGCCTGGCAGTATATATATATATATATATATATGTATATGTATGTGTGTGTGCTTTATGAGGCGTGGCACTGTGTGTTATCAGCAGCAGCACTTCAAGCAACGCATTGACATCTTAATCTGGCATATTTTTCGCCTGGCTGCTCATGGATGGGGTGGTTATATAGAATGCGGATGCGGATGTGGATGGGAATATGAATGTGGATATAGGATATGTGAGAATGTCTTTCTGACAGTTGCACTGACAGCTCTCAATATTACAAACTTCTGCCACATTGTTGATAACTTTTTTGTTTTCTCTTTCCTATATATATATACATATATATTATAGTATATATGTATAAATATTTCAATCATCATCTTACCCATAGACTGCCTTCACATATTCCGATTCACTGTTGCTTTGTGCATAGATTCTGCGACCCATGGCGGTTTCTATTCATACATATGACGCAATTAGCAACGGGTTATGGTTATATGATATGTCTGTAATATAAATCTAACATTGACACTCACCACAAACAATGTCCAAGGTGCAAAGTGTGACGTAGGGGAAGATATTGAATGCCTCACTGCCCAATTCAACGGATAATTTTCGAGCTAAGACAGCAGCCTGTTCATTGAAAACATCAATGAAATCGTCCAAGATTTTGAAATGGAAGGCAGGTGTAAGAATCTGTAAATAAGAAAAATGTTTAGACATGGCAGATTATATTCAGTAAATGTAATTTAGTTATAAGCAAAAAAAAAAAAGAAACTAGGTCATGTGGAAAATAATAGAGAAAGTGAAAGATAAACTATTTTCCAATGGAAAGGATTAACTAAGACTTGAGAAAACAAACTTTATCTTCATAATTACTATAAAATAAATCATAAATTATTATTTTCATTCTGTTTACATTTACTATGTAAAGCAGCTCAGATAATGAACGATTTTAATTTTAAGTTAAATTTTATATCACATTAAAACTATTATTTAAAAAACTGTCAATAAGATTTATTAAAATAAAAAGACATAGTTTCTAAACAATTTCAATGTTTACAAATATTTAGATTTATACTTAGTTTGTAAAATAATTGTATTTCAAAACCGGTTTAGGGTTAAAAGTAAAAAAAAAGTTGTTTAAATGACTTGGCAAAGATTTTTATCAATTAATAGAAAACTATTTCATTTAAAGATGCTATTAAAAGTCAACTAAGCAAAGTTTTATATGTAACAAAATTACTTTTAAGCTAATTATATATAAATATATATTTAATATAATATTTAATAACTTCTTACCTTCCTACGGAAATGCCATTTACGATCCGTACTGGTCAACAATCCAGTGCCCAGCCAAGGATGCAGATAATCATAATCGTGACTCTTGTTCACAAACTTCTGGCTACTTAGAATGGGCTGCCAATGAAGGAAATAAAAATTATTTATAATTTTTTGAAACAACTTGGATACTTACCTCCACAGTCTCTGGCTCAAAAAGCAGCACGCGTGGGGCAGTGCCCTGCCAAACACGATTGATGCCAATACGCGTGCCCCACAATTTCTGCATGCCAATAACACGATTGAACAATTCTGCAACAGAGAGAAAAAAAACCAAAATAGAAACAAATTTATAAATTTTGAAAACCAGTTGGCAATTGTCTCGCCTTTGTGTTAAACAATTAATAAAACCAAATCACGACAAAAAAAAAAAAACTTCAAATTTGAGTGCTAACTGTGAGAAATAATTTACGACACCCAATTAAACTATAAAAAAAATTTTCTTTTAAACCGAAAAAAAAAAGAAATCAAGGTTACATTAATTTTCTTTATGTTACACTTGTACTTGAGCCGGGCTTTTCACACATCGCGACACAACGCGACTCACCTGAGCTAAGGCACGTTGCTCATTCATTCAGTCATCGATGCTGTTGCATTAATTAAAATCACACTCATCTATCTGTGTGTGTGTGTTTGTGTGTGTAGATCCCCCTCCCACCCTTACATTGAACGATGTCTAATAACGGTTTTATGTAACGCCAAAAAATTTGTTAAAAAAGGTAAAAAAACAGCACCCAAAAATAAAGACCGAAAAAAAAACCGCCAGGTCGATGATGACGATGTTGAAGCCACACACATGAGTTGACCATTTCACTGGAAGTTTGCATATTGTTGTTGTTGTTATTGTTGAGGCAGGGTAATAGAAGAGACAACAATCAAATTGGGTAGCAAATTTCATACACTACCAAAACGAAAAACAGAAAGCAAAACAAAATAAAATAAAAATATCGCTCTACCGGCTCTTCATTATAATTTTTCGCCTTTTGATGGTGACAGATACAAGATGATTTTGCTTTTGTTTTTCATTTTGCGTAAGTTTCTTTTTACACAAAATTGCGTTAACAATTTGAAATAATTTATGTTTCGCATAATTTTCTTGCCTATTTTGGCCCTATTTTTCTTTCTCTTTCTTTCAACAATTAGGGCCTGACATTGGCTGTGTTGCACATTAAAAAGTATTTACCAAGCAACCAACTCTCAAACACTCTTGACTCCCCTCAATGCCACCAAATACACCCACAAACTATCAACCCAACATCGGGCATCATTCAATGTTCTTTAGAACTTAAAATTTAAAACCCGTTTAGGCCTTGGCTTATAAACCACTTCACATGGCAAAGCATGCAGAAGACTTAGACAACAGCAACAACAACAAAATATATAAAAGAAAAAAATATGATTAAGATTTACTGACCTTGGACAAATGAAAATTGTTGCTACATCATTTACATTTACAATAACTAAATGATTTAACAAATCTGAATCTAAATCTGCAATGCCAGTTTTTAATTGCACAAAAAAAAACTCTTTTCAGCCAAGTTTTATTCTAAATTGTGTATGCTTCAAAATGTTACACAGAGAGAAATGAAAGATACAAATGAAAAGAAGGTTTTTTTACTAAATAAATTTATCACAAATTTGTAATTAAGAAATCAATTTGTAATGACTTTTTATGACCATTTTTATGGAAGACAAAAGATTATAAAAGCCACAAAATAAAATAATTGTTAACTACCGAATCCATTTTAGATGCTTATTCTAATTTTAATTGGTGTTGAATGTACTTAAATTTTGATATTAAAAAAAAATACTAAAAAAATATATTTAGTAACCTATTAAAATCTAGACTGCCGATCGTTAATTTAGTTTGACTAAGACTATATATATACATATATTAATATATATTATATGTTAGAATATTTATTTAAAATTAACTTAAGCTTCTTTTTGTTTATTCTTTATTCAAATTTTGCAAAAAGTTCTATTAAAAATGTATTTGCATACATTTAGCAGGGTTATAAAAACAAATACATATACTAATATTAGTCATGGTTTATTCGGCTCAGTGTATTTCACACTTGAGGCTATTCTATACTCCATAAGCCATATAAACAATCACGGGCTCCTCGATTGCCTTGAACTGAATCATTAAACAAAATTTGATTTATTTTACTTTGCCAAAAAAAAAAAAAAAACAAAATAGTTTAAGAACTTTACAGCAATTATAAAAGTAAAGGAGTGGAAAACACTAGTAAAATGTAATTTTTTCTTTTTCTTATTCCACTCAAAGTCTCATCTTTCATAAATCATTTTGATTGGAAATTTACCTAGCCAGAAAAACCACTTTAATCAAATTCTTCTAAAAAAAAAATAATATTTCAAAGACAAAGAACAAAACGGAAATATAAATGCCAATCGAAGAATTGGAAGTGTTTTTTTTTTTAATCCATTATAATGAGTAACGATTTTTCTTTTCTTTGGTTTGAAGATCGACAAGCAAAGCCAACTGAACCAGCCAGTCAATGCGAAATTAAATGCACTGGCCAATGTTTAGATATAAAAGTATATTTAAGTCTGTTTCCGCATTTAAATTTATGCTAATTTGTTTTTGGTTTCTTTTTTTTGTTTTGTTTTTGCCTTTTGTTTTATTGAATTTTTTAAACAATCTTTGGGTGAAGCTTGCAAAATCTTAAAGCGAACAACGGAATTGAAGCAAACGAATTAATCATAGACTTAAGCGGAATTGCAATTTAGTCTAATTTAACCTATTCATTCTATGAGGTTTGCTTTCCCCTTACCCCAGCTGTCTATATTTCAGTGTCAAGATCAAGTCCAAGAGCAATACCAATATCAAAATACTAAATACAAGCCAAAGGCATGTCCGCCTTAAAATTGTTGCTGCTGGCCACAGAGTCTGACTTGGTATTAAAGTCTTGAGATCTTTTGTGTGGCTAAGAGACCTTTTTTTTTGTTTTTCTTTAGTCTCAAGTTTTGAGTTTTTGTCTGCGTTTTATGACTATTTTTATAACTATTCGAGTGTTTGTTATGCTTGTTATTTAATGATTTATTACCGGCTGCTGTTGCTGCTGTTTTGATTTATATTTTGGTTCTTTGTAAAGTTATTCACATTACTGTAACAATTTAATTAAACAGTTTTCTTCTTCGACTAATTTTTATCTAATTGCTTAATACAATTTAAATATTTCCGCCATTTAAAGAGTGAAAGTTTTAACGCAATTTTAGGTTTCACATGGCAACTATTTTCAAGTTATCATGTCTCATCTCGAATGAAATAACATTAAAATATTTAGTAATTGGAACTCCCAATTTCTGTTGCAGGTTTTTTGTATATAAGGTATTTTAGTTTCGCAACTTTAATTCAAATTAATTATGTCAGAAATTAATGTAATTTGATCATTTAGACAAAGCTCCACTAGTATAGTTATTTATACTAATATTTAATTTATTTTGAAGTCTGCTCTCCTTAGATTTAAAATTAACGTAAAGTTGACAAAACTAAATAATTGTTTTTGCCTTATTTCTTTTTGTTATTGGATGCTTACATAGAAACCTCTGAATATGAAATCATTGTTTAATAAATTATTACCAACAATTATATAAAGAGCAATTGTTTAAGAATTCTTACCACATTTTAATAGCCTCCATTTAAAGGCGGTAATTTATATAAATTTTTATTAGAGTCAAGTTGTTAAAGTTCTCACATCTTGATCTAAGAAAATTCTAACTAAGTTAAAGATAAATTGATGTTAACGTACACAGTAATAAATATAAAATTATATCTCCTTTTTTATTAATTATTTAATGTTCAAAAATAAAAATTTTATCTCCTGTTATATGTATTAATTGTTTAATAGCACACAATATTTAAGTTTTTGGCTGCAATTATATCGCGTTTTACGTTAATTATTTAAAAGTAAAATATAATTTATCTAAATTATTATTTAAAGCATTTCTTTGCAAGGAATTGCAATTTTTTTATAATATAAATATCTAAAAATATATGGTAATATATACATAACTCATAAAAAAAATATACTATTTTAAAACCTATTAAATTGACAAATTTATATATATTTTCTCGGTGTACTAATTGAAATCGTGTTGCCTGAATCGACTTAAATTGTGCGTCTTCTTATTAATTAATATGTTTTGTTTATTTCCACTTCAGTGTAAGGTAAACGGAGCTAAATGTTGATAATTAATTTAAGCGTTAAACAAAACACATACGCACACAACGACAAACTAATGTATAAAATTGCTTGAAAAGTATTACTAAAATAGATAAAACTTTTAAATAAAAATGTCTACATTTATTTAAATTTTTTTGTTTATGAAATGAAAGTAAGAGCAAAGTTCATTAACTTTGAGCGAGTTTTAGATTAAGTCACGTAGATAATATGTTTATTCAAGTTGATCAGAACAATTAGCACCCACAAAAAATATCTACGCTTTTTTCTCTATTTTATTTTCTCAATTTTGTATTTTTTATTTATGTTTGCACAATCAATCAGATCCAAAGCGAGTTGAATCAGGGTCAATATCACTTTATATATATGGCATTTAGATCACTTTTTTTATTTTAATAGAACTTCTACTCACCATCATGATCTACATTCATTTCAATGGCATTGCCCAAAAATGGCATTGCAGCTGGTCCAGGAATTTTTTCAATATGCTTAACCAAACGTGCTCTCCTTTTATTGTAGATCACTAGAAATATTGTTATAGCCGCCACCAGGAATACTGTTACTGGCGAATAACCCGATATCACTTGAGCAATTTTTGTGAGCAAAATGCTCTCGGCCATTAATGAGCCCAACACTTTAGAGGACATTTTTACAATTTGAATTGATAACTAATACGCATAACACGCCTCCCTCCTCTGTGATAAAAAAGAACCGATTATATCCCAAAATCAAAATCAAAATAAACCAACGATATAAACGCTGCGAACTCGAATACTCGACTGATCAAAAATCCGTGAATGCATCAAAATTTAAAAAGAAGTGCTAAAAATGTTTTTTTCGGTCCAGAGTTTCGGAATTCGAGTCTCTCGTGTGAAGCTCGGCTTTGTCTTGCCTGTGTGTGTGTTGGTGTAGCTTTCTGTGTGTGTGTATCTGTTTTGACCCGGCTAAACATATATGTATTTGTATCAAATAGTAGTAGAAAATCTACTACCAATTTGCAAATTTTTGTCTGTCATTTACATTGTATTTAAGATGACTTTATAGTTTTTTCCCCCCCAATTCGTTGTTTATGGAACCTACAAAATATCTATGCTGCATGTGGACAGATAGATGCCTTCGATAGTTTCATTGTATTTCATTTATGACGTTTTAATAACTTTACTTTTTGAATATACCAAAAAAAAAAAATTGCCATTAATGCTAGCCAGAAGTTTGTTAGACAAAAAAAAGGAGGAATCTTTGTGGTAAGAAAATAATCGGTGTATACATTTTAGAATAATTAATAAAAATATTATTTTTACTTTTAAAAATTTCTATTAATATATTATTTAGTTCATTAGTTACATTATATCTTATATAGAAATTTTTCTCCTATAACCTTCTATATGTATAAATAACTGTAAAATATTATCTGTTCAATTTTTTAATATTATTGAATGTATTTTTTTTTTTTTTTGAGGATAATTTATACATATATTTACATATACTTACTTATAAGTATTAAATCATTTCTCATTTTTTATTCATACATATTTTTGTTTTCGCTTTGCTAATTAGTCAAAGTATTCCAAGTTCTTGATTTATAACAACCAATATTTTGTAATTAAATTTAAATAAGATTTTTATTTTATCATAAAATTTTCAATTATTTAAAAAGACCTTGGAAATTTATTCTTATTTTTCTGCAGTTTAAATATAGAGTATAGTAGCTGCGACTAATATTAATCTCTTTAGATAATTGCGACCTTGTAACTGAAAAAGTTCTTCACCCAAATATACCGTTAATTGTGTGTGTGGGCTGTCTAAATGCAATTTAGTTTGACAGTTACAATTTCAGATTTGTTGGCCTTCGTTTGCAATTAGCAAATGGGCTTAGGATGAATTTGCTTAAAATTCTATAAACAATAATAATAATAACATGTAGTAATTGAAACAATTTGTCAGATCATAAACTATACTTTAGGTACACATTTCATTATATGAGTGCAATTAAAACAACATTTAAAACGCATTGTCATGTCCGCTAGTATTTACTCTTAGTAAATGGGGGGAGCATTTAAATTAAGTTGGCCAGAATTTCAAAAGACAGAGTTAAGCCAAATGACGTCTCTTCATTTAGATCTTGTCTTTTGATTGCAGTCCCATAAAATTCTATAGTAATTTTCAAGTGACAGTCATTTTTAATTAGAACCAACTCATGGTTAAATAAATAATTTGCACCAGTGTGCTAAACAGGCTCAGATCCAAGGTCATGGTGTTTCCTGCCCTACATCACATGCACACATACTATACAAATATATATATATATATATTTATTATGATTACTGGTTTCGCTTCATATAGAACATCATCTTCATATCAAATGTTAGATCGCTTGAGTCTCTGTTTCAACTTAAACCAGCACAACTTGTTTTATTCATTCTTAGTTAATCAAATTAAATTCATTTTTAAAGGTTTTTTTGGGGTTTCGTTATTTATTTTTTTTCCCAAACCAGAACCTGTTCTTAAGTCTCTAAGAACATGTGCCTGAGTCTAAGCAGAAACCTTGGGAACATTACCACAAAATTTCAATATTGTTAAAGATGATTCCCGACTAACCCGAGGGTTCAACAGAACTTGTGACATAAGTCGAATATAAAACACAAGCCACAAAAATTTGCATCACATAATAAATGTTTTTGTCGAGCTATAATAGCTATAATATAATACTACATAGATTAAAATAAATTATAAAACCGGACTTTACTTTCCAAAGAGATTCCAATCAAAAGAAACCTTGATAAAGGTTAAAATACTCAAAAGGTATCTCTCTTTCTCTCTCTTAGAATGCCAAATTTAACTATATATAGTTAAACCGAAACTAAATCCGAGCATAATTGTATCTATGCATTCAATTAAATATCTTTCTCACTCTCAGATTACCTTCATTTTTCTTTCAAATTACAACTTGATCTGTAAATCTTAAGCTATATTTTCATGTACCAATATGAAACGTAATCAATTGAGTCACGTCGTTTTGAAAAGAGGTAGAACAACATTGTTAGGCTTCAATAACAATGCCGTTGTCTAGGTCTAGGAAGTAACTCGACTGACCACAAGACTTGTTCTTTAATTATACAGAAGAATTAACAGCTTCTCTAGCTGAAAGAGGATTGCTGAATAAAAATAAAAAAAAAAAAGCACACACAAAAATAGCCAAGTCATGCCAGTGCCACTTAAATTTTCATTTAACATTTTATCATCTACTTAGTTAATTTTTTTGCGTACTTCAATATTTTTTTTGGGGGTCCATATAAGTACATATAAAGACTCACAATTGGACTTCCCCATAATGTGATAAACAAGACGGGCCAAAGTTGAACTTTAAACAAATAAATGTCTGGCTTTGTTTTATATTCGATTATGTTAATATGTCTTACGTGGACAGGTATTTGATAAATATGACATAGATTTTTCAAGTTCAAGAACATTAAATCTATTCATTCATGGAAACTTTGAGAAAATGTTTGTTATTCCAGTTTGAAAATCTATTTAAAATTGAGGAAAACAAACGGTTACTAAATTAAGTTTTATCTTTTTTTGCTAATCTAGTTAGATTGATGAAAAAATACGACTACAAAGAACATACTTAAAAATTATGAAAGAATTTGGCTATTAATAAAGACAAAATATATGTAAATCGATGACTCGTTTTTGCTAAAGATTATTATTAATTAAAAGTTTAAATTTGTAAGAACATTTTTTAGTAAATCTAACAAATATTCAACAGGAATATATGTATAAGTTAGTTTTAATTTCAATTAGCTCTAACTTCATTATAAATAAATAAATAAAAATCCAGCAGGAACCCCTCCACTTTTGATCAATTAAATTTGCCTTCAATAAATAAAATTTTGAAACGCCAATCTCATACCTGATATGAATTAAAAAAAAAACAAAAACAAGGTAGAATCATTGTCTCTGTTTACTCAGTTTAAGCCATATTTTAAGCTTTTGCTGGACCAGTTTTAAAAAAAACCAGAATCAAACAATGTTAATTAAATATTATTTGGATGATAAAAAAACAATTATAAAAATCAAATATCCTATAGATATATTATGTATAGAACAGCAATGTACAGTCAAGTAAATTCTAATTGAAATTTCATTTAAAAGCAATAAATTGGAGTGATACAATTTGCTCTTATGACTTGTTCAATTGACCCCTTGTTTAACCTTTTTTTTATCACTAGCCGGTAATCATATCTTAAGTCGCATGAAAGAAAACCAGTTGGTAGTAACTTCACGAGTGGCTCATTGGGTCAAAGCCAAAATGTATAAAATTTATATTTTGACTAGGTCGCCTTTGTATTTTTCTTAGCTTCTAGTTCAGACTTCTTTCTTTACTTGAACTTGATCTTGATGCAAAAAAAAATAACTAATATAAAGACCGCCATGACCATTGGACTACGTGCGGAAGAAGATTTGGTTTAACAAAAAAAAAAAAAAAATAAAACAGAAAGAGAAAAAAGTTTGCAGGGTAATAAATACTTTGTTTCACATATTATTTATTTTTTCTCTTTATTAACTGTTTTGGTTATTGATTGTTGTTGGTATTGGTGCGCGGCTGTTCCGTTCGTTTATTATCATTAGCAACAATTTGACTCACAAATTATAGACACAGAGTAAAATGTCGATTTTGACTAGTTGTTGTTATTGTTGTAGCTAACTGAATTGATTAAACCAACTTTTGGTTGGCTCTCTCGATAAGGTCAAGTTCATTTCCGCATATATGTATATATATATATATATATATGTATATATATACACAGGCATTAGATTATCACACTTGATGGCTAATGTTGGATATCTGTTAGTTGCTCTTGCAACTTTATGGCCAAGGAAGTTGCACAAGAGAGAGGTCAGTTTACTATAATTTTTTTTTTTTAACAATTTTAACCATTAAATGAACTTTATGTGACGCACTTTTTTTTCTGTTGTTTTCTTTTTTTGTTTTTTTTTTTTTTTTGTAATTATCTTGGCAATTAGAGTTACGATCTCCAAGTCAGGTCACGCAATACCCTTCTCCGAACTCCTCTCTTTTGTAGCCCCCCTTTGCATAACATTCACTCACGAATCGTGTGAACCTAAGTGATTCATAGAGAGAAATTTCAATTAATTGACATTGGACATTGTCTATGGCCATGTTCTTAAGATCATTTAAACGTCAGTCTTCATTGTCAATGATCAAGTGCATTTTTAATTTAGCTGCTATATAAAATATATGCAATTAAATCGATGCCAAAGCAACCAAATATTGAATGCAATCAGCATCTGGCCGGACACCAGGGCCACCAACTGGCATCGGTTTCAAGTTTCCTTCTGAAAAAAAAATTGTTTTTGGTTTTGACACAGTTTATGGCCATATTGGTTAGATTGGTGGCTGCATTTGCCATTTTGGTTGCAAAGTCAACCACCACCACCGCCAGCCACCGGCTGACCTCGACTTTCAATAGACAACACAGACGATGCGATCCACTCCAATCTCAATGCAACTAGGCAAAAATTAAATTCTAAGTAATTTGTATTCTTCTTTCGATTATTTTGTGTTTTTTTTTTTTTGTCAGATATCTTATGGAAATTTAATGCATTTTCCCAAGCGTAAGATTTCATCTTCTGTTTATTTCTATTTGTATTCCCATAGATACAAATGTATCTATGCGCTGACATCAATCAATTTAACTCAACTGTAGGCAATAATTACAATAGAATTTTTTTTTTTGTAATGTTTTTAATATGCTTACAAGCTAAAAATGATATAATGTGTGGGTACGGGAAAGGAGGGGCAAGGCTAAACGGAGGAAGGTATTCAAGTATTGGCCACTTGCTTCAGTGTTTGGCTAAACATTTTATGAGAGTTTTATAATCAAGCAAAAGTTCAAGAACACCAACTGATGGTTTATTGTCATAGTTTTCTGCAACATTCGAATAAAAAATTCAAAACAAAATTACAAATATCAACAATTACACAGCAAAAGTTGTAATTAAATGTTGAAAATCGATTAAAAATACATTTTTTTTAGGTTAAGAATATATTTAGATAAAAAAAAATCAGCCACTGAAGGCTATCCGAAACTAGTTCAAAATCCGATCTAAAATAATGTTTCTAAATATCATATATTTTATTTCTATTTTATTGTTAAAATAAAACGAAAAGTTTAAGTTTTTGTTTTTTTAAATCGCCCGCCAATTTGTACTTTTCTTTATCAGTGCGATAACGCTTGACACTCTTTAAAGAGTGTACGGCATCCTCAGTGTTGCCGTTTCAAGTGATATCGATTGTCGATAAGTTTCTTATTTGCGGCGAAGCGCTTTTCTTTGTGAGCAAAGAGCGGCGAAGTTTACTTAATAGTTTGTAAGGGAGTGGTGGGGGTAATTGCTTCCACACTGGCAAAAACGATTGTACACTTTCTTATTCCATGTAATATAATACTTTGCCGAGTAATTGTGAACAGAAAACAACGGATAAACATTATTTATGGATATAATAAAAAGTAATAACGTTATCTATGAGTCTATAAACTTACAAAATTTTATAAATGGTATAAAAATATCAAAACCGATAAAGCTTGAAATCGACAAAGAATATCAAATAAAATAAAATCTTTATATTAAAATTAACTTATAAAAACTAAAATACATATATGTATTCAGAAAAGTGTGAAATAAACATAAAAGAGAAAATAACTAAAAATAACTGCAGTTATTGCTGTAAAAGTACACAGCAAACGTTTGCTAATTATACTAGAAATACAAATACTAGTCACTAAGATAAGTACATATAAGTATGTACTAAAGTAGAGTACATATTATTATTACAATGACGTAGAGGTTTACTTATGTCATTAATATTTAAATTGTAAAAAGCGATAATTCAGTATCATGTATTCAAATATTCCAAGAATTAATAAGCTACAAAAGTTACAAAAAACCAAAAATCCTCAGGGATACTTATTCCAATACTTAAGTCTCATTTACTAATTAGGAAGTTTTCGCCTGATAGACAAAATTACCAAAATATGTTAACTAAAAACTAATAATACAATTGTTTTAACGAAAATGTTTGTGGGTATATACTTTATACAATTGATGGCGATGTTTGCTGGGCTACTTGCATTAACATCAGTGAGTGCGACAGAGACGAATAGGTTTTCCTATTAGTGTTGCTTTTGTTTTCATTGTAAGCGGACAAAAAATTGTTGCAGTAACAGAGGAAACGTCCAACAAACAAGTACTTTAGTTAAAATAAAGATTTAATAGCCTTTAACATTTTTTATTAGTGTAAATAAAATCAACGACAAAATGCTTAGAGCTGGCCTTTTGGCCATTTTGGCAATATGCGCTTGTGGTAAGTTGGAAAAGTGGGAAAGAGAGGGGAAATTACTGCGTATTTTTTTTTAATTTTCCCCTAACAACAAATTAATCATTTGTTTTTTCTTATTTTTTTTGCATTGTGCAATCTTCTAGGCATAGTTAGTGCAACACCACTTGGAAGCCAAAAGTGTACATGGGGTCCCTCCTACTGGTGTGACAATCTAAGGTGAGTCTTGGACAAAAAAAAAATCGTGGAAAATTGCTATGTCATCGACTAAATATTCTCGAAATGTTAATCGTTCCTTGCCTCCCCGCCTACGAATGCAAGTGGATAGCATAGTATAAAAACAATGGCCGCTACGCAGTTGTTAAAGCCATTCGCCTCTATTGTTCATTGTTCTCCTCTCTTTAGAACAGTTTCTATAGCCACACCAACTTGGACTAAGGGTGATAAGAAACCAACTACATTTGTATAATCAGTTCCAAGAGCGAATCACCCATCGCCATTATTTATTGATAACCTTTTTGTGTAACCACTTCTAGTTGCTCTAATTCGCGCCCCTGTTTCTATTTTTGCAATGATTAGCTGACTAATTTAAATCGTAATTCTAGATCTTATACCTATACTAGATAAAAACAGATAGTGACTAAAAGGTCGGTGGGGTATTCTAATTTCCAAGATTAAACTACATTTAATTTTGTGACACACATCTTCTTTTTAAAGGGTATATTAAAAAGCCTCTGTCTGACTCATCAGTTATGAGTCGTACTTTTAATAGATTCAATAGCATTATCACACTATCCTGTTAAAGAAAATATCGAACAATTCGTTAAACATTGGGCTATCATCTTACAAAAATATCAAATTAATTTTCCTCTGTACTCTATTGGAAATTCAATTCCATAAAACCTTTGTTAACTGTATGAATTGCCTATAACACCTTATCGTAGGCAAAAATCTTTATTTTTAAATCAATCGAGTGCCGGGAAACGGAAAATTTGTTGTCATTAACTCTTTCTTTGTTTGTCAAAAACGTTAAAGAAATAATACGTCGTCATTTATGTATAATATTTTTAAAAAACAAACTCGGAAAATATTTGTATGTATGCACTATAAATGTGAAAAAACGCTACACGCATATAAACATGTACAGTAATGACTCGATATAGTTTTTAAACATTTTTTCAAATGTTTTAAGTTTTGTGAAAAACTAAACATTGCTTTGTTAACTTATATAACTTAAATGCGAATTCTATTAGTCTTTTTTCAATAATTTTGATTTATTTTTATAGATATAAATATAAATTCATAAACTTTTATGCTTTCTTAAATAAATTATATAACTCTTAAGAACTTTTAAAAAGACAGTTTTTAAAAACATTTATTTTATTTCTTCTGTGCCTCTTAGCTTGAATGCAGTTCTTTAGTTAAATTTTTAATTCCAAGTTTAGCTTTAAGTTTGATATTTGTTCAACTTATCGAGAGTTTATCTATAAGATAATAATATACATATCTTTGTATGTATATATAATATATAAACCAGCTCTTATCGTTTGCCGTTTTTCTACTCTCTTTAGACACTTTTAGTCACAAACATTTTGCTTTGTTGTTAATAAATAAAGTAAACACATTACTAAGCTCAACCCCTCCTGCAGACCGTGTGTAGGGCTCCACCGATTTATAATCTGATATTTTGAGTCATATGTACTCTGTGGAATAAATGAATTTATCAAATCAAAGTTTTAAGTTTCTCCCCTCTGACTAAATGCGATTGCGGGGGGAAGGGTGCATTCAACTGGTGCATGGAACAGTAATATTAAATTTCGTATTGGTTCCTCTCTTTGTTGGACTCTGATCTTTGCTGACTTGTCGCTACGGTCAGTCCGATTATGAATGCGGGTCATTTGATCCGTTTTATTTGAATTAAAATTTGCAGAGTTAGTCATTTTACTTATCATGCGGGCTTATATTCTGAAGAACAGAAAAATAACAAAATTATTGTCTTGGCTAATCATATTTGAATTCTTTATTTCCGCTCGCAGTAATTCAAAGGAATGTCGTGCAACACGTCATTGCATTCAAACCGTATGGGAGAGCCGTGAAGTGCCCGTGGATACAGATTCCATTTGCCAGATATGTAAGGATATGGTTACACAGGCTCGCGATCAATTGCGCAGCAATGAGACCGAGGAGGAGATCAAAGAGGTCTTTGAAGGCTCCTGCAAGCTAATTCCCATTAAACTTGTCCAAAAGGAGTGTATTACTGTTGCCGATAACTTTATTCCCGAGCTGATTGAAGCCCTTTCCTCGGAAATGAATCCTGATGTAAGTAAAAAAAAAAAAATAATAAATTTATAAATTAATTAATTTGTATTATTTCTTTTAATCTCAATAGCAAGTTTGCTCTGTTGCTGGACTCTGTAACAGTGCCAAGATCGATGAAATGATGAAATCGGCTTACCAATCAGCTCTTGATGGCACACTGAAGGATGAGGATGATGAAGAGGTGACAAGTGCTTTAGTTAAGCCCAATCAACTGTCCTGTGGCAATTGTAATCTATTGTCGGGCATGATTCATCAGAAGTTTAAATCAACCAATCAGGATGATATGGTCGAACATTTGCTACATATGTGCGGTGGTCTGTCCAGTTTTTCGGATGCCTGTGCCAACATTGTATTAATCTATTTTAATGATATCTATGAGCATATGAAGCAGCATCTAAACAGTGATGCTTTGTGTCATGTGTCGGGTGTATGCTCGGCCAAGTATCATCAACACGAAGGTGATGTCCAAGAGCCTGAGCCTCTTGTGGGTTTGGATTCCGGCGATGATATTCCCTGTGAACTGTGCGAACAGCTGGTGAAGCATTTGCGTGATGTTTTGGTGGCCAATACCACAGAGACGGAGTTTAAACAGGTTCTAGAAGGTTTCTGTAAGCAGTCGCGCGGTTTCAAAGATGAATGCATCAGCATTGTGGATCAGTATTATCATTTGATCTATAGCACATTGGTAAACGATTTGGATGCCAATGGTGCCTGTTTCCTCATTGGAATCTGCCCCAAGAACCAAAAAAATGCAATTGATGCTCCCATTATGCCTTTGCTTCCCGCTGTAGAACCTGCCCAGGTTAAAGTGACAATCAAGAAGCTTGGTGCAAATGAACCCAAGTTCACTCAGGAAGAAATTTTGGCTAAGCAATTACCTATTGATAATTTGATGGGTGCTGCTAATCCCAGCCAGCTTGTTGAGGGCGGTGAACTCTGCACTCTATGTGAGTACTTGCTACATTTCATCCAAGAATCGTTGGCTACTCCGGCCACAGATGATGAAATTAAACACACAGTGGAGGGTATTTGTGGCAAGCTGCCCAATGGTGTTGCCGGACAATGTCGCAACTTTGTGGAGATGTATGGTGATGCCGTAATTTCCTTGCTTATCCAAGGCCTAAATCCACGTAGCGTCTGTCCAATGATGCAAATGTGTCCAAGGAACATTGAGAAGCAGGAGGACATTGAGATCTTCCAGCCTGCTGCTGCGGCCAACGATAACCAGGATAAACCAACCTGTCCATTGTGTCTCTTTGCTGTCGAAGAGGCTCAGATTAAGATTCGTGACAACAAATCCAAGGTGAGACAAAAAACAAAAAAAATCTTATCCCTTCAAAAGAAAATTAATTTGCATATTTTTCTGGTTCAATAGGAAAACATCAAAAATGTTCTCAACGGACTATGCGTAAATTTGCATTTGCCCATTAAATTGGCTAACGAATGCCTTGATTTTGTTGCAACTTATTCGAACGAACTTATCGATATGTTGATCACAGATTTCAAACCTCAAGAAATTTGCGTCCAATTGAAACTTTGCCCCAAGGGCAGGGATACATTAGCTGATATGGGTATTAGTCTTGAGGATGACGACAAGTCCAGCAGTGAGGAGATCACATTCAATGATATTGATTCCAGCTATGAATTACCGATTCAGTTTACTTTCGACAAGGATGTTAGTGGAAAACCGAATTGTCTGGTCTGCGAAGAATTAATTAAGCTTGTAGAGAAAAGAATTGGCGTCCATCCAACTAAAACAGATATCGAAAAGGCTCTTAGTGAATCCTGCGATAAGTTGAAAAAGCCATTGTCCGGTAAATGTCACAACCTTATCGATAAATATGGTGACAAAATTGCTGATCTCTTGCTAAAGGAAATGGAACCAAAGCTTATATGCACCGAACTCGGTCTCTGTCTGTTTAGCGAACAAGATGATCGTAAGTACCTTAATGAAATCGCCTTAAATTATTAGCTAATTTATAATAATTTTCTTTTCTTTAGTTGAAATCGATGAGGCTTTGAAATACGATGTGATTGCCCTACCCCAGGACACTACCAAGCCAAAGGATACCCCCAGCTGCGTACTCTGTGAATTTATTATGACCAAATTGGAATCCGAAATGAAAAACAAAACCGATCAAGACGCGATCAAAAATGCCTTACTTAAAATCTGCGACATTTTGCCCGGCACAGTCCGTAAACAATGCGATAGTTTTATCGACGGTTATGCCGCTGCCATTATTGACTTGTTAAGCAAAGTGCCACCCAAAGATGTATGCCAGAAATTAATGCTTTGCATGAGTCAGGTCATTACCGATGAGGTAGTCGAGTGTGGAGTCTGTCACGGAGCATCTCAGGCCCTGTTGCCTTTCATTCGTTCGCAGAAAACAAAGGTTGAATTAAGCACTTTGGATATGACTGAAGTGGCTTGCGAGAATTTGCCAGCCAAATATTACAGCATTGTAAGTAAACCACATTGAATATATTATAAGAATTCTATAGTTATTTATTCTTTTTTATATCTTATAGTGCTCTAAAATGATCTCCATTTATGGCATCAGCATTAAGCATTTGGCCGAGAAGCCCTATATTGATCAGTTGCATGTTTGCTCTGAGATTGGCAAATGCTTCGACAATGAAAAATCTTCACTTGCCTTTGCCAGAATTACAGGTTTGTTATAGACCCAAATATTTAGATATAATTTAATTTGAACCCTTTCTTAAATACCCTTTTATCTGCTTATAGCTTAAGGAGCCCATTGTTTTGTTTGTGTGTGATTCGCGGAAACCGCGTTGTGATGTGTCGGGAAGGAGATCCAGGCTTTATATATATATACATACCTATACATATATATATCTGTTTATACGACAATTACTTATAAACTCTGCACTTTATTTTTGATTGTTTTTCCCCCCTGAAATTCGCTTATAAAAAAAAAACAACAAAAAATACGTGGTGATAATTTAGATGATTTGATATAACAAAAAGAAAAAAAATGCTAACACACGCGAACTGGGCTGAAATAAATATATCTAAGCTGTAACTTAATCGAACCATATAAATTAGCAAAATAACTCAATTTTCCATCAATGTATGTATTTGCAAATATTCATCTATAAAGACAGCTGAAAAAAAGTGTGTGTATAGTTTAAGATGTCAAAATGTGTAAAATATGAAAAACAAAGAGAAATAAAACTTAAAAACAATAATAAAATAAACATAAAAACACTTGTGCGCATTAAAATTTCGCTTTTATTTTATCTAAAATAATAAACAAGAATGTTTGAAAACACTTTGCTTATTATTAAGCCGGATTATTTGCATAAACGTCGTCCGGTACTCTTGAAACTACTGGGCGAAGGATTTCACATACAAGGAAGTCGGAAATTGAACTTTTCACCGGAATCAGCAGCCGAATTCTATGCGGATTATGAGGATGAAAAGGGTTTTATGCTGGAGGTTATATTGCTCTCTAAAGGTACCTCTGAGGCATTTATTTTAACAAAAGAGAATGGAGTCAAAGAGTTGCTAAATATTATGATTTGTTATTTGTAAGTTATGACTAATCTCTCTTCGATTTGTCTAATTAGAAATCTATTATAGTGGAGCTGCCTCGGAGCTAGAGAGGAATATACATGTAACGAAACATGCCAGAAGTGTGGCACGTGAAATAAATTTCATTTTTCCTAATTGTAAGTCTACTAAACTTAATTAAAACTTTACTGGCTAATCGCGTCCTTTGTTTATTGCAGATATCCATGAGCCAACGCCAATCTTTGATCGTAATCAATTTTGCAGTCGTCCAATGCTAAAGCCACTCATTGCGGAAATCTATGAAATTCTACAGAATACCGATTGCACTCAGGATAATTGGAAAATTCGTGTGGCGGATTATTTGAGTCGCAGTAATCCTACATTACCGGAAATAAGCAATCAATGCCAAATTCGTGTCGATCCGCTAATACAAAACAAATCGCAGCAAACCACAATGACATATGCCTCGTCTGCTATAGGTGCCAAGCCTAAGGATGAGAAAACTGAGAGCACTTCAGTTATATCCACCACTTCGCCGCATTCTTCCTTGTTGATGACAACGTCATCTTGTGTGACTTGTGGCGGTTTTGATCACACAGAGCCCTGTATCTCAGAATTGGATCTGAATAAACGGTTGACACCGCATGACACTGAAAAAATATGCACGGAAGAGGAAATTATATGGCAAGAGATTGTTGTCTATGAGGAAGTGCTGCCTGAGGAGGAGGAGCAAGAGCCAATCGGTTTTGTAAACACAATCGATGAGGATGAAGGCGAAATTGAAATTGATAAATATGAAGGCCATCATTTAGAATCAGAATCAGAACGTAGTATTGGGCCGGATCTTATACCTGAGGTTGACCTTGTACCTGAACCTGAAGGCGAACCTCACCTAGAACCGGAACCCGAACCGGAACCGAAACTCGAAGCTGTAGTAGAGATATCAGAACCTGTACCATTAGAGGCTGAGCCCGCTCCATTAGAGGATGAGCCCGCTCCATTAGAGCCTGAGCCTGCTCCATTAGAGCCTGAGCCTTCTCCTGCCCCATTGGAGCCTGAGCCTTCTCCTGCTCCATTAGATCCTGAGACTGTTCCATTAGAGCCTGAGCCTGCTCCTTTAGAGCCTCAGCCCGCTCCATTAGACGTCGAGCCTGAGGCAGAGTTCGAGCCATCTCCTCCAGAGCTCGAGGCTGACGAAGGGGAGGCTAACCCAACTGATGGCGATTCCCCTCTCGATGAGGCTGATTAACACCTGTTGAATTTACGTTTATGTTTGGCCCAAATCTTTTCTGACAAAAAAAATTTATGTATAGGAAAAATGGCAAATGCTAAAAAAATGCTCTCTGTTTTTTTGTGTTTTTTTTTTTTTTGTTTTTCATTCTAACCTCCACCAACATCCCTAGAACCACATTCCCCGGGACCTCCCTCGCCAGCAATGCGCATTCGCAGGAGGCGTAGAAAGGGTTCACCCAGGTGGAGGTGGCGCCCTTGCAATTTTCCACTCACCCGAAACCAGTTTCTCACTCATGGAAATGGAAGTGGGGATTAGTGCAACAGCAGGAGCAGAAGCTCGTTCTGGTCAGAGTGAGTTCAAGTTCCCGCCAGGAATGCAGCAGAGGCGCAGTAAGCAAATTCACAATTTTACATTTTTTTCTTTTCTTCCAAAAAAAAAAAACAAAACTTGCAAAGAAAACTAAAAATAATGGCTCATGGAAAGCGAAAATAATGCAATCAAATATAATTTATGGGTTAAATGTCGCTGCAGGTGGCATGTGGCATGTGGTTGTGGCACAAGTGTCCGACTGGGCAATGTCTTTCTGTGTGTGTGTGTGTGTGATGGGTAAAAAAGTTTGGCATACTTTTAAGCGCGGAATAATTGGAGGACATCAATTTGGTCAATTAACCCAAATAAAATTGATGTATAATTGATTTTTTAACAAGGCAAATTGCAATTGCATCGATTTTTCAATTATAGATAAAAGTTTGCAAATAAACTTAGGTGGGTGGGGAAAGAAAGTTTGGTCAGCTAACTCTACTTACCTTCCAACTATATGTATGTATATATATAGGTGGGCATATATCGTATGTAGATACAAATAATTTGTATGTATACAAGTTGATGAAAGTTTTCCCAAAAGTACAGCCATCACAAATATTTTTGCAGTCAACATGTAAATTTTGCTACCCATCAAAGAAGAGCCAACAACTAAACAGAATTCAGCTGTATAAAAAAAAAATTGGAAAAGCACTTCCCTTGGCCTCGTTATGCTGCAAATCAACAACCAATTGCAACATGAAGAAACTCACATGCAACACACACCAGTTACAGCAACAATAACAACGCAACAGCAACTGTTGCATATAAATGCAACAAATGTCAGTCATATCACAGTGTACAGTTCGTCAGAGAGTTCCTGTAACGATCTGAACTTTACCACATACACTGAGCTATGTCGTCTCTGTGCCATCCATAATGGTCCGTCCATGATTCATATATTCGAACCGGAAGCCGAACAACATCAGGTCTTATATAAATTGCGCACACTGCTTCATATGAATGTAAGTAGCCAGTAGATAAATCAAAATTTTATGTTGCATGTTTATTGGCTTCACTGTTTCTCAGATAAGCAAGGATGATGATCTACCCAAATATATTTGTGAGTTGTGTCTGGCCAAATTGGAACATCTTGATGATTGGCGACAAGTTTGTGAGGAAAATGAACACATGTTAAGTAATTATGCAGTATCCATGCAAAAAGTGAGATCCACCATTGATTTTCAGGTAAGTGAAATAGAATTGCAACAAAAGCAGTTAATATAATATTATAAACAACAGCATAAAGAGAAACATTGTTTACATCAAAATATTAAGCTTTTTCAATTAGCCAACAATTCCATTTGTTTACCTTATAATTCCCAAACAACAAACACGAAAGTTCGTTAGAATAATAATGAAAAGCTTGCAAAATGTAATTTAAAGATAAGAATTTTGTGATGGAATGTCTTATCGACAAATGCTATTTTAACTTGGCTTATCAGTTATGGCTAAAAGATCTTGAGTACACTGCGCTGTTGCATACATTATCATTGTCAGGGCCAACAATTTTAAAAGGGATTTTGGGTGTTTCAATTCTTAACCGTTCCATTATTCTTCTGTTCCAAATCAACCACCACTATCTCTCCACCAAAATAACCTCCACAATGCGGAGAGGAGAGCGAGAGAATCAGAATAAAAGCCAAAAAAAGCTCTCACAACGAATCTCAGCGTTACGACGCTGCGGCGCCGTATGGTATGCAATGCTTTTATTTTTTTTTTATTTTTTTTTGCTTTGCGACGCTTCCGCCTTCGCTCAGGCCAAGCTGGTGCCCAACAAACAGTGCGCCAGAGTTCAGTATCTGTCGTCGTTGCCGACGTTTTGTACGTAGCAGCCGTAGTAGTCTTCGTCCTGTTTTTCCATAGAAAAAATAACAAATAATTACTCAAATATAACTCGACTGCGCGTCGACGTTGACTCGAAATCAGTTTCGCAATACATACACAAACAAAAGGTGCTGGGCTCTGGCTCAAAAGGAAGTAGACGGCAAAACGAATTTTTGCTGAATTTTTATTAATTTCCTGCAACAAGAAAAAAGAAATATAGAAAAATATAAAAACCGGAACATAAATATCATTTTGCCCGCGAATTTTGTATAAATATAACTAAGCAAAACGGCTGCAATTTAAAGGCGGTACGTTTCTTATTGATTTTCAATTGTGGTAAGCAAATGCAAAGGCATATAAAAAAAAAAGAGAAAAGAAATGAAATGGAAAAACGATAAAGAAAACTGTCAGTGAAGGTGTTTAAAAGGGAAAGGAAAACCAATGTAAATTTAAAAACCGAATAAACCGTGTGTTGATTAAATGTTTGTGCAATTTTTTATGTTTGATATTATGCCCGCGCCTAAAATAAATTCAAGTAGACACGGAAAACCCTCATACCGCCAAAGTCAGTTCAAAATGAGGAAAAAGAAAAAAAAGAAAGGGATCCCAAGAGCGGCCGGCATACACACATAACCGTCGAGCCACAGAGACGTCAAGCAAAAAAAGCTCAAGTCACAAATTTTTGCGCAAGGGCAGGCAGTAACTGACGAGTTGAGTGTTTTATGCATTAGCATGAGTGGCAGCCGTCCCTTTCTCTTCGTTCCCTTCTTCAACAACATTTTGTTGGCAGGGGGTTGACGTAAAATTTCGCAACACTCGCGAACACCCTTCATATTAAGGGTGGAAACACTCAGTGACCACTCAATATTGTTCCATATTCCAATGTTTCTTGTTTCGTTTTGCAGGACGGCACCGTTAACATGGACAAGATGACGGTAGCCCAAAAGAATGCATATCTGGAGGCTCATATGGCTGTTCAGCAGCAAATGGCACAGGCGGCCATACAATTTAAACAGCAGGCCTCACAGCAACAACAACAACAGCAAAATTCACCCACGACCAATAATAACCAAAACGGTATGCAACAGCAGCAACAACAACAACAACAACAGCAACAACAACATTATGCCACCATTAAGGTGCCACAGATTAGTTCCTCAAGTTCAGCTGGAGCAGCTGTCGCAGCAGCCGGTGGCGGCGAAAGCACCTTCACTGTACCCGATGACGGCATGGGCTTTGAAGGTGGCGTCCGAGTATTACAAAGTCTCGGCACTTGGTCAGCAGCGGAACAGCTATCCTACAATATACCCAAACCGAACCTCATACCATTCACAGAGCCATATGTGGAAGGCGGGTCAATGCATCCGGCCAGTCGCCTTAAGGCCCTTCAGCAGGTTCAACAGGCTTCCTCCGGCATACGCAAAACAAATCCATCAAAGTGTAAGCAAAAACATTAATTAATGAAAAAATAAATCTACATTTGTCTAATTTCTCTTTATTTATTAGCCACCAACAAGGCATTTGAGTGCACTGTATGCGGAAAGGGTTTGGCCCGCAAGGATAAACTCACCATTCACATGCGTATTCATACCGGGGAGAAGCCCTATATTTGTGAAGTATAAACTAACCCAGAGCCCTGGTTCCATATACAAGAGGCAATTACTAACCGCTGTCTTTCTCCAATTCGGATTATTATTTTGCAGGTGTGCAATAAGGCCTTTGCACGGCGTGACAAACTTGTGATCCACATGAATAAATTTAAACATGTGACACCGACAAATATAGCACCGTTGGGCAAACGTCTGAATAATATGGTTAAGAAGAAAGAACAACCAGATCCGCCGCCAGAGGATAATAAACAAAGTTTGGAACTGCAATTACAACAACAGGCCGTCCAGGTGGCCGCTCAAAATATTATTGTGCAATCGGCCCAAGGTACGCCGGCGGCCATACCTGGCATTATTATACCACATCATCAGCAGCAATTATCCTGGACTTGTGAGTTATGTGGGCGAATGTTTTCGAGCCGGGATGAATGGTCGATTCATGCCAAGAGCCATCTGGAGGTGAGAAAAAGTCGGTTGAACGAATTGATATCTAATCGAAGGATTAACAGACCATTAAGTAAAGAATTGAATTAATAAAAGTTTTCTTTTAGTATTGACAACAGGAACGGCTAGTCGTAGAGTCAACAAAACAACCATCAGCAGCAGCAGTAGTAACAGCAGCACCACCAGCAGCAACAACAGCAATTGCTAAGGTCAACACTAGCAATAATCGTTTATATCAAATGGATGCGAATCAAAATCAAATCCAAATGGAGGCACGCAAACAGAAGATAATTATACAAAATCAGATGATACTAAATTCCAATAGCCAACATCACCAACAACAACAACAACAGCAGCAGCAACAACACCACCACCATCAACAGCAACAGTCGTCGCAGCAACATGTGATTGTTAGTAAGAAATCGGCACGTAAGCAACAACAACAACATCTTAATCAGCAGGAACACCAGCAACATCAGCAGCAACAACAACAGCAGCAACATCACCATCAGCAACCAACTATGTATAATAACAACAATAGCCATCACAACAACAGCAACGGCACACAGCAGGGCCAAGAAGTAACTACCTATTAACAACATCAACAACAATATCTGAACAACAAGAACATCTAACAACAACACCTACAGCCAACAACACATTTGAAAAACCTTTTTTGTATCTATCTTTTATGTCTGTTTTGTCTGTTATCCCATTCCATAACTTTTCTACCCTGACCAGGTGTCGGTGCCCGTCTCCCACATCATTGCGAACTCACCGACAGCGGCCACCTACATGCAGGCCCAACTGAATGACGCCAGCAACATGAACATGCCCATCGTCACTTACAATGGGAATCAATATTGTGTTATAACACGAGCTCCCGATGTAGATGTGGAGGCCATGCAGAAGCCCCTGGACTATGGTCATACCAATAATGGCACCGCCGCCGCCGCCGCTACAGCAACTACCAACATAATAGTTATGTCGCCGATGCAATTGCTGCCGCCACAACATCAACAGCACCAACACCAACAGCAACAGCAGCAGCAACAACAACAACAGCAGTAAGGCACAACAAGAGGAATGGATGAATGGTCATAGCCCATGGCGCATCGGGAATCAAACATAGTCAGTTAATGGTCAATCATAGCTGCTATTTGACGTTGCCGGAGAAAGGCCAGAGAAAAGCCTCAAGGTTAACAATAATACCAAAAACATGCTACAAGTGGGAAGCGATCAAGCCTCATTATAGTTTAACTGCAAGCAGCTATAAATACAAATTGTAAATAAAGTTTTTAAAACACTAAAGGCAGAATGCAACCAAAACAAAAAAAAAAAGAAGAAAAAAAAAACAAAACCTAATTATATGTTTAACAATATCTCCATAAACAATAGCAGCCCAGAAATAATTTTCACATATAACTACCAAAAAAAAAAAAATATAACTATTGCCCGTCATCTACCATAACAAGCAGCAGTTTGTAAATGTTTTCAAACTAATCTTATGTCAAATCAAAAATCTGTAAACAGCAAACAACTAATTAGTTTAAGTCCAAGCAATTTTACATATCCACATAAAAACAAGAAGATAACAAATGAAACGAATTGAAAAAGAAAACGAAAACATAAAAAAATAATGAAAAGAAATGGAAATGATTAGGAAAACCAAAATAGGACAGCCATTAAACTGAGATATAATTTCGATACAGATATTTTCTTTCTCTCTTGATTTGCACAGCAAATTAAATTATTCTTCACCTAACACTAGACAAAAACAAATAAGAGCCCAAAACTGAATAGCAATTCGCATCATTGTGTGTGTATAAAAAAGAAAACAAATTATATGTGTTTTTTCTAATGATTGTTTGTATATTACGCTAATTGTAATCCAAAACTAAGTCATACACATTTGTCTTCTAATTACCAAAGCAAACCAACAAAAAATATTACCAAGTAGTTAAGTAGTAGTCCATCAAATAAATTCCCTATAACAGAAACAAAAAAAAAAAAAAAAAAAACACAGAACAAAAAATACAACTCCAAAACACAGAACAAACCAAATAAAATTTAATTAAATAAAACGAAAAAAGTATTAAAAATAAAATTGAAAAAAAATGAATAAAACAAACAAAAAAAATGAACTTTAATTCACATTTCGAAATCCATTCCATGGTGGACAATAATTGGCATCTGTTGTCATTAACTTAGAAACTACAACACATAAATAGATATAGACAGACATGGGCTTAAGGAAAAGGGGAAATATATTGATATATTTATACTTACATATATATTTTATTTATTTTTTAACTCATAATATATAATTTGTTAAATTATTCGTAGCTCTCTAATCTAGTCGTGTTCTTTAATATCTATTTTTTAATTTATTCTATAAATTATCTGTATATTTTTTTGTAAAATTAAATATTTCGAAACATTTTTCTGAATTTAAATTAGCAAGATATTATTAAGTCTTACATAAAGACTTAAAAAAAGAAATAAAAATATGTCTGGAATATCTGATAATAACAATAAAAAATCCGGCATATTAATACCATTTCCTCTTTGAGTTTTTATCAAAAATGTTTGTTTTTATATTTATATAATTAATATTTGTTATTTTCAAATATTGTTAAAATCATAATTTACATTCAGTAATCGTTTAATTTTATTTAAAATTCACATTTAGATTTAAATTGTTAAATCATTTTAAATTTTTTATCTATAAATAGTAGAGTTTTTCTCTAGGTGTAGCATTAAATAATATAGACTGTATATTAAGTTTATTATTATTGATTTTAAACATTCATTTGAAATTAAGGTCTTAGTTGGGTTTTTGGAATGTTGTCAAGTACAAGCTAATTGTAGGCAATATTTGATAGATCTCTCCACTCTATAACATCTACGACCATGTAATCAAGTATGTACATATATATATATATATATTCTTATGTAGGCCTTTAACACCGTTCTTGGATCTCAGAATCATGATGCCAAAATAAGAAAAGTTATGTTTTTTTTTGTGTTTTTGGTCAGAGACAAGACAAGACGAAAAGCAAGTTTAACGAAAAACCAAATTGAAAAATGCGGCAATTTGACCTTAAATGGAAACTCGTTGCTGTTGGCGCAGCAAATAAATTTCTACTTCAAATGTTGCTGTTGTTGTGGTTGTTGTTAATTTAGTTATTTTATGTTGTTGTTGTTGTTTTTTCGCAAGAATTGCAAATTAGTTGAACTGACTGGGCCGCAGCTGATCACCTGAACAAACTCGAACTCGAACGCCTACGATGAGATGACGATGCTGATGACAACAACAATCTGTTGCCAAGTTGCCAGTTGCGAGTTGTTGCTCAGTTGAGTTTAGTTCTTTGTGTCAGTCGGTTTTCGGAGCAGTTGTCAAACAGTTGTTGGATCAATCGAAACACTCCGAAAATGTTGAATGGCAAATTTTATACTGGCTTGCCACCAAAAATGGTGGAGAGACCCAATTCAAAGGTCTGTAATCGTCAGGAATCTCATTTCTTTTGGCCAGATGATTCACAATTGGATAGTGCTGTGGAGACGCGTGTAAAGCGTCGCAATAGTTTGCAATTGGAGAAACCACAAATAAAAATATTAGATAGAATGTCATCAGTTCAAGATGATTCCAATGGTGTGGATACCCGTCAAATGTTTCACAAGGAGTTTGCCAAATCCTCTATAAATTTCTACGATAATTTGCAGCAGCCAGCAAATACAAATCCTAGACCTAGATTGCTAAGAGGCAACCGACGAGAGGTGACACCTAAATTAACCGAGATTAAACCCCAACGGGAGGAGAAATCCACATCGTTAGCAACGTCAGAAGGGAATAATATTGCCAGACGTCAACAGGCTTATAGCTCAAAGATTCAATTCTATGATTATGTAAATGAAGATAACTCAAATTCGACACAAAATAATGCCAGGAGACCCAAAATGGATATGAATGATAAACGTGAAATGGAACTTAACTCCAAAAATAGTCCCAAATTACAGGTGAAACATAATGTAAAAAATTTGAGCATGGATATTGAAACTGAACCGACAATTTTGATCACTAAGAAACCGCTCAATGATCAGATGGTAACCGAAAAAAGACGTCCCGTACTCTTGATGCCCAAAAAAATACTGAAGCATCAGGATTATAAACGTGGCACAGATTATGTGGACTATATGGACACTGAAATGCGTAAATTGCGTCTTCGCAGTCCGGGACCACAAAAGAAACATGTGACCTACAATGAAGAGGCGGCAGAGTATGCCTATTATAAGGATAATGAAGGGTTTGCCGATGAACGATATGATGATCATCATCGTTATCATCAAAAGCAACAACATATATTGCCAAATATGTCGACAGGAAGTCGTTCGTCACAGCAACAGCAACAACAACAACAGCATCGACCATATGGGGAAACTAGTCGTATTGGCAGAGATATACAACCATTAAATAATAATAAAAATATACACTATAATCATTACACCAACAACACACGAAAAATCTTACCAAAATTATCAGAGACAGAGCCAAGAGCACGATATTCTGATGACACACCAGCAGTCACATATAAAGAGGAAGCTCAACAACCAATTGTTCCCACTTCAGCTCCCTCGGATCCACGTAAACATTTACGGAGCAGTCTCTGTTTCAATGGCGATGCTCTGGTTGTGGGCGCTCAATCATCGACGCCATCGTCCACAACTTTGGCACGGCGAAGCTCAGCCGGTCAGCGCATTAGCGTGGGTTTGCCCGATTGAAAGCTCTTGGCATATATCTACTATATATGTATGTATACATACACATATACAAATGTGCATATTTAACTATTATTTATTCAATATTTGTGTTTTTTCTTTGTTGTGAATGAATGCAACTCAAGTTGATTTTTACCTGCCTGCAGTCGTTGCATTTTTAATTGAAAAAAAAAAACAAAAGAAAAAAAGTTAAAGTCAAAAACCCACATAAATCCAATTTGGTATGCCAAATTAAATATCACAATTTGATTTTAAAATCTAATTTATGTCTAGAGCTAATGATATTGCCTAATTTGTGAGCAGCTCATTTTGTTGTTCTTCTCAATTTGTTATTCAGTCCGCAATGTATTAATTTAGTTTCTAAGAGGTTGATGAAAGATAATAATAAACAAAATATGCTAATAAAAATGTTAGAAAATAAAATATAGTAAAGTTTTTTTTTTCGATATTTGAGTATTATAGACACAGTAAAAAAAAAAAAGGGGTTTAAAAAAAAACTATTAAAAATCTATCTAGAAAGTGGGTATTATATAATATTAATATTATCTTATAAGTTTCTTATAACAATAATATTTAATACCAAAAAATTTAATAAATAAAAGGTGCAGTTGTGTTTTATTAAAAATTGATTAATTTTTTACACATTTTTGCAAATTTAAGAAAAGTATTTTTTATTACCGTCTTTATTGATTATTTTTGTAGAAAAAAGTCTTAACTAACTGATTGATAATAAAGTTGATTTATCTATATCATAAAGATCACAATCCCCTTAGTTTTAATGTATAACTCTTTAGGCTATTAGCCATTATCATTGCCATTGTCATGGCCAATGGCTAGTCACCTGTCGTCTATTCCCGGTTTTATGCTGAGCCCAAACTCCTTTCACCAAAACTTTTTGTATTTTCCATTTCACCAAAAACAAAAAACAAAAAAATTAAACTCTTGTTTTCAGCTGCATTGTTAAATGGTAACGGAAATTTAACCAGATTTGTTTTCTGACAAGTCCGAACAATTTCGAAGTTTTTTGATTTTCACAAGGAAAACGGAAATTATGACCAGATTTGTTGTCGTTGTTGCATGAACTTGAGCTTGACCTTGAGTGGAAGCGGCACCTAACCAATAAATGCTGCAATTACAAAAAAAAAAATAAAAGACAAAAAAAAATTGCCACAATTACATATGCAAGAGCTTCAAGCCATCAATCACGACTACATCAATTTAATTAGATGATATTTAACTTTGATTATTTGTGTAACCGAAATAGCCGAAATGAAATCGATACAATATCTGGTTTTGGTTAAGGATAAGTTAAGACCAGGTGTGTTTTAAAATAGTGAAAATAATTGTGCAATTGGTGCGCGTGATGAATTGTTATGCAATTGTACATGTACAATCTCACTTCCACCTACCACCAATATCCACCACGAAACATATCTTCCGCATTACGGATGCAGTACATCCTGGCCCATAGAAAGTAGTCCAAGCCTGCCAAACAGAAGAGAAAAAAAAAACAAATGGCAATGCCTTGTCGCTGAAAATGCCAATACAAGTCGATGGATGCTTCCTGCATGAACCTGAACTTCGGGCCAACTACCAACAACTGGTAAAGAGGTAACAAAAATTGTCTAATAGCCAACCAGTTTTTTTTTTGATTTATAGATGAGATAAAAACCATCTATTTGATTGTAAAGTGTGCGGGTGTGGGTATTTTTCAAGTGTTACAGGGCTTTTATTAGCCTTTTAGGCTAAATAGTTGTGGTCTATAAAGTTAAACAATTGTTTTGCAAATCACAAACGTTTCTTTCTTTTTCTTTCTTTCTTTCTTTCTTTAATTGCCTTAATAAACAACATTTTATTTATGCCTCTGCGCTTGCGCTCTATTTCCTACTGGAAATGCAAATGATTTCTAAGCCAAGTTGAGTCTGTAGTTGAGTAGTTTCCTACATCCAAATGCGTGAAGTCAACTCGAGCCAAGCCAAGACGCAGACGAAGATTTCAATCTAGTGGCCACGATTGCCAGTTGGTAGTTGTCTACTGTTGGCTAGTTATTTGTTGGCCCGGCAGGTTTCAATTGCAAAACATGTTACGCCAGCCAGGTTAGAGGAGTCGGAGTTGGAGTCATCGTCATCGTTTGCTAAGGAGGAAGCTGGCATAAAACTGTTGCGTTCATTGGCCAAACTTTCAGTTTCGTTGAGACCACGCTGGTGGTTGATACTATCGAAGAGTTTTTAAGTGTAGTTTTTTTGTATAGTAAAAATTTATGAAAAATGCGACTAAGTTGGAATGTAAGATTTACTAAAAATCCCTGGAATATAAATTCAAGAATTAAACTTACAGCTCCTGTCAACTGTACTGCTGCTTAGTACAATGGTCTCTGGCCTAAGACCACCAAGATCATATTATCGGAGAAACTATTATAGTACAACTTCTGCTGTGGGTCCTCCTCCAGGTGCCCCTGTAAGACTAATACGACCGGGTTCTTCCAGTTATCCGCGTGCTGATTTACAGATTAATGAGAGTAAACGACGGGAGGTAACCAAAAAGTATCCCAAGAAAACGCATTATCGGCCATATGAATCCGTAAGATCTATAAAAGAATTCCACAATTAAAAATAAAATTTTACCCAATATAGGAAGAAGATAATTATTCTGCTGAACGTTACAATTCTGCTGAATATTCTGGAGAGTCATCGGTACAGGATAGTCGAGAGTATACTATAGGTACCCAGATACGTGTTCAGCATCCCATTACCATTCCCAAAAAGTCCAGTTCCAGTGCCTCATATGGCAAGTCAACCAAATATGCGTCACCTGTTCCGTACAAGAGTAGCGGACCAAGTGGATATGTGAGTGATGTGAATATAGCGTCAGGGGAAGAGCTCTCCCCACCCAAGCGATCAAAGTGGACGGCAGTGCAATTCGAACATGAAGCAGATCCCTTCCATTTGGTGCCACCACCGAGAGCTACGGCCGCCAGCAGCAATTCCTATAGTGTATTCGAGCCGGATAACGATGATTACGATGTGGTGCCCTTGCAGCATTCCAAAAGTCACGATCGCTATAAGAGTGTTGCCTCCAAAAAGCAGATTGAAGCCTATTTAGAGGATCAACAGAAACTTCTGGATGATGCCATTAAGCTGCAATTGCTGAGTAATCCAAAATTGAAAAAGTTTTTAAAGTCACAAGCCCAGGAAGCCCATGATGCCAGACCCGATCTTGATATTGAGGATTTTGAATCGTATCCACCAAACTTTTCTAATCCTGGTCCGTTGCGTAGCAAATATAATGAAGAGAATGGCCCACCGCCGCCTCCACCGAAAGGTAGACGCACTCGTCGTCGTCCTCCGCCAGGTGCAGAGCTCCATCGGCCGCCCCCATCCAAACATATAATTAAACCAAAACGCAAATTTCGATCCACAGCGTTGGTCATAAATGTTTAAAGACTTAAAGGAGGAGGAGGGAAAAAATTCCCATTGGAAAGCAAAGATTTAGTCGCTAATACTTGTTAATTTAAATATTTGTATCATAGTGCCTGTAAATATTAAAGAACTGTTTTATATATTTACTTAACAGTTTTTTAAAATAGTCAAGGGAGGGAAACAATGGAAGTCGTAACAATGCGAAATTGTAGTAAAATTGGAAATATTTAATTATAAGATAAGGGTAGAATCATCAAAATAAATAAATGGTCATTTAAATAATGTAAATTTACATGCAAAAACGCAGAGTATTTAAAAAGCCTTTGCTCTTGATAAAAAACTTCGCCGCAAAATAAACATTCGCCGTACTACAAAGAGTAGGTGGCGCCAGAGAGTTGCACAGATGGCGCTAGTATGTCATTGGGCGCTAAATTTAAACTAATTTGTGAACTTTTCTCACTTTGGTTGTGGCTGCAACAAAATAAAAGTACAAAGAACAACAAATTTTTGAACTTTTCCTTTTGCTCTTTAAATATTATATTTAAAGTATTAAAACAATTAAAATAACTGTTATGTGATTCAACCCCTTCTTAGTTATGTTTAGTTTATTTTTAGTACGCTCTTTAATTTACCCAACCTAAGTATTCGATTGAATTTGAATAAGTGACAATTAAATTATTCAATAAAGACCTCTCCCATTTCTCATTTACAGAACACACCTGTTTCTACGCCTGATATCCAATCTCAGTCACAATTAATCCCCTCCAAGACATTCTCGGCTTTTACCTCTTACGAAAATCCGCAATTGAGTAAGCCATTCGATTCGATTGCGAATGGCACACAAAAGCACCAACAACCACATTAAAGTGGGTGCAAAACAGAATTAGAGAAAAAAAAAAAAACACAATGTAAAAAAAAGACAAAACAAAATTGATTTTCTTAATTGACTAAACAATTTCAACAGCAGCCAAGCCGGACAACAATCCAACAACAACAACAATTGACCTTGAAACCTGGACAAAGTGTTGGGTGAAAAAAGAATGCCAACACAATTGGATGTGGAAAGTAAGAGCTAAAGGCTGAGTTCGATTTGGTTGCAACAGGTCTTGGCTATAGGATGAGGGGCATAGCAAATGGGTGGAGAAAGAGGCTAAGTACAATCGATGGGGCATGAAATTGAGTAAACTATATTATTTGAAAATATTTTGCGTGTAATTAAATTGTAATAAATTAACTGAAATATGTAATAAATTAATTATATTAAGTGGATTCTTTTAAGGGGTACTGTCTCCCCTCTCTTAACATTTGCTTGATCATTGATTTTAATTTGGTAATTTTTATTTCTTTTTTCTGTCTGCAACTCCCCCGCAATAGTTGGCTATTACAGCACTTCATTTGGCTTAGTTTTCCGTGTTGAATTGCCACTGAAATGCCGGTTCTTTTCCTTTTTTTTTTTTGTTGGCCTGGGCGTTGTTAACTTGATTTCATTTTCATTGGAATTTTGCAGAGCAATGGTAAACCAGTTTCTAGCCTTTCCCTAACTGTTTTTGTTGCATACTACTAGAATCGAACTCGAGTCCAAAAATAACAACTAAACAAGTAAAAAAAAAAACTGAAACTTGTTTGCATGCCAACACCAACAACAACTTGTAGCTTATGTAATCCCCTCACCAATCGAGGGGGCGTACACCTGGGTGGTGTCCACCTTCTCCTGAGGTGTTTAGATTAATGTGACATTATAAACTAAATCTATAAAATTAAATTAAAATGAAAATATCACATAAATTACTTTTAAAATCCCAAAGATTCCCCAATACTTAATAGTTCAGATAGAATATTAAAAATTCGTCATAATTTCATTTTGAATAACATCCATCGAACATCGCACACTCACTTAAAAGTTTATTACTTTTTTGTTTCTTTTACATTTAAAGGAATTGAATTGGAATTGGTTTTGGATTTGGAGGAGTATTTATAAACTATAAGAGAAACTCCTAAATATACATAGATATAGGAAATATAGTTTACACTTGATTCTTAAACATATCACAAAAGAGTTTTGATGACAAAGATATTTTTTTTTTTTGGAAAAGAAAACGTGTTGGAAGAAATAGCGAAAGAAAGAGTATTAAAGAATGAAAGATATGCAAAATTATAGTTTCTGTTGTTGTTGTTGTGTTTTGTGTTTTTTTAAATCAATCTATAATTATCTCTCTCTCTTCTTGGCTTAAACCTTGTTGAAGGAGTAGGTGAAGCCATCGGGCGTACGGTTAAGTGAGAGTTTTCCGGGTGGTGAGAAGCGATGAGGATTGGGTGTGGTTGTTGGATAATAAGACTGTTGTGGCTGATACTGGGGCTGTGGTTGCTGTTGTGGCTGTGGTTGATGATAGGCAGGTTGTGGTGCTGGATTGTAGGCCGGTTGTGGTGCTGGACGGTATTGTGGCTGTGGAGCAGGTTGCTGATATGACTGCTGTTGTTGGCCAAATGAGGGATCATTGTAGCGAGGATCATAGGAACCATCATCATAATCATTGCTGCGGAACGAGGACTGATGCTGAGGAGCAGGAGCCTGATATTGTTGGGGCTGATACTGTTGCTGTGGCTGATAACCAGATGTGGGCACAGGCTGTGGTGGGGCTGGTGGTGCCTGTGGCAAATGATCACCAGATGCTTGGAAACTGTGGCATAAAAAATAGAAATAAATTAAAATTATATAAGAAGAGAGTGAATGAGAGTAATATATCTTTTAGTTCTTACCCATTCTTGCCAGCAGTATAGGAAATAGTGCGTCTTTGGCCTGAAGGATCTACATAACTATAGCTACCATGACGTGTGCCATCGGAATCTGTTTCCTCTTTGAAATTGATACCATCTTCCTGTTCATAGGCAGCACCAAATTTACCATCACCTGACAGATAACGCTGCTCACTGATAATTGCCGCCGTCTTCGGATCCTGATGATAACTTTGACTGGCAGCCAATGCCACCAAAGTGCAGGTCAGTGCAATCTATTATAATTATAAAACACACAATTCAATTGATTTCTGAACACAATTAACATATTAAACAGCAACTCACAAAGCGAAACATTTTGTGGGGATTTATATATTATATATCCTTGATAAGCTACTACGTAAACTGCACAATCTTTTCTGTATTGGGGGAAAGCACTCGCGCCTTTACGTTCTCAGTCCGTTACTCAAGGAGATGGATGGAGAAGTTTTCTAATTTTGAAAATTTCTACCTTTATTTTTCGACCGACGTCCACCGATTTTTTCAATAAACTGCCTTCCGCAACGGCGCCGCCCAAGCTTTTTATAGTGCCTAGACGTAAGCTCCAGCGGTTGGGAAAACCTTGGAACTGCCTCATTTGTGGCGAGACTCTTGGCCCGCCCGCCTAGGTAGCAGTTAGCAGTCAAAGTAGTTGCTCTTGTTTTTGTTTTTGCCATATTGTTGTATTAACCAGTAACAATAACAAGAATTGAGCTAAGTGCTCCAATAAGTCAACTCTGTAGCTGTTGTTATTGTTGTTGTTGTTGCTGCTGCTGTTGGCAAGTCGTTTTACCAGTTTCGTACTCTTTCGCCTTTTTTTTATGTTTCAGTATCTACTTTTGCTTTCTATATGTACTTACTATAACTATTTTTTAATTATTTTGCACTTTTTTTTTGTTTAATAAGTTTACAAAAAGAGCTTTCCTCAAACTGAGATCATATCTTAAATATTATTTATAAAATATATATATTAACAATTTGTTCTGCTCTTTGCATGATGCAATAATTTCTTGGCAATCATTTAATTTTTTTCGACCAATAAACTTGTTGCACAAAGAGCCCAAAGCGTTGCACATGACCAATCCCAAAAAGTACAAATCAAAACTGCCAACGATCAGACAAAAACAATAGCACATAAAACAAGGTGAGGTATACTATATTATAAATAGTTGAAAACTAAATACTCTCCCGAAAAAAAACCAAATAGATTCAATAAATAAAAGATCTAATGGTTAAATAATTCCTAAATCAACTTTTGTTTTAGATTGTTGAAACCATTTTATAATATTAAAAGTATTTATATTGCTAACAAGAAAGAAAACAGTTGACCAAATTTAATTTAATATTTACTTTAATAATTTTTTATATATCAATTTATCTGCAATTATATTCAGTAAAAATTATTAAAGAGTATGTTTTATAATTGCATTTATAAATCACTGGCGTAGCCCAAGTCTTAAGAATTATTTGAAAGTAATATAACTGGTTCTATATAGATTTTATATTTCTTTGATTACTAGATAATCAGTGGCAGAAATTGCACGATGTCTATGGCAAAATATTTTATTGTTAAACGCAATATGAAGTGTTAATTAAATTGTAATAATCATATATGCACAATTTTCATTATATATAAATAGATCTATATTATAAATAAATAAAATTCTATTAATCTTACTTATTATACAACAAATAACTTAAACTGCTTAGACGTCATATTCTCTCTGCAGTTTTTTTTTCCTAAAAAATAAAAAAAAAACATTTTGAAATCGTTTATTGTTTAATAATATATTTTGAAGCAGATAAATGCTGTAGAAATTTTATAAATTAAATTCAAATATACAGGCCATTGGAAACAAGAAAGAATTTGTGTGTAGATTGATCTAGATTTTACAACAAAATTTGAATACGATTACGATTATCCATGAAATTTTACTAAATGAAAAATAAATAGAAAAATTAAATAATAAGGTAAAGTAATTATTAAAACTATTAAGGCTTAAAATCTTGTCATAATTTAATCGGTTATATTAACTAGGCCTTTATTTATGAACTACCCCTTAGTTCCATGCCCATGAACAGAACCTCTTGAAAATTTGATGAATGCCGTTGCAATAAATCCGTTTGTGATTAAGAAATTTTCTGCAAATACTTGCAACAATTTCATGAGGAAGGGAGGGGAAGGTGTGTTTTATTTTTTTTTTTTGTTGCAATTGGAAACATTAACTATCATTAAATGCATTTATATTTGCATTCTGCATATGCATTTAAATGCTGATTTTTATTTATCTAGATCGAACTTTGTGGTGTGGTCTTGGCTCTTGGTAACACCAGAGATATTCATGTATATAAATAGACTTGGTAAGACAAAAAATAAAAAAATAAAAGTTTTTACAATGTCTTTGACTTGTTGACTTTGTTTGGGCTTCAATTATTTATTATGCGATGGAAAAGTTGTCAGTGAATGGAAATCATTGTTTGGACTTGTTTATGGACAACATCTGGCTTGGATCTTGCAAATTTATTTATGGATCGAACTGCCCACCCACAACAATCAGAATCCTAACTACAATCATGTTTATATATGTATACATATCTCGATTCTACTATGGTTGCTTAGATGGATGGATGGATTAATGGTTGGAATGCCGTTAAAGCCACGTGTATGAGTGAGTAATTATGGCCACAGAATAACAAGTTTAGCCATTTGCCCACTTATGTAAAGCGGTTTTTTTTTGTCGATATTTTAATGAGCAATTTCCACACATGCAGCACAAACACGGCCAAACAATCGAAATCATTTATGTGGCACAAAGCAGCCGCATGTGGTCTATGGAAACTGTAAAACATTTTCATTTACACCATTTATTTGCCCTTTTTGCTAGTCGCCATCATCGACGGCATCATCAACAAAAACAACACCATCCTAAGCATTATTATTACTGTTATTTGTATGACCAAAAACAGTAAACGCCCTCTCACAGCAGGAACTGAAAAGTGGCAGCAGCCGTACCAAAAAAAAATAAAAAGGAGGAGGGAAATTAAATCAGTTGACAAACAAGAACCACCAGAAACGGCAGCAGCAGCAGCAGCAAATGGCGACCTTTACCTCAATCATGGGCATTTTTCTGGGATTAGCCAGAGGGTGAAAGAGAGAGAGAGAGAGAGAGAGAGAGAGAGAGTGAGTGAGTGGCAGAGTGTTAGGGGGTTGCATCTATTGCTAAAGTTTCTTTGGGCTGCCTTTTTGATTTCGAGGCGTTTGCCTGATGTACTGATGCGACGATACTGCCACCCAAGGGCAACTCGACTCGATTGTGTGAACAATGTATGGGGGACAGGGACCTTTTATTTTTATGCTTTCACTCTAGCCAAGTTAATCACAATCATAGAAAATGATAATGAGGGTTGAAAGTTGCATGCAAACTATGCCAACAATAAAATAGATACAGTAGATCATCCATAGAATTGCCAGAAAATACAATCTAAAGAGAGACAGGATAAACTGTTTAATATGTATAAATACATTATTAGCAAAAAAAAAAAAGGCTAAAATATTTATTCAAAATAATGAAATGGTGACAACCGAATAAAAAATTAAAAAATAAAAATTATTTTATAAAAGGGTTTTAAAATGTATTTTTATTTGCATTTAGTTCCTAGAATTCTCTTGTTTAATTTAACTCAATAACATTGACTTCAGTAGAGTTGCTTAATAAGAGAATAATATATGTTATAATAAAAAAAAAACAAAAAACAATTGCTCTAAATTTTTTAATTAACATTAAAGTATAAGTTAAAGCACCCATGAAGTTACTAATTTAAGTCACTGCTTTCCATTTTAGCCATTCCATTATGGTCAATTAATTTTAGTATTTCGTTAATCATTTCTATATGTTTGTAGATGGTTTTAATGATCAAATTATATGTAATTAAAATTATTATAAATTATTTGAATGTTAAAAGTTGTTGTATATATAAAAGCCTTGATTTGCATTTGTATTTCAATTAAACAAAAGAATGTTAACTATTCAGCAAGTAAATTTCAAAAATTATTTTGTTCTTAAAATTGTTCTTCTAAATGTGTTCACTGTATCCCTAAGCCGTTGCGTATCATCTCTCTTAATTTTTGCGTTGTCTCTCAATTATTTCAGCTGCTGTCTAGAGTCGACCTTACCCACCACTACCACCAATATCAGCAGCAGCACCACCACCACCACCAAAAATGCGACCAATACAAAATAATAGAAAAAAAAAGGGTCCAGGCCAAAAATTGCGATTATTTGTAATTTAAGAAGCAGTCGAGCGTTTCTTTTCAAATGCGAGGCAAGTCAATTTCAGTGTCGACTAAAAAAATTTAATGCTAAATGCTTATCGGATCCATGCCATCTTTATATATCGTCCAGAAGTCAAACTGAAACTCGCTAAACTTGTTGAGAAACACGATACGAATTCATCATAGATCCCAATAGATAATCCCACGATTGGAGAAAGGGGCCGAAAGGAAAGATGGTGATTTGATAGTCTGACCCCTCCTAAAGGTATTCCATACAGTTTGTCTGTGATTTCGTCAAAAGTCAGACAGACAAATTTTCCAAAGCAAAATTTTCTAAATTTTTGGTAATTTGATCTATTTGCATCGGATTCGCTTTCGAATTCGTGTAAGTGACTATTAATTGCACATCTGCTATAATTTGTAGCTTAATTCCCTTGGTTTCAGTTTTGTAGTTTCAATTTCAATTTGACTTTGTCTCTTGGCTTAGGCCTTGTCCGCACTTGTCAGCACTTTTAATTGCCGCATAACTAACTTGGTTTATAGTGTCACTGGACCAGTTTAACTACACACACGCACACATACGCAATCGAATCAAGGTCAAATCACGTTGGCTGTAACCAGAGTTGGAGGCTAAATTGAAATTGCAACTGCATTGCGTAGATTGGAAGGAAGCAGAAAGAAAAAAATGGAAAGAAACAAGTTTGTAGGCGCATGCGTAGCGGTTCACAGCATGGACTTCCGCATGGGGCGTTGTATGTGAATGGATGAAAATGCATAGAAAAATTACGTCAAATAGTGTCAGCGGAAAACTAATAGTATTAAGAATCCAACTACATGAGTCACTTAAAGGAAATGCATTTTCTTATAGTTAAATCTTACATCTTATATTTGGGAATGATTCTTTAGGTTAGTTTTATTTTATTAACTACTTGTACCTTTTGTGTATTTAACTCCTTGACCTTGAACGGACCAAGTTCCCGTTTTTTTGATTTTCGAAAGTTGTTTCCAAAATGTTTACCTTGTCTGACCAGAAAGTACATTGACTTTTATACAATTTAACCTTTTATTATGCATATGCTGAAGTGAATTACAATGAATTTTCTGGTCCTTTAAAGTCTTTAACCTAGTCACAAAAGCTCAGAGTTCTTTAAAGACAATGATTTGGTTTGTGTTTACTAAAGCTGAAAAAATTAAATTTATTTTATTAAATTCTTTATATATATTTGTAATTTATTAATTACTTACTTTATAGGCGTATTAATTTTAAAACGTCAAAAGAAAATTCACATCGGCCTTTGAAATGGTTTGGTAAAGTTTCAAAACTTATCTTCCAAAATATTGAAAAATTTCTATATGCTTCTTTAATGTATATAGTCGAAGTATATATATTATATATAGAACATATATACATATATAATACTTCAGCGCTGCCTTTGGTAAAAATAATTGATTAATATTAATTTCGTTTAATAAGTGTATTTATATTCCCCTTATTTTCTTTTACAAACATAATATTTTAACCTTTTTCTAAAATTTTTTTTTTCTAAATAATATATCTTCGAATTTCTCCAAATTTAAAATCCGAGCCTATTTCTGGCCTAAATTGAAATCTATTTAGCCCTGTGCATCGACACAGTTTCATGCATTTGCCATTAAAACAGAGAAAAATGTTGAGATAAGATGAAAAGTTTTTTTATGGTAAATATTATACAGTAATTAAACAAAGCTGACAAAATCCCATTAACAAATTTATAATTCAATGTCAGCTAATTTTGTTTAACAAGTGAGCGATTAATTGCTTTGGCAGTGTCACCGTCAACGGCGACAAATCAAATCAAAATCAAATCGAATCAAATTATGTTCGTTCAGTTTTAACAATTGCATGTAAATGACCAAACTGAATGCGGGTAATTGTATACCATTGTTAATGCCGGATCCAAAAACCTAGAACTGACAGCGACAATGTCAAACGTCAAAGTGCAAGAATTTGACAGGCCATAAAAACAAGCGGCAGGAGCTCAAGTTCCGTTCATGAGCTCATGACATGGCAATAAATTATAATAAATACAATATTATCGAAAAATAATATAAATAAAAATGAAAAATACCAAAGCAAAATATCCCACCCCCAAACCCCATCTCTGTACCCTACTGCCCAGCTCCTTCACTTCACTTGACGAGCTCACTTGTAATCGATTTGATATTTAGACCTCACCTCAAGTGTTTATTTCGGTTTCGATCTCTTTGTTGTTGTTTTTTGTTTTTGTCTTGCCATATTTTCACAGGTGATTAGTTTGTTGGCGGCGTCTACCTGGTAAGACGGCAGCAATTCGAAAAGTGGTTAATTAGCCTACCGTTGTGGCGGTGTATACACTTAAAACAATCAAGATAGAGTTGAGATACTTTAAGTAGAGATGAAGATACTTTAAATTATTTGGTTGTTTTTTGAAAAATGCCGGTACTTCAACTTTTTAAGTGGACTTTATAAATTATGCGATTTCTAAAAATATAGAAATTTGTCTCTCGAAATAAAATTTAAACTATTTTTTTAAGTCTCTAGTTTATTAAATTTATAAATTGTTTCTACAGATAACTTGGGATGTTTTTATTACTAATTTTTATTCCTTTTTTTTACTTTAAATTGTAATAATAAAATCTATATCTATATTGACTAAGTAGCTATAAATATTTTTAATAGATTTCTTAAATTACTTTTCTTAATTTATTAGAAATTTGTCGCCCGAAATAAAACTTCACCTATTTTTTGAAATCTCTTGAATATTCCATTAATGAATTGTTTTTAAAGATAACTTTAAGTGTTTTCTACAAATTTCCATACCTTTTTTCTCTACTTTAAATTGTTTTAATAAATCATAATAAATATACATCTATATTGATTATATTTTATATATATTATATTTTTTGCTTAATTTTCTTTCTGTGTAATGGCAAACTTTAAATATTTTTTGGCATGCCGGTAATGATATGCCAATCAGAAATAAAGTAGCATGTAGAGCGCGGCAGCTCATTGATTTCATTTAAAGTAGAATTACCAAAAACAAAACACAGAAAAATAAAACCATTTACGAAATCGAGCATTTGAAATTGTTAGCTAATTTATGGCCAATGGAATTTACTTTGGCTTGGGAAAAAATAGATAGAAATATTGTTGAATATTGTTTTTTTCTATAGTTTTCCTTTCTTACCTTGAAAGTAGGTAATCATTTCCTGATTACATAAAATTGTCGCAATTTTCATTGAAATGAAAATTTGTTTATTCTAACGCTTAGCCTTAGCCTGATAGACATAACAAGAGAATCAACAACTGGGCCAATTAACTGCAAAATGGGCTCTTTTTGGGCAGGTTAATATTTCCTGCGCAACATTTGGTAACAATCAGACAGTCAGTCATTCAGTCAATAAGAGTAAATAGTTCAGTTTTGACAGCCATCGACAGTTGGCAACAACTCTCAACTTTGATTTTCTTTTCTTTTCTTTTTTTGGGCTTCTTTTTTATTGGCAAACAATGATTGCGGTTGATTTCTCTTTTTCTTTACACCGCTTGGCAATTATTTGGCAATTTCTTTTTCAACTAGTTTTCTTTACAATTTTTCTTTTTAGCATTCATTCTTATACTTATGTATGTGCTGGATTATTTTGGTCATTGCCATGTTCTCACATCTTGCCTGTTTTCCGGGTACTTTTTTGTTTAGCCGCCAGCTCTCATTGTTCGGCTTTGGTTTTAGCTGGCCTATGAAAATATTTATCTTTATCCATGAATATGTATTGAAAACATATACAATTAAAAGGTTTTTTGAAACTAATTGGTTTCAATTATTTCAGGTTTTAAGCATAAACATGGAGAGATAGAGAGAGAGAGCAAGGAGATCTTGTATCTGAGAGATACTTTTTACTTGGAGATTGAAATTTTGAGCATTGGCCTGGCGGCTTCTGAATTGCGCGATTTTACAGTTCAATGGAGTCAAGTTAATTGGCTTGGAATGGTTTCAAGATGTTTTGACATCTTGATAGATAGAAATAAATCCAAATAGAGAAATTTACAATTACAATCTCTAACTATAAATCAAACGCCCCTTAAACAAAAAATAACTGACAAATTAACCACAACAAAACGGAAAATTATGTCATAAACATTTTCATGATGATGCGTTTTCCATCCATTCCCAGGCTTTGAATTATGACAATAATGTGACAATTTACATAGGGCAACAATTGCAGGGTGAAGGGAAATTTGTAGAGAATAGTAAAAAAAAAACGAAGTAAAATGGGTGAGTGAGTTAACCACCCTTAAAGCCAAAATAAAAAAACCAAAACCAGTTGAAACAGTTGCACCAGTCAGTCACCACTCAGGCACTCAACGACTCATTCTCATTAAAATTAAACAAGCCAGCGCACAATACATCACATCCTACATATATATAGATATATATATATATTAGTTTAGATCTTTCTCTGCATTCCACATCGTTGTGCTTAATATTGAGGCAGAGGCATATTCCAGGGTAGAGCATCAGGATGTTGCTGTTGTTCACGTGACATTGTCACATTATAATTGCCAGCCCCCGCCCTTCCATTCCTTGCTGTTGCTGTCATGGGCCGGCGCTTTCGTTATGTGGGCTTAACCGTTTTGTCACCGGCTCTCAAGTGTGATCCGTATGGTAAACAAAACAGGGGGCATCCTTTTTTTAAGCAGCTCACACGCGTTTCCAAAACAGGCACAGTAGTCAAAAAGTAATAATAAATGTAATGGAAAATGGCCTAGGAGAAATATTTGATTTATGGTGTAGAGCAATTTAAATAAAAGCAAATATACAAATTAGTTTTAAAACTATCTTATCTATGTACCCATTTCTAGTTTTTGAAGTTTGGTTAGTAATAAATATTTCCAGATTTATTAATTTGCTAATTTTTAATTGATCTATTTTTGTTCCAAGTCTAAATGGACTTTCGTAATATTAATTTAATTACAATATCCTAATCATTCGCTATCTAATGTTTTTTTTTTTTACATGGAAGAATATATTTAATGCCTTTGACTAGCAAATTATAGTAATCTAATAGTGATAATATCGATGAGAAAAACTAAATGAAATCGTTTGGTTATATAAAACAATTTATATTTATATCGATTATATATTTAGATAGATATATTCTTATATAGATATGTATTGTAAAGGTTTTTTAAATATTTAATATATTTTGACACAGTAAATTTGAAATATTTCATGTCAAAACAAAACTACAGTTTTATTATATTTAAACTTTAAATTTTAAAGAAATAAATCTTAAATACCCAATATTCAAGAATCCAGAAGAAGAGTTTTATTATATTTTAAATATCTGGAATAGTTTTGTTAATTTTCACTACTTTATGATATAAATATGTTTTTATATCTAAAAAGTTATACATATATGGAAACTTTTGATATATTTCATATAATTTAATGTATTAAATTTCTATATAGAAACGTTAGATATTATTAACTCCAACTGTAAAATTTTACCAATATTAGTTTATAAAGAGTTGGACATTTATTACTAATTTTCGTGACACTGTGCCAGAGAAGGGGCAACCCACAATGAAGCTGACAAGCCACGGCCAAGTCAGTGCGGCCTAACGCGATCCGTTAGATCTGAGATTCGAGTTTGAGTTTGACTGCCGCCATGTTTGTTTAACTGCTAATCCCCTCGGCGGGTTGTCGCATGCCGCTTGCCGCAAACTAATGCAAATATATATATACATACATATATATACTATACTATATACTCGTATTTTATGAAGTGTTTGAGGGCACTTCAGAAATTAGTTCCCATGTAAGCGCTTAAATTGTGATGTGTTCGGCGCTTTAATCTCCTACAGCAAATTGAAAGCGTTTTTTTTCTTTCCATTTTTTTTTCGCTTGTCCTTTCTATATAATTTTTTTTTTTTTGGGTTCTCGGTTTTCTTTTTTTTTGAAAAAGCAGCTGTTGTTTTTAGCTTGTTGTCAATTGTGATGTCAGAAATCAGGCGCCCCGCCCCGCTCTGCACTGTCTTATATCCTTCGTATCTTATCGAATCGTTGAACCAATTGGTTAGCTGTTGTCTCGTTAGTTTGACAGACTTCTTGTGACACTTTTTTGTCGCCTGCTTTTGTCCCATTTAAGGATTATTGTATAAATCCCTTTTATTTGACAAAATGGCTTCGATAAAAAACAAAAAAAAGTGTAAAGCAAACGATAGAATCGTGCAATTGAAGTTGATTTTGTTTTTGCGGCTTGATGACAGCTGCCATTATTTTTTTTATTCTTTTCACATTTTACTATACATTAATTTTATATTTTTATTTTTATGTATTTTTTTTTGGGTTTATTATCGAACAATATTTGTGGCCAGTTGAAACAAAGTTGCTTCTGGGCAAAATTAATTTTGAATAGCCAGAATCCCGAGACTCGAGAGGCACTAGAAAATAATTCTCAAGCATTGTTGATCCTTTGTGGCTTACTCGCGTCGTTCAGCGAAACAAAAGCTCTCGAAAATTGGTTTGCCAATATACCATATATGTATACCAATGTAACTAACTACCCCTTTTGTTTTTTCTTTATTTTTTTTTTTTTATTTGTAGGCGCTACCTATAACCCATATCCTGGGAGCGTTATGCGTGTTGCCAGACTTCGGTTATGTAGTGTGGTAAGTGGGCACTTGAAAAGCGCATATTTTGGAGTGGTATTCAGGGATTCGTGTTTGTGATTTCCCAGGTTGAGAATTGAGATTTGAGCTTTGTCAAAGTCGATTTGTTACATTTCTCAAGTGGCAAGGACTCGCCTTTAATATTTGCCCTGCACTCGTCAAATGTTATGGAATTTCCTATATACATATATGCAACGGGGTTGCATTTATATTTTATATATAGGGTTGATCAGAGCCTTGTTATTTTGACATATGGCCTCGATTGATGGACAATGTACTAGTCTCTTTAGGCCCCTTTTTTTTCAATGATGACGCGACTGCTTTTTCACTTTTCATCGTTTTCAGTTAATACTAACTAAATTCCCAGGAACATTGGCCGATTGCGTGATGCGGCATAGAGCTAGTTTATATATATATAATAGTAATGGCTTTATTCACGGATGCACCTGATGATGATGGCCACCTGCCCTTTTGACCGGAAGTTGAAAAGTTTGAAACTTTTGGGTGGTTGTGGGACACCGACCCCCACCCTTCTCCATACCCTTGGCATGTCGTGTGACAGCTTAATTAAATGTAATGCTTGATTATAGAGTTCAAATTCGACAACGCCATTTTTAACTTAGACAAACTATGGTCAAAAGCAATACAAATATGTGAGCTAACCCCCCTCTACGAGAATAAAAATAATAATTCTGCCCCCAGGACACTAAAACATACGCTTTTGTTATGCTAAAAAAATTTAAAAAAAAAAAGGAATTAAGAAGAGCTAAAACCAACATCAAATTGTGAAGGCAACTAATTGAATTATGCCGCAATGTCATGGAGTTGAGCTGCCTTCGAGGCATCTTAACATTGTCTGGGCAGATGCAGCTTCCTCCTATCGACAAGCCACCACTTCCGATCTTACCTCCTCTCAATCTCTGCTCTCTTTAAACAAAGTTTCTCATACTCTGGCAGCCCCTATAGAACACACAAGAAGCTATCAAACTTGGTGGTCTTAAAAACTACAAAGAATTGTCGCAGATCGTATAACACTTGTTAGCCTGTCAATATATGTATATATATATATATATATTCCCTAACAAAAAAAAAAAAGTAAAATGAAATTTCCAATGAACTGCAAAACAAAAGGCATCAACAGTAATCCTTCAAAATAATGCGGGCAATTGCAACTTTTCTTGAGGTTAAACGCAAGTTGCACTTGAATCTCAAGGATCAGAGAGCGAGAGAGCGATCGAGAGCAAGAGTTCGAATAGATTTGCCCTTAATATTTTTCTCACCTCCAGGAGGTCCACTCATCCGCAGTCTGGAGTCTATTGTCCCATGTGGAAATTGCAACAATATAAAAAAGTGGGTCTTAGACTTAAGCATCAAGTAGAATAAAGAAGAAAAAAAAGTGAATAACGTGAAAAACGATGATGAACATTGAAGGGATGTGCTAGAAGGACCTTTGATTAAATGACGCTTCAATGATTTTATGTCCTTGCCTTATTGTCACCTTTAAAAACTAATCGCTTTGGCATCTTGGGAATAATTCAATGAATCATTTGAGATCTTTATTCTTCCTTTACTTTCTGCCTTCATCTGATCGTAGAGTCTTTTGTTTATGGCCAAAATGACAAATTATCTAGCTAAATGTTGGAAAACAATGCCAACATGGCTGTGTATGCAAATTTTCTTAGAAAATTCTGCCATTTGCCCACTAAAGTAAGTTAAGCTGAATAGAGAAACAGCAGGCTGGACCATAACCAAGAGGAGGAGTAGGACCAGGACCAAGACCAGGACTAGGCTTAGGTTGACCATGCATAAGCCACAAAAACAATTTCAAGGCATAAATTTCTCTCCCTTCTTTTCTCTTTTCTCTGTCTCTCTATCTATCTATTTCTTTTTTGCCCTGTCGCGCTTATCTTAGCGGCAGATATAGAAAATTGATCTAGCGATAAATCGAGCTACTCAATTTACAAAAACAATGCCGCCTTAGGATGCAGGATGCTACTGCCTTGACTTTTGGAAACGAGAGATAGAGAATGAGAGATGGAAGAGTAGAGAGACAAGTGAGAGAGAAAAAGAAAAGAGACTTTGTTCTGACTTCAGGTACAACAGAGACAATCGGAAGCCGGATTTATGAACAAACTGACCAAGGATCAAACGGATGTATAATATTTTGGCTTACAGACATTCTCATTATATTTGAAAACAAAAGCAGTGTGGCAGTAGAACCACAACTAAAACTAGCCAAAAAAAAGGACCGCCCGGTCAGGATTTGGGTATTTAGCAAAAGGGTAATCCTGCCCATTAAAATCTATTTGCATACTCATATTTTTGTTACGCTAGGTAATTGCTCAAGGATAAGGATCATGATCATACATATATATACATATATATGTATGTGGTTTAAGCTTGCGACATTACTGTAAACCACCTGCCCAGTACAATCCAATCCAAGATGCAGAACCTGTCTGGGATACCATGGACAAATTGCGTTAATCATGTTCTTCGTGGCTGTCGTGTGCGTTGCCTTCATTGAGCCCGAAACGGTGAAGGATTACTTAATCAACGAAAATCTATGAATTAAAAGTGTTACTGAAAATCCACCCGTCAGGTTCTTTCTCTCTCTCTATCTCTCTCTTTTTCCATAGAAAGTCCACTTGAGCCGAAGAGAGCTTAGCTTTACCTGGCTTAGGTAGGCATACAACCACACGACCCACTCAACCCACTCGATCCACGCCAAGCTCCCAGATTTAAAACAGTTCAAATAAGTCACAGTCATAACTTGGTCAATGTCATTGGATTTAGCCAACTGCTTGCTTCTTTCTTTTCTTTTCCTTTTCCTTTTTTTTTTTTTGTTGATAGAAATCAATTTTATTTTCGTTTTTGCACTTGGAAAACTCAATGATAAAGAAAACTACAAATTAAGACCTAAACAATGGGCAAAGCCAACAATGTGCAGAAAAAACGTCACTGATGACAGAATGATGAGGATTAAACCAACAGCATGTGTGTGTGTGTGTGTGTGTGTGTCAGTATCTGTATGTGTGTGTGTGTGTTCTGGCAAAGGCAGCCTGGTCTCTGAGTCTATTAAAAGTCTAAAGGCAGATAATAAAGGGCCATTAGGACTTAAAAGGGCTCAACAGCCCAACAACAACAACACCACCGGCAGAAGCAGCAGAAATAGCAATAACAGACAAAATAGAAGAAATATTGTTACCCTGGGTTCAACAGCATCCCGAATAGTACCATGGACCTTGCCAAAGTCGAAATGGCAGCATCAACGAAGCATATTTAATTCCAAATCCCCGCAGGGCATTGGGTCCATAGGTTATAAGGTTAGGGTAGGTTTTTGCACCCAACCAACCATCCATCCATCCATCCATCCATATAGATGTGTGTCAGTGGTATACATATATGTATGTTTATATATATCTATTCAGATAGAATAGAAAGAGAAAGGTATATACTTGAATAGAGACATCGTTTATATATATTTACCTTGGCTAACGCAATTTCAACAATTTGCAACTGTTTTTCTGGCATTTTTGTTTGTTCAGCCTTTAGCAACGAAAAATTCATTTTATACCAAATCGTGTCGAGTCCGGGGACTGAAATTTCTTTTGTGGAAAAAAGGATTCATTGTTGAAACGAGGACATGACAACAATCCAACAACAGCAATTGCGATCCAACGCCGCTCGACAAAGTCACAAAAGTGAATTCCCATTTTTATTTTGCTTTTTAACTTTTTGAATTCAATTGAAGAGAGAGAAAAAGATAGAGATAGAGAGACAGAGAAAAAGAGGGATATTAAGAAAGGACAGCAACTGGAGCGGCCATCAAAATCCGTGAAGGTTCCAAAAATTAATCCCGACTTTGGTTAACTGATGTGGAAAAACTATGCTAATTTATTTGATTTTCTCTTTCAATGCCAAAATTCAATCTTCTTTTGTTGTTGTACATACATACATATATATATATATTTGTATATATGTAGATGTATTTGCATAATTTAATTTCAATTAAATGGGCGGACAATGCGGTCGTTCATACAAATGTATATACATATTTTAGAAAGATTTATAAGATATTAAAATATTAAAAGACAAATTTAAAAGATATTAAAATACAATAAAATAAATAATTATCAACAACTAGTAATGAAAAAAACAAGTTCAATGATTATTTATTTTAGTCATATATTTATTAAAATCTAAATTAACTTTAGATGGTATTAAAGTAAAATAAATGAAACCAACACTTTTTTAACGTTTTCAGTTTCTGTGTTTGCCATTTTATAAAACCTATGTAAAGATAATATATATTTGTTTCGAATATTTAATTTTGCTCATCTCAATTCTCTTCTGAAAAATAAATCCATGTTAAAAAAGGGATAAACTTTCTATATGGCATGAAATTTTTTCTATTTGGATGAATCTGATTCATTTTCAGTTATGTGGAAAACGCGATTAGGATTTTCTCGCCTATAAATTTACACCGTTTGAACAAAGACATAATACTTACATCCAACTGTTTTCTTTTTGAAACTTAAACAAACTTTCCAATAAAACATAAAACAGTAATCATTAAAATTTAACAATCAATTTTAAATCAAAATAAAAACGGTGAAAAAAAGTGAAAAGAGAAACATTTAAAAACTGTAACTTACTTAGAAAAATTATTTTCAAATTAAATATTTGGTCATCAGTTGGTTACTTTTTAATCAGATCAGAAATAAATTGAATACTTTTCTCTATGCAAATATAATTAAAGCGAATTTCAAATGTTTAAAAATTTAAACAAAAACCAATTTGAAAAACTTTTAATATACCAAAATATATTTCCTTTTATATTTCAATTTTCTGCCACTTTTCAATTCTGAAAATATTAAAAAATCCCACTCAAGCCAAAAAAGATAATAAATAGTTTGATATGTTTTTTTTAATAAATTTTTAGCTATATATTTTTAAATCATTTTTCTTGTTTTTGTTTTTGCATTAATGTATAAGGATAATGAACTTAATAATAAAATGTTTTTAACTGTACATTATGGGCTAAACAACTAAGTTTTAACAAAACAAAGTTGAAACTTTGACGAATGTAATTTGAATCACTTCGTGGCTTAAAATTTCTTAAATTTAGTCTTAAGAATAATGTTTAAGGCTGAACTCCTTGAGATTTTCTATGTAAGCTTTCACTGTTGAATATTGTCCAAAGCTGTGCTTGCCTCCAGCTGCTCCACACATACAAAAATATATATAAGTAAAGATATATACATATATATATATCGGTGTATCTGTGAAGATTTATCACAGTTCCCAGCACTACAAAGGCACTTCAAGTGCGCGGATTTTGTATATTTGCTTGGCCGACGGCAAATTGTTTAATGTCATTTTTTTACGGTTAATTGTTTTTTTTTTCCTCCTTTTTAGATCTTGCGCTGACTGTACATATCAGAGATGAGACGAACGATGGTTATGTCACCAATGGTTTTACGGAAGAAGATCTCCTCGATGGTGAAGCTGGATACCTTATGCATTTGGGAGACGACACCAAGAAGAGTTTGGAAGCGCAACGGTTGATTGGGATGAGTGCGCGAAATATAGTTATGTAGAGCATTCCGAGCATCATTGTGCATGGAGGCAACTTTGCTTGACTCCAATAGGCCACGTGATTCCGCCGAAGCAGATGAATTTGGACTACCACTGCCGGTTAAAATTGAACTATTGGCCAGATCCTCCGTTGAACTGGCAGCTGGCGGTGATTTGCGGAACAGAGAGATGGCTCGCAGACATTCGTATTCCGTGCTATCGATATTGAAATGGCACAATTGATTGAGCACATCCTGGAAGGCATGAACTTCTCGGGACACAATGCCAACGATCTCACGATTCGAGTTCTCCGATTCGTAGACAAAGAGCAGTTGGGCAAAATTCATGGGCATAAGATATTGAGCCATGGCCAGAATGAAAAACTCTTTCCATGATTCCTCCAATAGCATCAGTTGATCGGGCATTGGCAATTCGGTGAAGGCTCGCACACTCTTAATCCAATTAACGTTCTTAAATAGATGTTCGGCAGCGGTTTCCTTAATATGTTCGGCAGCCATTAGGGGCGGTGTGGGGGGCAGTGCCCGTGTGGCCAGAGCATTCATATAGGCAGCCGTGGGTGAGAAGAAACCATGATGTCCCTGATGCACTGGATGATGTGGTACTCGTGGAACAGAAAGATCCAATACGGCAGCAGCGGCGGCAGCAGCAGCAGCAGCGGCAGGCGATTGGAATCCACCATTCAATGACGGATGTGTAGGATGAGGACGCTGTACACCCGGCATGGGCATAGGTACACCAGGAAAACCAGTCAAAGCAGCTGTATTCATTAAAATTTCTGGCGGTATTTGGGGCATCTCTCCGGCACCCATTATGGCATCCTTATACATGGCCATATGGCGACGCAATGTCGAGTTACGTGGTCCACGTTCATGTTGCACAGCATCCTTATTCATGCCCACATCAAAACATTTCCTCAAACGGCAGGCACGACATTGATTACGATGTGTCTTATCCACCACACAGAGTCCTTGTTTCTGGGATTTGCATACATATTGGCGGGAACGGCGAATGCTCCGCTTAAAGAAACCAGCACAGCCATCACAGGCATAGATGCCATAATGTTTACCGGAACTGTGATCCCGGCAAACTTTACATGGCACATGATACAATATGCGACCTAAAAGAAAGAAAAAATAGATAATTTTTGAGTTAGTTTTATAATAAATAATTATAATATTTTTTAAGTATTTTTAAAATATTTTTCTACTATTTCTTTTTTTTTTTTAGGTTTTCGAAATACTTACTCGATGCTGCCGGTGACAGTCGAACGCTATTGTATTTTTGATCCATCATATCTGGCGAACCCTCCGACATTTGCATACCGATGTGGGGCGTAATTTTGGCGATTATTTTAGGCACTGGTTTTAAATAAGAAAATGTTTTCTTCTTTTCTTTTCACTATTTGGCAATTCTTCTACAATTGCTCTAGATTTATAAAGTTTGTTTTGATTTTCACAATTATTTATTTAATTATTTGCTTTAATTTTTTTTTTGGTCTTCACTCCGATACCGTTTTGAAAATTTAATAAATTTCTGAGCGATGTTAACTCACTGAGATCAGGAATGATTGTGTTGTGTAGTTACCACCCTGCTACCGTTTTAATAGTCCTTGCGGCAAAACAAATCCTGCCGTTGCCATTCATCGAGCAGTCGATCACCCTTAGGTAGTGCGGCACGTTACGTTTATTGGTCGATTGTGACGCTGTGTTAGAGAGGGTTGCAATGCTATTGCCGACTTATTCGCTCTCATTCTTTAAATCTCTCTGGACTCTTTCCTTCTCTCTCTTTGTCTCTCTCTCTCTCTCTCTTGTTCTATCTGATTCTGATCCCAGGCAGGCAAAAGCGGCTGCCATTGCGAAAATTCATTGAGCTACGGCTGGTCCATAGTTGTGGCTCATTCTCAACGTGGATTTTATGGCCTTTTTCCGTTGAGTTTGTTACCTGCTCTCACTCTCTCCCTCTCTCCAGTTATCTACCTCTCTGTCTCATTGTGGTATGTGACAGTTGTTAATGAAGACGATGGTTATGGTTGTTCCTTTATGGCGCTGCCATTATTGCCGCTTTGTGATTTGTGTGAAAAAATTGTACCTGTATATCTATATAGAACTATATAGACAAAGGGGTTGTTGCAGCATTAAACAATTTTATTGATTCGCTGGTCATTCACCAGAAATCGATAGTAATATAAACTATAAATTTATAATAAGAGTTTCAATTAAATTTCTATTACTTCGTTGCCTTTTTTGTTTTTTTTTTTTTTTTTTGTAAATCTCTACTTAAAATTAAACTCAAGTGGTTGGACATTTAATCGTCCGCTAGTCCACCTTAGTCCCAGGTCTCTTAACTAATCGCCAGACGCTTAAGCAGATTAAAGAAGAGGCAGCACCTTGTTCAGTTTCTCGTCAAGATCATCCAAAGGGCAAATAAATTTAAAGCAAGCTTTTCGCAGAGGCACACACACAATGGGATCAAGAAATTCGTACGAAAAATGTTGCACGAGTACTTAATAAATGTTAAGTAAGATCCCGTAAGTCTGGTGCGATTAAAATTGAACGCCTAAGGCACAAAGGGCACACCTAGATCCTTAGCAAGGACAATCCTTATCCTTTCCCAAATGAAACAGTTGACTACGTGGGAACAGTAGATCAGCATGAAACAAATGCAAATGCCACAAAATGCAAATGAAAATTTTTAATGCAATTCATTTGATATATGATAGACACTTAAAATGAGCAATTATATTTCGATTCATATTACGGATGCGTAACTTGATCAATAAAATGCCTGACATGATATTACAGAAGGGTCTAATTGGAATAGCAACCCCTCGATTAAAGGTATATACATACATGTACATGATGCTGTTCCTATTATTACTTTGGGGGTGGTTTGGCCACATACTGGGAAATTGGAAAACATTGTGACTTGGCCTCGATTCAGGTGTCCTGCATGGGAATTTGTTTGCGTGTGATGCTATTCTGATCATTTGCTGGTGAGTTGATGATGCTCTAGTAATCCAGATGACGATGACATATCAATTTTTATATTGTTTAATGTTGACCAGTTGAATGGTCAGAGCTGAACCCTAAAATGGTCAAAATTTAATTGTGGGAACTCATGAATATGCAAAACATTATTTTAGGGAGTCTGTGGGTGAAATTTGTAAGCTGCAGCTGCATAATAAATTACAAATTCAAACAAATATAATTATCTATTTGAAATGAATATATAAACTAAGTAGCAAATATCTATCAGAAAAAATAGTTTTCAATTCCAAAGATTGGTCAACAAATATATAAATATTTATAAAAAATCTCCCAATTTACATTTTATTTAAAAATCTTACAAAACTCTGCTCCACATTTTTATTATTCTTGTCAGGGAAAATTCAATAATTTCATTCAACTTTTAAGTACAGTACTTAATGAAATCGTAACGCCGGAAAGCTGCTAATCCCAACGGATTAACGCTAAATCCACCACAAGAATTGAAACAGCAGTCATGAGGCATGCTTCAATTTTTTTCTTTCTTTTGCCTCAGGTAAAGGGGTTATCCATAAAGTGAACTTCAGCCATGAACTTCCATATGCCTCACTAAAAACAAAAACAAAAAAAAAAGGAATGAATAAAAAAAAATGAGAATTCCCTGAAATATATTAAGCATCTGACTTTTTAGCAAAGATCGTCTAAAAAGGCGAATCCATTGTCAGGTATGTAGAGTATTTGGAGCCGTGGTCGTATGGCTAATGATGTTGTTGAAAAAATTGCAGTTAGCACCTTTTTGTCTTCAAAGAATGCAAAGAATGTAAATCAGGTAGCAATTTTTATTATACATCTTTGGCACTTTCGATAGATTTTTATGAATTGCCATGGCTAACAAAAGGGTTAAAGGGTTAAAGGTCTCATAAAAGCACACACACTGACGTTACTGTCGACGCCACAGGGCTAATGGCACTTCAAGGAAAATGTAAAGGGTTAAAAATATTTGGGAAATTCACTTCATTTGTGTATAGTGAATATAGTGGAAATTTTCATAGGTTTTCTACAAGTAATAATTGAAATTTTATGACACAAAAAGTTGCCACCGACGCCTCAGTATCCTTTTTGTTCTCTAATTTTTCCACCATTGGTCCATTGAGTAGGTCCTTTGTGACCTGTGTGACGGCTGCTCTACATGGGTGATCATTATGAATCGTGCCAGACTTTTGATGGGAAAACCCCGAAATGTCATTAGGCGAGTTTCTTTGTTCGTATTTTGGTTTATGGCTTTGCCACATATTCATTTGTATATATGTATATATTATCTAAAAAATTAGTTACTTATCAAAATAATTAAAATTGGTTTTAGATCTATTATATATCAATATAAAAAATGACCATTAAAGCTAACTTATGAATATATCTTTTAATTATAAAGTTTAGTATTCTATCAATTTTCAGATGGTTTCTGAATTCCATTTAAAATATAAATAATTGTTTACTATAATTTGCATTAAGTTTGAAAGATAAATAATTGTTTACTATAATTTGCATAATAAGTAGCATTCCATTTTACATAAAACTAACTATAAGTATATTTCCGAAAACTCCACTCTGTAATTTTATATTATATATTTAAAATACTCAACAACATTGTATCTATTGATAACAATAACATCATCTAGTATTTCATTTTGGCGCCAGAAAGAAAAAAAAAACCCCACATGAATATATTATGTAAATTATTACGTTTTATGCGGAAATGAATATTCCCGCGTTTTAGCAGACAACTTCCGTTTTGAAACAAGAAATCAATGCAAAGTTCATAAGAGCAAAGGACAATGTCAACCCGAAAAGTGCAAAACACAGACAACAATAACTACAACAAAAGCGGAAAATAAGAAGAACAGTCAAGGGAAAGACAACATCAACAGGAAGCGACTCAGAAATCATGTCAGTATAAAGTGCAAATGAGGTCCAGGAAATGAACTATTAGAGAACCCCTCAACTTGAGAAATAATAAAAAAAAGAACCTAAAAGGACAATGAAAAAAGCACCATAATTACACGGCAATACAAATTGAATCAGAGTACCTAAAGCAAAAGATAAGCAATCTGATCTTAAGAAATCATGTGAACAATTCAAAACATTAAATTAAAGTGCTCAAATGTCGCTGAAAGAGGCAACAATAAGAAACGAAGCGAGTAGAAGAAAAAAAAAATTGCGTAAAAGTAGGAGACACAGCAGCATAAAGTTGGGCAACTTTTGTCGGTTATTTTTTGTTAGAGAAGGATCCTTTGATTTTTTTCCCAAGCATTGCACGTGCAAAGATGAGTTTCATATTCGTGGCTGCACACGGAAATGGCTAAGAGTACTGGTACCAAACAATGGGACACACCTCCAAGATCGTTGTAGTGCTCCTGTTGTTAACCTGATACCCCAAAAAAAAAAATTAAAAAGAGTCCAACATCTCCTTTTTCGAGAATCTGAGCAAAAATAAAATTATTTATGCAACAGGAGAGGAGCCAGAACCAGAGAGGAAACAAGTGATGAAGTCGCTGCTTTCATTTCCAAAATTTGATTGTTGATTGTTGTATCCTGGTTTTGGTCCTTCAAGAACTTGCATAAGTGCCAGGTTCTTTTTTTGTGTACAGGATCTCTTATTGTTTTCCCTTCTTTAAGCAAGAGGAAAAAACAAAAAATGACGCATAACATAACTTAAGGACTTTTTGTTTGCCTTTTATGTGGAATTGAATATTTCGTTTGCAGCATTAAGTAGGATGTCCTGTATTGGTATGGCCTTTTTTTTTTTGGTTGTTGTTGCTGTTGTTTTTGTTGAATTTCTGCTTTTGTTTTGCTTGTTGCCCAAGCGTGTCTCGTTTGCATTTTAAGCCTTAAGATTATGTCATGTCTAGTAGATTATTTGGCGATATGAGCCATGGCTAATAGGTAAGTGTAGAAGCGAGTTCATTGCGTTACATTTCTCACGCCTGCAATGGCTAAAAGAAAAGAAAGTTTCCGATTTCATATTATGATAGACGAAATTTTACACATTTCCTGCTAATATCCTTGTGCCAAAAAAAAAAAATGTGTTTACATTTTCAACGATAGTCATCACAATTGTCACCTTTCCGGCTAAAGGTTGAGATACTCTTTTAGATACTATCTACCTATGGAAGATATTTAAAGCGGCAACTTTCTTTGATTAGATTAAATTTTATAAAAAGAAGAAACTCTAAAGCAAATAAAATCTACATTCAAGTTATTTTAGCTATTTAAAGTTATTAAAATTTAAATTAAAAAACACAAAACAATTGCAATTTCACCCCTTTTTCTATCTTTGGTTATATAAATCTTAGTTTTTTTTTGCTTAATTTCAACAGTCTTTTTTGTTTAAAATTCATGTGAACAAAATTTGGTATTATATAATAAATTTTTTATATTTTCAATCAATTGAATTGCCTTTAGTTTGAGTTCAGTGCTCTTAGGCAAAGATCATTAACCTTAACCTTTCTTTTACAGCCACTTGCCATTGCCGTGGGAAGGTCCAATGTAAGCTCCACTCAAGGATACATGGCTGATTGAAATTGAATACAGAGAACAATATTGAAAACTGAAAGAAACGAAGACTTATAAAGCAATTCAAGGTACATTTATCCATCATAATGTGACGGCACCTGATGCTCCTCTAACTTCTCACAGGACAATTGATTTTCTTCAAAAAAAAAAAAAAAGAAAGAGAATTGCGCAGTTTAGAAAATGGAGGCGCTAGATAAAATTTAATCATGCGGGAATTTTTATTTACCAAAAAAAAAGACATAGAAATTATGGCATAATAGAATGATGAACAGATTGAGTTTGAATAAATAGCAAAATGCAGTGAATTAACTTCCACGAAATCGGTTAAAAGAAAGGGTAGCAAAATATTTATAAAAAATATATATGTATGTATATATAAAAGGATTTCAATCAAACAAGTGGGCAATCAATATGGCCCTTGTTTCAATTATCAAATTGTATTTAACCGTCATCAACAATAGGTAGCAAAAGATAATCAAAAAAAGGGGCAAAATTATTGTTGAGCGTGGCTTATCAATAATTTTGCATCAGGCCAAATTGAATTCTGGCTAAGGCTACCAAAGAAGCGGGCAAGTTGTCAACGATGAAGATTTCAATAGATTATTATGATTCATTCAATGAATTAATATATTTTAGTTTACATACAGAGTATTTATGTTGTAATTTGTCTTAATTAATGCAACGTCATGACTGTGGACCAACTGACTGACGGCATTTTGATTTTTTTTCATTTTCAACTCATATCGAATGACAACGATGTGGAAAGCACGAACACAGGACCCAATCCTCATTTTGCTATCCCGATCTCAATTCCAACCAATTCACATTCACGTCAAGATGAAAGATATGCGAGATCAACATGTAATCTTTGGCATAAATAAGAAATCCCAGCAAAATCAAAAGAATGAAAGAAAGAACGTTTAAGAAAAAATGACAATGAACGCATGTTGCATGCCCATGCCCATGCCTGATCGAATGTCCTTTGATATCAAAACGTTAAAGGAGCACCGTGTGGTACTTATATTTCATTATGCGAAAAAGGACACAGACCTGTCGTCGTCGTCGTCATCATCATCATCATCATCGACATCATCTCCGTCTGAGTCAAAGCAACCCCTTGGCCCGTTCACTCTCGTACTTCAAGCGAATTTTGAATCCTGCCGGTGCCTCGGTTTTTTCTACTTCGTCTTTTTTTTTTTTTTTGTTTTGCTTTTTACTTGGAACGCACACTTCAACCCTGCCCGTGCCCGTGTCTGTCAACTCCTTTTGCCATTGTCCTTGCCAGATCCTGCTCGACCGCTTGACACTTGCAGATTAGTAAAAGTGTTGAGTTTTTATATAAACGAGTATTTTTCTTGCTAATTGCCGTTCACACAATTAGTCCTGCTCCATATTGATGGGCGCAAACTGCATTCAACAAAAAACAATGATCCTAAATACATATATATAAGTATATATATATATGAAAATATCCCTGTATATCTTTTGTGCAATGATTTGCATTTTTTTTGTTTGTTTGCACATGTGACCTTTGTGTTAGGTACTTTTTTTTCTTAAATATCTTTTTATTTTTTTGTTGAATTAACTTTTCAGGTTGATTCATGACTTTTGCTAATTTTAATCTGTCTTTCCGGTTTATGATTTCTTGGTAGCATTAATACTGAAAATTCCTATAGAAATTTCCGATTTCTTTTTCAAATTCTAAGTCCGCAAATATGAAATTATTATTTTCTCTGAATTCTCTAGAATTACTATTGTACTGGGTCCGTAAAAATTATATGTTATAATATATATATTATAACATTTATAATATTTAAATAAAATCAATAATAACTATTTAATTATTAGTAACATTAATTCGATTCACAAATAATTATTATTTTAGAATATTTCTTGCGAATAACTTTAATTTCGATTTTTTATCTTTCACTCATGCCACAACTTTATTTTTTATGTTATATTTTTTAACTTTAAAACCATAATTGAAGTATTCTTTGCCTCTAATTTTGAAAGCTATATTTTAAGCAATATTTTATTAATTTCAAAGAATATTGTTCCAAGCGAAATAAAATATATATTATAATATTTTTGCTAAGCATATAATCTAGATAATCTACTCAAAAATCCAAAAGAAATCGTGTTTTGTTCATATCTTATTGGTACATCGTTCGTATAACGCAAAAGAATTGATAGGACATTTTTAAAAACTGCAAAAATATATAAAATATTAAATTGATAATTGTAATTATAATAGTTATATTATATATAAAAACTAACCATGCCCATGGTCTCCATTGAGACATCCAAAAATACAGTGGCACTTAGACAAACTGGCTTCTGAGCCCTCATCGCCATTAAAACCAACATTTTACGGAAACGTTTATCAGCCGGTGTCCAATTCATTTCATAGACTGCATGACAAATTCTTCCGCTCTGCAAAGGAACTTTCATGATTAAAGAATTAACTCTTCCTAAAGCAAAAAGTCAACTACAAACCGCATCAATTAAAGATTGACTAAAATAGCATATAAGATATATCTCTGCAGTGGCCGATATGAGGAGAAGAGCCAGTTTACTAGTTTGTTCTGGACTTAAGCCAACAGTCATTTGAAAGCCAACAAAACAGACAACCATTGAGGAGGCCATAAAATTTAATAGCAATGGTATACCAAAGACCTCATTCATCACATCAGTTAAACTAAAATAGTTGTAAATATAAATAATTAAATAGCCAAATCCATTTCTTACTTACCCTAATATATTGTTGTGATAACCGATTAAATGTTGTAACTTTTTCATGTCCCTGTCAGCTCCATCAATGGATGAACTTGCTTCTATTTCTATTTCAACCAGACACTTTGATAAATAATTAAAATGCATAATCACCTGAATGACAAATGCAAAGATCATTAAATCGGCTGATATATGGCCACAAGTTGCTGTATATCCAGCCGTTCCCTGCATAACATAAGTCACATAATATTTCCAATTATTATGCCAGTTCCAAGGGGCTGTGGGCACATATGGCATTATCTGTTGGGCATCTGGCGAATGGAACACATAATGCGGAATGAGATACTGTAAAATGGCATACAGATTATAGGTGACAATTAGGAGTACATAAAGACCACCGAATCCTTGAGAAACCAAACGGCAACGTCGTAAATAAACCGTCACATCATATTGATCCTGTTTTAAACGATTCGATGGTGGAAAAGCTGCCTCAATTTGAAGGACAAGATTCTGTAGTTTCTTCTTTTGACCACTGACGGCGATTATTTTCAATCCGGCCACAACAACAAAACCAATATAACTCATTGTCATACAAGCATCGAGGAAATTTTCACTATTTCGAAATGCCAACCATACAAATGTTATCTCACAGATAAGCACAAAATTCAGATTTACAAAATGCAATATAAAATATAAAGTAAACAAAATGCTTGACTTTTCCTTGGAGTTTGAAGATTGATATGGTTTAATTCCAATCGTGCGATAAAAGAACATAGGTATCCACATAAAGTCATTGAAATCCACATACATTTTATCCGTATTTGTGGAAAGAAATTTATCCCTAAGATATTTTAACTTTGACGACATATTGAATGGTCTTGTGATAACTATTTCTTACCCATTAGGACAAGGGCTTTTATAGCCCAAAGGAATGAATATTCACATGGTAAACTTTTGCGGTTAACTCTTTTATATATATATATTTGTTGGATAAACATTGATTATTGAAATCAGCCAGAACTGCATATGAAAGTAGTTATGTAATAATGCAGCTGTTACCATAACCCTGCCAATGGTTGAAAGGACAAGCTCAAGCTGAAAGAAAAAACGCCTTCAAGGGCGGTTTAAAACTGTGCTCCTGAGAAAAGCTAAATTAAAGAAGGAAATGACTAAAAAAAAAGAAAACTCGAACACAAAATGTGTGAGTGTGTGTACACTCAAACATCAATTTTCCTACTTTGAATATTTTGCCAATAAAGGTATAAAATATGCATAGCTTCTTTAACCGCAAAGATTTCCCATAAGGATATCCATTAATCTATTAGTAAATTGCAAAACAAAAACCTTATAAAATATTTCTGACTTGTAAGTTCAAACTAAATTCTCTATATTTTTAAAAATGAAAATGTTCGTACAAGGGATTTTGGTTGCGGTTCGATGTTCGATTTTGTTCGTATTCAGGTAAGAGAATTTTCTGCGCTATGCCTAAAAGTATGCTGCAATTAAGACAATTTTGAACACTGAATGGTGATAATTATAAGCAAAAAAGGATAGAAAGTTAATAACATTTTAATTAATATAGAACTGACATTTAAAATTAGAAATTAGATAGATCAAAGGATAGATAATTTAAAGTATTCAATTAAATTTCAATAAAACCGATTAGTTAAATGTTTTCTACTTAAAAAACGATCGTGAGATTAAAATACATAAAATTGTTTACTGCAGAAGATATAAAAAAAGAAATACATAAATTAATAAATAGCTTTTCGAACTATAGTGCTAATGAAAAACTATATAACTTTGCCTGAATTGCCAGAACCAAGAATATTAAACTGCATTCTTTTCTCATAAGTTTAAATATAATATTTATCCTTTTCACTTCCTTGTGAACTCATATTCGAACTTTGCTACAGAATGCTTTATGAATATTTATCCCATAAAATCTCAAGGCTTGTAAAGTTAATTTCAGAATTTTCCTTGCCACATTTTTTTTCTTTTTTGTATTCATTGTCCTTTCTAAAAATACTTTATGCTTTAAATATATGATCATAAATTGAAGTTCCTCTGCAGGCATGTTGCCATGGTATGCTAATTATAATGACAAATCGGTCAATTATAATGCCATGTCATAAATTTCCAATACACGATCGATCATGGCTAAAATACTGGAATATTGAATAAAATTGATCATAAATTATAAATTTTTATAAAGTTTGTAGGCAACTTCATTAACCAACTGTAAACTGCAACTGCATTATCAGTGGATTTTATTTTACAAATAATTAACTCTCTAAGAGGAATTCAGTTCCTTGATCTATGTATGTAAAAGTAAAAGGAATTCAACAGTTTTAATGAAGCCAACCTGCTTGCATGTTGGCATTACAAAGCTGTCAGAATGGCAATCCGTGCGGCACGCCCACCATATTAAAAAGCAACTAAGAGGACGTGAGGGCGTTCTGCTTGCGTCGTTCAACCTGTCAGGCACCGGCAGTCATGTAGTTTTCAAATTTATTACCAACACGCACAAAATGTAACGCCCCCGAATCCCAACAAGAAAATAAACGTAGAAGGAATTGCAAATGAACTGAGGATGAATTGAACTGAGGATGCCCTTTGGGGTAACGTGTTTAGTTGATGTTCATCATATTGCAGACACTCACTGGGCTTATCTGGTCTCTTTCACTTGAAATTGTTTTCAGAACAGTTCCATAATTGCCTCACTTAAGTTTTAGTTTTTTGCAGTTTTTGACTAGCAAACGGTATAACCAGTTTCCTGGATTCCATACATCGGATCTGTCCATCAGTTCTGACCGCAGAAAGGGCACGGCATTGTCAGTAACAGTATTGTTGTTTCTGGCATATTTTTCGCCTTAAATCTGCGCCAGCACATTCACATTCTCTTTTTCTTATTTCTGATTCTTTTTTTTTTTTTATGACCATGCGTAGTATTTCACACAGATCGCGTTCACGATGCTGGGGTCCAGCTAAAGCTAAAGTCAGTGTCAGAGAATGATTGCTGGCTTACGATAAGACAACACATACCAAAGGTTCAACTTGTGTGTACACACACTCACCGATTGTCTTACATTTATAAATAGCACAGACAATGCTTGGGGAGTGCTTGTGGACTGGCGCATGCAATCAGTGGAAATTTTCAAGATACTCTACAATCACTCCTTCTTTGAGGTAATAAAAAACCAAATGACGACACAGAGACGCCAAACACACACACACACACACACACTTACATACAAACATAACCCATTCCGGCAAGTCGACCGCAAGCAAGGTCGTTCAGCGACCTTCAGCCTCCCCACCCCACCCCACCCGACCCTTTTAGCCCCTTGATCACTGTTTTAACGGCAAGTCCTGTTGTTGCATTTATGGGGCCTGTCGGTGCACACGTTTCTACATTTATTGAGGTAGATCAGTAAACAAGTCCACCGAGTTGGCTTCTTTATTGCTGGTAATACTGCAAGATGCCTGTCGTTGGCTTCAGCTCTTAATTGGCCAAATGCATCTATAAAACTCTCAACTCTCTGCCTTTACTTTGTCAACCAGTTAATAGCGGGGGAGACAGACAGGGAGCGGGAGGAGAAAATGGGGCAGTTTACTGACAGGGCTACTTATCTGCCCGTTTTAGTTCAAGTTCTCTCCGTTTCACCATGTTTCCGCATAAGATTTTAAGCTCTTTACCAAGAGGGAAGGAAAAAAAAAGAAGGGTATATTAGATTGCATCAACTATAAAAAATATTAATACCAAATTACAATTTATGTTCAACTTTATAAATATCATATAATCATGACAAAATGTATCAAGGTAGTTGTATTCATTTAGGCAATATTTCAATTTTAAATCGGTTTATAAAGGTTTAATATTATTGTATTGCATCGATCGTTCGATTGTTGGTTTAAGAAGTTATAGGAAGAATCTATACTTTATAAGGTCTTAAAATCATATACCTATTATTAATGGATAAATAAATCACAGTTTCAATACTTTCATAAAAGAATTTTGTATAAATTCTGCTATCAAATTTAATAAAAACGAAACGGAATAAATTAATGATGTAGATATATAAAATCCAAATACTTTTTTAATATAAAATAGTTATTTGAATACTTGCGTTAGCATACTATTTTAGTTTTTATAATTTTTTTATAATATTTACATATTAATTTCATGAGATTCTTTTTTAGACATATATATCAACAAAAGATTTAATCATTTAGAATAGTTTTTCTTAAAAGAAACATTTTTCCTCTTATATTTGAACCACATAATAAAAAAATAGCTAAATAATTTAGAAAATATATATTTGCATTTCATAAAATCGACAATTTATCCTTGTGTATAACTTTTTAGATAGTTTTACCATTAATTAATTTTTTATGCCACTGGTTCTTTAATTATAAAATAGAAAGGAACTTAAGATAGATGAATGACTGACTTTCTCGTTCCCAAAAAACTATACTAACCAATTAATTAATGGGTATTATTAAAGTCGTGCTTCATTTAGCTTGTTCGATAAACGTATTGAGACTCCTGTTGGCGTATGCCTTTCCAGCTGCTTTGTCACTTGTTCATATCAATTAAATTTTAATGATATTGTACCAACGTCTCAGCAGCAGTCCAGTCGACTGGCGATGACGATTGTCGGATGGTAGATGGTCGATTTTCTGGCCGACGGCTGGCATGTTTTTAATCAATTTTAAATGGTTATTTACATTATGCTATCCCTTTCGGGATATGGCAACCTGTTTTTTGCCAGCTGGATTCCAACTGAGATTTATTTATTTTTCTTTTTTTTTTCAGAAAGAAAGAATATACATACACATCCGTTACATCCGAGTCTCAATTATTTATTTATTTATTTCTTTTTTTTTTGTAATTTATATTTTTATTTTACTAATACGGATATTACTTATATACTAATTAGGATATTCGTTTCTATGTTTAGGTGTAGGTGTAAGATTTAGGTGTGTAGGATATGTAAATTATGGCAAGTTGCTAGGTTCGAAAAATTTCGTTGCTTCTTGTGTTCCTTGGAATAAATTAAATTACAATACCAACAACTACAATAAATTAATTAAAACATTAACTAAACATTAAACAAATTCGTTTACAATGATAAACACATACACACATACAGTTACATACACACACACACACAAACAAACACACATTTTGATTATATAGGATTATGAAGAGAAGCATTTTTATTATTATTATTATTATTCTGATATCTGATTCTACTGCTCCAACTGGCTCTCATTGTGGGTCCATCTAACTGGCTAACTAACTAACTAAACTAACGACTACATAGTTCGTGGCCAAATAAAACTGTAAGGCTAATATATTAATTTAAGCTAACGCTAACTACAATACGACTTGGATCACATGTGTATGAAAATGGAAGGCCATTTGCAGCTGTCCCAGCTGTGCTCTATGGGCGACTCTATGACTCTACATACAGAAAAAAAGAAAAAGAAGACAAAAATAAAAAAATAAAAAAAAAAAAAACGGCCACTACTATTTCAGTTTCAGAAATGTCAACAACGCCTTTTGTATCAGGCTACGATTAATGGTCGAATCGGCTGTATAACGCACACCGCGCAAGTTGCCATCATTGTGGTCCACCACACCATATTCACCGACAATGAAACCATCGTCTGTCTTCTCCTCAACACGATATTTACGATAGTTGCGTCCCTCTACAACATAGGCCACTTTGTCTTCATCCGATTCGTCTCCATTTCCATTACCATTACCATTACCATCACCATCATCATTGCCATCCCCATTGCCTTCGCCTCTCTCTCTATCATCATCGACTCCATCATCGTTGTAATCGTTGGCATTTGCGTTGGCGTTATACACCACCGAACCACGTCCTCTATCTATACCACGATTCCGACTATTTGTTGCTAATGCTGATGCTGCTGCAGCGGCTGATGCTAAAGTGGTTACTGGACTGGCTGGTGTTGTGGCAATGGCCAATACTGAGCTTAGACCATTACCCCCGGCAGCTGCATTACCTCCACCTTGCAGTCCATGGGCTCGTCCGTTTGTCATAACACTTACGGACTCTTCTATTTCGTAATTTTGCTCTGGGGTCGGTGTATAGAGCTCAGAGCGTTCGGTGGTAAAGTGTTGTGGCATGACGGGGTCCCGAACCCTGCCCAAAGAAGATGATGATGAGGATGAGCTTGTGGAGCTAGAGCTATACGAATATGCCGAAACTGATGCTGGATGTTGCTGTGCAAATTTTGTTGAAACACACTTGACTAGATCTGAAAAATAAGATAAAAAAGAAATAGTCAAGTAAAAAAGGCATAAAAGAAACAAAAAAGATGATGTTTGATAAGTTCAAGATTAGTTGACTGAGGTAGTGTAACCATGCGTTGTCATTATATCTTTGTCTCACTGTATCTCTGGTACTTCTCTGACTCTCTCTCTCTGTCTGTGTCTCTGTGCTAAAGCCAAAATTATCATAATTACACTCGCCTCAAAAAGTTTATAATTTAAGTGAAAATTTGTGAAAAAGCTTTAAATATTCTTTTTTTCTATATACAAAGATAATAATAAAAATAATAACTATAACTCAAAATCCAGTTGGGAGTTCATTTAAATTAAATTACTTTCAGGACTATCAGAGATTTCTTAACCAATTAACATGGATTATTAACAGCAATAACTAAGTTTTTCTCAGTTTTTCAAATATAAATTAAAATTTTTGAAGTAATTTAATATATTGGCAAGCGAAAGTTATCACAGAAAGTTCCGTAGAACATTTATTTTATAAATATAAATAACATTTTTTCCCCCTCTCAGTCTTCTAGCTTAAAAAGGTAAATAAATACCTATCAATTTTTGAGATCAGTTAAACTTTAGTTTTATTAATTTTCTCTAATTTAACTGATACTTAAAATTAAAGAATAAGTTTTATTGTTAAACGCTTCCAATTTTAGCAGATATTAATTTTCTCAATCCATTTAATTTAAGATAAATTTATCTTCTAGATAATATTTTTTAAGGATTCAAGAATTTTTGAAAAATTAAATAATAACTTTTATTGTTAAAACTTTTCAATTTTCGCAGATATTAATTTTTTTTTTCTCATTTCTAAGTTAGATTTTCTATTCGTACAAATATTCATTCAATTAAGTTATTATTAATTTAATTTCTAAATAATATTTTTGCAATGATTCCACAATTTTGAATAATAAAATAATGAGTAATTTTGTTAAAAGTTTCCATTCCTAACTACCAATTTTCTTTTTTCTAATTTTCTTTTCTTTTTACTTTTAACTATCTCTAATTACAAATAAATTCCTATGCAGTTAAGTTATGTTAATTTCTTTATAAATTTTATGCAAAATGCTTGACCTCACTTTAACCAAAAAAAAAAACCAACTTAAAATGATGGAGAACAGTGTAATTTGTTTAAACAGAGACTAGAGACTTGGTGAATAGATTTGGACTCACCTCTATTGGGCAATCCTTTGGCATTTTGATTAGAATGTTGGAGCGACAGTGATGAATGCTGACGTTGCTCCCAACATGGACGATGATGATGATGTTGTTGTTGTTGTTGGTGTTGATGTTGCTGGTAGTCATTTTTCGATAAAATTGGCTCCAATAAATGTTGTTGCTGGTGCGATGGTTGTTGTGGTTGCGGTGCATTCAATAAATCATAAGGTAATTTATCCAAATTGAAGAGTACACGACGCGGCTGTGACGCAGTTGCAGACAGAGGTTGTCGCTGTTGTTGTTGCTGTTGCAGTAGATGATTATGATGATGATGACTGTGATAATGTTGTTGCCAAGTGGTTGGCCTAACTATGGCAGACGTCCCAGTTGCAGTTGATATTGTTGTTGCTCTTGTTGTTGGTGACTTTGCAGTGTTTGTTGTTGTTGGTGTTGCTGATGTTACTGTTGTTGGCTTAGTTGTGGCAGTGGTCGTCTGAGCTTCACCAAATGCAATACGTGAAACAATTGCTGGTCGACGTAAACGAGAGGGCACAAAGGTGGTTGGTGCAACACCCGGTGGCACAGTTATGGCTGGTGATGCAGTTGTTGTAGCCAAAGGAGTTTCCACACTGGACGATTGGCTGTTTCCTATACTTGTTGTTGTTGTAGTTGTTGTTGTCGCTGCTGTTGTTGTCACTAGATTATGCGGCCAATAGGTCTTTGCCGGTTCTCCATAAACTTTTGCTGGCTGTGAATAAACTTTTGCCGGCTCTGAATAAAATTTTGATGGTTGTCCATAAACTTTAGCTGGTTCAGAATAAACCTTCTCCGGCTGACCATACATTTTAGCCGGTTCCGAATATACCTTTGCCGGTTCAGAATAAAATTTAGACGGTAGACTATACATTTTCGATGGAACTGAATAGAATTTGGCCGGCTCAGAGGCATGTGATTGACCCTGTTGCAAACTTTCACTCACATTTCGTTGGGCCTCGGCCAATATGCCGGCTGATTGTTGCCATCCCTGCAAATCCTCAACATTCTGTGATATGGAACTATATGATATTGATCTTGACTGTGGTCCATGACTGATGCCAGGTTTTGTATCGTGATAGATAACCGTTTGGAATGGCAGCAATTTGTCTTCTTCGTCAGTCTCACTCTGATTTCTGCCAAAGGCCGAAACTAATGGAGATGCCAATACATTTTGTATATTCGATGCACTATTCAGGGAATCTCCATTTTCTCCCTCCATGACATCGGCTGCCAGTCTGGGTTCAGTTTCCTCAATTGATAATTCACTTTTATGCGAACGATTAACAAAATCTGAACCGGATGCAGTTGCAGGACTAACTGGATTAATAATACGACCCCGTGTTGGTGGACCACGTTTACTGGAAGAACTAACACTGACTGCCACCACTTTGACCTCATCTTTGAGTTTAGTTTTCGTTTGATGATGATGTGACGGAGGATCCTCCAGAAAGACTATTTTACTGCCAGTGGTTACCAATTTAACCACCTGTTTGCCCTCATCATCTGCCTCATGCTGGCTATTGGCATTTCTATAACGTGTCTTATGCTCCAAACTTCTGGCATTATTTGTTCTAGAACTGGAACTAGAGGTGGCCTCACCTCTGCCCTCAAATTCCTCATTGCTGTGCAGATTACGCTGTTCATCATGATCGAGAAATAGCTTTAGGAACTCATTGCCAGCAATGAGCTCACTATGTCGACCCGTTGGCTCAGGGGCGGGACGGGGTCGCGATTGGCAGCGACACAACATCTGCAAAAAATGACAACGAATTAGTTTAATGACTTTTTTATGCAAATTAGAGCACAGCAGTAGTTGCTTATCTAAGTGATCTATTTATATAAATTTGCGTAATTAAAATATCATTTGGATTATCTATGTATTGGGTGGGGAAAAAGAGTGAGGGAGGGGGGTTTAGAAATATCTTCATGTTTAAGAATAATATGCATAAGTCATGCTGAACTTTGCATTTACTTTGGCATTTGTAATAATAATGTATATTGCTCTCTATTAAGACATCATTGGAATGCAGCGGTGCTGTTTGAAGTGTCTCAAGTATGTGGAGTGTGTGTGACCAGTGGTACACCTTGCTCCCGAGTAATTAAACACGAGCTTAAGAGCCTGCAAGTGGGTGGCAGTGTAAAAAAAAACAAATCGAAGCATAAGCCACTTGAATTAATCGATAAAATGTGTTAAGAAACTGTGGCATAATCGCACCCGTTAAACAGTTTATGCTAAAATAGTGAGAATAATTTACAAATATAAATAAATAATCATAAATTATTAAATATCCATAAATTAATGCTTATAATGTTATTGCCTAATATAAAAGTTGTGTAGCCTGTGAAATGATTAATCTCAAGATATTTATTTAAGAGAAAAAAAACTAGATTCTACTTTCGTTTTCTTGTTAAGTTTAATAATAATAATATTAAAAAAAAACAAGCTAAGGCAATTTATTGAAAGATTAATCTTAAATCTAGCAAATATTATCGAAGTTTTAGCAAGACAAAAATATGCAAAATTGTGAAAATTTTGTGAGATTTAGATAAATATTTATTTAAATATTGCTTATATATAGTGCTGATTGCGACCTAAATTCGATATAGAAAAAATAAACTACAATTTTTCCAATCCAACAAAACCACTGTAACAGTTTTAAAAAATTCTTATACAATTTAAAAAGAAAAATACATCATTCGAGAGTTAAACTTCTATTCCTTTTCATTAATAAAACAATTTTAAATTAATAAGCATTGAAAAATGCCGTCGTGGAACTTAAATTAAAAAATATTTCTCATTATTTCTATCATTTGCCATTTTAATATTCGTATTATTTTTTTTTCTTAATCAAGAAAATTTATTTAAGACATAAAATAAGCTATTTTAAACCATCTTGCAAAAGGCGTTCTTTATTTTAGTAAATTAAATTCTATATAAAAGATTTTCATTACATTGTCTATATGAAAAACCGCAATGCTCTACTTTATTTATTAATATTCATGGTCATTGAGAGGCAAGAGATTAGCAATAAATTCTTATCATTTCCACACCCTTGGCCTATGCCATTAACAACTCAAACAAAAGATTTAGCCCTGGACCAATAAAACATATTTATCTATGAAATTAGCATTGCTAATTTTAGCATAAGAAATTCAATTTATAACACTTCTATGGGCAATCGAAATTTATGTGAATCGAAAGGCAAAAAAGAAAAACAAAGCGCAAATTGTAGAATAAAAAATATTTTTAAGCTGAAATAATAGCATAATTAATAAATCAATACAATTTTTCATGCATACATCTATAGTATAAAATAGAAATAGAAAATGCAAACATTAACCACATCCGGCAGCTTTTTGAGAGCAGCGAACTGCGATGTGCAACAAAAAAAAAAAAAAAAAAACAAGAAAAAGGAAAAAAATATATATAAGATTAAATACAATAGCAAAAACAAATGCAATTGTTGTTGTGGGCGAGCGGTTGTTGTCGCTGTCGCTGTCGCTGTCGTTGTTTTAGTGAACAGTTTTCTAGATCATATTTAAAGCGTTTCAATCTAACAATTGTTGGCAGCCAAAACACCTTCGCATATATGCTAAAATTACATAGTAAGTAAATCAGGCAATAACTGGCTGTAATAAGTAACTGGCCACCAGTTAGTCATCGTCATCCAGTATCAGTTAAAAGTATTGCCTTGCCTTTTATGTATAAAATTGCAGAAGTAACTGACCAAAGGCGTTGAGTGAGCGAACATTGGCAATAGTAAAACACCGCCCAGTCCCATTTAACATTGACACCAAAAAATGATTGAAAAGTCTTTGGGGCTAATGACAATTATATGACAAAAGGGCCTAACAAAAGAGTGTTAAATAGATTTGGTTACCATTTTGGTTAAGCTTAAAACAAACGTTCTAAAAATACACTAACATTTTGTTGATATATAATATTTAAAATCGTTTAACAAAAAACATTCCTTTTGGCCATTGTGAGAGGGGAGAGTTACTTGAACCGACTGAGCAAAGTCAACGTAAACGTGCTCTAGTTTAATGAATGAAATAATTTTCTGCCATTTTTTGTTGCCTAACCATGATAGGCAATTATTAATCTTGATTGATTTATCAGTATTTGGGAAGCATGTTGTCGGTGTATTTTTTTGTTTGCTTTTCCCTCCACAATCATATTTTTGCTAATCCTGTTAGACATTCTTTTGCACTTTACTTGGTTATATTTAACATCAATTTATCATTCGATTGTTGCAACATTCACAACAGCAGTGACAATTTTCACGGCTGTCAACTTAGCGGAAGTGTCAAGCATATGAAACTCTCAACTTTGCCTCAATATAAGTTATATATCCGTCTTAATTGAATCTGAAATCGAATGGACATCAGAACAATTAAGCAATAATCATGCCTTAATGAACACTCTTTTTGTTAGCCAAACGAAATCAATTGACTTTCAAGTGTCCGCAACCGAAACTTTAACTGAAATCGAAACTGTTACTGAAACTGAGACTGAGACTGAAACTTTATTTTAATTGGTCAAAAGAAGAAATAAAAAAAAACACAAAAGAAAAAAAATCAAGTTAAATAAAAAAAAAAAATCCAGTTTTAAAATTATTGTTGAAAGATTTCAATAAACAGATTTCGTTTCATAGTTCAATTCAATTTTTAATATGTGTGACAATAACATTTCTATGCAAATTTCGGAAGTTTTTGTTTCTTTTTTCTTCTTATTGGTATTATTGATGGATATGCTGAAACAGGATTGAAATCCTAAAACGAATGACTCAAGACACGAACTTGCCACACACACAAAGATACATAGAAACACTTTGTCTCAAGTTTTTGCATATTTAGATCAAGTTGGTAAAAGTCATGTAATAAAACTTTATTATTATTTCTTTTTTTTTTGTTTTTTATCAAACGGGGAAGAATTGAATGCACTTGCATATTTTCAGTTTTGGCCAAAGGCATTTCTTGTGCAATGGGAGTGGTAATGGTGGTGGTGGTCTTTGTTGGTGGGCGTTGAAAGGAGCAAAGTGAATGTGTCAGCGGTCGCCATTCGAAAACTTAATGCCCCAATCTTTAAAGTCCAGTCACCACCCGCTGTCGTCAGCTGTGTTGCAACTGTGCAACTAAATGTTTATTTTTAACCATTATTTGTTCGATAGATCGATTTGATCTTCAAGCCCAACTTCAGTCCACACAGCCCACATTAGGGCGCAAAATGCTCAATGCCACATCCAAACTGAACTCAAATTACAACTATCATATCACCCAGCTGAAGCATAATAACATACATTTATTAATTACAAAGCAGAGACACAAAACTTCATAGATCTATTCTGCATACATTTAACACCTTTCTGCCCCAGAGGCTAAACAATGCGGGAAAATAAATTACCATTGTAGATCTGATTTATGGTTTTTCAATATAGTTTATAGTTTCCATTTGATTACGAAAACTTTTAAAACAAAATTAATAAAGACTTTAACTAATTGTTTGTATAGTAGTTCAATCAATAAATTATGCTTAAATTTAATATAAAATTATAAAAAATATTAAGCGAATATCTTTCTTCTTTTTCTAATTTTCAATTAAAATTCTAGAAAACTGTTTGATTTGTTAATTTTTTTAAAACTCAATAAATATTGCATTGTTAATTCGGAAAAACAAATTTAATTTCTATTTATTTGTTTTGTGTGCAATGGGTTAATTTTTTTTTCTTTTATATACATATATATATATAATTGAAAGAAAATCAAACTTTAGAATGTTGTTGCACCACAAAGCTTTGTACCGCACCATATCCTCTCCCCCTGCCCCCTGCCTCTGCTTACCATCATTGTGCATAATTTGCAAATTGCTGCCGCCGTCGTCGCAGTCGTTTGCCATCGTCATCGAATCGCCATAGCGAGTTTCCAGTTGCGCATAACCGCACTCAAATCGCGTGCAATTATTTAGCTTACTTTGGTTTTTTAGCTTCAGTTTACCTTACTTTACTTTACTTCACATTACTCACAATCAACACAAGCTTTGTTTGTATCTAATGAGCAGTCAATATATACAAACATATATACTATAACTATAGTTATATATTCCATATAGTCTAGTGTAGCCACAACAGACATTAACCAATTGTGTGTGTGGTAAAATTAATTCAACAACAACAACAAGACAATACAAAAAAAAAAATGCATTCACCCGCCATTATTAACTATGGATGATTTGGCCTAATAAAAAGTAACAACAACAAACATCAATAAAATATTTTTCCAAATGCATTGGCCAAGACAGCAATTTGATGCATTCGAAATGCATTTGCTATTTGCCAAGGCATTAAATTATCTAAAGACAATTACAAAAATTTTATTATTAGATATATTGACCAAAAGGTAAGAAGAAGACTGGGCCAGTAAAGGTTAAAACAATCGAAAACTACTTAACAGATATATCAGTAAAAGGGCAGAGAATGGGAGAGAGAGAGGGGGAGAACAAAAAAACGAATGAAATAGAAATAATCGAGAAAAAATAATATGAATGAATGAAATATGCATGAGGTAAGCAGGTGAACGTGAACTTTTCAATTTTGAAGTTCATTGGCAAAAGTCAGTCAATACATAAAACAAGTTTCAAGCCTTAAAAATTTTTTTTTATATATGTGAAAAAGAAACTGAAATTATAAACAAGCAGTTTTTTCATTCTGCATAATGATAATTGAGAATAAGAACTGTTTATTTATTTATAAAAATAAAGTGTTAAGAACTAATTTAATTTGCCCCAAAAACAATAAACTTACTAACCAATTAAAGTCTCTTTTAGCCAAATTCTAATTAACATATGTACAAGAAATTCCATATTTAATTACAAATTCAACTTAAATTAATTAAATTCAACAGAAAGCTGTTTTTTTGGCATAAAATGTATCACAGGGATTGTATTCTACCTAATCGTTACTTGGCTTACTTTTCTTTTTATTTTAGGCCAGCCGAATTAAAAAATTAGCTTCATTTTTTAATATTCAACCAACTTGAATATTAAATACTATATAAAGTGAAACTCGATATATTTTAATTGAAGATATAAGGTAAATAGGGTGGAAAATATTTAATAAAAATATATAAGGAACACGTGATGCTTTAGAGCGTGGATAATTTAACTTTTTATTCTACCTGAGTCAAATTATAGGTTAATTTAAATATTTTAAAAGAAATTTTAACACCCTCAAACTTACCAACAAAAGAATCAGCAATTTGAGTTGCCAACAAAAGTGTGCCATGCTGTTGATGTGGGTTTAATGGTCAATACTTAACCAATCTTGACTACTTTACTTGCTGTTGCGTATCGTTCCTGATGCGGTTCCTCTTTCTTGTTCTTTAGCTCCTGCTCCAACGCCTTCGGTTTTGCCTTCAATGTCTTTGGGCTTTTTGGTTATTGTTAGTTAATCAAGCGTTTTATTTGCTGTCTTTTGTTCTGATAAACCTTGGATACTTAATGAAGCTCACTTTCTTTTAACTAAAATGTGATTCATTTGGCCAACCCGCTGAACTTTTGCTGTTGAATCATGCTGTTTGCGATGGAAAAACATTGGACAGGGGTCCACCAATGTTGCTGTCACGGTTGTTTTGTTAATGACTGCAATTAAATAAAAGACAAAAATGAGTACATAGAAATTTTTAAATGCCAAAGAAGCTTCCCCAGCAGCCAACATTCAAATATCCAACAGTTGTATCCGATACAAAAAGCCATAAATTCAAAATTCATTTGCGAATTGTCGGCGCGTGAACCAAAAACACCAAAAATTCAAACATCAAAGTCATTGTCAGATCATATAAATTGCAAAATGATAAAAAAAAAAAAAAATTACAAAAAACTTATATATAATGTTGAAAAACGAACCGAAACAAATTCATTCCAATCAATAATCAATATGAAAATTCCAATTTAAATGTCAAGGTGCATTTCTCAGCAAGTATTTTATTTTTTCTTCTTTTTAAATTTGTTTATTACTTAAGCACTTGCAACTAATTTTTTTGGATTCAAAAAAAAAATTTGACAGAGTCACGGCATATTTGTTTGAGTTTTTGTTTTTTTTTTTTTTTGTCTTTAAAAAAAAGGGGAAGCAAAAGAATTCAATTAAATTTCAAAATAGTTCTATAAATATATAAAAAATTGCTCTGTAATTTTTTGAAACATTATAAATGTCATTGAGTATTTTTAAAGATTTACTATTATTTATTTTTAATCCTAATCGAAATCAAGTTATTTACCCACGTCTCTGTTGAATAGAATCATTGAACTTGTATTGGCAGCTAACAACAAGTTGCAGACATTTGTTTTTGGTATTTTTGTTTTTTGGTTGAATGGAGTTGAGCCAAGTTAAGCCAAGCCCAGGCAGATGCTCAATTGTCAGTTGCAATTTCAACATATTTATAATTAATGGCAAATAATTTTGATAGTTGTGTATGTATTTTTTTTCTTTTCGTTTGCTGCAATCGACGTTTCAAAGTTGGTCAAATTTAGTGTGTCTTCTTCTTCTTCTTCATTTTGAATGAATCGCAAAGTTTGGTTCATTAAAAATATAAAAAACCCTCCGTTTTCGACAAGTCTCAAGCATTTCCGCTATAACAAAATATGTAATTAAGTCGTAAAGCTCAAGCAAAGTCATATATATACAGACATATAGATAGATATGAAAGAATTAAATTAAAAATAGTTGGTTGGCCAAAAAAACTTTTAGATATACAGAATAGTGGATGAAACCAGTTCTAGTTCTTATCAAGCGTTTCTTCACAGTCCATATAATTACTCATAGTCGTTGACTCTGTCTTTTTACTGTCTATCTCTCTCTCGTTCAATGGCTTTTAATTATCAAGGAATTTGTTTTGTCTATAAGTTAAGACAAAAAAAAATAAGAAAACAAAAAAACATACACAAGTTAATGTCTATAAAAGAACAACCAAAGAAACATAAACCAAAAGGCATCTCATTAAAAACGAAAGTTTCTGGGTGCTAAACGCGGCTCATTAATTAGCCAAGTGGTCAAAGGAAAAAAATAAAAATTATGGAAATGCCAATACTAACCGGCATTATAAGTTTTGCCCATTTTTGTTAGACACCTTCTTGTGTTTTCTTAATTTTTTTTTTTTTGTTTTTGTTTTTGTATTTCTGACGCAATTGAATTTCTTTTCCTATGTCTAGATGTAAGTTTTATAAAACGGAAAGTAAAAGTTCTACATGGTTAGCCACGTCTACTAAAGTTCATTGTGATGTTAGATCGAGAACCGGCTTAGACTTACACATTGGTTCACACATTCATTAACTATATTTATAATATACATATGTATATATATATATATATATATATATATCTTGGTATGTAGACATATGCCAAGCTAAACGTCTCTAATTTACTGCAAGTCTAGGTGGTTATTAAAGCTGCTGCTGCTGCACCCATAAATCGGTATACAAATCGGAATCAAAGTTAGCTGATGTTGGCAAGTATCTGCCTTGGGTTAAGGCCAAAATACAACAACAATCGATAAAAAAAAACATAGATGATATTCCCTTGTAATCAATTTAGATACTCTTAAATCTAAAATATTAGTCAAGTGATATTGTTTTTGAGATTGATGATAGATAATACTTAATTGAAGTAATAAAATATAAAAAAAGCTATCTAACTTGATAAGATCTGGTTTGATACTGATCAAATAGATTTTAACTATATTAAATCAAGTTTTTCTTATCGTGCTAAGACAGTTAAGTAATCTTTATGTATACAAAATGTATATTTTCAGTTCATTTAATTAATTTATTCAGAACTCTTTCAATTAGTTATTAAGAACCCTTACTGATTGATTGCAATGCATTCCAATCAAAGTTTTATCAGCGTATTTTTCCATAAAATTAGTGGTCAGACTTGAAAATATAAATAAATACTTCTTTATTATTAGGAATTGTCTGAGATATATCTCCATTTGTATATAATATAGTCATTTAATCTATACAGTTATATCAAACCATAAATACATATATCTAAAGGATATGTAATCCGTAAAGATGGCCTGGAAGTATTTCTTTAAAGTATATACATATATTGATATATATCAATATAAATTCATTTTCAAATGCCAACTTAAAGTGTTCATTAATGTCCCAGTAACTACAATTAAAAGTTAAATGTATTTTTGAATGCCATAAAAAAACTATTTCAAATTTATAGACTAGATCGATTTAATGGTTTCATTATCTGATTTAATATTACGTAATTTCTTTTTTGAGACAGTAAAATGATTTAAAGGTATAATAATAATATATATATAGATATATACTTGCCATGCATTAACCAAAATTAAAATGCACTTTTAAAGTATTAACAGCCATTATCAAATTCCAATATTTGGCAACAGTCTTCAACAATGAATATGTATATATAAATATAAAGAAAAATATATATATATATTGTCAATCAGTGTATTATCTAGTGACATTATTTTTTGGAATTATAAAACCTCTTTGGCACTAAAATTGTTCAATTTGTTCTTGAAATTGAACTCGTGAATGGCCATTGGCGTTACAAATAAAAATTTGTGTCAATACAATAACTCTCTTGGATATTTTAGTATATAAATTAGAATGCTAATAGACAGTTAATGGGGATACGCCCTAAAAATATTGAAAATGTTTAAGAAAACTAACAACAGCAGCAGCAATAAAATGCAATGATTACGACAAAATCAAATACACCTTACAATTAATATCGATTCCGGTTAATAAACTTGATTTAAAACCAGAAGTGAATAATGAGGCACAAAGCACCAGGTAAAGGTAAAGGCAAAAGCCAATAAATAAATTGACACTAGGTGCGAATAAAATGTGTAACAAATGGGTTAAACGCGCTCCGCACCCGCAATTCGATATGAACGAACAGACAATTGGACAATTGGACGAGGCAAGTGACAAATTGTCAAACATTTTCATACAACAAATAAATAAGGAAAAAAAAATTTAATGAAAACGAAAAATAAAAAAAATAGCCAAGAAACGGCAAATGTCGCGCGACTATTGCAATTCATTAACAGTCTCAGTTGAGGGACGGACAACCTGGCTCAAAGCCAGAGCCACCGTTGAAAAAGGCCGCCACATGCGGCGTATGCGTTATATTTGGCAAAAAAAAAACGCTAATTGGAGCGTTTTTAAGTTGTTTGTATTTCCATGGAATTTGTTAAAAGTTTATTGCACTTTTTTTACTATTATGATTATTGTAATTGTTGTCGTTGTTGTATTTGTTGTTTCTCGTATATTAACAAAAATATAGTGCAATCGCAACCAGTTTGACAAATTTAAGCATTTTGTCCAATTTCCAAGCGTTTTGTCAGCAGCAATTTGTTAATTTTGTATATTTGCAGCTTAGTTAATTGTTTTGGCCAAAAGCTAAACAATTGTTTAAAAAAAAAACGATTTGATCCATTATAATGCAACTACTAGGAGTCGTGTTTGGCCAGTTGTTTTTTTTAGAATGTAAGTTTCATTAAAGTTATTTATTACATTTGGAAAGGATAAGAATAATAAATGCCAGTTAAACAAAATATAATAAATAAAAAAGTCAAGGCGCTTACAATAATATTAGTTACTTTTTCTACTGTAGTTTTAGAGACTAAGGGAATTATGTTTGTTTTTTGGTTGTTATTTTATTTAAACTAGGTCAGATAATAAAAACATTGGAAGGATATATAAAGTAATTACTTTGTTGGATGATAATTAAATAATAAAATGTCTCTATTAACAAAATGCCTATAAAAATGTCAGAGAAATCGTGTAGATAAGCCTGAATGTTCACATCAATCATTTTTTTTTTTTCAAATTACGATTTTCTTATAACCAGTCACAGGAAACCGAAATAAAATCCAGAAAATTTTCAAACTATTGCCAAAAGACTATATATCCAAGCTGAATGGACACCTCTCAAATCTAATTAAAAAAAAAAAACGAAGTCATAATGCCAAATGTAATTAAAATGCATATTAATTACATTCCCTGTGGAAGTCAAATTAATTTAAGTCATCTATTAATTTCTAGCAATATCCGTTTTCAAATCAATTTTTCTTCTCATTTTACTTTTGTAAAACCCATTTAAAAGGCTTCTTTTTTTTGGAGGGGCAACTCTCAATTACACTTAAGCGTTAATAATTCATCAATAAAATTACTATTACTAATAAGAAGGGCGTCGAAAATTATAGCCTAATGCAGGCCAAATTACAATCCACTTCAGCTTATTTGTCTATCAAAAGATTGCAGCAATCTACTGCCATGAGATAAACATCTCCTCAAACAAAAAGCCAACCGATCAAAAGAAAAAATAAAATACAGAAATAATGTTAAGAAAACTATAGTTTTCTACACGGCTGTCAATCATATATTGGGAATCCATTCCGAAATAGTTAAAGTAAAAAAGGGGCCATAAAGAAATACTTTTTTACAAAATTCAATGGCTGCTTAACTGTAAATGTAAAGCAGCTCACACACACACACACACAGGCAGGCACATAGTTATTTACTGAGTCACACATACACTTTCATCCATGACCTTGAGGCAAAATCTTTGGCATTTTTTTTTAATGATTTGTTGTTGGTTGTTTTTTGTGTGGTTTTGTTCCTTTTTTTTTAGCAATTGCAGCCAACAATCTTTTGGACTTAGCCTTCAGTGACCACCACCCCTGACAGACCGCCCTGTTACGCCCTGCATCCCCTCTGACATGCCATAGATTTTTACAGTTGAAAACAAATGCGTGTTTTATAGCCGCTGTAAGAAGGTACAACAACAGTAAGCAAAAACAAAAAAAAAATAAAAAACTAATGTTGAGCAAGGTAGCAAAAATTAAACAACAACAGTGAAAACAAAAAACCAAAACAAAACTTTTAAGTAACAAGCAAAAAATGTGAAATAATGCTAAGCATAAAAACGCGTTTGCTTTTTATACCCCATAAAAATGGAGTATATGCAATTTTACTAACATCATTTTCCCCTATTTATCTTAAGGCAATATTAATGACGATGTCTTTCATGTTATTCTAAAGCACTTAATATTTATTATGTACGACAAAGGTTAAGGCCTTAGTATATTTATTAAATATTCATATTACATTAATTTTAGAAACCAATAAAAATGTATACATTACCAATTAATCAAAATTAATAAAAAAAAATTTGAATGTAGATATTTAAGATATTTCCCTTAGCAAGGATTTTGGTTTTCTTTTAATTAGGCATGAAACTGAAACTTTACCAAAAAAAAAAACACTTTAAATAAAATTAAATTATGAGGCTACCATCTTGTTTAATTGTCTAATTATTTGTGGAAAATTGATTATTTAATATATATTTTTAAGAGCATTGTTATGATATTAAGATTGCTGCTTTGTGCTGGAGTTTATAGATGGTTAAAAAATATTGTATTTCCTTTTGTAAGTTTATTGAAACTTGGAAATTTATATAAGCATTTATAAGATCACTTAGTTTCCATATGAATATATCTAATATTGATTATTAATTGATTAAAAATTGATTACTGATTGGTTTATATTTTTTTTTAAGATAAATTAATTAAATAAAATAAAATTGCTCTCGAAATCAGCTAAGGACTAAAAACAGTTTTGCTGTCACCAATCATTAAATTTCACTTTAAGCTAATATTTTATTAAGTTTCTCTCAAATCGGCTATCTATATATGTAGTATAGTTTTTTGAAAATAAACCCAACTTGAATGGATAGTGTATAAAAACTATGGCTTAGTCAATGTTGGCCCGGCCCTGTGTTTTTTAGTGTCTTTGGTTTTTGGCCAATTTTAGCTTGTGTCTGGCATATTATTAACAGTTACTTTTTTTTTCTTTTAACCCGCTGAGCTTACCAATGCACCCACCACATTTGTTGTTGTTGTTGTTGTAGTTGTAGTTGTTGTTGTTGTTGGTGTTGCTGCTGTTGCTGCTAATCCCGTTGTAGTTGTTGGCGTTCAAGTTGATTTTTGTATTTGATTGTTAAGCTTTCTATATAATCGTATTGTCGTTGTCGTTGTTGTTGCTCAGTGCAATTGTTGCTAAGCCGTTTTTTGTTGTTGTTCTTTAAATTGGAGCAATATTGGCGCGCGAGCTTTAAATGAATTTTTTTTTTTTGTAGGATTTTAAATTGTTTTATTTGTATCCATTACTTAATTTTTTTTTTCTTTTTATATATTTTGTTATTAATTTTATTTTTAAATAGGTTTTAAACACACTCTGAAAACTATCAATTTAACTGACTTTGTCGAAATGTTACTCTTGTTCTTTTCTGTTTTGGATTGGTTTTAATTTGATTTTATTTTTTTTTCCTTCACTAGATTCGAGTTTATTTTAACGATGTTTTTTTTTAGTACGGTCCTTAAATAAGTTTTCAGCTGTGTTTTCGTTCTCTTAGACTTTCACGATTAACGATCTAGATTTTTATATATACAAATATATATGTATATGAACTATAAAATAAGTAATTTCTTTTCCCTCTCTCTCTCTCTCTTTCTTTCTCTTTGCCGTTAGCCGTCCGTTTGCGTCCGTTTGGCTACAGCGTCCACAATTAACTGAATTCCCACAGCGATCAGAAACTGATAAGTGCTGGCTCTTGCTGCCGCCTGGCTAGCGGCCCAAAAGAAGCAGGCAAAAGCTCAGAGACTCCGATTCAGACTCAGACTCCGACTGCGACGTCAACAGAGACAGAGACTTTAACAACGGCTCAAACCCAGTCGCAGCCGCCTCACATTCACAGAACGCAGCCAAGTGCCAAGGCAACAACAAACCAACAACATTACCAGACCCATAAGAAAGGCAAAAGCACAAGTACCACCAGCAAACAGGCTTCGACTTGATTTGCTTAGTTTGGGGCCGCAGAACAAATACATACATAAACATAGACAGCAACAGCAACAACAGCTGCAATCGTAAGAGCCAAAACAAACCCCAAACCCACAAAACAACAGGCTGGCTTAGAGTTCGTTCCACTATCAAAAGATTTACTCGGTTAAGACTTTGTGTTTGTAAAAACATATCAAATCAAAGGTCTAAAAGACTACCACTAAAAATAGCGAACTTTGTATACCCTTACTAATTAACTAATTTAATTTGAATTCGTTCTAAATTCTAAATATCAGGCCACTTTTTCGTTTTTCATTCGTTTTCGATTTTCAATTCCAATTTTTCAATCAACTCAAATCAACCTTTTCAAACTTCTCAAGAACTTTTAACTAATAAAAATTAAATTAGTTTTAAACACAATTATATGTAAGTTCTTTCTAAAACTTGACTATTACAAACACCTGTCCAAATTGAATGTACCTCTTTTGACCAATTTCATTTGATTTGACCAGCCTAACTGAATGTTAGTCAAGTTAGAAACCAAAGTGAAGAGCTTTATTTAGCAGATTCAACAACCATAGGGGTGAGTGATAAAAATGCTTTAAAAAGGAAAAATATATAAACTGATGTTCTTATTATTGATTTTTAAGTTCTAAGAACTTATATATAATTTTTTAAAATTGGAAATGCTAATCTCAAGTTCTCATTTCAGTTTAGACCCAGAATTTGATTCATAGTGTGTGAAAATTAATAAAAAATGCGTCAAAAACAAGTGGGTAAAACATGATAAAGGAGAAAAGGAAGTTTTCTTAGAATTCTTTAGATTTTAAATAATTAATGCAAGTTTTAACTTATTTTGATATAACTAAAACTCTTTTCAATCCAATGATTTTTCGGCTATAGAAACTAGTTGCCCAAACTTCTTTTTACAACTTATTTAATAACTCTTTTAATTTTGAACAAATATATCTCTTCTTATTGCGCAAAATTTGAAAATCCTCAGATTAATAATGAACAAATAGTCATAAAATCTACTACTGTAGATAAGTTTTAAATTGACCTATAAATATTTGAGTTAAAATTAAAAACTCTTTAAATTATTTTAAAACTCAACACAAAATTTTAAGTTTTATATCCTTTTAACAAATAATTAGTTTAAGACGAAGATGTTTATATCATTGATGTATATATATATATATACATATATATATATATATATATATATAGATTTATTATTTAAGCCATATTTAATGTACAATATAATATTTACAAGCAATATTAAATGCGTTATATATCAAATTAAATTGGAATATTTTTGCACTGAGCCTGGGCTAACTAACTGATTGACACCAATTGATTAACTTATAGAAGAACATTTCGTTATGATTATCACAAAATAAAAAAGGAATTCTATACATTAAACTAATCACTATATTAATTCATTATTTATATAAATATATATATATGTCTAGCACTGTTAGTTTCGTTGGCATTTAAAACATCCAATTATCAAATTTCCCACGATGCGTTTGCTTTCTGTTTTGGATAAAGAAATTGAGCAATAAATTAGTTGGCCAAGATTTAAATAGGATACTACAGATTTCTACACATCTAAGGTTTATGATATGAGTTGTTGTTGTTTATATTGATATGATGGGAAACGATTATTTTTAAAGAATAATAGAAAAAGAAACAAAGAAATCAAAAAATTTTTAAATATTTCGTTTTTCTTTTTATTATTTATTTATATTGCTTACATTTTAGGCATCTTCATCGAACTTTATATATATTTATATGGTTTTCTTTACTCCCTTCTCTCTGCTTTCCATCATTTTTCTTTCGTATATTTATAGTACATATTCTTTATAACTTTAATACATCATTAAAAAATAATCATATAATTGTATAAACAAAACAAATTGTAATTGAATTATGCCATTTAAAAGAAATCACACGCAATGCCTATTCAAGTATCAATTTTTGAATGTAAAGTATAAAAAAATGAAAATACTTATAGAACCAAATAAATGTTTTGTATGTATGTATGTATATATATGTTGTATATGGAAAATAAAATTTGCGTCTCTTTGCATGCAATTTTACACTTAATGGTAAAAATGATGAATTAGCACACATTGTACAATGTTTATATATGTATATGTATAAATTATAGAATGAAACTGACTATAGTTAATAGTTTCCATTGAAGACTGATTTTTCGATATCAAAGATAGTTCGACAGATAAGTACAATTCTTTTGATTCTATAATCAGACGTATGGTTTTTTATGTTTTATGTGGATTGTCTTAAGGTTTCGTTTTTTAAAGTTTCACAAGCATATATTGGAATGTATGGTGAATGTTTTTGGAAAAGAATTGACATTATGGATTATATAGCTAGCTAAAAGAAATTTAGTTTTTAACTACAGAAATCTCTAGGGAATAGGGCTATAACGAGCAGCTAAGTGGGGCCAACAAAAACAACAATTACTATTATAGAGTGAAAGTGATAGCACAATTAGGCAGCGTTCGCATTTTGGCATTATTTGAATTGCCGGGTACCATGAACAAATGATTGAAATATGGCAAAGAGACCAACAAGAGTTAGTAGATAGATTCTTGTGTGATTATCTTTAGGATTTCATGCCCGTGGTACCCTCAATACTATATGCAATGCATTTGTAACTCTGCAACTAGTCTATATATAATTTTGCCTCATCAAACTTGCGTCACGCACTGAGCATATTTATCCAGCTCCCCTCTCAGCAGTTTAACACGTTCCGTTTCCTCTCTCAGCGTGCGTATTAGATCTTCAATTGTTCTCTGTTGGGTCTGGACAATGGTCTCCAGTTTATCTACTCGTTGCTCTAATTGTTGAACACGTGGCGCAGATGACTCTTCATGATGATTGTTTAATTGGGCCGCTGCCGGTGCTGGCTCTGGCGCTGAACTTGCATTGTGTGTATTAATTTTCTCCTCGGCTGTGCTGCTGCTAGCATTGGCTGACTTAACCAATGGTGATACACTACGATTTCGTATAGAAAGTGTATTGGGTCGTGGCGCTCGTGTCTCCTCATCACTGCTGGCAGTAGTGGCTATCGCTGCCTTGGCAGCGGTCATGCTCTTTGACATGATGGCATCCGTACTATTGGTAGTGGTGCTGCTATTGCTGGTGCTGCTGGTGGTAACAATGCTTGCTGTCGCCTCCTTCTTATTGCTACTCTCAACAAACATGGATTGCTGCATTAAATTGGAAGAAGTCACCGCTGAGGATTGCACTTTTGTTGTTGTTGTGGCCATGGATGTGCTACTGGAGCTGTTACTACTATTTGTGGTACTACTGCTGGCAGTTGTGGTAACCACACTGGAGGTAGCCTGTTCGGTGGCAAACAATTTGGATGCTCTCTCGGCCACTGATCCCCCTCTCGGTTCAGTGTTTGGCGTTGGCTTCTTTCTTGTTACCTGAGAAGCTTTCAGTTCCTCCATCCATGGTGCCTTTTTCTGTTGCCATTCACGTGGTTTTGGCTTGGCCAATTGCTCTTCACCCGTAGAATTTTCATCGGATGAGGCTGTTGCCGCAGATGTTGCCCTTTGTTTGCTACCCGTACCACCATCTTCACTTAGCTCACTGGCCCCATTCATAGATACATAAACCGAATTGTTATTACTTTCGCCCAGCACATTAATGGCCGACGATGGTGGCCTCCTTTTGGGTGCCTTTACGCGACCAGCGCGCATATCTGTCAATATGGAAGAACGTTCTACACGATCGAAATCAGTATCCTCCACTGCTATAGTGGCGGCACGACGCATCACTAAACTTCCTGGTATACCAGAATCGGGCAATTGTCCTGATCCCAATTTACTGCCAGCTAATCCATCAGCAATGTCATGGGATACAGCACTGGTTAGTTTACCATCTGGATTCTTTTTCTTAATATTGGCGCTCATTAGATTACCTAAAAATAGATAGATTAGCTAAAGATTCAACAAGAATTTATACGAGTTTCATTCACTTACCTGCGACTGGTACTCCACCTGTTGGGGTTTTCTTTAACGGCACATTGGGTTTCTTGCTCAGCACTGGCGGCGGTGGCGATTTTATTTTCTCATCCATATTATCTAGACTTTTACGTAATTCGGTATATGATGATGCCGCTGTTGTTGTTGTACTATTGCTAGAGCTGGAGTTACTACTCGCTGTAATTGTGGTTATTGTGGAATTGCCTTTGGGTTGGCTACCTGGCTGCTTTGTCAGATCCAGATTCTTATTCTCCAGCGATTTACGTTGAGCGGCCACATTGCCAGTGGGTAGTCCCGTTTCGGTAAGAATATCGTTAAGAGAATCACGTGAACCGAAGCTCTCCTTGCGCCCAGAGGCCGAAGATGAGGAATTACTGCTGCTACCCGTCTTTTTGATATAAACTTTCGATGTGGTCGATGAGCTGCCAGTTGTGCTCTGTTGTTGTTGTTGCTGCTGTTGCTGCTGGGTCACCGTTGTGGTGCTGGAATTACTAGAGTTCGTTGTTGTCATGTGGCTGGTGGCGTTGGCAATGGTATTGGTAATCTTTCGCTGGGATTGCGTTGTAGCCGTCGTCGTTGTTGCTGTTGTCGGCTCGTTAATGGGGGCAACTATAATGGTTAGATGAACATAAAGATATGACAAGTATCAATCAGTTTGAAACGAAATGAAATTATTTTGGGCGTGTGGGTTTAATTTTTGGTCGCCTCCTGCAAAGTGCCATGCAAATATGTATAATATTTGTTTACATATATTATTATTATTAAATCATCTGCCATGACTAACACCAGAAGAACAGCTGAGCATCGCATAAATATAAATGTTGAAATATATATATTTATATTTATATATATATATAAATACAATCAACAAGAAACTGGTTTCACTTCTCAGCCCGTCTCAACTTGTGTTGCCAAATGTCAATAAAATTAATTACAAACGCAAAGAAAAGAAACAAACACAGACTCAAATCAAACTCAAGCTCAAGCGTAGGAGCAAGATCGAAGCAAAGTAAAGCTAAACAAATACTCGCACACATACAATAATAATATTAATAGCAACAACAAAAGTAACAGGCATAAATAAACGCCAATAAATTGCGATGGCAATAGAAATACTCAAACAGAAAATCCAAAAGCCAAAAGCAATAACAACGACAACAAATACGATTGAGTAACAGCTAAAAATGTGTAAAGGTCAGCCCATAAAAATGGCAACAACACGTAGAAAGAAAATTTGAAAGAAAATGTATGAAATAGTAACGACATAGTTTAAATACCCTTTATGGGTTAAAATTAACGTTAAAACACAAAACAAAGTTTATTATTATATAAAAAGTAAAATGCTTTTGTCAATAATATGATTTACGATACTAATTTAATTAAACGAATTTCTTAGTTTGTCATATAAATTGTTTAAGATTCATTCATTTTGTAGCTAAGATATAATATAATAAAATTTATCTTGCTTGGAAACGTTCTGGCTTATCGAAGAAATAGTTTGTCCTATTTTAATCGTTTTGAAGACAATTTTAAATTGGAATTAAAAATTTATCTTTCGTAGGCAAAAATTATTTTATCTTGAAATTTTCTATTTTTTAGTCTTGCAATTTCTTTACATCTTTAGCTTTTTTTTCTTTTCTTTATTTCTTTTAAAATGTAAGCTAACTAATGTCGCAAGTACTTGAGGCATTGCACAAAAATGATTTCATTTGTATGATGTCATATATCACAATATCTAAATTATATACTTAAAACGAGATTTACTTGTCTGCTTATTGAAATTCTTATTTAAAAAGAACTTTTAAAATTCTTTATTAAAGTGAGAAAATTTAAAGAAACGTTAAAAATTTTCTAATTGCGAATATTTGTACATATGTATATATAAATACTATATAGTACTATTTATCACTTCATTTTAACCTATTTTTGTCAAGGTTTTATTATTTCAGTAAGTGTTTTATAGCCCAGCTATACTTGTCAAAAACTAAAAATGAATTGACGTAGCTATAGTTTATTACATATCAATCCATCAATAAATATATAACAGTCACATTAAATCAATATTCAGCTGTGAGGCCAATAACGTTTGGATGACAGAGATATACATAAATTTGCATATTTTCCGCTTTGCATTTCAAACATTGGCGCAAAAGTGTTTGTAACTTTTGCGAGGAGAGAGTATATAAAACTTGGTTCATGAACAATCAAAGAATAACATTTGGCCATTGTTAAATTCATTGTGTTGGCTCACTAATCGTAAAAAAAAAAAAAGAAAAATCAAAATTAAATTGCAAAAGAAATGCGCTCGATCGACTTTCACTGCTCTGGCAATGACAGTGGCAGCCAAAGCAACAACAGAAACCAGAAAATATGTTATAGAAGAAGAAAAAAAAAATAAGCAAAGCTAATTTTAAATTAATATTTTTAAATATTAAGTAATTGAATATTATGGCGACTTTTTAAATGTTTTGCCTTGCTATTGACGCTTCTTCTTCTTCTTGCCAGCGGCAAAAATATACCGAAAACGAAAGACTTAGGCAACAAACTTGCGACTCTTGTGTACATACAAACATATATATTTTTTATTTTTTGGTTTTATTTAATGATGACAACGCAAAATATGACAAGGTGACGATTCATTTAACTTAAACGCAGACCACAAATTAAAACTAATCATTAGTTACATAGCAGACACATAATATACAATTAACAGAGTGCCAAAGTAAGTTTTATATATGTTTCTGTTATTTTTTTTTTCTCTCTTTAATTTGCTGCCATGTGGCAGCATTGCAACAATTGCAGAAAAGAAAGCCAACCAGAACGGTAATTGTAGCACACGCACCACTAATGAAAATCAAGTACAAGCAAATGGTAGTAAGAGCTTCGTCGTTTTGCCGCACCAAAAAAACAATATATTTCAATATAACGTAAATGGTCAAGAAATCAAATCGTACTGAAACAAAAAGGTAAACAAAAATGCTGGCAAAGGTACAAAATGCTGAAACAGACAGATACCAGGCCGCAGGCATTCAGAGAAGCAGCAAGAAAGAGAGAGAGATGGAGAGAGACAATTGAGAGGGAGAGAGACAGAGTGAGAGATACCTAATGAGGGCTCTTGTTTTTAGACTCTCTTCCTCTCTGGCAACTTAGTGGATAAATTAAATATATGCGGTTAAATAACTTCTTAACGCATCGAAGTGTATATACCCTACTGAAGATTGTTAAATGTGATCAAATTATTTGATTTTCTATAATATTTTCAATATATGACTTGATATACTTAGATGTCGGGCAAGAGCGCATTTCTGTAAATTGGAACTTAATTAATTAATGAATTAGGGAAAAATTAATACCTTTTTAAAATTGTTAAGAATACCTACTAAAAATAAAGTAAACTTTCTTATTGGAATTTTAATTTCGGTTGATATATCTACATATGACTATAAGAAAACATAAAACTCTTTTTTAATCATTTTAAATATCTTTAGTTTGCTTCTAGAAGTCTGATTAAAGAATATACTATATAAAAAAGAATTCTTCCTACCAAGTATGAGAAATATTATATGTAAAAATATTAAATCCTCTAATAGTACATATAATTTTGGTACCTTAATTTAGTTAATCAAAATATATATTTAAAAAACAAAATTACTTTCTTCGCAGCGTTACAAACAAATGATTATAATTTGAATACCCTATGAAAGGGTGTAAAAACAAAAGAGGGGCTTGCCTCACTCTAAAAGAGAAAATGTTGAGGGAGGGTGCAGCGGTAGTGTTAGACAAAGAGAGTTGGAGAGAAACAAGTGAAGCGCGCGCGTTTGTGCTGTTAATGTGGGGCCTTCTGATAATCGCCGCTAATGTTTTCAAGCTTCACAATGATAATGATCTTGATCATTATCATGATCACGATCATTGAGATAATGATCATAACAGTCATGCCTCTTGATCACCAAAACGATCAAGATAATAATGATGTTTAAGAGCGAGTGAAAGAGTTTTGGCAAAGAGCAAAATATTTTTTTTTTAAACTTTAAGCAAAACAAAACCAACACGAAAAATAAAGCACGAAAAAACCAGTTACAACAAATGTTGTTTATTTTAATGACTATTGTTGCTGTTGCTGTTATTATTGCTGGTGCAGTTGTAGTAGTTGTTTTTGTTGCTGTTGCTCATGTGTCGAAGGTGGCTGGCTGGTGACTGAGAAAATGCGACGTTGACAAAAAACCCAAAAGGCAAAAGCAAAAATTTCAGGCCATAAACTCTTAGCGAAAAAAAAAACAAATGAAACAAAAACGCAAAGCGAAATCAGCAGAAACTTTAAAAATGCTACTGAATTTTGTATGCTACCGCAAAGTATGCAATAAAAAATATTTCAAGAATGTTCTATATCGAAACATTTGAAATGGAAATAAATATGAACAAAAATTTATATGTATCTCACTATTAGAGAAATATAATATATTAACTGCATTTTATATTAAAACATAATTATAACAAAAAATGCTTAAACAAGAGCATATATTTTTTTTTAAACAACCTACTAAATTGGCATTTTATATTTAAGATATAATTTGTTTGCCAGTTTATCATTACAATTAATATTCTTTAATTGGAAAATATGAATTGAAAATTCTTTCTTTTAAACTGCCAATTGGAAACATTTTAAAGGGTACCAATTGATAGAGTATTTCAATTTAGATTTCGATTCATATATTATGATTTTTTAGGTCACATCAGAAAAAAGATCCCTAAACATATTAAATCAATTTATTTACAACTCAAACATCATATTGAGCAACAATACTTATATTACAATATCATCTTTCATTGACTTTCATACAAATAAAAAATTATAGTAAATAATCTACTTCATTTATCAATGGCAGATCAATTTCAAAATAAACCAAACTGACATGCAATATACTTGAAAATATTTTGCAATTTGAACTGCAGTTTCCTATAAACAATGCAATTCATGAATTGAAGTAACAAAATTCTTGGTAAGTAATTTAATAATTGATAAATTGAGCTAAGAATATTGAATATTTTGCCATTTGCTTAAGGAGGATCGTAAGTTTTCTTTGCACAGATTCTATTCCAAGCCTTTTTTTTGGAAAACCAGTTTTTCAGTTGACTAATTGCCAAAGTTCAATCTTGTTAAATGTTCATTTTTGAAACTTAAAGCAATATTATTACCAATTCCTTTATGTGAGAAATGTTTACATTTGCAATTTTCATTTTCATTTAACAAAATGATTAAAAGCAAATAAAAATGCTCTAAAGATGTCACCGCCCTGGCCTGGCCTGGACGGGACAGGACAGGATAGGACTGAACAGGCTAGGCCGTTCGACCGGCTTTGGTCAATATTTAATTTTATAGCCAATAGAGCCATAGGCACTTTGGATGCGGCAGGCCAAAGAAAGTCAAATAAATAAAATGAAATAAAAATGAAAAGCAATGGAAAAGTCAAAACAAAAAATATAAATCATAGAAATTATGAGCCAAGTAAGCAATTTTCCATTTCGTATCAAGAAACGCCTCAAGGCGGCAGCAGCAACAGCAGCAACACCACCAAAGTGCGGCAAAACAGAGAGAAAGGAAAATGAAAATGAGTAAAAATGAAAGAAAAAAAAGAAAAGAAAAGCAACGATGCCGCCGCCGTTTTGGGGCTTGCCTACACTGGAAAAACTCGTTTACATACAAATCGTGGTGATAAAGCTGGCCATACGCGCGCCCAAGAACTCGAATGAACCGCCACGCTGTGGTCCCGGAGCTGCTCTTGCACCCGCTCTTGCACGAGGACGTGGCGGCGGTATCGGCGGTGGAGCTACATAGCATATATATACATACATACATATGCATACACACACCACACACATATGTATACATATATGTATATGTAGTGCAATGTTGATTTTCAAATGTGTGTCGTTGACGGTGTGCGTGTGTGTGTGTGTGTTGTTTCAAGTGTTCAAGTGAAGTGGATTCGTTGTTGTCGAAAAATTGTCGAAAAAGAAGAAGAAGTAGAAGAAGAAAAAGAAGGAGAAGAGAAAAGTGTTGAGGGGAAAATTACATATAGAGAGAGATCAACAAACAAGACATAAAGTCATATACAAAATGTTGTTGTTGTTGCTGTTGTTATTATGTTAAAAAGATATTGTAGAGACATAGCGATAGTGAAAAGTAAATAAAAAAAAAAATTTAACCATTAAAACTCATTTCAACGATATGTTAAGAGATTAAAACTAAACGAAAAACTATATATGACACATGATTTAAAAAAGAAAAACATAAACAATTTAATATATTTAAGTACAGACATAAAATAAAATTGTTAACTAAATGTTTGTTTTATTATTAGTTGATGTGTTTAATGTGATGTGTTGTTTGGGTCCTATCGAAGAAATCTTTACTAGATAATTATATTTTATACCAAAAATGTGAATAATAGTAAAGAAAAACCCTTTAAAAAAATATTTCATTATGGCTTTAAACTAAAATGTTTAATTACCCAATAAATATTTAATTTTGCACAAATCAAATTTAAAGAATTTCACACCTTCCAAATATGTAATTTATTTCACATGTATTGAAAAAGACTTTTCACTTTCCATAAAAGTGCAATAGTTAGATCAATCTTTGATTAGAAGAACTTTTAGTAATTATCATTAAAAATTCTTAACCTGTCTATACAATATAATTGAAACATAACTTCTGGCTTAAGGATGAAATTAACTCTTTAGTAAAACACTAGTTGGGTTTAAATAATAAAAAATTGCATCTAAATCAAATTTAAATTGGCTTTTCTTAAGGTAACTAATTTAGGTAAATTTTGGTCTCTGATAATAATAAAAAAAAAGAAATCAAATTGGTTCTATAATTTGCCTTTCTTTCAACATACAATCGACCATAATCCGATTAGATTTCAATTCAAAATATGATTTTCTACCTAAAATAACTAAAACCTTATTTTAAAATAAGCTGAAGCCATATTTGGTTATAAGGCAAAACGTTGAATTTAAGCAAAGCTTCTTAGAAGGATTTCTAAATAATATAAATACAGAAATATTTCCTAGAAAAATATTAAAAAATTTGTGGCCGGCTGAAACGTAGAAAAACTTGACTCTGATAATAAATAATAAAAATTTGCTGACTTTTCTCACTAAATTGAGTGTTTGATAATTTAAGATTATATTTTTTCAAGTTTCATGACTATATGATCACCGACGAATGATCATAACTACATATATAGTTATTAACATTCGTACACGCACCGATTAATGTTTTTGGGGTGGCTACATTCAATTCATATGCCAAAGAGGTTTGCTATTAATTAATTCAATTAGCAAAAGCAAACGTTTATTGACTTTTTATGCCCCAACGGTGCGTCACAACATAAATGTTTTTATTTTTGTTTGTTTCGGTTTTCTTGTTTTTGACGATCGTCTGAATTTTTTTTTCATTTTTATTTTCATTGCCGATGCGTTTGGAAAATTGCGTCCAATTAAACCAGGCAGAGGGTGGGTAAAGAGATAAAAGGGGTGGGGGGCTACAACGACAACAAAACAGAGACAGAGATATGATGAGATGACAATGATGATAATAATGACAATGCAGTTGACAGACAGACCAAAATTAAAACTTATAATATGGAATGTGGCATGTTGAATATGAGGAGAAACTGTGCAACATTTTTAAAAAATAACAAAAAAAAAAAAAAAAAAGAAGAAACTCACCTTCCGTAGGTGGCAAAAGTTTAACAAAATTATCAGGAAAGACACCAATTTTGCCACGTATTTCACCCTTCCACCATCCCTTATCCGGCAGCTCTGTGCTAATAATTGTTATAATTTCATCAACTTTAAGTTCCAATTCATCTTCGTTTTGTGGTGCATAGGGAAATTCAACGCGACAAAATTCGCGTTGTGGTTTTGGTGGCAACATTGGAACACCGGGTAAATCAGCTGATGCCACAATATTATTGGTAGTGGTTCTATTTTTAGTTTGTTTTAAAGATGACGCTGCTGTTGATGTTGCTGGTATTGTTGTTGTTGTTGTTGCTGCTGCTGCTGCTGCTGTTGGTGCCGGAGTTGGTGCTAATGATGTGGCCTTTGCTGTTAGTGCCGATGTCGTCACTGTTGCACCAATTGTTGGTGGACGTTTCGATGCCAAAATCGGTGATGGTTCAATATGTTGCACAAAATTAGAGGGAAATACGCCAACTTTGCTGCGCAAACGTCCACGCCACCAGCCTTCTTCGACCTAAATGAATGGGGAATATATAGAATAGAAAGAAAATTTTCAATTTCGTTCGTTTGCTGACTTGTTTGTTGTTGTTTTTGTTATTGTATAGTGGCAGTGGCAGCGTCGGCAGCGACGGCGACAATAATATTATTGGTAAAAGAGGTTAAACGGGGGTTGAGCCATGAGGCCCTTTCCCTTAGCCTTCGGCCAAGTTTGTATGTTTTTGTTATTGTTGTTGTTGTTGTTGTTTTACATTATGGCATATACATACCTCCCCTAGGAATTCAATGACATCACCCATGGCCAGAGTCAGCTCGTCGTCGTTGACTTTTGTGTAACTGTAGATGACTTTGCAGCGGCGATTCGATGTCGCTGATTTGTCCCTGAACGCGAGAGAGAAAGAGAGAACCGGCAAAACAGGAGAGCAAAGAGAATGAAAAATTTGTAAGCATATTGAATATACAATATACATACATACATATACAAATACATATGATGTATGTATGTATGTATGTATGTATATAGTTGCGTCACTCTCAATTTAAACTCATCTCCCTACTAAAAACATACAAAAACTAGTGATGAGAATTAAATACTCGTACTGACATATACATATACATATATATATATGTATAGAATATTGCGGTTTTACGATACCTTAGAGATAATGTTTACAACACATTATTCTTGATTCTATTTGTACAATATACTTGAATTAATATATAGATACTTGCTATTATTAAATTCTTAGTTACTTGATTGATCAAACTTGAACTGACAACTTTAAGTTTCCAGTTCAATGGGCGCTCAAACCTGGATATTTATTTAAGAATTTATTTATTTATTAATTAATAAACTAACTACAAGCCATTGCAAGGAACGAAGTTAATTGAATTCCTCAATGAATGAGGTTTTTATATGCAATATTGAATTAAAATTGCTAAATTGATTTATCTGACGAATTTTGAAATATTTACATTTCACACTAAAGGTTATATTTTTTTTTTTGTCCTATATCTGTGGACTTTACTGTAGGTATTCAAAGTCAAGTTTTAGAGGATTATGTAAATAGAAAACACATTTTCTTAATTGAAACAATAATGGAAATGAAATTTAAACTGAAGTACTTTAGTTTCCATTTGATGATATTCTAAATTCATGTTCACTATTGTATTTAATGTAAATAAGTAAGTCTTAGGTCCTTTTTGTAGTTCAAACAATAAATATAATAAATATAGTTTTCTAGAAGATATTTTAGATAGTATTTTGTGTTTTTCCTACTACTGAGATTTCTATTAATAAAAATTGGCAAGTTTTAATAAGATCTTTATCTATCTGATCTCCTTTAGTTCTATTCAAGAATCTTCTATTTTTCCTAATTTTTGTTAATTTCAAGGATTATCTATTTATTTCTTAAATATTAAATTCTATTTTAATTTATATTGATTTAATTTAAATTAATTAAACCCTTTCATGTATATTTTCTCATCACTAATATGTATATTTGTATAAATCACATACCTCAATTGGACTGCTGCACTGTCATCGCCACTGTGATTGCCATTGCTGTTGCTGCTACTATTTGTGTCCAGCACGCGGACAAAATTATCCGGGAACATGCCCGTTTTGCCATTGGCCTTCAATGTGCCCTGCCACCAACCGCCTGGCATTTGTTTAATACGATGAATGATGGCACCTTTATTTAGATCCAATTCATCTGGCTCCTTGGCCGCATATTCGTATTCAACTATTGCACGGACTGCAAAGAGAAGGGAAGATAAAGAGGGATAGTCGATTAGTAAAGCAAATAAAAACCATATTGACGTGGGGTGGGGGGGAGTAGTATTGTTGTCATTGCAAATATTTAAAATTCGCTCGTCTCAGATTGCGTAATAGACCGCGCATACCAATTTTCCCCCTTCTACTCTATTGTCTATCATTTAAATACGTGGGGGCTGGCTGTGCCACATTGCCCCCAAACGTGACACTTGTTAAAAAAAAAAGAAAAAAAAAGAAAAAAAAGAAAAAGCAAAAAAAAGAAAATAAAAGTAAAAGTTACATGAAGCGTACGAAACGGGAATAATAATTTTTGGTTTAAAAAGATGACAAATCATCATAGATGGGCATTCAAAAATTTGGGTTAGTATTTTAAGAGCAGATCGTGAATTTGTATATATGTATACAAATTCCCAGCAAAGACCTAAAGTGTCGGGGTTTTATATCAGTTACGGATATTATTTCTCTATCTTTATAATGATGTCATTTCTTATCAAACAATAGCTGAATTATAGAGGAACATATATATGTACATATGTATATGCGTGACTAATGGTAAAAAATAATGATTAATTAAATGAAATTGGCAACAAAAGTTATAAAGGAAATACATATAAATATCAATCGGTATAGATTTCTTTGAAAAGAATCAATGCAAAATATTTCTAATGGGTAAGTGTGATTTTGTCTTATCTTTTTATATAATTATATTCCTTATTATTTTGCTTGGTTTTAAATAATTATATTGTTTATTATAGTTTAGGCTACTTATAAAGAGTTTATTGTTTATTACTAGTAAGGTGCAAAAGAGGAAAATCTATTTATTATATTCTATATATATTCTATTATATTCTATTTTCAGAATGTCATTATACAATCCTTTTCATTATAAATCACAAATAGAATATATCCTGATTAAATCTTTCTCCATTTATTTACTTTGCTTTAAGTTTATTTATAAATTTAGTTTTTTAATCGTTATTAGAACCATGTTAATTCAGCTTTTTATACTTTCCATTAGAAAATCAATCAACATAATGAATACTTACCCTGGATCATCTTTTATTCATATCAACTGACAAACAAAAATATATATACATATATATGACGCATAAATGCTTATGTCAACCATGTCAAAGGGGGGTGGAGGAGGCATTCATTTCGAAATCAACATATGCAACAAATAACAATAACCATAATAGACGCCTGGCCAGGGCTTTTATCTCTATCTCTATCTCTGGCTTGCCTTCAAACAAATTTAAATAACAACTACAAAACTCTATATATAATAATACTACACATTATGCATTGTACATTATAACACGCCAACGGAGAGCCAGCAGCAAATGTTAAACTTATTTGGCATTTGAGGTTGCTGCCCCCGCAAAATATAAACAAATGAAAAAAAAATATAACAAAACACAAAGTTGACTTGCTTTTTTTTTTGATGGGTTTATTTATGTGAGAGTTTTGGAAATGCCCTACAAAACTGGTTTTAAATAGTTTAAAAATGCCCTATAAGGAAGGATATTAACATAAGGAAGTAAATGCAAAATTCTTGATTATGACTATCGATATCAAGGTGATCGAAGTACTATATTATTTATATAGTTACCTTTCTTTTCAAACTTGGCAGACTGTTTTCAATTGAATAAATATTTAAATAACGAAATAGAAAACTAATAACTAATTCCCATAAAATATTCCAAGAAAATTCAATAACAATAAATTATCTATATATGTAGATATCTTTAATATGGTTTCGATTGTAGAAATATATATTTTAAATATACCTTTTTTGCCATTTTATAATGAGAACAATATTTTAGCTTTATGGATTCTATGGATTGTTTAGTCACATAATTGTTTGAGTATCTTAATTTTATGGCCCTAGATTTTAACTTCCGGTATTATATGTAATTGTTTTTCTTTACTATGAGTCATCTGTTTATACTACATTCAAAGCTATGACCAACAAATTAATAAAAAATATATAAAAAAAAAGTTCTTGGTCTACGTGATGTGTGGCATAATTCTGTAAATGGCTTGAAAGAGTTGTCAATAAATTTTCCAATGTTGCCAAGTTAATAAATAAAGTGTGATAAATGTGACTAGGAGAAATGAAAATTAAATCCCATTAAATATCGATCACTTAAGGCGATTTAAAATGATTTTCATTTTACGCCTATTTCATTTTGATATTATTATTCATTTCTTTTTGAGTGCCGGCAAATGACTTGGCAGCAAAACGAGACGAAATGATGGTAAAGTAAATGAGTAAGTGAAGTGTCTGATGTTTCCCCAATTGTGTCTAAAGCCGCTTTTTAAAGCTTTTATAATGATTTCACTTTAAATCGAACAAGAAGAAGCCAACGGCAATGAAGTGGCAAAAAGTGTTGCAACAACGCCAACGCACAGAGAGAGAGAGGGAGAGAGAGACTGAGAGAAATTAAGGCATAAATTTGGATTATAAATTGAAAACTTTCAAGAATATACCCCCGCTGATCACGTAGCTATCACGTATATACATACATATATCTAAACACTGCCAATTTCAATTTGGGTCAAAGTTTTAAAAAGAATCAAGCAACAAATGAACTACCAACCGAACAAACCACTGAACGACCCACCGACCGATTTGACCCCACTATATTTCCAGTTACGGTTTAACCTATGCGACAGCAAAAAGGCAAAAACAAAAAGACAGACACAAAATGAACCTTTAATGTGGTTTTTGTTTTCAACAAAATAAACTTTTTCTTTTGTTTTTTTTTTCGCTTATATACCGTAAACATATATGTATGTATATACAAATGAATATATACATATACAGACAGGTATGTACGATTTAATAACCCAACCACAATGCTTCGAAACTAACACAACAATGGAATTGAAAGAGGAGGCAGACACAGATAGCTTTACCTAGAATGGGAATGGGCAGTGAAATGTGGCGCCGGCAATGTTTAAAATGTGTTGAGAAAATGGTGAAAAGTTGCAGCATTAAAAGTGGTGAAAAGCAACAACAACAACAAGAGGGGGGCGAAACCACATTGACGACCATGAAGAGTAGCAGCAACAGCAGTGGTCGGTATCGTGTGAAAAAAACAAAAAAATAGAAGGCCAATCTAACTTCATCCAAGCCGAAGTTATTATACCCTTGCAAATATTTTCCATTTGCCAAATTCAAGGATTAATGTGCAACAAGCCAAATATATTAAAGCCCAGATTTAAGAATTTCAGTTTTTAAATTAAATTTTTAATTAAGCAATACTTAATGCTGAAAAAAAGTAAAGAACATTTAAAATTTTTTAGACAAAGGTTTTTCGAAAAGATTGGTTAATGCTTTGAGTTGGCCAAGTTTTTAACAAATGCCATTTCGTTTAATTTAATTTTTAAAGCAAAATGTTTATTGAACTGATTTTCCTTCTAATAAAACTTGGTAAAAATATTTCTAGGTATAAAAACTTACAAAAAAAATGCTTCGAAAGAAAAATGAATTAATTTATTGAGCTAAAACTGAATTTTTCCACTAATTATTCCTAATTATTTCTATATTTTATTTAACTGATTCTTAAAAAAAACTTCCTAGAGCTATAAAGATATATAAAATGGAAAATATTAACTATTACAAAGTTATTGATCTAAAACTATATTTTCCTGCGGAATCTAATTATATAGTTGATCCAGACAGAAGGAGATGCCTATCAATTCTGATCAAGAATATCTATATGTACAAACTTTATATAGTCGGAGATGCTTCCCTTAATACATATATTTTATTTTATGTACATTTCTCATCCGAGTAAATATAACCTTTTTGGAAGGGTATATAAGAAAAACGCCACCAAATGCCAAGTGGGAAAACGTGTAAATGTGTCAAAAATGCGAGAAAATTGCCCGCCAGGCAACATTGCAATAAAAACTTGTTAAGATTTTCTATAGTTTTAATTTCATTTTTCTTTTTCTGCATAGGACCCACTGAGTGAGTGAGTGGATGAATGAGTTGCCTGCCTGCAATTATGACAGCAGCACACATAATATGTACTTAAGAAATGCAAATTAGTTACTAGATGCTCGACTTAGAGATGCCCTATAAAGAAATTAAAATAAAGACCAGTTTTTTGTAGTAGTTATATACTAAGTTTAATTTGTTTTAAATATTCTCTCCCTTTCTGCAACAGACTCTTGACTAGCAATGTAAGCGGTTAACAAAATGCAGCTTGTGGGATCGAAATGGTCAACCGGTTGGCTCAAATGAACATCTGCTTTAGCTGCCATTTTTGGCGCAATGACATTGCCAACGATGGCATACAAAAGGTTCCATTTCCATTTAAAAGTCCGACACCTTGCGTGGGTGAATTGTTTTCCCTATAATATATATATATATATATTACCCTACTATAGCCCAAATCTAAACAAGAACATGCTAATTGGTTTAACTATCAGTTTTTGGTTCTCTTTGGGTTCCTCCTCCTCCTTCTTTGTGTATGCCATGAACCGTAAATGTTAAATTGCGTTTGCGTGAGTCTTATATTTATAACAATACAGACACATCCAGTCCATTGCATTGAAGCCAACTGGGCTAAAAGAGGAGGAGAAGGTGGAAGAGGCCATACACAGCTGCATATACACACATGTGTACAAGTGTGTGTTTGTGGGTGTGTGTGTACATGTAATTTACTCTAGCTGACCCGTGTGTTTAGTGGGCGTAGAATTGGATAGGATGACCCGGTTAATATTTAACTAGTATTTACTTTGATGCATCAGGAAAAACCAAAAAAAAAAAAATGGGGAAAGAGTAATGAAAGGAGTCGAGCCAAGTTAAGGCAATTGGGTCAAAAAAGTGAGGGAGTGCTAGAAAATAACAAAAAGTTACTTCAATTTGCATTAAATTCCACATTGAACCGAAATTGCAATTTACAAAATTTTATTATGAGAAAAATAGAAAAACAAGCTGGAAATCTTAGTTTACGCTTTTTTAAGTCTACTTTTTGAATTTATAACTTTGTAAATAAAGAAATATATATTTTAACATCTATCTATATGCTAAACATATTCTATATCTATATCTATTCTATATATGTACATATATACATAAATATGCATGTATACTACAGTTCTTATCTGTATTTTTGCTCCGTTAAAAATTTTGATAAACAATTTCTTATGTCACTTACATATACTGACAAAACCCCCTCAATATCGTTCTATTGACTTTTAATACAATTAATGTCTTTGTGTAAATTACAAGAAACTGAATCAATATAATATAGAATAAAGAAAATATCTATGTTATATCTAGTAACTTCAGCTTATTAAATTATTATTTTTTAAATATATATCTAAATGCAATTTTGCATTCAACTATATTCAGCAGGCACAAAAAAATATATATTGCATATATTTTCTTCAAGAAATCATCAGGCTAAATAATTACACTGATATTTTGCAACTTTCAAATTTTTAAATATTTCTAAAGAAAAGGAAAAGTTTTTAATTATTGAACTCTCGTAGATATATTAAGGATCTCTTAAAAGTTTTAATTGGAATAAGTAAACTAAACTTTTGGTAATTAAACGCAATAACTTATTATAACCTAGACTTAATATATAATAGTTGGACTCACTGTAGTATCTGTAGATTTATTAATTATCATTCAATAGGTAATAGCAAATAAATTCTTAAAAAATAAATTATTCCTTAAATTCGTTCAAAATAACTTTAATAACATTTTTATCTACAATGCCAGTATTATAGTTTATATATATATACTTTATTTTATGTTTTTCTTCAAGCAAGACCCACATAATATAATAAATACTACTCCCATATATTCTCATAATTTTCTTGCAGATTAGTTCTCACATTTGTTATGCCCACCGATTTGTAAAGGAACTGCAATATTTTGCCAAGTGCCATGAACACGAAAACCTCAAATAATTGAGAACATTTTTAGCCTTGACATTTACTACTTGATTTATGCCACCCCCATTACAAGGTGAGTACAAGTTCAAGGTCGAAAAGGCAACTAATTAACTTTGCCACAAATAAGTCGGGCAAGAACAGGAGTTATCCGTTGCCTGGTAACCTATATCAAAATATAATAACTGATAATTGTTGCATGCCCTTTTAGTTTATCAGTTCTGTTGATGAAGAAATCATTTTGTTAGATAAACAACAAACGCATCAACATTTATCATTGTGAACTTAATTAAGTCATGGCCGCAAATGATTTGTCATACAAGAACTTCCCCTCCCTACCCTACGCCCTGCTGTGAGTGTTTGTGTGTGCATGCATTTTATTAAGTTTTATTAAGTGACCTTGATCTATTGTCTACACAGCTGTTTGGACTCTGGTAACATGGCATTTCCATATACCAAAGCCAAGGCAAATTCAAATTGAAAAAGCTTTTCTGCATTCGCTTGATTTATGTAGCAAGTTTATTTAATTTGAAAGAATTTTACGATGGAAAGCGTTTTCTTTGACGCGGCAGTCAGGCATGGCCAACATGATGAAGGGGCATGAAATATGCATTAGGACAATTAAATTGTTAGACCTTTCTTTTCCATGAATGTATTTCAATTTTCCATTTACATTATCCAAAAAGAATTACCTGTGGCTTTTAAACAACAGTCAATAAATTGGAAATGTGATTAAAACAAACAATATTAAATTACAATTGAAATATTAATTATATTAAATGTTAATTAATTTGTCTCAAATAGGGTCATTTAGCAAAATAATTGTTCAATTAATTTTGTTCTCCTTTAATTATACACAAGGTAAGAAACTGAATATTTTTATTCCATTTTAAAATTAGAATTCCAACAGTTGAAAATAACAAAAATTTAATTTAAAATTGAATTACTAAAATTCTAAGAAGCAAATACCAATACATCTCAAAATAGATTCAATTGGAGCCTTGTTAATATTATAATGTTAATTTAAAGTATTTATTTAAAGTATTTAAAGTGTTTATTCTTATAAACAAATACGCATACAGACAAATAAAATATATTTCAATCATAATAAATGAAGTAAATAAAATAAAAGTTCGAATAAATGTTCAAATGCAAGAATAGATAACTCATCTACCAGGGTAAGAATTGTTTATAAGTTTTCCACTTCAATTCCATTCCACTTAATAAACAAATTAATCTATTGTTAGATTTACCAAATGAAAAAAAATTCAATGAATTTTAATTCAATTTCTTTTCTTCAATTTGTTTTGATTTTGAAAATTCATTTCTACATTCATCGATTCAATGCAGTTGGACCACCAATAAAAGCAATCATGAAAATTTCACCAGCCCCAATTGAATTCTAAAAATAATGAAAAAGAATAGTATTTCCAAGAATTTAATTGCATACTCAATATTTGATGACTTTACCCCCCACCCCCCTTTGCCTATAACTTGGTGAACAATTATACAACTTCAATGCAAACAAATACACTCAGTCGAAAAATAAATGGCAGAGCCATGAATTCAGTGAACCATCTTATCAGTTCAATGAAATGGTTGTGATGCCCTATAATTATAGGGTATATTAAGATATTTTATATTATTGATAAGTAAAATAAAAAAAAATAGTTATTTTATTTAAACAAATTAGAGGTAAAAAGAACGCCGAGGTTTATCTTTATAATATATTTTATAATTGAGAGGAAATTATGAAACAATTAGTTTTACATTGGTAAAAGGGTATTTTGTATTCGATGCTTTAACTTCACAAATGGGATTTTCAGCACACAGAACCCGCATTTCTTTTACTTACTATCAAAATATATGACGCATCCGCTGATAAAAGTAAGTAACCCAAGGCAAGTAGCAAATGCTTAGAGTAAATATCAAAAAATAAAATTCACTATATTTCTTTTTTTTTCTTCTTTTTTTTCAGTGTCAAATATTTTCAACTGTGAGCGGAAGAGAGATAGAATGCGAGAGAGAGAAAATTAACTTATATCTTCTATATATTTGTTTGTGTTTTTGTTGTATAGTATTATTATTATTATTCTGATAACTCTAGAAAAGGAAATCGAGCGAACGTACGATAAGATAAGGCCTCCGTCAGTCAGTTGAAACATTTTCACATTCACACAACACCAAATGAAAAATCCAAAAAATTATAGTTCAAGTTGAGAAAAAAAAGTATTCAACAAGTGACTCATGAATCAAGAGGGTGGGGTTAGGGGGGAAAACTTTTGTTGTTGTTTTTTATTTTTTGCATTTTGCTTAATATTTGCATATAAAAATATATATACATATGTATGTACATATAATGACTCCCAATACAACGACAAATTCGCCGAATGATTTGGCTGATTCATCTCTGTTCCCAACCAAAAGGCGTGGCACACACACACACACACACAACACACACACACACAACACACACCAAGTCTTTAAACTGCCTACGCAATATAAGAGGAAGAATTAAATGAACTTCAGGTAATGTCTTTTTTTTTCGTTTCCTTAGGGCGTGGCCAGGCAATTTATTAAATTGCCAGACATTTTTAGTTTCCCCTTGATAAGATATCATCTATGCATGAAATAAAGCCAAACAATAATTTTTATTAAAGATTTTTAAGGTGTTTTTTTTTGCTTTTTCACAAATGAAAACGAAAACTTTTATTTAAATCAAAAGTGTGTTTTTTTTTCCTTTCCATTTTTGTAGCCTTTTGTTTGTTGATTGTTTGTTAAGTTTACATAAACATTTTTTTCGCTAAGCGGAAGAAAGCAAACAAAAAATTTGTCATAGACATTTCTTTTGTGTGTGAGATGCAAATGCATAGTCCATTGTATTGTAAAGGGGCAGGGGGAGGGACCGATAGACTTTTGGTATGTCGATTTTGTAATACCCTACATCAAGTGAATTAAACTTATTCGATTCGATTTTATTATACATACGTAAACAGAGAATGATAACCTTTTAATTATTTATTTAATTTCTTGACAGGGAAATTTTGTTCTCATAATTATTAACAAAAAAATGAGAATAATTAAGTTACATTCCTCTCTTATATATCAGTAATTTACTGATATGTAACCTGTTTTAAATATTTATTCATATTTATATTATGAAATTAATAATATATATTATTTATTAAATGTACCCCTACAAAAGGGTATTAAAATATACATACTATAAGTAGCCTTTGGCAGGTTAGAGTAAAAGTAGAATGAAGAGGTGGAGGAGGAGCAATATGCGGAGGCCAGTTCCCATTATCTACTGGCATCATCTTAGTGGAAAAACACACATACAAAAGTCTTCCCTCATAACAAAGAGCCCATAACAAGAAGATTCAATTCAATTCGGTCTGGACATGCACATAAAGATTTATTAATATATATATTGTTTGAGTTTCTTTTTTTCTTCTCTTTTTTTTGCCTAGATTTTTTCACGTTATCATTATATTCAGAATGCAGCCATTGAGCTGTAAGTGAGTTGTAAGATTACAACGAAAGGTTAAAGAAAAGGTCGAGGATTATGGATGAACATGAAAAAGTTTACTTTCCTTTATTGAAAAATAAAAAGGAAGTAAATTGTATCGAGAAAAAAAGTCAACTTTGGTTTTTATATAAAATAAGTAAGGTATAAAGTATTCAATTTTCCTTCAACAAATTGAGAACTAAAATTCAAAATTACTAAACGAAACCCAATTTAATAAATATTTTAAACGATTGGTTTTTAGGCCAAGTTTTAACCAATTGTCGTTGTAACAAAAAGAGGAATGACCTAATATCTAAATATTGCTAAGAGAATTATAAACCTAATCAATACAATTGCTTCATAAACCGCATAAAAAGGTGATAGAGAAATCTCACTTAGTTGTTTTTTTTTAAGGTCAATTTATAGAGTGCGATAAGCTTTTATTCTTGAGAACCTTATCTTGGTTTTACTTTTCGTGCCTCGAGTGAACTGAGATACAGGTAGAAAAACAAACATATAATTTCGAGTACTTATATCCATTCTTTATCAGCTTCTCAGAGACAATAATAGTTTCTATACACTTAAACTATTTTAACAAAAATTTATACAAATTTTGTATTTTGAAACATTTCTTAAACTTTTTCTTTAGTTGTTAATATTATTATTTAGTCACTTAAGAAAATATTCTTCTGTATAATGCTTCTTTTTACGACTAGTATTCATTTCTGTTTTACTTTCTCAAACCAAAATTTGTATATTCATTTATTTATTTTGAAAAAAAAAAACCCCTAATTTGGTACGACTCAATGAAAAAACACCATTTTTTATACAAAAGCTGTATTTAGAAAGATCTCACTAATAGTATATTTAAATTTAGTTAGCTAGCTAATAACTAAAGTTTTAAGCTAAATCAAAAAAGTTTAGTTTCATTTTTGTTAAAAAGAATGTATTAAATTCATTTATTTAAATTCTATAAATGATTTCATTATTTTTCTGAATTTCATAAAGTTTTGTTTTTTAGGTAAACATTTTATGTTTTATTTTAATGAAGTATTCAATTTTTTTATGTCGCTTTTTGCCTTTGTTTCAACTTTATTATAACATTCAAAGCCAATTTCTCTCTTATTAAAAATCCTGTTTATTTTTTTTAACAAATCTATATATTACAATGATTGATTAAAAATCCAATTAGCAACAACAAAAACATACAAATAAGTCATAGAAATTATTTTTTGTTTTGGCTAAAAAATTAATTTTTTATTGTTACTCATCTTACAAAATTTTATGTTCTTTTTTTGTGAGTTTTCTTATTCTCAAAAGTAAAAGAAAAATATTCCCAAGGTGGTTAGGAAAAAAAAGGCAAGTCAAAGCGTAGAAGATTTTCAGTTGTTTGTTAATTTATGGCCCAAATGAAATCATCAGGCAAAATTCTAATTTCGAACAAAAAAAAGTTTTCGTTGCTGTTGTTGTTGTAACCGGTTTCTACTTTTTTTTTTTGTCTTAACACTTTTTAGGTTTGTTTGTTTGGCTTTAGCTTTGTTTTTTAGCACGTATTGGCACAAATGGCTTAAAAATTGCCTGTTGGTTTTTTTTTTTTTTGGGGCCTGGCCTATAAAATCAAATCGTCCTTGGGCGCGCCTGCCACACCCACCAAAAAAATAAGAGGCAGCAGCACACAAAACAACAAAATCCACCACCCGCCCCGCTGGCAGATGAAAAATGCGAATATCAAGGCAAAAGCAAAAGGCACAAAACATGGACCCACCCTAAAAAAGACATGAGGAAAATGCCGAATCGGAAAAAGAAGAAGCAGACAAACACAAAAAAAAAAAGAAAAACTGCATTAAGACACGAATTTTAGATTTTCATTTCTCAAACAAAAAAAAAATTAAGACTATTATTATTAAAGTTTATACGAGGGGAAATGTAAGAGGGGTATATATGTATGTATGTATGTATATAGAGTGGTTAAGCTAACTTACTATTATCCATGTTGCTATTGTTATTGTTGCTATTGTTGTTGTTGTTGGCCGCTTGACAATGTTTTTAGCAGGAAACAGCGAGCGAGCGAGCGAGAAAGAGAGAGACGAGTAGCAGCACCAGGTTCTTCCAGGTTCAATGGACGACGGACGGGTCGGTCGGTCTGTCTGTCCGTGTATGAATCACGCACTTCTTAACCGCAAATATGCATACATATACATATATATCTTGGGTATCAAAAACCAACTTTACCTAGAATCACACGTACACATACATTCACATTAACATATATATATATATTTTTTTTCTTGTTTTATTTTGATCTTATTCGCCGTCGTAAGGAGAAAGAAAAGAACGTTTACAACAAATTCAAATTCAACAAAGACGCAATGCAAGAGTGAGATAGAGTAACCCAAAAACGACCGGGCAACTGAGTGTGTGTGTGTGCGCGCGAGAGAGAGAGAGGAAGAGCGCGCAAAAGGGCTATTTAATTAATTCACGTCACGTTGTTGTTGTTACTGTTGGCGGGATGCAACTGGCTGCCACATGCCCCTCCACCACTTATTTACGTTTTTTTTTCTTTCCTTTATTAACTTGGCTCTTTTGTTTCCTTCACTTGCAGTGTTCTTGCTGCTGTTGCTTCTTCTTTTTCTTCCGTTTTCCGCTTTATATCGTTTTCGCATGCACTTTTCTTGTTTTCACCATGCACTTACTTTTATCGATTTCAACGAATTCGTTGCATATTTACATTTCGCCGGCGTTTGCGTGTGAAAATCAGTTAATAAGCTAATTTTTTTCTTTCTTTTTGGTACTGCGCGACGTCCGACACAACCTTACGCTTTCAAATTCACAACAACTAGAGCTGCGATGGGAGAGTCCATCGATGGCAAAAAGTTATCGATGGTAAAATCTATCAATGGCAAAGCTTATCGATGGAAACCAAAAAATGTGACCAAAATTTGTCAACTACAAAGCAGTGCTATATACTGCAACAAGAGCTTTGAGGAAATTAAAAATTCCCTACATTTCATTTATTTTACATTTTTATTGCCTACATTTCTGCAGCTCCCAGTATTAAAATCAGTATTCTTAACAGGCTCTGTAAACTCAAAATGAGACTGTTGGTTAACAGGGTGCTCAAATTGAAATCAATAGCAATATTTAAGATGTGGCCATCACTAGATCGATAACGCGATTGTGTGCTGGTCCGGTAGCTCTGTGAGTTTTTGTCAACAATCGAGAGAAAAAGCAAAAAGTCAGCGGATCAACAATTTTTACAACTTATTAACAAAAGGGAACGCGTCAAGGTAAATTGCCACCCCCAAAATATAATGGAAATAATGTACAACACAATGTGCAACGAAACGTGTTCAATAAAGTGATCGAAATTCTTGAGTCTTCTCTAATCGGAAAACTCACCAAAATATATCGAATAACTCACCAAAAAAAAAAATTATTGTTTCTTTCGCTCGGTCGTGGAAAGCAAAAAGAAAAATAAGCGAGAATCTAATTGAAGAAAATTCAAGCAGTAAGAAAAAAGGCAAAAAGCAATGTGCGAAGAATAAGTGAGCAAACCGAAAGAAAAAAACGCAGCAAGTCTCTGCGAAAATAGCCTTTGTTTTTGTGTTTGTATGTGTAAGGCACATCTGTGTATATTGCTGTGTGTATGAGTGTGTGTGTGTGCGAGTGTTTCTGTGCGTTTGTGAGTGCAAGTGAGACAAGAAATGGCAAAATATTGTTAGAAATGGCAAAAATCAAATGAAATATTATTTAAAAAGTATACCAAAGCAATGCAAAAATGCAACCTCCAATTGCCTTCGCGCTGACCCCCCCGCCTATACTCTTTGCAGCCCTCTTTTGCTGCATTCTCTCTACTTATCCACAAAACTATTTATGTTTGTGTGTAAGCAGTGTGTGTGTGTGAGTACGAGAGAGCAAGCGAGAGAGAGGATCGCTCGTGTTTCCAACAAAAAAATAAAAAAAAATCGGATTAAATTCTTCTTCTTCAGCTGCTGTTGCGGGGATGCGGATATCTAAGAGTTTTCAAATGCAGAATATGAATATATATATATATGTATATATAATTGTTAATAAAAAGCGAATATCAAGAGTCATTCATTAATTATCTTTGCCTTAATTTACTTTTTGGCAAGGTCAAGTCAACAACATTTGGCTTTAATTTTTCTTTCTCCACCACCACACCACCCCCTCTCTGTCTTTCTGCAGCTGCATTAGAATTCTGTTAGACATTCCATTTCCCTAGGGCCTGGGCAAAGGCCAATTGCAGCTAATTGGCTGTAATAATTCAGGTGTCAAAACTTGTCTTGTGGGCGTTTTCTTTGCATATAATTCTCATATAAATGCTACAAAAATCAAATAGTTATAACTACAACAACAACAACAATAAGAAAACTATGCAAAAATAATGCAATACAGTAGCCATTCAAAAATGTTAACAGAGAAAGTTAAAATGAGTGAAAAGGCCAGGCCAATTTAACCATATTAATAAAAAAACTAGATTTAGAGTTGTTTTTTCTTTTTTAAATCATTTAAAAATCAAAGAAAAATATTTATTGTAAATATTGAAAATATATCTAAATTTTTAAAAGTTATAGAATGAAAGTATGTATATTTTTTTATTATTAGTTTATAATGTATAAAATGCATCTTGTCTATAGAAAGACAAGATTATTCAAAATAAACTTCATTTTTACCAAAAGCATTAAATATTTTGAAACTATCCCGATTGAACTACTATATCATATACATACATAGCTCCCATAGGTACAATTAACCGAGAAAGAGTTTTAGATGAATAACTTAAGCGATTGCTATATAACTTAATGATTATATAAATAATTTATAACGATTGTTTCAAAATACATTTCCGACATGCAACAATTTTATTTTCTATTTAATTTTTATTAATTAGACATGGTTGCTAAGGGTTTTAGTTAATGATTAAACTAAGTAAATTAGAAAATCATTATTAGATTAGTTTGTTCGTTAGTTTTCATAAATTCTTTTTTTTTATTGTTACAGAATTTATTTAAATTTCTTAAAGCAAAAGTTTATTTAATTCATCAATAAAATAATTAATAAATTTTAAATTTCATTTTGGTCAAAATAGTTGCATTCAATTTAGTTGGTGTTCACTGTGAGAATGAAGCAACAATGTATCTCTTTAGTTGGTGTTAGTATATGTTTGTGTGTGTGTGTGTGTACTATTATTGTTGTTGTTGTTGTTGATGCAACTGTGGGCAATAGGAGCAACAGATGTGATTTACATATGAATCGAAAACAACAACAACTACAAGAAAGAGAAAAAAACAAAATAACAAAGTAAATGTAAATATGAAAGATGCAAAATGTGGCACAAGTAACTGCAAAATAAGAGCATTTCTTGTCTTTGTTGCTGTTGTTATTGTTACTTGTTCATTTGTAATTAGAGGCAGCGACGCCGACGTTGTCGTTATCGTCATTTTGTCGCTATTTCTCTGCACTTCAATGTCAGTGCGACAATAATTTCTCAGGCAAGCTTTATTTATGAGACCTCGTTGGATAAATATGTACTTTATATACATTGTAAAATCTGCATATATGTATGTATATAGAAAAATGTATAGTATACGAAATAGGCTAGATAAAAATAAATGAGTCTGCTCATCACAAAATACTGCATCCTTCAATATCCAAGTTTTAATTACTTTCAATAAACATGAGACCTAAAAAATCCATTAATGCTACTAAAAGAAGCAAAAATAAGGAAAATTGCATTTGAAAAACATTTCTTAAATTATTTCTTAATATTATTTCTTAATATTATTTCTTAATACTTATTGCGAGTTATGGAAGCCTTTTTCTAAAGTATAAAGAAATTAATTTATTACACTCTGTTTTAATATGTTATTTACATATTTTTTTATGAAATTGATATAAAGTTTTTGAAATATTCTTAAACATAGCCCACTTAGAGCCTAAACAAAATATATGTGAACAGACATTGGATAAAATCCTTTTGATAATCCTTAACTTCTCAAGGCTTCAATTCAGTCTTATTTTTAACAATTGTAGACAACTATATACATATATGTATGTATGTATATAAATTAGTTAAAGAAACTATCTGAAGGAAACTAAATGAATACAAAATATATCTTTAGTCGCTTCTTAGGAAGAAAAGATTACTTTAATTCCTAAAGAAAGGTTTTTTTTTGTATTAATATTAATGATTATTATTTATAAATTTTAAATTGCTTAAACATTCATTTCAAAGAATTCCTTTTTTATTATTTTGTTTTAAATGAAAGAATTTCTTTTAATCAGCCATGAAAAAAAAGCAAATGAAAAGAGTCCTCGTTTTTAAAAGAATAAGGACTTGTGGCTCTTTCTCGTTGCTCTATCGCGACAAAGGTCTTGGTTAAATTTAAATTAATTTTAAAATTTGTAATATGATGACAAATAATTGAAGTTCACATATTACAAGTTAACGAAAGAAAAAGAAAAAGGTTTTGAAACTGGTAAACATTTGTTAAAACACAAGTTTTAAAAGCTGCCAATAAGAAATGTCGTCAACTAATTGAAATAGAGAGATTTTTCAGCATTTTTAAAAATATTTTTTGGTAATTTCTAGCCATTCAGGACAACGCTTTGGGAAACATCCAAAATTATATTCAAATTGATATATTCAACAATAGAAAAATTGAGACTCTTAGCTTAGTTTTTTAATTTTTATTTTTATTGTGATTTAGTTTTGCATTCTTTAAGTAATTTCTAGTTTGTTTTCTAACGTTTTTAGTTAGTTTTAATTCGATTTGCTTGATTTGATTTTTGTTAATCAATCAGATTGTCATCTTTCAGTTTTGATAGTCTTTGTCTTGGCTGATCCGCTCTTAGAAGGCACTTTCTCTCATAAATTAATTTGTCCTTCTGTTGCCAAGTTTTTGCTCTGATCTCTATGCATTTCCTTAAGTAAACCATTTGTATGCCCCTCGAAAATGTTGCAATTGGCAAAGGCCAAAACCCCAAAATGCTTGACCAACTCTAATGCCGCCAACGCCTCTTTATAACTAATACACCTCCTCCTCCACCTCCTTTGCTACTCCTTCTCTTGAACGTGCAAAATATTGCTTTTGCCTGGCTGCTGCTGTTGCAGTTGTTGTCGTTGCTGTTGTTGCTGACGACAAGCAACATCGATGGCAACGGCAACGACGACAACAACGACGGCGTCATCGTCAGCAACGTTAAAAATTGTTAAGATTCCATTCACATTCCAGCATGCAATTCGTAGTGAATTTTATTTAGCTGTTTGTTGTTGTCTTTATTGGTGTTGTTGCCTAGCAGCGCAACCGAAAGGCAGCATGGAACAGGTGAGGCGATGATCGTGGCGTTGATCGTGTGCATTCCAAAACACACACACACACATACATAGTAGAGAAGTTGTTGTTGTTGCTGTTGCTTTTAAAAGTAAATGAACGATAAAACAAGAAAAAGGAAATATTTGTGCAAAAAACATCTCGAATTATTATATACTATTATATACCCTTTCAGTTATATAACCTTAACTATTAAAGATTCATTAAAATATAGAATCCAATAAATAGGCAATTAAATATTTTTCAATTAAAAAAAAAAACAATATTCATATTTATCCTTAACTAAATTGAACATTTTTAGGATTGTCTTGCTAATGTAAAATTACTTATTTCTTATATATCTGGGATATAAATTGAATTTTGTTTAAAAAACCTTTTTTGAATTAACTATAGCAACTGCAAAAATGTTTACCTTTAAAACATATCTAGAATTTTTAGAATAATATTTTTGAAGATGGATTGGCACTTGGTTATTTTATTTTGATTTGTATTTGTAAACTGTATAAAGGCAAGGAAGAAATTTTATAAATATTAAACTGAGTATATCCAGGGAAACTTTTAAAATTAAATGATTATATGATTACTTATCAATACTTATCAATTTTTCTTTAGTAAATTGTTGTTAACTGCTGTTGAAATATTTTGTTTTTGAATTATAATTTGTAAAATTATATAAATATATTATTATTGTCTTCATTATAACAAATTTATCCAGTTTATTTAAAACTATCATGCATTCTATGGATATCAAATCACTATATACATAGGTATATGAGAGAACTATAACGGTATAACTTTTAATAATAGATAGTTTATAATTTAAATTTTTATAATAGTAAATGATAATAATAAAAAATAAACTAAACGTAAAACAAAATATGTATAAATTTTTAATGAATTTCGAAAATATGAAAATATATAATATATTAAAAATACTTAAGAACCTATTATATACAATATATCATTCATAAATTTTTCTAGTTATACAACGAATTTTAGTATCAGTTTATACACAAAATTCATTAAAAATTTATAAATATTTTGTTTTGTGTTTAGTTTATTCTTTATTATTATCATTTGAAATCGATAGCTATTATAAATAAAATTTTAAATAATATAAGATTCTTCTTTAGTTTTGTATCCTATAAATAATGTTTGTAGTTTTCTCATAGCAGGATAGCCAAGTAAATTAATCCTGATTCTTCCAACTCTATAAGAGTATATATTCAAGCCAAGTGTTTAGGCCTGGTCAGGCCAATCCAAAGCGATGCAATGCAAACCAAACCGAACCAAACCAAGGCAAGTTTAAGCTGGCTTCTTTTGTAGTGGCAGCTTGTCATGTGAGCAAAAGAGAGGGGTATATACGAATTGAGGGGATGGTTAGAGGGGATATCTTTACGAACCCTCCTTTCCTCCCCCTCGCCGTACGCCACTGTCTTCAATGCTAGTCGTTGTTGCAACGAACGAAAAATGCAATTTAGCTCGTTTTTCTTGCTATCTCCCCCCTTTACAACCTACCCTCTCTCTCACCATCTTATTTTATTTTTTTTGCCTTGAGAGTATGTCTATAAGTGTGTGTGCGAGTATCCATCCATCTGTTTATATATATGTGTGTGTGTGTGTTTGCATTGAAAAAGGGAAAACGAAACAAAAATGCAGAGAGTGGAGTAGAGCAAGAGCAGCAGTCGCAACAGCAGCAGCAGCAGCCCCCTCTCGCTAGCTGTGGAATAAGTTGCCGAGGAATGCGCATTTTTGCAATAATAATCAGCAACTAATACTATTTTTATCTTCTGCCCAGCTACATATACATACATTTATTGTATCTGTGTGTGTGAGAGAGTGTTTGCCCCCCTGCAGCGTGTTTAGTTCACTCATTCAGTCACTTACTCACTCAGTCAGTCAGTCAGTTAGTCAGTCACTCATTCGTTCGTTTGCTCTCTGGCCACATAATTGCCTTCTGGTCTTCGGGCCAAACTAACCAGCCAGTCAGCCAGTCCAGCCTTCCTTTTTTCTTAAAATACCCTTACATTTATAGGGTAATATAAACGAAAAAAAAATTTCATTTTTTAAATGAATCTATTTAACATTTATTTATACTTAATGACATCAGAAATCTATTGAAATAATTCAAATTGAATTGAAATAAGTCAAGCAATATGTTAGCATTTAACAGTTTATTTAGAAAACTGTTAAATAACATAACAGGGGTGAATTTTAAATCAAATTTAGAACTAAATTTTTGTAGTATTATATATGGAATTATTTTATAAATAACTTTATATAAATAAATAGTATATCTGTCTTCAAATAATAATATCTAATAACGCCACAAGACACATCTTTTTTAAAAAGTTTTAAATTAAATTAAATCGAAAGTCGTTTTTCAGTCGTTGTTTAGCTAGGGTATACATTTATTATTATTATAATATATACAAATTATAATATATATAAATTTAATTTGTCATTTTACTAAAATCTATCACAATCAATCAAAATCAATTTAAAATGCATCTACTTAAACCGATTATATAAAGGAAATTGGTCAATTAAATATAAAATTTCATTTTAAACATTTGTCCTTCATTTTGAAAAATTATTCGTGAAAAGATTTATGCATAATTATTATAATAGATCATTTAGTCACCTTTTTCTCCTCATATCTGCCATAGTTGAAAAGATATAGTTAAGCACATTTTTATGGGCCGTTTGCATAAAGCAGACTCTAATTATTCTGTTGACAAAAGTTGACTTTTTGTATCTGGTTGAGACTTGGCTTGTTATTGTTGGTATGCCCACACTATATACATAGATAACCCAAGATTGGGGGCATATATACATATATAAATATATGTATATATAGTTGATCTGTTTGGCGGTAAACACAAGCTCCACGCGCCAAATCTAAATGTCAACATAGAGAATGGCCCTGGTGTCGTACCACCACCAACCCCCTCGGCTGTCGGGCAACGCCCTCGCACCTAGTTAGGAAATTTTTCACATTCCACAAATATTTTGCGGTAATTTTGCGCAAAACAAAAAATAAAACAATATTGTATAATAACTAATTAACAATACAAATAAAACCAAAATTGAATACACTTGCAATGTCATAAAGAGTGTTAGGGTTAGGGAAGAGTGGGAAGGTGGTTGCGGGAGTATGGAGGGACGTGGGTTAAATATTTTGATTTCGATGCGTTGAATATAAAAGACGCTATGGGAATTTATAATTGTTTAATTGCGTACAAACTTTGAAGCATGGATGAGACTTGAAAGACAAATTGCCGCATTTATGCGAGGTGGAACTCAAAAGTTTACAATTATTAAACAGGAAAAATTTTATTTAATTTAATAAAAGAAATTTTTTGAATTTGAAATATTTCAAATAAACTTTAACTTAATTAAATTAATCAATTTCTGACTCAATAGCTCAGTTCCAATGATTTAACTTATTATAAATAACTTTTTCCTACATTAATTTAAAAATACAATTTGAGACATTAACAAAAATTCCTGTGACTAATCTCGCAAAAGATTTATTTTGCTGTTTCTTAAAGAGAATTTTGTATTTAGCATCAATTAAGACATTTTATATAGGCAATTAGAGCTTAAACGTGGCTATCATTGAGCAAAGAAATCATAATAAACAAAATTTCTAAAAAAAAATAATATTTAAGCTAGAACAGGAAAAAATAAATGAAAGAAAATCAGCTGCGAAAAAAATAAGTTCTTAAAGTTTATAATTTATTAAAAACCAAAAAACTATTATTAACAAATCCAGGTATACTTTTCCAATTTTCAACTTGTTATTAAATATTTTTACATTTAGAAATAATTTACTAATATTCAACCTTACAATTTAGGAATATTTTTTCATTATTCAAAGTTTTTCTTTTATGTCGCTTAGTAAAAATATTTATTAAGAACTCAATTGCTAAAGTTATATTTTTATAAAATTTGTTAACTTATCCTGTAGTTTTTATAAAATTTCCTCTATTACTTCCTACAATTATCTTTGGAATTTATTTATTTTTTCTTTTTTGCTTCCCCATTTGCACTTGGCACAGTTTTTGCGAAATTTTTGTTGATTTCCTTTTTTATTTTGTTTTGTGGTGTTTAGCCATTTTGTCGGTATAAATTTGTTTACATACAAATATATATCTGTGTATCTATCGATGGCTATTTCATAGTCAGGTGCGCACGCCAAATGCCAAAATCATGATGCCCTGTAAATCCCCCCAAGTACCCGCCTCCCACTGGCCAACAGTGTTTCTCCCAATGTACATAGTGTAGATTTAATGGTTCGTCATAAAAAAAAAGTTTGTGAGTGATTTGAGTGACTTCGCGGTACTTCTTTCTATACCCTTCTTACCATTAGAGGTATATTAAAATGTATGCATAAAGCGAAAATGTAACTGAATGAAATTTGTAATTTTCTGCAAATATTATAATTGCTTTCATAGAATAAATCACTTTTTATCATATATTTTTGTATAAACTTAAAATATGATATCAAAATCATTAGTTTTGAGATCACTTTTCCATCTAGTGAAACGTTTTATGAAAGTTGAAGTCACTTTAAATAGAATACCAGATGATATCTCATATGTTTCTATATTTTTAGATAAATATATTATTAACAATACTATCATAAAATTATATTTAATATAATATATATCATATAATTATTATCATAAAAGCATGTTTTATTTGTTTCCGCTTTCGATTTTATATAAAGTTTGAAATCAAAAAAATTCCCATAGAAATAATCAGCGGAATAAACGGTTCCCTTCGTCTAGCCTACTATTTTTAAGGGTATTTCACAAAACGTTGTATTAACTTTAGTCTAATTTTGGGCAATTGAGAAACTTTCGAGATTCCAAGAATTCGAAAGTGACATAATGCTCCTGTTGTGGCCCCACATTCATTATATTCAAATACGTATATTATGTGTGGTATGTGCAACGAATTTGCTTTTGTCTTTTGCATGAAAATCATACGATTCCAGGTGTCTGAATGGATGACTATCAACACCTCTCCATCATTCCGCCTCATTACGAACAATGAGTTTTCATTTTCCGCCAGTAAAACAGTAAAACTTTAGCCATCCGTTTGCCAATGACTCACGTTCCTGGTATGTAAATGAGGAGACCGATCCACATGAGTGTGTGTGTGTGTGCATGTGTGTGTGGTTGTGATATTGTTTTTTGTTTTGAGGGTCTGTTAAAAACAAACCAAATAACTCGCTACTGTAGCGTGTGACAATTTTTATTTAGAGATACCCTTTAAAAAAGTATGTAAAAGGAAACGATATTTGCAATGCAAAGTTTTTGAACCAAATGATTTATATATGTATATTATGATTACATTTTAATATTTGTTTCATATATAGAATTATAGAATTTAGGATACCTAAAGCTGACCATTGTATATTATTGTCACTTTTGGAATAATTTATCTATAATTTTTAATATTTGATTTTTGACTAGATTTAAAGGTCTTAAAAAAATTTGATAAAAATCGAGTGCCTGTATGAACGGCCCAAACAAGACACCTAAATCGGAAAACTATTTCGTTTTTTAAAATATATTTTAAGAAATGGTTATCCAATAGTTTTATGAAATTCCAAATTATTAAATTTTAACAAAATAGTTTGACTATTTTCTATTTTATTTTTCTATTATTGTTTATCAAATAAAAACTTGATTAATAGAATCAGTCTACAAAATAATTTGTGAAGGGAAATCTTTCATTTATTTCTCAGTTTTCTTCAATTTTTTTCACATATTAAATTTTAAAATTTAAGATAAATGTCTAGTATAGATCCTTTAATTCTTGCAATCGATCTTTATATATTACAAGAGTATTTGAAATTCATTATTTTGCTTTTAACTATTTGCCCTTATTATAAAATTTGACTTTAAATTTTTCTTTCTTTCTATTTTTGTCTATTTTGTTTCTTTTTTGTTTCAGCAAGTTGGCGACCGACTTGGAGGATCGTGTGTGTATATCAATTGAAATTCCGTAAAGCCGCATGGTCACTAAAATCAAATCAAAACCCATATTTATATTCAAATATTCAAATTCATTCATCGAGTTCTGCGAACTATTTTGTGGAAGAAAAAGAGAGAGAGAAAAATAAATAATATAACGAAACAGAAAATGAATTCAAGATGAATTCTTATTTTTGTTCTCCTCGTTTTCGCATAATGCAAATTATGTGCTTTAAGTGAAGATATTTTTTTTTTTTTGCGTGTGATAAAAGCAATAACAACAACAACAAAAGAAATATATATTTAAAGAATCAAAAATCAAACAAAAGCTTCTCGTTGTCGTCGTCGTCGTCGAGCCTACAGAAAACACACACCACACCCAACACACACACACACACACACGCACACACACACGATGGCAGGCGGGAGCAATGCAAACACATTTATCTTTATTGAAGGCAACAATAAGAAGAATATCAGCAACAGCAACAATAAAACATCGTAAACCTTCACATAACCAAGACTTAAGTAGTTCATTATAAAATCCAACAAATAAATAAAATACAAATAAAAAACAACTAAATTATATATAAATATAATATATATTAACATACAAATGCAAATGCAAAAAAATAAAAAGTGACAAAAGTGACAACAAAATATATATTTATTTAAATTAAATCGCTGCTGCTGTTTTTGTTTCAACCAATTTTCTATTTGGGCAGAGAACGTCTTGGCTATATCAATTCATCACAATCCGTGTGTGTGTGTGTGTGCATCGTTGTTTTCTGTTGTTGTTTTTGTGTGTGTGCTTGGATATCTTTGTATGTATTGTGTGATATGACTGTGCAGAGGCGACAACAGCAACATCATCAGCAGCAACAGCAACAGCAGCCGCATCATCATCATCATCATGCATCCAGCGGGCGAAAAAAGGGGTGGTCGACCCAATGATAAATATATAGCAGAAGCTCTTAAGACCATTAAACAGGATCTAAACCGTTTCGAAGTACAAAATAATCATAGAAATAATCAGGTAAGTCTATGTTTCATTTAAAAACCAAAAAAAATTAATAATTGTTGAAAAAGGGAAATTGATTAATTGTAAACCAAATGGGGCAAAAAAAAATCTTTATTTAAATAGCTACTAAAAACTATGATCAAAGAATTGTATAAAGGTTTACATATAGTAAAGAGAAATCAACTTAATATAGAATTTTTCCAGTCTTCTACCGTTTGTATAAATTCCAAATTGATATATTTTTATTTTTTTTTTTTTTTTAATTTCTTATTTACCTCTTACCGACTTTTAAAGTAACTAAGAAACATTCTTAATGTTTGAGACAAATGAATTTCACTTCTTATCAGGAAAAATATTCAGCTGACTCATAGAATATAAAATGCAACAGAACATTTTTTTTTTAACCAAAACCAATTCTGGGCTTAGGATCATAAAACAAAAACTTATCGGCATTTTTTATGGCTTAAATACAAATGACCAAACCAGAAAAAGAAGAAAAAAAACCATATAAAAAAGCGACAAATAATAAAAAATTTACTACTACCAAATCAAATGGATAAAACAAAAGCCGCTGCTCTGGAGACGTTTGACTACCTTCTGCCCATTTGTGGTTATGTGTGTCTTTATGTGGGTGGATGTTGCCCCTCAATACTTGGCACGAGCCACAAAACAAACGTTTTGCCACATTTTATCCATTGTCTCACAATATTCAAAGTGTGTTGTATAAACAAAAAGAAACGAAATAAGACTAAAAAAGAAAAACACTGATGTTTGTGCTAAATATAAATTTACACCAAGAAAATGCGAGCTTCAAATAAAATTAATGAACTGCCAAACGAAATGCAATTGACCTTCTGTACTACTGACTATATCTGGAAGTGGAGGTGGTGGATGGGGCGTATGAGCAATGTGGAACGTATGTGGATTGCGTGGGTGGGTGGTTGTGGGGTTTATTGTGATGATCAGACACAGTGTCGGAATGTGTGTGTGTGTGTGTGTGTATTTGTATTTGTAAATATGCTTAGGCCAGAGGCGGACTTACGACCATTTGCGGTTAATAAGAGCGCAAAAAAAATATCCAAGAAAATTCTACTAAAAGAAAAAATGATCTTTCTCAAACTTTTTAATGTTTCAGTCTTCTTAAAATGTTTTATATATCAATTAAAATCAACTCTATAAAGAGTAAATTAATTTTAAAATAAAATATTTCATACAAAAAGATATACATACATTTTAGCCAAATTGGTTATTAAATTTGGACCTTCTAAATTGTTTCTATTGCTTCTATTCATAGAAATTATTTGTGAGCCCTTTGTCTTATTTCAAATGCTAATAAATCCGCCCCAGATAAATACTCACTCATTGTATGTGCGTAGTTTGTTTGGTTTTTTTTTTCATCTTCTTCTTCCTTATTGACGTCACAGAAATGCCAAAAAAAAAGTGAACATTCCTTCTAATGACTAATGGCCCGATCAAGGCAATCGGTTAAGAAAATTTCAGCACCATCACTATGCAATTAGCCAAAACCACTTGGCACACACACACACACAATCATTTATTAACGACAATTGGGCAAAATGGTTAAAAAAAAAAACTTTAAATAGCTGAAAGGTAAAAGCAAAACTGCAATTCACAAGACCACATCATAAAAATTTTTAAATATGATCTGACAGGTCCATTAATTTAAAAATTTTACGGCCTAACCGGCTACTGTTTTGTGGACGATTGTAAATTATGGTCATCATTCCAGAGTCGACCAAGACAGAGGATAAACTGCTGTACAATCCTTCTTCTGAAAGTTGTGCGTTATTCTCCCTTCTTTAAGTGTTCCTTAAAGGTTTTGGCCATAAAATAACGAATCGTTTGTTACATGAGGGAAGTCTTTGAAATACCCTATACTGAATGGAAAAGTTGAAAATGAAAATATAATTAGGAATATAATCCATTATAAAATTTTTCTCTATGGTTTACTTTATATTTTAAATTTTGTATCTTGGATTACAGGGTATAAGAAAAAAAGTAAGCAGACAATTCTTTTCTTTTGCGTTTTTTTCTGTTCTTTCGTTGCAACAGTTGGCTAATTGTTATGACTGGAACAATTTGGCAGTGACCAATTTTATGATCTGCAATTGCCAATGCCATTGGTATTGGGGCAGAAACAGAAATTTCATTTTGCCAACTTTCGCCTGGCTGACGCCTGGCAGACTGATTGACTGACCAATACCTCCTCCTCCTGTTCCTCCTCTCTGTCTTGGCCAGGGTAATTGGTCATGCTGCGCACTAAATACCAATCGGCCAAAATCTGCTCATATATAGAAGTCAGCCAAATATGTATGTATGGGGCGCCCATGTCGAAAGCGATAAACGATAGATAAATAAATAAATATAAATTTATGCATAAAGGCAAATTCAACACTTTTCAACGGTCATGTTCACGCCCACTCAGGCGGTTCATTTTGCCGGCTACCATTAAGAAACAAAAAGACCTGAATGATTGCCAGACATTTGACAATGTTATAAATATTAACCAGAGTCAAGACACAAACCCAACGGCAGCCGCAGCAGCGGCAATGTCTGTCCCAAATCAAGGCAAAAATATGCTAAAAAGAATTCATTAAAATAACAAACGATATTATAATAAATAAATTTACAATACAAAATGAAAAAAAGAAAAAAAAAAAGAAATAAAACGCCAACGCAGCCGACAAACGTTAGCAAGGTGTATAAAACGGTGGAAGGGGGAGGAGGAAAGGGGCGTTCAAGAGTGGGCTAAATGGAATTTAAATAAAAAATCATATCTCAAATAGAAATAGCAAATCTGAAATGTGCATAAATAAATTAGTAAACGAAACAATGCCCCCATACAAACACGTAGACCCAATGAATGACGTACACATGTAATCCGCTGTGGAAAACCTTTTCAAATAAGTGTGCAAACAGTTGCACCAAAAAGTAATCAGACAACTGAAAAAAAGGGAGGAAACTTATAAATTAGTGGATATGTTTTAAATTTGTATATAAACATACATATTAACTTTTAAATCGTGTACTTTAGATACTATAAATGTAAAATAAAATTAAAAATGGTCAATAAATCATAGCCAAGTTTTTCATGTTTCAGAGGAATGAAGGTGATCAGGAATGTTTATTTAAATATATTCCATGAAATTTGAGCACTTTCTATCTATATAGACAATTTGTCGAGTATCAAATATATTTTTCTTTAAAAATCTATTACACCAATTGTCTACACATATTTCTGTCTATCTGAATACTTTTCATACCTATTGTATTACGAAATATTTATGGCACATTTCATTTTCATCTGCAAAAAATAAATAAAAAGAAACAAAATCAAAACAAAATCAAAAGCAAAATCAAGCAAAAACAATACGAAAAGGAAAAAATTTCCCACCCTGGGGTGCAATTTTCAACTAATTTGCGCGTTGGAAAACGTTCGCGTCTTGGCAATATATTTTTTGAACCTGTCGCTTTCGCTTGTATCGGACGTGTGTTGCTATTTTCATAGGAATTTTCACCTAAATAAATATATATGCATACATATGTGAATATGTACATATATATTGTTATATATATATATACATATCTATATAAATTTGGACAGCAAGACCCAATACAAACATAAATATATCATTTTTCAGCAAAAGCGGCGGCAATCACCGAAAAAAGATTTGTTGTATCTACACACAGCAACAAATATTGCCAGCTAGAGGCAAAAAAAAAAGAATGTTTGACCAAAGTTATTCCCCGAAATATACTTGTACATATTTACATAGATATATCTATATGTGTATATATATCTTTAGATATTTACACAGATATTTGCCAGTTGCCAAGAATTTTGATGTATTTTTATTTAATTTTTTCGATGGCAAAAAAAAATATATTGCAAACGTTGATAGATACCAAAAAAGAATAATTGTTATGTCTGTGTATATTTTTTTGTATTGACAAACAATTTAGTTCAGGTTCAAAACTGCACTATATACATACTTATGTCTATGTATGTATATATATGTATATAGGCCAAGGGGATTGTTTTGGTTGACTTTGCCCCCATTTTATTGTCAATTTCGTTTAAACGGATTAACGAAAGTGTTTTTGATCGAAGTCTTTTAGATATCCATTCCCCCTCTCGACTTTTGTCTATATACTATACTATAAATCCAATTTATTTTATTTGCAAATTTACAAAAGCAAATTGACTTAAGTCATGTTGGCCATGATACTTTCGATTGCTTCTGTTCTTGGCTTCACCTCCCCTTTGCTGATTAAGTGCATCCAATGGCTTTTGCTAATTTGTCGTAAATTGTCTTGCTTGTAAGACATTTAAAAAACCAATGAAGTAGACAATAAAAAATAAAAAAAAAACACAGCTGCCGACTGTCTACCTCTTGTTTGGTTTTATTGATTTCACTGATGATTCTTGGATCCTTTAATCCATTATCAGATACAATATATAAAAAATAAATAGCTTACATCGGTTAACTCTTATAAAAAGCAAATTCTCGTAAACTAATGATATATGAGGACTAATCACTGTCTGGAAAAAATGTTAAACAGCAAATGCTTTAAGATAATTAAAAAAATCACTCTAAAATGAATAAATTTTACAACATTTATTTACGATCTGAAAATGTGACTCTGCATTACACTCAGTATAAACTGGAACTGTAAATTATTTTTGCAAAGTTTAAAACCGCTAGTTTTTATTTAATATAAGTATATTCTTTTATTAATCCTGAAAAAAGAGTCATTGCAATATAAAACCAAGTTCTCTTAGTATTAACATTTTGTAGTTTGCTACTTGATTTATGCACGAACCGTTAAAGATAATATTTCGAAACTATTTAAATTCAATTCTTGTTGGACAATTTGCCGGAACAAAATAATTTTAGAATAGTTGAATTTAAAATTTCTTTTATGTTGTAATTTTTGTAAAATAGTTTCAAAATGAATGTTTGCAAGAAAGGGGCTGAAACTGCTGAAGGTTTTCATAATACGAAATCTGTTTTTAGGTTTATTGGTAATGTAAAATATTTTCATCTTCAGAAAATCTAATATTCTTGAACTTTTATTAAAACTATGTATTTGTAAAGGAGGAAAAAGAAAATAAAGAAGACTTAGAAAGTACTAATAGTCTTCTTTTATAAGTTACATTAATATTATATTTAAAGTTATAAATAAATATTTATTAAATATTTTAAGAATCAGTATAAATAAAAAAATAAATAAATTGCTAAAGAATTTTAAAATTAAAATATAGAGAACAAAATAGTTCTGTCAGTGAATTCTAAAGAGTTAAGAAGTTCATTTATTAAAGGAATTTAATTTATTTTTGTTTATGCAATCTGTCATTAGAAAATGAAGGAAAAAAAAATTTGAAATGGTATTTCATTTTACTGAGAAGCTAAGGTAAAGCTATTTAATTGCATGTCACGTACATTTCATTTGGTTCATCTCTATTCCAAGCAACTCGTTGTCAGTCATTCTGAGAGAGAGAAAGAGAGGGAAAGAGAAAGAAAGAAGAGAAGACAAAGATAGCATGACAGAGGAGTCATTTGAAGGATCAGTCTCCAGTCACCGAAAGGGCAACAGCAATGCCACTGGCAGTGGCAGCTGAAGATTGAAGTAGCAGCAGCAGCATCAAAAGAACGCGTAAAACGGGTAGCACCAGCCGCACAGCATGTGGAGGAAGAACAAGAATAATGCGACACAAATATACACAACAACAAAAACAACAATAAACTAAAAAGAAAAATTAACTTCCTACATGACGAAGTTCGTATACTCTCACAAAATGTCATTTTGAAAACTATAAATAAGCTAAACTATTAGCAAGTATAAAAAACTAGTCAAATCGTAATTTATTGTTCGTGGCTTGAGAAAAAGTTTTTTATTCGTCACTTTCCGATTATAGCTATAGCATATATAGTCTACCGATTCTGGCGAAACTTGTCGGTTATTTTTAGAAGTACATCAATCTAGTGATATACATTTAAAAAACAATAAATTTATTTATTTAAATTCTATTTTCGACCAATCGTTCTTATGGAAGCTATATATATGGATATATACTCATTCAATCGGAATAATTCCCATATAAACAAAATTGCATGCATGTAAAATTGCAATTTCTCGCTTTAAATCAGACAGATGGATTAGGTTATATTAGAAGAATATATATACATATTTAATATAGTCGAAGAGGCTTCCTTCTTCGGAATAAAATAATATACTCTTTTTTTGGCAAGTGTATAGAAAGAAACAGAAACAAGACAAGACGAAGGTTGCCCTTGCTTAAATGCTCCCTTTCTCTCTCTGTATCTCTGTCTCTCCCATTTTGTTCTGATTGTGAGTGGAGAAGCACATCTGTCAGAGAGAGAGCAGATCATCTTCCTTTACTAATGCTGCTCTCTCTGTGCTTTTTGTGGGGGTGGGGGGATCACTCTCTCTTTTGCTCTCTCTCTCTCAGTTTTTGAAAAGGAATTTCACGACTGATGGCAAGAATTTTATATTGCTATTGCTTTTTGGCCGGCGCGTTTCTTTTGGCCTTTTGTTTTAGCCTTTGGTTCGCCTCTTTTTGTTGTTTTTTATTTTGTTTAGTTTTTAATACACACACACACACACACACACACACACACACACACACACACTAACAGAGAGGGAGCGAGAGAGATATATACATATGCATGGGATGAGAATTTTTAGTCAGCAAAGGAATGTTGCCCCAGACAGAGGCGTAGCCCAATCCCGGTGGGGGATGGGGAGGTGGATGCCAGTTTCATTTCCATATTTAATCATTTTCTTTTTTGTCCTATTGCTTCAGACTTACACACCTCTGCGATATACCGCCACAAATGGACGGAATGATGCACTTCCTCCAGAATATCACCATCCGAGACCGCCGATGGAACCGCCGCCATCGGCTTCTCCATCACCGGATATTGTTGGTGTGCCACCGCCGCCGAATATTGTAGGTGCCCAGCCGGTGGGTGTTAGTGGAGTGGGCGTTAACGTGGGAGTGGGAGTGGCTCTGCCAACGAACGGACATGTGCCAAAGATGATGAATGCGCTGATACCGCCAAAGCTCAATCGTAAGCCAAGCATGGAGCGCGACACACCGACGCATTATCTACGCTGTAGCCCAGCCCTGGATTCGGGTGCCGGTAGTTCCCGTTCGGATAGTCCGCATTCGCACTCTCATCAGCCGGTTGGTAGTCGTGCCAGCACTGGTCAATACTCGCCCTCACCCAGCAGTTTCAGTGATGCCACCCCGCCAGCTCCACCGCCACGAAATCCGACGACTGGTAACTCGGCCACACCCCCACCGCCACCGCCCACAAATCAGGCATATAAGAGACGTTCGCCGGCTCTAACACGACCGCCAGCGTTAACGCCAAGCGGGGGAACTCGTGGCACATCACCAGTAATTCCACAGAATGGTGGCAATCCTGGCATTAAGACACAGCAGCAACAACAACAACAACAGCAACAGCAGCAACAGTTGGCACATCAAATGAAGTCCCTAAACATGTATCCAGGTGGTGGAAATGGAGCTGTGGTCGAACCACCGCCACCATATCTGATCAATACGGTGGTTGTGGCATCAGCACCACCGCCACCCAGTTACACCGCCTCCATGCAATCGCGACAATCGCCCACGCAATCACAACAATCGGACTATCGGAAGTCACCAAGCAGTGGAATCTATTCGGCCACATCGGCAGGTTCACCCAGTCCCATAACAGTGAGCAATAGTAGCGGAATTTTGCCAGCTTCTTCGGGAGTTGGATCTGTGGCGAGACCGCAACCACGTGTCTATCAGCCACGTAACCAACAGCCTATCATTATGCAGAGCGTTAAGAGTACCCAAGTCCAGAAGCCGGTATTGCAAACAGCTGTGGCACCCCAATCGCCAGTTAGTGCTTCGGCAAGTAATTCGCCAGTTCATGTTATGGCGGCGCCACCTTCCTATCCACAGAAATCGCCAGCTGTTGTACAGCAACAGCAACAGGCAGCGGCAGCTGCCCAACAACACTCACCACTACTCGGACCGACTGCATCAGTTAGTGTGGTGAATACAGCGACAGTGAAGCCACCTACACCCACAACACCGCCACTGATTGCCAATGCATTGAATGGAACAGTTGTTAGTAAACCGGCGTGCATGGAACCGCCATCGTATGCCAAAAGTATGCAGGCAAAGGCAGCAACTGCACAGCAGCAACAGCAGCAGCAACAACAACAACAACAGCAACAGGTGAGAAAACGGAATTAAAAGAAAGAATAAAAGATTACTAATTAGGATTACTCTTTTCCTTTTCTTTTGTCACAAGGTGCAACAGCAACAACAGCAGCAATTGCAGGCTCTGCGAGCGTTTCAAGCTCAGGCACAAGCACAGCAACATCAGCAACAACAACAGCAGCAGCAGCAGCAACAACATCAACAACAGCAGCAACAACAGAAGGCAACTCTAAATGCTGTTAGTAGTAATGGTAACTCTGGCAGACAATTACCACCGCCACCACCTTATCAGAGTAGTCGTGTAACCACACCAGATATGTCCACTAACAACAATAACAACAATAATATTGGAACACCAGAAATCAAGGCACCCATCAACAGTAGCAACAACAATAACAATATACAAATAACAAATAGCAATTTGGCTACCACACCACCAATACCACCAGCCAAATATACAAGCAGTGGCAATGGCAACAGTTCCGGTGGCAGTAATGGCTCCTCCTCAACAACATCAGCATCGGGAGGCAAGGCTGCCCCATCTACAGCTGCTTGTAAAAAAATTAAACATGCCTCACCCATACCAGAACGGAAACAAATCTCTAAAGAGAAGGAGGAGCAAAAGGAGATACGTATACGTCAATATTCACCGCAGGCATTTAAATTTTTTATGGAACAGCATATTGAGAATGTTATCAAATCGTATCGCCAGCGAACATATCGAAAAAATCAATTAGAAAAAGAGATGAGCAAGGTGGGATTATCGGATGCAACACAAATCGAAATGCGTAAAATGTTAAACCAAAAGGAGAGCAACTACATCCGATTGAAGCGAGCCAAAATGGATAAAAGTATGTTTGATAAAATTAAACCGATTGGTGTTGGTGCCTTTGGTGAGGTGACTCTGGTAAAAAAGATCGATACCTCCAATCATTTGTATGCCATGAAAACGCTCCGCAAGGCAGATGTCCTTAAGCGGAATCAAGTGGCGCATGTGAAAGCCGAACGTGATATCTTAGCTGAGGCCGACAACAATTGGGTGGTCAAGCTCTATTATAGTTTTCAGGATAAGGATAATTTATATTTTGTGATGGACTACATACCCGGTAAATAATATATTTTTATATTATATATACAATATATATATTTATCACATTTTAAATTTATTTTTAAGGTGGTGATCTGATGTCACTGCTTATCAAGTTGGAAATCTTTCAGGAACCGCTGGCACGTTTCTATATAGCCGAAATTATTTGCGCTGTGGACAGTGTACACAAAATGGGCTTTATTCATAGGTATAACTTAAATATAAATATTCCAATATAATTGATTATAATAATTTTTATTTTCAACAGAGACATTAAGCCCGATAACATACTCATCGATAGGGACGGACATATAAAACTCACCGATTTTGGTCTATGCACAGGTTTTCGATGGACACATAATTCTAAATATTATCAGGAAAATGGTAATGAAACTTATTGAACATGTATCTCAAAATTATCATTATATATCATACCATAATTTTTAGGTAATCATTCCCGACAAGATTCGATGGAACCTTGGGAGGACTTCTCCGAAAATGGGGCAAAACCAACTCTCTTAGAAAGGTAAAAGAATGTGTAAAATTAATCAATTGATAAATTATTAATAAATTTTTTATATTTGTTTAGACGACGTTTGCGTGATCATCAAAGAGTTCTGGCCCATTCATTGGTCGGTACACCCAATTATATAGCTCCAGAGGTTTTGGAACGTAGCGGTTATACACAATTATGTGACTATTGGAGTGTTGGTGTAATTCTCTATGAAATGCTTGTTGGACAACCGCCATTTTTGGCCAACAGTCCACTAGAAACGCAACAGAAGGTATTTAAAAACTGATTTATAAAATATATAAATATAGATAATATATATAGATAATAATGTTAATTTGTCAGGTTATTGAATGGAAGAAAACGTTACATATACCGCCACAAAATCAACTTTCACCCGAGGCCACCGATCTGATAAGGCGTCTATGTGCTGCTGCTGATAAACGTTTGGGCAAGAATGTTGAAGAGGTTAAAGCACACGATTTCTTTAGAGGCATTGATTTTGCCGATATGCGAAAACAGAAGGCACCCTTTATACCAGAAATAAAACATCCCACCGATACATCCAATTTTGATCCCGTTGATCCGGATAGATTGCGCTCCAATGATTCCAATTTGAGTAACGGCGATGATGTCGATCTAAATGATAGACAATTCCATGGATTTTTCGAATTTACCTTTAGAAGATTTTTCGATGACAGACATCATCCAGATATGACGGACGATCAGGCGCCGGTCTACGTTTGAGACATCTTGTCATCTCTTCTCATATCAAATATAAATTGTGTTAGTCAAACAGTCACAAAAGAAGAAAAGAAAATTAACTATGAAATCGAAACATTTCTAAGAGGGTATTGGGGCAACTGTTAAAGCTAAGAAATTTGCAAAAACCAATTTTTAATAGCATTTTTAGTAGATTTTTTTTTTTTTGTTGCTTCAGCAACATTTTATTATGTTTGAATTGAAGAATTTGATGTTTTTGGGTATATCATTTATCGAATACCCTTTTTAGAAATTTTAACAATTATAAAATTATAACAGGAATATGAAAAAATGAATTATATAAAATATATATCGATATATATATATACATAAAAAATGCCTCAGTGCATGAACTGAATAAATTTAAAGCAAAAAACAAATGAGTCATATTTTTTGATGCACTATAACACATAAACAATATACTACATAATAAATAGTTATTCTTATAAATTGGAAGAACGAAATATAATTATATAAAGTTCTATATATATATATATATATATATATATATCTGTATCTGTAAGAAACTCCAATTGAACCAATTTCGGGTGCTCAACGAAAATATGCTATACCTAAATGCCTTAAACACGAAATCAAAAGAACACTATACTACTAGGACTAGACTACAAAAAATAAATAAAAAGAAAACAAAACAAAAGAAAGAAGAGAGAAGCGAATTTAACTAAGCCTAAACATTAGATTTTTTTCACATTTACTGGACCGATTTGACCAAGTTTAGATTTGGTTGGTGGACAACTATATCAGCAGGCTGGATAGTTGTTTCATCCCCACCCACATCCCCCACCACCTATACTTACTATTTTTGATTCAATTTGAAACTTCTATATATATATACATATATATATATAATTTGACATCTGAGAAAAAATAGATTTGTGCAACGATCTAAATAAGATTCAAACAATTGATTGCACTTTGATCGCACCAAGTTAGCGATATAAGCGGGTCTTATAAGCCTACTCTATCTAGAATGAAAAATAAACCCCCCATTTACAAAAATGAACCCCCTATTTTTTAAAATGTTAAAGCCCGCGGGCGCGCCTTATTGTTGAAAGAAATGAACCACTATTATCCTATTACTGCTCATTGTACTAAACATTTTTGTGCGCCCTACCAAGCAAGAACAAATTAAGAGATACCTATTATATATACATAAATCTATAAATATATATATACATATTTACATAATTCTAGCTACTTATTAAGAAATGTTAGATGAAACTTGTTGAATGCCAAATGAAATTGTTTTTATAAAAAAAAAGGAAAATTAAGAATTCAACATAAATTCTCTAAAGAAACACAAAAAAAAAGATAATACTAAATCAAGTTCTATATTTTAATTTAACATAATTTTATACATTATATACACATATAATATATATATATATACATATATCGATATATGCAATACAATTTTTTATTATTTATGCTAAAGTGTTAAATTTTAAGAATGTTTTTTAGTTTATAAACTGCTAACAATAGTTTAGTTTAATTTTTAATGTACATGAACTATATCAATTTGTTTAACCGTAAGTTCGTTGGAAATGCTAAAATGAAAAATGTACGTGTGTTATTTAAAAAAAAAAAAAAACCAATCAATTAGCGTGAGTTTCGTTTATTTTTTTTGTGTAATCAAACGAAATTGAAAAAATTCATTTAAACAGCAACAAAAACCCTATGTGTGCCTTTGCCAATTAATTTACCATAACAAATTAATAAATGAAAAAGATATATTTAAACAAAGTTTTTTTATTTATTGCAAAAATCAAAAAATGACAATATGAAAAGCAATAAATCTTTGCTGTAAGTATTTTTAAAGTTTCAATCGACTCTAATGCAGATTTAGTAGATCCTAAATGGTATTCCAATATTAAAATCAATTAAATCCAAATTCCAGATTTATTTATTTTAAATGGAATTTCAAATCTAAATTCAGAGAACTTCACTGAGATACTAAATGTATTCCAAACAGAACCCAAAATAAAATTCAAAACACTTTTAATTAAATTTTAATAATTTGTTTTTTTTTTATTATTTTCACTTTGTAAATTTAATAATTATAATAATTTGTTGTAAATTTATCAAGACAAAAATGTTTATCTTTTTGCTTATTCTTTTTTCATTTTTCCTTTTCTTTTTTTTTGATTAAAATACATTTATGCATAGTATTTGAAATATATAAGTTACTTTTTTTTTTGTTTCTTGTTTTTACTGAATTGTTTTATTTCTGGTTGTAACTGTAATGTGTAATAGCAAATAACATTTGATGCCGTTTTTCATTTCATTCAACTTAAACATGCTACCATACAAAAAGAAAAAACAAAATTAAAAAACAAATAATACACATTTAAGGAAACGGAGAAAGTTTTTGCATAAAAATTTCTCACACTTATTTACATTCAAAAGGTGAGGTGGAATAACTTTAACAGAGGGTGTAGTAGGCGTGGCAAGGAGGATGGATATGGGAATTTGTAAATTTAGAACATAAAAAACGTAGTTACAACTAATTTTAAGCTAAATAACTAACAAGTGTATATGTGAGCGTGTGTGTTGTTGTGTGTGTAGATGTGTGTGTATCTCATATAAGGCCCTAGAGTGCAAATATTAATGCTGGCAACATTCATCAACTTCCATCATTCAGCTTTCATCACAATCAAAAATATTTGCCCTTAAAAATAAGTTGTTTCTGTATCATATTTAAGTTAACATTTTCTGTTTGCTTATGTATGTGTGTGTTTAGGTGTGTGTGTGTGTATTAACTAGGCTAAGTATTTAAATATTAAATTTATGCTAAACTTGTGTGTGCTGGCTTGTAATTCGCTTTTTTTCGCATTATTAATTTTAATTTAACAAATTTGCGCAATTTTAATTTTTGGATTCTCTAGCTTTTGTTTTCTCACGAAATAATTTACAAAAAAATATACATATATATATGTATATATATATATATCGAGTACAAATATAAAAATTAGTTAAGTAATAAATGCATTTTCTCTTTTTTTTCGTTTTAATAATTTTTCCGTTTTTTTTTGTTTGTTTTGGAAAAGCAAGATTATTTTCATGTGTGGGGACAAAAAAGATTGAAATCAATTTTCGTTGTACGGGAAACCTTTTAGTATTTTCATTCTCTTTCGTTTTGTTTTGTAATAAAATTAAATGAAATTTTTGACTCAGAAATTGAATTGAATATTAATATACATATATGTATATATATTTATATAAATTTATTGTCGTTAGTTATTAATTGTGTGTGTGTTTGTTTGGTTTTTTTTTTTGTTTTGTTGGGATTAATTTGCTTATTGAATTTTGCTAATAAAGTTTTTGTTTTTTTTTTTCGCAAGACTTTTCCAAAAGTTGTAAGTTTTCTTTTTTTTTTTGGTTTACTTAATTTTTTAATGAATATTTATTTAAATTTTTAAATCTTGTTGTTGCCTAAAACTACACACAGTTAAATGTTAAATAATTTTTAATAAGGCCAAATTAAGTTTTTCTTTTATATATATATAATATTTTTACTTTAACTTTATGTTGTATATTAAATTAATGTTTGAGTTTTTTAATTTTAGTTTGTTTCGTATCGTTTTTTTTTTATTTAGTTTGTGCACTAAGTAGTTAAGCTTTACATTTACAAACATTTGTTTTATAGTTTAAAGTGCCGAAGTAGCCGAAGGTTTAAATGCTGAAGGAGCAGCAGGATTAGAAAGGACTAGGGACTGAAGAGGAGAGGAAGTGGGGAATTGTATGACACCTTCATTTTATTTATAGCAACTTTAGCAAAATATGGAATGATCGTATAGGTTTTCCGTTTTGTTTTAGAGAAATTTTCGTTTATATATCTATGTATATATATATATGTATGTAAGTATACAGGGTATGTCCTATATAGATGGTAGATTTTAAGTAAGAGAGCTTGAAACGCGCAGCAAGCGGTGGGTTTTCATTAACATAAAACATGTTTATATATATATATATAATATATATACATATATTCGAAATATATTGAATATTGGGAGGAAGGGGGCGTGTGTTTGGTTGTGAAAGTTTTTTTGTTTTGGTTTTGTTTTTTGTGTTAATACAGTTTAGCTGATGTATTTATTTAATACTTTTGCTTGGTATTTTGTTGGGTGCGGGAACTAGTCCGAGAACTTGTCCGACATATTTGTATTGTCTGTTTCATTATTTGATTTGCTTTTGGTCCAAAAAAAATAAAAACAAAAACTATTTTGTTTGAGCATTTGCAATGAAAAAAAAACCCAAGGCCTGCCAGCAATTGGCTTACAAATTAAAAATATAATTCTATCAATAATAATAATCATATAAAAAATATACATTTTAAATTATATTTATATATATATAATGCTATATCTGTATAAAAATGAACGTGTGGATCTTGCCACAACAAAAATATACGATATCTTTGAGTATTATACAGCACTTGGTACTGGATCCAGCTCTTAGGTATTAACTTTTAACATATATATATATATATCTTGATAGATATATATATATATTGTATAATTTCTTTGCCTATTGCCCAAGAAGATGGTAAACTGTTACTTAACATTAAAATCAAATACTAAAAATTAAACATTTGTTAAAAATTATAAAAAAATAATAAATTCGCTCAAACGAAAGGTTTTTTCTTGTTTCTTCTTTTTTTTTTTGTAATCTTTTGTTTTTATCTGCTCTAGCTTTCTCTTTCTCTCTCTCTCTATCTATTTTTTTGGGAGGGGATTTTCCTGCTTTTTTTATCTTTTGAGATTTTTCAGTTTTCCATTAACGCACAAATAGAAATTTTAAGTACAGCTTGTAAGTGCACTGTTAGACTTATAGTAAAGAGGGGGGAGTGGGATTTTCTTTTTTTTGGCAGGAAATGCAACCGTTTCCGTTACATTTTTAAATAGTATTATTTAACCGTTTCGTTGCGGTTGCTTTCCCTGCTTCTGTTTGCTGTTATAGCCAAGACACGAACCGTTTATGTTATGTGGCTGCCCACTAGTTGAGCAACATTTTGGCATTGAAAAAATCAAATGAGGAGGACGGAACGCCTGTTGGCGGCGTTAATGGTGCGGCAAAGCGCGGCGGTGGCGGTGGTGGGGCTAGCACTCCAGCATGATGAAAATAGGATGCTGGAGACTGACCATAGGCACCTGGTAGAAGTGGAGGGGGCGGCGCCGTTGGACGCTGCTGGAGATTATTATGGTTATGGTTGTTGCTGTTGTTATTAACCGGCGGTGGCAGCATCACACCAGGGCCAGGCACGGACGGTGGCCAGGGTATACGTGGCATACGCTGTTGCTGTTGTTGTTGATAAGCGGCCATAGCGGCCAGGGCATGCGGATGAGGAGGATGCGTGTGATTTCTATTTGCCGCCTGGCCACGACGTCCACGTGGCGTCGTCGTTGTTGTAGACGACGGCGTAGGCATGCCGGACGACGATGGTGCGCAGGTGTTCGACACTGAAGTGTCGCTTACCTATTCCCTATAAGGCTTGCAGTAGGAGTAACGGTGGTTCATGTGCTGGCTATAGCTTCCCGAATGAGAGAAGCGTTTTAGGCACTTGGAGCACTGAAATGGCTTCTCACCGCTATGCAGACGCTTGTGCTCCGTCAAATGATGCTTGTGCTTGAAGGCCTTTGGGCAATCCATACACTGGTAGGGTCGTTGACCTATACAAATAAAAAAAATAATTAAATTCTATCCAATTTGATACTCATTATTTTTAATCTTACCGGAATGCTCGTATTTGTGCCGCGCCAGAGAACTCTGCTTGGCAAAGGCCTTGTCGCATTGATCGCATAAAAATGGTAAATCTGCATCACCGGCATGTCCATGCGTTTCGGCTTTGGCTCGTTTTGGTTTTGGTGGCAACAGGCCTCCATAGTCATCCTCATGGGAGATACGCGAATCGTCATCGCGCCAGGAGCGCTTCTCTGAGCCACCCGGACTGAGGCTAGTGCCACGATAATCTGGCATTTTAATACTGTTCATTAGAGGATTTGGTGCAAACTCGCCGGGACGCATTTGGAAAAGTGCTTCCATGGGCAATTGTTGCATGGGTAACATGTAAGGTGGTAATCCGGGAAACGGATGTCCACTCTGCCGGGCTCTGGAACAATTCTGTGGCGGCAATTGTAATGGCGCTGTTGGCGTGGCATCCAGCATGGATGGAGGCGACGGTGGTGCGCCACGAAAATAGAGTGCCGCAGCAGCTGCAGCTGCTTGTGCCGAGGATTGATGCTGCTGCTGTTGTTGTTGTTGTTGCTGATGGTGCAAAGATGCTCCCGATGATGGAGACAACGAGGCTGGCGACATAGAAGCCGAGCTGGCAAATTTACGGCTAAGATTAATGGCCTCCTGGAAATCAAGGGAACCTGGCTGGCCAGCAGCCTGCTGTGGCGCCAGGCCATAAAGAGGCGATTGCTGTCCTTTTGGTGAGAGGGAATCACGTTTAACCGATAAATCCAATGGTTGATCCTCGCCAGCAGGACGGCTTATTGGACCACTAATATTCTCAGTGTTTGCAGCATTGTTGCTTGTACTATAACTTTGCATTTTACGTTCCCGGGAACGATTGTTCTGGAACCACACTTGAACAACACGTGGATCAAGCTGCAGACGAGCAGCTATGAGGCGGAACTCATCACGACTGGGACGGGCATTATGGGAATAATGTTGCTTAAGCTGTTGTTGTTGCTCTTCATTAATGGCCGTACGGACACGCACCTTTCTTCCGGCTTCGCCATTTTCGCTGCCATTAAAATCCTGACGTGTGTTAGCTTCCTGATCGTGTTCATCATCGACATCCCGGTCATCTTCATCTTCACTGGCTGAAGGTAGGACAAAGGAGTTTACCGATGCCTGCTGCTGCTGTTGTTGATGTTGTTGTTGTTGGTGATAGTGTTGCTCCAATTCCTCCTTGATTAATCCACAGAGTACCTTTTCATGCTGAACTAGCTCAGTGGGATGATTGAATTGCTTATCACAGCGACTGCAACGCAGTTCATTTGATGGCTCTGTGGGTGTAGCTGGTTCATCATTGCCACCATCCACCTCCAATGTGGGCTCTTCCTCTGGCGATCTGTCTTCTTCCTGCTCTTGTTTAATTGTCTTGGGGGAAGTTGAATCACTTTCCGGTATTGGTGTTGTTCCGCGACTGGCTTCTTGCTTTACTTCAATAGTTTTCTCCTCCTCCTCCACCCCCTCTTCTTTCTGAGTGGGCTCAACCAATGGCTCATCCTGCTCTTTGACGGTTACACTCTCATCTAAATCCATAACCAATTTTGGTTCATCAGGCGTTTCTTCCTCATCTTTGGTAGCTTCAAAGATTTCCAATTGTTCATGGTCGTGATCCTCAATCTGGTCATCCCTTTCTTCCATCTGATGTTGCTGCTGTTGTTGTTGTTGTTGCTGCTGTCCAGCTGCAGATAGTTCCAACAGTCTCTGTATACTATAGGGATGTGGCCCAAGGAAAGGAAATGCCAAGAGAGCTGCATTCATTGCCCCATAATTGGGATAGAAAGGAGCCGCTGGTCCATTAGCGCCTGCACTCTGACTCGGTGCATCGCCAGCAAAATAGATCATTGGATTTGGTAATGCTGGTGGTAATGTAGCCATTGCTGCGGATTGTTCAGTTAGTTTGGAACGCTTGCCGGACTGATGCCCTTGATCGCCAGTGCCACCACGTCCCGATCCGGAACCCTTTTCCAGTGTCTTTAGCATGGCACGATTGTTATTCAGTTTCAGACCCATGCTGATGCACTTTTTCGATGTCATATGGGAGGAGAAACTGCCCGAGTGAGAGAAACGTTTACCGCAGTTATCACAGCCGAAGGGCTTCTCGCCGGAATGGATGCGTACGTGCTCTTTTAGATGGTGTTTAAACTTGAATGCCTTCTCGCATTGACTACACTTAAATTTGCGCAATAGGGCGGACTCATCGTGACTGATCATATGACGCTGTAGACGATACACATTTGCAAAGGCCTTGTGACAGATTTGGCATTTCTGCAAAATAAAAGAATAATATATTGATTATTAAATTGATATCACATTTTGAGTTTGCAAATTCCCTCCTTCCATTAATTATCGATGACCATCAACCTATCACAATCGATATTGTTACAACAACAACCCTTCCCTTTTGTTTTCAAAATATATTCCACAATGACCACCATAAAGTAAAATCAAAAGGGGAGGAACACAAATTAACTGACATACCGAATACTCTATGTCAATGGAAATCTTCTTTTTCATCAACTTTTCGTTATCCCCTCGGAAGTGTTGTTGTTCTTTGATCATCTCTTTGAACTGCGTCGCAGCTAATAACAGTTTAGCAACTGAAGCAGCGTCGACTGCAGTAGCTGACATTGTTGTTGGATTTATGCGAATTCCGATTAATTTTTTGGGGCCAGAATCAACGCACAGGTAATAAAAATTGTTTAAAACAACAAATGTATTTATTTGTTTTAAATTTAATGTCTTTTTAATTTGTTTCAAGGCAAAACCAAATAGCAAGACCACAGCGACCAACGATTCATTTTTTTTCTGTGTGTGTGTGTGTTTCTTAAGTTTCTGCAGAGTCGTAAAAAATATGTGCTATTTTTTATTTCTTTCGTTATTTTGTTTTTTTTTTGTTGTGCTTTTTTTTATTAACAATTTAAAAACTTCAATCGAGAGCAAATCCGCGCACAACCCGACACAAATGCGAACGAAACGAAGGCGAAGTGAAAATGAAACAAGTGACACGCGAAGACGGGACAAAAGCAACGCGCGTTATGCCTCTCAAGTGCGACTGAGATGGCCATATAACGGTAATCGCGGTTGGTGGTAAAAAACGAAAGAAAACAAAAAAAGGTGATGGAAGGTGGAGTAAACCAATAACACAACAACAATAATATCACTAACGACAGCTACAAGCGCACAAGGTAAAAGACGTAAAGATAACAAGAAAGAATAAAAGAGATGATACCGTAAGTAAAAAGTAAATAAGAAAATTTGTATATAGATTTTTGATCCCCCACGTAAGGTATTTCTTTTGACATGCCCACTTTCTAACCTATAGACAAAAGAGATAAAAAATTTATATAATTGAACCCGAATATACCTTATGCATTCTCCTGCTAGAGGGTATATGTAACTTACCCACAGATTGAGGAGAATGCAAGCTGCGCTCAGCTGTAAATAAATTACAATTCTTAACTTCAATTGGAAAATTGCGACAAAGCGCCTATAAAAATCAAATGAAAATATCAACAAATGCCCACACTAGCCCTGTTCCTGTTCACCGTCAAAAGACTAAAGAAATAAACAAATAGAAAAACTCAAATCAAATCAAATGTTTCAACAGCTGATGCTAATCACAAAATTTTGTTGTTTGTGTTTGCCCACAAATTGAACGCATCAAGAAAGAAAGAAAAGGAAAAAAATAACGTGTAGGGGGAAAAAAAATGCAACTGGAAGAAAGGTGAACTCAAAATGAAAGGAAAAGCTGTCTGACGCCACATAAGATGAGAGGGCAAAGAAAGGAGATCTGCTTCTCCACTTAGCCGGTACGTTGAAAGATTTGCGGCACTTTGGCGGACATATGGCAACACGTGTTCGTCTCATCTGCCCCTTCCGCCCACAACCATTCAACTAGTAATTGTTTACTTGCAGCCGTTGAACTTTTACTCATCACTTTTCCCCTTGCTACTACCTCTCGAGCTTTTAAGACATTTTTTCAAAAGGCCTGCAGCAATATTTTTGTTTGTTTTAATTGTAATAAAAAGTTCATGACATTGTGAATAAAATTGTTATGAGGCAGCAGGTAGAAATGGTCAGTAAAATAGAATGCTAAATTCTGTGCACCGATATTTTTATACACTTTTTAAGTTGGTTAAAATATTTGGAAATTTGTATTTTAAATATTTTCTTTTTTATTATATTTCTACTCCTTTCTTTGTGATCTGCTTCTTTTCACTAATTACTAATAAATGCGTTAATTGTTTTTGCAAAGACAAATTTAACTTTGGACTTAGATATATGTACATACATATGTACATACATATGTATGTACATATGTACATATGCCTCCTCTGTCTCTATATACACATGAACAGTGCTTAGTCATTTACTTTGCATGAGTTTCAATTAATGTTCCTACAGTTGTTAGTCATTATTTCGACACCAAAACCAATTTACACTATATGAGATCACAATCAGTTGACGAATATCATCATCATCATCATTATCATCATCATCATGATGTCTAAAAACTATTGCCTTTAATTTCATCTAATTAGCTTGTACATTATTAACGTGACATTGTGTTTATTTATTTAACCATTCAAATAAGACACGGGAAGCTCCCTTAATTTGTTTATTTTGTAGCAAATTTTAGGCATACAAAATCGACATAGAAAATATTGGTTTTTCTTAATACAATTCGATTTTTTTTCTCACATTTTTCTTGTGTTTTAATTTTATGAGAGTGGAAATGGGTGAGCGCGAGTGAGTGCCTCCGTCTGCAGACATTTTGACTTGAACGGAAGAGCTTCCGGTTGCCTTTTTGTTATTTTACCTGTTCGAAGAGAATTGAAATGACTTCTCTAACGTCTTGGGAAAACGTTTGAACAGCCATTACACCTGAAAACGAGTTTGGTCTTGTTGAAAACAATATGGCTACCTGTTGAATTCATATAGAAAAACTGGTTATCGCCATGACTATCGCTTGCTCTCTCTTACCACCACAGTGCTATACTTATACAACTTGCACTCGCACATTATCGCCCTCACTCTCTCTCTCTCTCTGTCTCTTTCACTCTTTCTAGATAGCGTGGTTCTGCTTAATCAGGTTGTCTGTCTGTCTGTCTGTCTGTCTGTCGCTCGGTCGGTCGGTCGTTTGTAAACCGCAAGTGATACGCCTACCTCCAGAGCTAAAAGTAACGCAGTTCTACAAAATACAACAAATCTACAAGTAATACAATGAACACGCTTTGTTGTCCCCTGTTGTCATCGTCGTCGACGTCGACGTCTCGTTATCAATTAAATGTAAAAAGCAAAAATGGCAGCCGCTTACACAAAGGTAATCCAGACTTAACTCTGACGTGGTGCTTTTATACCCTATAACCTTAAGGCTTAAAGGTATATTAAGAGAGTTGAAATGCATCTAATAGTTTAAAATTAATTATAGAATTATAAATAGTTTCTTAATTGGTTATATTCAAACTAAAAAAACCGATGTGCGTCACTCAAAGTACCTTTGACCGCTAGGTGGAAGTTTTTTTTTAATGTTACTAGGTAATTTTAAGTCGGTAAATGTTAAATTTTTTTTATAAATAATTTTGATGCGTCAGCTCTGTGGATTCTTATGCGTTTTTATGATTATATTATTATTTTTATTGTTGTTGTTGTTGTTGGTGTGCTGTGGAGAGCGGGCGAACGGAAATGCCAATTGAAGCTACCTTTAATAATAATGTTCGCCATGAAGATGCTTTTTATACAGGGGTTGGCACTGACTGAAACTGATGAAACGGGACTGACTCAAGTGGGGGCACTGGCACTTGACTAAAACCTGAATGCACACACATACATATAAATACAAACACACACACAGGCAGACAGATACAGAAATCTCATGCCACATTGATTGATTTTACAAAATGAAATTTCATTAAATTCTACCCAGATACAGACACACACACACACACACTCATATAAGTATATTTCTAAATTAAAGTGGAACTGATTAGTAAAGTTCATTTTCTGCACAAGGTACAGTTCAACCTCTTATGCCGAATGGAAACACGTGTGCCCACTAATGGCATCTCATTCTATTAGCTTTAAAGATGATTTTCAAAAAAATATATATATAATTTTTTTTTGGAATATTTACAATGATGTCACTGATAAGATGGACATTGTCTTAATCAATCCTATACATAATGATGGTAGCGCGTGTGGGTTAGTAAACAACATTTATTCAGGGGCGAAATTTATTAAGAAACTATTTTTAAATATAAAAGAATAATTGATAAAAATTAAACCTAATATATTTCCATACAATTTACTGCAATATTTAATCAGTTTTCATATTCTTTTATAAACGAAAACAAAAATGTATAACAATAAAGCAGACATAGTTGAAAATGTATTATAAATTTCCCAATGGACAAATCCGCCCCTGCCTGAGGTGAAAGTGCCCAGCGGGGCGTACCTTATCAACTAGAATTCTTATCTATAATACAAGTACCGTGTAAAAACAATGTACACAAACAAAAAAAAAGTCTCAAAATAAAGCCGGAAATTTCGGATGATCGGATGATAGTGTTAAGATGCATTAGACCACACACATACACTCAAATATCTATGTATATATATATCATCATCATTATGTTGGACAGGTTCTTCAAAGCGCAAATCAAACTAAATGCTGTTGACACACTTTGAGGAGTGAGTGAGAGAGACAGAGAGAGAGAGAGAAAGATACATTGTGGTCCAGCTAAAAGCAAAGTCCGGCCATAGTTAATTGCAGGCGACAAGCCTTTTTGGCTATAATTATAACGCAACGTAGGTGGGCGCCACTATGCAAAAGAGACGACAAGGCCCACTAATAGACAAATCAAATGAAAAGCAAAAAACATACATACATCGTATATATATCTATATATCTTGACATAGAGTCTGGCTAATTTGTGAACGTATTTCATTATTATTTTATATATATATATTTTTTTTTGTTCGTACATTTTCAGAATTTGCTTTATGCATTGAGTGACATGGGAATTTGGTCATAATAGCGTGCATAATTGGCTGTAAAGGGAGATTGGGCTTTTAAGTTTGACATTGTTGTTATTTGTGACAAAATACCAATGTCGACTGCCAGCTACTATATACATATGTATATATGTATAGATATATATATATAAAAAACGCACCTGTCGCCTTATGAAATACGTAAACAAAAATAACAGCAAACGACATGCTTTGCTGTTTTTTTTTTTTGTCTTTTCTCCCTCTTTTTATTTTTTGAGGTCAGCTAAACACAAAAATTATTAACGACGCCACAAAGAAATTTTTTTGAAGCAAAAAAAATTAAAAAAACCCAAGAAAAAAATGCAAGAAATACTATGGAAAATTAAATAAAATGTCTAACTGCTTTATAGCAACTGCGACCCAATTTCTAGCTTATCTCACAAATTCTATTTATTATATATATGTATGTACATACATGTATATATATTTATGATTTATATATATATATATATTTTCAATCTGAAAGCAATGAATGAATTGACGTAGTGACTACCTACTCGAAAGGCAAAAAAAAAAAACTAATTGTACTACCTACTAAATCAGCACACGTTTTGTTTTAGTTCATTTGGGGTTATCTTTTGAAAACTAGTAGTTAGTAAGTCAACATGGAAAGTTGTTATTGGAAATCAGGGTTTCTGAACCCCCCCAAAAAAAATTGATAAGGTACATAGAAGAGTCCGACTTTTGATAGAACTAGTTTTTGTATTTATATAAATATATTTGCAAATGATTTGTGTTATACTCTTGCCGAAAAAAAATTAATTAATAGATTAAAGAAATTTTCATTTTATAAATAATATATATTGCTGATCAGTTTGCCAGTTTTTTTAATTAACTTTTACTGAAAACTAAAGATCATAATTTAAAGTTTCTTAGTCAATAATGGCAATCTGATTATAATATATAAAAAAGAATCTATTATATTTTAATCGCTAGGGTATTAAAACTTTAGCAAGAATTTTGTTTGAACTTTTTTGGATTTTCCAAACAATTTATTTTTCGCTATTAAAAAGTTCAATAACATTCGAAATGAAGTGTCTCTATTATTTATGCCAAGTCTCCAGGGCCCAAGACATTTGCGCACTTGTCTCTCTCTCTTTATATATATATATATATAGTACATATAGTATAGTATATATATAAAGATTTCTTAACAGTCAAAAATGAATTGATTAACATTTTAAACAGGGAAATACTTTTAAGTCTTGTGCGGTTTTGTGGCATTTATGACTGCCGGCATTTTTCAATATTTTATTTCCAAAGATTTACACAAAAACCAAAAAGTATATGGGAAATTCATTTTTCCTGCCTGCCTATCTGCCCGCCCGCCTCTCTGCCAGCCAACGAACGACAAATCAAATTTAATTGTTTATAAATAAAACGTTTTGCCCAATCACGACCGTACCATGTGAGGTGTGAGACAGGGGAAATGCTTTTCTTTCATTTTCATTTGAATTTACCCCCCCATCTGCCATGCAAAATTAGTTGCGTATTAGGAAAACATAAATAAGAAAAGACGCCGCCGCTAAATAAATTAAATTTATCACTTTTGATAAAAGCAGATTGAGGAAATTAACGAAACGTGTCGCCGGACAGTGGTAAAATTATGATATGTTCTAATTTTTTTGGCAATAGTGTTCTACTAAATATTTAGTTGTTGTTGCTACCTTTTCTTTTTTTGTTTTCTCTGTTTCTTTTTTTTTTTTATATACAAATTACCATTTCTCATTAAACATATCAAGTAACAACCACACAATAAACGTCAAAAGGAAAAACCCACGGGACTTGCAACTCAACTAAAGACATAGATCCCCTCAGAGTCAAGGGAAATATCTTGTGGAATTTCCATGTGAAAAACTGTCTAAGACTTGAGAGAAAAAAGGGAGGCAGGGGGCACACACGAACATGAAAATAATTTATGGTGTGCACGGTGAAAGTTGATATAAATCTCAGGAGTAACTTAAAATTATTCAAAAAAGACCAAAAGAAAGGAAGAAAAAGAAGCAAAGAACAGCAACAAAGACAAAGAATAGAAGTTTAAATTGAAGTAGAAATATATATAGTCTTGACATGTGTTTGTTTTTTTTTTTTTTTATAAAAGAAGGAAACCTGCAGGTGTAGGTTTTTATTAAGGATGTTGTGAGAGGATGTTACAGGAACAGGAACTTCTAATGATGATGATAATGATAATGAAGTGTGTACAATGAATGATTCTATAAAAATGTAAAAATAAATGTTTATGCCTAAAAAAGCAAAGCAACAAACAAATTAAAATACATACTTAATATGTATATTTATTTCTATAATATAAAATATTAAATTATTATACCCATATTTGAAAATGTCCTTTCATTTTCATAGGAAAATTACTCTAATAATTATAATAATTTGTTTTCATATAAGTAACCTAATAAATAATAAAACTAATAAAAAAAATACATTTTCAATAATATACAAAAAATATATATATGTATGTCTGTATGCATTTTTTTCGGCCTTTAATAATTTATGTAAAACAAAGTTTCGTTTATTTAATTTGTTTGCTTTAATTGCAAATAATTTTTAAACTTTTAAACGAGCGAGCGGGGTCAGTAAAGGGTTTGACCTTACAACCGAATGTCCGCAGAAATACATAAAAATACATTTAAAAGTGGTAAACGGGTGTGAGAGAGAGAGACAGAGAGAAAGACAAAGAGGAATGGAAAAAAGAACCGAAAAAAAAGGACTCAACGGCAGCGAGTGGAGTAAATAAATTGCTATTAATTTTTCACTGCAAGCTCGTCAAGTGGCGCCGAGACGAGATGATGGCGACAATTGAGAGGATGGGGCAGTACAGGACAGGAGTCAGACTCGTACCCGGTTGGGAGTATAGTACACCTAAAGTGCATATAATTTTTCAATTTGAATTGTCCACGCCCCAGACATGGTAACATTTTGTGGTGGCCCAAAAAGGTGGCAACTTTTGATGCTGAATGCTGAACTACTCTTTCCATTCACCATTTTCCCCAAATGAATTGTGGCCGCAAAAGTTGCGAGCATGTGTGTGTGTGTGTGTGTGTGTGTGTGTGTGTGTGTGTGTGTGTGTGTGTGTGCAGTTAAGCAAATATTTAATTGCTGCACTTTTTCTGGCACTCTGTTGTTATTGTTGAAAGTTTGCCAGGGTTTACTCTAACCCCTCCTTTCATAGCTTGGCTTCGGCTCAACATTTGAGTTTGACCAATAATTTATGTCCAGCCATTTGCCCAGCAATTACAGTCCAACTCTCTCGCTCTAGCTCATTCTGTTTCTCTCTCTCTCGCTTTGTCTCTCCTTTTTTCTCTCGCTGTCTGTTAATGATGTTGACCTTAACGACAAAAAATGTTAAATGTTAAATCAACCAATGTTGATTTTCAATTCCGAATCCTGTCAACGTCCTGCGGCCAATTTTAATGCCATTTCAATAATAATATTTTCAGTGGAAAAGTCATTGCCTACTTTTATGCGTTTTGCTCCCTTGATTTCCATAATGAGCAATTTGTTTCCATATTTTGTTGTTGTTGTTGTTATTATTATTATTGTTGTTGCAGCATAATTAATTGTTTTCACACATAATAATTTAATATGGCCCCGTATACACGTGTAAATCCAATGGCCAACAATATTAAATAAATGCAATGTGCCACATCAATTATAATTGTTAGTGCCACACGATGAGGCAAAGGGAAAAGAGGTGTGGATAGAGTATACCAATCTATATATGTATATATGACTGTTGCCATTTTGTTTAAACGTCATTAACAAAGCCGTAAATTATATGTCGAAGCCTTTTGCTTTGCTCTTGCACCAACTGGTCCCAGTTGCAACAATTTATCAGAGTTGCAGCAACAGAAAGAAAATGCTAATGTGACAGTGTGAGTGAGGATTGTTTCAGTGTGTGTGTGGGTGATGCAACGAGGTCATTCACAAAAAAACAGAGTTGGCCCAACTTTATTAACTTTTCCCAAGCGTTTTGGCCCTTCATGACAGCTTAGGTAAATATTAATAACGTGAAAAAGTCAGAAAAAAAGGAAATAAAACAAAAAAGGCTAAAAAAAAGAAGGGCAAACCAGAAACAGTAGAAATCAGATATATAAGAATTGAAAATGAATATTATACTTAAATTTTTAAACCAAAGATATTAAGAGAATTTGCATATTTTAATAAAAATATTTATAAAAATATAAATTCTTATTAAAGTTTTAGCTTTAACAAGATTAGTTAATTGTTAAAAACTTGTAAAATATTTGTTTTAGTTTAAAGTTTTATATAAAATCATTAGAAGCTTATAAAATAGTTGGAAAATTGATATAAAGAAAAGGTTTTGTTTCAAGAAAACACTAAAACGGAGTTGAAGGTATGTTTAAAAATATTTAAATAAAAGAGAAAATATATATATATATATATAAAATACCTAAAGCATACTTGGCTAATATCTATTAAAAATTTTCTACCTATTTGTAGGATTCCATCTTTGGGAATGACTACTGTATATCAAAGCTACTTTATGATTGGATGTATATGAGTTTTTAGAGCTTTTTCATTTTGACTGTCTGTACTTAGGACACTATATACATACATACATACTTGAATGTAGATATGTATATATGTTCATCTAAAGGTAACAACAAAAAAGAGCAAAGAAAGGAAAAAATTTCCCATATCGTGTACAACACGAGAAAAAAAAAACTAACCATATGAATTTATGACCAATGCTTGATTCAGAAGATCGGGGGGAATGTGCGGTAAAATACTCCCCAAAAAAAATGCAACAAAATTATAATTTATGTGGCTTTAATAGCCGTTGGGTGCCACTCACACATGCACACACAAACACATACTTACATAGGTGTGTACCTATCTATGTATGTAAGTATGGGTGTGCCTATGTGTTATGCTTATCGCCTGAAGACTGAAGGCAGACCAGTTCGTTTTTTATGATTTTGTTAAAGGAAAAGAAAAACTTTTTGCCCAGTGTAAGACAGAGAACGAAATAGGAAAATAGAGCAGGAGAAATATATACATATATATATAGAGAGAGAGAGAGAGGGAGAGAGAAGGAGTGGAGAGGGTGGAGAGGTCTTATCAGTTCTCTGCCTGTAGCAACATTTATTTTAATGCCTTATCACACTGGCATGGCCGGTCTACTAGGCCTACATAGTCGTTAAGATGAAGACGAAGAATAACAAAAACAACAAAAACAACAACTGCACAATTGGGAGTTATGAGTGTGTGACTGACAGACGCACACACACACACACACATATATGTACCTATGTATGTACTTTGGTCTCCAATACACAGACTCTCATATTTTATGATAGGTCGTTGGTTAGACCTCATTCTCCCTTGCTCTTTTACTTCCCAGATAATACAGTATATATGTATGTATATAAGTGTGTATGTGTGTGTGTCGCGTCATCGGAGGCCATGCGGGAATATTTTTCTGTTTTCTTTTTTTTTTTTTTACCATTTTTCTTAGTTTTGGGTAAACGCCTACGTTTTATTTTATGCCCATTTCTTATTTCTCTGTATTTGTTTTTATTATGACGGTGTTGCTTATCAAAGTTCGTTGTTGTTGCTGATAAAAACAATACAACAACTACAAGAAGAATGAAAAAAAAACCCCAAAACAACAACAACTAAATCTTTAAGTTTTAAAAAGAAGAAAAAACACACATTAAATTAATGTCTCGAAGTGAAAATACCCAAAGGAAAGTAGAATGAGAGTTTTCTAAACTAAAAACAATTTTTGAATTGCTTTCAATTTTACATACATAATTAATTTTATATAAAAATAAAATCATTAAACTCCACTTTAATAACATAAATTGTATTTTAAATATTTATTTGTATTTAAAATTTGTTCAATTTTATGGCCAAATGAATATACTTTTTTTTAACTATTGGATATCTAGGGTAACTGAAAACCATTGAGTAAAAAAAACCTCAAGTGTTTCAGATAATATTTTGTATATACTTAGTATTCAAAGGCTTTGAGGCCTTTTAAATTACATACATACATACATTGTATGTATGTAAGTATATATATAAATACATATTCTCTAAGTCGGTAATGCAGGGGGAATTTTATTTTTATTTTGTTATCGTATTCTTCAATTATTTTCTCATTTATTATTTTTATATAAATATTTTGTTGTTTTTTTTTCTACTTCTTTTTCCACGATTTGTCAACAGGAAATAACAGGGTATATACATATGTATGTACATATATTTGTATGTAAAAGCACTTGGCATTTTTTTTTATTTTTTTATAAAATTTGTGCTCTTGGCACTTTGACTTCGGTCTTCGTTCTTCTTATCCCATTATCGTTTCTGGTTTCTCGCTAAATCCAACAAAACAAAGCCACGCCATTGTATGCCTACCATATATGTATATATATATTCATATTCATGTGTGAGTGTACAAAGATCATAAGTTTTACTCTCACTTTGTTTTTTGATCGCTTGCCACAAAGTAGAAGTTGTTCTTTGATTGCCCACGGCATGAGTAATGGCGGCTTGAACTTTAACACGAAAGGCTATACATAAAGTGAACATCCATTGTATATATACATACATACATATATATATATATATATACATATATAGATTTGTGGTATTTTATCAGCAACAGGAATGGTGTACACTCACATCTTATACAGTGTGTGAATGGCGCCAGAGAATATTGAGATTATAATTTATGGATACGAATATGAAAAAAGAATTGGACATTGACTTCAAGTATATTGAAACCCCTTTGGGATAGAGCTGTTTTGGAATTTGTTTGAAAATCTTGGTTCTATAATAGATTCTTTAACTCACCTGAGTAACATTTTGTGTAACAGGTTGGCCACTTGGCGAATGGATCAGTTCATGTTGTTCCAATTGTTCGCGCGTGGAAAAGGCAGCCGTGCATTGCATACATGGATAGGTAGAATTTATATCACCTGTTGTTGAACCTGGACTGGATGTTGATCTTGGTGCACTTAGATCTAAATCATAGGCTGAATTGCTACCAACACTACTATTACTGCCAGGTAATTGTGGTGGCAATAATTGTTGTTGTTGTTGTCCTTGATGTTGCTGCTGTTGATGTTGGTGTTGGTGATGATGCTGCTGCTGTTGGTGATGATGATGATGATGATGATGATGATTCGGTGAGCTTGAGGTGCTGGCCGAACGTGCCGATTGCATGGCCAATGCAGCTGCTGCCATAAATTGGGCATGCAAATTTGTTGGGGCATGTGATAGATGGGCAAATAGATCGCTTGTTGGACCTTGAGTTGAGCCTGAACCTGATCCTGGTGAGCACATTGGTGAATGTTTTTCATTATTGTTATTATTATTATTGTTGTTGTTGTGATTTTTAATCAATTCACTATTGTTGTTGTTGTTGTTGTTGTTATTATTGCTAACTGTCGGCGATTTGGCATAGCGACGACTACTGCCACTCAAATTACTTTGCTCATCTTCAGCATCGCTTTCAGGTTGAACGGCGCCAGTTCCCCGATTTGGTTCAAAATTAAGCTTGTCATGGGGATGTTCACTGGCAATATGTTCACTGAGCGTCTAAAAAGGGGGAGAAAGAGAGAGAGAGAGAGAGTTTCGGAATGATAAATGATGTCAGTACAATTAAAAAACATATTTAATAAGATGGCAAAAAAAATAAATCAAAAAAAAATTACAAAACTAAAAAGAAACAAAATCAAAGATAAAATAAAATTACCTGAAACTCTGTAAAACGCTTGTGACACTGCGTACATTTGACCAAATAGTCATCAACAGCTCCTGCTCCACGCTGGACATGTTCGGTATTGCTGACTGGATTATTGGATTTGTTATGTGTCTGATGATGATGCAAACTGGAGGCCAAAGAGGGAACTGTTAAAAAAAAAAAAAAGAAGAGAGGAAATTGGTAAAATTAACTGCCAGATCGTTAAAACCGATAAAGAAGAAACGAAAACGTCTTCTCTACCCTCGAAGATCAACTTAATTTCGTGGCAAATCAACTCTGCAGGCCTTCACGCAACGTTTCCACGTAAAAGACGATGATCTCATGCGCCAATCAAAAACAGAAAATAATACAAAAAAAAAAAAAAGTAAAGAGTGGAGAACTGGTTTTCACACACACACACACACACACACACACGGGACACACACACGTATGGAGAATGAGGAACATATTCAAGTAAAAAGGCAGCGACCGAACGGTTGAAGAGTCGTCGGGACTTAATCAGTTTAAAAAAGCGTTCAAGCATGCTAAAAGGGAGAACATGTGAGTGAGCGAACCACAAAAAAAAAAAAATAAAAATAAAAAAAAAAAAGTATCTTGAAGATTGCTTTGTTCAACGATGGCGATGCCGAGGGTCAGCCAATTGCCTACACACACTGTCTCAGTTATAAGTAAATAACTGGATGAGTGTGAGACTCTGTATGTATGTGTATGTGTGTGTGTGTGTGTGGCAGGCACTTGGTAAGTAAATAAGCAAGACAACTTTGTATCATCAGTGACTGGCAATCGGAATTGAAATTGGAATGGGCTTGTAAGGTAGACAAGTTTTCTTGTCTTTACAAAATGGAGTTTCATCGTATCTATACAATGCAATGTCTTTGTTGTTATTGTTGTTACTGTTGGTCTCAGCTATTTGATCGCTACCTTAATTTAAGCCAATTAACCGCACCGAGAACAACAGACGGCAATATATACGGGCAGTAAGCAACAGAGGATGACGACTCCTCAATTAATGTACCTTCTTCTCTCTTTTATTTTTTATTATTATTATTATTTTTTCGCCAGAAGTTGTACAAGTTGTATCTAGGGGTATACATGTGAGAGGAGCAAGGGGAGGGGTTAGGCAATCAAGTGCAATTTACACAAAGTTCGTTGTACGTTTCATTTTCACTTTCGTTTTTGTTTTTTTTTTTTTTTATTTATTGATATCACAATTTTTAATTGATTTTGATACATTTTGATTTGCAATGTGCGTCTAGGATGCGGGTCATATATAAGTAAAATGAGGTAGAAACATTAAAACTTATAAATTTTGAAACATTTAATTAGGAAATACATTTAAATTTGTTACCATCCACCCACTAATAGTTCTAATTAGACACTAGAGTGTACAGCTTTTATGCTCCTTCATTTAAAAATCCATTAAAATTAATCATAAACTAACAGCTGACAAACCTATAAAATTTACTATATATATCGACACTATATTTGCTCCCTTTCTTATTTCGGTTAATAATTTATCAAAATTTATTTCTTGCTGGCTTTTTAATGACATTTTTATTAAACGAATCTCTTGTATCTGTTGCAGAGGCAAAAAAACCATTGGCTCATCTTAATCATCTTAATAAAATATGCAAGTTGTAAAAAACAGAAGAAAAGTAAAAAAAAACAAAAAATACAACAGAATTTTATGGGCTTTTTCATCAGCATAATGTCAGAGCATAATGGCCAAACGATCCCGTGGTGAATGAGTGAATGAGTGAGTGAGTGTTTCAGACATTCGACACTCAACAAGTGTGTCACCAGCTCATTTAGTTCAATCAATTTTTCATAACAGAAATTATTAACGCAATCGGTGGGTGAAAATGCCAAACAACAACTGAGAATAACCGAATCATTTGTTGTTGTTGTTGTTTTAACACTTTTAAACGTAAGCAAACGGTATTGAAATATTGAGTGTGTCCCGCAAATTAATATCAATTTATATGACAACAACAACAATAACAACAAAAGAAATGAAAAGGAATTTTTTCTGGTATTTTTTTTTCCTCTTTTTTTTTTTTTATTTTTTGATAGCCTACTGATAAATGTTTTCTGTTTTATGTTCAACTATTTTGTGCTTAACGCAGACCAATTGAAGTTGATTGATAGTGTAGAAAGATGAAAATGTTGCAAAGAACTTGGAAATTTCTTACAGAGACAGTCTAGACAATATAGTGGAATATTCGGCAGAGTTGCAAAGGTCTACTATAAAATAGAAAATAGGATTCAATACCATAAAAAGTGGTGGAAAAAATTTTCCATTTGAAACCCATTCAAAAAGAAGTAGAAAACTATGAAAACTGCAAAGTTTGAACTGAGAATTTATTGGATTTATGATAAAAGAAGAAAATATTGATATAAAATAATAAAAATCAAAACTAGTTCTTATAAAAAATTATTATAAGCGATAATTTTTCTTATAGGTTCAATTACTAATTTATTAAGTTTTTATTTAGTTTATTTTTATGAATGAACTTTTTAATAAATTTCTAGTCAAAGGTTTTATATATTATTATTGGTTTTAGTTTTTAACTTTAAATATTATGGAAACTTAACAATTTATATACATATGTATACAAATGTAAATCCATCAACATACTTTCAATACCCTATAAAAATGTCAGTTTAATTGGCTTATAAAAAACCGCACAAACAATTTGACAAAATTTAAGGGCAGACTCTGTAAATGAAATGCTTTGACAGACAAAAAAAACGAAATCACTAAAGAAAAATATATATAAATATATATATATATACATGATAGTATATATCTGCACTACCACAAACAATTTATGGCTAGCCACACGTTTGCCAAAATGCCATGAAATTAAAAGAAAGAAAAAGACAAAAAAAAAAAAAACAACAATAAAATTAACAATGAGTTTTATATTTCTCAACTCTTGGAGCATTCGAATTGATGTCAATGTTTGGTTCACCTGTGCTGAGGTATAACACGCGCAGTTAAAAATAGCAAACTAAATGATAGAGGGGAAATAAGGGGCAGGTGGTATAGAAATATAGATACATATATACATATACTTATATAAAAATAATATATGTATATATATTATAAATAATATCATAGAGGGAATCAATAAAAAATACATTTGTATCTATATCTGTGTCTGTGTCTAACTGTATCTGTATTTTGTTGCGCCCACTAATTTTATGTGCCTTTTTATTGCCAGCTTTTATTAGCCAGACATTTTTCAACTAAGCTCGGTTAATGCAAATTTATTTATTTTCTTTCATTTGATTTTCTTCCACTCTTTGTTTTTCTTGCTTTTTTTGTATTTTTGTTGTGTTGTGAAAATAATTTTCATGCTTTAATTTATGAGACACTGTGGCAGTTTTGTATTTTAAATTTTACCTGGGAAAGACAGACGAAAAAAAACGGAAAAAAAACTTTTGCTACATTTTTCATCTCATTTAAATGTCAAATTTTAAAGTGTTTTTAATATTTCAATGACAGCCGCTTGTCAAACAAAAAGAAAAAGAAACTAAACCAAATGAAATGTAAACCCATGACAATTTTTTTAAAGACTTGTACTTGTGGTGACCGATGGACAGGTGAAAATCGTAGAAGATATATTGAATATTTTCAAGTCTAATTGTTTAAAAATTGCTGACGTAGTTGAAGGCAGACAAATGGTGGACAGGTGGCGGCGCCTCAACTTCAGCTGGGACTTTTCATATCTATGAGACAGTGTATGTCCCTGTGGGTGTGTGTGTGTGTGTGTTTTTTTTCTCTGTGCGTGTGTGTAAATATACATAAATTTTAACACTTAATTATAAACAGACGAGTCAACTTATTATTGCCAATGCCTGATGCAGTCATTTTGCAGTTAGTGACGTGTTTTTAGCATATTTATTAAATAAATTTTCATAAAATTAGCTGCAAATGAATCGAGTATCTACTCGTACGTACAATGTTAGCTAATTGCCATGAAAAATGACACTCTCAATATGCGCTTAAATAATATTTCTATATACACAAACATACAAATGCAATGTATTTTCATATATATGTATGCCTGTAAATGAAAACCTGTGGGAAGGCCACAATCATTTGTTTAGGTGTGAAAATTTGTTGAATATAATTCATACATACATACATACATATATGAATATTCATTGATTAAATCGCTTCAAATTTCGTACGTGCGAAAGTTTATATTAATCGCAATTTTTTTGAAGAAATTTTTACAGTTTTGTTTTTACTTCTTCTATATTTTCGGTATTTATGTTTTCTCCCATTACCATTCCCTTTGCGCTTTTTCCTTTTTTTTTCCTGTTTTGTGCTCTTTTGTGATTTGATTTTTCTGTTTCTGAGACCATCTCAAGTGGCACTTAGCGGGGGAGGTGTATCATTGAGGGGGACAGAGAGAGAAGCATGTGAAAAACATATGTATGGAATGTTAATAATAATAATCGTTCATCGCTCTAAATTTGGACTTTGAGATGGCCTTGATTAATCGTGCGTGATTCTATGTTTAATAACATGTAAAACTATATTTTAAAATAGTTTTAAAATAGATCAAATTTCGGAAATATTAAAGTTTATTGCTTTCTAAATTTTGTTGAGTGAAGCTTGACTGGCGAATTAATTATTTTTTTTGTTTTAGAATTTTTAAGTTCTTTATCTTATCACAAATAAGGAAAGAAATTTAATATAAATATCGTTTCAGAATGACAATTTTTACATTATTAGAATAGATTTCTTTATTTCTTAATTGGTTTTTTTTAATTGTTTAAATTTATGCCATTTAAAATAACAAAAAGAAGAGGATTTTACTTGGGGAAACGATGAAATTAAATTTGGTTTGAATTTTTAAGAAATATATAGTATTATTTATAGTTCTAAACCACTTCTCATATATCTGTTTCATGCAAATTTAGTATATAAATTATATATAAATTTAAATTCATTCACGCAACCATCTCTATATTTGTTATAACGCTCTCCCTTACTCCCTTCCTCTGTCTGCTCCTCTGTTTCTATGTGTATCTGTCCCTGCGATACTTAAAAAGGGACCTACAACACGTTGCACCTTGATGTAGCATTGGCATAGGATGAAACGTAAGTAAATGGACGCCAAGGTGCCTTTTTTTCGATGCCCTCTCAAGTGGCTATGTCGATGCCAAAGGTGCAGCCAGACTCAATCTATAAATATACTAAAGGCTGTGTGGCAGGCAGAAAGGCAGGCAAGGCAGGCAAAAAAAAAATACATATATATATATATATAACAAAACTGAAGAAAAGGGAGCTCCTCTGTTGAGCATCGTTTTTCGTTGCTTTTGCCCTTTAGTTTTATTTATTTGTACAGCCAAGCAAAGAAGCGCATTGCTAAACCAAAAGGCTGTGGCCCATGTTCCACACGTTTATTTTATTTGTAGCATTTTGCTTTGCTGAGTGTGAAATTTTAATAGCCCACCGAGCCATGCACCACCACACCACACCACATACATACATATATGTATATGTATATGCCCCGCCATCTCATGTCCGTCGTCATCCTCATCGTCATCTCCTGCCGCGTCAAATCTAGGCATATTGGTGGTATGTGTGTCCTCAGAGTGTGAAGCATATGTGGAACTGTGTATAGAATATTTTCAAACTATTTTTGTTTGATTTACCTTGAAAAAATAAGATTGCAGATTGCAGTTTGTAAATTGAGCAGATTGCAGCCAGATCTTGTCAGCGTGGGCGTTTTTAAATCGGTTTTAAGGTAGACATTTGGACAAAGGACAACTTTAGCACTTAGCAAAATACGTTAAACAGAATTTATAATATAAAAATATAATATCAGAAATGCTTTTCAATTTTCGATTAGATTTGTTTGACACTTTTTACTTTTCTTTTTGCCATTTCTATGAGTCACTTGATCCAGACTCAATAAAAACATATTGAGTAATTTATGATTCATTGTTTTGTCTCTTTAAGTTGACTCATTTGATTTAAATTAAGAATTACAATTTTCAGTAACACTCTAAAATAAAAAATAAAACTCTTCTGTTAAAAAACTTAACACACAATATCGCCTCTGTATGTCTACAAATTATTGTTAAGCCTTTTGTTAAATCGAAATATAAGCAAAGTTCAGCTTAACCAGGCTAATTGATATTCACCAGCATAAATTTTGCCATAAAAAAAGAAAAGAAAAGATTTCAAAAATAAAACTGAACTGAATTGAAACTCAATCGAAACTTTTTCTGCAACATTGCGAATACAATGTGAATACTCTCCCTCTCCATCTCTCTCTTTCCCTGTTGCCTTGCCTATTTTTGTTTATTTAAAACTTTTAACAATTATTGTGCAATTGTGCGAAATTTATTGCAATTGAACGGCAATCAGAAGAGAAGTTACATCACCACCCTTGCACCAATCCCTCTCCAAAACAGTTAACAAAAAATCGTTTACATGTTAAATTGTATGCCTGCCTGGCTCCTCCATCCTGCAATACAAAGGTAAGGTAAGGGGGAGGGAGGAGGATATTGTATGGATGGAGCAATTCTCTCCACAACGATTCCCATTCTATTTGCCAGCTGCAATTTCGTCTGCCCTTTGGCTACACCTTGTTTTATTTTTCTTGTTGAAGGGTTTGAGTATATAGGAGGAGTAGGAGGAGGAGGAGGAGAAGAGGGTGAAAGAGGTAACTGGTCCTCGCTTTGTTTGTGCCGATTTTTTGGCACTTTTTTATTTGATTTTTTTCTTTTTTTTTTTTGGTTGTCTTGTTGTGTGGCCGGTATTAAATAAATAAGAACAAATAAAAAAAACCATACAAAAAAATTGTATAACAGAAGCAACGCCATCTTTTTTTTCTTGTCGGTTTTTTTTTTTTGTTATTTTTTTTCCAGGAGTGGAGGATTGCGCCACATTCCATGCAATTTTCACTTTACAACTGTTTCAAAGTTATCTTTGTTACAATTGCATGAGTATGTGTGTTTGTGTGTGTATTTGTGTGTGTGGCAAAAAAGAGAGCAGCAAAAAATATTGGCAAACAATTTACTTTTTAAACAAAACGCGAAATAAAAGTAAAAAAGCTGGTACAAAAAAATTATTTGCCCAAAGCTGAAGCTGCTACTGTTGATGCCACTGCCACTGGGGCAGGTTGAATGTAAATATCAAAGAGATTCTCTGTGCCTCTTGCCATTGGACTTGCCATTGATTTATTGTCTCTGGCTATTGTTCGTGGGCCAGAAGATGCCATTTCAATTGAAAATAAGCATTTAAAAAGTACAAAAATTATTTTCCAGAAAGGTAAAACCATTTTTTTTTTTTATCGTTTACCCTAGAAAATCTGTTTGCTTAGTCGTGAGAGAGTGAAAATTAATCATTTTTGCTTGCCAGTTGCAAATAGTTGAACGAAAAGTTTGCTTAATTTCAATGGGCTAACACTCCTGTCTATCTATCTATCTATCTCTCTCTTCTGCTCTGTGTGTTTGTGTCTGTGTGTGTGTGTTTTGGTGTCAACTGAAGAAACAGGACTATCAGTAGGATGAGATATAAATGGCAGCACCGACAGCACCAGCATATAAAACTGACATTCACTGACATGGCACACAAAATGATTAATTAGTTAGGGGTAGAAAGATATATATATACATATATTTCAGCTGGTCGAATAGATAAATGATAGAGAGACCAAGTATCGGAATAGTAGAAATTATACTCTAAGGATTTGTTTGGTTAATCAAAAAACAAAAAAAAAAAAAGAAAAAGGCAACTTCAAGTTAAATTTAGTGAACTTGAAACTATTAAATTATTGAAATTAATAACTATTAAAAGTAATACAAGATTATTTCTAATTTATCTTAGTTAAAGTTGTGTAAAAGATGTTTAATGGCAGAAAGGCGCTTAGCAAGTTTTTTTGGCGGCCAACGTGGGGCTTATAGTAAGTGTAAACACGAGGTAAAAAAGAGCGATAAATACAAAAAGTAAAAGTTCAACTCGTTGTAGGTTTTTTTCTTAAACATAAAAAATTGAAAGATAAGTTTCATAAATTAAATGAAAATTTCTAATTATTTGCTTTACAAAAATCATGTTTCAAATGTTTTATTTGTTGACAATGTAAAATTATTTGCATTTGCAATGATATAAATATAAGTTAATTGTTTTATTGGCGGCCAACGTGAAATAATTTAAAATGATTCTTGAAATTGAATGGTTTTGATATGACAAACTAAAAGAAATTAGCACAGATTTCAGACTTAATTTTGTACTCATGCCAAAGTGGGCGTATACCAAATTTTATCTGTCTGTGTTTGTCTAGGTGATAATATAGCGACAGGTTTTATTTTAGCTAGACTGAACAAATTTTGATTTATTAAATTTTGGAACAATTTCGAAATGCGACACAACACACGTCCGACAATAACAGGGCCGAGGAGATATCATTAGAGGTGGTTGCAGAGGAAAATTAGTACAAGTAAGTTTTTCCCATCCAAAACGATTAATATACATCGGGTCCGCAGCTGCCCAGTGACATCAACCAGAAAATAAACGTACAACCGGAAAAAGCAAAACCAGCACACGTTGTTATAGAAGATATATATATATATATATAAATATATATAGTTTATGTATATATCTATTCTAGATATATTTGTTTTGGTGGGGCAACCTGTGCATAGTTTTTGCTGTTTGCTGTTGCGTTTGTCTGCCTGATCGATTAGCGGCCCTAGTGCTTTTAGCCAAGATCCACCCACTTTACAATGCGACTGGCTATAACACGGGCTACTTAAATACCCATAAATTATAATTTATCGTTGTTTTAGATTCCTTACAAATGCAAAGCCATTCTATGCGGTTCTTGTTGTATTTGCTACCAAGTTGCTCGGTGGCGTCTCGAACATGTGCAATTAATCCAACTGTTTAGCATGCTTATCAATTGTCAAAAGTAACGAGGTGATTCTACATATACATATATACATATATATCTGAATGAATGGATCTATGGTTGTATGTTTCACTGAACAGAGTGTGGGCGTTGACAATGTCTAAATGTTGCGCCATAAATTTCTGCCTCGTTTACAATTTTCAATCTTCAATCTTTTCTTTGTGTGCTCATTTCATTTGTTTTTTTTTTTTTTGGGGATTTTCTCAACATTTTTTTTTTGTGTTTTTTCAATTAATTTCTACTTTATATTTTAGGCTGCATTTGTTCACACCTTCACTTTAAAGATTTTGATGAGCTCTGCCCACTGACAGTTTAATGTTTTGTTTATACTTTTTAATTTTATAGATAGAAAACAATGAAATGAATGCAAGAGTGAGTGAATGCGAATGTGTGTGTGTGAGCGAGTAAGGTACATAGATTTCTTACCTGTCCATCTACCTGTTCGCATGCGCATATATTTTTTTTATCATGGTGGTTACAATTCTGAATGACTTGTCTTATTTGTGTAGGGATAGAAAGAGAAACAAAGTGTGAGCGAGTAGTGACGGAGGGGGCGGACTCTCTCATTTGACATTTGTGCGGTTTGTGTTCGGTATTTTCTTCTTAGGGGTAGCTACCTGTTCGTACTTGTATGTGGGTGGAGATTGCCAAAAAGAACAAAAAAAAGAAATACTCATTCAAGGCACACCGTCTTGGCCAACAAATCAAATTCGAATGCGTTTGCAATTGGCTCGTTTGAAATTGGACAAAAAAATTAAATAAAAGGCTTAAATATTTTCTCAAAAAGAAAATTTCCTTTTACTTTGTTGTCTAACATATTGTTTTCTATTTTGATTTTGAAATCTTATTTAATGCATTTAAGAATGATTTTAATGCATTTGTATTTTTGAAATCAGTTTTTGTGTTCCATTATTTTTTAATGTTTTTTTTACTGATATGAACTATAAAAAAAACACCTTAAGTCTTATTTAAATCTTTTTAATATACTTATTTAAGTCTTTTCAATATTTAATTTTAGAAAGAAATTTAAAGTTAGTAGAAACGAAGGATTGTACTTCTGCAAATGTAAAATTTCCTTTCAGATCTAATATTATTTATTTTATATTTATTAAACAAAATAATTACTTCGTTAATTCTTAACATCTTTGAAAGTTTAAAATTTCTTTTTATAATTTAATAGTTTTATTTATTATGATTAAGTTTTATACTGTTCAAATCTTTTTAAAAGCCAAGGTAATGAAAAAGTAATTTTTACTTTGAGCTGACTATTTCAATATTATATTTAAATTTTTCATATTAAGAAAATATTAAATAAATAATGGATAATTAGTCTTCTCTGCTAACTAAACCCTTAAGCTGTCTCTTTGAATATTTTTATATTAAGTAAATTTTAAATAAATAATAAATAATTTGAATTCTTTGCTAATTAATCCTTTGATTAAGCTGACTTTTTTAATATTTTTAAATGAAATAAATATTAATAAAGTAAATATTTAATAAATAATTTGAATTCTTTGCTAACTAACAGATTTCCTGAAAGATTGCATCCTTATAAGAATATTTCTTTATTCTTTCTTTACTTGCATTAACACAAATATATATGTATATATATATTTATATATATGTATATGTATTGGTATATATGTATACTCTGTGTAGATCCCAGGGACTGATGTTGATGAGGTGTTTACTTTCAAGCTTGAGGTGATTAAACTTGCTCAGGGTAGGGCACATTGCTGTTGTGGTTATTGTTTTTTTCTTGTTCTTGCTGATGGCAATGCTAATTATGATGATGCTGATAATGATCATCAGATGGTGATCATGGTAATGATGATCGTGTGGTTCTGATTTTGATCGTGGGCGCAAAATTCAAAGAGAAATAAGAGAAGGTACTGGTCTGAAATGTTGGATGAGTTTATTTCGTTTGGTTTTTATTTGGCTTGGCGTAGGAGGTAAATGGTAAATGGGTAATCCGATGCCCTGGACCCAACGATCCTTCGTGTTTCATATAGAAGTTGCCTGTTGTTGGTGCTTTTTTTCTTGTTTGGTTTTATTGTTATTGTTATTATTATTTTTGCTGAAATTTTTTTTTTCTTTTTCTTTTTGCTGTGTTGTGTTTATAAGAAGCAGCAGACATATGGGCTTAAGGTGAATTTTAGACCACACAGAAGAATCTTAAAAAATGGCGGCTTTTCATCTTAAATGCTTTGCATATACAGACAGATATAGAGAGGAAATGAGATAGATAGAGAAAGAGTGAGAGCTTTGTAGCTTGAGATCAGTTTATGGCTTTGGCGCGCAAAAGTTGAATGAATTGATAAACACACACACACACACACACACAGACCAACACACACAAACACACAAAGTTCAATTGCATTTGACAATTCTGCTGATAATGAAAATGATGATGTTCTAGACAATTTTTTGTTTTTGTTTGTTTTTTGTTTGTTTTTTTTTTTTGTTTTATGTGAGTCATCTCACTGTATTTCACTTACACTGCATGGTGAAGGCTGTGGACGATGGCATGCTTTGCTGTATAATGTTATCCTTTTGGCCAAAACGTGAAGACGACGGCGCCAAACAGGACAACATTGGAATGCTTTTTTTTGTATTATTGTTTTAGTTGTTGATCTTTGTTTTTCCTTTTTTTTTTTTGTTTTGTTTTGTTTTGAATTATGTTCTAGATATTCACAAGCGTTTTTCTTTTCTTTTTCTTTTTGGTTTTAAGGAATATTCTCTAGAGAGTTTTTCTTTTCTCAAAATGGGTAAGGGGCTTTTAAGTAATCACACACGTGTTGAGGCGGCCTTTTGTGTCGGCCATTTGGTTTAGTTTATTTGATTTCTTTGCACTACGCATATACATAGGAATATACATATATCTTGTAGATACTAAATGAATATCTTGTAGATACAAATAATATATTTTTTGGTTTTTGATTCAAGTGTCGCGGTTTTATATTTTACTTTTATTTTGAATTTCTATTGCGTTGGCTTTGCGTTGTTCTATTGTTCTATATAGCAATTATGTTGGAGCAACGCGTGTGCTGACGACGCGACGTCTAGAATGCAACTAAACTCAAATTTTTGGCTTTCCTTGTGTTCTCGATGATGATGTTGGCAGCAGCAGGAAGGCAGGCAGGCAGCAGAGGGCAGCAGGCTCAGCATCTGAATCTGATGCTGCTGCTGCCTCGTTGTCGTCGTCGTCGTCGTCGTCACCATCATCGTCGTATTTGCCCCGAGTTAGAGTAAAAGAGAGAGCGAACACCAGTGAGAGCAATGAAATCTCTTTTGTATCTATGTGAGGGTGCTGCTGCTGCTTCTATGTGAGAGTGCTTGCCTATGGAAGTGTATTTTCTGTTGGTGTGTGTGCGAGTTTGCCACCACCATCAAAATATAACGGTGTAACGGTTCACCGTTTGTTGACTGCTTCTATGTAAGTACATGGGGGTGTGAGTATGTGTGAGAAGGCCGCCGCTGCCGAGGTGTGACGTCGTCGTCATCGTCTCGCGTCCAGTGCTCTCCAATTGGAGAGAGCGTCCTCTGCTGTTGCTGCTGCCGTTGCTGTTTATTTTCTACAGAACTCTTTATCGTAAATGTTAACCCTCTGTCTATGTTATTCTTACGTTTAAATACGACCAAATGACGTAAGGATTACGGTCGCAGGGGTATAACTTTAGAAAGATTTTATGTTTATTAATTTGACTAAACGAGCAAATTTTTCTTGGAATAACTAAGGAAAATATTTCCTAAAATGTGTTTTATCTGTCCTTTAGAACCTTTGGAACCTTATATAATAAAATTAAACAAATTGGATACATTTTAGTTTAAACATTCTTCATTTTGTATTTACATTTATTCATATATTTTCACAAGTTTTTCTTTAAATTTGCTAGGCAAACTGATGTGAAAATTAAATTAAATTACCCATAAAATTTTATGAATTACATATAAATAGCGCCAATTCTTGGTAAAACGAACCTTTACGGAAATCCCACAATTTTTTCTTTTTTTACTAAATAAAAATTATTCTCAGAAATGAAAGAATGAAATTATAAGTAATTCAACATATTTATTTTTTAAGCTCGTATTATTTTAATCTTCTGCTTAATTACTTCTTATTAATCATTTCTGACTGTTGCACAATTTTATAAAGAATCACATTTTTTCCCCTTTATTATCTCCCAAGAATTATTTCCGATTTATACATTATTTTAACATTCAGCATTTTTAATATTGATTTTCAAATGAATCTCTAAAGTGAAGAAGATGCAAATGGGGTATAAAAAATATTTAAAAAAAATAAAAGTGAATAGGTCCATTTTTGTATATTTATATATAAATTTCTTGATTAGCACTGCAAATGAAATTTCTGTCGCTGTTACCAAACCATTTCATAGAAATGATTAGAAATCTTTTATAAATTTATGAAAAATGTTGGGTATGGATAATTTCAATGAAATGCAAAAGAATAATTTCGAAATTAGAAATCTTTTGCTTTTCAATCATTCACTTTTTGATATTTACAAGTTTTTGTCGGACTGGAATAAAATCAGATAACTTAAGTTTCAAAAATGTGAAACTTTATTTTTGTTTTGTGGAAACGTTGAATCTAAATTTTTTAATCATATTTTAATATAAATTTTTCCAATGAATTTGACAAGTCGAATAATTTAAATTTGACTTTTTTTCGAACCCTTTTTGAAAGCACTAAAAAAACATTTGAATTATTACTTAATTGAAAGTTCTAACGCAAAATTTACTAAAGGGTATAGAAACTTCGGTTTATGTTCAAAGTTAGTTTGTATTTTGTGGAGCAAAAGTTCTTGAGAATGTCAATCATATACACGTACGTCGTGAGCCATAAAACTAACCAAAAAAAAAAAAAAAACAATAATTCAAACGAAATTTCTAAAAAATAAAAAGCGAATCACTTGCTGGGCGGTTCTCAATCAACAAGTTGGCGGGGGCCCACAGAAAAAAAAGGGGGGCAAATCAAATGGGGGTGAAAAAAAAAGAAAAATACAATCCTGAAAATGTTGCAATCAAACACACAAACATACATGGACAAATATAGTTATGAATATTTATATTTGTATGTGTGAGTGTGTTTGTGTGTGTTTGTGTGGGCCGACGGCGTAAAGAAAAAACAAACTCAACAACATAATAAACAATTTGTACATTAATTTTTAATGCGGTTAACATGTGTTTCCCACACACATACATCATACATGCATATTCATACGCGCAGCTCTATATGTATGCATGTGTGTGTGTGTGTGAAAAAGGTGGAGCTTCAAAATTTTTCTCACTTGCCAGCAGAGCGAAAGAGAAAACAAGCAAAGCAAGCGGACGTTAAGTTTTTTTGGTTGTTGTTCTTTTTTTTTTTTGTGTTGTTTTATTTTTTTGCTGTCGCATTCATTTTGTATGTTAATTAGTTGCCAGCGTTTGAGTATGAGTGAGATATATATCTATGTGTGTGTGTGTGTGTGTGTGGGTGTGTGTGAGTGTGCGTGGGTGAACTAATGAGCGAGGTGCGATGTGTGACGAGGCCTGACGCCTCATAGGTGTGAACATTGATGCGCATTGGCTGTTGTTGCACCTGTTGCTTTTGCCCCATTGGTTGGCTTAACCCGCAAAACAGTTATATATATAAATACACATTGAAAGAGTGAAAGAGAGAGGGAGAAGCGTAGGCGGCCATTGAGTGTTGAAACTTGTTCTTCCGTAGAATAAGAATGAGAAAAGTATAAACAAAAAAGAAATATAATTAATATTATCTTTAAAATGTCACAAAAAAAAAATTAATGAACAATTTTTTATTCATTTAATATTTATGACTAAGATCTAATGAGTCAGTCGAAAAGAATGACAAAAAACAAACAAAAATATGTATGTATGTATGTATATATAAAATATTGCTGTCGATCTTTTATCATTAGCAAACTATTTACATATGTACATATATAATTTTGTTTAGATTATTTTATTTCTTTTTTGGACTACATATTTAAATAATTTTTAGAAATATTTTATATTATGACTTATGGTTTTTTATATCTGCCAAAAATGCAATTTCCAAAAAAGAAAAAAAAATTGCTTTAGAAAAGTTTTTTTTTTTTGTTATTTGCCATGATCCATATCTAAATCAGCTGCCATGTCAGCTTATATATTCCCACAATTTTTTTTCCCACTAAATTTTCATTATGAAAACTAAGAAATAAATTTTAAGTTAAGAAAAATCAACATTTTCTTTTAATTTATTTTCGCAGTTAAAGTTAAACTTTTCTTTATTCATTTCTTTTGCAATAAAGTCATCTCTTCATATTCAATTTCAATATATAAACTAATCAATTCTTTTTTTTTTCTTAATGTAGAATTTCCTTTTGTCCCGCATTTGCTATTATTTTTGTTTCCCAGGCTCACCCACTTTCCTCTTACTATTGCACCGCTGTCATTAATGCGTGAGAATGACTTCATTTGCAAAAGTACTTCAAGAGTACCTACTTATTTACTTGCATCCCACGAAAAAGCATTTGTATTCTTAATTTAAATTGGATTTATCGATCAATGTGTGGCAATAACCCCCCACCCTAACCCACCTAACCCTGACTAACAGGCAGTCTGCTGCTGCTGCTGCTGCTGCTGCATGTGCTGCGGGTACCCACATAAAATTCTGATAGCTATATAGAAGTGGATAAACTCGTACTTTCATTTATACATATATGGTTATCGGCATTGACGTCATCGAATGTCGAAATATATAGAAAGGAAGTAAAGGCAAGGAAAAGAAAGCCGACAACAACGGGCTGTCATTAACTTTGCCGTTAAGAAATCAATTTATTTCACTTTATAATTACGGATAACCTAAAAGTGAGCAAGTCTCCCCTTCCCTCCAATAACTCCCCTTTCTCATGGATTTTTTTGTGGGAAAATCAATCCTTTCGAAAGGGAGGTAAAACTAGGGTCCAGCATAAGGGCATATAATAGAGTTTTTCACACACAAACACATACACACACACTTACATATTAGCTGTGAGGACTAGAAACGGGTCCTGTCACACTCCATCTTTAACGTAGATCGTTGGTATCTTTGGGTATTGAATTGCATGCATGTTTCTAGTTTTCTACAATTTTTAATTAGCAGTAAACTTTGCGCGGCATTTTGTTGGTTTTTTTTTTTTTTGTTGTTTTCCCCAATAACCCGAAACCAAACCAAACCGAACTAAAAGTAATGACAGCATAAATACTTGTCCATTTTAAATGGTCTGAAGTGTGGTATACACACACAGGCACACACACACACACTTATTGTGGTGTGATGGTGTGGATTGATGCACATTGGGGTCGCTGTTCGCTCTCCAACTCAACTAAACTCAACTCAATCTCAAGTGTGTTGCACAGTCGTCGTCGCGGCTCGTTTTTGTGGCTGCTTCTGCTCATTTCATTTAACACTTTATGTGACAGTTAAGTGCAGGAAAATGTCAAATTTTTCGTTTTTCTAAATGCATGTGTAGAGCGGTTTTTCTTATATAAAAGAGAAGAATCAAAAAGGGGGAGACCAACCAAATATCTGAAATTGGTTTGGGGGGTGGCATTACGAATGATATTGGAGAATGGGTTGACTTAAAGGGTGGGCCTAGTCAAGTGTTTTATATAGTAAAATAGTGTGGGAAGATTTTTAATTACAGATTTGTGTGAAATTTTCAAAATTTGGAGCATGTGTAAATTGGTACATATGGAAGACAAGTTTAATAGTTAATAAGTGTGTTTAAAATTAAGTTAATCGCTCTATAGAATTCTTTGTTTAATAATAGCCAAAGAAAAGGGATTAAACTTTTGTTCACTATAATATTAGAATATCTGTTCTTATCTAAAAACTTCTTTCATTATTTATATATTTTCGTATGCCGATTGGATTAATCCATCTCAATTTGCATATAGTTCAATGTCCTATTAAGTCCTTCTCATTGCTGAAGTGTGCCTGCTATAAAGGACATTAACATTGTCATTATCCTCATCATCATTATGATCATTATTATCTGTTTTTATAACTGTCAATTGTTGACTATTGGATATCGATCACAAATTTGACAGAAGACAAGGCCAAACGGTATAGTGAATGAATATATGTTATCCTTTAGCTGCAGCCTCTTTTATTTTTCCATTCACAAAAACAGCTGAAAAAGGTCCTTTGAGAGGGAGAAAAAGAGGGCAAGCGAGAGAGAGAGAGAGAGGGGTAGACAAAAGGCACGTGTGCATTATGTCGAGTTGATTTTTGTGGTTTCCCTTATTTCTTGCCACCACAAATAACGGTCTACCTGATCGACCGTAAGGACCTAAGGTCGCTCTTTAATTCCCCTCTGCTTTCCCCTCCTCTTCTTCTTTCATTCACTATTTTCTCCTGTAGTTTTTCTAATGCATTTCATATACTTTGCTTTAATGCTCTACTTTTCTCTTTCCACTAAAAAAAAAAAAATATTGTAGGCGTAGTAATTTAATATTTTATTGCCCTTGTTTGTTTTACGCAAAAATGTTTACTTTGCATTCGAAGGAAATTATATCGAAATTGAAACAGATACTAAAATTGAAGAGCACACGTCACTTCACGGAAATTGCCCCGGTGGCAGCTGTGCAAATACTTGAGAGTTTAGTTCTTCAGATTGTTGTATATATATAAGGATATATATATACATACATATATGTGTGTGTGTGTAACATTAGCTGCTAAAAGGTTACAGCGAATTAACCATCAAAAAAGGGGCAAAGGCATAAACAAATCAAAGCCAATTGCAGACACGCCTCAAATTTAATAACTGCCAAAAAAGTATAAGAAAAACCAAATATATGATGAAACAGCAGCAAAAGAAAAAAAAGAAATAAAAATAGAGAAAGAGAGAGAGAGAGAGAGAGAGAGATGAAATGAGATTGTGTGCTGTTATTGAAACAATATTTAAAGTATAAAAATAATAATAAATCCCATTTCGCCGGCGGCATGCACAACGAAAACAAAAACATGCACAAAACCAGCAGCAGCAGCAGCAGCAGCAGCAGCAGCAACAGCAGCCAAGGATAATGCAGGACTATGGCTGAATATGGTAGAATATGGCAGGAGGTGGGGGGGCGAGTAAGTTTACCTTGATGCGGCCGCATCAGAGGACAAAGTGAACAAACAAATAAGCAAATGAACGCGCGCCGTAAAAGCACAATAAAAAATAAAAAACGAGATTGCGGCACGCGTCACCCGACCTACCCGAAAGGACGAAACCGGCTGTGGCATAGTAGAGAGAGAGAGGGAGCAGCCAAGCAATCGAGCAGCAAAATCAAAGCAAATGCAAAATGCATACAGTGGGGCAAAAAAAAGCAAAAATAAAAATCATTTAAAATATAAAAAAATTGTATTTACTGTTGATATATTTATTATTTATATATCCAATTGCCGAGTTGTTCATTATGAAATGGAAGCAAGGATAATGAAAAACAATTCAATACTCTTTTTTTCTTTATCCTATGTCTATCTGCCAGTCTATTTGATACTTTTATTTATTCCAATTTTCTTTTATTATTATCTATTATTATCTAAATATTTGTTTGTATTTTTCGCATTTTTATTCCATTTCTATTAATTTATCTGAGTTTTAATTCACATCTTAGTAACATATTCTTGAGAAAGATTCTCAAGATCAGAAGTTACAATTTTTTTTTTATCACAAATATCTTTAAGATTATCTGTTAGTGTAAATATAATACTAAATTAAATGATTTGTCAAGAATCTATATTTAAGATACATTTTGTTTCCAAAATTTCTTATAATTGCTTCACATTTTGTTTGCGCTTTCTTTTGACCCACTGTACATGGCATATACAAAACGAAAAAAAAGCAAGTTCCATTCACCTTTTTTTTTTTTTTGGTTGTTGTTGTTGTCATTGGTGGTTGATTTTGGCAGTCAGAGAAAAGTCAGTCACATGTGCACATGAGGCACCTTTTGGCAATTGCTCATCGGAGATTTTGTTCACCTCAATTGCAATGGGCAGGAGAATCTGAAGAGCTGGAGAATCGAGATCGCATTGTTGACATCATCAGTTGGGGTAGTTTTTATGCCCAAAATGAAGCATCAGCCCTCATTTTAAATGCCTGCAGCTACTGACGGCTGGGCTGTTCGGGCTACCTCAGTTTGTTGTAAGTAATCACCATCATCATCATCATCATCAGGAACAGCAACAGCAACAGCAAACCGGGCGGTGTGGCAAAATATCGTCAACGGGAGCAAACGGCGTCAAGGACAACTGGCGACAACATGTGCGTCATCGCAGCCGCCACGTTTACTCATTAGGTTTTTCTACTCTCATTTTGTGTATTTATTTTTTTTTTCTTTTTGGTTATTTTGCTTGAAATTATTTGGCAAAATTGCGCAGGAGAATATATATATATAAATATATATATACAAATATATTTTTGCTTGAATGTTGCGTGGGAAGTCGGTGAAGTCGAAATAATCGGGGGTAGCTTTTATCGTTACACCTTCCCAGTTGATGGCCATATAATATAATGGCAGTGCGTGTGCTGTATGTGGCTGATGATAGCGTTAGTTGACTCTCTCTCTCTCTCTTTCTCTCGGTGTGTGTGTGTGAGCACCTTTATCGACTGTGTGTGCGTGCGGAGATTTAATGATTAATGCTGCTTGGAAATGCTCCTGCTCGATATGATTCCTCCTAATGCTGGTATTGCCCAGTTGGTCATCCACTTAAGGGCTAAAAAGATAGCAAAAAAAAAAAACAAATAAATGGCAAAATAAAACAATGATTCTTGAAAAGGAATTTCCAAGACTCAAACTCTGAGATTTTGCCGATCCATTTCTTAACTAAAACTAGCGAAATTTGATATTTTTCTAATACTTTTTAGATATTTATTTTAAAGACTTAAAAATTATTAATGCAATTATTAATATATTTAAAATCGGCTTGAAATTTATAAAATGATTGTATAATTTAGATGGATTTTTATTTTTTAGTTTTTTCCAAATCACTTTAAGCATTGAGAATGTTAATTAGTCATTTATTTTAATTAAATTTCTTTGGGTTCTCAGAATAAAAAATTGATTTATCTATGCAGTGATTTTTCGAAACTGATAATACTACAATAATAATTATATGCAGCAATATAATCTTGATGCTGAATCAATATAATATATATAATATTATAAAGCTGTTTTCAGCTGCTATCTTTTATTGTAATTCTTTTTTTTATAAAATATTCTAAAAAATTAAACTGATTTTTTATCGAATTTTGATTAATTTTGCTTGTTCCTGAGAAGGCAATGAAAATGAAAAATTAGACATAATTTAATTATAGTCTAAATGGCTTTTAGTTTTCTTTTTAAAATAAAGTTATAATATATATATAATAAAGTAATCTCAACAAAAATTTTTGAGCTAACGTTAACAAGCACAATACAAATTATAGTTGGCTATAATTTTGAAAGACAACGTTAAATAAAACATTAAAAATAATAATTCTTTTCTATTAATAAAGTTTGTTAAAAATTATTAAAGAAATTTAACGATTACCTACGATGTTTAACTATATCTTAACTGTTATAAAACGTTTGCATTCGTTTCTCTACTATTCCCATGAAAGAGGCCTTTGAATAAACATAATTCTCATCATATAAAAGGATTTTACACCTTGTCAGATATGAGTAAAAAGGTAAATAAATAGCCACAACTGACTGGACGTTGGCTATCTCATTTGTATGCCTCTGTGTGTGTCTGTTTGTGTTTTTGCATGCAGCACGAGCCAAAAAGAAATAAGAACAAGGGGCAGCAATACAAAGGACGGATGTCAGGCAAAGTGCCGGAAGTTGCCGCAAAGTATGCAATGACTTTCTGCTTACCCATTGTATTGGTGAATACAAAATTGGTAGCGGGGTGTACGGTTAATGACACTAGTTTGCCTATATAAAATTCGATTGCCAAAAATGCGCCCCGCATTGTGTGTGTGTGTGTGTGTGTGTGCTTGAGCTAATGCTTCTACTTCGGCATGCAGCCCGCCAGCCCGCCAGTCCGCCCGTATGTCAGCATTTTGCAATGCGCTAATCTGTCACGCTCGGTGTTTCGTCTCCCCTGTATGTCCCACTCTTCGCCTGTATTGCTGCTGCTGCTGCTGCTGTTGCCTTTTGTTCCACCTCAGATTTTGATACGACTTTACCTGCATGCACACCTAAAACCCCCGCCCAATTGTACCCTGCCCTGCCTTGGCCTGCCTTGCTCTATCCTGTGCTACAGCAACCCTCTTCATTTACGGTTTAGCATAATGAAAAGTTGCTGATGACTGTTAAGACCAACGCATCTGGGCCATGGGCATAAAATGCAATTTAGGGTTGCAAAGCGATACGATAGCGACACGGGGGTTTTATGCGCGACACCTTTCGATTGAGGGTATGATGACGGTAAGGGGGGAATGGAATCGTAACGGTGAACGATGAACAGGGGCACAAGCCAGGCCACATGCCTGGCGCATGCAATGGACCAGCATTAATCCTTCTGTTACTCTCGGTTTTTCGCAATTGTTCAATTGTTCATGCCTTTGAGAACTTATTTTCGGGGGTTGTGAATCCTGTTGGAATATCGACAACGATCAAGGTATTCTCGTACATTAATGTACATATAAACATACACACACATACATACATAGATACATACATACATACATTTGCTGCCAGATTTTTCAATTTTGATTGATTTTGATTGCCCTAGGCCGGATGTGAATGTATGTATGAGTATGTTATGCTTATGAATTATGAGTTTAACTTGGTGGAAGGTGTGTGTATATGTGTGCGAGTGTGTGCAAGTGTGTGTGTGTGGGTCATAAGCCGGCGACAAAAGTCAAGTATGTGGCATACAAAGGAACAACTAGGACCGAGGGAAAGTGATGCATTAAAAGAGAATATTTAGGTGAACATTTTAGTAATTTTGTGAACTGTTTATTATTAAAAGTCATTAAAATGTTAAGCTAAATAAAAGCTTTCGTTTTAATTAATCCATATAAAATTAAAAATTAATTTGAGTTTTATTTTTACATAGATTTTGTTTTTAGATTTTTCATTTTCTATTCTCTTAAAATAATTCTATTTAATTGGAAACCTTTGTCCATATGGACTAAGAATAATATTTTACTATTCATTAAAAATTGTTTTATTTAATTTAAAGCCCTTGCCCATGTGGAGAAGTTAAATCTAAGAATAAAATAAATTATTTTGCCTTTTCTTTTTCTACTTATTAAACTTGATTATTGAACGATAGTTGAAGTATTTAACTAAATTTATTAATAAATTATGGAAAAATGTTTATAAAATCTAGTTTCCATTTTAATTTGTAGCTTATTAAATATTTCTTTTTAGTTATACTATTTATTTATTATCTAACTTGCTCCTTTATTATTTATCTTCCTTATACCTTGCCTGCTTTTGTTACTTTCGATCGTTCAATAAACTGATCAATATTAAAGCAATATATTAAAACTCAATTCATAATGATTTACAATATATATGTATATATATAAAATCTTAGTCCAAGCAAGCGAAATTTTATCCAATATGATTATTAAATTTGATATTTTGTAAAGGGATTCCCATTGTCTCTTGCAAAAGGATAACTTGTGATATTGAAAATCTCTTCTCATGTTGCTCTCTGGTTAACCCTTCGTCTGCATTTACTCCCATCACTCGCATGATGAGATGGCAGATGGCATATCCCGCAGCCGCCTGGTCATGGATATGTATATGGATATATTTGTGTGTGTGGATACGAATCGACTGGCTGCAGCATCCTTTGCTGCTCTTGGCACACGTTACAGTTTTTGTTCACCTTTTTATTTTTGCCAAATTTTTTTCTCTCTGGATTGGGCGTGTCTGCTGTCAGTTGAGTGGGCGGCTAGCAGATTGGTTTTGTCTGCGCTTTTTCTATTTTCTTTTTTTTGCTTACTTTTTTATAGTACGGTGTGTCTGTGGTTTTGCTCAACATTTATGGTATAGTTTCGGTTTCTTTTTACGTCTTTTTACATTTTTTTTTTCTGAGTTGAGTTGAGGGACTAAGGAAATGGCTCATTGCACTTTGGCTACAGTGAAAGGCATTTAAAGCGCATTTCCGTTTTGATGTTGAGACTTGTTTTTTAGCCACCGTTGAAGAGATTTTCTGTGATGAGCCGCATAACACAATTGAAATTTTTGGTTTGAATTCTGCACTTTTTTTTTATGCCCAAGGGGTTGGCTAGGTAAACCAAGTGCAACAACCCTCGAAACTCCAAGGTTTTGCTAATGACACTCAATACCGACTCGAATCGCAGTATGATAATGCAAAAAAAAAAAAAAAAAATAAAAAACAGTGAAAAAAGTGAATCCTAAACTTGTTTAATATGGTGGTGGCTAAAGCTAAAGAAACAGCAGTAAAAAAACGCACCACAAAAGAGAAAATTTAAATTAGATTAATTGATTGAAATGCGCGACAGGATGAGAGTCCTGTCCTGTCCTGGTTTGAATATTGTCACAGTTGTTGCTTGTCTGCCATGTTCTAAACTTGTTTTTGCCTTCTTTCTATTATTTTGTTTTTTTTTTTGTTTGTTTGCCAGATCCCGACATAATAGTCTTAGCCCGGATCTATGTTGCCGGAGGTGTAAATAATACGGCTTGTGTTTAATGAAGCGAAAGTCATCATGTTGCAAGGCCTTCATTTATTTTGCATATATTTTGAAAATATATAAAAAAGAATTGTTACAAAATGGATTTGTAGATTATTAATATACTTAAGATTTAATAAATAAATTTCAACTAAACAAGGTAAAGTGGAATTTAGTAGAAGGTGATGCTAATTTATTTATTAAATTTGAATTCGAATTAATACTAATAAAAGTAATTCAATTAAAATATTAAATAAGATCAATATTGGAAGTTATAACATAATGAGATATTATATTGGAATGAAAGTAAAATAATCTGATTAATTTAGAGATATAAAAAATATAGTAAAAAGGATATATTTAGAAAAAAAGAATTAAAAGAAACGAACAAGACTTTGGAATAATTTTTATATATTTTGTTTACCTAACAATTTTAAAATTAAATTCATGATAAAATCTATAGACCGATTCGTAAAGTTTATAAGAAAAAAAATGTTAATAAAATAGTTTTTATATTTATATTTTATATTTTATGATTGATTTTATTTCACTGAAGATATTATATTTAAATCTATTTCATATATTATTTAATCTAAGCCAGACCCAAAAAACTGCATTGTAAGTTTTGATATTTTTTTTGGTTAATTGTGGCATTAAATATTTTAATTCTATATTACAAATATTTTAATTCCACAATTCTTTGCCTAGATAAAGATTTTGATTGTTTCTTCTTAAACCTTTCAATTGATTATTTAAAAAAAAAATTGATTTATTATACATTTTGCATGGACCTAATAAAGTTCTCAAAGTCAATAAGTTGCTGCCACATGCTGTTTGCTTGTCTTTGACTCATACTTTTGTCGAAAATGAATATATATATAAATGGAAAAGGGAAAGAGAAGAGAACAGCAGACAAAAAGAAAACCAGAGGCAAACCATCAAAATTAATAAAATAAAACTTGAAATGTCTTTTAAACGAAAAGCGCGTGTGCGTGCCTCAAGCGCGGCTCAGTCATACTTATAGAATGAGTGTGTGTGTGTGTGTGTGAGTGTGTGTGTGTGTGTTTGTATATCTGTTGGATGCATTTTTGGTTGGTCTCGCCAACTCCTCATCGGTGTGTGACACATGTGAAACGGTTGGCAATTTTTTGTATTTGCAAAAGTTATTAATTTTAATTGACTGTTGTGTAATGTTGTCGCTCTTCTTGCACATTCCATGGAAGAGCAAAAGGCAACACTTCGACATCGTTCGGGTTTAAGTATGGATAGCCATCCACGGTTAGTGCAGCGGCACTTCACATGCCCCCACCGTAGTAAAAGTCAATGTCCTGCCATCGACAATGCAATGGCGGATTGGCTTTAATTAAATACACACACACACTCGCACACACACACACACGCACACCATTTAACACTTTGGGCTTGTCGTCATCATTTTGCTTCTAAAAATAGACTAGAAGAACTGGTTAGACTTGATGTTGCATTTAGTTTTGTTACAATTGTAATTAGAAGAAGCGTCAGATGTTAATTGAGGTATGCGACAACCACTTGTCACATTTGCCATAATTTTAATTGTTTAACTTACATATAATAGGCGCCACTTAAATGTCCAACGTCCATTTTATATTTGCACATATTTTTAATGCATTTGTTGGCGCCAAAAAAAAAAACAACAAATTATTTATATATGTATAAGAAAACTGTAAGGCAAAACCCAAATGACAGCAGAACGAAATGCAACTTCAATATGACATTATCAACAGATCTTTGATGAAGACAAATGATTGGCTCGGTTAAATACAAAAAACATTTTCTGGCTACATATCTAATTAATGAGTGAAATACCAAAAGCTACGCTTGGACTTTGGACTTTGTAATGGGAAATGAACGTAAAAATGTGGTTCAGACCGGGTCATTGTGGTTCTGACTGATGACAAAGATCGTTTCACTTCTCTTCACAGATACTTAAGTGTCTAATAGTTCATTTAAATGTCTAAAAGTTCATATAAAGTGCAAGCAATGCTTTTTAATAGAATGTTGAGGAAAAGATTTCAAGATATGCCTTAATCAAACGGAGATATTAATAGGCACGAATAAATATATATTTATAGGTCCTTCTTTGAAATTAAATTTATAAATATATGAAAATATAAATATTATATAAAAATACAAGTAAATTCGTTTTGGAATGATTCATTTTAATAATATTTTTAAAAAATACAACAGAAAATATAACAATTTTGATTTAAGGATTCGTATTTTATTGCTTCAAGAAACTTTAACTTGTATGCAAAAATATTGTAGCCAAAAATATTTGAATTTGACTTTAAAATAAATGTTTTTTTTTTTTTTTAAATAACTGCTGCTTAAATATATTTTAAATATTTGCAACATGTTTATATCCTTACAAAAGGTTTAATAAAATTGGTCAAATACTTTTATATATATATTTTTTCTTATTTCAAAGATAAAGAAAAACAACAACATTCATTCCAATTCATAACCTTAAAAGGGGCGTAATGCCCCTTTGGCCTATTGTCGGCATGATAGCGCCGGTGCGCCTCTAAACGCCGTATGGTAGGCGGACGGGCGGTCTGTCTGTCTCTCTGTCTGCCTCTAACTCTCAGTATAAACAAAGTGTGAAATTTGTACCTAAAATAAAAATGTTGAAAAAGGATATAAGGGCACATACCGTGGCAATGTCTGCATTTGATTTCCGTTTTGGTTTGCCTTGCCTTGCCTTGCCTCAACCATCAGCCACCATTCACACCTCAGAGAACAAACCGAAGCATTTGTAGATTTTTCACATGCCGTGGCAAACATTTGGCAAACACATGTGCCACAACAACAGAGACAAAAAAAAAAAAGAAGAAAAAGAAGAAGAGAGAAAAGTGACTGTACACCCATGGACTATTAACACTGATATTTTGGGTTTTGTGTATCTAAAAGATGCGTTGATTGTATGTATGTGTGTGTGTGTGTGTGTGTGTGTGTGTGTGTGTGATTGTATACCTACGCCTTTTGGTCACTGCTGTTCATGCTGCTCACTGTCCTTTGTGTAAACAAATGAAATGTTCATATTTGTTTGTTCTTTTGAGCACCAAGGACTTGGTACTTGGTACTCAAAAAAATAGAAAAAAAAAATTGGCCAAGCAAATGTCTTTGTCAACGTCAACAGCGCCAAGTAAATTGCCAAACGGAGAGAGAGAAAAATGGCCAAAACTTTTCCAAATCAGCTGAAATTATGAACTTCCGTTTCGTTGCAGAGCTCAGGCAGCGGAAGTTCATTTTAACCCACAATAAAAGTTTGCATTCTTCAATGGCGTGTGCGTTGTTACAAACACACACATACACACACATATATATATATGTATATATACATATGTATGTATAGTATATCAGTTGATGTTCATGTGCAAAAGTTTTGCGCTTATATAAAAGCATAAAATTTGCATTATTCACTTAAAACAAACACGCACGATGCTCCAACAAAAGCGGAGGTCCTTTTGCTTTTTCCTGTACGAAAACTACTCCTTTTGCTTCTCCTTCATTCTCCTTTATTTTTGTTGCCCCCCCCCCCCCCCCCCCGTTTGTTTTTGCACAAACAAACAAATATTAAATGCAAATAAATGCGCAAGAAAATTGCAAGTATTGAACAGGATCAGGGGAATGAGATTGCTCAACCCAAACCAAATACCAAGAAATATATATTTTCAACATTCATCGATTTTGAAAGCAGCCAAAAGGATATAAGCCAGGAGTGCCACATAAAATATGAAACGAAACAAATTTATTATCAAATTGATTAAAACCAGTGAAAGCATTTTATAAGGTTAACTAAAAAGAAAATTGAATCACTCTGATATCTAAATTATATGGAAAAGAATATTTTAAAATACATTTTACCAGTTTTTTCTGGACTTAAATTTAATAATCTTTCATAAGAAATTTTGTATACACTTTCTCTTTGTGTTTTGCCACTTCTTGAAAACCGTAAAATTATTATAAATATAATTTTTTTAAATAACTGCCAATTCTCGGAAATAATAAAGTCTTTGACCTTTTGTAAAATTGTTGAGTAATATTTCTTTCTTTCTTTTTAATCAGAATTTTACAACATTTTCTTATCGAGAGTGACTAATTTTTATACATGATATATTTTAATGTAAATTAAAATTTAAAATGAATTCTGTAATGATTTATTTCGACTGTATCGTTTATTTTACTTTATTTTTTTTTCCTTCTAACACTTAAAAAAAACTGAGTTAATTAATTTAATTATTTTGATTGATTGTTCGATCCAGGTTCACACATTAGTTTCACCGGCATATATTGTATGATAAATTTTGGATAATTGTTTAGCCATGACAAACGTTTAAAAATATCAGAAATACTATATAATATTGTGTCATATAAATATACCAATAAGTCGGTAAAATGGCTTAGAAATCAAAGAAAATTTTGAACTGTTTGTAAACAATTCTCCATAGTCAACACTTTCTAAAACAATTAAGCAACCAAATTTATGAGCAAGCAGTTGAATACTTTTCAAATTTAATATCTTTACAAGTGTTGAATTTTAAGTGTTTGTGTTTTTTGTTTTTTTCTCTGTAAAGATATCATATTCGTTGAGGGCATCTAGTTGTTTGTATGTTTTTTTTTTTTGTTTTAAATTCTTATTAAATATCAAACACTTGAAGACGAGTCACAAGTAAATTGCCTTTAAATTTCTTCAAGATATTTTTTCTATTACTTTTGCAGAGTAAAAACTTTTGCAAGTGAACGTTATAAAATGCAACGTTTTTCTAGTTTTTCGATTTGAAAGGCAAAGTTTTGCTGTTAAACTAACAAAAAGCCAAGACAAATATGCACACACACACACAGAGACACACACACAACTTACCAGTACAAGTCGACGGCAGTCAGACAAACATCTTCAGATTTGGATTCACATTCCAATTCCGATTTGGATATGAGGCACCTCCAATCCTATTGGCAAGAAGGCAGCAGCACGCATGCAAATTGCTCTCAAGCCAACAAGAAAAAAAACATTTTAAGAATTTATAGTTTTCTCTTATTTACCGACAGGAAGTGCAATTCACAAATCGTTAGCTGAAAACCAAGACGTAAATTGAAGATGAAAAAGGTTTCTGTGAGAAGTAGAAGAAGAAATAAAGCAAATGAAAGAGACACAGAGAAAGTTGGAGTGGGATAAACTGGAAGTTATATCATTTACCAGTCGCGTGCCTCAATAAGGATAAGGTATCCTTAAACATCAACCGCCCACAATCTATATAGAAAACTTATAATCAACAGCTTTGGCGGCTTAAAACTCTCAGCAAATCGGCAAAAGGCAAAAACTATTTCAAATCAACTATATAGTGTGTGTGTGTGTGTGTATGGCTAAGTATTTCAAAATAACATAAGTATCTTTTATTTTTTTTTGCCCAAGAAAATGCCGAAGGAGAAAGTTTTTCAGCAACGTCGTCGTCGTGCAATTCCCAAAATGCGGCCCGTGTGTGCATTTAAGCCACTTTTACTGAAACTTCACATTAATTTCAATTTGCTGCCAGTAAAAGTTTTCATGCACGTCCGCAAATTGCTTTTGGGTCTTTTCAAAGTGAGTTTTCTCTCTCTCGACTTGGGATCCCTTATATGAGTATAGTAAAATGGGTAAATAGTGTAAGGTGTATTCATATATACATAGAAACTTTAACACTTTGTGGTTAAGAGGTGGATGGCTTATGTTAGGTGATTCCCAACAAGAATATGATAACAAAAGGGCAAATAAACAGAGAGAAAAGACAAAAAAAAAAAAAAGGTAAGAAAACTTTTGTCAAATAAAATAAGAGAAACATCAAAATTGAAATAAAGTTAGTTTACTTTGGAATTGAGTATTGTCCAGATGTATATATAGATCTGTTTGATTTAAAAAAAAAAGGAGAATTCTTTCAATAATTTTTGGGCTTGCCTTTCATTTTTGTCACAAAATCAATTTATACATTCCTTTTTCTTTTTTTCTTTTCTTTTTGCACATTTGTTTTGTTTTCGTGGAAGAATTTGTTCGTTCGTTTTTTCAGATTTTGACCACCCAAAAATTATTTCGCGGAAAGCACAAGACAAATACAGTATACCCCTCTCCTCCTCCCCCCCCGTTCATATCACCGAAATGTGAAACGTGCTAAAATTTGCTAGCTCTGCATATAAGCTTAAGTATTCAGCTTTCAATACAACTACCCAGCATCAACTTCAGGGGACACCACCAAGTGGCCAAATGTCGGTACCTTGTGATGACAGAACACGCCCACATGAAGAGACATTTCTTACGTGACTTGTGCCAATGTCAAAGTCAGTGTCAGGAATATCAAGAATAGTCTCAGCTGCTTGGCAATGAAATCATTCACTTGCCTGCTAATAAATTTGCATTGAAATAACTTGAAAAAGGGAATAAACTAAATAGATATGAAATGGTTAAAACGTCTTAACTAACCCTCATTAGTTTTAATAGTTTAATGACTGAACTGAACTGAACTTACAAAGACGATTTACTTTTGCGTGTGTTGCCTCTAAATGAGCTTGAAAGTCGGCCAGTTAAATTTTATAAATTAGTTACCCCTCCCCTATACCCATCCTTAGGGTCACCTTTAAGCCCAAGATATTTGTCTTTTGGGCTAAAACCATTTGCCATCCCGTCCCAGCTGAATGGCAGATTTTTGGACAACTCTTAAAGCCCAACACACGGCACACACACACAAACACACGCACACATGCTTGTCGCCTATCCTTGTACTTTATAATCCTTGGTTATTTGCTTGTGAGTTGTTTCTTTCATATCCTGCGGGATATGCAAACTTATTAGACAACTTTTGTTGAGAGTTGTTTCATGATAAAGACGCCCAGAGACAGCAAAACATTTCGTGCAAGTCATTTACATATGGAAAAATAAAAGATACATAAATGGTAAGGGAGTTAAATATTGAAGAGAAAACGAGTCATAAAGAGACAAAGTACAACAAACTTTCAATCATACTTATAGTTAATACAATTTTAGCCTTAACGTGTGATTACTTTGATTTCGATTAGTTGGAAATTGTAAGGAAAGCAAGCAAATCAGTTTATTAAAGATTATAAAATAATTAGTCTTAAATATAGAGAAATTTATTAGATTTTTCCTAGGTCAAAAGATTTCGATAAATGAAAAGCTTCAAGAAAAGAAATATCAATTTACACACTTAAAACCCTTGAAAGATTTCTAGTTGATTCAGTGTTTTCCTTTTTCGTTAGACATTTTCAGTTTAATGTCTTTTTTTCTTTTTTTTTTTGTTGATACTTGACCCATTTTAATATTTATTTCTACATTTATCATACGCTTTTCGATGTCATTTTTAAGCACATTGTAACCACATTGTAAGATGAAAATTTTTGCTTCAAGTTCATGGTTTGCCAGTGCCAAAATCAACAAAAAAATTTTTACACCTGCCACAGGCTGAAACCCCATGGCCAAATCAAAACTCAGATATGCCATGAACACAGAAAAATCGCTACCGAAGCGATCTCTAAATGGCCACCCATTGCGCTTGGCTTTTTGCAAAACAAACAGAACGTCAGTCAAAAGAAACAAAGAAAACAAAAAAAAAAAAGAAAAGATGAAGAAAACATAAAACAAAAAGGAAAAGAATTTTTTTTTTTTCGATATAGTTCAGGCAGTTCAGAACTATGCCAGAAAATGCTGCCATTGCATTTCAATATATTTTTTTTTGTTTCCCCAATATGATGGCAAAAATAGCCACCATAGGCAGTGTTTACTTTGGCAGCACTTGAAATGCCATTCCGCTATCCCCGCAGGTCTACAAATATATAGAGGTTAGACCACCCGCGTATCTTGAATAATATTCCAAATTAATAACAATTAAGCAAAAATTTAATATACCTTTTGGACAATAAAATTGAAATTTATCGCCCCCCTCCCCACACACACACACACACACACATGAGTTGAGTATAGCTTACTTCAAGGTTTATTAATTGCCTCATACAGCAGTTCTTGTGGTCGTCTTTGAAGGCTTTTCCTCTAGATTTGTCTTACTCCAAAGACGAAGAAGAGACCACAAGGTTAGGGAAAAAGGTTTGGCGGCACACATGTGTGCGATTTTCCTATAGTTAGATAAAATTTTTCTTTCCTTTTCTATTTTTTTTCTATTTTTTTTTTTGGAGAGATTGTAACTTAAATTGTTGAAAGGGCATTCCTCCTGTACCTACACTGATAAGCACAAAAAGGGATGTGGTTGAGGATAAGAATGAAGGGAGGTAAGCTCACACACACACACTGATACACACACACATACACATACACACATGTGTGTTTCTTGTAGAAACCACATAATAATTCTTGAGAACAATGTAAGCGTCAATTGTGCATGGCCAATGAGTTTTGAGTGTGGGTACTTTACTCTTACATACTTATATGGGTTGTTTCTTTCGACCCTGCTCCATCGAGACCTTCAGTTTAGTTTATACATGGTCATAGCCCACATTTGTTGCAGACGTAGACGTCAAGGGACAAAGACGTCGACGTCGACGACAACGACAACAACGACAATGTCGGCACATGCCACACGTCAAGCCAAGAAATTTAAATTAAAAACCTTTTTTGCATGAAATGTTTTTGTTACAACTGCAACATGATGCATATGTTTTTGTCAGGGGTTGAGATATAGTATTTCCATAGAATGAAAAGTGAATTGGCATTATAAGGGTACAAAATTTCTTATTTTTAAATACCTTTTTTTTGAATGAAGATTTCATTTTGTATTAAAATGTATTCCACAATTTTCTTATGAAAAAATAAGCAAATCTGTGTATATGTATATATATATATATTTATATATAAAGTCATTAATCAGCAAAGGCGTTCGTCTATAAAATTATCAAGATATTGAATTATAGATAGAAATATAGAAACATCAAATTTTGGCAGACTTGCCTAGCTTAGTCACAGATTATCTTTAAGTCTATCTCTCGAAAATCATATTATTTTGTATCTAATAATTTTTATTTTTAACGAAATTAAAGTATATATAAAATAAAAATCGCTTTGCTTTCAAATATTAAAAAATTCAATTAATTCAAACTTTATTTATAATATAAAGTTTCAATTGAATTAATTTGTTTAGATATCTATTCAAACTTTGAAATAATTTTTCATTAAAAAGAAGAATTTACAACAATTAAAACACTATTTCAGTTGTTATTGCCTTTATTTGCTTTATATTGTTAATATTTTAAAGATGTCTTTGAATGAGTTTTACATTATAAAATAGAAGTTATACCAATTGATTCGCAGTATATCTGAAAGTTGAAACATTATTTGAATTGCTAATGCTTTCTTTTGATATTTAAGCATATACTTTGTTTTAATTTGAAGAAAACGAAAAAAAAACCTAAGAGAAAAACTCTTTCATAAATTTTATCAATTTGAAAGCTGGCCATCATTTGTAGGTTAAATGTAGCTTGTGATTTGCACAGATTTGTATCCCTCTACCTCTCTTTCTATATAAAGTATATCTCTTTTTGTCTTGCTGTCTTTTTTTTTTTGCCAACTAATGCCTGGAAACCTAAATAAATGAAGGGAGGGGCAACAGCAGTGGCAGCGAATTTGGTTCAAATCACCTTCAAGCTCCATAAAAAAGGCAAATAAAAATAAAAGCAAAAGCCGCCACAGACAGAAAAACGAAAAAATAATGAGCGAGTAAGATAAACCGCCATCAGAAAGACAGAGAGAGAGAGTGAGAGAGAGGGAGAGAGAGATAGATTGAGTAAGATGAAGCTATATAGAGTATCTTGAAGATTTTTATTTCTTGGAATAATCTAGCGAGCACACGACTAATCTTCATTTAATTTCATTTGCGCCAAACAGCCAAACTGAAATTGAAACCAAAATCTCATTGAAATCAGTGTGGGTCTTCTATACACTGAGGGCCATAAGGCAATGGACTGGCAAGGACAATGTAAGGACATTTGCCAGACATTGCAACGTTTCATTGGCTCGTCGCTGGCGTCAAGGAGATCAAAAGTATGCGACACCGTGGCTTAATTCGATTTTAACAATTGCATGGCAAAAGACCCACTCAACCAATGGCAAATGGCAGCGCATATACACACATACATACACACACACCCATACACATACATACGTACACTATCTGCCCTCTAATTGAACAAGGGGCAAGCAATGGTCCTTATTCAGTCTCTTTGTCTATAAGAATGGTTGGAGGGGTGCTCGGTATATAAAATTAATCCGACGTGTGGCGCCGGCATCTTTGCCAGCGTCTTCAACAATTTGAATTTAAATGTCGCCTTGTGTTTTTTTTTCTTTTCGTTTTTTATTTCTTCATTTTTATTTGCTCTCTTAAGCTAAATAAAAAAAACCCGAAAAAAAATTACAACTGCAGAAGGAGAGAAGAGGAATTGAATTAAACGTGTCCATGTCCTTGTCTGTCTTTCATTTCTTTTTTTTTTTTTGGTAGGTGGCAAGAGAAGTATGTGTAAGATGGGGGGGAGGAGTTCCTCTCCTACCCTTTATCCGCATTTACGAATCTATTGAAAATTTTATTGCTTGGAATAATTAGGCGAATTAAGAACACAAATTAATTGGCGCCACCAGCCGAGCATATGTGAAAAAAAAAGAATATATAACACAAATAAGAAAACATGAGATGAGAAGCTAGCAACAAAAAGTTGCAAGAAAAATTCAAGCTGATTTAGTTTTATAGGCATCTGGGGCTAAATATTTGAGCTCTAGCTAATTTATGAGAGAATTTTCTCTCAGTATCTGTATGTATGTATGTGTGTGAGTGTTGATAAAGTATTCACACGTATACAGCATACTTATGTATATACCTACATTAGTATATATATATATATCGTCAAGAATAAGTGCTCACTATCTGTCTTTGTCTAAATGATTTCATTTGTTCTTAATGCTATCTGTCCCTTTCTCAAAATGTGAATCAACTTTTAAGAAATAAGAAATCCACAAACTGAATCCCAAGTTGTAAATATCTTAATCTAAGAATTTAATTAAATTTTGATTAAGAGCAGTTGGATTAACATAATAATGACCTAGTTTAAGTTAGGTTCTTGAAATATCTAAATAATCACAGTTTATAAAGACAATTTTTGATCTAATGAAAAGTCTCTGTAAAAAAAAACAAGTAAATATAAGTCTCGTAAAACTAATAATTGTTGATCTAATCTCAACTTCTTCTAAATCCTATATCTGTATATAGATTCTATTTTGTTACCAATCATTAATATTACAGTAATATTTTTAATAAAATTTTTAATCGTTTAGTAAAGTTTTTATTTGTTAAATGATTTTTTTTTCAATTTTATAATTCTTATTTTGTATAAACCCCGAAAATATGCAAATTTTCGATTTTAAATTATTTAAAATTAGTATATATTTTATTAAACTAGCAAAATAACAAAAATTGTTATCAATTATAGTTAATTATTGAATGATAATTTTCTTATGTGTTTCTTAAAGACTTTTTTCACAATTTTTTCATTTAATATTATGTTTTATTATGTACGCCTCTGAAAAGTAATTTTTTTTTGATTTTGTTGTAGAATAGCGTTGCATCCATTGCGAATATAAATCGACTCGTAAAAATACATAAGGTGATTCCAAAGTACCTTCACCACCCACCAGCAGACCAATTAGATAATAATTTAACACTTCCGCGATCTTCACATTTATCCCCATTAAAGCTGATCCCATAATTAGAGGCTTATTGGTTATTCCAATACCACATAAATGAATCATATCAAAGGGTATGGCTGCTGAAAGATCATTTAAATTACTCAGAGTTTTACGACATTTTTTACCGCCAAGGATTTGTACTAAACTCTTTAGTTTATATGGCACACTGGGATTCCGAGCAAATCCAGAAGAGTATAGAATATTACCTATATATAAATCATTTGTACTGTTGTTATTGGGAATGCAAATGGGTTTTATGGATGAAGTGAAACTTGCAAGTGGTTGAGTAAGTTTTATCACACTAATATCATTGGTCATATGTCTGGTAATATATTCTGGATGTATGGCTATTTCATCGATTTCCATTAGTTTTGGTAACCGATTGCATAACTTCTGGGCATCACAATCACGATCTATGTATGGATTGGTGGGATTCCAATCACCCAAGAGTACATAACGTACAGGATTATTTTCATTGTCATCAAAACAGTGGGCAGGAGCCAACAAATGTTGATTTGTGATCAATATAGCCAGACACAAGTAGCTAATTCCACGATCGGCTAAAATAATTGATAACATTTTTTGTTACTTTTCAAATGATTTTGAATCGTTTCTTACTTTCAAAGCCCAATCGTCCAATCCAGGGATGTTCAGTGATTCCAGCAATATGAGACAAATTTAAAAATTCATTTTCATTAAGTTCTCCACATTTTGGCCAAACGGGTAATTCAAATGACTCTGAATGATGAATAAGTTAATTTCTTTATCATCTATATTTGTTGTAATTCTTTTCTACATACCCTGAGCCCGCACAAATTCCTTTTGTGGAACAATTGCGATAAGGAGCAAAGCAAAAAAGAATTCCATACACAATGCCATCTACGGGGAGACTGAAATTTGGAAAAAATTAAAATCGAATAATTACCTTATCTGAGTAAAGAGATTTGGTGAATTATTGTTCTACGTTTCGGTTCAAAAACAAAACAAAATAGATTTGGTAATCTAATATGTTTAAAATCTTAAGTAAAAATATTTAGTATATAAGTTGAAATTAATGGAATTAAAATCTATTCTCGATCGATTTATATATTATAGGATTCTTTTCATTATATCAAACTGTAGATAGAGATATAAATAAGACATTCTTTGATTTAATTCTGATCTTAGCTAAATTCTTTGCCTTTATCTTAAGGATTATCTTTCATACAAAAATATTCCATTACCATTTTTATACACTTGCAAAGTGTATATTAATTTTGGTCAGAAGTTTGCAACGCATAGAAGGAAGCATCTCCGACTAAATAAAGTATATATATTCTTGATCAGCAAGATGAGCTGAGTTGATATAGCCTTGTCCGTCTGTCCGTCCGTCCGTCCGTCCGTCTGTCCGTCTGTCCGTCTGTCCGTCTGTCTGGATCAACGCAATCTCCTCCGAGACCCTTAGAGCTACAGAGCTGAAATTTTGCACCTAGGCTTCTTTTTGCTGCAGGCATTGTATATCTCGGAATCATCCCGATCGGATGACTATATCATATAGCTGCCATAGGAACGATCGGTCAGGAATAAGGTTTAACATCAATAACTCAGTTGTTTCTTAATCGAATGTCACTAAATTTGGTGTTTGTGAGTTTTATATAATACCCAACATATATACCAAGTTTCATCAGAATCGGTCGACTATATCATATAGCTCCCATAGGAACGATCGGCCAAGAATAGGGTTTAACATCAATAACTCTGTTGTTTTTCAATCGAATGTCACTAAATTTGGTATTTATGAGTTTTATATAATCCTCAACACATATACCAAATTTCATCAGAATCGGTCGACTATATCATACAGCTCCCATAGGAACGATCAGTCAAAAATTTAGTTTTTGATCAATAACTTCGATGTTTTTGAAGCAATCGTCACGAAATTTGTTATTTGACAATTTTATATAAAAAGAAATATATATTTTAAGTTTTATCAGAATCGGTCGACTATATGCTATAGCTGTCATAGGAACAATCGGGGAAAAAAAATTTGTTTTTTTTTTTTATCACACGGACATCAAATTTATATTTGATGGGTTTTATATACTTCCTTATGATTCCGGCAAATTATATATAAATCAAAAAGATAGTTTGCAAGGGTATACGAACTTCGGCACGGCCGAAGTTAGCCCATCCTTCTAGTTTGTTTCTTTTCTGCTTTGGGGACTTTTTCAACCACTTTTTTTTCTTTGTGGGGTGTTCAATTAAAAAGAATTATAATAACTTGTCATTAATTGCTAACCAATTTGCATCCATCGTCCGTCCGGTCACTTCCTTGTATTCCTGATATGCCAGCTGGCTAGCCAGCAGCCGTTGACATTTTTTGCATATTAATTGAAGACAAGGCCTTGTCCTTTTTTTTTTTTCCTTTTGTGCTTTGTTTTTTTTTTTTTTTTCTTTTTTTGGCTTTTTCTTGTCCTCATCCAGTTCCGACACCCTTGCCTTGGTTTAATTTGCGGTAAGTTCATTAAGTAATAAAACATAAATTTCTTTTTTCTATGTTGTTGTTGTTCTTTGTATCTTCTTGCCACCCCATCATCAAGTTTTTGGTATAAAAATTTTTTATTTTGTTTTGCATATTTCTTTAATGAATTAATTCTGTTTTGGTTTTGGTTGGTTTTCTCTTTCTTTTTTTTTTCGTCTGTTTATTCACCGTTCACTGGACTTTGATAAAGACACAAAGTCGTTGACGATGATGATGGAGAAAAAAGAGGCAAAAATAATATATATATACATACATATATATATAAAAATTATAATTTATGCGAAAAACATTATGAAAACATTTGTGTGGCAAGCGGCAAAACATTTCCCTCCTCCCCACACCAAATGACCGTCCATCAATGTTATCACTGAGCGAATGTTAATTATGCGCTAGCTGAAAAACTTTTCTATCAATTTTTGAGTGAAATGTTTGCTGTGAGTTGGTTTTCAGTTGCAGCTAATCAGTTGTCGGTTTTTGTTCTTGTTGTTGTTGTTATTTTCTTTCTATTTTTTTTTTTCGGGTAATGCTGGAAAACATGTTTTGCATATGAAAAATTCTATATATTATTTTTCAAAAAAAAAAAAAAATTTTAATTGCGTCCTTTGGGCATGATAAAAATGAAAAGAAAAACCAGCATCAAATGGCAGTCAGTATAAAGTGTCGTGATTGGAAAAGACAGAAATAGAAATATGGATAGAGAGAGAGAGAGAGGAGTACAAATATTAGACTGTTGCCACGTTTTTATACCCTACACCCCATAGAATTAAAGGGTATATTCAAAAAGTTTAAATATATGGCAGAATTTACTTCAATTTGAATAATACTTGTTCTGTTGGATTAAAATTTGAAGATGATTTTTTATGGCAGAGCTTACCCGAATATAAATAAGATTTCTTCTATTGATTCAAAATTTTAATATGATTTCTTATATAGGATATAAATTAATAAAGTTTGAAGTATAAAGATGAAAAGGAAGAGTTTAATAATAATACAGATCCATAATAGGAGATATACCATAACAAATAAGTTCTTCTGAAAGGAGACAAAACTAGGAAATTTAGTTATACATATGTCGGAAGCTGCGCCCCTACTTGGTATAGGGTATCACATGTTTAGCAAACCGATTCTATACTCTCAACTCATTGTTTTCTTTTCTGTTTTTGTCAAATTTGTTGTAGCTGTTTGTTGTTTGATTGTTGACATGCATGCCCACAAATGAGCCGTGCAATTGTCGGTATTGACAGCAAGTCAATACCAAAGAAGTGCAGCATACGGAATATTTGAGCCCCAACTTGTCGCGGGAATCGTCTCAAATTTCGAACGTGCGCATAGCCTGTGACTGACAACTAATGTCTGTCGTTTTGTCCCACTGTCTATCCCATTCTTGACTCTATTTGCCCTGTTTCTGTTGATAAGTGTGTCGATCTATGAAGCATATGGAGCAAAGCAAAAAAAAAAAAAAAAATATTGTTAACTACACTGTACAGCCAGTAAGAGAAATCTATTTTTAGTTTAGTTTCAGTATATTTAAAATAGATTTCAATGTTATCGTATGTTAATATTTAAATTGTAAATAGTTTAATGTTAACTGCATTGTTTGTTGATTTTTATAATTTATATCAAATATTTTAGTTTATTAAAGGTAATCTCAAAGAGTGCAGTGTTGGTGAGTGTTTTTTTAATTCACTTACTTGTCAACAAATTTTCAGTATGTGTTTAATATTCTAATTAATAGCTGCAGCTGATGTTAATTAGTCTTTTACCTTGGTGATAATAAGCAGTCAGTTTTCAAGCCTATGCCAAGATTTTTGTATGCCCATTTAATCACACGATTGTCTTATCGCCATTTCGAGTAGTATTACATTTGGCTATCAGTGTGGTTACAGTTCACAGTGGTTCACATATGTGACCCAAGTGATAAGGAATGTTCGATTTTAATGCCAACACGATTGAGAATTTTTATACTAACATCTTAGTATTCTGTTTTAAGAGCTCAACAGATCATCATGTACCGTTTGTGCTGCTTCTCGCTGTTCCTTCTATCGATCAGTGTCGTCTCCTTTGTCTCATCGGAGTCGGTTAATTATAAGAATTGTCCTGACAGTGTGGATGACTGTAGTATTGATCAAGTGCGCGTGAATCCTTGTCCACAGGCATCTCAAAATGCCGCCTGTCATATACGACGTCGTCGTCCAACTGAAATGAGTTTCGATTTCACACCAAAATTCGATGCTGACAATTTGGTTGCCTCTCTAGGATGGGTTAAGAGTGAAACAGTGGAATTGCCATTGGTAACATTGGAGCGTGATGGATGCAAAGCTGCCACATGTCCCATAAGAAATGGTGTGAAGACCACTTATACCATTAATGTGCCAATTGAGCCAAAATTTCCAATCAGTACTTATACCATACGTTGGGCTCTCAAGGATCCGGTGACGGAGAAACGTTGTTGCTTTACCACTGAAATCAAGGTGGTACGTTAACTTATGACAGCGAGTGTTTCTCTGCAAATCAAGCAATAAAATTATATTCTGTTAACAATTTTGTGCGTGGTTTTTTTCCATTATTCTGTTTGTTCTAATTTAAACTTATGGTCCACTGGGGAAATGGAAATGGAAGACCAAATAGTCATCAACCTGCTTTTGGCTAATTTGAAAAGGCCCAATAGACGGCCGCAAGGCAAAATACAAAATAATAATAAAATGAAAGAATGAATAAAAAAAACTAAACTTTGATTGAACTTTTGGGTGCCATTAAAAATGTCTCGCTCTTCTTTCTCCTTACTCCGCCTCCGCCTCCTTCCCCTTTTCTTTTTTTTTCAGTTCTACTTATCAGCGTCGTCAAACAATTAAAAATTGAGCACTTAAGTTGTGGTCATAAAATCATTTGTTTTTTTTTTTCGTTTATACTTTTTTATTGTTTCTCTCGGTGGTGGAAAATTCAAATAGCAATAATTTTAAATCACTTTTTCTTTTTCTGTTTACCTAAACGAAAAAAAGAAAATGTTTACGGTTCCTTTTTTTTTTTTTTTGGGGTGGGGGCTGAAAGCTGATAAGACCGACCCCAATGAGAAAAAAAAGAAACTGGAAAAAAAAACACTTGAGTAAATAACAATAAACAAAAAGAATTATTGAACATATTTTTCAGAGTCCATCAATTTATTAGATTCTAGCTGGAGGCTGTCCATACTTGTAACCCAATACATATGGCGTTTTGGTCAATTCGGACATTACTTGACATTTGACCTCCTCGAAACAATGTTCAGCATCAATGTAAATCACTTCACGACGATGACTGAGGTAGTTATTGAGTGCCGATTCACTTTTACGAAATTGTTCCATCTGTCTATCGATATAGGTGACATTAGACTGAGGACTTGGTAAATAGGAACTAGTTAGTATACGCATACGGGCCATACGTTCATCGATTTGTAATTGTATCAATCGATTTGGTGGTACACTGAATCCATTAAAGAGTTCTCTAGCTTCGCAACTATTGTTTGGATAATTATAAAGTATCCATCCTCTATTTAGGGCATCTTCTTGAAGTAATCTCTGTTTTATTATATTGCCAATGGCTTCTGATCGTCCGTATACACAATCCTTATCGATGGCATTCTGCAATTGTTTTACATGCTTATCCTCCTGATCTCCACTGATGGCATGATATGCCAGAATATCGGCATCAATAATAAGTAAATTCCAACGATTTCCAAGGACATGAGCCAATGTACGCCGACCCGATCCAGGACGACCATGCAAAACTATGCGATGAAAGAAATTCCTAGGTAATTGATAAAAATCTCCAGATATACCACGATGAAAGGCATCCAATGATTTGGTATAGATATCCTGTGCCAAACGTCGTACATTCTCACCCATCCATTGACGTATATTATCCACTGGTTGGATTGAGATTTCAGCTAGCAAACGACTCATCAACTCCATCAATTTGTGTTTCTCCACATAAAACATAAATGCCGCTCCAAATGCCACCAAAGAGGACTTGTCAAATTTGGTTGAAAGGGCCATAATTGCCGAAAGGACAAAAACCAAATACAATCTCTTTTGTTGTTAACCAATTGAATGTATACAAAATATAAGATAATTTTTCAGATACTATTATTCTTTATGAATATTTCAAATCTATGAAATGTATTTCAATGAATTTGTTTAAAATTGATTTTAAAGAAAAGATTTTATTGATGTTTCGGAAAATTATTTAATAAACTTTAAAACAAATAATTGGTCAAGTTTTTGAATCGATTGATTATATATAGTAATATATATATATCTTTCTTATATATATATATATATCTTTCTTATATATATATAAATCTTTCTTATATAGATACATATTTAAATCTCTTCAATTTTCCATTTAAAGAGTATTCCAAACTCGTTCCAACAAAAATAAAATATTTTCCCCTTTTTATTATGTGAAATTTTTAAAAATGTTTTATTACAGTTTATTTTCGGCACTTTCATTGGACTCTTTGGTGAATTATTTTAACTTAAGGAAAAGCATTACCATTAGAGCATTTCTTTTTGTCGGAAAATTCACATTTATTGCGCATATTAATTACTTCCGTTACAATATTAGAAAATGGCGCATACATCCGGAGCTAAAGCTAAAACATTTGGCAATAGCCAAAAGAGAGAAAGAGAAAGGGGTACCCTTAATGGTTCGTTTTGGCCAAAACAAAATTGGCCTCATATGAGTGCAGTTTTCGGGTGACAATATTTTGCAGCGAATTATGACAGCTCTTTTGTCTTTGCATCTGAATTTCAAAGTAAGAGCAAAGAAAAAAATATAAAAAAAAAAAGAAAAAGAAAAACTAAGAAACAGAGAAATAGGCAATGGGTTAGTGGGGGAGTATCTGGGGCTACTGCTAACGGCCTGCAAAGTGTTGCCAAATGGCTGTCATACTTTATATTGTCTTATGAGCTGTTTGCCCTGCCTTGTCTTGTCTTGCCTTGGCTAAGGTTTGGGGTTTGGTTTAAGCAAAAATGCAAGCAATAAGAGAAGGGAAAATGACTTGGCTTGGCTATACTCATTGCTAGTGGCTCTCTGTTTGCCTGTTGGGTGGGTGGCTAATAAAAACTAACATAATATGAAAAATTGTTTCCTGTTGCTGTTGTTACTTGGCAAAGTCTATCTCTCTCTCTCTCTCACTCTCTCTCGCTTTTGGCCGCATATTGTTATGTCAAATATGCTGTTAATATCTTGCCCATACTAATATTCTTTGGTGCATTTACATTTAGGTTTAGTATAGTCGGCCAGCTGTTGTTCCACAATGATCTTTAAAACTAGACAAATTTATACATTCTCTATTTTTCTTTTCTCGATTATATAAATGGAATTGAGTATGTGTGAATGAATGTTTAAATGCTTTTGGCTGTGTTGTCTCTCTCTCTCTCTCTTCTTCGACCACAAAGCGCAACTTTTTAATTAAAGTCAAAGCAATTGCAAAAGCGAAACGACATCAGCCGCCAGGCAGCCCATTTTCTTACTCAGACTTTTACAAAAATATGCTAAATTACATTTCATCTTTATGGTCAACAGTGTTCACATACGAATCCTTTTTTTCTTCTTTTTTTTTCTTTTCTCTTCTCCATATTTAACATTTTTTTAATCGCCAAAAATGTGGCACATGCCATCAACGCCACCAAAGTCTGACGCAGTTTTTTTTCTGCTTATCACACGAGAAGAAAAAGAAAAAAACAAAATGAAAACATTTTGAGCTTTTGTGGGTTTTTCTCTGTTATTCTGTGAAAAACTACGCAACTGATGGACAGGCAAACAGAGGCGCTGATTGAGTGAGCAAAAGCGATGAGGAGAAAACGAGCACATGCAAACGATAGGAGAAGAGCGGCGGCAATGGCGGAGGGGGCAATCATTTCATTCAGCTTTAGTTGCTTGTAGTAAAAGAAAATTAAAAGAGTAGACTAACAGATACCCAAAATACGTTTTAAATGCTATTCATTTAATAGAAACTTTTACATTTTAACAAAAGAAATTTGAAATATCTTGCAAAATATTTCACCGGATAATTTTATTTTATACCATAATCAATTTGAATAGTAAACTGCCTTTAGCAAAATAATTTTAGAATATTATTTCATCCAATTGTTTAACTTTATATATGTATACAATTTGCTAATTTTTCTTATTTGTAAAAATTGTGAAAACGCAATTCTTTATTTGACTTTTTAAGTTCTTTCTTAATGATTTTTTACTTTTCAATTGTAACTTTACAACTTTAAATTTAAAATCATGATTTGAAAAGTTTATTTTCTGTAAATATAATTACAATTATAGCATCTTGCATTTTATTTATATATGGAAACTGATTTTTCAATCATTTATTTTTTCAATTTTTAATTGTTTATGGAAAATAAATTTTCAATCATTCACATATTCTTGAAAGTCTTAGAATTTGTCAGTCGAAAGTCCCTTTGAAATCTTATTGTTAAAAATATAAATCTAAATTAGTTTCTACAAAAATCAGATATACATTTCCAACCTTTTCTTATTTCCCCTTTACAAAGAAAAATGTTTTTGTTTTTGTTAGCTGGTTATTATTTAAAACTTTATATCAAAAGTGCTGAATTTGTTTTTGATTTATCCAGGGATAAATATGATAAAAAAAAAAGAATAATACAAACTTAAGTCAATTAATCGTTCTGTGTTGTTTTGTTGATTATTGACTATTTGTTTGTTAATTACTTAAAAAAGATACGAAAGCTATAAAATCAATATAAACTTATAGTAGTTTAGTTAATTGAAGTTTGCAATTATAAAATAAAATTTAAATAAAGAAAGTTAAAACATTTTCATTTATAATTTATAATTGGACTCATATAAATTTCCAATAAAATAGTATTTTGTAATTTTTTAATAGATTTAATAGTTAAATGTATATCCCACTAGCGACTCTTTTGGTTTTTTTTTTTTTGCCTTTTCTTGGATTGGAAATGTGTCTCTGTAGTTTTTCTCGATAAGTGAGAATGTGTAAAGTAACGGCCAGTGCATGGCACCGCTCGTCATCTAGGGACTTTGTAGGCTGGAGACAAACGACCAATGGCCGCTATTCTGGCTGAGATTGGCCTAGCTGTGGACTTCAATCGCGCTTTTTTAAGTTTACCGACGCATCTTTTGCGCTATTATCAGGGTAGGCGGTCGGTCTGGTTATTTACAGTCAGCGTGGCGACTTAAGTCACTCGGACAATTACATACTATATACATATGTATATATGTATGTACATACATATATAATAAATATGATTTGATTTAGCTGACCATTGGATTTCTTTTTTTTATCAGTTTATTGCGACTTCTTTTATGTTTGCTGCTTATCTTGAATGCATTTCCTTTATGTGTTGAATGGACGGAAGTAAAGTCACAAATGAAACGTATGCTTCAATCATATATACGTGTCGAGAATCGAAAAATGTTATCAATTTCACAATTCTTAAGAGTTTATCAGCATAAAATAAGAGCAACAATGAAAGCCGCAAAACAATCAACAATTAAAAAATAATTTTTTACATCACATCACTCATTTGAGAAGAGTGATAGACTGAAAGAGATGCAGAGGAATGACGGAGAGAGTGAGACAGAGAGCTACAATATACATATATGTATGTATATATATGCAACCACAAATCAACAAGCAACAATGGGGGAATTTCCATACCTTAAACCAATTCTGAATGCCGACAATTTGCCTGCCAATATTTTGTCAATTTTTTTTATTCTTTTTTTTTTTGCCTACAATTATGCAGCAATTGAAAAATTACTACGTGTACAACAATTTTTTGCGCCTGTCATTGTCCCATCTCTGATCCTGCCCCTTTGGTTTTATTCATTTTTTTTTTATATTTTATTTGTTGTCTGTTGAATGACTGCGATTTGTTGAAGGGCTTAAAAATTTGTCACCACGAATACACAGAAAAACAGGAACCAAACAACAGATGACAAACGCCAAATGAAGCACAAATTTAATTACGCAATTTTATTGGATTAACAGGCACAACCTGGTCAAGGGAGTATATATGTATGTATGTATATAGAGACGAGAAGGATAGGGTATACGGTATGCGGTGGCAGGGGTTAAACAAATTTAAATATGCCGCACACATGTGTCGACTCCGATTCTCCAGTTTCAGTTTGCCAGCAATGTCTAGTCGCGTAGGTGAGCCGTAAATTTACGCGCCATTGTTGTGTGTGAATCCTGTGTGAGTTTGTGTATTGTTGACGCCAATGTTGGACGATGGAGCAACTCACCCCCCTCCTCCCCCTCTATAACGAAATGTACTTTTTGGAGGTACGTGTGTTGTGTGGCATCGTTATCTTTCCTTTTTTTGGACCGTTTCACTTATGCAAACGGAACATTTGAAAAATATGCTGGCAGGATAAACAGAATGGCAACAAAGTGCAGCTGATGCCAGGACTGAGTGCAGGATTCCTGGTTTTCCAGACACTCGACTTCAGTTGCTCTGACATTTTAATGAGCATGCAAGCGTGCAACATGCAAAAACCTGGAAAAATGTCTCTCCCTCTTGGTACTCCTATCTGCATATCCTTGTTAAATTCATTAGTAAAATGTTGTTGTTGCACCTTTAGCGAAATGAAGAGAAAGGATGAGAGAATAAATTGGGCCATGGGAGGAGTTTGGTAGATAGGCACATGTCTGTTTGCCCTGATGTTGCCACAGTACACGAAATTAAAACCCCATGCCAAACAACATGAACCCCACCAACAGCATCCTCCTTTTCTCTTCTAGCCTCTGACCTCTCTGCCTCCGTGCCCCCCTCCGCCATCAACCCACACGACAACATGACATGATACCGATACTAAACTGACACTTTGACATGGTCTTAACCCTAAAAACGCTTTGTTGGCTTTATTGGTGTCGGTTGCCGCCGTGTTTGCTTTTACTGTGTGTGTGTGTGTGTGTGTGTGTGTCTGTGGTGTGGTGGTTGGGTGTCCACAGGTTATGTCCATGCGTGTGTCTGCCTCTGCCAGCTTTTACCCCCCTTCGGAAAAAGGTATCCACTTGATTTTTGTACTAATTTACGTGGATTAAGCGCTTTCGGCTAGGCTGTGACCTGGGTATTAAGTTTAAATACCTTTTAATTGACAATTTGTGTTTGGCATTTGATGCCTGATATTGTTTATTTATTGTAGTATATATGTATGTATATATATTTGGTCTCACTATCAGGATATTGTGGGCCAACAATTTGTTTCACGTTAATTAAGACAAAATTGTTTAACTTTTATGCTATAAAACTGCTTTTTTCCTTATGAATTTTTATTGCTAATGTATTTAGTTTTGCTGGCTTATTTGTAAATGAAAAGCAGAGAGTAATAAATGTTGCAATTTGGTATTAAAACTGATTTAAAGTATTAAATGAGGTAAACTAAAACTCTAAAAAATAAATTAAAAGAATAGTGATTATTGAATAAATTAAATAAAAGATAAATTAAAAGAAAAGTGAATATTGAATTTATATCTTCTGCTATTTTATGACTTTATTTTAGATATTATATTAATTTTTGTTTATGCTTATAAGCTAAAAACAAAACTTTTTATAGGATTACCATTAGAAATATTATTGAGTATTAATGAATTTTAAATTTTACTTTAAAGAGAAAAGATTAATAAGAAAAACTCTTGCCAATTGGCATTATCATTTATTTGTTATCACATTTTTAATTAAATATTAAATATATTGACAGCAAAGTAGGTGAAATCTTTTAATAATCTTTATATATAATTTAAACTTTATGCATTTCTGGTCAAAGCATTTTTGCATTGAAAGTTCACCAATTTAAAAGTTGTAGATTCTTTGAACTCGAAATTCCTCTTTCCATTTGATTTGATTTTGATCCATTTATGTTGCTGCAGGTGAAGTTTAACTTCATTTATATGCAAGTAAATTGTGGAAAAAAAAACCCAAACTTTTAATTTTCGCTAACAATCGACATTCATTTCATCTATGTATTGGATCCACAAGTTCTATCCGAGTCAAAACCTCAACAAGCTGAAAAGTCCTTCGACACAAAAAAAAGTGCTTAAATCAGCGAATTTTTTTCTTTTTTTTTTTTTATTCTTCTGGTTTTGTGTAAAGTTTTGGCCAAAGATGAGGTTTAGTCCACTGGCCCAGTAGATTGGCGATGTGGTGGGTGAGGGGAAGGAGTGTGGTCATTCTGCCGCTTAAGCCGCCGCCCGGTGCAACAAAAAGTCGCCGCCGTCTAATTGAACCCAACAGATATTTTCAATTAGCAGCAAAACATTTGTGTGCTAAAAAACTTTTATTTATTTTTTTTTTTCGTTTTATTTCGCACTCTTTTTCCCTCTCTCTCTCCAACTCGCACTCTCTCTTTGCTTCTTTCTGGCACCTTGAGCCAAAAATTCCTGTGGGGCAAACACGTCTGGACACTGGCGGCCAATAAAAAAAGGCACCTTAGTGCCTCTGAGAGAATGAGAACTTTTTGCTAAAAGCGAGCAAAAACTTTTTAATGCCATTAAAAAAGGAAAGAGAGAGAAAAAAAAAAATAAAATAAAAGATAAACGCAAAGACGCTAAAAGTTTTCGTGTCTAGCAAAAGGTGGAAGAAAAAATAAAGCGAGTGCAAAAAAAAAACAACATTAAAAAGGAAATTCAATTTATAAAACTAAAAGAAAAACGTAAATTAAAGTAAAAAAAAGTTTTTAGAATACGTTCATAAATCAATTTTTACAATATTTTTACTGGACCAGTTTATGCGTGGTGCGTACGTAAATTTAATTGATAAAAGTGTCGCACAAAATGCAAATTTCGAGAGGAGTGCACCAAAAATGACTACAAAATGTCGAAAATCTACAACTTGAGATAACATAGACAGAGAGTAAGGGGAAGAGACAGGGCAGAGAGTGAGAGAAAGAGAGAGAGAGAGAAAGGGATAGAGTTCAAACAAACTAATTCAAAGTGACCAGTGCCTACTGTCCCTGTTGACGCTGTCGCTCGTATCCTGTGTGGTCCTGTGCATTGCCACAAAGTATGCAACACAAATCAGCGCATAATGGCCATAGTCCATGGTCCATGTCCATGACTATGTTTGCATTTTGAACGAGGAAACAGGCCCAACGAGTGAGCCGGATGGACCTCGAATAACGCATTTCAATAATTCTAATTAATTTATTAACCTTTATCAGTAGCGATAAATTTTCAACTGCACCATCCGAAAGCAAACGAAATAGAGACCAAGAGAGAGGCAAAGGGTATACAAATTGTTTGCCCATGGCAATCTGTGAACTCTTCACTGATGCTTTACTTAGCTGAAAGCACACACATGAAACTAAAAACCTCACCACTGACTGACTGTCGAAATTTCTTTGGTCCTTTTATTTTTTGTTTTTTTTTTTGTGTTTTAGAAATGGTCCTTTAGATGCACATCAGGCGATAAGTTTTCGGCTCTCATTCTCAGCCATAAATGAAATGAAAAACTTTGCTAAAGGGAACCAAAGAGACCAAAAAAAAAAATACCAAAGCAAAGCAAAATCAAGTCATTGACTAGGACTAGGCGTTGATTTTAAAATGAACCACCCATTGATAAGGCTAAGAAAAACAAAGAATACACAAAAAAAGCAAAGAAAAAAATAATGCTGAGGTGGCAAAATTGAATTAAATGCATAGAAATCGACTTGCGAATACCCTCTAAGAAAGTTATGGAAATCTAAGTTCTGTGCTCTTATGAAAATTATACTTATATATGTACGAGTTATCAATTTATAATAAATAATAATAAAAAAAATTCGATAAATATTTCTTCTTTTTGAATGTTAAGTTAAAGATTATTTGAATAATATATTTGATAAAGATATAGCAGAGAAAACATTTAAAAGTTTGTTTTCGGTTAAATAATAAAGGTGTAAAATATTTGAAAGATGGTTTGGTTATACAGAAGTCTAGAAAAGATAATGAAGGTATAAAATATTTGAATGATTGAATATTTTAAATTTATACAAGAAAAATATCTGAAAGATTGAATATTTGAAATTTACACAGAAAAGAATAATGATTTAGTAACTTAAGTAACTAGATAAATTTGATATTATACCAAAACTTAAATAATTAACTATTTTCATATATTGTTTTTAAATTTTATATATTATATATTAAAATTTCTTCCATAGTTTCGCTAGGTTATTTTGTACAAAGTACTCATATACCTTTTAGAATTTAGTTTAAAGGATATTGATACATTTTCTGCCTTATTCTTTGTTTTATTTTATTACAAATCCCAAATGACTTTTGTTTCTGTCGCCCGTCCTTTGCTTGGCCGACTGAAAGTGTTAAAATTTATTGACGCATTTAGATCAAAACTAAAAATTGTCTTCCATTTGCGCGACGAATTTTTGTTTCGTTTTTAGTTTTCCTTTTTGGCCCGTTTTTCTTTGTGCTTTTGCTGATTCAACAAATTTGTTACTTGCTATCCCTGAAGCTGATTGTGATTTTGTTTCTTTCTTGTTTTTTTTTTATTTTGTTTAATACGAAAATCCCTTAACTTGTATTGGTGATGAAGAAGAAGAAGAACGGGAGGAAAAAGAAGAAGGAGGAGGAGGGGGTGGAGATGGAGTATGGCCACTGTTTAGCTGTGTGTCCTAGCCAGCGGGCAAAACAATGTGAACGAAAACCAAAAAAGATAGGGAAAGATACCTTTAATGCATTTTACTCATATTGAAAAGCACTTAAATAAGCAGCGAGGGGTGTCTAGGGGGTGTGGCGGTGGTTATGGCGAGGGGTTGCAAAAAAATATGAAAATCATAAAAACCGGGCGTTCACTCTATGGCCAGAGGGTGGAGGGGAAAAAATGGTTGCTTATTTTATTATTATTTTACAGGGAATTATCTCATTTGAGTGGAGTTGCCCTACTCATACCATCCCCCTATTACCGCTCAGTGTTCCGACTCCTCTGTCTCTGTACTCCTGTCTGTGTATGTGTATGTGTGTGTGTGTGTGTGTATGTATTTTTGTCTGTTGTGTTGTAATGTGTGCGTAATAACATAATATCCTTAAGATATTTTAATATTGCCAGCCGCTGCATATTGAACTGTGGCAAGCATCCTTCGCCCTGTCCTGGCCGCATTTCAACATATTTGGCTTTGCCTGTTTTGGCTTGGTCTTGGCCTCACTGCGGACTGACGATGTTTGTACAGTGCCAGCTTTAGCTTCATCTCCATCTCCATCACCATCATCAGCTCCATCTCCGGCTCATGTTTTGCCTTTTCCTTTTGCTTCCTTTCGCTGTTGCCTTTTAACAATACCTTTGTGCATCGTAAAATAATTGCCGCGGGGCAAGTAATCTTCTTTGGGTGGCTTGCAATTTTCATTTCCTTTGCCCTCTCTCTCTCACTCTCTCCTTCTCTTTTTCGTCCTTTTTTTTTTGCTGCAAAATGTTGAATATTTAGTTATAAATCGAACTGATATATTCATATAAATTGTTTTCAACTTTAACAAAATGTAACATTTGGTAAAGAAACTTGTCCCATATCTAAAATCAAAAATTATATTTCGAATTTCAACACGAGACCCAAGAAACAATTAATGTTACCCCTGGCAGATGGAAAAGTAATTTATTAAATGTAGTTCTAGCTAATTGTCATGCTATCGACAACGTCTTATCGGATGAAACAACAACAAAACAATTTGGCCAAAAAATTTATGCAACACAAATGAACTGAGAATGCCCCAAAGGTCACAGGATACACGCACACACACACAAACACACGATAACCAGATAACGTTGTCCAAGCCAAACCATATTAAGTCAAAAATGTTGCCTCACTCTTGGACACGGGATGGACTATTAAAATGCTAGCATTTGCAAGTTTATTTGAGAGTCGAGAAAGTCGGAGACGGAGTCAGAGACAGAGATAATGTATTGACAGGCAGAGAGCGAAAAGGAGGTAAACGGAAATCTAGACATGGCCATTAATGAACGGACCAATGTCACTACTATCCACTGTCCTTATGTATACTTGTCTACTACCGTTTTGTGTTACCCTTAGTGTGTCCAGGACCTTACAGTTGGAGTCCATTAAAAAGGACTAAATGGCAATTAAACATTTGAGCTTGGGCACCAGAAGACCAAAAGATGAGTAAGGGAACGATAGTCCTATTCCCCGTTCTTTCTCTCCGTGTGGTGGGCAGCAATTAAGGCTCCCTTTGCACTTTTGTCCAAGGACACTTGGCAATTAAGCCCACAAAAGTTGGCACTGTCCAATCCCTTAGCGTTGAAAATTTTTGTTAGAACTTTCGACCTTATCCTTTTTACCTATCTCTTGTGTTAGTCGGACAACGGAAAAACTTAAATGAGTTTGTTGTCTGCCGAAAGTCCTGAGAGTCATTTAAATGAGATGCTACTACTGCAGCAGCAAGTTTGATTGGCTAGCCGCTTGACTGGCTAGGCAAAAGATTTATCTGACAGCTGAACATAAATCCCAATACCTACCATAGGAGTCATAGCTCAACTAGATAGGGCAAATCCCCGAATGCTGCTCGTAAAAATGTTTCAAATACCAGAAATGCAACAAAAACACCCGCTACAAAAGAGATGCCAAATCAATGAGAGTGGGATAGAGATAGAGAGAGAGAGAGAGAAGTAGAGACAGCGTCTTCGATATGCTCGTTGAAAATAATTTATTGCAATGACTTGACACTCATTGCCAGTTAGAGTTAGGATGTGTGACACTTTGCCACACGCATTTAAAAATAAATATCCACACACAGGCACACACGCGCACAGACACACACGCGCACAGACACACACACTTACACACAAGATAAATTGCGCAAAATAGAAAAATGTTCTAATTAAAATTATGCACAAATATTTTGGAATGTTGAATTTTCTTTTTCTTTTTTTTTTTTTTTCTATCGGTCTCTTTTCTAAAATCTTGTATCTTATCTTATTGATGTTCAGCGTGCCAATTAAAATTGATTGGAAAATTCCTGAAATTCCTGACAGCACGTGGGCGGCATTGTCGTTGTTGTAAGGCAGATGTTAATATCCTTTGCCAAGATTAGCATACAAACATACATACATACATATACATACATATGTATATACTCTATATATGTACATTTATCTATTTTCTAACTAATGTAAATGGCCTTTTGAAGTTTACGCTTCAGTGCTAAGCATTTTGTATTTAAAGCCCATTTGGCCAAATCAATTAACACTTCTGTTAAGTAAGCCATAAAAATTCACAATTCTAAACTATCAACGAAACGTATATGAAAAATTCAAGCAGATGTCTAAACACTGGCATTTAACCCTCATTGTTGCTAATGTGGCAAATAAAACGGTCACCTTAATGGATTTCTCTTACGCGAACTAACTTCAAATTGGACAGAAGGTGACGTGGCTGGACGGGCGATTCACCATGTCCATGCTCCTGCATGCTGTGCCATTGATTGTCCTTGAATTGCCGACATTCGCCACTTAATCCAATCGCGCACATGTTGAGCTCTAACAATGCCTTTTTTGGAAAGGGGGATGCATTTGGTACCTTAAGCGGCTTTCACCTTGACGTTCGTCACCACCACCACGACCACCACCGGCATAACACTACAGAGGGTGGAGAGAGAGAGAGAGAGAGAGGGTGGTAACTGGGGCCAGAGGTAGAGCCAACTGTTGTGAAAATATTGTACGTGCATTTTTGTGCTTTCCAGGACTTATCACACACACGCACGACCGCATCACCTTTCTCCCAAATGCATATATATATATATATATATATACTGTATAGTATGTTCAGGGTGTTGACTTCAGCCTCAGCTCTGACGCATTATGATGTATTTGGATAAAAATTAAAAGCACTGCTCTCGTCATCCCTGACTGAGATCAGGTTGCCATTAATGAAGTCTTTGTTATACATAGTTTCCCGTCCAGACCTAATTAATCCCAACCAAAACATATGGGTAAGAGAGAGAGAGAGAGAGCGGTATAATGCCATTCAACTTGGGCAACATCTGCTGGTTATACTTCTTTGGTTGTCTTTTGACTGACATTAACTAAAGACCGCCACTTGACGCGAATTGTGTAAAAATTATTTTTCGCCCCCCCAAAAAAAAAAAAAAAAAATGTTTCACAACTGAAAACCCCGAAAATGCAACATCATTCAGCTGTCAAAATCATTAAGAAATGTGAAATCGCTTAAATATGGCCACCAAATTTTTGTTTTCTTTTTTAGTTTCCCCTTCTTTTTCTTGTTTTCTGTGTAAACTGAGCTTTTTAGTCGGCGCCGAAGAAGAAACATATGTAAAGACTTCAGACGCGGTAAGTCACATGGCAAATAATCAAGTAACATTCGATGAAACGGTTAAATATTTAATCTGTACTCGACTTTGGTATACTGTGTATATGTTTATTAATAATATTATAGGAAATATTATATTAATATTAATAAATGTTGAAGAAACTTCTTAAAACTATAATTTATATATAGACTCTTTGTCTGAATAGTAGTTCCTTTAAGATGTTTTTCTATTCCATCAAGACAGAGCTTTTGCAGTTTATTAACTAATTATATATTTAAGCTGCCATTCAAATGATTTAATGTGGGTTAAATGATTAGTTTTAAGTGCTGATCGTTGCATTTTCTTGAGACATTAAATATATAAAATATGAGGAATAAGAAATACGTTTGCCATTATTTTATGTTAACATTTGCTTTACTTAGAAAACTTTTCTATAAATAAGTTATAAAAAAGAGAATTATTATGTAATATTTTATTCATTTGTCTTTCTTTATATATATTTTCCATTTCGTTTTCTGACTAATTATTCTTGTACCAAATTAAAAAATATAAATCCAAGCATCCAATATTTGCTGCATTCCATAAAATACTCTTACCAACTACTTTCATTTTTTTTGCAAGGTATAACAAAAAAATTCTCAAAAATAAATGCCCAACATTTCATTTCGGTTCAGGGGGGTTGTCTTCTCTTTTTATTTATTTTTCTTTTTTTTTTGCCCATTTTGCACTTGCTACACGTTTGGGAGTGCAAAACATTTTTATTACAAATTCGTGAGTTTTTCTGTAAATAAGAGCTCCACAACTCGCTAACGCTCGTTTGATGCTTATATAAGTATCGGAAATTGGACTGAGAAAGAGAGAGAGAGAGAGAGAGAGAGAGAGAGAGATCTAGTTTTTCAATATTATGCATGAAATGGCACACGAGGGGTAATGGTAATAAAAATGCCCAAGCATACCAAAAACTGGCCCCAGTAATATGAAAGATGTTCAAATGATTTCCTGAGACTAAAACTGGCAGCTGCCTTTTTTGTAGTGTGCCATTCGACACGCCCACAATATTCGATTGTCTTAGACACACACACTCACAATCATATTCATTCACTCGTACTCGTGTATACATAAACTCATACAATTATAAGAAATGAGAATGAGAGAAGAATTCAAATTTCGGTGCGTTCATTGAAATATGAACGATGAGTTTGACGATAAAACTCTATGTATATAGAAAGCCGGGAAACAATTTTCATATAAAGTACCTTTTGTTGGCATTTTAATGGTTCGCTTTATGGAAGGATTAAGCACATAAACTTGTCAATAACTCGAGTGCCAGTGCCAGTGCCAGTGCCTGAGTGTATGTAGTATAACACCAACTCATAAAGAAACGGACTCTTAATAATGTCACCGCACCAGAACATTTTGACTAACAAATATATATGAAGAGCAAACGATTTTATTTATGACCTCGACATAAAATTGTTGCCGCATATGTTGAATATGAGGGGCAGAAGACCCCCAAACTCAACTGAACATAGGGTGAACTTATTAAAAACAACAACAATAACTAAAGATATTATTGATATGGAAAGAGAAGAATTATGAGATGAGCATAATGGTTATATACATATGTATATATATACATGTGTACTAACTTATGCATATTTCAATAACTAATAACTGAAAGTAGGTAACAGAATACTTAATAGTTAAGTATGTAATTCATTTTATATGCCAAGCTTTAGCAATAATAGTGAATACGATTATAGTAAAATAGATTTTAGATTTAGTAAATCTTATCTCTCATTGTACAGATTAAGCCAAATCTGTTGCCAATATAGGGTTAAAATGATTTAGTTATTGGTTGAAAATGTTTTAATAATATTGAATGAGATATTTGATTAATACTAAAGAGGTTTTAAATATTTTTTAGACATTTAAATTTATATTTTCTTTTTATAAATTTTCTTTAAGCATTCATACTAGAGAATTATCTATGATTAATCAATTAAAATTTTGCTATACTTTCGATTCGCTTAAACGAAAATTATATTTTTTTATAAGCGTTTCAATCAAATAACTTACCATTTAAAAAATACTTGTAAATCATTTATTTGGCCTTTGATTTGAACTTTTCCCGAATGCACTTAAGTCTTGTTTTGGTTTTCTTTTGCTTTTCTTTTGCTTTTGCTTTTCATTTTCAACACTTCACTTGCCTCATTTCAACCTGCCACTGGCCGTGTCGTTTGCCCTTGCACTTACATTTAATGAAAAAATTAACACAAAAAAAAAAAAGGAAAAAAAAAGAAAGAAGCATTATTATTAAATTATATTCCACCTCCAGTCCTTCACTCTTCCACTCCACTTTTAGCCATGACATAAACATAAACTTTGCGCCTTTTGTGCCACGAACACTGTCGACTCCTGCCGGGTAAAGTAATGTATACTGGCCGCCGGCTAAGTGCCGCATAACAAAAAACACCTTTAATATTTTCATTATGAAGTCATTCAGCGCGATTATTAACGCGTGACCCCCAAGGCGCTGCACAGCGTCCAGAAAATGTTAAGAACGAGAGTGAGTCCACCCCAATGAACAATAACAACAATAGCAACAACAAACACTTGAGATGCCGAGACGAAAGTTCTCTGCGTCTGAGGTAAATTACAATTTTGCTTAGAAGTGGCAACCGCCCTCCAGGAGGGTTTGGATCCGGATCCCGAACTCTGTCCGGTTTTTTTTTTTCTTGCCAAAGTGCAGCTGTACCTAATAATCATAATAATTGCGCCATGGGCGTCGACATTGCCGTCAACTTTTCCAGACGCCATCCGCCAACAACAATTGCTTATAAAGTGCGTGTGACACATTAACGGAAAAATAGAAAATGAACGAAAAGAAAAAGACGCGGAAAATGCTAGAGCTAAAAAGAAAAAGGCAAATAAAACTTATCGCCAGTGGGCAAACTTCAAAAGAAATAAAAAAAAGAGAGAGAAAAAAAAAAAAGAAAACCAAAAGAAAAGGCAAAGAAAAGTCCTTTAATACCGTGAATTTTACGCGGGATTTCTATAAAGTGCAACTGCCCATGGGGACGGAGATGACTATAGGTATGGGGTCAAAGTGAAGGAGGGGCAAATGGAAGGGGGAAAAGGAACTGCGGTTTCTGCGACGTAAATTGAAAAAAATATTCGTGCGTAAATTGGCTCTGCCTGATGGCATTTACCAGTATGGGCATAGAGAATTGAATTTCTTTTTTTTTTTTTTCCTATTTTTCTTAACAGAAGGAGAATCCTGGTCACCTCATGTACGTGTCCATGTCCGGGTCAGGATTGGGGTTGGAGGTCGCGGCGGTGGCCACTTTTTCAAATTGAATTTTTCGTTTTCGCTTTTTTGTTTCTCTTTTTTTTTTTTGTTTTACACCCAAAAACAGCGGAAGCAAATTAAAAAGAAATTAAGCCAATTTGAGTAGAAGCAAACCCAAACCAAAACCAAACGAACCCAACGCCAAGTGCCTTGTTGTGGCTCGTAAATCTTTGGCCCATAAATAGCAGGACAAGTGCCTTGTTGTGTTCTGTATCCTGGTCGAGTCCCTTTGGTTGGCAACATCTTTATTTCGGCGTGAAATTCTTTAATCGCATTCAATTCAATTAGTTCGAGTTGACTAGTTAATGCCACGAATGTCCTTTTTACCAACACAGAGGTGTGTCATGTCCTTGCGGCAGTTTTTCTTATATTTTTTGTTTTCCGTCTTGACACTGCGCATTAACTTTTGCAATTTATGGCTAAAAGACTTTATTGGAATTTCAAAATAGATAAATAAGTTGTGCCTGGCAAATGTCTAATTAGCTAGATCACCAAGTTAAAAAGTGATAAAAATTATGTACCTATTCTCTTCTAATGGTGAGACAGAAATTGCTTATAAATTGAATTTATTCTTTGTGGGTCAATAAAAATTTATTAACTTCTTTTCACCAGATGGCAACGAAAATAATCTAAGAGTGTTTATACAGAAATTCGGAATAACAAGTTGAAAATTGTATTCATTATTAAGAGCAAACATTCAGGAAATTACAATTTTATTTACAAAATATATGAAAAAACGCACTTTAAAAATTGTCAACGTTATGTGCTCGATTCTATTAAAAATTTAGAATACTTTTCCAACTTTTTAAAGTTAAAATGCTGATAAGATTTATCAGACCTTTAAATGTATTTTTATTTAACTTTTTAAGGAGTTTATTAAATGATGAAAGCAAACAGTTTTATTTCATATTGGCACCAAACCGATCGGAGATAAATTTTTGGCCTCCTTTTCTTACGTTTTTTTTTGTTAATGTTTTCTTTTATTTAATGAATTCACCATTTTGAAATATTTCACAATGAAAAGTAGACTATATACGTATTTGTTAATTGTTGCATCTCTCATTAATAAAATTGTCTTTCTATTGTTTTCTGTTGAATGCTCAAATGGTAATGGTGACTAATTAACTTTTGCATTTTTGATGTATGTGTTTATTGTGTATTTTGTGTTATCTTCTGTTTTTTTTTATATTGCTGGCTTCTATTCGAATTGGCATGCGCTTAAACGGTTCACTAAAACGATGTACTTAAACGGTTTTTAATATTTCTTAAATATTTCCCCTTAATCACTACTTCCTGCCTCCTGTTCCTGAGAAATAGGAACATGCTCGTTCTGTTCATGGGGCGAGGAAAGTGGGGATACATCTCGATCATCGCGAGGTTTGGCCTTGCCAAATATACTGGCCGCTTGCTTGGTATCGGCTAATGCATTTATGGGATCGGTAACAGTGCGTGGCTTTAAAACCAATTTCGGACGATCATTATCATCTTGACAGAAATTATTTTTAGATGAAGGACTGGCACTCTTTTCACGACCATTGCTAACAAATCCTGAACTGGATGAATTATTGTTCGAATTTGATTTGCCATTGCCATTGGGATTATAATGGCCACGGCGATCGCGATTGCGATTTTGTACAAAATTTGAATAATTGCCATTAGAGTTGCTATTATTATAACCACGTGGATTACTGCCTCCAGAATTATTATTATTATTGTTATTCTTGTACCTGAAAAAATAAATAGATAAGAAATAATTACCAAATATCTCCCCTCTTACCAATTATAAGTAAAACTGCGATGGCGTTGAAAGCTTCCATTAGAAGAGTTGCCCTCAATACCATGATTACTTGATGTATCCATGGTAGCGGTGTTGGCACTCTGGTTACGCATTCGGTGTCCTCCATTGGGATGATAGCCACCATCGTTATGGCCACGATTAACATTGCCACTACTACGATTGTTAAAATTATTTCGTGAATGACCATTTCCAAGGGACATGCTACTGTGAGTGGGGCTACTATTAGATAATGACAATCCATTCGTATTACGCATGTCATTGTCTCTGCGACGATATTGGTGGGAGCCAACGCTATCGTCTCGTCTATAATTACGTCTCTGATAATAGCCACCGGCACCACTAGGCGAAATGCCATTGGGATTGTTAGTACCACTGCCACCAGGTCCAGATCCTGATTGACGACGATGATCTGCTATATCAATGCGTAATGGAGCCGAGTAGTTATCCAATTTTATCCGTCCATTGCATGAAAGGGCACGCTTCAGCTGTGCCAGTGTTTCAAATTCTACATACCCATAGCCTTTAAATTCATCCGTTTCACGATCTTTTATTAGACGGACATTCTTAACTTCAAAATCTGAAAAGATTTTCATTACGTCGCCCTGGACGAGGCCCTTGGGGAGATTGCCGACGTAGGCAATAAAGGGTGGGTCAGTGGGCACCTGACGCTGGCGATCGCGATTGCGAAAGTCCCTGTATTCACGTTGATCTCTGTGATCGCGATTGCCACGATCACGATTGTCTCGACTGTCTCGATTGCTATCCCGATTGTCACGATTATTATCCCTGCCGTCTCGTCCATCTCGATTTTCGTGTGTATAATTGCGATCTCTTTGGTTCTTGCCGTTATCAAAGTTAGAGCGACTTGCCATAATTTAAAGGAGCCCTACCACAATCTACGAAACTCTTTAAGTTACGTATTTCTTAAAATATTTTTTTAAAAATGTCTGGAGCTCGTTATTCCAGACGCTTTTCATAGGTCTACGAGAGACGTAGGAATGATTGAAAATTTAACAAATCGCTTGACACTTCCCTGACTGAATCTAAATAACTACTAGATTATATAATTCGATATATAGATCCTGAAATCATAAATCCATTGATCGATCAATTCCATACAAAAAAAGCTAAGGTACATGTATTTGTATGATAAATGACTTTAACATCTTCCCCCATTTGATGAAACATGTGTAAGCAGCTTCATCTTCAATTCCTTTTCTTGTTTGCATTATGGATGAAATTCCCCTCCAAAAAGAAAAGAAGCAAAACAAAAAGGCAAGTACATGAAAAAGTCAACAGCAAATAGTACTACAACCAGCAGAATCAGAATAAGAGAACAACTACTGCGTTTTGTTTGAACGACGACGAACTCATGACTCATTTTTGTACATTTGTCAAAATTTTTGCCATACATCATTTTAAACAGGCGTCAGAGGACTGTTCGGAGATGAGGGAAGAAGGTTATATTCCAAAGTGTAGAGCAAAGGTTGAGGACAGATACACTGTACATTTACCCGTCACAGAATTAAGAACTTAAAACACCAAAAGAGCACAGTGGTTAAAATTATTTAACAAACTGTTGTAATGAGAAATAAGAAGAAAAAATATATAAATAAAAAATATATAAATAAAGAATATATCTTAGTATTAAAAAATAAGTAGTTATGATATTGTTAGTTTTAATATATTGCCATAAATAAAATATAAATAAAATAAAATAATTATAATTTTTGTTTTTCAACTAAAATTTTATATCAAGTTTTTGCTTATTCCTTACAATTTTTTTGAGTTTATTTTTTAGATTTCTTAAACTTTTTTGATAGAAGGAAAAACGGTTATACATATACAAAGAATAACACAATATTTCTCTGAATAATTAACTAGAAAGTCCTTATTATATTCTTATTTAAAAATAGTTTAAGTTGACAACGAAATTGTAAAAAGGGAATTTCGAGCTGTAGTAGAACTTATCTTCGTCTTATTTTATTCCTCTATAATATGATTTTTTTTTGTAATCTAAAAAAAAACACTTTAAATAAAAGAACTATTTTTTTTATATATATTTTTATTTAGTTAAAGTTTAGTTATTTTTTGTGAAACTTGTTCCACAGTATCAATTTCACTTTGGTAGTTGTATGGGTAGACTTTTGTTGGATTCGGTGGGATTCGGCACACGCCAACGCATTGGCCAAAGATAAATCGTCAGCAACACGGAATTAAAAACTGATGTAGCGATTAATTTATCACTTGAATGAAGTATAACAAGAAGAAGTGAAAGAAGTGGAGCACTCCACTCCAGCAGGAGTGGGATGCAGTTGTAAAAAGAAGAGTGGCCTGGCTATTGGCAATATTTAACAAAACAAGTTGGACATAGAACCATTTGAATGACCAGCTGCCGAACAGAGAAAGGATTCGAAACAGTAGTAAATAAATTACGAGCAACAAATAAACGAGTTTCAATGCTGCAGTCATGAATGAACTAAAAAGAGAGAGAGAGAGAGAGCGTAAGAGAGAAAGCAATAGATGTAAGCAAACAAAGCCAAGAAAACGGAAACGGAAACGCTTTCAGCTGTCGAATTTGTATGAGCATACAAGCTCCTGTCTCTCTTTGAGAAACTCGAAGAGTGCTCAATCATTTGATGGCTGCAACAATGCAAAATATTCAATAGCAAAAGTAAAGCAAATGTGAAACACCGAAAAGGATTTATACTCATCGATCAGAATTAATGAAGATTTTGTTTTAGATGTACATCCATATAAGGGGGACTATCGACCCTAAATAGATTCAAATGTATGTATATATTTCTAACTGGAACATTTGTTGCTAATCGTCTTTTTGGGCAGAAAAATGTATGAATAAAGTGGGCGGCCGGGAATACTTCAAGTGTATATAACAAAACCTTAAACTGCCTGTGCATTACACTACATTAGCGAAATTAAATTAGATTTCCCAATTTTTCTTTTCTAACTGAGTTTAAGTATTTTTTTTTTTTTTCGGTGGGTTGTTCAACCCTGTTTGATTTTCTCACCACCAACAACACCACCACCACCTATTCGAGTCATCCTTATAGATACTATGTATAATGATGTCTATTTTGTCTTGATTTATGCTGCAGTGCGCCCGCAAGTATGCAACGTAAATATTTTTATGACCCAATATATGAATGAACCCCATCCCTTAACCTATTGCACTTGTCTTTCAACAGTTTATACTACCTCATGAGAGTGAAGAAAGAGTGAGAGAAAAGCGTAAGCCATCGGTCCACACTAATCATATTAAATGAAATTCATACGTCGCCGCATTTATGCGATTTTACTCAGGGTATTCTCAACCATTGAGGGTAGTTGTTCTTCATGTTATTGTTGTTGCTGTTGTTGTTGGTCTGGCAACATTTTTCGTTGTCGTTTAAACTAATTGAGTGTTACAAATTTTATGTGCAAAATCTTTAAGCTAAATTGAAATTTGTTTTGTTTGCCATTGGCCTCGGCTTCTGGTACTGGTTTTGGATGTAGCTCTAACCCAGCTTCTGTTTTTTGCTTTGCCGTTTTTGTTGTCATTGTTGGTTATTGTTGTTGCTGTTGTTGATTGTCATACATTTTTCACATATGATGCGGGTTGTGTATGAACCCATTTAATGTTATGTGCACATTTCGTTATTCATACCCGTAAGTGCGTTGAACCATTAAAAAATAAAAAATAAAAAAAAAAATAGACTAAAAACGTTGAGGTATATTTTTGTTTCTTGAAACTTGCTAGGAAAAACTGCCTACGGTGACAGTTTGGGCAAATTTTGTTGGGAAGGAGTTTAAAATTTTCCTTGGGAAAACATTCGAATTAAACATTTTAAATTTAATCAAAAGTAAAAGTTGCTTCTTATTTATATATGTATATCATTTCTGTAAATGTGAACGAAAGATACTTTCTCCTTTTATATAAACTTTCTTTTTTTTATATAAAATTATTTATTTATATTTGATTCACTTTCTTAGGATAAAGTTTTCTATTTGCAAATTTACATTTTAGAAAATGTAGTCAAAAAATATTGTTTCTCTAGTTTTCTACTTTTTAATTAAAATGCACAGAAAAAGATATATTCAAATTAGATTTGATAAACGGAATCGATAACATTAAGTTATCGATGTGTATACATACTATACAGAACTTTATATAATATTAAAATTAGTGTAATAATTATATATCCAATTTGTATTAGAAATTTACTGTAACTTATGATTTTAATATAACTTTAACTAAGCAATGACTAATAAGTGCAATCAAGATTCTAGAAATTTTCAACTAAATATAATTCTATCTTGAAAGTAATTTAAGAAAATGCATTACAATAAATTTTAGACCATTCCACTAAATTCTGTCACATTGACTTTGGACATAATTAAACTGCCAGCGAAACGCATTTTGTGAACAATTTACATAATTTACGATGCAAAATTTTGATATGGCCCACGCTGAAGAAGTTCGTTTTTGGCTGGCCAATAAACAAAAATTGCATACAAAATGGAATAATATTTTGTTTTGGATCTATGTATATGATTTGTGCCTGCAATGGCAGGCGATAAGCCAAAAGAGAATTTGGCGACAGACTGGCCCAAAAAAAATAAACAATGAGAGAGGGATATGAAGAGACAGAGAAATACAGGCAACTAACTCTATTGTGTATTGGCCAAATTAGACTTATGTCTAAGATTTATCATGTTCAAAGCAATATATCAGGCAACCAAGTGGCAGGCAACCAAATAAAATAAAATATGGCACTTGTTTAGGGCCCAGGCCAAGTTTGCAATTACAAAACTGAAAAAAGAATCGAAACTGTCGCGAGATTTTGAAAAATTAACTTGCAATGCAAGCAAGCAAATAACTACAAGTACATACATATATGTATGTATATATGTCATATAGAAATCAAAGATTTATGCCGATTTAAAGAGCCCAAATGCCGATGGCTATGCCTTCGATGCTCTTCATGCTGATGCTGATTTATTGGCTTGTCCACGCTTGGCATAACTCTTATTTCTCTTTTTTTTTTTTTTCTCTAGAGAATGAGAGATAGAGGCGATAAATTATATGCGTATGATCAAATTGCTACCTTCATATTCGACTCTTTCTTTTCTTGTTGTTTTATAGTGTCTTTCGTTGTTTCTTTTATTTTTTTTCTCGTTCTGTGTTGTACTTTCAATTAAGTCAATTGATTTTAATTAGACCTTGGTAAGCATATTCCAAAAGAAATTATTATTATTAAACACGCGACACTCGAATGGGGGAGGTTGAAAGCACTCACACATATGTACATATATATCTATATATATGTATATATATTCTCCTCTACCACCTCATCTTGGTGACTGTGTAACTTAATATTTACTCTATACATTTAGCTCAATTAATACGAATTATATGGCCAAGTCGGGGCATAATGCACCAGCAGCAGCAGCAGCAGCAGCAGCAGCAGCATGGATGAGGAATGTGCCCACATGTAATGCCAACTGGTAGGTAGGGGTAGGAGCTATAGCTCCTTAATTGGCAAAGAAGCGAGGGTCTGCCACAACGTGCTTCAATTGAGGTGATCAACGTTAATTAAAAACCAACCGAGTTCACTCAGCTGCCGGCCGTCCGTTTGTCCCATTTCGTTAGCGATCAAGATGAAAAATTAACATTTCGCGCATCATTAAAATTCCAACACTAAAGTAGATATACGTAGAATAGGCAAGTAAGCAAGTAAGGAAGAAAGTAAGAGGAGGAGGGAATCCATGATTCGTCCGGAACTCAAGCCATATGGAAATCGTTGACAAATGGCGCAACGTGCTCAATGTCTCCATTTCTATATCATTCCATCTATCTATTGCTCTGTGATTGCTTGGAAATACTCTTTTTAGTTGGTCGTCAGCTGCTCAACCGTCTGTCTGGCTCATTTGTCGCAGTATATGAAGGTGACGGGGGGGTGGAGGAAAAGAAAATGAGTATAACAAATGCGTCAACACCAAATTTTCATTTGGTTAATGTGTGAAACGGCTGGGCAGACAAAAACTAAAAACTACGCAGAATAATAACATGAATTAATCAATTTGTCATGTTGATATTTGTTTGGCAATTCATTTCCCATATGTAAGACGACAGCCAGCAGTGTCCCCAATAATGATCTTTTTCGGTTATGGTATGGACAGTTCCGCTTTCATCTTTCGCCTTGCTTTATATTTATTTTTAGGTACAAGGCATCATTATCATCCGCATCCTCATCATCATCATCTGTAATGCAAGTACATAATTGTGGGCAGTAATTGATGGCACTACTTACAAATTGAATTAGTAAGGATATGAAAATAAATGAGCAAAGATTACTTTGGATTGTGAGATTACTAAGCTAAAGTGAATTGAATGATTGTTAGGTAAATATTAAACAAAATAGAAAACTTATCCATCTCTCAAATGAAATGAAGGTGGAAATATTGCTAGATATTTGAAATAGAAATAATAATTGAATATATAAATAAAAATTTATATTTTTAAAAATTAATATTAGAAATTTAAAATCCTAGATAAATTTTGAAATCTAAATATTACAAGGAAAAATAAATTTATTTGTGAAATTTCAGTGAAATTTCAAAAAATCATTATAAACTGATATTTCAGTTACTTTTTAATATTCAAATTTTAAAATCAAAAACACACTGAAAACTTTTTTATTTTTTGAGGTTTCAGTTTACTCTAATTTTGTTTCTTTTTAAGATCATTTTCTGACTTTAACTTATTTATTTTTGAATTATTTCTTTTCTTTTTGTGATGTTGAAATTTTTATATAGTCGTTGTAAAAATGAAAATTCTTTAGATAATGAGAAATCTTATTTCTATTATTATATCTGATTTATTTTTGAAATGATTATTGCTAGAAGACTATGAAAAGAATTGATTAAGAAAAGAAAGTTTATAAAACATTTTATTAGCTTTCAATCTACAGTTCACCTGTCAGCCGATTGTTGCTTTGAGAGCCAATAAAACATCTATTCAATAATTTCTTTTTCTTATTTCTTTGTTAATGGTAATCCAAGTTTAGTTAAAATGTAGTTTTCACCCTTACATCTGATATTATATCTATCGCAGCACACTTGTTTAAGACTGATGATTATTTTTTTTTTTGTTTTCCTTTCTTGTTAAGTATGTGGCACACATGGGCTGGATTTAGGAAAAAAGCCAACAAGTTTCCCACATTTTCGTCACAATCCGAAAACATAAATTGTTCAAAAACTAAACACGCAATTCAAGTGCCTAATAAAGTTACGCAAACAAATGATGCGGTGCCCCAAAACACCGAAGTGGAGCAAACGGAACCGAATGTTAGGGCAATGTTGGGGGGTAATACTAATGGTGGGGGTGTGTTCCCATTGTTCCCTAATGTCTACAACCAGATACAAACAAATTCAGATACAGATACAAATGCTTTTCCACCAATAAGTAGAGTTCTTCTTTCATTTCTTTTTCCTTGTTTTTATGTGTGTGTGTGTGTGTGTGTGTGTGTGTCTGTGTTTTTGTTTTAATTGCAATGAGAGGCAAAGTGTTAAAGAGTTTATGTGCAGCATTTACAGAGTGTCGAGGTAGTCTGATGGTGGAGAGGGGTTGGGGTGTATAGAGGAGACTGTTCATTTCCCATGCCTCGACACTGGCACTCACACAATTATAAATGCAATAAAATACTTTTCAAGCGAAACTCATAAATTTTCAAAAAGCGTACGGCAACATCGAATAACAACGATGGCGACAAAAAGAGAAGCCTCTGACAATGCAACTCTGACGATGACTCGAACTCCAATTTGGATGGAGACTTCATCTTTGTCTCTACATACATTTCGACTGCCAACTGCCGTGTGAATGAGGGGAACAACTTGGTAGCGATGCTGTTTAGACCCAGAGCCAAACAGACCTCCGACTTGTCGTTTTAAGAGTTAATCGCACCAGATGTTAATGGTTTTTATTATGCTTGTGTTTACTATGCCCTCCAAGTCTTTTGCCACTGCACATAAGGTGACATCATCATCATCATTATCTTCATCTTCCCCCTCAAGTGATCCTCATCAGTGCCGAGCGACAGACAGCCTAAACTCCTGTAGAAACTTCCTAAGGGTCCGGCTATAATGTCAAGTTAAAATGTCTTTAAATTCTTTGTCTCTGTTTATTTGTTTGTTTGTTTGTTGAATGATTTGTGATCCTTTGCAGATGAGTGGTGGGTACATTTAGTACAAACATAAAAACATTCTACAAATTTTATAATTACAAAACAAACAAATAATGTTCTTTAAATATATTTTAAAGTATTGCAAATTATTAATATGCCTAAATTTGAAAAAAAAAAAAATTTCCGATAATGATAAAATGAACATTAAAAGTAAAAACTTTCCAGTTTAAATTTTGAAATAATAAATAAGAGTTTGCTGTTAAACATTCAATGAATCAAAAGTGAAAAATTCTCAATTTAAATTTATATTATTAGTATACGTTATAGTAAATCTTTATTATTAAATATGATATATTTAGTTATGACTCCAATTATGCTGTTTTTTTAACTAAATAGTAATAGTTCTTCTATTACTTATATTCCTTCTTTTTTACTTATCTAAAAGCTTTAGCACTACCAATATCAAGGTTAATAAAAATTTAATATGTTGTCTTGCAGATCTAGTAAATCTAAGTGATCTAAAGATCTAGATCTTCTGGATTATATGGTTAGAGGGAGTTTTCTTAAAGATTTTAAGTAGATCTAATTGTATAATAAGATCAAGTTTCTGTTAAGAGTTTAACTTAAGAATAATTTGTTTTTGATTTCTATAAAGAGAATATTTTTTAGTCATCAAAGTAAATCATAAAATCGCTCAAAGAAATATATTTATATTAGCATTACTTCGTGGGTCAAATTTTTAAGTGCAGCATATTGTTTTAATTTCTGAATCATATTTTGAGCATATATGTCAGGCACTTTTTAAAGTTTAACAGATTTCCCGAGTTTATCTTAATTACTAATACTATAGGATTTTACTCAAACAAATAGAACCTCATTGCGATTTCATACTATGTATTTTCATTTCTTATTTAAACTTAGAACTACCATTTTCTGAATATCCTGGTTAGTGTCTGTCTTTTTATCTATTTATTTACTTTATGTCTGTTTTCGGTTGACCCAACGTTCCATTGGTTATTTCTTTGACCCTCAAGCTGCTTTATTTAACTTTTGCCTGTTCACTGGGCGCGTTTGATTAATAACCAAAGTGAAATTGAGAAATTTTTTGTATCGTTTCCTTTTCTCTCATTTTTTTTGGTACAGAAGAAATACACAAAAATTAAATCGTACAAATTGCCAGTTATTTGTTTCCTCAAGATGCAAGGCGGCGCCACCAAAGGCACCTTTTCATCAAACCCCAAAACCCGAAACCCTCAAGCCAATGTCTGTGGGGGTTGGGAGAAGCGGAGATTTCTTAGCACCCGAAGCCAAGAAGCAAGAAGAAATGAGAAAAAAGAAAAAATTCATTTTCCACGTAATTACTCTGCTGTGATTAGTAAAATTAAACTTTTCTTTTGCATTTCCTTTTTGCTATGCGTGAGTTTTGCTTTTTTGCCTTTTGATTTCAGTGCACGGCTGGCAAAACAAAAAAATGGCGGCACTTCTTTTCTGTCCGCCAACTCCTCTTCCCACCCACAACTTGCTTTCATTCAGTCATCTTCTCGTTCTATGTGCTTTTCATTTAGCGCTACGTTTTTCATGGGAAAAACTAGAAAAAATCGCGTAACGGCCAATTACAAGGATTGATTGTGTATGAAAATGTTTTTAGGGAAAAGTTTCCAAAGTTTTCAATGCAAAAGTTCTTTTTTCTCTCTATTTCTTTCTCACTCACTCACTCACACTCTCTCTCTCTTTCTCTCAATGCATAAGGTGTCTAATTTTTCATGTCTCTGAGGCTGGCAGACAGAGGCAAAGATTGACGGCGTTTTGTCGAGGGCAATGAAATTTTTAAATATAAAACGATGGGAAAAAAAATTAACAAAAAAAAAAAAAAATAGAATTGGGTTTGGGCAAAAGAAAACACTTTTTGCGCTGCAGACACTTTAACACTTGAATAAATATTTGTGTGTGTCTGTCGAGAGGCAGTAGCAGCAGCAGCTACCGAAAAATGAGAGATTTTATAATGCCACAAAATCCAAACTAATTACTCAAGCCGCTCGCCCGTCGGACGCGCGCATCATTTCACTTGATATCCTGTCACAGGATGCTGGTAACCAAGCCCAGACCCAGTATCAGACAGACAAACTCATCAGCATCATCATCGACTGAGTGACTGACTGAACTGAACTGAGTTGAGTTGAGAAACGCAGACAAAAATAAATGTTTTGAAAATAATTTCGTGTTATTTTTTCCTAAGCCTTGAACGGGCCACCGGGCAAAAGAATGAGGAATATAAATGAAGGGTCGGGGGCGGGGGGAATATAACTGAAAGTGTCACTGGCGCGTGTGTCAGAAATTAATATTAATTTGCTATGTCAATGCATATCCGTCATAGCGACAGTTGGCCAGCCAAAGAGTGGTTATTTTTCAAAGGTCTCATTATCATTTGCCCAGACACTTGAAAATTTCCATTTCCAAAACAAAAAAAGAAGGGTGAAAAATTATATCTCTAGAACACGTGCAAAAAAAAAAAAAAAATTGTTGGATAATATTCCAAAAATTATGCTCCTATTTTCCTTTTTTTTTTTTGGTTTGCCTTGTTGTTTGATTATGGAAAAGTAATTGCTGCAGGTGCTGCGGCTGCTCTTTGACAGTTAAAGATGTGGGAAATTGTGGATAGTTGTCATCAGTCAGCATTGAGAGACCCAAATGATCTCTCAAGAGAATTGACTAAAGTCCTGCTGAGTTGGTCCTTGCCAACCGCTAGATGTTCGGTCACATGCCAAATGTCACACACGTTTGTTGAAATCTATGCCATGTTTGTATATTTGCTAAAAGCAATGGGTAAACCAGTATGGCATATCTGTACATATATTTCAGATTAGTCATTCATTTAGAGTATGACGAAAGTCAGAATAGAATTTCGTGATAAGCGTTGAAAATAGCTATTTCATAAATGTTATAAAAAAAAAAAATTTAGCTTTATCTCAATTTGTGAATATTTATTTTTGGAATAACGTCAATGAGTTAATAAACAATGATTATTTACGTAAATAAATTTACTTATCAAATATTCGTTTTACTTGTAAGTAAATAAATGCTATGTATAATGAAATTTAAGAGGTACTTTATAGTCGTATCTATGGGCAGTTCTTAAGGGTTTGGGGTTGGTTTCTATTTTTTTTTTTTTTTTTTGGGAGATGGAGTGAATGTGACAATTTACAGTTTGCTTTGCTCATCAACACGCGACTTCGGCACTAGCATGCTGAGAGCTACCAAGGGAAGAGAAAGAGATCTGCTTAATTTGGGCATCTCACTTGGCCTACGACACGTGTCATCAACAAGCAGAATCCAAGCCCATTTCTCCATTGCCACTCCTGAAAGGTGTTGTCAGTTTCGTTTTCTTTGGTCCCTCGGGAATGATGTTTACATGTTTTTGTTGTTAGTAGTTTAATTTAATTAATGTTTAAATATGCATTCAAGCAATCGAGAATCGACCATTGGAATAGAAGCGTGAGAATGAAAATGGTTGAACTCTTCTTATTTACTTTGTATGTAAATATTGTATACATATGTGCAGTTTGTTTATAAATCGGATTTAACCTGCTAATATACAAATGAATATACTAAAAGAGTTTATTTGTGCGTCTACACTTGAAAGAAAACGCAAATTTGAAAAGAGAATAAAGATCTTCCAAAGTAAGGAACAGCTACAGAATCGTTCTTTGGTACATTATATATATTAAACTGTTTTTAGTTGTGACTAAAATAAAAATATAGATATTTAATTTAAATACTCTTAGTTAAAATTTATTTGCTGCTTAAGACTAGCTATTCTGGTTAACAATAATTTCTTGTATTTCAATTAAAGTCTGAGAAAATCATTAAAGTTTCATTTTAAGCTTGGCAAATATTTATTCAGAAATTTCTCTCCGACATTAACTAATAATCAACTAGGTAACAATGTTAATATTATTATTATTTTTTTTTCAGTGTATGCGTGTGCCTTTTTTTTTTTCTTAGTAATTCTTTTCGCCGACAGCTGCCAAGTTTCATGTGCAAAATGTGAAAGTCTTCTGGCACCTTTCAGTGCAACCGGCGGCGTCGGCGGCGTCTCTAAATATTTTGATTAGTTCTTGTAAATTGTTTTTGCATCATATGTTAGTTTGTTGTTTATGTTTGCTTAATTTCACTTAATTTGTAATTTCTACGGTCTGTCATTTGCAACATGTTGCATTTGGCTGACAAACTGCTGATTATGGCATGAAGTTTTTAAAGACAAAGAGAGAGAGAGAGGGAGTGTGGAGGGTAGAGGCCAAGTAGCTGGCAATGTGGCAATAGCTCAATCAAAATCAGCTAACTATGGCCAGACTCTAAATATGTTTGATATGAACAAAGATATATATGTATATATGCACATGTGGATGGACTTAAATTACATGTGACATTTACGAGTATCTAATAAAAATTTTTACAATGAACGACGCCATTTTACAAGAGAAATAGTTTACAACCTTAAAAATGGAGGGGGTATAGAAGAGAAAGAAAGAGAGAGAGAGAGAGAGTGACAGGGGGAGGCGGTAATAGTTAGAAGTGGTGGCGGGGGTGGAGTTATTGAATGGGTAATGGGTAAATGGCCATCAAGTGCAGATCGCTCGTAAAAGACATTTTACAGTAACAGGCACAACGCAACGTGCGATTGGTTTGCTTTCTCCATTTCACTCTCTCTCTCTCTAGTTTTATATTGCTATCTCTTTCTTTTGGAGTGTTGTATGTGCATTTTTAATTAATTGACTGTAGTTTTTATGGCTTCATTAATTACCAGACAGAGCAAAGCACTAAGTATTCTGTATACAAGGCTAGCCGCTCAATCCTTGACGTCAGCCTCAGGCCACATGTCATAGTATCTCTGTCTCTCTCTTTTTCTCTCTATGAATCTCTCTCCTTGTCTCTATTGAATTATGCATCATCGATATGTGAGGAGCTGTAAATATCAATAATAAAAGTAAGCTGTAAAGGAATCATTTTCCTTGTTGTTTGCAGGCAACGAGTGCATTAAAAATTTATTAGAATTTGCCTGCGACGCGTGGCCATATGTATGTAAGTACATACATATATGTGTATATATATATATATATATATACATATATGACAGGAAGGGGGTTTTTGGGGAATACTCTTGGGCATGCCATAAAATAATAATCTTTATGATGGCAAAAAGACGAAAAATTGTATCGAGTTTTGTTTTCCCTTTTTATTTTTTTTAATACAATATTGGCGTTTCGCTTTTGGCCCTTATTACTGCCGCAGTCAGTGATACCATTGACTGGGCCCTCTTTTAGTTATCTGTCATCCGGAGGATTCATAAATTCATTTTAATTGCTGCAGTGATTCTTTTTTTTTTTTTTGGTACTTCTCAGATTTTTAGTATCAAGGCGCCTGTCTTAGATTTAGCGCCGTGTTTTGTTGAGTGATAAAAGCAAAACCAAAGTGCCAGTAAAAATCATCTTCATTAATATTCAACTACATAGTCTTATATATAGATGTTTAACCTAAAAGGGATGCAGAGAATATTTCACTGATTTGAATTAAGGAAATTAATTCAGTTTTCTAAAATGAAATTTGCTGATATAAAATTTGGTTAAATAGTTTACTTGGCTTATGGAAATCTAAATTAGGTTTTTTATTAGTTTGCTTGACATTTTAGTTGTAACTTTGTAACTTTCTTTTGAAAGAGTTTAAGTTTAGCTTAAATTGCTTTCGAATCATTATTTAATCCTTAAGCCTAAACTAAAACTATTTAATGTAGGATGAATATAATTAAATTTCTAGTTTTTCCCTTTTGAAATTAAGAAATATATTTTTTAGAAAAACAGCTTCAACTTTAAGTGGAAATTTTTTATATATAAGGCTAGTCTAATTCTTATATTTTTATTTTGAAATTAATTAGCAAACTTGTATTTGTAGAATCATAAAAATTGTCTGTAAAATGGGAAATTTATTTATTAGAATAGATTTGCTTATAGTAGCTTTGAAATACTAAAAGATTTATTTATTCAGCTAGTGAATTTAAACTTCTATTAATTAAAATTAATATTATATTATATACTTGTAATAAATGTTAATTTATAATATACTCAAGTGTGGTTAAAAAGAATGTCTAAAATGTCTTTCTTTTCTGATATCTAAATAAATTATAAATGCATTCACATATATTGTTCCAAGAAAACACCAATCCCAGAATGAATTTGATAAAAACCAGTTTTTATAATGTGTTTTTCATTTTTCTTGGAATAAAGTTAACTAATATAATTGTAATGTTTTTATATAAATAAACTTACAGCCCAATTATCAGTTCTATTTATCAATATACTATAATTCTTGGGAATATGGGAATTCCATTTGATATATTTATAAATATAATAAATTGCATTGTATTTGAAATTCTTTAGACCCGCCCCAACATTATCCATGTGGCTATGGCTATGCCAATGTCTCTGCATCATTTTAAGATATCTAAGTATTGCCATTGCGATGGCTGTTTAGCTGAGGCAAGTTGTTTAGTTTTGACCATGCCTCATTTACATTTATTTGCCAATTTATTTAACGATCGATCGTAAAGTACGCTGCGTCGCCTCCATTTCCATGGCCGTCTTGGACTCTTGCTTTTCAATTTGGTTTTGTCTCTGTTTTTACATGCATGCAACTGACTGAGTGACTGGTGGAATGGGGGAATGCGGTATGAGACATGAGGGATTGAAGGGGGAATGGGAGCACCCAAGCATTCGTTTACTTGTTTACGTTTTTAAGTGAATTTTCATATTTTAATGTTTGGCAACATTGTTGTCGTCTCAAAGTAAAGCAGAGCAAAGTGCCCCCAACTGACGATGCATTGGAGGTCGGCGGTCATAATTTCCGGCGTGGAATTCGTGGAAGTAGACACTGAAGCATAAAAATTGTTTTGGCATTTCTCTACCTCTCTCCGTCTCTCTCATTGATCGTAAATGTGTGCCACAACAACTGGACGTTTTTATAGGTGGAAGTCCAACATGGCACAAAGGTGTTTTCATTCAGAATTTTCATTTATTTTATGTTGTTGCTTTGAACAAAATTTTTGTCAAAGCAAACGATGAAAAATCAAAAAGCCAATATAAAACTTGCTACTCTTTGATGCCACTATAAACAAACAGTATTAATGCCCAAAAGAAAAAAAACACACACACACACACACCTACATACATATCGTCTGATCGTCTAAGATATATGTACTATATATATATAGTAAGTACAAGTATGTAAGTTCATATATATAGACATACTCTAATTGTGCTTTATAATGGCGCCCATCATCCGCCGATGAGCTTGAAATTTTATATATCGCCGGGGCACTCACTTGCCATTTGTGCTAGCATTTCGACTAATTAGCCAAACGATTCGTTTGCTCTATATAGACACTATATAAGCATAGATATAGACTTAGCCATTGCCGTAGACGTTTCTCTTTCTCTCTCTCTCTCACACACTTTGCAATTCTTATTTAGCTACCGTCGAGACAGAAGCGCGTGCGTTTTGGCCATTAAAAAAATTATTGAAATTGAAATTGAAAATAAACTGGAAACGCATTGGCGTTGTAGCGTTTTAAATTTTTTTTCTATTTTCTTTCTGTATGTTTGTTTTGTGGCGGAAAAAGTGTGGCACACGGCGCGCTTGATTTGTAAACGATGATCGGATCGAGGCAATGGAATACCTCCCACCCACCACCGCTAGCACCACTAGAACCACCAGAACTAGAAACATAACCATCACCAATGCTGGCACTGGTCCGATGTATCGCCTTCGATTAAATCTATGCCTGCATTTTCACGTTTTCTCAGGAAATGTGCGTTCAATTTGAAATTAGTTTTTCAGAGAGAGAGAGAGAGAGAGAAAAAAAAAGAAAATTTAATTTATTGCCTGCCATTCGAAAAACGAAAAACGGTGTGGTGTATTTTTAAGTGAAAATTGAATTGAAATGAAATGATTTTTCATTTATTTGCCGACGTTGAGACGCCAAAACAAGAAAAAAAAAAGAAGAAAAACTAGCAACAACAACAAAAATACCAACGAAATTTTGCACCTAAGAAACTGAAATACAAAAAAAAAATTTCAGTTTGCTGTTTAAGAAATGTGCCAAACGTATCTAACATTAAGTGGTTGCACCTTATTCTTTCTGCCCTAGAGTATAAACTTTACAAATATCTATATCTATATATATATGTATATGTTTATATATGTGTGTGTGTGTGTGTGTGTGCATATGTGTTGCCTGAATTTCAGCGCCAGCGCCTCCCAAAAGGTGCGACAATGCCGGTCACGCATAGTGACAATAATTTGTAGGCCGTGTTGCCATCTATTTTCGATGAAAGGCATTGGGCAATGGGCATGGGCACTTGTCGTACAGTAAAGACTGTCAATCAAAGACAAATGCAGTTATTTACCAGAATTATTAAAAGTATAGGTAAACATTTTTAATTTGTCTGAAAATGAAGATTTATTATTAAGATCTTTGGTGAAACCGAACTGAACAATTAGAGAAAGAAATTTAGATGTTTTATCATTTGGATTCCAGTTAATTATCTCAGAGAGAATTAACAAAAGCCCTACTAATTGTTTATAGATCTAAATGTCTTTGTTTTTTAATGTTTTTTTATAATTTATAATAATTTTTAAAATGTTTAAATTTAATATATTTTAACTGGTTTTAATATTTAAATATTAAATTAAATATTATACTAGAAAATTATTTTAAATTACTGGAAAACTTGTAATTTAATTTATCACAAACAGATTATATAAATAAAAATAATAAATAATTAATGAAAACTTCTTTTATATTTTAATCTTTTAAACTAGTAATTTCAGAACATAATATTAATAATTACAAATATGAAATTAATCATAAAAGTTTGTAGATCTTTTTATCAAAATTTTGTTGGAACTTAATCCTATTAATAGTATTATTTTATTAAAAATTTGTAGATTTTCTTTTTAAATATATCCTTTAATTAATTAACTTAATTCAATTTAAGGTATTATTTCTGTCCTTTTGCTTTAGGCTCAAGTAGGTTGACGCCACCTAAGTATTTCGTTTCACAAAGGTTGCCTATTCGTGAAGTTTTAACACCTCGCCACTTGATGTTGATGAATAAGGGGCAGTGGGGAAACAACTGGGTCCGACATGCTGGCGTCTGCGTCAGTCTTGTGTCTATTTTGGCATGTGAGTCCCGAGTCCGAGAGGCGACTATGTGTTGCAATTATGCAGACAACATGTCGACGCGAATTGTTTGCATTGCCGCGGGCGCCCAACTAAAGAGAAAAGTCTTCAAATGGCTGCATATCGTATGGGGGATTGTCTTTGGGATTGAAATATGTCTATGTATGTATGTAGTATGTATGTATCTATGTATGTTGTAATGGTCTTTTCATTTTGTTACTGTGTATGGGGGTGAGGAGTGGGCGTAACTGTGGCAAATGGCAATCGCAGCTGCACTCTAGGTGCTAATGGTCAATAAATATGAAATTTTTATAGATTTACGCAACACGATACAAAATACCAAGCAATTTAAAATGCAAACTCACATCACATTTCTATCTGAGATCACATTGGATTGCGGTCGTCTCACGTTTTTTGGGCTAACAAGCTCCCTTGAGTGACATAAAACATGAAAGGCCAAAAATGTATAAAAAAAAAAAAATGTAAGAAAGTGTAAAAGTATTTCACTACGTGATGCCATGATGGACTTACTAAATAGAAACTGAATTGACTTCCTTATGTTTATGGCTTACTAGCAGTAGGTGTTGCTAGGCCTAGCCAATTAGTTAGCCAACTTGCCTTCCGACTCATTGCTTAATTGATGATCATTCCCTTCTACCTCATTTCGTTTATTGTCGCTGTCTGCCTAAAATTAATCACAAAAAAAAAAAAAAAAATATAGTTGAAAAATATATCTAGGAAAAATGCATCAGTCGAGGCGTAACCAAAAGTTCTAGGTACTTGGCTCTATGTAAAGTTTTTTTTTTTTTATTTTTTTTTCTTTTCTTTTGCTCACTTGGACGACTTTGTGCACACATTGTGTGAGATGTGAGATCGGTTAGCTGTCAACACTCTGCCAATTGTTTGGTCTGGGCCTCTTTTTTTGGACTTTTCCACATAAAAACGCAAATGGCAAAGGCGAAATGAAATATGAACTATTTTAACGCCTACTTAATTTATTTGTTTTGCACTATACAAAAGCATTGTATTATAAATTTTAATTAATTTAGCGTTGAAATGAAAGTGTTAAGTGATTCGCTTCGATACATATGTATATACAAGTATATATGTATACATTTATATACAGTAAAGAAACTTCATGGATAAGGTGGAGGTAAAATCTTCAATTTAACCCATCACAGACATCTGTGTATTCGAAGAAAAGCCAATATTTTAATAAATTTCTTGCCTAGCAAACAGTTTTGGTTCGACCTAAATAAATAAAAATATGTTTATAGGCAAAAATATTAAAGACAAACATCAAGGAGAAGGTCGTCCAGTCATCACTCCACCTTACACACACAGACACACACACGCACATGACTATGGGCAATTCATAATTCTACACTTAAAGGACAAGGACAACCTGTGCCAAGGATTGGCCTGAATGTTTTGGTGGTATAAACTGCAGGCTCCCACATACACATAAAAATCATAATAAAATGTATTTACCCCAGGATCAAATTATGAATCTGCTTATGGCAAAGGGACACCACTCCTCCCCCCCCCCCCCCCCACCATCACATAACAAGGACATGTACGATATGAACCAAAAAGGTGTGCCCGAGCATCTCCATCTTCAAGTTATGAAAGCCGCAGGCTGCCTTCAGCCCGTAAAAAGGACAAAACGCATATTTATGAAATGAACAAAACTATAAAGGACACCCAACCACCCCATCCCTTAACATACACCACACCAACACATACACACACACACACAATCATACAGGACAATGTGACGACATCGACGGTGATTTGGTTTTTGGGGTCTGCTATGAAAATTTGTGCACATTTCAGCAAAATGTGCCCTGAGGTGTTCTACTAGAGCCTTTAAGGTGTTTCGGACTTCAGACTTTCAATGTGTGTGTGTGTGTGTATGTGTGTGTGTGTGTGTGTGTTAAGAGTTGCGTATCCTTGTCCTTTTTTGGGATAGCCAGTCTATTACTACACTTTATGGCATATAGTTACACCTACGCCAAGCCCAAGGCGGCAACATATGGTCAAAAGTAGACGACGTCAACGGTGATGATGAAGAAAAAGAAGAAGAAGATGACGACGATGTATAAGAATAGGACAACAAAAACAACAACAAATACCATTTACCGAGGGTTGGACAAATCTCTTCCCCCTTCCGCCCATCTTCACTTTGTTTATGCTATTCGCAACGTTTTACAAACTTTATTTCACATTCGTTTTTGTTCTGGCATCTGCCTACTCTTACTTTTTGCCTCCCTCTCATCATCTTGATCATCATCACCATCATCATCATCATCATCGCTCCTGCCCAAGTTATTCTCTAGTGACATCTGCCGTTGCATGCCCCAGGGCGTCCAAGCGTTCCTTTAATATGTTCGTCACATACGCTTGCCCCGGTTTTGGCTGGTAGCGGGAATCCAAAAAGTCCAAGCAAAATTACCTTTCGAGGAAAAAACAAAAGCAAAAAAAAAAAAATAAATAAAAATAGAAAGTGGCTAAATAAGTGCGAAAGGAAAATTACCTAGCGACGTGTTAAATTGCCAACCTTTTCAAATCAACTCACGTAGCATTTTATTAGTCAATCAAAGAATACTTTGGGGGCGCATCTTATTATAAACCCTTCAAATGTGGCAGACACAGATACAAATGGCCAAGACGTTCAATCAAGAAATTAAATAAATGCCTGTAAGACATTAATAAACAACGAGAATTTTATATCATCGCTAAATCGTATGACGATATATATTGAAGTTATGATAACTAGAAAAATGAAATAGAATATAAATAAAATTTTGACTATTTTATGAGTCGTAAAACGACTCCAAGAAAACAGTAATGAAATTGCTAAGCTTACTGGAAATTTTGTTAAACATATTACAAAAATATTTCAAAACTTTCAAATGAACCCTCCCCACATTTGATTATCTCATATTTGACAAATATTTTTCAAATATTACAAAAATATTTGTAACTTGCTTCTGGCTAATTTAATACTATATTTTAATGAGAAAAAATATGAAAATGTTGCATCAGGGCAAACAAATCAAAGTGCATTTTAATAAAAATGCATTTATAACAAGCAGAAGTAAAGAGAAGAGAGAGGGGGAGGGGGAAAAAAATGTGCACTTTGCATTAAAAATTCGCTGTCTAAAAGCTGAACAATTAGCAACAATTTCTGAAATGCAAATGAAAATGCTGAAATGAGTGAAATTAAAGCAACTTAAATGGAACTTATTAGATTTGTATACTTTTAATTTGCATTCATAACAGGCCAGTGTCTCACAAAAGGCTGTGGGAGGGGGTAGGCTAAGGCTAAGGCTAAGACTATGGCCAAGACCAAGACGACGCGAATGATGATGATGACGAAGCTCTAGACCAAACAACAACGATAAGGATGTTGGAGAAAACCCTTTTACTTGTTGTTGTTTTTCTTTTCGTTTCTTTTCTATTCTATTTTTTTGTTCTCCCCCTTTTCGTTTTTTCCTTCGACTGGCCATTGGACATGACGTATTCCTTTTGGCCAGATCCCTTGTTACCACTCCAAAAAGTTAGCTGATTTAAATTTTGCCTTTGCTCGAATAAAACAAAATTAATTTGTGCATATTTCTTGAGCCGGGAGCCACCAGACGAAATACGAATCTCTCTTTCAAGCTCCTTGTAGATAGCTTCTGCTGTTGGACATTTATTAAAAGGCAAAAAGGAGAGTGCGCCTGGCCAGGGAAATGGAAACCTTTTTTTGTTTTGGCCAATCGTAGAAATAATAACCAACCAACCAACCAACAACAACAATACCAAGAGAGAAACAAAATTTTCAAGTGAAAAGAAATTTAATAAAACGAAAACATTTTGGCAAAATGAAAGAATAATATTAAGAATAAACCACCATAGACACTGGAATAGAAAAAATATATATTTATATGTATATATATAAAAAATAAGAAGAAAACCAAAAGGAATCATAGTTCCCATTCCCACACAAAAAATGCTTTTTTTGCTAAAAATTCATAATTGCATGGACATTATGGAGAAAGTGAGAGGGAGAGAGAGAGTGAGAGAGATCAGAAGATATTTCTCCCAGAAGAGATGCGGAAATGAGGACAACACACGTGCCGATGACAATGTTGATATGAAAAGAGATATTGATATACAATCGAACGTGGCCGGATGAAGTAGAATGAGCGGCCATAAATCCATTAGTCCATAAATAGTATGGATATGGAATGAAAATAAAATAAAATAAATTTATTTATACATTTCGCACGGCGCGACAAGCAGGAAAATTAGTGCGAAACGGAGACAAACAGACAGACAAAGAGACAGTTACAGGGGATGGTAAAGCCAATTTAAGGAATGGGGAAAGAAAAAAAACTATTCACAATTGGCGATGCGCTTCAAATGAGCCAAAACAATGCGCACAGCAATCGAGCAACTGTATCGAATTACCAATCATTCAATACAATGGAAATCCTACTCTGAAGGGTAAACGAGATTTTCCCTTAGTTAGTTCTCAACCCTGATGAAAAGTGCGAAAACAAAACATGGCGTAGACAAGTTGTGACGGGGTCACGTGACCTCATATAACTTTCGTGAACTGTTACTTGCAAGAAGCCATAGTTCACTATACATATACATACATGTATACTATATATAGACAGACATAACATAACATGATAAAAATTTGGGGAATTCTTTGAAATGCGTTGCATTAAATTTATTTATTTAGTCAGTTGGAAGTTGTACTTAATTTAATTGCAAGTTAAAGAAATTTAAAAATAAACCATTTTGTATATAAGTTAAGGTGACAATTTTGGAATACTTTAAAATAAATATTCCTATTTCAAATATCCTCAATGAAGTCAATTTTTTATTCTCTTGATACTTTTTATATTTTTTTTTAAATTAAACTTTTTATAATTGGACAAATTTGTTCAGTCATTTTTTATTAAATGACAAATGGAAAAGCTTTGGCCAAGGGATAAAGAATTTTCTTCATACTTTTTCGTTTTTTTTTTAAATATTAAATTTTTTATAATTGGACAAATTTATTCTGCCTTTTCTTTTTTGTTAAATGACAAATGGAAAGATTTTGGCCAAGTGATAATGAAAAATTCTTTTCCTTTGATAAGTCTTCTATATCTGATTCTTCTAACTTAATCTCTTGTTTTACTCTACATATATTTCTGCGTATGATAAGTTAAAATATCTAAGAAAAAATCCTTTTATTATTTAGTGGATTTATATTGCCAAATATTTGTTTCAGTTGTGTGTTCAAAAGTCATATTATGGATATAAAATTTATGAAAGAATAAATTTGTTGTTGTTTTTTCTTTTTCTGTGTTAATAATCGGCATTTAGTTTCACTTATTCTAGTAGTCACCATCCATCCATTCCAATTGAAAACAATTGAATTGAAAAGATGATCGTAAAATGCTTCTTGTTTTGGGCCAACAAACAGCATCTTGACCAAATTGCCGACAATTTGGGTTAACTGTAAAATATCAAAGCAAAGAGCAAACGTGCAAGTTTTAGCAAATATAAATGTGAATAAAGACATATACCCGCATTCGTATTCGCACTCGCATCATCCCAGATTGACAGTTATGTGGGAGAGGGGACAATAAAATTCACTCGGGCGTAAAGGATGCGAAATGCCTTTTAATAATATAATATAAAAAAAAAAAATGAAAAGAAAAGAAAAGGAAAGGAAACGAGTGAAGAAGCAAACTACGCTTTTGGCTGCATAAACTAAAACTAAAGCCTCATGGCTATGCCCAGGCACGTCTTAAATGTTCAAATTATGTAAAATAAAATGTGAGCCCAACATAGAGAGAGAGACAGAAAAACGACCGTCAAGAAAAGGATAAACGCAAAAGGACAATGACGTCAGCCCTGACTGACAGCAGTGACAAGTGAAACGCTTTTCGGATGGTCCACAGCCATGTCCTTTGGACGGACAGCTAAGGACTCCCTCAAGCACTCGACAATCCTTGGCGGCAAGGTGTAAAAAAGCTTTCATTTGACACTTCTGGCCATTTGCATTCCCATTTCCCTCCAATGCCGCTAAGATAGAGACCAAAGTTTTTAGCTAATAACCGTGAGTAAACGAACAGGTGCAGTCCAGCGTTCCCGTTTGTGATCAATCTTAGCTAAGCTTTTGTTTTCACTGGGTCTATTCTTTTTTTTTGTTGTTTATAAACAAAAAGGCAGGCAGTCGGTCGGTTCGACCCAAACTCGACAATGAGATGCCTTAGAAGTGTCTGCGTTCCGACCAAAAGGAGATTGAGATACATTCACAAGTGACAGGCAAACAACATTCTGTAGTCCTTTCACTCCTCTACCCCCTCTTTAACACTCTGCATCTTTGTATGCTGTGGATGCCTTTTTCTCTCTTTTTTTTCTTTGGGTGCTATGATTGATTAGCAATTAATTAGCTACACAAATAACTGTAATTATATGCCAGAAAGTGGCTGTGTCTGAGGGTAAATGTATATACATAGATACGAAGTGAGTCTGGGACCTTTTTCTTCTTACCATTGAAAATTACTTTGCCAAATTTGTTTGGCCTGCTCCACCTTTTTTTGTTTTTTGTTTGTGACATTATATCCGTGGGGCATCAATATCGTTGCGGCTAATTTGCATTTTCTTCTCTCTCTCTTTTTTATGTTCTAATGAAACGAATTTGTTGTAACTTTGCCACTTGCGGCTTTGCCATTGGTTTTTATGATGTTGAAGGCTTCACATCTAATATTTCCTAATGACACTTTATTGTCAGGACAAGAATTCGTCACAGAGTGCAAAAAAAGAAAAGGAAAGAAATAACTACTTTGATTGGCGGCGTTTTCTAGAGAGTCACCCCCATTTGGATTATTGGTAAACTTACCCCAAAACTTTTTACGTTTAATAAGTATAATTTAACATTTTTTTTGTTCTTTGCACTTTTCTATATACTTCCCAATTTTAAAGTTAAAACGAGACAGTTGTTCCCCTCTCTTTTGTCTTTTGGACATTTCGACAGTTTTTGGCTGGCCAACAATGCATGACTGACCCTGTCAATATTCTCAAACCGAAATCCATTTAGTTCATATGAAATATTTAATGCAATGGGAAATATATAAGGGGAAAAGAAAGAGGATCACTAGGCATTGGCACACGCAAAAGTGCGTCCAAAATGTAATGTCAGGCCATGTCAGTGGCAGCAGCAGCAGCAGCAAGACAACTGCGGACCTGCATGTGTGCAGCATTTACATTGCCCCCCTTCCGCCCCACATTCTAGATGACATTGAGTGGTCCAACAGTGGTCGTATGTGTATGTGTGTGTTTGTGCAAGGATCTTGGATGTCGTCCTCGAATCGTTTGGGTTTTTGGCTCTTTTATGGCTGAAAGCTTTTGTCGCTGCCGTGCCACTAAACATGTCTCTGTCGAAGATTCGTTGTCGCTATTTTGGCTCTAATCCAAAATATAACTTAAGTTTCTGGTCAAATGAATTTGGCAAAGGTAGCATACATTTGGGAATCGCAAGCCAACAGAATTTATGCAAAAATTTCTACTAGCGGAAATTTTGTTTTTCTTTGCAAAAACGAACAAGAAAAAAAATGACAAAAAAGAAAAGAAAACACCGAAACACCGTTAACGCCAAGATACCATACCACAAATTGGCAGTTTAAGTGGCTTTTGTTATGGGGGAAAAAAAGAAATCTTTTGGTACTTTTGTTGTTGATTTTTACTTTGGTTTTTGTTTCGTCTTTTTTTGTTTTTTTTTGTTTTTGCTTTGTCACCTGTTTTCTTTCTCCATTGCTTCCGCATTAAGCGAAAACTTTTTACGAGCTTGTCAACATTTTGACTTGAGTGCATTTTTACGCCTCGTGTATAAGGGGGGAGGGGTGGGGAGCGCCCCCTTGCCGGCTGGGGGCAGTAAAATCGAAAAGTAATGCAATAAAATTCGCTTTCATTAAAAGCATTAAAATAGGTTTTTGACATGCCATAAAAATTGTTTTCACGTAAACAACAACACACAGGATAAACTGCTGCCGCTACACATTTGCTTCTGTTCAAATAGCAAGGGGAAAGGGAAATGCTACTGCTCTGCTGGGTAGGTGGGCTGAATAAAGTAGATGATTCGCGCCATATCTAAATGGGAATTTTATTGTTCTGGGATATGGTGGCCGACACATTGCCATTAGCTGCTACACGAAATTTCAGTTCTCCTAGGTGAGAGTGTAATCGTAAAAGAAGCAAAAAGAAATTTTCTCCCCATCATCCAATTTGATTTTATCCAGGGAATTATGCAATCATTATTTTGTGCTACTAAGAATATACATATATCATATATTGGAAGATCGATATTTATTTATAATATCATAAGATGAAAAATAAAAGAGATGATGAGATTAATTTTAATTGCATTTGTGGCTATTTTTAATTAAATGGGAAGCGCTTAAATGGTAAAGGGTATTATGATTATTTTCTAGATTTTTAACAGTCAAAATTATTGTATTATTTATTTAATTGTTAAGAAATTGGTTTAAATTTTTGTAGAATTTCATTATAATTGTTTATTTTAAAAAGTCTAAAATATTATAATAATATGACATGAAGTTAAAATTAATTAAGAAAGATCTATGCATTATTTTTTCACCTTTTTAAAATGGTTTGAATGAAGATTTGAAGATTTTTTTGGTAATATTTTAAAATACGTTTGGAATTTGTCCCATTTGAACTGAAATTGTTGTATAAAATCAAGATTAAATTATTTTCCAATGGATAAATAAAAATTGAATACCTTTAACGTAACTAAAACTTTATTTAAAAATTTACAAATGGTCGCTTAGATCACAATAGAATTACTTTTGATTTTTTATTGACTTTCTATTTAACTTCAAAGTGTCTTCCTATTTTTCTCTAATTTCGTACCAAATTTCTGCCAGTTTAACCAAATTAAGTAACTTGTAAATTCTAGAAAAATTTATGTGAACATACGTACATACATACATATGTATGTACATATGTATTATGGTCGTGTATATTTTGCTTTGCAATTAAAAGCAGATTTTATAGAGGTAATCACAATCCGGCAATTCCATTTCGATTCTCTCACTCTCTCTTACCATATTTGACCATATTTAGACAATTGGCAAATATCCCTAAATGGCTGACAAATTCACAAATGCTCTACGAAAATTGCTCCCAAATTGTGTGCGATATGAATCGAATGAGCATTATAGTACAATATTTCTACGTTATTAACTTCAAATTACCAATCCGCATATAGAACGAATGAGAACCACAAACAGTAGATAGCCAGGCTTCATCTCCAGCTCCAGGTCCAGCATCTGCTCCAACTCCAGTTCCAGTTTCATTTGCTCTTGCTTTTTGCCTTCTCTTAATTGCTGCGACAGACAGTGGTAAAATATATATGTGTATATATATATATATATATATAGATTTGTGGGGCTACGTTTTCGTCTCTCTGCGGTATGTTGAAAATATTTTCATGATGTAATAAATGAAATTAATTTCAATAATTGCGCTGCGATTTTCATTGGTACGTTGTCTCATTAGTCGTAAAAGCGAACGGAGAGCAAAATGGAAAGAAAAACTCAATTTTTATTTAGGCCACTTATTTTATTTGCCCTCTTTTTTTGTGACTGGCAAATATGGGCAAATGAAAATATTTAATGATGACCATGAAAACTGCTTAATCGGAAGAATGAATATAAATATGAATATGAGAATATGACTGCCATAGTCAGATAATAAGCAGAAAACATAAATACATACGGGAAATGAAGTTGGATTGGGTGGTTGAGCAGGGAAAAGCAACGTCAAAAAATAAATGTGCGAATCTAAATGTTTGTGTCTTTTTCTTTATTTTTCCTCCATATATACATACATATATATATATATTTTTTTGTTTTCTCCATTTTTTTTTTTTGCACGAACAGCAGCATTTTTAATATAGCAAAGTTTGCTGTCATATTTCAACCAAAACCAACGGATTTTTATTGGTACTGCGAGCAAGTATTTTTCGCATTTATAATATAAGGGACCATATATTTTCATGAACACTAAATTATGCTCTACATATGTGTGTGTATGTGTGTGCGTGTGTACGAGGTGGAGAATAAATATCATGGAGGTGGAGTAGGCGCCCGACATTTGGTTCCACTCTAATACAAATATTTGACAAGACAATCAAAAAAAAAAAAATATATATATAGTATTCACATAAATTTTTACTCTCAAAATTTTTGCTGTTTATTCATTTGCTAAAATTATGGAACCTTTGTGTAAATTTCTTAGTTTTGATCTCTATACCATTTTGGCAGATATATTCAATAGCTTGGGAAATGTTTGGTGTACGTGTTTGGCTAAACCAAAAAGAAATTGCATTAGTTCGACAGAGGTAAAACATCCTAGTTATACGATAAGAAACAATTATCCAAAACGTTTGTTTATCTATGATGCTGAGGCAAGATGTGAACCGCGTTTAATACGTTTATCGGATTTAACCAAAAGTAATGTCACAATGATACAACCGCAATGTGAAAAGGACAAAAATACAAAACAAAAATGTCCAAGTGAACATAAGAATAAGAAAGAAGAGTGTAAACAAGATGAGGAGGAAGAGTGTGAAGAGGAGGATAATAATGCTGATGAAAAGTGTAAAGAGGAGGATAATAATAAAGTTGAACAATCTAAGAAAGATGAGAAATGTATAGATAAGAAAGTACAGTTCCAGTCTAAGCCCCCGATAATACAAAATCTAATTAAAAGTGTAATCGAAACCAGTCAAAGCAAGGCAAAGATTTTACCATGCTCTTCCAAAAAATCAGAATCCGACAATCGAAAGACTACCAAGGAAAGATATTTTGAAAATTGCAATACCAATATACCAAATAAGAATATACTCGCTCAACAGGAGAAATATGCCAAAGAATTGTATCAAAATTATCTTTGTTCCGTCCAGACGACGGAGGAAAATAAATGTCCACCGGCATGGGAATCATTGAAACCTGTCCAGAAATTGCGTTTCTATTGGCGTGCTTATACCGGCGATGAATTGCATGGTACGCCCTATGAGAATTTTTGTCGAAGTTTTAAGGAAAGCTATTTGATAGAGTATCCTAATACGGGCTCAAAATGTTTGCAAAACGAAATGCGTCGACATTGGTGTTGTTTGGACAGATGCCAGAGATTGCCCTTCATTTTGGAGGCCCTGCTATATCATGTCAGCATGGAAGCCGTGGATCCCAATGATCATTGTGCTGTTCGTGCCACGTTCAACAGATTGCGTTAATCGTTAATGTCGACCTTGATCAATTCTAAGTGTCTTTCGAGTGATTTCGTTGGTTTTTTTTTTTTGGTTTTATTTTGATTTCCATTTACCAATTTCCAGTGTACGGTTGTCAGTTTGCTTTTTTCATTTTATATGAAACAGATGTCGGAACCGTTCTATTTTTATGCAGAAGTTTCAAAATTTTGCAAAAGGGATGCATATATACATACATATGTATATATATATATATATTTATCCGTATAGTAGACTGATACTTTTCAGCTGGTTCATATTCTTTGATATTCATGAACTGTTCAATATTTGCACTTGAACCACATTTCGATGCCAGCAGAAGTCGCCTATTTTTTTTTTTTTTATTTTTGCTTTTTTTGCAGAAATGTAACAAATGTGCGAGAGATAAATTAATAATGGATCTTTTATACTTTTCGCACATGCCTCAAGGTCACATGATTGGATTGTATTGGATTGGTGAATTGATCAAAGTCAAAAAAGCATTATTGCAATTTAATTATAAGTATTCAATTAATTCAATCATTTTGTAGTCCATTTAAATGACCTTACAATTAAAAAGAAAAGAGAGAAGAGAACTCAAATCACAAGGTCAAGCATATTGGATACCAAAACGTTTAATGAGATGTTCTGGTCATCATTTCTCCAACCCGTCAAAAGAAAAAAAAAAAAAACAATTCAATTTCTCATGCGCATAAATTAGCAATAAAAGTTGTTGCAACTAAATATAAACAAATAAAACAAAAAGTATAAAGCAAAAACTTTTTAAAATGTAATTTCGATTTTTATGAGCCTACAAAAATGTTTAACTTTGTATTTTTTTAGTTTTTTTTTCTACTTGTGTCCAGCAGCAACAGAAATCAAAGATAATAAATAAAATCATGGGAATAACGAAAGTAAGAGTTTCGTTTGCTGTAAAATCAGATCAGACATTGGAAAACATTATGCTAATAGAAACGAGATGTCTGCGGCTGGTGTTGAATTTCCTTTACCACCCACCCCGCCTCCACACCCCTTCCACTGTTTCGTATTGTTGATTTTTATTGAAAAGTCGTTGCAAGGAAGTGTGTCGATAGGCGAAAAGTGGTGCGGGGGTTTGATTGGGTGAGTGGATGAATGGGTGATTTTTGGATGGCTATTGGTTGAAGTTGCGTTTATGGCTGGCGAATTTGTCGTTGACAACTTTTGGCGAGTCTCGCATAAAACGAAATGAAATGGAAAACTAAAGAAAAAAAAAAAAACGAAGGAAGAAACCAATTCGCCACATTCTTTAACTGTAACGAAATCCGTGTGTGTGTGTGTTGAAAATTTATTGTTGTAGATATTGGCTTTTATAGTGAGGGACCTCCAATCTCCCGCAGCCGCCTCCTGCGCATAATGTGACGCCTTTTTCTTATGGCTTCTCACGGATTTGTTTTGGAAAATTTTTAAACATCGAAATCGAAAAACAATTGGCATGCCTGCCACTGTCACAAGTTGAGTTGAAGCTTCCATGTCAACCCTTACTTTCTCCCTTACCCTTTTCCCTTACCTCTTCTTTGGTTTTTTTTCTTTTTTTTTTTATGGCCGGACGGTTGTTGCAAAGATTTTGTTGTTTTGATATTCGGCAATTTTATTGCCTCGACCCAAGTTCGCACCTCAATTTGTCTTCGTAAATGTGAAAAATGTGGAAATTAGTTGGCGGTCCTCCAACCATTTAAACCCAATCCCCCTTTGCACCCATCACTTTGCATTCTATAGCTTTATTCGTTTAGTTTCGAAAGCATTAGAGGGGTAGGGGTAGGCGGGTGTCTCAACATTTCATCAATCAAACGATGTGTCACACCTATCAGTGGGCGTTGACGCTTTGCTCAAATGCAGATCGTCACAAGAAAAAAAAAATAAAGGAGAAACGAAAACCAAAAGTGTGGCAAATTGTTAAAAAAGGAGTGTGATTGCCACGCCCATAACTCTCGTTGTCTTGAGTGTGTGTGGTTAATGGTTTGCCATTGAAATTTGTAGCATACTTGCGGGCATTAAGCTGAAAGTCATACACGATTATATAAGAAAGTATAGACAAAAGATACTGGTTATTCTGTTTTTCATTTGCATATGCAAATCATGTGTATATATATATATATAAATATTTTTGACGGGCTTCAGACAAACGGGAACATGGCCATCTTGAGCTAAAGATTTCCAGGCGAAATTGTTGACTGGAACAGTGCTTAATAAATGTTCTTTGCCAATTCATTCTCATACAATTTTTATGCAAAGTCGCTGAGCAAACACACATATACATTAAGTAAAAGAAAAGAAAATCAATGGTTAAACTACATGGCCAATGGCTTTTTCTTTCTGGTCAAGAGGCAATCAACCCCCAGAAAAGAAAAAAAAAAAAGTATCATAGAAATCAACTCCATATCCATATATTCTCCTCCCCCTTGGATACTCTCTCTCTATTAACATAACAACAATTATGGCTTTGTTGTCGGCTGGACATTTGGCCTGAGATATTGGGCAAACAATGGCACAAATAAGATTCTGCAGTCATAAGCAGAAAGTAGAGAAATGCCAAATATCCACTCACAATTGACATCCTGGACAGCAGACGTTATGCATCCGGTTGAATTCATTTCCAGTTTTCCTAGTAATATTCTTTTTTCTTCTCCCTTTTCTTTTTACATTTTTGTGGGAATCGCAAATTTTTTCCAATCGCAAATGTAACCGTTCCGCCTAATTAACTTCAATTGAAATTTGGGGCAAACTGCCAAAAACGAGATCAGCTTCTGTTTGCCATGTTTTCCCTTTATCTAAGAGGACAAAAAGTTTAAGTTGCTCATTAGAAGAGGTCACATAAATTTCGATTAAAAACAAATTGACGGGCGTGCAGATTTAAGACTTCAGATTCTGATTTTAACCTACCAAGTAAATCCAATTTCCTTAGCAGTCTTTGAGGTTTGCGGCTCACGTACAGGCAACACTTTCAGCTATATATGCATCTCCCACTCATGTAGAGAGAAATGGTACCAAGAGCAGGACTTGGCCATTTATGTGAGCAGGTCATGTCGCGGTCATAAATACAACAATGCCTCTGATGCCTTTGCTGCCGCCAAAGTTGCCAGAGTGTCGCGAGCGCCATAAATTTTGCTTGCAAAAACTCACGGATTTATGTTGGCTGAAACGCACGACGTGAAGGACATAAGGCAGGAGATAGCGTTAAGCTGAACTGAACTGAACTGAACTGAACTCGGCTGGTATGTGTTGGGTTGCTTTCAGATGGAAGAGGGCTCCTGCTTGATATGCTTGGCAAACGTAATCCACTTTAAAGTTTGTCGCCGCTTTCATTTCGAAATGAACACGAAACGCTCTGCCATGTGATAGGCGAAGCGAAGGATATCCGCAAGGATATCTGTGTCTTTTCTTTGTTTTTTTTTATGTTTCTATTCCATTTATTTTTTTTTTTCTATTTTTTTTTTTGGCAACCACATGCAACATTCGCGACGACACGACATCTTATCCAATTTGCATTTAACGCATTTTTGGCCAATTTCTTTTGGCCTCCTTGAATAAATCCCATTTGCAGCGATTTGCATTTAATGCCATCCGTGAAATTGAGATGAGCTTGCCTCACAGTTTCTCACACACAGAGAAGAGCAAAAAAAAATTAATAAAAAGTGGCTACTAGCCACCAATTTTCTCTATTCATCTAGGCAACCAACGAACCAACCAGCCAGTTCGCTAACCGCAAGGAAAAATGTTCAATAAACGTCCAGTAAAAATGGTAAAGCTGAAGTGCCTCCCAACCGCAAGCGCCTTCAATATTCGAGTTTTCGAGTCTGCGGGGATTGGCAGTCAATTTGGCATTTTTAGCCAAGAGCAGCTAGGAGAAGACCCCCAAAAGCAAACAGCACAGCTGACTTTGACAGCGGCCGCCCGCTGGTCGTTAGTTACTCCTAGTTTGCGGTTCCCGGTTTTCTCGCATATTTTTGTTAGACAAAAGAAGCAAAAGAAGCATTCATAGGATCCCAATTAAAACAAAACACAACTCGCTTCCTGCAAAGCGAATCCACCAGCAGCAATTTCATGAGGAAAATGGGGGCGAAATAGATAGCTGCCCAGTAGTAAGGGCGAGGGTTGTGCGACAAATAGCTGGCATTTACTATTTATTAATAATAAATGTTTGCCTTTTATTTAAATCATTGAAACTAATTTTATAAAATTATTACTTGAAACTAGAATTTTGAAGAGTTAGGAAATAGGTAAAGCTTGAAATTTGATCTTTATTTGTGTAAATTTAAGTTATCTGTCTATTTTGCTATATATCTAATTTAATCTAATTTAACTGTCTCAGAAAACTGTCTTACTTTGGGTTGCTCTTTAAGTATTTTATATTTATCTTTGCAAACATAATTTTAATAAAGATAATAATACGTAAATAATCTGAAAAATCTATTAACTATACATTAGGATTTTTAAAAGTAAAGTTTGAATTTAGATTTTTATCTTTTTAGTATTGATAAAATTGAAGTAAAAAGTAAAAAGTTTTTTGAATATTTTAGTGCATATTTTGGCACTAAAATGCTTTTATTTATCTTCTTTTTCAAATTTATTATTTATTTTATAAATAAAACTTTAGCTTTTTTAATAGAATTTCATAAGTATTTATGTATTTTATCTCTTTTTGATATTTAAGATTTATTTTATAAATGAAACTTTATTTTTTTTTAATAGATATTTATAATTAATTTCTTTAATTTGATATCTTAATTTTCTTAAAACTTTACCTTTTTATTAGGAACTAATTATGAAGCTCTCGCAATGTAATAACTTGAAAATACCTTAAGTTTTTAAATTAAGCATCTCGAGAGAACATTTTTGAAACAGCTGCCTGGGCCATAAAACGTTTGAAAGGTGGATGGAATGATGGGTGGAATGGATGGGTGGTGGGTGGCTGGGCTAGCTAAGGTATTAATTAGGTTGTTAATTTTGCATTTGGCGTGCGTCGCGCGCTTTTCCCGTGAAAACTGCAACGGAGGGCGACACATAGACACACGTGGCATGATGATAAATCACCAAGTTTGTGTGCAACAGCAACAAAAACATATGTAGGCACTACTTTGGCCGCACTTCCCGTGCAAGTGCCTTCTGCTCCTCCCTTTTCATGTCTCCTTCAATGCACCTGTCTCAATTAAGCGTGCAAATCGCATGGCTGTCAAAATAGAATGCCCTGGTCTGTAAAAATATATAGGTTTGTTGGCATCTAGCGGAGATCTGAAGACCAAGTTGTCTATTCCTCCACCATTTGCATCATAATCATAATCATCATGATGATCATCTAAATGAGTTTTTTCCTGCTTTGATCATTGGTCGTCAGGTTGATTATTTGTTTTACATTTTGCAACATGTTTTACATGATGCATACTTTTCATCGAGTATGAGAAAAAGGGAAAATTTCAGTCAGCATGCTGACAAGTTTTGATCTTTAGATAAATTTTATTAAATCCTAAAGAGTTTTTAAAAATTTCAATTTTTCTCAACCAATTAAGATTTTACTATAAAGTACTCTATACATATATATATATTCCATCAACGCCTCGTTAATTGAAGAGGATGCATTGCCAACTAAAATTAAAGATCCATGACAGTTGCTTGCAATAGCAATTGACATTTTGATAAATATTGCTGTTGAATACACATGTTCGCTCTTTCCTTTACTTTAAGTCTTTAAATCAGATTTTTGTCCGGGACGAGCAGTGCAAAACTTAATGATCTGTAGCTAAATAGACATACAGCAGAAGGGAGAGAGCTAGAGAGAGAGTCAGAGATACAACCCAGATATGACAAGTACAAAAAATTTATGACATTAAACAACAAAAATAACAATGACAACAAAAACACTGAAAACTAACCACCCTCCTCTCGTTTGCTATTTCTTTCTTCACTTCTCATCATTCTGTTCTACCCCGGGCCAAATTTTTATCAGCAAAAACGAACGAAAAGAAAATTTTCGCACAAATCACGCAAAAATTTTGCACACTTAACGTGAGGCACTCGTTAAGGGTGCTGCCGGCAACTTGAGGGTTGACCAGGGGGTAAGGGTGATAGCACGATAACTAAACTAAACTGATAAGAACTTAATGCATATACATACATAAACATACATATATATTTTTGATTTCTGCTACCAATTTTAACAAGTGGCAACATTTTCCAAAGCAAACCGACAAAAAAGCGAAGAATTGAAAACACATAAATAAATTTTTGAAACGAGCATTTAGAGAGATCGTCCGGAGCACGGAAATGCGCACCATGCGTGACCAATTATTGAAATACGACTTTAATTGAATTTCAATAAAATGTTTAGCATTTTGCATTTCCTATCCAAATGGGGGGGAATGGAAACCATTGCGAAAAACCGAAGCAGAACAGAACAGAACAGAGCGAAGCGGATTGAATAAAAGTGGACCGGTTTCATGTTTATTTATGAGCGGAATGTATAAAATTTGTGGCAATTGTTTTTCCTACCCGGTGGTGCCCATTCATTGTTATATGTTTTATTTGCCAAAGCATTTGTCTAACTGACTATAGGAGAATTTTATTCAACAAACTTGCATACTGTTAGGCGCTGGAAATTTGTTTACAAATACATAGATAACATATATACATATATGAGATAAACCAATGTACGTATAACCTGATGTCATAGAATATCATTTGATTTATGTTTCAATGGATATATGCCGAAAGTATTAGACTGATTTATGTACAGTTAAATAAAAAGGTATTCGTAACACGTAAGAAGACAATTTCAACTAGAATTAATTATAAATTAAAATTATCCTTCAGGTATAACATAAATCTCAGCACTAAGTTATATTTCAATTTAGTTGAACAATCACAAAAAATTTCCCTAGTTTTTGTTGAAGGCAACCAACTGCGAAATGTCAGAATAACCTCCCGCGGAGATGATGATGATGAGGACGACTATGGCCAAATCAACGGATTACAAACGACCAAAATACAACAATGGCGGTCGGTCGTTCGTTGATTGAAGGTGGAAAGCTTCCGACGTAAAAACATTTCCCCCTTTTTCCACTATTCTTTTTTTTTTTTGTTTTGGGGTGGAATTGAGTGAAAAACCGTTGGCATTTGCAAAGGGTTTTTGCTTCAATCATTGGCAGGGGTAGTTGATATTTGTATGGTGACAACTATGACGACTTTGGCGCATGACAAAAGTCACATGGCCCAACGGATTAGTTACACCTTTTGCACACAACACGGCGACATTGTTGCCAACCATTGAACTGTGCACATTGAATGCATTTTCCGGTCAGTGTGCAAAGGCTAAAGCGTGCCATGATTTATTCACGCGATTGTGCAAAGATTATCGCTAATGGCAATTTTAGGCTAGGGAAAAACCTTTCAGCATAATTGAATTTGTTGTTGGCCACTGCCAACAGGGCTTTCACCTACTTAAGCTAGCCCATTTTCCCAAAAAAGAAAAAAAAAATGAATAGCTTTGATAACTAAACCAAATATTGGCCAAGACAAATGCCATGTGTGTCAACAGTTCATCGAGGCGTCAATTACTTTGCATAAGTTCTCCACAACAAACATTGAGAGTAAATGGGTAAGGATAGTAGAATTGTCTAACACAACAAATGAATTTTAAGTGTTGCCAAAAGAAACGGCCAAGAAACGTGTGCGTATGACTTAATCTGCTCTTGGCCCGCTTAACGAAACGCATCTATGTATGTATTTATGTATGTATGTATGTATGTATGTGTATGGGGTTTTTATAGAGGGCCTATATGTGGCTTGCTTTAGATATTATCCGCTTATTTATTGCAGTCGTTAACATATCTTAGCCAACTGGAGTTTATCTTCGCCAGCGACTGACTGGTGGGCAGGGTTAAGTTAAATGAGCCAAGCTTTAGCCACATCTTAACTGTCAGTTCTGAATGAAATTGTTTAGTTTTTGCACGATTTCTAATTTACTGATGAGAGTGAATAGTAAAAGAAAGCGAATGGCAAGTGAAAACTAAAATTTTCCAAAATATATTTGGAGGACACATGCCTTATGCCTAAGTACGTGACAATTTCCATTGTTTTAACTTAATTGAAATGAGTAAGAGAATCAAGTGACAAAAATTACGTACTTACATGCATAACAAATAGAAATTAGGCATATAAATTTTGATTAAAATCGATTCTCTTACTTTCATTCAAATTGAATTGTTACCAAAGTGTTGAACGTTTTGGCCATAAAACTCTTCCCTTTTCTATTCTCAAGTTGGACATAATCAATAATGAAGTTCTTCAAAATAAATGCCATCACATTAGGATCCAAAACCCTTAACATATTTAGAATGACATTTCCAGAGATACAGAGACAGAGATAGAGAGAGAGAGAGAGAGAGAGAGAGATAGAAAATGAGTTGGCTTGTCTATTCGTAAGTGTTCCCAATTCGAATGCCTCTGCAAATGTTGAAAGATAATGATTAATTGTCAATTTACGTACAACAACAGCCTGGACACATGACCGAAAATGGCCAATAAACGGTTCGGTCGACAGTTACCTTAAAAGCATGCAACAACTGAAGCATCCGGTGCGAAAGTTCCAAAAGGCAGCTTCTGCTAAAGGAACTCTCAACTATTAGGATAAGGACATATATACACACACACACATATATATATTTACAAACACATGTCCATCAACATGAGTCAAGTCCGTGTGGTTTGGCTCCAACTGACTAGCTGACATGTAGAAATAAATGTACTAGAAAATTACCAACTTATGTAATCTTGGTTAGCATCATTTATCAAGTGGACGTTTTGTAATTTTTCTTACTTTTGCGGCCAGGCTGGAATATGTCAAGAAGTCGACATGTATGTCCCTCTCTCTCTCTTACTTTATGTGTGTGTGTGTGTGTTTGTTGGTGGGGTGTGTTAAGGCTCAGGAAATTGCCATTTCATTTGGTCTTTGAAAATTTGTCATACCTTGAACCGCGCCCAATTAATTGAATGCTAAAAATGTGGGCTTGATCTTATAGTTTTTGATTTTCTTGTTAACATTCGTAAATTCAATCATATAACACATTATGAAATTCAAAATTGATCAATTAATCGAATTACAACCAATTATTTCTACCATACCATTACAATTGATTGTTGCATGTAAATTATTGTGTTCTCTTTTATTCTCTATCTCTCTATGTAATTGTGGAAGATGTATAAATTGTCCATTTGCTGATTATGAGCCAACTGCAGTCGCAGCATTATTTCAACTCAAAGGAAGATTATGGAGGAACGCTCGATATACTGAGCAAGGAATTCGATGAACGGTGGACACAACAATCCCAATCGCCTTATACAAATTTAGAAAATTATATACAACGTGCAGTACTTGGCTATGGAAGTTTTGGTACTGTGGTAAGTACAAATTGATATTACCCATCATTGGAAATATATTTTATGGTGATAGCCATCACTTACAGATGTTGGTTAAAGAAAAAATTGGTAAAAACTATTATGCTGCAAAAGTGATGAGTAAAGAGGATTTGGTCCGCTTAAAACAGGTGGCCCATGTTCATAATGAAAAAACAGTATTAAGTGCAGCACGTTTTCCATTTCTTGTTTATCTGGTGGATTCATCAAAAGACTTTGATTATTTATACCTTATACTACCATTTATAAATGGCGGTGAACTTTTTAGTTATCATCGCAAGTGAGTAAGTTAAAATATTGATTGTTCAGTAATTTGAGTGAACTTTCCTCTCCTTTAACCAAGAGTGCGCAAATTTAATGAAAAACAATCAAGATTCTATGCCACACAAGTTCTATTAGCTTTGGAATATATGCATCGTATGAATCTAATGTATCGTGATCTTAAACCTGAAAATATATTAATTGATTGTAAAGGTTATATTAAGCTAACAGATTTTGGTTTTGCCAAGGTGAGTAGCACATTAGATTAGTATTAGATTTAATTTGTGATAGAAAAAGAATATTAAAAACTAATTTGTTGGAGTTTATAGCGTGTAGATGGTCGCACCTCTACATTGTGTGGTACACCCGAATATCTTGCTCCTGAGATAATACAATTGAAACCGTATAATAAATCAGTGGATTGGTGGGCATTTGGTATATTACTTTTTGAATTTGTTGCCGGACGTTCACCATTTGCAGCACACAATCGTGATGTTATTCTAATGTATTCGAAAATCTGTTTAGGAGAATATAGAATCCCTACATATTTTACACCTCAAATGAGAAATCTAGTGGACAGTCTTATGCAGGTCGATACTACAAAGCGGTAAATAGATAAATTAACTTATTTCCGTTTAATTACCTAAATACATATTTCGTATTCAGTTTAGGTAACTCGAATGATGGAGCAAATGATATTAAAAATCATCCTTGGTTTCAGGGTGTCGATTGGTTTGCAATGCTTAATCAGGAAATCAATCCACCATATATACCAACATTATCAAATATTGAGGATTTATCTAATTTTGAACATTTCGAATCTAAATCAAGAGTGAAATCCAAAATAAATCGCCATCCCGAGTTGTTTAATAGTTTTTAAATGTCAATCACCCAAATTTAATTCAGTATTTGCTTATTCAATAATTCATCGTGTAGGTCTGGTTGGAATAATCAAATAAATTATATATTTTAATTTTTTTCCTTTTGGTATTTCCTTTTTTAAACCAAAAAAAAATGTGCCTTAAATTTGCCAATAAATAATTCTTTGGCTAGATATTTCAAAATTTTAAGTTTCTTGTTGATAAACGCTACCAATATTGGGGGCGCAATGGGTGTATATGAACAGCAAACTTTCAGTTCGAAAGTTGATTACAAATTAATATTGGACAAGCTGAGGGAGGAGTTTAATAAAAGGTTTAGCCAAAATGTACCATCCCTATCTATCGGCCTTGAGAACTATGATATTAAGGCCACACTGGGAGCCGGTTCGTTTGGAAAAGTTCAATTGGTTAGAGAAAAGACCACTGGCAATTATTATGCCTCAAAACAGCTTAGCAAGGATCAAATATTGAAGACAAAGCAAGTGGCCCATGTGATGAGTGAAAAGCGTGTTCTTCGTTCTATATTTTTTCCATTCACCGTCTATTTAATTGCCTCATTCAAGGATAATGACAGTCTATACCTGGTTTTACCGATTATACCAGGAGGGGAATTATTTACCTACCATCGAAAGTAAGTTTAAATTAAGTTAGCAACAAATTGATAAAATAACTAATAATAATACAAATTTCTCTATAGAGTTCGTAAATTTAGCGAGAAACAGGCACGTTTCTATGCGGCCCAAGTATTTTTGGCCTTGGAGTATCTGCATCATTGTAGTTTACTCTATCGTGATTTAAAACCGGAAAATATTATGATCGACAAGAATGGTTATTTAAAGGTTACCGATTTTGGTTTTGCCAAGGTTATTATATAGATAATATTTTTGGCTACAGAGTTACCTGTATATATGTATATATTATTGTCTTTAATAGAAAGTGGAAACACGTACTATGACTTTGTGTGGCACTCCGGAATATCTTCCGCCCGAAATAATTCAATCGAAACCGTATGGAACAAGTGTTGACTGGTGGGCATTTGGTGTATTGATTTATGAATTTGTTGCTGGTCATTCGCCATTTTCTTCACATAATCGTGATATGATGAGCATGTATAATAAGATTTGTGAATGTGATTATAAGATGCCATCGTATTTTAGTGGCTCATTGCGTCATCTGGTTGATCATTTGCTGCAAGTGGATCTATCTAAACGGCAAGATTCAATTATTTTGAATTAACAATTATTGTTTGTAATTTGAATTTATTTTATTCTTAGATATGGCAATTTGATAAATGGCAATAAGGATATCAAGGATCATGAATGGTTTAAGGATATTGATTGGATACCATTACTTAATCAAAGTATCAGTCCTCCATATGTTCCAAATATTAGCAATCCTGAAGATTTGTCACATTTTGACAAATTTACCGAGGGTAAAGCAAAGGCAAAGGCCAAGACAATGCGGCATGAAGAGATATTTGCTGATTTTTGAAGACAGAAACAATTAGCTTAAGATCCGATAAAAGTGTTACTTGGTAATTTAGTTTCGATTCTGGTATACATAAATATTTTTTTGGTGGCATAAACTGAACTGTGAATTTGGTTAGTCGACGGCTGTTTTGTCGCTTTCCTTTGATTTCAATACGCAACATCCATCTGTGCCCCCCATCTGATGTATGTACATAGATGGATACATACATACATATGTACATATATATGTGTTTCTACCCCAGCTTCCACTTCATGCTCCAAATGTCAACGTCACTGCCGACAATGGGGAGGGAAATGAATAAAGGGAGCATTTTCTTGTTTCGGTTTTTGATTTTCTTGAGAAAACAGCTGCTGTTGGTGTTGGTGTTGCTGATGTTGCACACAATTCAATTGTATGTTGAGAATTTTCTTACACTTGTTGCTACTTTGCCTAGCATCAAATTTAATTCGATGAACTTAACTTGTAATTATACTTGAAATAATGCCATAAATCTAGACGACTTCTTGTTGAAATCAACACAAATGAGATGGAGATTTAGGGAGAAAAAGAGGCGGAATAGTAATAGAATGTTTCGTCTTTGATGCAATTGGATGGATTTATGGCCACTTTTGTTTATTTATTTCATATATATATATACATATATATAGTTGGATCTACAAAATGGTTGTAGGTTGCTCTCAAAAGAGTTTCCTTCTAGCAAAATTATGTTAAACACAATTTAAGCGAAAAGAGCGAATGCCATAAATCTTTTATACCTTTTTCTGCTCTTCTGCATATCGGGCAACATTGATTTATATGCAAAAAAAAGAATAACAAAAAAAAAAAGATGAAACTAGACGCCATTCTGGTCCGAAATATATACCTTATCCACAGACGACAACGACGATGACTCCTTTGTCCAGTGGCTAACAAAACAAAGACTCAAGGCACAAAAAAAAAAGAAAAAAAAAAAGTTATGATTATCATAATTTTTGTTACGTGAGTTTTCATGTGGAAAAGATGAAACATCATCGTCTGCTCTCTACTCTGCCGTCTACGTTGTTGGCGTCGTCTCTTAGCCTTGGGGGTGGAAGTCGTCATCACTATAATCATGGCACGCATTTACTCCTGTTTTTACCTCTGCTTTTTGGCGCCCGACAGGCCGGCGCCAGGCCACGCATCTTCGTCTCCAGACACATTTTCACAGTCTATGTGTGTGTGTGAGTGTGTGTGTGTGTTGTGTTTTACTTTTCGCATTCGCCTTTTGTGCGAATTGGACAGGATGGGACGACTTGTACAGTGGAATATACTGTAGAAGTCTATAAGGGTTTCTGTTTCCTGTTGTAGTCGTACCATCAGACATTGGCTTACCTCTAGTTGACTAAGACATCATGCATTCTAATGAGATTTTTAATTGTAGCCCATTGACCACTCGAAATGTTGCGCCTGGCCTTTTGGTTCCGGTGAAAGGGGGCACGTGGCGGATGCGCCTTACGCTTGACTTGTCTGAGAAATGATGATGAAACAGACACACGGCAAAAGGGGGAAAAAGAAAGAAATATCTGAATGGCAATAGGTTTGACAACCCTCCGATCATATAAATGCATAAATGACAAATTTGCAGCACGGAAATTAGCGATGCCCGCCGCCAGATACATTTCAAATTTACGATTACGGACAGACAATTGAATCCCCGAGGGTTGGAAAAGTAAGCGAATTAATTGTTGTTTTGATTGCACAGCAAATCGACGAGCCTCAACTCAAGTGGGCTGGGAAAATTATAGAACAATGGGGTTTTGGGAAAATGAAGTTTACGTTTATTACTTATGGATCGGTGAAAATTCGTTACGAAGCTTACTATCTAACTAATATGAGAGAGAGAGAGAGCATTAAAGTCTATCTCATTCTACGATTGCTCCAATTCAATTTCAACGGAAACTGGTGGCAGATCATCTTTAAATTCTGGTGTATAAACTTTGCCAGAGGCCAATACAAACTGATTCTCAAAGTCCATAATGAAATAGGCAAATGGACGATTCACCTCGAAACGTTCAACACCTGGCTCGGGTTCAGGTTCTGGCACTGGCAATTCGGTGGCACTGGCAATTGGAGATCGTGCCTGCATATTGGCAGCTGATATGGCATTGGCACTACTACCACCCTCATCCACACGGACATTCACAAACTGAACAATCTCATCCACATGGATATCCTTATCATCGGAGAGTAAATTCAATTCGGCTTCGGTGCGAGAGAATATACGCTGAAGTCCCAATTGTTTCAATACTGATTCGGAACGAGAGGTTTCCTCTATCTGGAACTTGGGCAATGATACATGAACCTGTTTTAGTTCAGCATTTTGCCGGGCATATTTAAAATCACTTGTCTGCATTTGGGCAATGACCTCACTAAGGCCTTCCGTTTCATTGGGCAGAACAATGCATAAACCGTATTTGGTATTCTCATAGGGCAAAGAAAGAACGCGAGCCTTCAATTGGGGTAAATCGGCAACCTTAAATTTTCCCTTGGTATGCATCATGGGTGCTTGCATGGCATCTTCGTTGGTCATGAAGAAGAATTCATCGCTGCCATCGCGTAACTGATAGAAAGGCTGGGCCCAACTGCCACGATAATAGAGGCCATTGAAGAGCAACATTTTAGACTTGGAGCCGGCCGAACGACCCGTTATCGAATTGGCACTCAGAGCCGAGGCAATATCATCGCGACGGAAAAGACTTCGTGCACCATAGACCTGTATATAAATATGGGAGTTAAGTTATTTGAAGGGGGGGAAAATTATAAAATTCAAATTTGCTTACCCGACTAACGGCACTCAGATGGGATTCAAGAGCCAACATTATCTCATCGGCATTCTCTTTGACCACTGTCTTGACAGCATTTTCCAGTTTCTGCAACGGTAGACGCACCTTTTCAGGTTCACTGGCGGTCACCTGTTCATTAGCAATCGGTTGTTTGCTTAGCTTCTCATCCTCTTGCACCGTTTCATTCTCCTCCACATTGGCTTCAAGGTTCTCTTCACGTTTATTCTGTTGCTTATCGATTAGATTTTCCTCACTAACCATGGCGGGTTCAGCAGGTTTTTCAAGTTTTTCCACTGCAGCGGCATTGATTGTGGCAGCAGAAGATTCATCAGATTCTGTTGTAAATTGCTGTTGCTCCTTTTGTATCTGGATTGCCTCAGCCAGGGCAACTGGTTTTTCCACATACTGCTTGTCATCGACTTCACGATCAAATTTGGAAGCTTCCTTGTTCACAATTTCCTCGCCATATGTATCGGTTGTTACCAGGGGACTTTCATCGTCAAGATTAATCCGTTTCAGTGTCTCAAAACCGATGACATCTTTGCTATTACTTGGCTCAGTTCTTATGTCAATATCGGCTGCATCTCCCTCTAGCTGAAGTGATGTGTTTGGCTCATTCCAATCATAGTCCTGCCTATTGATATCCTTTACCTCGACATAGTAATTCTGTTCAAGCAGCTGCTTGTATTCCTCCCGAGCACTATTATTACGATAGATATAGAGCCAAGTTTGGAATGAAGGTAAAGCAATTGCCGCATCACGATTCCGATAGTTTCCCAAAATATTTTTATACGCATCACGCAATGCTCTGCGATCCTTGGGGTAACCAAATACCGCATTAAACTCATCATAAGTGGCACCCTCCGATGCTTCCGCTAAGACAGCCAATATGGTTGATACTCCCAAAGGAGAGTGCACCTGATTGGCATCAATATCTTTGTTATGTTTAAGCAATTGAATGGCTAACAATTGTGAAGCATCGCTGGTAAATGTACTTGAAAGTGGCTCCTTTTCCACAGTTGGTAGCGATGATACCAAAAGGATGGGTAGAACTAACACAATAACAGCAACTTTCATTATGCCAGAATACAAAAAGGCAACGAGACGTTTACGATCGCGCTTGAAACGCGAATGAAGCTCAAGAAAGTTGGCCAAAGACTTTTTATGAAAGCCAAACAAGAATCAGAGGCGAGAATAAAGCGGCCTCACATCGACGTCGTCATTAAACTGGTTACACACACACACACACACACAGTTGCTTGACAAATCTTCAACCCAAAGAAGGCGGAGTGGGAGTGAGAGTGGGAGGGGAAGGGTGTTTGCTTAATTTTAAGCCAAGTTTTTGTAGTTCGATCTTTTGGGCTCGTCGATCAATTGCCAAAGAAAGTTGCGCTTCAATGAAAGTGGAAGTGGCGTGGGTTGCTCTCGACCAACATAACAAATAAAAACAACAATGAAAATGGGTCAAACCAACAATCAATATGTAAATATATATATATATACATCGTAGTCATATATGTACATATATATATATATGTAAACACCAAAATCAACGCCAGAGTTCAAAGTCATTGAAAATGTTAAGAGAGTCAACAGGTTTCCATAAAATGGGCTACGTGATTGACATTTGATTTACAGAGTTTTCGGTGTCGCGTTAATTGCATTTTCTTGTTGTTAGCTCAAATAGTGGGGCAATCATTTAAACTTAAACAAATGCCTTTAACTATAAATTGAGCAAACTAAATGAAACTAAAATTGCCTAACTGGCATTGATTCTGCAACTAAAATATAATTCTTAATGCCTTACCTGGCCACGCTTAACCCAGTTTCTATGCAAATGGATAGTGGAAAGATAGATAGATAGAGAGATAGAGAGAGAGAGAGAAATAAAAATCCAGAAGAAGTAATACAAAAAACGGAACAACAACCAAATATACATATGGCAACACAATTCGAGGCCACTGAACTTGGCCGTCGTGATTACCAAATACGGTTTACCGGGCGAAAGCTGCCGGCCAGAACCAACCTCAGACAAACCACACAACGATAAGTATCAGGTGTGAGCCACTACTGTTCGAGTGTTGCTAATAAAAATGCTAAATTTAGATACTCTTCACTTGAGTTTTTCAATTTGTTGTCTTGTAAACGAGTTTTTTTTTCTTTTTTCTCTTATTCCATTTAGAATAAAGTTGCACAATTGCATTTACCCGACAAAGAGATGGAGAAAGAGGTTTAGGGAATCAAGGTAATTTAGGGGAGAGGCCAGACAGTGCAGCGAACTTTACAGAGACCAACAAAGAGAGTCAGTAAAGCAGACGATTTTTTTTTTTTTTTCTTATTATGTAATTTATTTAGTAAGTTCCGCATTGGTTTTTATACCCTACAAAACCAGTGGCTTATTTATAAATTTTAAACATTTGTTGGAAATTAAGGAATTTCACTTAAATAAGTTTGATTTTCGAACTGCTTAAAGTTTCCTCAACTATTTATTCATTTTTTATGAAAGTTTATCCTTTTAATGATTTCTTAATTTTTAAGTTTTAAGTTTCCTGAACTATTTTTTTAAGGGAGTTTATCCTTTCGGTTAAATAAAAAACTAACGTCACCTTTTGTCCTGTCGTTTTATTTTAAAGCAAATATTTTGTATTTTTCTATATAGTACATAAATTTCAATGCCCAAACTAATAAATTAATGCGTCGAGTGGCAAGTTAAATATATATATATATATGTCTACTATATATATATATATATCTATATGTTCAACAACCCCCATAAAAAGGGTCGCCTTTTGGTTAGGTGAATTAGAAGTTATTATGGGCAAATGGCAAACTAAGAAATTTGTCGCATAAATTAAGAATCCTGCAGGACACCTTCTTTAGTTGTGTAAGACGAGGCACAAACAACACCGCGGGGAGACATTAAGAACTGAAAGTCAAAAGAAAATCCAGTTGCCCCCAAAAAAGTGGACAATACTTGTACAAGTAGTTTATCGAAGGGATGTAAAGTTCCAGCAATAGTTTTTATGGGCGTGATCGTAGGCTAGGGCAGGGTTTGGGTCTAATAACACAGACGGCATGACTAATTGTTTGATTTATGCAAATGTGTGTGTCTGTGTGTGTGTGTGTGTGTAAAATATTTGACTACATTTTTAGCTGAATCATTAAGCTTATTGCTTTAAGAGAAATCCTTTAGCATCTTAAAGCTTTCATCCTTTTCTGGTTTATGTCAGACTGATTGTCAGCTGTCATAAATCCTGCAATACATCATAAGTCAAAAGGTGAGCCCTGGGTTTAATCACTTGCCTGGGGGCCACAACTTGCAAAATATAATTAAACTTCTGTTTATACTCAGTAAAATAGAGAAAGACAGAGGAGAGTGTGAGAGAGTGCCCAAAAAAGTTCTTAATTATATTTGATAAACTAACACAAAATGCACGAGCACATGTCACATCGACTTGGATTTTCTCTTGATGAATTTCACAGCGAAAGCCATGTGTGTGACATAATTACACACTCCACACATCCGCCCACACACACACACACACACACACACACACAAACATACAGGACACATATAGTTGCGATAGTTGCGTTCAGTTGGTCGGCACTCTTTTCTTATCGTTTTTCTTTCCGGTAACTAGAGTTTTTGACTGCGTTAAAGTATAATAGACATTAATTAGTGGCAGCGGCACTCGGTTGCTTAACTCACGGTTTGTTCTGACTTGCCCGGTACGCCGCACTCAAGCCCTTTTTGTTAAAGGCACCCCGGCTGTCCCATCGGCCCGGTGATATCAGAGGGAGGTGCGCCATCACCAGCGGGGTCCCGCGCTTTTGGTCGTCATAGTGTGTGTTGGCGCCTCGCTCTCACGACGTCGCACGCAAAAGGAGAAATCTCTCCATTTGCCTAGTCGCTTTCACCCGCTTTCGCCTGGCATCTTGCCACCTGCCAAACAGCTGCTGTCCAGCGAGGCCAGATCACCAAACTGCAGAACTTGCGTTAACAGCACCCCCAGCTACGCACATCGGCTGCTGCCTGCGCTAATTAAACTGCGATAGGCGACTCGGTAATAAAGGCATACTTTCCGGCTGCCAACTACAACCGAAAGCTCGGCTTATCCCAAGTGCAACACACTCTTTTGGAACAGGTGACACAAATCGAACTTTTAAATATCGACACCGCAACTGTCTAGTGGTTGTGGTGGTAGGGCGGTCTAGCGATCTACATACAGACGTGGGTTCGAATACCGGCCAAACCATCTGGAAGGGAACTTAAAATTTTCTTTTATTTTTTAATTCTAACTCACCAACCAGAATTAAAAAAGAATTAAAATTTATCACTTGGACACGGAAACCCACCAACTGGTGTTGGCGTTGACTGATAAGTGATCGTTTCTGAAGGGGTGGTGCGTGGTTCAAATCACAGTGTGAGGGAGACTGGGAAGCTTGGACTGACTGTTGCAAACCAATTATATTTATTTTTTTGCTAACAACTAATTGTGACGAATCTGGAAGGCGAGGAGCTACAGGCGGCGTTCGGACGGCGCGGTGCGCTGCAACGGACTCCACCGCAGCAACACCAACAATGGGCAACTCCATGCAAATGGCCTCCCAATGCGGCAACCTCTCAGCCGCAGGCAACCGACGATGCAGCTATCCCGAAGAGAGGAAGGGAGCCATCAAACACCCCAAGCCCCGGAGGAGGCGGCGACGCCCCCCTAAGCGGGTAAGAGGTGCCACGGAACAGGGTAGCGGATGCGGAAAGGAACTTGCTGAGATGGGGCAACTTATCAAAGAAATCATTGAAGCCACAACGTTGGGCGGCGATTCAAAGGTGCGCCACATCAACAACAAAATGAGAGGACAGTTTACCCAATTAAAGTCACTAATAGAAGCAGTTACAAAACAGCAGTTAAACCAGGATCACGATGCAACGCTACGAGGATGTTGTCCAAAATGTTGTGTGTCGACCGAGAGCAGATGTCAACAGACGGAACTGCTGTCCACTCCTCAACGGAAAAGTACGAGCACCCAAACTGTAAAACAAACATCAAGAGTGGATGATCCTGCCAATAGTAAAATTAATAGCGGCTTTAAGGTATCACGTGAGCCAGAATGGCAACGGGTCGAGCCAAAAAGAAACAAGGAGCCAACGAAGAAGAAAACCCAGCAACAGCAGAAACAGCCACTGAGACGAGAACGGTCAGAGGCCATTTTGGTCCACAGCACCGGGAACATTTCCTATAGTGAAATGCTAATGAAGGTTACCCGTAGCAAGGACGACAAAATGAAAGCTATAGGTGAACACGTTCGGATGGTTCGGCGAACGGCAAAAGGTGACCTACTCCTGGAGTTAAAGACAGGTAAAAATGATCTCCAAAAAATGAAAGAGGATATTGGAGCCGTTCTTGGCACAGAGGCCGAGACAAGGACGCTAACCAGCCTTACGAGGATGGAGATCCTGGACCTGGACGAAATGGTAACGAGAGAAGACATCCTGGAGGCCTTTTCGTCGCAGCTACATCTCGCCATCGACCCAGAGGCAATAAAAAGCCTACGAGCAACGCACTTTGGCACCCAGAAGGCGATCATCAGCGTCCCCGCCACAGCCGCAAAAACGATCTTGAGCACCGGGAAAATAAAAATCGGCTGGACAGTGTGCCGCATTAGGATAAACGAGGCACCTATCAAATGCTACCGTTGCCTGCGAACCGGGCACATAGCGGCTAAATGCACCGATACCACGGACAGAAGCAACTGGTGCATGAACTGTGGAGGCACCGACCACAAGGTGAGGGAGTGCAAAAATAGCACACACTGTTTCCTTTGCGAAGCAAGCGGGAGAGAAGAAAGAGCACATAGAGCGGCCAGCGCCAGTTGCCCATCTGCAGCCATGACATCCAGGAAGACAACTCTCCGCCAGCAGTATGAATAGGTACGTACAAATAAACCTCAATCACTGTGAGGCCGCCCAGGATCTACTCACACAAACCGTGCGCGAGGTGAACGCTGATGTAGCTCTAATCAGCGAGCCCTACAGACGGAAATCATGCTTTACCTGGACGTACAGCACCTCCGGCAAGGCAGCTATCTGGGCGTGTAGCACACCGGCACAGATGAGACAAATCAATCCCGCTGAACACTTCGTTAGAGCGCTAGTGTGCGGCAGGTGGACCTATAGCTGCTATCTACCCCCTAGTCTGGACATAGCTAGTTATGGTGCCGCTCTGGACGAGCTAGTCGCGGACGCCAGGGGCCATTGCCCCTTCGTTATTGCCGGCGACTTCAACGCATGGGCCATAGAATGGGGAAGCGCCTCAACCAACTCAAGAGGACGAGCACTATTGGAAGCCTTCGCCTCACTCGACGTCGCACTGCTTAATCACGGCTCTAGAAACACCTTTAGTCGCGCAGGTAGAGGCTCGGTAATAGACCTCACTTTCGTAAGTAGCGGTCTTTTCAGCAATTCCCGGTGGCGATTGGGAAATTTTTATACGGCAAGCGACCACGAAGCGATAATTTTCTCCACAGGCGAGCAGACCATGAGCGCGATGAACCCCTCACACGGCAGCAAAGCCTACAAAGTGGAAACGCTCAACACGCAGCTTTTCTCGGCAACCTTGGAAGGTATCCCCTTCCCCACGGATTCCGCCCAGAAAATGGCCTCCCGAGTGTCAGAGATGCTGTTGGCAGCCTGTGATGCAAGCATGGAGAGCTCAAAACCATACCGGCGACACCACCAACCGACTTTCTGGTGGAACGCAACCATTGCCGACCTCAGGAGGACGTGCCTCTCAGCCAGGAGGCGCTTCCAAAGGGCAAGAAAGCGATCGGACATTGGCTGGCAAACGCTGCACCAGGAGTACCGTAAGACCAGAAAAAAATTAAAGAAGTGCATCCTATCCGCAAAGAGAGAGGTATTTCTGCAACTATGCGACTCTGCGGAGCACGATCCTTGGGGAAAAGCCTATAAGACTGTGGTGAAGAGGATATACGCCAACCGGCAAACTGCACCAACCGACGCCACTGAACTCTCTCGGGTGGTAAACTTACTTTTCCCGAGCAGACCAGACTCCCTTAGCTCAAGGCGACCATTCTCACCAATTAACTATGAGATCGAGCCGGTCTCAGTCGATGAGATAAACATGCTGGCCAGGACACTCAAGCCTGGGAAGGCTCCAGGACCGGACACCGTTCCTAACCGAGCCCTTAAGCTAGCCATGGCTCTTCGCCCTGAAATCTTTGCGGAGACTTTCAACCAGTGCCTGATGGAAGGAATTTTCCCTTACCAGTGGAAAATACAGAAATTAGTCCTACTACCGAAGCCTGGGAAACCGCCTGACGAGGCGTCATCATATAGACCAATCTGTCTTATAGACTCGGTAGGCAAAGTATTGGAAAAAATCATCTGCTCGAGGTTGAACAAGGCGATAACCGACAGTGGCGGCCTCTCTCCCAACCAATATGGATTTAGGAAGGCAAGGTCTACGGTGGATGCAATATCCAGGGTTGTCGACATTGCATCAAAGGCAACGGCGGGCTCGAGATGGAAGGGAGGCTCGAAACAATACTGCTTAGTGGTGACCCTTGACGTTAAAAACGCTTTCAACACAGCCGACTGGGGCCGCATCCTAGATGCTATTCAAAGGTTCAGCGTCCCAAAATACCTCACGGCGGCGATATGGAGCTTCTTCAAGGACAGGAAGCTGACCTATAACACCTCTACCGGTATGGCTCAGCGCGAAGTCTCCGCAGGAGTACCTCAAGGATCCGCAATTGGTCCTCTCCTGTGGAACACGATGTATGACGGGATCCTGCGTCTTCCAGTACCTAATGGGTGTGAGATCATCGGATTCGCAGACGACGTAGCGCTAGTCACCGTGGCTAAAGACCTAGCCACCACGGAGCAAGTCACATGCTCAGCGATAGAGATCATTTCGCGCTGGATTCGGTCCATGGGCTTGATGCTCGCAGCACACAAAACAGAAGCGGTACTGATAAGCAGTAGGAAGAAGGTCGAGGTGGCGGAAATCAGAGTAGAAGGATCAATGGTCGTATCTCAACGTGCCATTAGATACCTTGGTGTATGGATCGACACGCGCCTTTCCTTCCGGGAACATCTTCTTCAGACCCAAAAAAAGGCTGCTGAATCCGGGCGATCGCTAGCACGGATCATGCTGAACACACGTGGTCCTAAACAGATGCGGAGGCAGTTGCTATCAACGGTGGTAACATCAATCATCCTGTACGGGGCTCAAATTTGGGCCTTAGCAATGAAGAAAGAGAGCTACGCCAAGGGAATTAGGGCAACGTACCGTCTATGTGCCATTAGAATCTGCTGTGCCTTTCGCACCGTCTCAGATGATGCCGCATTGGTAATCGCCGGCACACCGCCTATCGACCTCTTAGCGGAAGAAGTAAAGGCCATCGCACTAGCTACTAGCCGAGGCACCACTAAGAAGCAGGCAAAAATAGAGGCCAGGGACCATAGCATGGAAATGTGGCAAGCACGCTGGGATGCATCTAGCAAAGGAAGATGGACGCATCGCCTTATTCCCAACATCAGGCAGTGGGTCGCCAGGAAACAGGGGCAAGTGAACTTCCAGTTGACCCAAATCTTGAGTGGACATGGGTGTTTCGGGCAGTATTTACACAGGTTCGGACACGAACCTGCCCCGTACTGCCACACCTGCGGACCCCCCAAGCTGGAAGACGCCCATCATGTGGTGTTCGAGTGTGGACGCTTCGCTAAAGAGAGGGCTGCAGTGCAAGCGTTGTCCGATTCAAGGTTATCGGAAAGTAACCTGGTGGCATTCATGCTTTCAGACGACTCTGCGTGGGACGCGGTAAGCAATCTGGCGACTTGGATCACCCGTGAGCTGCGCCGATCGGAGAGGGATAGAGCAATGACAAGATAAAGTGATTCCCCGGCCCCGCGAAGCAATTCCCGTCGGGATGTCCCGCGTGGTTTGGTTATTCCGGTTTGTCGAGTCTGTTTTTGTCCCGTTTTGGTCCTTTTTGTAAATAAATATAACGCTAGCTGTATTATTATTTAGGTTTATGTTAATATTGTGTAATAAAGGAATTAAAAAAAAAAAAAAAAAAAAAAAAAAAAAAAAAAAAAACAAACATACAGGAAAAGGCCCAAAGGAGTTCTAAATAACTGAAAAGGGAGAGCATAAGTCTCGAAGTTCATGCGCTTCATTTACTTCACTTACTCAAATCAAACATTCGCAACTTTTATGTCACTTCCATTTTGGTCACGTTTTAAACTTGAAACTTGAAAAATAAAGAGTGCATAGCCAAAAGAAAAAAAGAAAAGAAACAATTGAAAGAGTGGGAGAGAAAGAGAGAGAGACCTTTGCCTAACAAGTTGTTTGCTGTTCAAGGCACAGAGATCCAGCTTGGAGCACTTGCTCCCCGTTTGCAGGAGGCAATCCTAATTGATTTATGACATCAAAGACATATTTTTCGCAATGTTGCGTGGCCTACGTGCGTGACAGTTGCCCAAACCAAGACCAGGACCAGCACCAGTTACAAAGAGGGCCAAGCCAAGCCATGGCCAAAAGGCCACCAAACACGGTCGCCATGTTGTTGATAATTTTGACTTATGGCTTGAGTTTGCGTGCACAGGATTTGTCACATAACTCGTTGGTCTTGTCCTGTCAAAAGGAGCCATGCATGCTAGGATTCCTTCTTTCAGCCCCCTTTTCTCTTTCTCTGTTTATCTTTCTCTTACCCTTACTCTCTCTCTCTCTCTCTCTCTCATTTTTACTTTTTCTCACCCTTTCATATCTGTAAGCAACAGTCAAAGTTTTTCTATTAGGCACAATTATTTCAAGGTATTATTGCTTTTAATTAATTCAATTAAACGCTTCATAAATTTTTACTTTTTTGATTTCGTTTGCCTGCGGCCAGCGCTTTTCCCTTTAATGGAAAAACTTTGCTTATGGTTTGGCCAAAAAAAGGATTTTCATTGGACCAAAAGCCCCGAAAGGATTTTCATTACTCGACACGACTCTTGGTTTCTTGGTTTGTTGGAATTTTCTTACTTGGCCTTAAAATTTTCAGTTGTTTGTTTCTTGTTTATTAAAGCATTCCTCGTGGCTTTATCATAAAATTTTATATATAAATATATATGTATGTATTTCAAAATTGTTTTATTGAATGCCAAGTTCGCGTTTATTTAAATTTCTGTGTGCATGGTTGAATTTTTACCAATTGAGAATTTCCTTAAATAATTGAATTCCTGTAAAACTTCATTTCCCTGATGGCTATTAATATAAGCAGTGAACCCCTCGTCCCTCAGAAGATGGCAAACTGCAGAAATAAACTTGATTTTCTGGCACTTCAATTAAAAGGTCATCAGGCAGTCGTCACAGCTGCTGCACAAATGTGATTGAGGAGAAGAGGGCCGGCCAGGTCATCAGGAGAATAAAAGTGGAGGCCAATTCTACCTAAAATGTTATTGATATGTAAGAGGCATGCTCACACCTTCAACAATCTATCAGTTGGACGGACAAGGTCCATTCACACGTGATGACTTCCGTCATTATCAGTGGCCCAAAAGTTTTCTCTATTCGACCTTCTGGCAAATAATCGAACCAACGTAAAACAACAATTTGTATTGTGTGTGTCTGTGTGTGTGTGTGTGTGTGAGAATCAAACCCCTTAATAATTTATGAAACGGCAAAGAGCAAAAGGTGCCATGGACATGACACTCCAGGGAGTACACACCCACACAAACACACACACAGTTTTACACATGTGGTGTCCTCTACAAAAAGTTTTCTATCAATTTCGTCTACTCTAATAGAGATTAAATGCATGTCGAAAAGGCAATTAGTTTCTGCTCGACCAACCACCAAGAAACCCAATTTTTCCTCATCTCATCTATAACTTTGTTTTCTACTTTTACTTTTTGCTATTCACTCATTGAATCAAAGTGTTGTTCAATTTCTCTTGGCCAGTTGTGGCCAAGGTGTTGTTTCTGGTTTCCGCCCCCCAATTAGAATTTAGAATTTTAGCAACTGCCATCAGCAATCTGTGCAGACCCTGCTCAAATGTTTGCCCCATTTGGGAACTGATTGTGAGACTCTCTCTGTGTGGATGCCACCAAGTCAATGCTAATTAAACTCGCGCCGTCTCCCGCTAATGACCAATGAAAACAACGTGTTCCATTTGAGAATCCTTTTTTCTTTATTTTTATTTTTTTTTTTTTTTGGTACGGCAATGGGCTGATAAAGGGCCATACTGAGTCAGTCGTCAGGTTAAATCAACCATCAAAATAATGAAGGTACAGATTTCTTTTTTAAATTCTTTTATTCTAAATAATTTTTTGGGCATTTTTCTGCTTAAGCCGTTTAAAAGGATTAAAATGGACCAGCAGACGGAATCTAGAAACAGGGGCGAAAGTCATGATTTTTTTAAAGGATTTTAAGTGAATTCCATTTTAGGGTGGTTTACCTTCACCGTTTTAGTTTTTAATGATTTCTTTCTTCTAAAAGGATTTTTTAATTTCATTCGTTGACTGTTTTGAGTGATAAGCAAGAAAGAAATACAAGGGGCTTGAGCTGCTCTTTGAGAAGTGTGTGTCAAAGGGTTTTTAATTGACAATGATAGATAACAAAGCAAAGTTTTTATTTTGCTAAAAATCTTTATAAAATTAAAAAAAAAGAAGAGAGAACACAGAAGAGAATACAGGAGTCAAAATAAAGACATTTTCTTTTGCTTTACCAAAGCCAATAAATTCACACACATTGCAATTGTAATTTTTATGAGCCAAAAATGAGTTAGAATTCAAAATTGCAAATACTGCAATTATTTGGAACATTTGACAGCATTTGGAATACTCTTGCCGTTAGAAGGATTTTTAAATTAAAATTGTATAATGATTCAATTAAGCGAAGTAATATACTGAAATCAATATTATACTTTAGAGTTGAAAGGCCTCGGCGCGAACGTTTTCCTCAATTATAATTAGTTGCAATATTATTAATTTTAATGTATAAACTCAATAAAATAATAATAAATTTATTAAAACAAAATTTTTGGAACAAGGGAAATTATTTGATATATTGCATAATGCAACATTCAAATGAGTTTTCTATAAAACGTATTTATTTATTCCATATTTATTTTAATCTTTTTATATTAACATAAATTAATAAATAGTTATTTTAGTTCAAAAAATCTGAGTGACATCTTTTTAACTTAATAATTAAAGTTTAAATAATTTATTATTGTCATAATTGATATCAATTAGCTTGATTAATCGATTGCTTTTCCCCACTTAATTTTTTCAACATTTAAATCTAGCAATAAAACATTTAATTTTTTTCAAAACAAACAAATTAACAGAAAAAGTAAACACAATTGTTTAGATTGATCTATAAGCAGACAGTGTGAATAATAAAAATGCGCACATAAATATAATAAAATTTAATTCTCCATTAATTTTCTTTGTTAGACAAGTTTTAGATTTTTTGATTATTTACTGTATCTAAGAATCAAAAATAAATTCCATCAGAAAGAACGTTTAACCTACCAAACATTATAACTCGCATTATTTCTATATTAATAGTAGAGTATTCTTTATATATACAAAATGACATTTCATATTGCGTAGCAGTTTGTCATAAAAATTACAATTGACTTTGAACTCTCGGCAAGCAGCAGGACATTTTTACACATTTGTACATTTTGTCAGGGAGCCAACAGGGTAAACTGGCAATGACAATATAGTACATGAACATGAAAACTAACTCAGCCACAATATTCAATGCAGTTGTTGGCCCTTTTTTTTGTTTTTCTTTTTTTTTTTGCTTTTTATGACACCAAGGTACACGGTCGAGACGGTCGACAATGACGGCAGCAATGCAGCTTCCTTCAAGCTCCAAGGTAGAGACAGTGTTGAAACCGGAGCCAGTGCCAGTGCCAGAGTCGGTGTCATAGTTCAAGCCAAAATGTTATGGCAAAATTATGCGGCGACAGTGCCCCTGGTGTGTTTATAGCCCTTCCAGGCTCACGGGGCGTTTATGATGAGCAGTCTGGGGCTGAAAATGCGGCTGGGTCTGACTTTTGGTCTGCTATGGCGACAAACGCACTTTTTGGCCTGGCCCGACCCATTCTCAATAATTTAGAGAGAGCACGTAAATTACAATTTATAATATAAATGCTGTTGAGGGTCCTCAAATAAACTTCAAGTTGAATTTTTCTTTCTTTTCGTATTGTTTCTCTTTTTTCTTACTTTTTTTCCGTGCAGTTAAACACGAGTTGCATTATAAATATGATTTATTTATGAGCAAGTTAAATCCTTTTTAAAGTTGCCATTTATCGCTGCCGCATCACTTCATTAGTTGAACACAAAGATCTTGAACTAATACCAAACTCCTTGCCATTTGGATTAATTGCCATAAAAGGAGCTCTTTTGAAGTAGATATTTAATTAATCGGCGATTTGTGCACTGAGCTTTTGTTTCAAAGCGACAAAAATTTGTAACTAATCGAAGCCATCAATTATGTTGATAGATCGACCAAAGAGGCAATCCTCCATGCCACGTAGTACAACAAAAGCGGAAGTAGTTTAACGAGGGAAGGTTTCTTGTTTTTGGTCACATTCACTTTGGCCACTTTGTCACAGTTGGCAGTTGGAAGCTTACCGCTGCTACTTGGACACTGAGGTACTTGTAATTGAATCCAAACATTTGTCAGGACAAGAACGAGACAGAGATATAGGATATAGATACATACACACAAACATATGTATGTACATATATTCATAAGCTTTGGTCATGCAAATTTCAAGTGAATGTTTGGCAAAAGTTTCCCAACAAACTGTGCAAAAGAATGAAAGAAAAGAAAAAAAGAAAGAAAAAAAAAAAAAACACCGTAAAATCCAAGCACGGGTGAATGAATGGATAGACGTGTGTCTGATCTGAATGCTAGATAAAATTATTACCCTTTTTATTTTCGGTTCTTGCTTGGATTTGTCCATAGTCCATAGTCCAATTCCGAGTCCCCATTCGAGTCTCTGTCGCTGCTTATTTCCTGTTGGACACTTTTCCGTTTGTCGTTTGTTGTATAAAAAGTCGCCGTTGCTTTTGGCTGATTCCTCCGTTAACGTCGCCTTCACCGTCTCTGTCTTCCTTTTTCCTCTATTTTATTCTACTCCTTTTTTTATGGCACACACAATAAGCATCATCAACAACAACAACAACAGCAGCAACTGTAGCAACTACAGTGAACACTCAATGTCATCAGCAGCACATTGTGTTCAGGCTGAAGACGATGGTCGTATGCCGATAATGTGCGGCCATAAGGTAATGAAAATTTTATCTGATTTTATGGTACACTCTCCTTCTCTCTGCTCTCTGCTTCTTTTTTTTGCCATAGTTGCACACACCCTTTTCTTTTTTTAGTCTTGTTGGTAGCCTTTGATTTGATTTTGGACACACACACACATACGCCCCTCAAGGATATCTCTAGGACGGCTGTGGAGCAAATGATACAATACTTTGTGGTCAGCATATGTGCCCAAAAGGTATTGGTATTGGCTTGGCTTTAGCTTTGGCAGTTTTGTTTGATTGAAATTTGAATTGCAAGCGGCGAAAAAAAAAGGATTCTCACTTGTGTGTTGCATATATTTTAGGGCCAATCAATGTGGTGTACGTGCCGTGGCCAGGCGACAATAACAACGCCTTGTGGCCAGCCACTATTTCATTTTAGATTTTAATCAATTTCTTTTGATGTGACACGTTTTTATGTTCTCCATTCTACAATCTCCATCCATTTACCAACAAATCAAATCAAAATAAAAAAAAAAAGAAAAAGAGAATAAACTCAAAAAGAAGAAAATCTGAATTGAGAAAAGGATCTGCAACATATGCAGAGAATGCGGCACTTGCCTTTTAATGAAGGTACAATAACACAGCAATTTATCCATTGAAACTAAGCTGTTAGAATTATTATAGCTAACGATTCCTTCATTATAAGCATTATTGTTCATAACTCTGTAGAGTTTCATTCTATTTTCTTTTTTTTTTTCTTTTTGGCATATGTTGTACAATTTTTGTCAAACGGCAATTGAATTTACAGTGAGTGCAACATGGGGGGTGGCCCATTGACTTGGCTTTTAGATCATAGACATCTTTAGGGTGCTTTATGTTGGGGAGACATTTCCCTTTGACCTAGTTTACATTGACAAAAGAACAATTGACTAATTGAAAGCATATTTAATATTATTATTTGTTTTCTTTTGTATACTTTAGTTTTGTTTAAAGATTAAATGGAAATTAACTTTTGTATACACATATTTAATACATTCATTATAATAATATTTAATTTCTTATTCTATGTGATTGAATAATAATAATTTAAATACTCCTTAAATACCTAAAAGCTCACATAACAAAATAACTAATCACTTTCACTAGAATTATAATTATCCAAATTTCTAGAATATAATTAATGATTATTTTCGGTCCCTGCAAAATAGAATAACTATTTATCTCAAACGAAATATATTTCTTTAATATATTCATTAGACACCTATTTAGATTTTATGAATAAAACAGTTCAAACTTAATCTTATAGCTCAATTATTATATTGCAAACAGTAAGTTTTAAATGATGTAACTAAAATTGATTCTGTCAAGCAATTATCTATATAATTCTCTTCACGTTCATGTATGGCTTTCATAAGCGGTGGCAATAAATAACCACTAAAGAAGCCAATTGTGTAGAAATCGACTCATTTTTCTTTACTCAATTTTCCTCAAGGATCCACACACCAACACACATACAATTCCAGAATTCCGGACACACACCTGCAACTTGCCAAGTCAAAGCGTTGCAATTATCAACGACCCCGAAAAGTCCATCCTTGAGTAAATCCAATAAACTTCACAATCGACTAGCACATAAATATTAAACGATGATTGAGAAAGAGAGAAATAAAGGAAAAGAGCGAGAGCGAGAGGAAAAAGCTTAGGAAAAATTACAATTTATTGGACATTTCCGGGTTTGACAAAAATGGACACAAAAAGATTTATGTGTGTGATGCTCAACGACTTTGCTGAAAATTTATGGCCAAGGCAATTGTTTGGGTTGCGAGTTCGATAATAGTAAAAGTCCCTCGGTTAATACCTGGTCATTTAAGGTTAAGTGATACGTTTGTTGGATCTTATTAAAGGACCTGCCAGCTATTTGCTTTAAGTTCTACAAAATGAACAAATGGAAACTTGATTATTATGCAGGCACCTCAATTGCATTTTGCAGTTATTTAAATTTGCATATCATTTTTGTTTGTGTCCGAAAAACTAAAACTAAATAAATGCCAAACAAGCTGAAAACTTATCCCTGGGCCTGGTACAAACTTTATTATGAAATTCCTGGCAAGGGAAGGTGTAAGGGAATAAAAGGGATAGGACTGAGCAGGATTTCTGTTGCTGTGGCTGGTCGCTGGTGCGGGCTAGTGTGAAGTGGCTATCTGTGGTCGGCCATCGCTCAGAAAAACTAAAGCGCACTGATTCTGATTCTATGCTGCCGACATGTGTCACTCTGCAGTCCAGCAGGCATAAAGATTTGCTGGCCACCAACTCCTTCTGATCCATTCAGTTGGTCCAAGCTGGACCGGACATGGAGCGGCAGTCGAAAATTTGCATTTTCTAAAAACGTTTGCGGCCAAGTCTGAGAGGGTGGAGACCAGAGCCTTAGACAGAGGCAGAGATGGTGGCGAAGGCGGTGCCAGAGCCTGAGGTGTAGTTTGTAGCTATGTTTGAAAATGGAGTTTGAGGCAATAGCTGAGCCCTGGATATGGTCTTCCATCATCGTCGTCCGAGTCCTCGCACTAATTCCTCAGCAGCAATTTATCAACAATAAACAGTTGCAGACATTTTTGCTTAGTTTCTGGTTCAGTGTATGTATGTGTGTGTGTGTGTGTGTGTGTGTGTAAGTGACATGCACTGTCCCAAACAGGAATGCATGAAAAAGTTAATACGTTGCTGCGGGCCAAAAACAGTTTAAAAATTTTCCACATTTTAAGTAACTTTATTGCATACTTTTAGGTATTATTTTTACAAAATAAAATTCAATTCTTATACTTGATAAAATTCTTTTAAAATACTTTTATATTAATTTAAATAAAATTATTATTTTATTGATAAATTTTTCTATTGAATTGAATCCTTTGTAAGTAGATTTAGTTCTTTTATTCTCTCATTTTTTTTTGCTGTGGCTTAATTCGCTTAAGGCTAATTCAGTAAATCAGCTTATAATTTGCACATTGTACATATCATGCCACGCCCATTTATATGTACTCAATACCTCGTCCTGCCTCTCACCTCCCACCTTCACTAAACTCATCACACGTAACGTGGCAATAATCCAATAAAAGCGCAGGAATTTTCGCGCTTGCGTTTAATTTCATTTACGCCTCATTTGTTGCCTGTCAGCCGTTTTGCTTTAGATCCTTGCCAGCTCCTTTCAATTGCTTCATTCGTTTTGGTATTTTGTGAATTTCAATTCGTTATATTGACTAACACAATTGCCATGCAACTGGGGAATCAGGAATAAAACCTGTTGCAAGATATACACGCACACATATATTGATATATTCGATTCAATTGGATTCGATTTGTGAAATGAGTTAGCAAAGTGCTAATGAAATTTGTTATCCATTTAGCTGGCTTATGATAATGAGCATTTGTTGTTCTCAAATTTTATTATATGTACTTTATTTTTCGCCTTGGCTTAATTTAAAGTACAAACTCATGATGACTAGACGACATTTTAATTCTGGCGCCAGATTTGGTTAAATGAAACACCTTGAAGTCGTATGGCTTTTAATAATAAACTTGTCGCAAACTTGTTGTTAACTTTATAAAGATTAATGAATAAATGTGCATGAGTCTTTTTTTTTTTTGTCATATAGAAAATTGAAAAGTGCCCTATGTTGTTCAGACGACAAATGTTACAATAAAAGCACATTTCACTTGTTTTAATGACGTCATTACGTGGCATTTACTTGCTTGGACCCCAATCTTAATTCTCAACTGTGTGTGTCTGCGTCTCTCTAAGTTCTCTAGTCTGCAGTGAAAGTCAATGTCGATGGCAAAGTCAGAGAGACTGAGTGGGAGTTCAAGTCCATGGTAAAGACGAAGTCAAGACGTTAATGTGTCCAATAATTTAATTTTAAGTATCTTGCAAAAAGAAATACGGCCACATTTTTACAGACAATTTCCTTTAATGGGCATGGCAAACTATAAGAAACCTGAGGCTGCTGTCGAAGTCCTGACGCTGGCCACGTGCAAGGACATTCAGTTGAAGGTAATTGCATGGAAAAAGTCAAAGTTGTAATGCAGCTTGTGTGTGTGTGTGTGTGTTGGTCTAGGCGAATGTGTGTGCGTCTCTCTCTCTCTCTCTCTATGAGTGTGTGGGGTAATTGAAAATTTAATATTTATTTCGCAGTTAGTAAATCAAAGTTTCAACCCAGTGGATAACTTTGGCATTACATATTCATCATACGCCCAGCATGCCATAAAAAAAGAAGGAAACAAGAGGAGAATCGAGTGAGAGCACACATGTGAAGAGCGCGTCCTGTGTTGGCTATAAATCAAGTCAACCTTTTGCATGACTTTCACTTTCTTTTCTATTTTCCATTGCCACTTTTTCCTTTCCCTTCTCGTACACATAGTCCTTCTCTCTTCCCGCCCTTATGAGTCAGCGTAAAGTAATAAAGTTGGCGTTGCTTTGGCATTAGAGGGGTAGCTGTTATCCTTGAATGTACATGCATGGATTAGTGTTCGATAATGCTTAAGGCAAAGTTGTTTGACTTCTTAGTTTTTTGCTGACTGACCAATTGACCAGCTGTTGCCTGTTTAGAGGTGTACTAACAAAAAAAAAAAACAGTCAAATAAAATTACAAAAAAATTATTGCACATATGTACTTGAATTTTTTCAAGCAGCATTTTAACTGCAAAATCATAAATAACATCATGTAAATAGCTTTTATCTAACAGCTTGTCAGAGCGGAAGCGGCATGTGAAAAATAGACAAAAAAAAAAGTAGAAAAAAAACATTGACAAAACCTCGAAAAGTTGCACAAAAGTCATAAAGGACTGAGGGTCCTGGACACTTCAACTCGCCGCTGCAGTTCGCATCAATTAAACCTAAATTGTTGCAGTTGTTAACACGCAACAAAATTGTCTGCTGCACTGCAGCTAAAAAAGTCCCAAAAAACAGCAATAAAACAAGCAAAAATAGAAAAAAAATAGAAAAAGTATTAGCAAGTGTTAAATGATAGAGAAATTGAACGACAAGGAAATACTCCTTAATTATAATTTATTAATAAACAATATAGAAATAGAATCAATATAGGATAATCTATAAGTAAAACTATTGAGATTTTTTAAACAAGATTTTATTCGTGGTTTTTATATATTTTTATCATTGACCTTTTAACTATAAAAAGCCAAGGTCTTATCAATCTCTTTAAACTGATAAACTAATTAAAGATTAACCATGTAAATAATTTTTTCAATTGGAGGAAATTGTTTCAATTTGATTACTTAATTTAATGATAAAAAATGACTTTAATGAATTAATTTCAATTAATTTAGATTAATCCTTCTGAAAACAAATTCCTTTGCAACTTTGCAAACTTCTAATTAAAATCCATATACCTAAAGTTGTAAGAGTATTGAAAAAAAGTCATAGACAGAATACAGGAATTGGTGAAACGTCAAGTGTAAAATGGCATAGAACTGCATAAAGCCGCAGCTGGTTGAACAATGTTGATGGAAAAGGAAACGAGTTGGAGTTGCAGGACTCTGTGTGTTGAGTGTGTGTACTTCTGGCATAGGATTTATTTTATTTGTGCCATTTTTTGTTGACGGTTTTTTTTTTTTGTGTTTTTACATCGTCCCTCAACTGTGCAGCAATTACGCCGCTTGAAATATTGACAATTACTTAAATTTATCTTTTCTAAAACGATGCCGCGAATGCACCTCCAGTCATGGAACGTTTGTCAATCAAGCGGCAGACAGGAGGCGCTGCATGTGTGATATATTTGAAGTGGCAAACCAAAAAATAAAAAAAAATTAAGAGTGGAGAGGAGAGGAGGGATAGGGAATTGGCAATGGGAAATTGTTGCCCGTTTTTCCCTACCTTTTCATCTATCCAGTGATGCATTCGCCTGTGTAATTTTTGCATATTTCGGAAGCCAACAACCATGGCACAGCATTCCACGTGACTGCTCTCACCTGCAAATCGAAACGAATGCAATGCCTGACTGACTGACTGAATGAATGAATGAATGAATGAATGCGAATGTATTGCGGTGGCCGGCGCCAAATGCTGTGAAATGGCCTGGAAATGATTTAAAGCGGAAATTGTGGTCAGGACAGAATTTAAATTTATATGCCAGGTGTAAGAGACTGAGAATGAGAGAATTATATATATATATACATATATACTTTTGTACATTTATTTTTATATATTTATATCTATTAAATTTGCTAAATTTACAAAACATTTATGGTTTTTTGATATTTTAAACATGACTACTAATTAACTTTAATGCAATGAGAGCCAAAAAAATAAATAAAAAAAAAAAAAAGAATTCCTTTCGCCTGACTATTTTTGGCATATGGCCTTTTGTAATTAATCACTGTCTGCCTTCGAGTGCAACGTGCTAACAAATTAACACTAGTGAGGTGGAGGGGCTTGGTGAGAAAGAGGGAGATGGAATTGTCAGGCAACAAAACACGGCAACATTGTAGAGACTCTAGAGACTTCAAAACTCATTTCTACCAGGAAAGCATACAAGAAACAAACAAACAAAAAAAAAAAACAAACAAGAAATAAAAACAAAATGCAGAAGAAAAATTGTAAATTGCAATTGCGATATTTTGAAAATGCATTTTTCATTTTATGCCAAAACGTATGAGTTACAAAAAGTCATTTGCTATGCCAGCTCATTAGACAGTCTCTCCAAAAAACCAACAGAAAAAAAGAAAAAAAAAAAAACGACAAAAAACCAAAAAAAAAAAAAGAAGCATTGACTGACTGACGGATGTGTGTGAAATGTGAAATTTAAGCAGCTCATGGCAACTATTTGCAACATAAAGGGGCAACCAAAATAGACATCAGGTTGCCAACTCTCTGGCCAAGAATCTTATATGGTTGTCCATTGTCCGGTCAAAGAGCTAAACCATATCCTCCCTCTGCTTCCCCCTCTTTAAGCATCTTTATATTCACAGCCACATCATCACATTTTTATTGTGTGGGCATTTTTATGAGCATTTTCTATGCTGTGCAAAAAAACACAATAAAATCAATGAGGTGTGTCTGTATCTGACGAGCGCTTCACTTTACTCTTCCGACATCTCTTTCCCCCCTTTTTAGCTGCACCTCATGGCAATCCAAGACCGGGGCAAACAATTGTATATCTGATGGATACAACCATCCACAGCTACAGCCACATTCATATCCTCATCCACATCCTCAGTCAAACAGAACAGACAACAGCTAAACAATCAAGCGCAGCAGCAGCCACCTACAATGCAATCAACGATGAGACTGAGACGCCAAGAGACCGACCGGCCGACCTATCCACCTCATCCTTCTTAGGATTTGGATTTAGGCTTGGTGGCCATTCAAACCAGAGCGTTAGAGATTCGTTGCCACAGTTTAAGCTACCCTGTAATTAATATATAGATTAAAAAGGAGACTATTTCAATGGTTTAATTAAAGCCAAAAAGGAGAGTAAAAAATGTTGCATATTTTTATTAACATTTTTAAATGAGTTTTGGTTGCATATTTTTATTAACATTTTTAAATGAATCTTTGTATTTTATCTTATTATTTTCTATATATATTATAAATTTTTTTTAACGAAAGATAGAAAAATTAATATAATTTATTTTGCATATTTTTTTTACTTTCTTTACGTCCTGCCTTTTTCCCAACCTTTATCATTTCTTAGAGAAACTACAGGGTAATACTAGTATCGCTACCTTAGTTAACCATTTTTACTTGTTACCTATTCATACGTTATTATTATTATCCTTGCACACTCAGGCACACACACATACACACACCAAGGCAGACATAAGCTTGCGTAACACGTTATCCGGCCGCTGTCCTGTCCGCTTTGTTGAGCACTTTGCGAGCCGAACAAAGAATGTGCTTTATTGGCACTTTTTGCACAATTGAAGGCGCCCACCTCTCATCTACCACCTCCATCTCTAACGCCAACCCCAATCCCATTCCCAGCAGCAGCAGCAGTAAATGAGCGTGGCAAAGCTTGCCTCGGTAGGCCAACAAGGTATACACAAGGAGTTCCTGTGGCTCCTCCTCATCACCAACGCCATCGTCATCATCAGCATCATCGTCATCGTTGTTGTTCCCATTGTTGCGCTTTGGCAACAGCCGGTTTTGATGTGTGCCACGCCCCCTTGCTTTTTCTAACAGAAGCCAGAGTTGGGCGGGCTGCTGTATTAGGCCAAGAGGAGAATGTAGACTTTAACGAAGCAATGGCAAAAAGGATAAACACATTCATGGTGTGCAATCGATTGGCATAATGTGAAGCATTTTATTAAGGTTATCAATCGACTATGAATAGAGGTATATAGGTATATGCATGAGTATATATGTAGGTGTGGGTGTGTGTTCCCCGCATACGTGGTGTTTGTTTGTCGAGCAAACATAACGGTGACGGCGCCGCAGGTCGACAAAGGACAACAACAGCATTGCCCTTATCGTAAGTGATGCATAAAACGTTCAACGTTATGAATTATGCGGAAATTATTAGAAAGCATTTAAGCGGAATTATTAATGAGAAAACTGAGACGATGCCAACACACACACACATACACACAGCTGAGGTGTAATAACGTTGACTCCATGTGTGAGTTGGTGTTTAAGGAAGAGAACGGAAAGATGACTTTGCTTTTATATAGCCGAATCCTTAGAAGTTATTTAGGTGGAGAAGTTGACAAAAGGACTATAAAAAGGAAATATAAATGGTTGAAATGAAGCGGTCAGAATTAATCTTTCTCTTTGTTATCAATCTCTAATATATTAAAATGATTAAAAGATTGATATGCTGCCATCTTTAAGTGTTAAACTTTTATAAATTGCAATAATATTTCTTAAAAGTCAAGTTAGAAAACGACAAACTTAGTGTCAGTTAACTTAGTACTGGTTTTTGTATAATTAATAATTTATTAAATTTGTTTAATAATATGGGTTATTATGTGATTAAATGGAGGTTATTTAGTTATTATCTAAATTTCATTTGAAAATTGTTGCAAACTAGTTTAAAATTGGCAAACACAAAACGGAGTTTAATTATTAAATTTTATGAATGATCCAGTTGTAAATTTAAAAAAATAATTCCATGGTGCAATAACCTTGATTAACATTTTTAATGTCTTTAATATTGAAACTTCCTATATTAAAACTATATTTCTAATATCGATTGTTGCTCAAATATTTATTATTTAATGTGCTTAAAATAACTCACAAGGTTTATAAATATAAGCCAAATAAAGTTACCACAGTTCAGAGATTTAAAAATATCTTTTTTTTACCTCCTTTTTTATACATAAACTAGTTGATTAACTAGTAATCCTTTATTATCTTTCCCTTTGCATGTTTTTGACGTATTCTTTCATTGATATTTTTATATTTCTGTTAGCCAATTTCTCTATTAAATTAAAGCACATACATATCGCATTCCACTTATCAAATGGTTTTACTGCTCTCCCGTTCCCTTTATTTAAATAGTAAAAGCCCCAATGGGCATTTTGGTAAATTTACAATACTCGGACCAATGTTGTTGATGTTTTGTGTGTTTTACCTTTGAGCATAAAATGCACAACTCGTTGGGAAAACCCCAAAAAAAAAAAAAAACAAATTTTTGGTGGCAAATGAAATGAACAGCGACACGTTGAAAGAGGTGAAGGAGTCAATGTTTCTGTGTATCTGTGGACAGTTGGGTGTGTGTGGGTTGAAAAATACAATCAAATGCATTCAACTGGAAAAGCTGGTAACAAAAAATAAATACACATACTCGCATTTGTGGGCGTGGCGAGCTGCACACAATTGGATTAAAATTTACACGCAATCCTGGCTGAAAGACCACACGCAATTATCTGTGTTGGCTGCGTTATGGCCATCCAAGGGCAGCAAAAGGGCTAACAGGAAAGCAAAGAGAAAGAGAAAGAGAGAGAGGTATAGAGAGAGGTATAGAACGAGGACAACGAAAGGATCTACGCGCGTGACTGCGTTAATGTGCTTAACAATAAAATGCAACGCATTAATTGATAAAAGAAATGGACAACATATGCCGCCTCGCAGTGACTATTAAATCAATTAAAAAATAAATGTCAAAACAGATCGATGCTATATCAGAAATATTCAGAAAGACCTATTATACAATATACATATATGTAACTATATGTGTTCATTTCTGATTTGACATAATGTTAATGATGTCAAATTATATACTCTTTAATTGGAATTTTTCTACCAGAAACTACTAAATATTTGCCATTATAGATTCTGATTATCTGACCGATTCTGTTTTCGAGTGTTTGGTGTATGTTTTAATAGTATAGTAATAATAAATTTATCAGAATATTTTATATTTATGTTATATTTTATATTTAATATTTGTCTTTCCGCTTGGCATTCATATGCATATTTCAAAGAGTTGAATTTAAATGCAATTTGTATAAATTTAATTTGATAAATTATTATTTTAGAGTATTTGCAAGTCAAGTCTTTTACTTTTCTTCAATTTGGATTGAGGCCAAATAATTTCGTAGCAAATATTTTAGCTCATTTAATATTTCTGCAGTTCCTAACTTTTTTTGTATTTTCTCGTTTGTTTTTACCTCCTCCACGGAGAAGCTTGTGGCTTCCATGTTTGATCTATCTATTAAATCAGCATAAAATCATATGCATTATTTTATATACAAAAATATAGCTGTAGCCAAAGCTGTACCCAGTGAAACAACAAAAGGAAGCAGCAGCAAAGTCAAATATATAAATTTATTACATCAATAAACTTTGTGGATAAAAGATTTAGCCCTAAGGTGAAATAATATGAAAATTATGCAAAATTTGATTAGATTCTACCGGCAGGGGCAACAAAATTTCATTACAAGGTAAAATGAGATCATATTTCGCTTATTTTATGGCATGGAAATGCAAAGAATTTTTATGTCAATTTTTGGTGGAATTATTTAAAGGTATGGCGTATTGTCTATATATACATACATATGTATATATAGTTATCTACGCATGATTGAACCAAATGAAAATTTAAAGTTTTAATCGCCGATTTGTGGTTTTTTTTTTTTTTGGTGGAAAAATTGCAATAACAACTAACGAAAAAAAAAGTAAATATTGATGATGATAATAATAAATTATAATCAAATGGGCATAATGCAAACAAATCTCACCACAAGCGAGTCGTAAAAATTTGCTAAACCGATCAAATTGGCTTCTGATGCCGATTTGCGTTTTATTTTTATTTATTTTCGAGCACACAAATTGATTCCGCTGCGAACTAAATCAAAGTCCAGCAAAGCCAAGGCAAGAACATAAAAAGGGAAAAAAAGAAAAAGCGGAAAATGCAAAGAAAAGTCAACATACACAGAGGAGCAAAACTGTTGTTCTTGTTGTTGTTGTTGTTGTAGCTGCACGCGATAAGTTGCAAAAAAAAAAAAAATTACTTTTTTACATCGTAAACAACAACAACAACTAGAACAAGCAGGAGATGAAGCAACCCTTTGGCCTCTGGCAAAGGAATCGCTCCTCGTCCATTGGCAGAGGTGGCTGGAGGCAAATTGCACGTAGTATTTTAGCATCAGCATCAACCATCGACAAACGCCCCAACGGCTTATCCCGGTCCAATGAAAATTTATACAAATTCATGGCAAAAAAAAAGAAGTGACAACATTTTGCTTTTATTGGCCATTAAAACGACTTAGCGACTTGGCGGACTCCAAATGATGAGATCGTGTGTGATTTGTTTGTACCTTGGCTAGAACATTTTTGCATATGAGAATCAAAGTGTGCAAATTCCTTGGTGTGTCTGTCTGTGTGTGTGTGTGTGTGTGTGTGTGTATATATCTAAGCAGTGTTTACGATGGGATTAAGATGGCGAAGGGGAAAGTTGATGATGAGAAGGGGTTTCGTTTATGCTGCCAATTCGCATTTGATAAGAAACAGCCAAAGAGTTTTTCGATGCCCATAAAAATCTATTAAAATAATCCAAAGAAGAATATTATTTTTCACTTTTCGTTTTGATTGCCATGCCAAAAGAAAATTTTTTTAATTATATTCGCTTTCAGATGATATATGTATATATATTTTCTTTTTTACCAACAAGCTAAAAGTTTTTAAAGCGATTAGACTTCATATAAGATAGATAATTTTGGAACTGTGAATCCTTTATGAATGTTTTTTTTGGAATTGTCCTTGTTCCTTGAATCTTTATATATATCTATATCATTATGCTGCAAAAATTTGATATATGTAGATACTTTTAAAAAAATTAATAAAAATTATAGAAATTAATAATAATTCTACAGAAAGATCCAAATAAAATCAATTTTTAAATAAAGAAGAGCAGTTTTAATTTAATTTACCCAAAAATCGAAGCTTATCTTTATATCAAAGCTGAGGATTGTCTTGAGTTAATACCATTTTTGAAATGGCTATTGAAAATACATTTAACTATATATTTATATGCCATCTTCTTTTTAAGGTAAACATTTCTTTATTCTTTCCCTGTCTAGTTTAGAAAATTTCTGTTGTCCTATTTATATTTTGTAAATTTTTGCAACATTTTCGATAATCATAATCCCCATCTGCTTTTGGTAAAACAATTTCTTGTGGCACATTAAACAATTTTCAAACATTGAAACAAAAGAAAAAAGCCCCTTGGAAGGTTAAGGTGTATACCATTTGGCTAGAATAGGCAAAAACAAGCAACAGCAAAATTAAGTCGAGCAAATGAAGCAAACTGTGAAAATCGGTGTGGAAATTGCTTATCGGTAGGAAAAATATTTGCAGCAGTAGAGAAAATAAGTTTATTGAGTGGAAAATGTTGCATAAGGCCAAAAGTGAAAGTGAACACTTTTCCGTGCCGCGGCGTCAGAAACCATTAACCTGATATTTACTTTTCTACACACACACACACACAGGCATACACGCACAAACACACACACTCACATGGACATAAACTTATTTGCCAAGGAAAAGTGAAAGTGTTTTTGCCGTTAACGAGAAATGCTTGGCCCTATTTGTTCTTCCTGTTGTTGTTGTTGCTGTTATTGCTATTCCCCCCCCTTGACACATTTCCGGTTGTTGTTTTTGGTTTTCGTGGAGCGGCAGGAAACATGATATTTTTACGTTTAGTTTGCAAAATTGAATAACACGTAAATGTGTTTTCCACACTGCAGATAAAGGGAGAAAGAGAAAGAGAGAGAGAGCAAGCATGAGTTGCAGTAAATTAAGCTTTCTTTTTTCTGCACCCCTCCCCTCGTTGCTGAGGTAAATTACTTACATTACATTAACACAAGACCAGGGACCTAGGGAATCCAGAGCCTATGAAACGCAGCTGTTGATAGCCTCAGACCATTTCCTTTTGGTTTATTACATTCTAGCCATATACAAAAATAAAAAAAGTGGCTATCATCGAAATCTGACTTAAAGACTGATTTCAGCCATCTCTTAAAGCTGCCAGTTAAAGAAATAATGTTAAATGTCCATCAAATTGACCATAATTGGACTCTCTCTCTCTCTCGCTAAGCTGTCTTACTTTATTCATTTTCAAGGGTATGCAAATGTTTAAAATACAAAAAAAAAAACACAAAATTACAAAAAAATTAGAAGAGCAGAAAAAAAAAATACCTTTAGACACACTCGTTTTACCCCTTTTTTTGTTTTTCTTCTTTTTGTTGCTCTTGCAGGAGCGGCAAAAAGCAATTAGACGCACTTTTTGATGGACACGCGTTCAATCATCCACATTGCTGTCAAGTTGCAGCAACTTCCAACCCCGCGCAACGTGCCGAGCATTTTGAAATGCGGCCAAAAAAGAAAAAGAGAGAAAAGAAAAAAAAAAAACCCCAACAAGTGAACAAACTCATTACAGTCTAAAATAGAAAAAAAAAGGGACCAAAGGTGCGCGAAAAGTGGCAATTTTTCAAATATTAGCGAAACGAAATGAAAAAGGAACCCATCCCTCTGTCAAGAACATTAATAATGCCAAAGAGTGGAAAAGGAGTGGTTGTTGAGTGGATGGAGAAACAAGTACAACACTTGGACATTAAAGAACCATAGAAAGCACTTGACTTGGCTTAATTGTCTCAAAATGGCTCATCAATAGTTCAAAGGCTCTACCATTAATAGGGGACCCAGATGCCATTTTCATTCTCCGAAAATGATTTCATCCAGGTTCTTGAAAAGCAATTTTTATTACCCTCGAACGAAGAAAAACTTTTGCTCAAGTATCTTCCGTTTGTCATAAAAAAAAAAGAAAAAAAAAACAAAACTTCTCCTCTTCTAACAGCATATGAATCACAACAATTGGTTGCCATTTAATAGCAAAACTTTTGCCATATACTTCAATGTGATGTGTAGCGACAAATGAGCAAATTTGCCCCTGTCTCCAGTCTATCCAGGATAACTCTAAAGACCAAGACAAGAATTGGCTTCATCGCATGCACTTTCATTCAATTGCCTGAAATTTTTTGCTCTATTTTAAAGTTTTATGGTGTTAAATATCTTATTTTTTATTGTTTATTTTATTTTTTGTTGTCTATTGCTGGCGTAGACTGCTGCTAGCCCAACGGCCTGCTGGCGACTAAAGGCCTAGAGAATTATATTATTTTGGCCCCATCGAAGCGTTCATCTACTTAACAGTGCCCTAACATTGGGGAAAAGCTATTGGCAGTTGTTTGGGCCACAGCATTTCCCCTTACGATATTTGTAAATGTTGGACCAAAATAACGTAAGAATTGAGATAACAAATTTTGAAACATATTTAATTGCTTTACAAATTGGGAAATATTAAGTAATAAACATAAAATGAATAGTTGTCTGCAAGAATAAATTACTTCATAAAATATTATATTTTATGGGACTTTTTAAAAGTATTTTTTTGCACATAAAGAGTAAATTGTGCTTTATCAGAATTTTTCATATTAATCTTTAAAAAAAGCAATGTATTATTTATATTTATTTTTATCAATTATATATTGCAAGTCTTTATTCTGCAAATTAATGACAAGATTTTATTTATCGTTTTAGTTGTTATATTTAATTAAAAATAATTTGGTTGAGCATGTTATAGCGAAAAAAAGGATTTCAAATTTGTACTTTTTTAAACTTACTTTTTACTAACTTTTCACTATCAATCAATCCAAAATATGGTAAAAACTTCGCTCTCCGCCATACCATTTTGTTTGTGAACTGAAGGTATAAAATCAAAGAGCTATTTTTCTATATATTATTATCTAAAAGTTATTTTAAGTTGAAATGTTATTATATATAATAAAGCTCGTGTAGTATTTTAAATCTGGTTTTATAATTAGTAAGATTTTCATTAAGGTTGTTCCTATTTATATTCGTTTAATAGTAACAAATAAAGAAAAAGTAAAAAATTTATTATCTATGGTATAGGTAATCCATATGAATATTAAATAAATATTTTGAAATCACATGAATAGGTTTCAATATGTACTAAAAGACATACAATAAGTATAAAATTCTCAAAAGATTAATTTGATTTTCTCAAAATAAAACCACAATTCAACAAACAAATTTAGTATAAGACAAAGCCATCGTTCCAGCCTGGTTAAGTATCCATATATATAAGTATATATACATATATCATATAATATCGCTCCACAGTTTTCTCCTTTTAAAACGTTGAATTGGTTTTTTTTTGTGGTTGCTTTTTTTTTTGCTATTGTTGGAAAAAGTATATATGTAGTAATAATGAATTATTGACACTAAATTATTTATTTATTTATGGCTTTACCCATTTAATGTTGTTAACCTTTGTCTGTTTTTCATTCTCATTCAATATTTATGCCGCTTTCTATTAGATTATAAACAAAGAGCTATATAGAACAATAATGATATTTGGTAATTGTATGAATCATTTTCGTTCAGCGTAAACATTTTTATATACATTTATGAGGCGCAATGTGCAAAAATATAATAATAATACTAATATGTTTCATTTCAATATTAGCTAAAAAAAATATAATAATAATAATATGATATATGTTTGAATAAATTGCCTAAATTGCCATACGTTCGCCGACGCTCAAAAGGAGGCGCTTAACGCTAATAATGCTTTTGGTGGATTGAAGGGGTCGACAGGGGGCTACGACTAGCAATTGTATTAATTTGTCATAAAATTATACGGCCTAGAACTACACGAGTAATAAAAATGTTTTGTCTTCTTGTTGCCACAGAGCGAAAAGGGGGAAAAAAAAAATATCAAATAAATGCGACTTCATATAAAACTGTCTGATTTGATTCTGAGTTAGTCAGTTATTGTACGCACCTGCTGGCAGCTAAAACATACCATCTTTAGTAGTTGTATTTATTACAAACAAAATGTCATACAAATCAAAACATTATTTAGTAAGACATGCCCCAAAAGGTCGAGAGACATACAAATGTATATATATTTGCGTATTCTTTCTTTTTTTGCACATTTTTCAATCTTCGGACTCATCATTGAGATCTAAATTTAGATGGCGGGCGGATGTTTTGACGCTACAAAGTTGAATGCTAACCCACATCCAGTTTTTGCTCTTGTTCTTGTTGTTGTCAGCAGCTAATTAAAACAAATTTGAAAATATTCTAGGCATAACTTCCACGGCAACGAATCTGCTGTTGCAGTTGCTGTTGCATATACAGGAGTCATAAAAAAGTAGTAATAATGCTGCAACGCTTTGCTTAGCTGTGCTGCACGAGCTAATTTGACTCTGGTTTCCATCTTTTATGATTTTGGACCAACAACAAAGTTGCACAATGCTCTAGATTAACCAGGAGCGGTTTAGAACTTGCAAAATTTTAGCTTAATAAAATAATTGAATGTCAAAAGAGTGTATTACAAAATCCAATTAAATTAAAAGTAAAATTTATTTTTCTTAACATTAAAGTTCATCAATTTCTGTTAAAACTAACTTTAAATCGAACTATTTCTTTTGGTAGTATAAACCAACTCTATTCTACAGTTTGATTTTTAATGCAAAGTTTAATTTTAGCTTATTAAATATTCCACTGAAATCCGCTACTGATATTAAGAGATGTTTCTATATGTCTCATAAAATCTGATGACATTAATCCCCATATAAAGCTGTGGCAAGTTTTAAATTTGTCATTCGTCAACAATGTAGTCATATTACCTTGATTCTTTTATTTATTTATACATACATATATTCCTCTTCCTATTTTCTTTTTTTTTGTATTTTTGCTTCACTCTGTTTTGCTCTTGTCACTCATTGTCATATTAACTTCAGATGAAATATTATTAAATTATTATGTATAGCAAAAAAATAAAAAAAAGAGCAGACACAAGGACACAGTAGAATGCAAATAACTTTGTAGAATGTTCATTGGGGAGCAATTTGTTGTTGTTCTCCTCCGTTTTTTTTTTCTTTAAATAAAATTCAAAACTCACCGGCATAACAACCCTCAATAGAGGGGTAGAAAAAAAGAAAACAAAAAGGGAAAAAAAGGTATGAAATGGCAAAGTCACTTGTTTATATCTATGTGAAAAAATTTTTGCTGAAGATGAAATTGATGCAGCAGCGAAAGCAAATAAAGCAATTTGTATTCAAAATATGAAAGCAAAAGCTTAGTTGACATCGTTCCCGCTGATTTCACCCCCTACCAAGCAACCCCCTCCCTATCATACTGGTTGTTTTCATTCTTTTGTGCGGTTGCAAATAAATTCTTGTGTTTTTTTGTTTTTTTTTTTGTTTTTCTGATTGTTGACTGGCGCCAGTTTTGCGATGATAAAAATTTTAAAGAAATGAGCAGTAAAATTTTGTTTGGTTAGAAGTGCAAGTTTGCTTGCATCATGCTAGCAAAATATTGGCATAATTAAGCCAGAGACTTCCTTCTCTTGACAATGTCCGAAGGATGGGGCAACTGCTTGGCTGGTTTTTGAGCCTCATTAGGCAGGCAAATTAACGCCAAAATTGTCCTTGTCTTGTGCAGGTGCTGGAAAGTACGCTACAGTTTGTGATAATAAATTAGCGAGACACCATAGACACCCACTCTTGCACTTGTGTGTGTGTGTGTGTTTGTGTGTGTAATTACCGCACAATTTGCGGTGTAAAATATATTTTGGTTGATTTGTGACTCAATTAAAGTCAACGGTAGTCTACCCTCATTGTATGTATGTATGTATGTATTAGCAACATTTTGTCCAATGCACTCAACACTCAAGTGGCTTTTGTGGGCTTGGACCAGGCTAAAATCTACAATGCAGCCTGCACTTTCAACTTGTTTGTGTGCGTGTGTATGTATTTGTGTTTGTGAGCAAAGCTAATTAAAGCGGTTAGCCCAAAATGCCACATAATGAGGCGCACAAGTGCTGCCAAACACCGTTGAACACAGCCAGTCATTTGTCAACAGATGTGAAATTCATGTGAGTGTGACTGACTGTGTATGTGTGTGTGTGTGTGTGAAAGTATGAGACTGTTGAAAGCATCTAATTGGCTGTGAAGTGGCTTACAATTTGTCCTTGATATGCCTCTGCATAAGCTTAAATTGAAATTTAAGCAAGCAGTCAGCCAACTATTTGTCTTCATTTGAAGGAGAACAATTTAAGCATACTAAAAGAGATATGAGACACTGTGAAACATTAATATCTTTTCTTTATAAAGGTAATTCTTTAAAATTTATTAGCTTGCTTTTTTTTCCTTCATTTTTTTTTTATCCTGGTTTCATAAATTCCCTTAGTATCATGCAAACACCATTCCGAACAATTTAAGTAATTTCTCATTCTCCTGCGTAAACTTTAAGCCAACTGACAAATGTGTCAAACGACATGTTCACATATGTTTCCCATCGATAATATCGACAGGCTACCAAAAAAAAAAAAAAAAGAAATAAAAGAAGTATCAGTATGAGGAAAAAAATATGGCAAACTTTTGCAAAACTTCGACCATGGCGGCAATACTGCTGCAGTGTCAACGTCACCTTTTCAATAAACTGCGCCAAACGCAAAAAAAGGAGAAAAAACAAAAAAAAAAAAAAAACAAGGAAATAGAGTAGGAGAAACGCAACCAAAGTATTAATCCCAAAATCGTTTGCCAGGAGTAGTAGTAGTAGTAGTAGACACAGGGATGCGCTGGGCAGACAAAACGATTGGGCAACAGCTGTCGCCCTCGACCTTTGTCTGCCCGTGTGCCCATAGCTCAGACTGTGTCGTGGGTAAAAACAAAAGCTGCAAAATGCCAATGGTCAGCAGTATTTCCCATAACTTTGAAAAGTTCACATGCTGGGTAAAGACACGAACAGAGGACAGAGACTACTAAGGACATGGATACGGATACGAACACGAACATATATACCTTCACAGCAGGAAAGAGTGCATATACGACACCCTTAGAGTCATAGATAAGCCAGCTGCTTAGTCGATGTTCGCACATTTTGCAAAATACCCATCGATAGATAGAATGGAGGCTGGAGGGGAGGCAACAACTTATGACAGGTTAACAAGTGTTGGACTGGGTTATGATTTAGGGGAGTACTTTTTACTTTTTTTTCATTTTTTTTTTGGCTTGGATCGAAGCCAGATGGCATATCACTCAAACCACAAAGAAAAGGCAACAAAATTACCTGTTTACAACAATATTAAAAGCCAGACAGAACATTTCCACACTCAATTTTTCCCTCTCTATCCTATATTTCCATATCTTCCGTCATTTATTTCCCTTACTGTGGCCAAAATTTCTTGGCAAAACTTTTTAATGTGAACCACTAAAAGGGAACATTAAATTATTATCTGTAAAGATTATGAAATTTTTAACAGCAGGTAATAATCGTAGAGAATTTGTTAAGCCAACACCAATATAAGGATGAAAAGTAAATGAAAGACAAACATTGCCCAAAAAAAAAAAAGAAACCAGATGGAGAAATGGGAATGAGAAAAAGGAGAGTCGCAAGAGGAAGAACTTCGTTGACTGCTTCGTTGAGCAACTTGAAACGGCATAAATGAGAATGGCGTCAAGGCTTGAGAATGTAACGGTAGCAATTCCCAGTACACAATTTCATTTCATTCTACCATCTTTTTTGGTAACTGAGGTAATTCAAAAGTTTTGCCAAGGCGGCTCACATTAAGTGCCACCCACCCCGCTCCCATTCATTCCATATTCTCCCTTACCATTTCTTGGTTTAACCACAGAGGTATCTCTGGGCCTGGCAAATGACAGCAAGAAGTATTCACTTCAGACACCAACAATTAACTGAATATAATGAAAATGGGTATGGTGTGAGTGCCAAAAATTCCATTTTAGAAATGCAAAGAAAAATGAGAGAAAAATTTTGTGACATTCTTTTCGTTGCGGCAATTGGAAAATTGCTTTTGCTTACGTGGGCAAACGTTTAGTTTTTCTTTTTTAACAAAAACGTTTTCTTTTTTTCTTATGCCTGCCATTTCTTATCACGTGTCATTGGTTTTTGTGTTTTTGAGAAGGACATGACAAGCAAATAGTCACAGGGTTCGACTAGTTGAAAGCCCATTAAAAGATTTATAAAAATTACTAAAATACAAGTAGAATTCTATATCTTAAAATATATATGTATATAGTTTAGTTGGGGTATTCGTTTCTTTATTTTTAAAAATTGATTTTCATTTAGCCAGCTACAAATACGCCCATTTAGAATTGACTCTAACAAAACGCTGACATGTTGCAGAGAGGAAAAGTCAAGCAATTTGCACTGTATATAACACGGCGGCTTGCTACATGATGGAACACCCAATGACAATGCTTCAATCCCACTCTTACTCTGACTTCCTTAAACCCAAAATACCGCAAATGAACGAATGTTCGTTCATTCGTCAGACTGGACCTAGGCCAGAATCAAAACGGCAACGAGAAATAGAGGTAGAAAAAGTTGTGTGAGTATGGTGAGAGAGGGGGGAGGGATAGCCGCCCATTCGTATGCAACATTGACATGAAGTTAATGGATGTTTTATGACCGACTAACTTCCCCAACGATAAATCGGTTTTCCATGAGCCAGTAAATTGCGATTTGATTGTTTCTGTTGAACATGCAAACAAATTGTTGCTCCTCTCTTCGATTTCCAATTGTGCAATTCTGAATTAGAAAATTGTAAAAAATAGACAAAGCTTTAAGTTTAGTTGAATTGGATCGATACCAGCATCAAATCTCGACGCAACTCCCCGAAAAAAAAAAAAATATATATATATGTATGTTATAAATCAAATCTAAAAAAGAAAAGAAATATTCACATATATGATGAAAATTTATGCAAGCATTTCGTTATGCTCCGCCCACAATTTGCTTAGTTTGCCCTCTTCGTTGGTCACCCTCTTCTTTTGGCCATTACCTTTTGTTGGCCAGAACAAAATAACAACACATATCAAGTGACCGCTTGAAATTTATACAACATTTGACTTCTTTTCTTTTTTTTTGTTGTAAGGGAAATTCATATGATAATGCGACATTCAAATTTTGTTTTCTCTATTTTGGTTTTCTTTCTTTTTTTCTTTTTTGCCCCTGTCAAAGCGTTGACATTTTCCTTTCATAGGTAAATTCTCTTTGGTGATTTATGAGGCGAAACGAAATGGAATTGGTAGCCATGCTTTTAGTAGCTTTAAGTGGTTAACAAAATGATGCAGAAGAAAAGTTCAGTTCAAGTATCTTCATTTACTCATTCATTCATTCATTCATTCACTCAGTCATTCTAATCGCCTTTTCAACATCAATTTATTTGCTATTAATCCTTCACCTTTTTATTGTTGTAACATGGCCAAGCAGGACTCAATCCATTCTAAGTAGTCCCCAGTGTCTTGGTCTATTTGCTCAGTCCAGGCAATTAGATGTTTGCCTCTGTCTGCTTTCCTCTATCGAGGTAAAATGAGCTCACAGTTAGTGCTATTGGTAATCGATTCCCATACCGTTACGCCCTCCATACCGAAACGTGTTTGCCATGGTTAGTTGCATGTTAGTGGCCAAATAGAACAAGGGGAATGGTGAAGCATGATGATGGCGGTGGGGGGGGGGATAAAATTGACTTTTGCTTTAATCTCGCTGCTTGTTTGACAAGCTCTCAACACTAATTGAAGACACAATCGTTGCAGCCAACTCTTTTGTAGCCAGATAAGAACGTTGCTGACTTTGACTTCAAAGGAGCGTGATTTATGCTGAAATTTATTTTGATACTGGAAGCATATTATGTTTGCGTGCTTTTTGATAAATCAGTTTAATATGCCAAACAATTGAAATATCAAATCATTTTTTTAAAAATCCTTAAAGACATTTATATAACTGCAGTAATAAATATATTCATTTGTTATTAAAAAGGTTTTTTAATGAAACATAATTGCATATTATAATGATTAAGCTGATATCTTTTTTCCAAATTATTCACCTTGTATATTTCTTTCTATTCTTTACACAGAGTCTTTTCCTGTTTCCTGTATCTATTTTATTTTTACCTTTAATACAAATTGACATCCACTTTATTTTACAATTTATTTTGTTTTCTTTTTTTTTTTTTTTGTACTCAAACTAAACTTTTGGTACTTTTTGAGAAAATAAATTGCCTTGTGAACTTTATGAACTCACGCGGGATTAACTTGTACCTTTGATTGAATTTCTTTCGACTACAGCGCGAACTTTTTACCACAGACGGGCGGCCTGGCCAACTTGAGTCTCAATCCGATAAAAAGCATTGCAATGTTACGCTTGTGGGCAAAGACGGTGGAAGGAGGGGGATTGGGGAGGAGTAGAGCCCAAAATAAATTTTTGTGTGGCCAAAAGGCAGCGACTTGTCTATGCCTGTGAAACAGATGCCAGACGACAATGCTAAGACGGAGAATTGGAGCTGGAGCTGGAGCTGGAGCTAGAAGCAATCGCAGCAGCAAAAGCAGTTTGGAATTAGCCATTTCCGTTCAAGTGGATCCCAGCGCCCCCTCCCCACTACTTTGAGAATTTGTAAATTTATGCCACCCAACGATGGGGAATGGCTGGCTGATTTTTGATTGTGCAATTGGGAGTCTTCTACCTTATGGACGCGCTTAAGTGGCTTGCTCCTTGGTTAACAATTGGTACGGGGACTTATTTCAATTAAGGAGCATTACAATCTCCAATCCCCTGTCCCCCCCCCTCTATCACTCCAATCAGATTCTACCTTTTGGTGGTGAAAACTTTTATGTTTAGGAATGATTCTATTAAAAAGTTTAGGTGGGCGAAAATAGTTTTTTTTTTTGTCTTCTTCTGTTTGCCAACATGCGAAAAGTAATTAAAATTCAAATAGCAGACAAACATTTACATTAGCGATTGAAAGAGGTGATGGAGAGAGGGGAGGGAAGTAGATTGTTAGCTACTGTGCTTTAAGTTGAACTGTGATGTTAGATGAATGAGATGAGTGTCTTGTCTTGCTTTTGTTTGGGTTTTTGTTTTTCCTGGCGCCAGTCTGGCGCTCAACGCCGCAAAGTATGCTAGGTGAAAATCTTTCGTTTGGTGTGTATGAGTATGTGTGTGTGTGCTTGTATTTTGTATCTATGTGAATGAGTGATGACTCTTGGCGGCTGTTGTCGGCATCACCATGATTGTATTCGCCTTTCGCCTATTCAAGTAAACACACACACACACACACAGAGACTCAAGCACACACACATATATATACACATACACACTTATATATGACAACGCCATGCGAGATTATTAATATTGTATTTAATATCCAACATTTGCTTTGTTTCTGATGCCAAATGAAGAGTGCGTCGTCTACCAACATCTATATCTGTTTTCTGTCTGTCTGTCTCTTTATATATATATATATATATATGCAGGTTTAATGACTATTGTACAGCAAAGGGGGATGAGGGGTTATCATTGTGAAATATGAGCATTTATTCAAAGCGACAGAAGGCAATACCACATTGTGGCAAAAGGAACTTCTAAAAGGTTTTCCCTTGACTTTATAACAATCTTTAAACATTTATAGAGATACAATTTCAGTTATCCTTAACTCTTTAATAATATTTGTATAGATACAATTTCAGTTATCCTTAACTCTTTAATAATATTTGTGTAGATATGTATGCAGCTGTTCCGCCCATAACCCAATTCAAAAATAATTGTGTGTATATGTGGCAAGTTGCTAGTATTTTATTAAGCAAAAAAAAAATAAAAATTCAATATCAAAGAGTTTGCCGCCCACAACTACTCCTAGTACTACTACTATATAGAACATGATCTCAGCGTGAGTTGAAAGTATGGAATGACCAAAGCAATCGCTGCCTCCTCATACACATGTTGTTACCCACGTAGCCAAAAGCCACGCACTGATAACGTAAAGTACAAGGACAGGGACAGAGTCAGAGTCCGAGAGCATACACAGCATGGACATAATTAATTTGAATCCCATTTTTTCCTGCTGCTATTCCACTTTACTCCAAAACTGGTCTCGGTTTCCTCTCACTCTCTCTATCTGTTTCTTTTTTTCGCTTTACTTTTGCGTGGAACCAAAAATTAATCAAGTGCTAGTTACGCGAAGCTTGCAGTTTTTTAATTAAAGCCAACCATCAAAGCAAACTTTTTGATACATTTTTCTTTGCCAGTTAACGTTGCTTTGCCTTTGGTTTAGTATTTCATACTAATATCATTTTGCGATTTAAGTCTTTAAGTTTCTTTGTGGCACTTTTTGTCGAGGTGTTGCCCCAAAAATTGAGCGCCAAAGGCATTAATAGACGCGCAGACCAACGATTGGAAAATATATATAATACAAACCAATTTCATGCTGAATTAAACAGTGGGGGAGAAAGAGAGAGCGAGAGAGAGAATAATAGGGGGATGCAGTGGATGGAGTCAAACAACAATAGTTGAAGTATCCTGTCAACAGGCGTCGGCTAGCAATTACAACAATAACATCAGCAACAACAACAATACCACAAAAGGCAGCACGTGCATTGCGCTTTTTAAACAAGGGGAAAGAAAATGCCACACACTTGGCCTTGGGCAAAATTTGCTGATACGCCAATTGAAAGAGGTATCAAATATAAGGTATATAAGGCAAGCAGTTCAACTTAATATCAAGAAAAATATATATACATACATATATATATATATATTTAATTATAAAGAAAGAGAAGAATGATATTGAGGTAATTTGCGACAGGCGTTCAATCATCTATTTATGTTAAAATTCTTAATTATATTAGTAATAAATAATTATTATTTGCAGTTCCAAATATATAAAAAATAATCTCAAATAATCAGTTTTTAAATATTTTATTTATTTCTATAATGTGAACTTATAGTAAGATATAAACAAAGCTCCCAAGTTCAATTGGTTCAAGATTGAATTTATTTCAATTAGCATAAATTTATTCAATTCGCGATTAAATTTATTTTTGTTAGTAAAAATTCATTTAATATTCGTTTTATTTAACTCTGCTTCTTTTTAAAATAAGGTTAGGACAAATAGTTATCTATTTTTTATTTCCAATTATCTCTCAACCTTTCTTCTTTATTCATTTCTTAGTCTTGATATGAAAAATAGCATCTATTTTTATAAATTTATCAAAATTTTCTGTTTCAAATACTAGAATACTATTAATTTTTTATAGATTTAAAGATACAGTTCTTTTGTTTATACACTTTACTAGGTTTTGCATTAGTTTCTTATTTATTTCTTCGGTATTTCCTAGTCGATTCCATTTCCATATCCTTGTCATGTTGTTAAAGAAACTTTTGTGGTCTTTGGAGTATTTCACACGTAGTCCAGTCTCTTATTTAGCAAGAGTATGCCATATGCTGGCCTTTGCCTTGTCTAAGATTGAGAACAGGATTCTGTTCGCCGCAGTCAAATGCACCTCAGGCGCACACCTCGTCCTTAATAAAGAGAGAGAGAAAAAGAAGACAGAGATGGAGATAGAGAGAGAGAGAGTGTGTGGTAAAGCGACGTGTCTTGCATAATTTGCTGTAAAGTGCACAACAATGGCATCGCCCTTTGTCGCCCGACACTGTCAGTGCCAAGCATTAGGCATTAGACATTGCTAGTGAGCAAGGGGTGTGCGGGGAGAAGGGGGGGTATTTTATAGAAATACGCGTGAAATATTAGAAATTAAAAAACATATGACAAGCAAAAAGCGCCTGAAACTTTGATTTGTCTGCCAGTTGCAGACATATTCTCCATTCTGTTTCCGCCACCTTGAAAGCAATTTTAATAACTCAAACAATATGACATGGAGGAGTGGGGAATATTATTTCAAGGAAAGAGCGGGGGAATAAAGACTATGGAGGAAATGTAGATTTGTCGAGGTTATACTAATAAATTAGGAAACACCTGTTTTGTCGACGAGGCGACAGCTGTCTGATATTGAAAAACCCCGCTACAAATTGTAATGAAAATATTATGCCGACTACATAATTTGTAAAGGCTATCTCCAGTATATCCCCCCACCCCCTTCCCCCTCTTTAAAAAGGGGGGAAACCTTTTCACCACTTTGTGTTTGTATAATTTATGTTTTTTCCTACTTGGCCGCATTTCGTGGTTTTTTATTGCTACGTGTTGGCTTGTACTGTTGCAGGAGCATGGAGAAGATATAGAGAGAGAGAGGGGGTAAGAGGGAGGTGGAGAGAGAGGGGATACCAGACCACGCTCTATGGTTGGTCATAATGTCGTCATGACAGACGCGGCCATAAAAGATAATTATGATTCCGGTAATAGGTTTTATTTTCGCGTAGTATACATACCTCTTTTGTTAGAAAGACCAGAGAATCCAGTTTACCCACAAACCATTGCCAAAAACTGACGCCATATTTGTTCCTGTTGTTTCTCTTTTGCTGTACATTTTCACTGGCACAAAGGTCGTACTCTATCCAAGGCCTTGGCATGGTCGGGGTCTGCCGTCTGACTACACAGTGTGTCTACAATTTACTTTTCGGGTGACCAACGTGGCATAGAAATTATGCGCATTATACGCGTTTCGCTTCAGCGCCTCGCTAAAAAATTATATCCGCGAACATTATGATATCAGCAAAGGGATTTCATATCACATATTTAACTGCAACGACTCTTGCATGTCCTTTATATAAGAGTTAGAGGGAATGAGTAATTGTGATCAAGGATATATTCAAACATTATGTAAGAAAAGCTTCAGTTGATGCTCCTTTTAATCCATGATAATATAGTCATTAATGTATCCACCTATCCAGCAAACAATATTATCAATATTATATTAAATAAAGCTTTAAGTATAAATATACATTTATGTATATATATGGTACAAGTATTTTCTTAATTTTAAAAAATATTTTAATTTAATTTATTTTAACATTATTTGAATTTGAATAGAAATGTAAAAGAGAACTGAAATTCAAATATCTCTGAAATGTAATTTAAACTGAAACTAATTTAATTTAAACTGAAACTAAAGTTTAAAATTGTACAAAAATTTAAATTTTAACTTAATTTTCAATCTTAAGTGAAAGTAAACTGTTATATATCAGCAATATTTAAAAAACAAAAGCAACTAGTTACACATTGCTTACTAGTTTCCATATACCCTTCAAATTGCTGCTGACAGAAAAAAATGTTTAATTTTTTTATGCCAGAACGCGGTGGTTTGTGAGCCTTTGATAAATTGCAACCGAACATTGCGAGCGGTTTAAGATGCGTGTTCCATTTTTAATTAGCCGCTCATCATGAAGGTTATCCTGGGTGGAAGGGCTTGTGGGGGGTGGATGGGATGTAAACGAAAAAGGGCGGGTGGGGAAATAACTCCATGCCCATCAACTGTGCTGGTTTATGGAAATGAAAATCAATGCCGTGTTTACTTTTCTAATGAACTTGTCACTCTTATGAAGATTAATGCCACCTTTCACAGTTCTCAGTTAGCAGTTTTGCATTTTCCAGTTAGCAGTTTCAATTAAAGGGCCACCCGCGTTGTGCCCTGAATAAAAAAAAAAAACTTTTATCTAACAAAGAATAATTGTCTGAACATGATAATTGTTTTAATGACGCGAAATGCAAAAGCTGTCAATGTTGATTAATGTCTAAGTTGACCCAATTTTCAATTATAGAAATGTCGAGCAGGTTTGAGTTTCAGTTCAGTTTCCTGTTTGTTGTCCTTCTTTTATTTTATTTTATTTTATTTTATTTTTTCAATCGTTTTGGACTTTGAACAAAATCAAGCTGGAATTGAGGAAATGACAGCGAACCGATTTTTGATGTCTAATGGAAAACGTGTGCCGGCATAAAAATGGCCGCTAAGAAAATGCATAAAAAATTGTATGCGAGAGCAAACATGTGTGAAAAGGACATGCAAGGACAAAACGGAAGTCACATACGCAAACTTCGCTTATCGTTCTACGAAGCAGAAAAGTTACTTTTTTTTTTTTGGTTTTTTTTTTTTCTTTTCTCTTTCACCCGCAAAAGACCATAAAATATTTCGTTTTTATATACCCAGATTCCAGATATATCTATACACTTGAGCATGGTGCCATGGCATACCTACACGTAAATGGACCAAGGAGCTGATGCCTAGCCAGCCAGTTGAATGGGATGAATAGAATGTTTACACAAGTCATAAGCATTTTTTAGCGAGCCATCTCTTCAGCCCTCAATGTCCATGTTTGCCAGTGTATAAAAGCATTGGCATTTGCATAAACCTTTCCCAACCATGTGACTCTCTCTCACACTCTCCCTCTATTTCTATATGTTTGCCTAGCCCATTATGGTGAACAAATCATCTCCATCGTCAATTCCAATCCCTCTCTCTCTCTCTCTCTCTCTCTACCTTAAGCTCAAGCTTTGCTCCATTAGAATATAGAAAGTAAAAAGAAAAAAAAAATACTTTTCCCAACTGCAATAATCATAACTGCAACGCCCCGACATTGATTTGAAGGAGAAGATTCGTTTTCGGCCACAACCACCAATCGCCATTAATGTGGCATTGTTTTACAAGTCGTTTCACAAGTTCTTGTCTCTGTGTCCTGTATCCTGGATTTTGACTGCTTAAAATTTCCGCTTGATTTGACTTTAGAATCGATGCTCACATAAAGCATCAAAAACTTTCCAAAACTGCCAACTGAAAAGTTTGATGCTTTAAGTTTTATATAAATGGACGACAATGCTCGGTCTCAGTGGGTCATCTAATATGGAATTGAAATTGATATACCCCATCCCCTTTCACATCTCCCACTTCGTCCCGTCACCCATTTTAGTAGTAACATTAAGTGCTGTTCAGCCAATTTTTGTGTATTTAGGTGGTATATCTTTAGCACAGATTTAGGTTTGACATACACCAATATCATGATTTCGGTTATTAAGGGTTGTTCTGTAATACAATTTCACGGTATAAATTTTCATATAAATAAAAGAAATATGAATTCTAGTAAATAGATTTTTAGTTATTTAATTTCTTTAGCATATTAAATGAAATAGAAATTCTGTGACGGTTTTTCTTTTAAGAACATTCTTTTCTTCAAGATATATTTTCCAATCGCAGACTGACAGTAATAGTAAATATTATTTTATTTTTTTTTTTTGCAGTGTTTTTGTTGTGATTTTGTCATTTTAGGTTAAACGATATTTTGTACCGTGACATGTTTGCTTGTCGTCGTTGTCGATGATTTTGATCCATTCTACACAGATGATTGATGACACTTAATTGATGAACATCAACCTAGAGTAAGGGAATGAAGGAGAAGTGGTTGGGGAATGAGGCGACAGACAAAAATGCTTAACAAAAGCGACTGAGTCTTGTTTAATATTTGCACATGTCTGGCTTAAAGTGGTCACCATAGAAGCTTAAAGGCAATGTCAGGTCTTGGGTTTTCGGTTATTTTCCAGGTCACAGGTGCTTTTGTTGTCCGCATTAGATTTGCCTTTGGCCTATACACACACACAAAAACACTTATACACTCAAATACACAAATCTCTCATTCTCTCTGTTAGCTTTTCGGACTTTTTGTCCATTTGGCTGTAAAATTTATTTCATTTGTTCTCGCCCCCTTAGCCACTATACGTATGACGCTGACAGTTTTATGGCAAAGTTAAGCCGATATCAACGGCAGGACACATGACCCTATACACACACACACACACACACAGATACACAGCCTGCGTCTCCATAAAAGTGTAAAATTTAAAGCCTTTTTTTGTCATACCTTTGCACAACAAGTGGATAGGGTGAATGAATGGTATGAAAGCGAATAGTACAAAATGGTTTTTAGGTTTTCACAAAATTCATTTCAATGAAATCATTCATGGTTAAAACAGATAACAAAATTGTTGAAATGTCCTCCCCACCCCACAATAACAATAACAAGAGTTTTAACAACATTTGTACAAAATTGTATAATTGAAACTCGAATTGTAATACCAAAAGTTCTTTTTTATTAAATTTGTTATTCATATTTCTATATATTGACTCGATTATTGTGTCGAAATTCTTTAAACCATTCGCGAGAATCCAATTTCCTTTGAACATAGTGACCAAAGACATATATAGGTATAGGCATATAATCGCTATCATATTGATGATCCTCTAGACCCCTGTAACGGGCAGTGATCTTTACATCTATCAAAATGGTTGCATGTAACATATAAAGTACTCCACAGGCCAATGATGATATTGATTGATTTTTCATATATTGAAAAAATGGATGTACTGGTGTATCTTGTATATATTCAACATCCGATTCCTCAACGCCTAAATATAATAAATGGAAATCTCTTTCCGCATCCCACATTGTCATTAGAGCAATCACGGTAAAGGCACATGAAGCGGCCGATGCTTTAATGATCTCCATTAAAACGGTGGGTGTATGACCCGTACAAATGTTGATACTCTGGAATAGAGTTAGCACCATAAATATATAAAATGCTATACAATAACCATAGTGGATAATTTGTTTCTCCCAGCCCAGCATGCTCAAGTCGACAGCCATAAACCCGGTTATATGAAATGCCATACAAAACATATTGAGCATTGTTTCCAGCGTATAAAATACAAAAAGCATTGGACGCAATGCACCGGCTCCATCACGCATATTTGAGTCACTTTGTTCCTCTTTAGGTGGTTCAGTATTCATTATTCAATAATTTTGGGTATATTCAAAATAAAAAGATATTACAGACAAGTATATAGAAAAATACTTATAAGGCTACTACTTGGAAGTGTCATTATATTTCAAATGCTTAATCCATTATCATCATATTTATTAATGACAGACAGTGATAAGTATTTCCATAAACAAAAATTCACACGCCAATTGACTGAATATAAATAATAATAGAAAAACCAAAAATATATTATTGATAACATGTCACGATTAAGGCCAAGAAATCGTCTACGGCACGTTCTTCGAGTTAAACTTTTGCAAGTCCAATAGCTTTGACATTGACTCACTCACTACCTACAAAAAATGAATTCCGTAAAGAGAGAAAAAGCCAAAAAAGAAAAAAAATATAGACAACGCAGCTTAATGAAAATTACACTACAAAAAAAATATATATAATTCTTAATGTATTTTAATCAGTAAATTTATTCTAATCGTTTTAGTAATAGGGCATTCCCATTTATTAGTTAAAATAAATGATTGATAGTTTGGGTTTCTTTTTGTTTGTGGATCAAAGTTCTTGGGTTATCTTTTTTTTTGATTTGAAAATACATTTTCCGTAGTGCAATTGGGCAATGCTCTTTGTTTTAATTAAAATTGTGGCAGTTGCTATCAAAGTGTAGCTTATCAATTCGAGTAGGTAAGTGAAAACAGAAAAAGAATCACGGTATTCTTATAAACAATTTATCTTGCCGAATTGTCAACTTTCTGTATTTAATTGGCAACAGAGTTGGCAGTTGAGTTCGGCACGTAGACGCATCAACATCCAAGAAATATTTAATTATGATGGAACTCTCTCAAAAATTGATTTTTATCTGGTTTTTCCTCTACATAATTCTCGTTAAAGGACAAGATGCGAATGAGAAAAGTCATTCCACTTCAGTGGCTGGAATGGTGCAACTTTTAGAATTGGAATCAGATTTGATTGAAAATCTGAATCAATATGCAGACGAATTGGAAAAAAAACTTCAAATCGTCCGCAGGTAAAGAAAAAGATTTTTGATATTGTAATTAATGAAATTAACCAAAGTTTTTGAATTCCAGCGGTGTTGCCAAAATGCGTTTGGAAAGTGAAAAAGCTGAGCAGTCAATAGATGATTATCTGGGTAATCCAATAAATGGATTCTCTCTAATACGTCGCATGCATAGGGATTGGATAAATTGGCAATTGTATATGGAGGATCCAGTTGGTCTAGAACAAATAGATTTCATACAAGAGCAGAGAGAACATTTTCCAACTTCCACAGATCTTGAGGAAGCATCTGCAGCCATTGAACGTATACAACATACTTATGGCCTAAATGCATCAGATATAAGCCAAGGTCTACTGAATGGCAAGCAATATAAGTAAGTAAATAAATTGCCAATAGAATAAAAATATTAACTAAAATTCTTATTTTTCTTAGTGTCAGCCTAAGTGCTTTGGATACTTATGCCCTGGGTCAGTATCAATACGATCAAGCGAATTATGGAGCAGCCAGTGGTTGGTTATATCTGGCAATTGAATACCTTAAAAATAATTCTCAAGAAATTCCCTTGGAGATTCATTATTCGGAGGTATTACATGTCTATGCCGAAGTCCTAGTAAAATTGAGTAAGTCTAAAAGTATTTTAATTATAACATTTTCGTGCTTTATTCATATACATTTAACTTTTCCAATTAGATCGCTACAAAGATGCTGTACAAGTTCTAAATTTTGCTTTGAACGATAAGAAAAATGATATAAAACTCATGAGGAGGCGGTCGGAAATAGAAACCCTGATAAGAACGGAGCCCAATGTCAAACCAAAACCGGTAAGAAATCATATCATTGACAATGCAAATAAATTGAAAAACTAAACGTAAAATTTTTCTTACAGTATAACATAAATGTTGATGATTATGCAAGAGGATGTCGTGGTCAATTTCCTCCAATAACCGATGCCAAATTGCATTGCCTTTATAATACTACATACTCACCATTCCTACGACTGGCACCACTTAAAATGGAATTAATTGGTCTGGATCCATACATGGTAATCTATCACGATGTGATATCGCCCAGTGAAATAGCTGGTCTTCAAAATATGGCCACACCGGGATTAAAGAGGGCGACAGTATTTAAAGCAAGTGTCGGCCGCAATGAGGTTGTAAAGACAAGAACATCCAAGGTAGCTTGGTTCCCGGACACATATAGTAATCTGACCAGGATAATAAATAAACGCATTGCGGATATGTCAGGATTCGATTTAAATGGCTCAGAAATGCTACAGGTTATGAACTATGGCCTAGGTGGTCATTACGATAAACATTTTGACTACTTTAATACAGTAAGAGATTTAAGATACATTTCTTTGCAATCAAATTGATTAATAAAACCTTATTATTTCAGTCTTCGGTAATGACAACAGAAATGAATGGCGATAGAATTGCAACAGTTCTATTTTATGTAAGTACATTTTTATAATTAAAAGAAAAATAATTGTTAATTAATTAGCATTACCTTCTTTCAGTTAACTGATGTGGAACAAGGCGGTGCCACAGTATTTCCCAAAATCAAGAAGGCAGTTTTTCCACAAAAAGGATCTGCCATTATGTGGTATAATCTAAAAGATGATGGCGAAGGCGATAAGCAAACTTTGCATGCTGCCTGCCCAGTTATAGTTGGTTCTAAATGGGGTAAGTAACTAAACTTATTCTTTCTATATAACAATTTTAAAATACATTTTATTTATTATACAATAGTTTGCAACAAATGGATACGCGAACGACAGCAATTCGCTAGACGTCCATGCCTTGTTAGGCAATAATCTATAATTAATAAAAATTGTGATTCTCAACAAAAAAAAAAAAAAAGAACAGAGAACTATTATTATTAAGTTAATAAGCATTTATTTAATTCAAATATAAATATTTTAAAATAACCGCCACTCATGATAGACACTTTAGTCTACAACTCGTGAGACAGATTGAGAGATAAGTTCAATTGAAAGTCAAAACAAAATATTTTTGTGCATTGAAATCAAAAGTTTTCACACAATTTTGGTTATCAATTGATTGACAACCAAAAACGAATCGCAACCGCAATTAATCATTTCTCAATTTGACTTGCTGAGCAGGCGTACGTCATGTGATTGAATTGTTGACTAAACATTAGCTAGTTGAATATGTATCTACTAAATATTTACATAAACTGTGCCTGGATAATAACACTTATTAACTTACAATACCTGGCGCAAATTTCATAAGAGAGTTTGTGTAAAAGTTATGCCTTATTAGTGATTGAAATTGTAAAAGTCTTGGAAATCGATTTCCAGTTAATTGATAACCTCAATAATTGTGCCACGAAATTGTCAGTTGTATTTGGAAAATGCGTTTGGAATATGAAAATGGCTAAAGGGATCAAATTCAATATCTTTCAAATCCTTTAAATATTTTTTCCACCAATATGTCGTTGTTGAAGCTCTACCAACTAAAATGGATCTGGATGAGGCATGTTTATTTTTCGAACTTATGCAAAATATTTACGATCTAAAAATTAAATATATGGTTTGAGGTCAGCTAAATGGCAAACAATACAAGTAGCCATTATTTTCATTTGTAATAGTTTTCCATTTAGTAATTGAAACAGTGCCAATTTGAATATATTTGATGTCTATTTAGTTGGAAAATACTTTTATGAAGAGCAAAATTATTAAATGTAATTATAAGAATAATATTTTCATAAGATGAAGAGTAAAAACCCATTTCTTTCCAGTTAAAAACACCAAATGAAATTAGAGAAAACAAAACCAAAACTTTTTGTAATGGACGATTTATTAAAGAGAAATCAAATTTCCATTGTCTCTACAATACAACTACAAAACCATTTCACACAATTAAAAAGCCATTTTTCCAAAAAGAGGAACTCTATTTTGGTAAAATTTAATTCACGAAGGACAAATCGATTAATGGGGTAAGTAGGAAGATTTTCTCTTTTATAATTTATTTAAATAAATCCTCTAAAATCACAGTGATGATCCCAAGTCGATAAGGGATCGATATCAGATATTTAAATCACCATGTCAAAAGCTTTGAGCTTATATCGGTATTTTAATTTTTGTATGCAATATCGGATTCTATTGGATATTTATTTTAGTTTACTTAAAATGATTCTCAATATTTTTTAAAATCGAAACTCGTGAATGAAATATTTAAGCTGTATTATTTTGTATGATTGATTTTCACTTTTGGCTATGAAAAGTTTCAATTACAATTTTTATATATTTTTGTGATTTATTCTCCAAATTTATTTAATTATTTGTTCAAAAATGAGCCAATGAACGAACCAATGTAAAACATAATTCGATCAAGCTCTCTCTTTAATCAATGAACTGAGAGGGCCCCCTATTTGGAGACTATACGGATATACCAACATATATGCAAAATCATAGACAAACAAATTTCCGGCATAATCACTTTAACCCCAACCCTTAACATATCCCGCAATTCTGCCTCCTTTAGTTCTATACGTAAATTAAATGCCCTTTTAAAATGCCAACACGAAAAAAATAAAGTGCTGAGTGGTTGGCTGCTAGTCGCTGGTATAGGAAAAATGCTCTGCTTGAGGGCTAGGTAAACCCACAAGCAACCGCAGCCACATTTTAGCATACTCCTAGGCATCCTCCTGCTGGCGTCTAGTGTCTGACACCGGGTACGTGATGTGCAACTTAATGTTTCAATTAGAGGTGAAGTGGCTGCCGTCCACGGTGATGACTGAGCGAAGCTTTAGGTTTATCGTTATCGCTTGTTTTGTGGGGGGTATCACCATATCAGTCTGTGCACTTATCTGCTTTTAAAAACTTTTAATAATGAACTCCTGTTAACCGCTCCAGAACGTGTCTCCATCCGTATTCGTATAACCAGTATCCGTGCATAGAAAATTCTATGACTCGACAGTTTTACTTAATTTGTTTATCATCCACTTGACGCACCTTTTGTGTAAATTTTACTATTCATTATAGAAAATTTTTACATATTTGTTGAGTAACACTATACATTTAATTAAGTTCACTATATATGTAAATATGTATAATATGTATAAAGTGACCACAAAATTTTAATATTGAATGCTTGAAATCAAAGTCCAACAAAGAAGATGCCTTTGAGGTATCATTTAGATCACTCGAGGCTAAGCCAAGGGTTTGTCCCCAGACATCCAACACCTCTTAATAAACCGAAATGTCAATAAATAAAAAATTGCCAACATATGCGAAAAAATTATGCTATAGACTACGGCTGGTTGAATGAGTTTTTCTTTTAGTTAAAACCAACTTTTGAATACACTACAAGAGAAATAAATGTAAATTCTAGAAGTAACAATTAAAAAAATTAAATATTTTTAATTCTCTAAACTTGACTGCTGTCTACACTATTAAAATATTTTTTTCATTAATGTAAAGTCGGCTATGCCTGATCAGAAAAAAATATATATATGATATTACCTAACTGAAACGTATTTCATTTTGATTGTGTGCACTTTATGGTGTGTCCTGTAGCAGCCTGGCTAGCCCAGTCCCATATTTCAGCTACCGCAGAGATGATTACATATGCGCAGACCAATAATTTTGCCCAGCAAGAAAAGAAGAAAAAAAAAAACAGAAAAAGTATCTAACAAGGTTAAGAAACGACGAAACGGTTGTAAGGCAACATTGATTGTATAAATCTAGTAAAATGTTTTATATGCATATGGAAAAAGGAGTAGAAGAAAAAAAGGGTTGCACGTGGTCGGTGGATCGGTCTGATGCGTCGGTGGTGGTGGTGGTGGTGGTGGTTGTGGAAGCATCCGCCCACATTTTGTGGTCAATGAAGGAAATATGATTTGGATTTTGTTACTTTGATTACACACATTAAATGCGAAAAATGAAAAAGTAGCAGCCCCAGACAGACCAAAGGGGTCAAATGGTTGAGAGTGTGTATACATATAACTTCAACGTGTGTTAAATTTCAACTTGTGGTCTTTTGGTAAAATATCATAAAGCATTTGATGGGCAAGTCTATGGTTCAGGAAATTGAGTTTTTCAAGCAGCTGTACAGATGTTTTAACAATCTATACTAAAGTATGAATCTAAATAATGGCCAAACGAAAAACATATATATATATATATATATAAGCACTCAAGCGAACTGAATAAATTTTATATATGTATGTACATATATTCTTTCATTTTTATTTCTTTTAGGCTGGCTGTCAGGGTCAGTTTGTGATTTCTTTTTATTTTCTTTTACTTGTGAAAATCGATAAATACTACGCATTGTGGCGAATTTAAAGCAATTGAAATTTGTGAAATGTGCGAATGACCGACCCGCCTTTCAACAACTTTGTCATTCATTTACCTTGTATTCTAATTATAATCATTTAGTGAAAGCAACAAAGTAATTTTTCAAATTAGAAAACCAAATGACAACAACAATGGAATGCGTTGAAAGGTGCAAATGCTCTTACATTTTGCTAGGAAACAAACAAATGAAGAATAGCAAATACACTGAGGGAATAATTATAGTGCTAAATATATAAATAATATTTCAAAATATCTTTTAAATTTCCAATAGTATTTTGTAGTTTCTTCAAGTGTAAATTGATTAAATGTCAACTTGATGGCAACTAGCCATTGGCTTACAATCAATTACAAAATGACAAATTTGACATGTGAATTTTGGTTTTGGAATGAGATAATGTCTATGGGGATGACGACTATCATCTATGCATATTGTGAGAGAGGGTGTGGGTGGTGGATTAGTGGAATGCATAATCTGGACAGTTCGTCACAGTTGCATAGAAAATCGAAATCAACATTTGCCAGTCAGTGGAAATCAATGACAAAGTTGATTTACGTGCGGCCGGCCGGCAATTGTATTCATGTGAAACCCAATGTAACATGGACTTGGACATGGAACTCGAATTCTGATTTGAACTCGGACTCCATCTCTGTCGGAATCATATCGAAATGATTTGCAGCCAACAATGACGACGACAGACAACAAATGCAGCTAAACGAATTATGTCTAATGGCATTTCAGGTTGAAATGCGATTAAAATGCAATTTGAAATGCAAAACATTTTCGGTTTCTGTGTCTGTGGGTGTGTGTGTGTGTGTGTGGAGTAAGAGAAACTTTTGGACTGAATTTTAAAGGGAAAAGGAGATATTGTCTGGCCTGGCTAAATGCCAAAAAAAAGAAAAAAAAAACTTTTTGCCCAGTTTACAATTTTTGTGTCTTGGTTAATGGATGGTACATAAAAGAGACAAAACATCAGTTTGTGGTCATATATAATAGAATTGCCTCTCACACTTTCTCTCTTTACCTGAATCTCCATTTAGACTGGTTGCTGACCATTAAGACTCTGCGGAAAATTAACTTCAAATGCTTTAGAAAATCTTAAATCGCGCAAATAGCATAAGAAAATTTATATTTGCCACATTGAACAATTAAAAGTCCATTGGGCTGACAATGAAGTCAAGCAAGCAAAGAAAACCATTTGTTTGCCAAGAAATTTTCTTCCTTAGTTTTTCTTTTACACATGTATTGTATCTATGTGTGTGTGTGTGTGTGTACCGCATACCTTTGCCACCTCAAACTCTGTGACAACAACGAAGCATAATTTATGCGTTAGCCCAGACGCTTTGGTATCGAATTCAGTAAAGATTCAAAGATGGAGATGGAGATTGCAGAGTTGCAGATGCAGATGAACGATTCTGGCCAGCGGGGACTACAAATTTTCTAGACAAGCGAACATGACAGCGGCTATGTTTTTGTCGTCGTCTGCCCAACTTTGAGGAATTTCACGTGGAAAAAGTGCAGTCGGCAAACGGGTCTAGATTTTATTTTAATTAAAACAAAGCAGCGTAAAGCAGAACTTTGGAACAAAAGAGCAAAATAAATTAACCGAATATTTGTATACCCTTGACAATTTCCAATAGTTATCATAAATAATTATCCACTTTTGTTTATTATTTTGAGAAATTTTAAAATGTTATTATTAAAGTTATGACAATTGGATTAGGAACTCTGAATTGCTTTTAAAGAGTTTGTTTATTTTTATACGAATTTCCTTATCCTTAATTGAAAATTAATTGTATTGTATAAATATTGTATTATTTATGCAAACATTAGAAACTCTGACCGGAAACCTAAATGATAAGGAACTTATTGTAAACAATTATTAAATTACTCATATCAGTCAAGTTCAGCCTACACTCTGAAACTTTCTGAATAGCAAGATGATGAGTCAGATTCACGTCTTAAAAATCCAACAAATATTTTAATGAAATATATATTAATTATTTAAAATAAATTTCCTTTAATCAGCGTCTTAAGCTGCTAAATTAAAGCTAAGATCAACTAATTAGAGAAAATAAAAATTGATTTTAGCAACTTTGAATAGGAAGTTCTCTTAGGGAAAATGTTTTTAATTAAACCTAAATAAACTATATTTTGGTTACTCATATTATACTTTTGCAACATTTTAATCGATAAACATTTAAATATTTTTTAATCTCACCAAAATGATCTAAATGATGGCAATGCCTAACAATTGTAAGAGTATATCTTTAACTTGAGAAACAATGCAAGAGGTGTGTGCGTTATTTTTTGTATTATTTTTTTATTTTTATTTATTTTTGTGGCTAAATCGGAGGACTATGTGAGTTTTGCACGATTTACACGAAGCATTTGTCATGATCTGTTTACTTTGATATACGGCCAAGTGATTAATTTAGTGAGTTTTGTGGAGTTTTTGTGTGGAGCAAGTGCTTTGATTTATTTTCGTCGATTTGCACTTTATTATTTAGCCCAGTACAATCCAAAAACAGTTTATATAAAAATATACAGTAAATACTACTATATATATATAAATGTACAATTCTCCAGCTATACGTATGTATATATATATATGTATCTATATATATTGATTTTCAATTTTGACAAATGTTTTTATGTGCCCATCACCTGTTGTCTGGATTGCCATCATACCCTCCTCATTTGCATATCTATAGACTTGTTCCACCCCACCTCTCTCTTTGTCTTTGTCTCTCTTTTGGTTTCTGTGCCTTCGTTCAATAGGTAAACCGAATAAAATCAAATCAAGGCAAATGCTCGCTAGCCAGATGCGTCCCACCTCAATGCGATTGTGAATGGCAAATGTATCTGTATCTGTTGCTCCTGCCATATACCTACGTTCGTACATATGTATATATATACAATTTGATTTTATGTTTGCACACGCAGCAACAATTTCATTGTTTGCAAAATAATTGCAAACCTTCCCAACAGCTGTGTCCCATTTCAACATTTTAAGGGAAGGAATATTTGTGGCTCAAGGTGTGTGTGTGTGTATGTGTGTGTGTTTTCGTGGAGTAAATATCCCAACAGTATTCCCAGTCGGTCGAGTATTAGTTGAAATCTCTCGACTATATGTATATAGTAGTAGTAAAAGTAGATTTTGCTCTCCACTTTACGATTTTTGCAACAAAAAAAAAAAAAATGAAGAGCAAAATCAAATTCAAACAATTAGCACGGAAACAATGGACGACCCCAATATTTTTGGTTGATGGCGCTAAAAATGGATTATTCCGTTGGGCATAAATTTTACAGTTGGTATTCCATGGTGTTTTCGACTTTTCCACTCGATGTATGTATGTTTTTTTTTTTTTGTACCAGTTGGCCACTCAATGTGAATGTTACTCGCCGCTTTCACCAAACCGGAAGTTCAGTCCATTTAATGTACGAATTTCGCGCCATTTTCGTTGGTCAACAACTTTATCTATGAGGGGAAAAATACTTTTTTTTTATTTTCGGTTTTGTGTCTTTTGTGAAGTGGAAAGGCTTTTACAGTGACTCTGATGGGAGGAAAGCAACAAAAAAAAAAAAGAAAGAATATAACCAAAAAGTAGGTACACCGCAAAATGGTTTTATAAAAAAACAAAAATTGACTGTAGAAACGTTTCCGTTTTGAAGAAGCATGAAAACAGAAATATCGAGATTAGGCCAGATGTAAATATATTTTTCGTTACTCAACTTTAATATAATATAAATATACATATATACATACATACATATATGTATATACATAATTAGAGCAACTGAAATAAAATACATTTTTTTAAATAAATTTTAAACTAATTCTGATATTGAAATATATGTACATATATACATATTTATATGTATGTATTTTTTGACTGACTCAGTGTTCAACTGAGAAGTCGATCTTCTTAAATTGAGCATATATACAATATTTTCTCATCAGTAAAAAATGTATTAAAAAGTATTATTGATAACAACATAATTTTATTATTATAAACTCATGCGTAATCTGTTCTACGCTCTCTCTCAAATTTATTTGGCACGCCGATAGTTTAATACTCTTTTGTATCTTTTACACAATGTTTAATATATATTTCTTTTTTATTAACTCTTTTACTTAATTGAAGTTTTTCTAGCATATGCTTAAACAAATGGTAAATAAACTTGGTAAAACTCTGATAATTGTGAAAAATTATTATTTACCATTTGGCAATTGTTATAAGAAAACAAATAGACCTTTTTTAGCAAGTGTATGCATAGAATGATTAAAAACTGCGATGTCGCATTTATTTCAAGTTAGTTGGACATAAGTCGTTGAGCAATGCAAAAATGGAAAACTATTTAATTTTTTTATTGTGTTGTTCCTTTTCATACTTGTTGATAGCCAATGCGAAGTATATTGAAAATCAATTGCAAAAGAAAGACAAAAAAATTAGTGAATTAAATTCCCAGTTAGAATGGCATAAGAATCAATTGGAACAGATTCCCACTTCATGTCCACCATATGTGAATGCTTATGGTGTTCATACAATTAGAATACCCAACTGGAATGCAGTTCCACTGTTTTGTAAGTCACTTGGCTGGATTGTGATACAGAGACGTTTGGGTGGACCAATTGATTTTAATGGCACTTGGTCAGATTATCGTGATGGTTTTGGTTATTTGACGGATGAATTTTTTATCGGTTTAGAAATTATACACAGAATAACAACATACGAACCACATGAACTATATATATTTCTGACCGATTGTAAAAATCAAACAGTATATGCAAAATATGATAATTTTGTTATTGGTGGCGAGGAAACGGGATATATGCTACAATCATTGGGTAAATACAGTGGAACTGCTGGGGATTCACTGCTTTCAAATTTGGGTAAGATGTTCACTACAAAGGATCGTGATAATGATTATTGGCGTGGCTATAATTGTGCCTCACTTATGAACGGTGGTTGGTGGTACAGCAATTGTGGCAAAAGGTGGATTTTCCAAATCAAATCTTTCAATATAACGATCACATTAATTTTATTCAATTATTTTTTAGTAACTTAAATGGTCCCTATACTAAGGAGAATGGCGTTATTTGGCATTCATGGCGAGGTTGGGAAACAATTAACTATGTGGAAATGATGATACGCCGCAAATCTATTGTCTTTTAATAAAATATATTTAACATTTCGTTTCGTTTTAATAACTCTTTAAAAAATAAAAAAATAATAAAAACCTCCCGAAATGCTTTACGACCGGTTATGGCCACCTTAACAATTAAGCCTAATTTGAATAATCAAAAGCCAACAAACAACAAGAGAATACAGAAGAAATACCAAGTTATCGTGCAATAAAAACTTTGCCAGCCATCGAACCTGACAATAAATTTCCCAAAGCTGGCAAAATACATACACAAAAACAAGCGCAACTAATGAAAGTAAGTCCCAGCCGCAGGCAGAAGAAGGCCATGGCCAAAAAACAAGTAACAGAAGATGGGAGGGGATGAATGAATGGGGTAGGTGGTAAAGGAAGTTCAGGCTGTTTGTAAGAAACTTAATTGAAATAATTTTGGACGTAGTCTTTCGTGGGCCATGTGATTTTCGGATGGAACGGTGGCAAAAACTTTGACTACAAACTGCGCAATCAAAGAGTGAAATTAGGCTTAGAATTGTAGATGGGGGGGGAATAAGCTTTAAGATGGGGTTGTTGATGAGACAACAATCTACCTTACGTCTGCTCTTCGATAAGCTTATAGTCCAATTCATATGTAAATTAATGAAGAATAAAAACGACTTTGGCATCTTAAAGCAATCGTAAGTCATTCCCCTTACTCACATGTTTCTTGTTTACTAAGAATGGCAAAACATTTCATGAAAAACTTTTTGTGGCCTTTGGCTATTTTGTGAGCTAAACTTTAGTCAGCTGTAAACCACCCCCCTACACACACACACTCACACATACATACATATATGAGTCCTTCAACTTTTCAAAAAAAAGCGCGTTGAACCGGATCGTGTGAGCTAACGAATAACCGCGGGCCCTTTTGTAAAATATCCCTGTATCTGCAGCTCATTAGAATTCATTAAAAATAAACGCAAACAACCAGACACAGTCTAGGCAATAGACAGATAAATAATCAACACCTGTTCAATGTTGGTTGGTTATGTTTCTTGTTGCATAAAAGAATATACACTGGACAAAATTCTAAGTTAGACAAATTTTGGGAATTATTTTGAACAATTTTAAAGTGCATTTAATTTTAATAATTTATTGAACAAAGTATTCATTGTATTTATTTGTTTATCGTGACTTTAATTTAAAGAAATTTAGTTTAAACAAAAATTAAATTATATATTTTCCCCTATAATAATATATAGTTTTATTTCTTAATTTTATCTGTTAAAATAAAAAAATGTTCTAGAACGTTTTTGAATTTAGATCAGAGACTCCTTTAAAAATATATACAAAACTTATTAAATATCTATAAATTAAGATTAAAAAAACTTCTTTTAACAGAATCTATTTAAATATTTCATTGATTAAATATGCTTGCCAGATTTCTTACAGTGTATAAATGGTCAGGATTTGTTTTGCCGTCTACGTGAGATAATTGCCGCGTATATTTCTATTAGCTTGTTCGCTTTTATTATTTATATTCCATGTACTGCGATGGCTAATTTATGTCGCAGCTTGGTTTGCAATTAGCGGCTTGGATATTATAGCCTGGTCGAGAGAGAAAGATTTAAATTCCACAACACAGGAAGCTGACTTGCATGGCTTATTTAACTTAAACGTAACTCAAACAGTGCCACAGAGCTTCATATATAGATAGAGGCATACATAGCTATTTATATACTTTGAGGAGGGAAGAGAGTAAAGGCAATCCCCGGAAAGTCTTTTTGGTAAAGTAAACGATTAAAATATGCACAACACGAGTAAACATATTTTCAAGAAGTAAATATCCTTGAGCAGTAAGAAACCAAATTCAGGAGCGCATGAAATGTATTTAAAATATGCCAAGTGGCAGACATTTTTGAGTCAACTCAAGGGAATGGAAGGGGGGGGGCATGCGACGGGACAGGACAAGACAGAGGGCCAGAACACGTAGCTCCGGCGACGACAGCAAAACAGAACTGAATTGGTAGTGGAAGTCGATGGAAGTAGAAGTACAAAGTCCTAGTCGAAGGCAACTGCACGTGGGCACAAAAGGCGCAAGGTAAATAAATATTGTAGCACAGTAGAAGAAAACGGTGAAGACGATGACAACGACGACGGCGACGACAAAGATGCCAGAGCAACTTGAGATGCCTCCACTTATTCTCCCACAATCTAACTACCACACGCACACTCCGGCTAAGATACTTACAAGGATTAAAGAGTCACTCAAGTTAAATGCATTGAAAATGAAGTAAAAAAAGCGTAAAAATGTGTTGCCAAAACTCCCTCCTTTGGCCAAGGGGAGTTGAAAGGAAGAGGACATCAAACCAGAATTCTGTAGGTGTACTCATTGCCGTTTTCTTATTTTCTCATCCATTCGTTACTTTTAATTTTACTCACAGTTTATTTAATTTTGTGCCTTTTTTGTTGGCATCAAGTTGAAAGTGGCAGTTGTTGATTTAGCGGTATTTAAATTGAAGCGGTTTTAACTGGATTAAGGCAAAGCTACTTGTGGTTTCGCCTCTTAGAAAATGTTAATGATATTGTAGCTACAATAGTTCTTTGAAATATGAAACGAATAGAGATAAATCACACAGACTTTTTTTAATTTTAAAAGTATAAGGAAAATTTTGGAAATTAATAAGGAAATAAATAAAATAAAATAAATTAATTATTCTGTATCAATTTGGATTTGGTCTAGAAATTTTACGATTTATAGGAATTAGTTCTTTTAAATATTATTTAAGCTGCAAATTTTAGTAGTCAATATTATTTTTATCCTCTTTTTATATTTTAAATTTATTTATCTTCTTAGTGAAAAAGTTTTCTCAAGTTAAAGATGAATGATCCAAAATAGATGAAACATTTATTTCTATATTAAATCTATTATATATTTAAGTTTCATCAGTTCCCTTATCTACGCCCATGTTACTCAATCTCAGGCACTCATGTCCTCTACAATATTAATATTTATGGATTTTTATTACATTTCACACCGCAACTGGCAACGGGCAATCATCATTCAAAAATTTGTCAATAGATTGACCAGACCGCAGCACATTTAATATTGTAAAATATATAAAACCCCATTGAATGTGGCTTTCGTGTCTCCTATCAACAGAACAGTGCCCCGGCATTTGCCCCTATACACTTCGGTCTCTCGTATTAACTGAAAACCATTCCCTATAGGTATTTTTATTATTTATCAACCGCACACGATCGGCGATAGGCCCGAAAAGTGCAACGTACTTATGGAATGGGATGATATGGGAGGGGAGGAGGCGGGTAGAATATACCCTGCCTGATTCTCTCGGCTGTGTGCTATTTTATAATATAAAAGCAATATTTTTGTGACCAAAACAATAAAGTCGCGCTGTCATTGATTTATTTGTCTGCTGCGTAGCAACAATAAACTGTGCAAGAACGAAATGCACTCGCACAATGCACAATGGCCACCTCAGCGGTGGGGCTTATGGTTCCTGATGGGAGCCAAGTGAGACAGTAGATAGAGCAGGAGCTGGAGTCAAAAATAAAAAAAAAAACAAGAGCCCCACCAACATAATTCATTTCCGCTCATTGTCAGTGCCGCTTTTTGCATTTAAAATAACACAAAAACCAAAGAATCTCAAGTGTAAAAATATGAAATAAAAACAAAAGTAACTGATGCCAGAACAATGCGAAAGCATCAAAAAAGAAAATGCACTCAGGACAATGCAGGTAAATTGACTGCAGACTATAGTCCATACAGATCCTTTTGTTGAGAGCTGCAAATTCAACAAATTGATGTCCAATGCAAAAATATAAATTGCACATTCCATTGAACAATTTTCGTCCCCATACCCCCCATTCCCCATTCCAAGCTATGAATGAGGATTTTTGTTCACTTCCACTTTTACTCACTCTCTGTTTCTATTGGACCCTTTTGGTGTCCAACTTGACGATGACATAATTAAATCCTTGCACTAATTAAATTTTCCCAAAAAATGTGTATATGCAAATGTCCATTTATATATATATATATATTTTTTTTTTGGGGGGGGTAGGAAAAACTACCTTAATTGCTTGAGATAAGCCGTTAGACGGGGCGCATACGTAATGCAAATTATTTTCAACATTTCACATTTAATTGCAAAGAGAAGGACGAAACCATACGATATATGTATGCCCCTCAACCAATGTTCATTCATTAAGCAAACTCAAACTGTCTACGTGTGTGTGGGTGTGGGTGGGTGGTCAAGTGTCCTATGTCCTGTGTGTCCCATGTCCTATGTCGTCTTGTCGTCCCCTGTCCAGTGTGTTTGTGTGTGTGTGGTATTTGGGTTTTTAAGGGGGGGAAAATACGTACGTAAAGTACATATATGGCATACCAGCTGAAAATTAAGTTTTCGCATTTTTTGTACCTTTTTTCTCTATTTTTTTTTTCTAATTTTTTTTGTTGGTGAACTCTTTTGCTTCTTCCGTTGATAATCCAGCATAATGCGCTTTTATTTGAAATAATAATGTTGCTGCCGACATCGGTCTGGGCTCATTAAATTTTCCAAAAATAACACAAAAAAAAAATTGGAATAGAAAAGTAACAGCACATAAATGGAAGACCCCAAAAAAAAAAGGTCACTTTCTCACTCTATCTTTTTCTCTCTCATTGTCAACCACAAAATTGTTGCATGAGGTGTCAAAGTTCATTTTGTGGCTTGAAATTAATTCCAAATGTCCTGACCAGTTTTAATTGTTAAAATTTTCCAGCAAATTAAGTTTGATGTGTATCTGTGTGTGTGTGTGTACGTGTGTGTGTAAAGGACTTTAAGGTGTAAATTTTTGAAATGCCTTTACAGAAAATGACAAACGCAGTCGCATAATTCTCTTCTATACCCAACTGAGCGGTTAACCAGAGCCCACAATAAATCTCACGAAAAACGATTTAAAATTTTTCACAAAATGCTCACACATCTGCCTTCTTAGAAGCTGAGAAGTTGCCTTGGCAAGCAACACCAAATACTTGCGGCATTTTCCCAAAAATAATTTATCATTTTCACTTTTGAATTTAGTGTGGATGTGTGTGTGTGAGTGTGTGTGACTCTATGTGGGTGAGTGTAAATTCACTTAGTCCCTTTCCCTTTCTTTGTTTTTTTTTTTATTTTCATTTTTGGTTTTCATCACATTTGCCATACCTTTTTACTGGCGCTTGTGGTTTAAAGTTTTGTCAACTGTTTTATAGTAATTTAAAGTTTTTTATCGCTTTTTGGTTACCCTTTATTTTTTTATTTTTTGTTTTATTTTTAATTTGCATAGTTGAAATGCCAAAGGACTTGGAACCTTTAACCCTTACCTGATGGCTCTTTGCCTGGCATGTTGTAGTACCTTAACATTAAAATGCCATTAATGCATTTACGTAATGTTGTTGTGTGTAATATTTTTTGACCCACCGCACCTCATTGAAAGCCCATTAAAGTGACTTATGCATCCCGATTTCTGGCTCTGGTCCTCTGGTTACTTGCTTGGACTGCGATTGGTATTGCAATTGCAATTGCAACTGGAGTCGTAGCGAAAAAATAAAAAAAAAAGAAATGCATTAAAAGCAATGCATTTGTGTCGAAAACATGGGCGTACGCATGGGCGTGGCAGGTGGCAACTGTGTCGTGCATTTGTCTTATCAGTTTGGTCCCTGCTCCGAGTCTGTAACAAAATTTGGGGTTTGGGCATAGGTCTGGAAGCCTGTTGGTTGCAAATGGGTGGCCACATTTGCCTGACCATAATGAGCGGCAATTACCGCATTGGCCGCAATTTGCATTACACACTGCGAAAAATGTTGCAATGTGTCGATGGGGAACACACACAAATGTGTGAGATGTGTATGGACTCCATTGTGCGGGTGTTCATGTGTGTGTGTGCAATCTTTTATCAACAGCAACAATAACAGACATTGCAAAATGTAAAATGGAAATTCGATAGAATAGGGGGAAAGAGAGAAAATATTTAATTGGGTCTACTTGAGCATGAATCGAAATGCCACAAATAAAAAAAAAGAATGGAAACAATGCAAGGTAACAAATATTTAAGGTAAACATAATTTAAAATTCATTTTTATTGCATTTAAACTAAAAAAAAAAGCAGAGAATTAAATGTACTTATTTTGATTGAAGTATTTTTTGTGATTCGCTCAGTATTTCCCACTGTTTGATCTAATAATATAAGTGAACGATTCTAAACTTTATTTATTTAAAAAAACGTAATTTATATATAAAAAACAATATTTCAAATGCTTTTTATAACCAATTTGTATATACTTATATGTATATGGTTCTAATCTTAAATCATTATCAGTAGCAATTTGGAAAAACCTTTAATATAATTCAAACTAAAAAAAATTCTTAGAAATTTTGTATTTTATTAAAATTGTAGATTATTAAGAACTTTTATAGATCAACATGAATGTATGTATGTATGTATATACATATATAAATACGTATGTATTGTATTTTGAATGCTAAATTTTTATTCAGGCAGATCTCTCACAATCGATCTTGGACCTTTTGCGTCTGAACGAATGCGTCATCCGGGGGAAACTTTATTTTTTTCGCGGTTCAGCTAAAAATTTCAAGCTCATTGTTTCAATGACTTGCAGTTGTGTTATTTCAATTCTATTTTAAAATTTATTTTCTGCCTTTTTTTTACACACTTACTGTGACAATTTTCTCAACTAAGCAGAGATGAAGAAAAAGCACGACATTAAATTGTCTGCCCACACCCGCACTTTGTCAGGCCAGACGATGTCCCAGTTACACTTCATAAATTTTAACGAATTATGAGCCGTGACGTAGACGGAAACGAAATGCAACCGCAAAACCAAGTGGCCATGGCCATAGTCGATTTTCAGCCAACAGGTAATAATGGTTGCACGATTGGTTGCTCTGACAATTTTTTTCCTTTTGCGCACATTTCCCTTTTATTTTTCGATTTTAAATTTACAATTGAAAGAAAGAGAAACGGAAAATGTTACTTTAGCCTTACAATATTATTACTGCCAGAGGGCAATGTGGTTGGGAACCACAACAAGTTGCCATAATAAATATTGCCTTGGTATTTGCTTAAACGTTGTATATTCGATTTAATATTTTATGACAAAATCGAAATTTTATGCTGCAAACAATATAGAGAGCTTTATGACTGAAACAATCGATGACAAATTTTACGATTTTGCAATTGGCAAAAGTTCATCTCACTGGCATTTTGAAGTTGAAGTTTAAACAGGCAATCGCTTTAATTGAGTTGCTTGAACTTCATGCATATGCAAGACTCAATTAAAAAAAGCTCCAGGAAAAACGTGGCAAGAGATGAACAAACAAACACACAAACAAACAAACAAAATGGCAGGAGAACAAGTCGCGAGGTATTTTTCAGCCCTTTTGTAGAAAAACTGGAAGTAAACTTAAAGAAAATGTCTGCAAGTGACTCGGTTCCTTTTGCCTGGTTTTGGTGTTGTCTGTTGACATTTTGCGGCATGGAAAAAATTAAATTAAAATGCAAATTAGATAGCGGTGGATGTCTGTCTGACTGCAGCAAGTCTATCCCCTTTACCCTATCCCAATATCATATCCCTCACTCACTTACTCACTGCCCCTTGTTGTCAACTGTTCAGCGACTCAGTGAAAAGTGACAAATTGTTGTAAACACTGCAAGCTACATTACGTATACGCCTCATGGGAGGGAAGATGCCTCAGGTTCTTAACTGTCACCTACATAGAGAAAAGACTTTACCTTCTTATGGCATCTATCTTGACTTTCCCCTTAGAAGTAGTAGTCCCAAGAAGCCTCGAGTCTTAGGAATAAGATGAATGTTTTTATTTTGTATATTTTTCTTTTATACTTTTCTTTTTTTTTTTGTTCATTTTGCCCTTTTGCTCCTAGTTGCCATTTGTGGTAAATTATGCAAAGTAGTTACGTAATGCTCTGGTTACAATAATTTAATCTTGTAATCTGTTTTCTTCGAGCCATAAATAATTCGGCTATGTTGCATTTTTGAGAAGCATCTGGTTTCTGTCTTAACATCTACCACTACCTCTTCTTCACAACTTTTCTTTCAACGACTTTGAGCACAATTTTTGCATTTTTAATTTGTAGGTAAACAAATGCCATGAACTTGCCAGCCAAAAACAGAATTCTAATGAGCAAACCGGCACAAGGTGACTTGCCAACAAATTGACATTTCACCAGTCTTAAAAAAGAAATACGTTAATTTAATTTCCACCGTCAAAGCTCAAAGAAAAATAAAAGCATGAAAAAAGTTTCTTAATGTTAAAACCAAGTACACAGATAACTTCAATCCTTTGAGGGTTGGTTTCTTAAGTAAGAAAAAAGTATATATATATATACATATATATACCCATCATTTGTGGTTGGTAATTAGCTTCAGCTAGAAAAATTTACCTTACCCTTCGCTTAAAGTATTTTCTTTTAGATTAAAGCTGACAGAACATAAATCAGCTGATAAATGTAAATCCGTGAAGCTTCCAAAAATAGCAGACAACATAAAATTTCAATAACATTTCTGAGTTTCTTTTCGTTTTATTGTTTTTTTTTTCTTTTTTTTGTTTTTCTGTTGAGGCCACAAGGTGGCGCACCTTGTGTACAGGATAAAAAGCAATAACAAACACACAACAACAAGAAAACGGAAGCAATACAAGTTGACACGTCGAACGGATACAAATGTGGCGCTTTTAGTTCCGCAGCTAGACAAAAAACCTCGGCGTAATGTAACGGAAACTCTATTGAATTGCGATAAAAATCGCGTTTGCCTGTGTTGCCATTGTCCTTCGTCTGCCGCACACACAGACAACACAGAGACAGACACACACACACACACATATGGAAGACACGGGCTTAGCTATTTTAAAGCATACTTTGCGGCTTGTCAACAGGCAACGAAATTTATTGAAAATGTACGCCAAAAGAGTTGCAGACACTTCTTGGGGTTAAATACGTGAAAGTGTAGCAAAACGGGTTAGGTTACTATATTGATAAGTATGTCTACCAATAAGATTTAAAATTATTTGAGTCAATTTTACCATAATAAGATTCAAGTACCATTATAAAATATATTTATAAACAGCTATGGTTGTTTCCACCCTCAAGAGTTTTAGATGAATATAAGTCCACAGTGTTTATAATAATAATAATAATATTGGCCATGTTTTGAATAATATGTAGCCGGTTTGATACCTTATAATAGATAGATTTTATCCAATCCATTTTAACTGCCTTGGGTTAATCGTCTTTAGAGAAAGTTTCCAAACCAATCATTTTTTTCAAGTAGCTCCAAATATTAAGAATGAAATCAATTTAATAGATAATTATCTATTTTTAATTTGAAATAGCTTTTAGTAAATATCTGAAATAAATTAAATAGATGCAAAAGATAATTGAAATAAATACTAAAGATTATATAAAATGTTATCTTCAAATATTACAGGTAAAATTGCATTTAATTTAATTTAATTTAATTTAATTTTTATATTTTCAATATTTTATATATTATTTTATTGTATTTTATATTTTATATCCAATTTATTTTTTTCATATTTGCTTATCACTTTTTCTCTCCTAAAATATAAAAATTCCAAGTAAAATAAAGAGCATACAAGTAAAGGTTTTTTTTTCAAATTTGTTAACACTTTTCACTTATTGTATTTCACTTACTGACAATGTTATCGTTACGGTTATTGATTGAAATTTTTACGGTACCTTGTTATATGCCACTATGGGGGGTGGAGTCAAGGCGACAGCTTGCTACCATTTGTTGTCAAATGGCTGCTTTATATTGTTTGACTTGCATTTATCTCACTTTAGAGCTACCTGCCTAGACCATTATAGTGAGTGGTTTCTTCTTCTTTCTTTTTTAACATCTATTCTCAAGCTTCAAGCTAAATACACGCACATTCTGTCAGTGGCAGAAAGAACAGCAAAAGGGTCATCCACATCACCTACACAATGGCCACATCAATTGTGCATTTCATTTAACTTGCCACGCCCGTGTGACTTTTAAGTGTTGCCCCCACTCATATATGTACGTACAAGCATACACACACACGCACACACACCCGCACAGCCTGCATTAGAAATTTTCTGAGTGCTGGACATGACAGCTTCTGCATGAGCAACTTTTGCTGCCCCTATGCCCAAAACATGTTGCCATAAAGCCAAAGCAAAGCTCAATCCGAATAGCTCTACTCTGTAGGTTTTTAGGTGTGTAAGGTATTATCTTGCCTGTGTGTGTTTGTGTGTGTGCGTCATCATGTCCAATGTCCTACGCAGCTTTGGCCAAAGTTTGTGTTTGTGTCATTGTTAAATTTTGCGCTCGAACGATCTGCAACGAATGACATCCGTATGGCAAGCAAGTTACTTTTTGATTTACAGTATGCTACTTTTTGTTCATCAAACGCCTGGCTGACTAACTCCACCCTCCCCCTTCCACCCTCCCCTCATTCTTCTTCAATCTTTCCATTTGCCCGTTTTGTTTGTTTGAAGGTGCAGTAAAGGTTGTCGTTTGTTGGTTCTCTCGGTTGTCGGTTGTCGGTTGTCGGTTGCCGGCTGCTTGTTGCCTGTCGTTAGCATTTGGTTTAAATTGCGCAAAATGCGTGTAATTGCTGAAGCTGACGATTGAATGAGCCCGTGTACAATCTATATATCTGTATCTCTATCTCAAACTGTATTTGTATCTGTATCTGTATCTGGTTGGAGGTCATTCCAAATGTCCTTAGTTGCAGCTGGTGTCCTTGTCTCAGGGTTTAGCCCTAAGATTTAAACTTTCTGATTTGATTTGATGTTAAAAAAAGAAGAAAAAAATAATGGAAGGAGTAGCAGCAAAATCCGACTGGAGTAATTATGAGCGCATTGTTGTGCAAAAAATTGAGTTTTCTGTTTTCAAGTTTGTTTAACTGTAAACTTCTCTAACTCTTTTAGTCAAGAGGGGAAATGTAATAGGAGGAGGTGTAGACACTTTGGCAGATGTTTCCGTTTCCCTTTCACAAAAATGAAAGTATATGCAAGATAAACGAGTTAAAGTGTTAAAAAGAGAAATGAAAATCAAAACAAAAATTTGTTGTATATAAAAAAATTAGAAAAGGATATTGTCAACAGAAATTCATACAAATTAACTTATTTCTAAAGCCCTTTTTGATTAAGTATTTTTCTCGCTTAAGAAAACCCTTTAAACTTTTCCTTTACTTCTCTCTGTTTCCTCTCTCTCTCTCTGTTTCTGTTTTTTTTTTGTTATATCCTCATTGTTGCACCTATCTCTAATCATCATTAGCAACATCATCATTATCATTATTAACATCTTGTGTCACGGAACGACACTCACCTAATTTGAGAGGAACACTTAATCTAAGTACAATGAGATAAATACCTTTTGTGGCTGAAATTTTATCAACCCCACCTGTCTCTGTATCTCTCTGTCTGTCTGTCTGACTGCCTGATTCACCAACTGACTGACTTTAATGCCTGTTTCCTGTAATACCAAGTTCAGTGTTAGCGTTCACCAAGCCACTTGGCACGCTCCCCAATTGCCACTTGAAACAAATTGCTGTGTAGGGCAAAAACTTTGGCGACTTTGGCATGCCAAACCGTCAGACTTAACGACAATGGGCTGTTATCTACGTTTATTACCTGAAACATTTACCTCTCTCCCCCCCGTCATTCGCTTTCGTTTATCTTACCAAGTTGTTAATGTATTAATTTGAATTTTTTATGAGCCAAGATGATTTCGTTCTCTGTCAATTTCAAAGACAAAAGGTGGGGGCACATTGCGGGGGTATGAAAATATGTTTGACAAGCCAAATTTAGTGGAAAATTGTCGCATTTCATTGGGCAAATATGCAAGCGAAAATAATACGTGACATCATTGCAAATAAAATATAAAAGTCAAGTTCCTAGGGCGGACATTGCGACAAATTGGCCGTCTTACAACAACATTTGTTTGCCTGCTTCAGCAACAGCAACCAAAAATGGTTTTTCTTGAGAAAATTTTAAAAAACAAATCACACCTACATACGAGTTTGGAGTCATATGTTAGCCCCTCCACCCTTGAAACCTCATGAAACACGCAAGACAAATTTCCGGCATTGTTTTGCAGACGGGTCGGAAGTGCACACAAAAGTCTTTGTCCGGTTGGGGACGTTTGAAATGCCGGTAATGGAGTGGACTTTATTTTTCTCTATATAAAATTGTTTGCTATTCTTGTTGTTGTTGTTACAATTGCAATGCTTGGCTGAATCCTTGATTTGTTGGTACAGAGAAAAGGCAAAAAAAGAAAAAATAAAAAAGGTGAATTCATCCCCCAAAAATTCGACAATTGATACAAATCAATGTCATTTTACATTTGTCAATTGAAATACAAAAAAAAAAAAAAAACAAAAGAAAAACAACCTTTTCTTCCGCTTTCAGAAAAAAACAAATGCAACTTTTCTAAATAAAATAGAAAATTTTGAATATAATTTTTTATTTTGTTTTTGGTTAAGTTAAATTTGATCTCAAAATGGAATTGTTAATTAAATTAGCCGAAAAAGCAAGTATGCAACCAGAATTGGCTGTACCAAAGAAATTTAGTACGTATACATCCGTTTACAAAGTGGAAGGTCGACCCATATTACCCCCCTTGGTAAGTTATAAAAATTAAAGCAAAAATTACTTTAAAAATGTGAAAAAATTCTACTTTTATTCAAGATGACACCAGAAAGACGTGCAGAGATGAAACATCATCAACTTACAGCCTTGGCTATTGAGGATTATCTAATGGAAAGATCAAAGTTTTTACCTCAAGCAAGCTCTTCGAAAATTAAAGTTTTACCCAACGAAAAATCAATTGAACGGTTAAATAGAAATTCTAGAGATGCCAGCACAAATACAGATTTTCAACCACTTGTGGTAATGGGTCGATTTCGTCAAAAATTGCATAAGTCCGAGACTTTGATCTATGATAATAGATGTAATGCTATTATCAAACCATTGAAAGTTACCCGAGATATGAGCACTTCTCCAACTAAAATGATTGCCCCACGTCTGATTATAGAAGAGGAGCCTGTGGCTTTAGCCCAACAAGCTGTTGTTCAATACACATCACCTGAATTTTCCATATTGAAAACTTTTTCTTTGATGCCGCCGAAACCCATTCCAAAAACTATAAAGAGTCCAAGGCGATCATGTCAGAAAATCATGGCTAAAACTGATCAAGTAAAGAAAGATGGAAACATTTCAAATTTTATTAATATGGCTAAACGAATGCAAATGAATATGCTGAAAAATGATTGTATACAACGTTCGAATACCAGTCCAATTCTAAATAATGAATTAAATTTGAATAGAATACAGAATGTTAAGCGAAATAAATCCACCGAACGCATTGAGAAACTTCATCCTCAACTTTGGCAGCGTGCACCAACTAAAGATCAAGTAGTTGGCACTACTAATACCATAGATACCATGGATCCTATATCCTGCTCCCCCTCTTCCTGTGGCTCATCTAGTAATAATGATTTAACAGGAATACTACAGGAACAGGAGCAGCAACCGGATACAATGAAAGGAAGTAAAATTAGGGTGAAACAATGCATGTCCAAGGAACAGCCATTAAGGATCAGAAAACCGAAACCTACTGTAACCAAGAATTTAAATTCAAAAACAATTATGAATTCGAATTCAAGTTTCCAGAAGGTAGCGGCTTCTCAGATTAATATTAGTAATTTGCCAAATGTTTCCCCAAGCAATAGTAGTAATATTCCACCCATGAACAGTGCCCAGAGACGTCTTAACTATGATCCGCGTGCCTCTCTAAAACGCATTGCCCAACAAAAGAAAATTGACAAGACCAATGAAAGTGATTTAAAAACTTCAATAAATACCAGAAGAGTAACTGGCACAATGGGACTCACAATTAAATCTTCATCATCTGTAACTGATGCCAAGCCAATTATATTTAAGCATGAACTTTATGAAATGGAACAAAGACAACGTCAACGTTTTCAGGTTTTAGTTGCACAACAGGCCAATGAGCAGAAGCGTCTACAGGATGAGTTTGAGATCCAACAACAAGAACTAATGGATCGTATTTTATCTGATTTCAGTTTGGCAACCAAAGAAAATGAAATGCTAGTTGAGGAAATAGAACAAATCACAAGAGGATCAGAGAAAAATTTGTAAAATTCTAAAAGTAGAAAAAGAAACAAACACTTGTCTTGTCCCTTTTACCTGGGTGAAAACAAAAAAAAAAAAAAAAAGAAAAATTGTAATAAAGATATCATCATTAGACTGGGCCATAAATATTGCTAGCTATATAATCTAAAATGTCTCACTCTGGCCAAATATAGCCAAGCGTCTCTCTAATTATGGGCAACGTTATGTCTGCCTCAACCGTGGCCATTGCCACACAAGTTGTCATCTCTTCTTCTCTGTGCTCCACCACCTGCCCTGGCGTCTCATAGCATTTTGATGTCTTTCCTCTTTCTCTATATATCTATTGGGGGGCTACGTTGCACATTTTGGCTTGGGTCCGTTTCACTTGTCGCGCCCATAACTTGGCGTGTTATTAAGTGTAAAAAATTAAAATTTCATAAATTGTTATGCTTTATTTAGAGCGCACTGCGATATACCGTTAATTGCAAAAACGATGCGTGTGGCTATAGAAAACAGAATCCACACATCTTTGTGTGATTTGCGTATTTCGGAAACTTGCAATATTGAGTTTTAAGTGGACATAATTAAATGCACTTAAGAGAAAGAGAGAAGAACAGGGAGAAAGAGAGATAGTCAAGGAGTCGATCCACTGGTTTTATTTTCTTTTTTTTTTTGCTTTTTTATATTGGATGACTGCCAATTTTTACTCAGAAATTGGCAGATAAATGCTCTATATTCAAAAACTCCTTTTCTGCACGACATTATTAGACTAATTTGTTAAGACAATTATTTAAGATTAGAGTTGGGAATTAAAAGACTTTAACAGACAGTCTTACCTGATGAAGAAAATGTTATATTAATTCAATTAAAATTCGAGCAGAAATAAGGAAAATAATTAATGATAAAAAGTATATAAAAATATCTTAAAATGAATAAAAGTTAAGTATTTTTTTCTATTTCCTATTTCTTAAAATATATATTTCTTTTATATAATCATTGTAAAAGATTTTCTTAATTTTGTCTACTCATTTGGCTAATTAATATGGCATAAACAAACAACAGGAAATATATATATATATACAGATATCCATTTCCATTTATGAATTATCGGTTTTGAGAAAAAAAGAAGAGAATACCACACCGTCATGCTTGTGGCATCCTTTGCTCTTCTTTCTACCACCGATAGCTCATAATTCATAAATTGAATGTTCCATTTTGGGTTAAATCTTGAAGGAGCTACGAAAATCACGTACGAAGGGCAAAAGTTGCCAAGTTGCGTGTTGGATTTTAGCCTTATTGTCTTTTAAGCTAAGACACATCGTTCTTTCGTTTGTTCGTTTATACCCGCCACTTCGCCCTTTCGACCACAACAGCTAATTAACGTTAATTTATTAAATCAGTGTGTGTAAGTAAAGGCATGCCAGCAACTTTTAGGAAAGATAAAAGTTGCACCACACACACACACACACACACACACATACAGTGAGAGATTGGCAACAAGACGAGTCAGTCGGGCTAAGGCTTAAGCACTTCGAGGTTTTTCTTAGCTGGAAAAGCATGAAAACCACACGCAGCAATTATTAATTCAATTATTTTAGCGCAAACAGAACCAGAGGCACCTAAGACTCACACACACACACACACACACACGCACACACACACGCACACACACAGAGTCATTGAGACTAAGAAAGTCTGGGGCATAAATGAGTTGGTATTATTTCAAGTCTTGGGTAAAGGAAAAATGGCTTTGCTCTACTCTACTCTCAGTGCCTGAATGAAATAGAGTAGCACAAACACAATTAAGACAACACTGAAAGAGCATAAGGAATGAGAATGAGTAGCAGAATGTCGGTTAGACGAGAGACGAAAGAGAGAAGCAAATAAAGTGGCAAATTTAATTAGAAATAAGCAAAAGAATGCCAAGAGAATATAACATCAGACATTATTCCATGATAGTGAGTGTAGCTAAATACCTGACATGGCGACATGGAAGTAAAACGTAATACATGCCGGACTTGCAAATTAATAACAGCTTCCGTTTCCGGTCAAAAATGCTCACTCATTGCCGCCATGCAAATTATGAGAAATCATAATAATAATAATAATAATAATAAGCGAGGAGTGTCCAAAAATATGCAAAAAGGCTACAACATCCGCAACGGCAAAAACATGTCCGTAACAACTTCCGCCATCAAGTAGGGAGACAGACGGACAGACAGGCAGACATTTTATATGCCTTGTTTTAGCGGCTAGCGATAAAACTTTTCTCTGTCTTTTCCCTTAGCCAAAAAATTAGTTAAAATGCAAAAAAAAATTTATCGTTTTTTTTCTTTTTCTACAGTTAAAGTCACCTGCTTTGGTTCCCAAACTACCAATCATAGAATTGTTTGAAGAGAGTGAGTGAGAGTGATGGAGGGAGGGGCAGAGGTATGAACTCCCTTTTTGTTTCAATTCACGGCAATTGCGTTTTGGACCTGAATACAGCTCATCACAGGCATCAAGGTATAATTTGGCCGGAGACTATTTCATTTTACGGCCAAAGTGGCGCATTTGCATAAAGTTTTATTTTCTTTGACCCGCACTTGGGGATTTCTTTGTCGTCCAAATGTTGATTTCCATTTGTATTCCACTGTCATTTCTTTCTTCCTCACTCTGTCTCTCTGTCTCTCTCTCTTTCTCTCTTTCTCTCTTTCGCTTTTTGCTTCAGTCTCACTGCTTTTTTTCTTGTTACTTTGTCGTCGTCTACAATTTGCCAGGAAGTGATTTTTTGCAGCTGCAGCAATTGAAATTCAATATCTTGTCCTTGGTATCAAGGCTAGACTTAAAGCCTGGCAATAAGACTTTAACAAATGTTTACACCTAACCCCAAGTATACATACACACACACATACACCCATACACACACACATTACTCACATTTACACTGCTTTCCCTCTGTGCTCACTGAAAGGTAATTTAAAAATCAAACACTCAACGAAAAGAAAAGCAAACAAAATTGAGCCAGAATATTCTTTCAGTTTTGCCTAGCAAATCCTTTCAATTGCTGCAATTTGCTGGATAAATAGGATCAAAATCGAATTTAAACGGCAAACAAATTTGAACATTTTTTTCTTCCTCTCTCTCTCTTGCTTTTTGAATTTGATTTTGTTGACAGAACTTTTCACTTATGTTGCAAAATAAGCAGATTATGCATAGGATAAGCCATCAAGGGTTGTCAATGGAACACCTACATGATACCCATCATTTAGTCCCCCCTTTCCCATATTTGCATACGTGTTAGATAAGAGAATTTAGCAAATTCCCTTAAAAAAGAAAAAGAAAAAAAGAAAATTTTGTTTAATTAAATTCTGCATTTCCAGTTCAATGGCAAACTATTTGTACTCGGATATCTTTTGGTGTGTGTGTAACCAAAAAGTGAAATCATTCGATTTTATTTATTTTTACTTGGTGGAAACTTTTCATCCAAGAAACTTGTGGCACAAAAAGGCAACTGAAAAGTTAGAGCAAAACTTTCGACACGAGCAGCTCTACCCACAAAAATAAACAAGATTAATTTCACATGTTTTCAAAAGGAGGAGCATAGAGTTGGTTTGGATTGAATGAGGATTGGGAGGGTGTGAGGGGTTGGGACTGCTAAAGTTATTACTTTGATTATGTTTATTCTAGTCATGAAAATTCGAATGCCCATTTTCATGTGCACTTCATTTAATAAACTCATGCGCGAAATTATTTTCTCTTTGAGATGATTTTTAGTCTGGCAGCAAAGGAAAAGTTTCTTATGTGATTAGCCAAGTGAAAAAACATGAGATTAGAGCCAAAAAAAAAATATACTAACTATATGGCTTAGAAATTCAACTAAACTTGCATTGAATATGGGTGAGGTGTTAGAGAGATTAAAGCTATCAAAAGTAGATGCAATATAATTGAATTCACTCTGTGGCCTTTCCAACAATAATAAATATATAAAATGGTTGTAATAAACTTTTACAAAGAATCTAATTAAAGTCTTGGACGCCCAAAGGCGTCAAAACTCACTTGCAAAGGTCAAAATAAAATGGCTCAAAGTGACCCAAGGAACTTCCCATAGAGTTTTCTTCAGCAATTTTACATTTCTATATCCATCTTCATTTTCATCCGCATCTCGATGAAGAAGTCAAAGTCAGCAAGACACAAAGAGAAGAAACGCTTAGAGCTAAGGATGTTGTCGTGTGTGACAATTGAGTAGCAAAACTGAAGAAGCAGAGCCAAAATGCACAAAGATGTTGAGCATTTAAATTGAAATTAACATCCTGTTCTCGACCATACACATATGGCATGGCCTAAAGGATCAAAACTGCTACTGCAATACTGTATACTAATTATCCTTTTTGCCAAGCGTCAACTCAAAGGCAAAGGCAAAGAATCGAAAAAGGCAAAATGAAAGAAGAAAAGCAAAAATTTAAAAGGAATTCTTTTTTCTTTTTTTTTTTTTGAGAAAAAACTTGCCAACAAGTGGCATGTTGGCCAAAAGTGTCAAGCAAACACTCACATACATACATACATATAAATGCATACATATACATACATATAGGAAGAGAGATACACACACACACACACACACATGTAATTAAGAGGCCATTGTTATATCGCTGACAAAAGTGAAAGATGCCTTGATGGATAACGTTGTTTTATTTCACATCCTTCGTTTGCCTGCTGACACTTCAAAGTGCGAATGTATTTGTAAGTATGCATGGGTGTGTGTGTGTCTGTGTGTGTGTATTCGCCTTTTATGTCTTTTGATGTAATCAGCTCGACAGAAGCTCTCATACAGCTTGACACATTATTCCCAATCTTGCAATTATTCTTACCTCAGCTTTTGACGACAGCAATTAAAAGCCACGCAATAGACACACAGACAGCGACATCGAAATCAACACGCACACACACACACACACTCCCTTTAAAGGACTAATTTTTGTGTAGATGTGTGCGATGCTCTGATGTATGCATAAATATTTAATGTGTTTGCCTTGTTAGTGGCTGCCTTTTGAGAGCGATATCACTTTATTTTTGGGGAAAGGATTAAATTAATGCCAAACGTGTGTTGATGCTGCTCCTGCTGCTGTTAGGACGTGTTGTTGTTTTAGGTAACACCAAACACATACACACACACATATGTACATATATATAGACAGATAGATAGATAGAGAGAGCGGCGTAGACAAACAACATGTGGAAACCGCTACTTACACTAGTTAGCTAATAAAATTAGTTTTATTAACACGTACAATAACCACGACACTAACAACAAGTGTGAAGTAAATACACAGATACTCCTCCTGTTTGTCTGTGTGTGTGTGCTTAAAGTGTTAATTGAATGTAAAACTATTAAATGATTAACTTGAGCCCAAAATAGTTGACAAATTTTAGGTGTATTTTATAAAGTAGAGAAAATATAGAAATTAATAGAAATAGCTAAAAATGTTTAACTGAAAACGAGAGACTAACTAAATATGAATAACTACGTATTTTTGATTTAAATAAAAAAAAGAACTATGACAAAAAGTTTTATTAAAAAACCGAACAATTCAATTGCCTAATTTTTATATATTTCTTTTTAACATTATAAAAAATTGCATGACTACCAGAAAAAGTTCTAGTTACTAATTATTTGAATAACATTTGTTAAAAACAAAAAGAAATGGTATAATCTTCTCAATTCATATATGTATATATGTACATATATATATATATATATATATGTATGTCTGTATATACTTACTATGTACAAAGTGTCTTTGGGATTGTGGTAAAGAAAATAGGCAGTTAATTAGTCCGCTGACATCAGCAAGAAGTGAAACCCACATGAAATTTGATGACAAACCCAACTCCAGTTTCTTCAATTACACCATACACCCGCACACGCACACACACTCGCTGGACAACCACACACCCATAATTAATGTTAATAAATAATAAATTTACATATATAAAATCGAGCTGAAAGCATGTAATACAAGTCAAATGGTTTGCCGCAAAAGTGAAAGTCCGTAACAGCATACAAATCTGCGTAATTAAATGCCTTGACCGATGCCAGAGTCATGATAAGATGCAAAAAAAAAAAAAACTACGAAAAAAGAAAAAAAAATGAGAAGAAAAACTTTTGGTTTTTGGCCAGCGGAAATGTTTAATTAACTTGTTTTTGTTTCGTCTGACATTTTTAGGGCAGAGAAAAAAAAAATTCATATGCGTAACGTGGCCAGCAATTAAAAATGGCAAAAGAAAATTGAAAGTGTTTCTCTCGAGTCCTTGTCTCATCTCCCTTTTGGTTAATTGGTGTTGTATGTATGCAAAACTTGTCTAGTATATATTATAGTACTTTTATCAGATTGAGTAAATTGCATTAACAATAGATTGAAGTAAATGTTTCTAAAGTTTTCTAGTACTTAGCAAAAGGAGGAAAACTTTTACTACAAATTAACCGCATTTCGAATGCAACAACCGAAAGTATCCTTTATATCCTTTACACACTTTGAAAACACACATTTATACATACATATGTATCTGGTTACATTTATTGAATTGTTTCATGTGTGTTTGTTAACTATTTGTATTTGCCTCTGTTTGAGTTTTTGGCAATTTGCACTTTTGTTTAGTTTTACATTTTGTGTGCTCAAACATGTCGCTCAAACATTTTTGCCAACAAACTTTTTCAATTAGACATACCAAGACGAAGACCAAAACCAAGAACAAGTCGAAGATGTAGATAAAGAATACTAAGAAATAAAAAAAAAAAAAACTAAAAATACACAAAAGGGTTGGTTTCATTTTCATTTTGAAAATTGTTCATCTTCTAATCAATTTAAAACTCAATTCACTTCAAGCGTAAAGATAAGACAGACATTCGGTTGGCTAACTTAAAGCATTAAACAAATTAATTAGCATTCATTGTCCGCTCAATTGAGCTTGTAAATATTTAATTAATCGACGATTTGTGCAAGGTTTTCCAACAGAAGAAGTCTAATGAACGCAGGCAATCAATAAATCCTTTTTGATGGATAGCATGGATTTTAAGAAAGGAAGTCTCCTTAGAGAAATTCTTAAGTTACAAGAAAATTTAATAAAAATTTAAGATTTTCAACATTAAAGTAAATTTTAACTGAAATAATAACAATATTTTATGTGGATTTGAATTAAATTAGAAAACTGATTCATCTATAATATATAAAATATTTATAACAGATCGAAGAAAACTATTTTCGAAATTATAGTATATACATGTGTATAATATAGCCTTCATTCAATTATTTTTATTTGATCACATTTCTTTAATAAAATTTTGATTTAATTTTCATGTATGAGATAGAAAAAGTAAATTTAAGTTGAAAACAATTAGAACTATGAGAAAAGCATTACCTAGCTTCTGCTGGTCCTGGTTCTGGTTCTGGTTGGTGGTCCTGATTCTGGTCAGCTTGTGTGCTTATCAAAGTTCACAGAAAGAGACCCCTAAGGGACTCATACACACACCCACACACACACACACACACACCCACCCACACACACACACACCCACACACATGGAACAAGTTTTAATTTGCTGGCACTCTCATTTGTGAAAACAAAGTCACTATGGGCACTCCACAACAAAAGATGCCAATTTAATCTAGTCCCTGTTGGCCACATGGGACACTTACCACTGGCCAGAACAGCAGCAGCAGCAGCAGCAGACTGTGCCACAGGAAATGACTTCAGTGCCACTGGCTCTTTACGTGTATGTAGTTTGTGTCTGTGTGTGTATGTGTAAGATGTTGGCACCAGCAGGTAACTTCCGGCATAGTCAAATTGAAAATGGCATACCACAACAGCAGCAGCAGCAGCACTTGGGGCAGACAGCTGTGTTCCACTTTTCTGTGGCTAAAAGTGTAAAGTTGTCTGGACTCGTAAAGTGTGACAAATTAAATTAATGATAAAAGTATACCGCCCTAAGGTAGAATTCTTCCTAATTGTTTAATACCCTCTCAATGGTTTTTCTTTTGATTAAAATAAAAGAAAAAAAAGAATTTGACCCACTCAGAAATTCTTTTTGTTTGCCACGTGAGTTCTTGAACTGCGACCAAACACTTGACTTATGACATTAAAACGCAGACACAAATCTTTATGATCTGTCTGCGTGTTTGGTGCCAGGACTGCCACAACTGGCTAAGTAAGAAAAACTACAGTTTCCACTTAAGGCAAAGGAAAGTCAAGTGAAGCAGCCACATGCCACATACGCACGGCTAACACATGCGAACAGAAGGCACTTCGCCTTGCTGCAAATGGCAACTACGAGTGGACAGTGACAAAAAAAAAAAAGAAAAAGCAAAGAAAAAACCAAAATGGATCTGGGACAGACAAAAGCTGCTCTACACTGTAACAAATATAAATAATTTTAATTAATAGAAAGAACAGAAAACGAGTTTCTTAAGTTTATAAATTATTTGGAATAATGACAAGCAAACAATTTACCAGCAGCACCTTTATAAATTTGATTGATTTAATATATGATAATTTTTCTCAGTGCATTTGGTTTTTTTTTTCCCCTCCCTCTCTGACCCTCTCTCGCTCTCTCTCTGTTTAAGCAGCCAAGAAGTCAGACTGACGCATTGTTGTGGCCATAACTCAGCGAGTGCTGAAAAGCCCTGCCAGGAGAAAAACCTGTGCAGTGAGCTGAAAATCTTAAAGATAAATAATAAAAAAAAAAAAAAAAGAATGAATAGAGAGAAAGAGAAGAGAAAAATCATTCAATTTGAAGATGGAAAAAGGGGCAAGCCTGAACTTTGACCCCAAAAACGGGTAAACCGCAAAAAGCAAAAGCAGAAACAGTAACAGAACGAAGAAGACGATTATTATGATGCTTCTGCCCTGACCGTTGTCCAGTCCAGCGAAGCGCAACTGATGAAGCCCACTTAGACGACAACAACGACAATGACCACGACGAGGTGTCCCTGGTCCCTGGACAGCGGTCAGAAAATGCTTTGGCAACATTTGCCGTTGACAGAGAGCAAGGCAAAGAAAAAGACGAAGATGATGATGATGAAGAAGTTATAATGTACAAAAAAAAGAAAAAAAAGAATTCACCAACTGGTATGTGTGTGTGTGTGTATGCTTGTGTGAATGTTGTGCTACTTGGGGTCGTCTGGACAAACATAACCGTCGACCGGACATGACCAAATGAAAATGTGTAAAGCTGCCCCGGAGCGGAGCGTCGCGTCGCCAACGTCGCCAGTACAATTATTACTTGAACTTTTCATTTTGGCTTTTCTTTTTTTTTTTTTTTTGCTTTGTCTGGAGGTGCACCAGGATATTCCAGGATGTTCCGTTTCGGCCACTGAGTTTGTAATTTCACATCCTGCGTCTCATTTTTCATATTTTTTGAGCGTGTTTGAGTGCCATTTGGCAAACGGCAACTGCGACTATCCAACAAGGTAAACAGACAATTTCTCAAGCGACTAATACTCTGAGTTATTGTTGAACTTGTACGAAAGGAAGAGTTGCAGAAAGTTAAATATATTACTTATATTTCTACATAAAAGCATGTTAAGTACTCCATTTGGGCATTTTGAAAAAAGAGGTTGGGGAAATGTGTATCAACATATACACAGAATAGTTTAAAAGTAGTTGGAGGCTTTCCTAGAAGAACTACGACTATAACAAATTTTGTTGGTTGCAGAGCTTTAAAATCTGATAGATAAAATTTTGAGATCGGAGTTAAAAACAATTTCAGGGATATTTTATTCATTTATATATAAAATAAAAATTAACACACAATTATTTTTATATTTACTCACTATATTTCTTTATATCTTATCTAAAAGTGTTTTTTTTTAGTTTCTTACTACGACCATGGTACTCTATAAATTAATTTATTAGTTACGGTCACTATTTAGATATATTGTATCGTGTCTTAAAACTCTCTTTGAATTAATCATTTCTTAAATAATAACAACATTTCCTTTTAGTACATTTCCTCTTCAAGTATAATGAACAATCTTTTCAATTTTAACGATTTCTCTTTTTAAGCATTTTGAACATTCTTTTTCGGAGCAACTTTTCCATCTGTTCTTCAGTTAAAAATATAGTTTAAATATATTTTTTTATTCTTACCATATAACCCAAAAAAATGTAAAAATTATCACCACATTTTCCAAAATTTCTCCACAAAATACGCGGAAAAACAAGTATTTCAACCAAATGCTTCTAATTTTCTCTAAAATTTAACTGAGTTTGGGCCTTTTCATTAAATAAATATGACTCTTATTCTGATTTTGTCTTTGGGGTCAGATATTGTGATCTATCTTTAGTATTATTACTTTTTAATTAATTAGCTTAAGCGCTTCCGTTTATATATTTTTAAGTTTTTATTTAAGTAACTATTATGCTTATTAATATTGTATATTATAAGGAGAAATTGAGATTTGCTGGATCATGAGCTAATTAGTTGTGTATATATATATAACAAAGATTCTTCAATTGAGTTATGTTTTTTTATTCCGTTTGAAGACATATTTCGTATATAATAAGAACGATTTAAATATTTTAAATCTCTGATTGCGGAATCAACTCATTTTGTTTGGTAAACATAAAGCTGTTAAAAGTTTTCAAAGTTCAATAGAATTCAAAGTCAAGTACAATGTCAAATGGTTGACCTTTTACAAGCGAAAGCACACTATTATTGCAACGGGGCCATCTGTTGTGACCTGTTGAAAAATTTCCAAGTAATTTTTTTATTTTCGTATTTTCAAACTACCACAGAAACGTTGAAAAATGCAACTAAAAACAAAAAGCGCAGCCAAACAAAATTATACACAAAAAAACAAAACGCCTACAAAATAGGCAAAAAAAAAAAAGAAAACAAATAATAAGTAGGGTGGTGGATATATAAAACAGAAGGTTGAAGAAATCAACAGACTGAAAGAAAACAAAAAAAATAGAAAAAGAAAAAGGAAAAAAACAACAATAAGAAAACAAAAAACGCGGCCGGCAAAAGGAATTGGCAGAGATGAAAATAAGGAGCAAGATAAAATCGCCTAGTAGGAATATAGAATGAAATATGTAAGCCACGAAGGTCATATTAAATTGCTATAAAATTTTATCGATTTTATCTGCAACAAAAGAAGTAAGAAAATCGCTGCGCACAAGCAAGAAAATCAACCAAGTCCTAACGAGGACACTGACACCACACAAATACAACAATAACAACATAAAGAAAAAAAAAACATGAACAAAGCGAAGGAGACAAGTGTAGAAATGGGGGAAAATAAAAGAGAAGGAAAGCAAGAAAAAAATATATAGGGACAGGATTAAAAAAATCCATAAAGAGGCGGCCTGGGAGGCTGGAAAAGTTTTTGCTGCCTCTGTTACTTTGTCATTTTTATAATTTTCCACGTTTTCCCTTCATTTTCATTTTTTTTCATTTGGTTTTTGTGTGTGTGTGCTGGGTTTGCCTTTGTTGCAATGGCTAATTAGAAAAGTTTGCCCCTACCCCTATGTACCAGATGCTGAACGCTCATAGGTGCGCGCACCCTTCACATTGCCATCGTCCTCGTTGTCGTCGTTGCCTTTGCCGTCGTCAAGAACGCCATTTTTTAGCGCACGTGGCCAGAAGGTGGAGTGCGCAGCAAAAGCGTTAACCAGAGAGCCAACAACTAACGTAATGTCACACCTACCTACCGGTGGGGCCGTTAGAAGAGACGCCACCATTGGTTGGCATAAATCACGCACCTACCGAAACGCTGAGAGTAGAGAACACATACATACACCTTCCATTCCATCCAATCGCTGGTTTAGTTTGTGAGGCGCGCACCTGACACAGCTGCTCTCAGCCGAAGCTCTCTGAAGCTGCTCTGCTTTTTGCTGCAAGCACTAAGGTGGAGCCACTTGGTACCATGGATCTCATTTGTATTTACCTAAGACATGGAAGAAAGAAAAAAATAATAAAAAAAAAAGAAAAATGGGAATGGAAAGAAAGAAACGTGGAACGTACATAGGTATACATATGTATGTGGAGAATGTACATATAAGAACTAACGAGCGAAACGAAAGCTTTGCTCGAAAAAGTCGAGACGACGATGAGAGTTCCTCACACACACACACACACACACATACACACACACAGAGACACACTGATACATACAGGCACATTAAGGTGTATACGAACAGGCAACGACGAGACATTGACGCGCATACGATGGATATTTCGCCTTTGCCGGTGACGTTGATGAAATCCCCAAGTCCGAATCAGCAGGGAGAGCAACTGCGCAAAAACAACACACACACACATAAAGGAAGGAGGTGGACACCAAAAATGTCCAACTGTCATAAGGTTTTCTAATCATTCTTATTTGTAAAAAAAAAAAATATACAAAACTGAAATTCATTTTATGACTGCTATAAATCATTTTTGGCTCACAAAAGTAAAAGCTTTCACAGCTTTTTTGCCGACGGTAAACGAAAAGAAGAAAATATAAGGACTTGACGCACCTAAACCCGCCCCTTTCCTTCCTAGTCGATCTCTCAGTCCTGTTGCCTTGCTTCCTTTCTTCCTTTCATCTTCTGCTACGTGAGCAAGTGAAAGAAGGTGCTTTGCTTTGGTTGGCTGCCAACAATTTCTCTGCACACCTTACAAAACCATAGGTAGGACGTGCGAGTGAGTGAGCCAGCAAGCAACAACCTGTGTGTGAAGCTATCTATGTGTCTGTGTCAGTGTGTGTGTGTGCGGTGAGAGCAAAACCGAATGCCAACGAAAAACGCACGACGAATGAACGGTGGAGGAGACTCAAGACCAACGGGTGCAAAATAAATACAAAACAACTGCTACTTGTGGTTAGGCAGCAGTAGGTACCGCTAGGGGAGTGCATACATACATATATATATATATATATATATATATATATACTGATACATATATACAGAAGTCTACATATATAGATAAAGCTTTTCTAGAGACGGAAACCAAGACTGACTGATTTGAAGCCGAGTTTCAGGAGGAGCATGGCAATATACTGGCTATACCTTTAGACGACAGGTACCTTCCAGTGCAAATGAAAGTAAGTAAGAGAGAGAGAGAGAGAGAGAAAGCGAGACAGATATAAAGAGAGTGTGGCACCTACAAGAGCTTCTTGCTCTCTACAATACTTCTAACGACATTGGACGAAGACGAAGACCCCAACACCTAAAACAGGTATACACTCACACAGATGGCTAAGACAAAGTATATATGTACATTCTCTGCTTATATTTTGTTTGGGGTGGGGGGTTGTTGGTTACTGGTGGGGGTGGGTGGCGCAGGTAGATTGGTGGATGCGTAAGGTATATTATATACACAGACACGTGGAATACATTGATGGAGGTGTGGGGGGCCAGCACATGCGCATATTAGACAACAGAGAGTGAGAGTTGATTAACAGAAAGAGCTAACATTTGGCAATCAGTTAACATCAGCCCCCCCAACTGTTAATCAACATTAGGGGAAATTGTAATGTTAATTCTAAGAAACTGTTGGCTTATATATTTTTTGTCCCCTCCGTCTGGCCATATGTCTAAAGAAGTATTCATAAATAATGTTAATTTATTTAGAAAATGCAGCTGCCGTCTATACAAAGAGCAGTCTAGAGCCAACAGCCTGATGACAGTCCGACCAAGATGTAGTCATATAAAATACGAGGAGACTAACATGTATTTAAGTGTTGGCCATATAAGATATATATATATATATATATATACATATATGTATACATTGTCTGTATATGCGAGACATTGACCTATAAAATGAATTAACATAATTGTTGATTCTTGCGTTTTATTGTTGAGTGCGTTTTGTGTGTTCGTTTCTACTACTTCGACTGGGCGCCAGCATCGATTTTGGTGGTCAAAAGCAAAAGTGAAAAGCCATGACAAAGCAGCCAAAGAAATTAAAAATTTTTCGCTTAACTTGCTTAAAAATGAAAGCAAAAAAAAAAAGAACAAAAGTAAAGTCTGATCAAATTTTTATTAACTTTGCATAAAGGTTTCTGAACTTTAAAAGCAATTCATGTTGAAGAGTTATTTAATTACCAAAGATGTAAGTTTATCGTGAATAAAGTATTTATTTACTAGATCTGATTTTATATAAATTAACAAGATAATGAAAAAGTTGATTAAATCCTTCTCTAATATAACAAAAGATTGTCCTGATCACTGTCCAAAGCCTTAAACAAATATTCAAAAAAGTGCTTAAAACCTTTAAAAGTAATTGAATGAAATTTATATATTTTATAATTGAATATATATGTATATTTACACATATTACATATGTATATTAAAAGTATATTTATAGCAAATAATTTAAATATATTTATGTATTTACTTTCGATTTCATTTCCATAAAACTAATATATTCTTAGTTCAGAATTATAATTACAATAATAATTTCTTGACCAAAAAAAGGAAATATTGCTTACTAATTGGTAATTAGAAATCCTTTTTATATCTTTTGTCCTTAGATTTGATCAATATCAAATTGATAGGACAACCAAATAATAATTTATGTTTAATTAAAGTGTTTTTTTTTATATTCTTATTTTTTGTTAACTGTAGATTCTTTGCCATTGGCTTTGGGTCTAATTGAATTTTAATTATCGTTGATTTTACTTTTCGACCTTTGGTCCTAGAATACAAACGAAACAAACAAAAAGCCGGGAACAACAACAACAATATTCAATTAACAGCTGAAGGGGAAACAAAAAGTTGCGCATACGCCACGTTGTTACACTAAAACCAACAAATTTGCATTGCCAATGGGTGAAAATTTTTAGCTCGTCCTGGCGCCAAAGTTTTCGTTCACTTTTTCACTTGCTTCACAAACTGGCCAAGTGGCAGAGAGCAACAGGAAGTGGAATCCTTGTTTCCTACAAATAACCGGCATCAACTTTAATCACCTGCTTAATTAAATCAGTTTCAGTTTCGCGCCAGTCGCCATGGCTTGGACCTGGACCTGACCCTGACTCTGGCCCATCCTTCTTTGGCTAGAAGCCATTGTTATTATTGTTGTTGTTGTTGCTGCTGCTACTTGCATAAATTATGCTGCATAATCACCTACAAGCGTTACAGTTAAGCTTCTGGCCAGTGTCTTCTTGCCACCTTATTTTTGTTTCTTTTAGTTGTTTTTCATTTTTGTCGTCTTCATGTCTGATAAAGTGCTTAAATCATTTAAGGTTTACTTTCTTTTTTTCCTTGTTTTTGTTCTCTTTTTCTTTTTCTTTATTGTTTTTGTTTTTATTTTTATTCGTCAAAGTTTTAATTTACTTAATGCCAGCGTTAAATTTTACTTCATCTGAAGATTTATACATTTTCTTACAAAATTAATCCGATCGAAATGAAATGTTAATGAAAGATATAAAACTATATTCTTTAGTAAAAACAATAACTTTCTCGGTTATTTTTAATTGTTTATCTTATTTAACTTAACAAAACTCTTTTAAGATAAAGTCATCTCAGATTTTATTAAATATTTTCTGATTTTGGACAAATAAATTACGAGACGAATAAAAAAACAACTAACTTTTCCATTTTTAGATTAATAATATACATATTAATAATTAAAACTGTATATTTAGTTATATTTAATAATCTAAATTTCAATTTTATATTAGTTATGTCAATTTTTATTTTATATTAAATGCAAATTTTTCATTTAACTGTTTGGAATATATATTTCTTTTATTTCTCTATTAAAACTAATGCTTTGTTTTGACCAAAAATGCAAAAAAAAAAACGAAAACAATAACAAAGCAATTAGTACTAACTGAAGGTTAATTGCTAAAGATTGCACCCACCCCCCACTCTATATTTCAATGCCCCTCTCATTTCTGGCTTATGTGTTAATATAATGGAACACAATTTACGTCAACTTAATGTTCATTTTGTTTTGGAGGTTACTTGATTGTGTTTTGTTCATTTGCTGCCCCATTTCGTAGCCTCTCCCCGCAAAATGAGCTGCCTAGGTAAGATTTATGTGAATGGGCTGGAGGTTAATAGGATGGAGGGGTGTTTGCCTTCTCTTGTTACTTCTTTTTCTACATACATATATATAGATGGTCAAGTAAGGGCCTCAAGTGTGCAACGCAATTTAGAGAAAATATCAAATTTCTTCACACACACACACACATACATACATACATATATATAGAAACACTTTCACTCTCACTTTCACTTTGACTTGGACGTAGAAAAGTAAACAGAAGGTTAATGGATTTGACACACGGTTCAGGCATGGCATCTATCGCCTCCTTGTACGGTATTCGCATTCGCATCCGCCTCTTGCTTCATTTCTATGGCACTTGTGCGTGAAATGGATATGCTTTCAGGCTACGCACACACATCATACACACACACACAACACACACATAGGAGTCATACATTGTATGTACTAGTAACTAGCGGTAAAAGAACATTTTCTGGCTACTCTTCAATTTTCACTAGAAATTTTCCTGTTGAGGACTTTAACTTTTAGCTCGGTGTAAAGACATCATCATTCCTTTCCCTTCCTACCCCCATAAACTTTTTCCCTAAAAAAAGAAAAAAAAAACAGAGTCTTGTGTTTATTTAAACTTTCGCTGCACGTTCACCAACAGAAGCTGCAGCTCTCCCCCCCCCCCCCCATATAAAAAACCAAAACAAAAAAAAAGAAAAAGAAAAGTCGTGAAGCAAAAGGAAAACCCGGTTCCAATCAGTCGTCCTCTGCTCTGTGTCTGGGCTGACAATTGGCCATGACGCGACTCTCGCAACCCCGCAGGCAAACGGCAAACGGCAAACGAGACGTGCTCCAACTGCAACTGTTTACAAATTTTTGACGCAGTTTTTGCACCAAAAAAATTGTACAATTTTCCCACCTCTCCCAAAACCCAAACCCAAGTTGCATCTCCATACCCTGGACTGCAATTGCAAATAAATCATGTGTGAAGGTGTCCTTAGCCACCGCAGGCAATCTGCGCCACTGACAGTTTTAATGCCGAATGAAGTCCTGTTTCTCCTTCGAACGATTCTCGCACTTGTGGCATATGTGTGACGTTTCAATATCCTGTTGCGTGATTTTTATTTTTCATATTTTTGTTTTTCTTTCTTTTCTTGTTTTTTTTTTTTTATGTTGATTTTTATTTTGCGTGTGCGTGTGTGGAGGGCGTGCCCTCTTCTGGCTACGTGAAAAGTGGCAAGTCGCAAGTCACAAATCAAAATGTCTGCCATTGTTTGGTTTACTTGTTCCTGTTGTTTTTTTCCTACATTTAGGCCTTTGAGCTGTCTACTTAGGAGTCTGGGCTAGATGGAAGGAGAAGGCATACAGGCCATTTGCCAATAAATCAAAACTTGATTTTTATCCCATTTTTGTGTTAGTTGTTGATTTTGTAATTTATGTCACGGTGTGTTACAGCACAGATAGAGAGAAGTAAAGATATATATGGAGAGAGAGAGAGAGAGAGAGAGAGACAGGGAAAGATGGTAAATATAGACACATATTTATTTGTATATATATATTTCTTGAATTCTAATGTATATTTAAGTATTCGAATTATTATTCTACTTACGTTTCTTTAAGCGACATTTAGTCATAATGTTTCCATAATGGAAAGTTGTTTGGAAGGTAATTTTAAAACTAAATTTCCTTCAATTACATATTTATCTGTTAACATAATATATATTAAATAATATCTATAGTTATTTTTGAAACGCTTACAATTTTTTACTCTTCATTTTATATTTAATTCTCAAAAAAGCAATTATTGACTAAAAGCATATATTTGTTTATACCAACATTTCTTAATACATATTTTACATATATATATATTATATTTTTTCTTATATTTCCCTTACTTATTTGCTCTCTTAACATGGTCCAAAAGAAAATTGTAATATCCATTTACTGCAGACAACAACAAGTTAGTGAAAAAGCTAAAAAAAAAGAATAAAGTTTTTCAATACCATTTTTCATAATTCTGCTTTGCACATTGACACCTAACCAAAAGTCATTCAATAAGGACTCAAAAGACAAGCGTCAAGAAAAAAAATTACTTTGGGCTAAAGAGTAAAATAGAAAAAAATGAGAACAAGAACAAAAATTGTTAAAAGCACTCGAAAAAAAAAGAACAAGAAGCACATTTTGGACATGAACATGGACACTTAACTGACAATGTCTGACCTTTTCAACAACCAAGAACAACGAAAATGGTCGAAAAGTAAAAGCAAATTTAAGCAAGATATAAGAAATAACTAAAATTGATGTATATGTATGTGTGTGTGTGTGTTTATGTGTGTGTACAAAATACAAATGTGCCCAATGGTAGATAGGTTTGGTGGGTGTCAAAAGGAAGAAGGAAGATGGGCAACAGTAACTGTAGGAAGACAGTCTGTGTAAAAGGGGATGATGATGACCAAACCAAAGTGAAATGCTTACGTGATGTTCAAGTTTTTTTTTTATGCCAAGACATGTGAAGGTCGGAGGGAGGGCAAAGGAGAAACACAGACAAGTCAAGTAAAGTCAGCGCATTGTTGCATACGCAAAAGGGAGAGAATCTAAACGAAGACATGGCGCCTTTTGTGTCACAGTCACAAGTTGCCAACAACCGCAATCCGAGTGTCAAACTTTAAACTGTCAAAAGTTGCCCCCCCCCCCCCCCCCCCACTCTCGCCCCTAGTTTCTTTCCTTCCCATAATTCTCTATCTCTTTCTATGCAGTATCCTGTCTGAGCCCATTTACGTGAATTGAACTCAGTTGGCGTCAAGTCAACAGCTGCTACTATTGCCACACGCCGTAGCTCAATATTGATATAACTTTTCAGTCAACTTTCATCTTACCACCCAAAACGATTGACGATTAAAAGCACATTTAAAGCCAAGACAACATATGTATGAACGGAAATGGAAAGAGTTGTAGGGGGAAATGCAGTTGAATGATACTACAAAAGGGAAAAACCGCAAGCTGCAACAGCCAATACACAGTTGCCCCATTTGGAGGCCTACCTATGTATGTTCATGTGTATGTGTATGTGTATGTATGTTTGTATGCAGTTCGGGTCACAAATTGCCTACCCCCAAAATGTCCAAATGACAAGCAAACAACAGATGCCCCTGCAAGTATGCTACAATAAACTGCAGCCTGTGTATACAGTGAACACTAAGCGAATGAACCGCATATGCGTACTTTTCGTTGCTGTCTCTATTCTGATAAAAAGAAGTTAAATTTGTGTAATGGAAAAGATTATTAAATTACAATTAGTCCTTAGGAAATTTTTACTTTTAGCCATACTTTACTGTAAGAGTGTGTTGTAGACACTCTGTGTGTGTGTGTGTGTGTGTGTGTTAGTGTCTCTGTGTGTGTACAACGGTTGTTGCGTGTTTACGCAACGTAACCAAAGTCAAAACCTCGATTAGGATTCAATCTGCTGCGGGCCACTCGCAACGTTGTTTGTCCTTGTTGCTGCTCTTGTTGTTCTTCTTCTTATTGTTGTTGTTGTTGTTATTGCTTGCCCCGCAGGTCAGAAGCAAAGTCAAACCGATTAAAACGCACACGCACACACACACAGACACACACAGAGTAATTCTATGGATGCCAGCTTAATTGTCCTGACCCGCTGAAAGTGCTTTTGTGTCCATATAGGTATTCTTCAAGGGGCAATTAACTGCTAAGCTTCCGATGCAAAACAAAAACACCAACAACAAAAAACAAAAAAAAGCAAAGAAAAAACCAACCAAAAAATAAAAAAAAATACCGTTGCCAATGGGGGAAACAAAAAAATAGTTCCCTCAGAGTGCGTGCGTGTGTACATATGGTTACATGTATGTATGTGTGTGTGTGTGTGTGTGTCCCGCTGCTTGCATAGATTAGATTTTTAGTCGTAACCCCTGCCCCATGACCGCGACACCATTGGATGGGCAGAAATATTTGCACTGACGGCAGGCAGCAGCTGCCACACCAAAAAGGGACCACAGCCAGTGGCCATAAAACAGCCATTAACGCCAGGAGTCGAAACTGGTTTTTACGCTTCCCTTTTTTTTTCCTTTATTATTTTCGTTTTTCTAAAAACAATTTTTAAAGTGCTTAAATTCTAAAGACAATTTTTTATTCGGTTGGTGCCTCAAATGTAATTAGACAAGGTGCAAGAAATAAAATAAATGCGAAATCAAAAAGAGGATTTTACACTTTGGTTGCAAATTTAAACTTGAAGGATATTTATCCTGAAAGGAAAATTAATATTTAGATTTATTTATACTGATAAGAAACACTTTGTATACTGAAAAACAATAAAATTAACTTTAACTATTTAGAAAAGAGTTTTATAAAATGTTTAATAAAATTAGTTGAACTATTTCAAAGTTTCCTTTTTTCTCGAATTGTATAATAAAGAAAGATCGTTATACGTGAAACACTTTTTATTTTATATTTCAAATTCAATTTTAATAATTTCTGCTATACATAAATACATATAAAATACAAACCGATTATCTTTTATTGTTTCAATATGTATTGCAACCATTCAAAACTAATAACAAACAATATTTTCTTACAAAAACTTGAGAAAATATATGAATATATAATGTTCCATCCGATTAAGAATCTCTATACCCTTTTTAGTTTTAAATCTTTTTGAATGCCTCTGATCAAAAGTAATAATATAAAATTGGAAAATATATAAAAAGGAAAAAAGATAAAACAGAAAACCCAAACAAATAAATTGAAAACCCAAAAGCAGGAGCGGTTGAATGATCACTTTGACAAAAAAATATATTTAATAAAAAATGAGAATATAGAAAACATTTAATTAAATACAAAAACTAGCTCTTAAAATTTTAAATTAATAATAAATTAATATTAAATAATGAAGCTATATTTATGATATTAACTTGCGCTCAAGCAGCAAAGTATTTTAACACTATAACAGAAAATTTTTATGTAAGAACCGAAATAAAAAATTTTAAATATTATAATATTATGACGCATTCGTTTTGGAATATTTTCCATCTCAGTTTGTTTTTAAGTAATAATACCATTTAACAAATTTTCTTATCCCATTTCTATCTATCGTCAAGTGGGTGTGACTAAACATTAGCTGAGTAGAAAGCGAACACGAAACCAATTTAAACAGTTGAAAAACAAACATTGGAAAAATGTAGAAATAAGAAGTAGAAAAAAGGTAGAAAATACTTAAAGAGACGACCAAGGCAAAGACAGGAGCCACACCCATCTGCTTGAGCCTGTCGGTGGAAATTGCGGCAAATTAATTTCTCGAGTGTCTTTTCCAGCAGCCCGCGGACATGGCCAAGTCCTTGAGACTCATGGCAAACCTTCACAGCACTGCAACTTACATATATCCGATGAAGGTGAAACGCAAGTTCTTAAATCCTGACAGCCACATTGTAGTCAGATAGATGCTGATTATGCTCGAGTGTTCATATTACCACTCCAATTGGAGCAAACAAACCATTTGTTTGCCGAAATCTGCAGAATTCTCAATCTCAATCTCTCAATCTGCTGCTCCTGCATATTGTTGTTTAAATAAAAATTTAAAGCAAATTGCTGTGCGGAAGTAAATCGTTTGTGGTGAATAAAAAATGTAAGCCAACAGCATATCAAATTACGCAAGCCCAGACCCAGACCCAGTCCCGCACACGCACCCACATCTACATAGAGATTCACATCCAGGCGGGGCACATCGAGATGACAAAGTGGCGCGTGTGGTGCAGGGGGACGGTGGAGTTGGTGGAGTGTAACAAGGTGTAGCATAAGCAGCGGCAAAGTAAGTCAGCTTGTTGATAAGTGTCTGCCTTTTGGTGGGGGGATGGGGAGGGGGTGGCATTGAGAATGGATGGAGGCTTCTTACGATGCGGTTGACAGTTGACAGTCTGCGTTTTGCCCGTTTTGATGCGATGCTGAAAAATTGTTACTAATTTTTCTACTAGATTCATCTTAGGCTATATCGCATTTCACAGCGACTTAAGTGAAAATGGTTGGCATTTTAATTTTATTAGATCTCAAAGAAGAAAGAAATTGTTGAAATCTATGCAAATAATTGAATAGACAGAATATGAAATGGAATAAATGTACCTTAAGGCAATTAATAATAAAAAAAAAGATTTTATTTTAAATTGAAAAGATTAACTAGAGAAAGACTTAGTTAGATATCCATTTGTATTTAATCTTTGCAGTTTTAAGTCTTCGATTTCTTAATTTTTCTTTTAGTGTTTTAGTTTTTTTTTATCTTTATTTTTTAACTATTTGATTTCTCATTTTAAATTGATAAAAAGAAGTGAGAAACCTAAAAATTTTTAACAATTGCATAGAACATTATAATAAACGCATCCAATTTATTTATTAGATAACTTTTGACTCGTATCAACTTGAATAAAAAAGAATATTCATGTTATTATTAACCTTTTTTTAGAAACCTTTTGAAATAAGGTGAAAGTTAATGCTCTTTTTACCATAATCCAACCGGGAGCAGCAAATGTTCATTGTCTTCTAGTAAAATCGCCCAACCATATTTCCCAATGCAATTTAGGGAGCCGCAGAAAAATGTTGCCCAACCACAAAGTATATATACATATATGTATAGGTATATATACATATATTCACACATATACATACAAATATGTGTATATTCTGCACAATGTATTCTTACACACGGACAGACAGAGAACAACAAAAACAAGAGATGAACGACTTGAGGGATTTTGCAGAAATGACATTTGGCTCCGCATGTGACAAGGCAACAGCAGCCGTTGGCATTGAAAAAAGCAATTTAAGTCAAGTACAGAAGGACACGCAACATACACCCACACACACACACACACTCACGCACAGGACATGCAATCAGGCAAAAGGCACACACGTATGCCAATTGTGCTCCTCATTCCCATATATCTTCATTTTGTATATAAATTTTGATAAATTACCTCTATTACCTTTGCCTGCGTGGAGCACATCATTCGAATAGGTGAAATCAAGACAAAATGCCTGTCAGCAATCAATCTTAACTGCAAATTGCAATTGCAAAAAGAAAATAAATCGAAATAGAATTTCAACAAATTATTGTTAACTTGGCAAAGGGTTTCTATCGTATGATATGAAATGACTAACAAAAGGCAGTAAATGAAATGATAACAACTCTAATTAAATCCAATTAATATATATTAATAATTTAATAATTGGCTATTAACTAAATAACATATTGTGTCTCATTGACAAGCATAATTATTTAGTTAATGATAACATATAATTATATCTATAAACATTTTTATTATTTTAACACCCTAACATATAGAGCAAACGAATTTTTAAGTTTGTCAGAATAACTTATTTATTTTGCTCTTAAAAAAAAAATAAAAGAAAAACGATATCGGATTCCAAATTGCAGTTTTATAGTTCTTGTTCTTATAATTGATCAGTTTTATAGTTTATTTTAAGTAATTAATTTAAATAAACTAGCAAACAGTTTGCTATTTATAAGGGTATATTACTTGTCAGAGTTACTATATCATTAGACTTATGTAAAAACAAAAAACAAATAATAAGTATTATCAAAATGAATCTCTAATATAATTACCAGTTAGTTGTCTATATAAATGCATTCAATTTGCGGTTAATTAATTATTAATATTATTAATTATTAATATGTTGGTCATATTTATTCTTGTGCTCACATTGCAAAGTTGTTTGTCCAGCAACACCTACGATTTTGTTATGGAGGATGAGGAGGTATTCCGATCTTGCGAGAACCCAAAACCTTGGGAACTTGGTCTTAACGGCTTATTTGATGTAAGTGAATTGTCAACTACAATGACCGAAGATGGCATTTTAATAGATGGAAATATGACATTAGCTTGGGAAATCGATATTACAGATCGTGTTGAGGTAATCTATAAAATGGTTTCATTTTTATATTAAATTGTAATAACTGTTATATAATTATTTCAGGTTTCTATTGAGGTATTTCATTTTGATCGAGGTTCATGGACACCCACTGTATTCAGCCTAAAATCAAAGGATTTTTGTAAATATATGTATAATAAGAATCAATATTGGTATGAATTTTATACAAAACATATTTTAAATGCCGAGGATGTGAAAAATAATTGTCTAAATGTTCCAGGCGTAAGTTGAAATCAGAAAAGTTAAATATATGATCTATCTAATTAGTTTCCCCCCCTAGACTAAAATGTATTTGGAAACATATATTCTTCATATGAAATACAGTATTAATGGCCAAATAAAGAACGGCCGTTATAAGATTGAATTAAGGATAATGGCTTTTGACGAGGCCAATGTAATGCGACCAAATAGCATTTGTCTGGAAATACGCGGTGATTTTAATAAAATATAAATAAAATATATCAAACATATTAAGCAAATACTACAAATTATTGGAATATTTTATTAAAAGTTCACAATTTATTTATTGAACTCGATTTCCCTGTCGGTAAGTTGGCCTAATGAACATTTGATTTAATTCATTTATCCAACATGTCATAGCTAAACAAAACGAAAGAAATTTGTTAAACAAAAAACTAATGAAACGATTAAAAAATTAAAATAGTTACTAACCCATTTTAATGCCGCTTATAACCGGACATGCTCCATGCATAGTATTTTCATCAAAATCATATGTTTCCCCATCGAGATTGTAAAAAAGCAGAACTTTGCCCTTTTCAGCTGGAACTTTTAAATTTACGAGGGGAAATACAGTAGCTCCACCATGGGGTACATCATTAAGCTGCAAATGAATGATATTCCAATTAATATCTCTGAATAGGAATATTGATAATTTGTTTTCAACTCACATAAAATATTGCTGTGGCAATGCGATCACCATCTTTTGCTGTAAACCAAGTTGAAACATTAAAATAATCATGATGTGGGGAATAATGTCCGCCAAATCCGTATTTAAGCACTTGCAAATCATCCTCCTCAGTCACTTTAAAACCAGTTAATTGATACATGCGTTTCATTATACGATCAATAAGATTGGTAATTTCAATTGGGGGAGGAATATCAGGATCTGATATCATAGCACCATCGGCAGTACGATATTTCTCAGTATTATTCAATTCAGGACTATAGATTAATGCCCTTTCAAGTAAAGGTGTGCTATATTCAATTAACTGATTTATTTCATCATCGGACAGAATATTGTGATATAACACAATGTAAGGATTAAGTGATAATTCTTCCATACGGAATGGCGCCAATTTTAGAAAAGGTGTTGTTGTAGTATTATATCGACATTGAAGTCTGGAAGGTTTTGGTTTGTAAGAAGAGCGACAGAGCTCAGTATATTCCTCTGGTAGTAGATCGAGTATATATTCATTATCGGGCAGTTTATTTTCGATATTGTTTAAATGTGCCAATTGTAGTTTATAAACTTCATTCTCATCATTATTTAATACAAGTTGAGCTTGCTTCATATCACCTAATGGTAGACCTTTCAATAATGATATAATAATTAATTGTTAATAATAAATTACCCATTTGCAAATAACACCGTGCCATTAATAGAACAATATCATTAGGTTTCAAATTTAATACATTGTCGATCCATGTGTCATCGGAACTCATCAATTTATGGGTAACAATTAGCCATTCAATGGCTCTTTCATAGGATTCTATGCGATAATGATGCATTGCCATGTCATAACAATCTAATGCTGTTAAACTCGCACTAAAAGATAATACAAATTGATATTTATCATTCCAAATGATATTATAAACTTACTTGTATTGTATCCCATCGATAAGGCCATTGGCCATATCCTTAGGTTGTCCTTCATATGTATCTTCAACGCGATAAATTGCTTCTGTTGCCTCCTTAACAACTTTGGGTAGTGGTAATTCAACTAGTTTCTTTTTCAAAAAATCAATTTGGTCTACAATTAAAATAAAAATGATTATTACTGAATAATATAGAAAATTCGAACTGTTAAATTAACCTTGACCAACTTGATTTGTCATCAATTTCTTTAGAAGTTCCCAATCTGAATACATGTGGCGTATTAAGGGAAAACTATTTAAAGGATTCGCAAGATACTCCTCCTCTCTCCCCTTTGCTTCTCTTAGTGGTTGTTTTAACTCATCGTATATCCTTTTTGGTTAAAATCTATTAATTATTTATATTAATTAAAGTTACTGTAACATACCTTTGCAGCAAATCAATGTTCTTCTGTAATTTATCTGCATACTGAACAAGATTTTGTATAAGTTCCTTATCGGTTTTCATTAGCTCTACTTTGTGACTTGGCACACTAAGATAGTCCATAAGCGGAATATCCTGATTTTGACATAGAGTTATATTAATAATCAGTAGAAATATAAAAATCACACCGAGTTGCAACATTTTGGTAGGAAAAGTAACTTGAAACTGATGCAAATTCGTTGAAATGATGCAATTTTCTAAGCCAATCAAAGTGTGAAGCATAAAAATAAAATTGATAAAACAATAATTGAAAATAAAGCATGACTAATGCAAAATTCTGAAAACTTTTCCAAATATATTTTTACTAAAACTTGTTGTAATTTATTTTACAGAACTGAACTTATACATTTAAATTTTAATTAAACATCAATTTGAATGCATTACTAATCTTCTTGATTGTAAAAAAAGTTTAAAATAACTGCAAAGAGAGAAATAATAGTATAAAAAAACAAATTTGTTAACCAGAAAGATATGGAAAACTCACCTAGTCCACTGCCTACAACATTTGGGCAGATTATATGCTCAAAGTCTCCCTCATGAAAACTAATCAAAGCATCTCCTTTACGAGGATAAACGGTCATTTCTTGATTGGGTGTGGTTATGGCTCCACCGTACAGGACATCATTTAGCTAAAAGAAAAAATAAAATATAAGACAACAGTAAAGAAAAAAACAAATATATAATTATAACTTACAAATATAATCACTGTTGCCTCAATATCATTCAAATCCAGATTGGCAAACTATAATTATATAGGTCAAAAAGAGACTTAAGAAACACAAATAAATCAACCATATACAAACCTTTGGAGATTTCTTAAACAAGTGAAATATTTTGAGAGCATTACGCAATTCCCTGTATTCCATAACATGTAAATTTTCCATATCTATATATAAGCCTGTCATATCCTTGATGCGTTCCTTAATCCGTGTCGTCACACTACTAGAACTATCGCTAATGGAGCAGCCGTTAATGCCCTCACTTAAGTTAAATTTATCACTATCGGGACAGTTTTTGAAAGCATTTTTTATATGCAAAATCTCTTTTTTATATATGATATTGTGAAAAACCACTGAATATGGTTCATAAAGAACTTCCTCCAGCTTGAAGGGTGCCAATTCCAGAAATGGAGATGCCATTGTATTATATTCACAACTCAATTCACTATTAGTTGAATACTTTCCTTGGCATTGGTTTTGAATTCGGCTAATCTTAGTTTTGGGTAATGGCAGGGGGTAAACTGGATCGGTAAATATTAGAAAATCCAAATCTCTCTGTTGCTGGAGTAAATCGATGTTGTGTGGTTCCAGTTCAATAGCCGCATTCAAAGCCTTCAAAGCTTCGTGTCGCCAATCTGCAAGAGTTTTCTTTAGAAATTATATATAATAAAATTATTAATGAATACCAACTTATATTTTTAAAAACTTTTGATAGCATTTCATAAATCTTCCATTGGGGAACACCCAGAATACTATATAGATGGCTATATTGTGATACATTATAGTTATTCGATGCCACCAATAACCATTTGGCCGCTTCAAAGTATTTATGTTGCCTATACAATTCCATTCCCATTTGATAGCAGTCCAAAGGTGAAAGATACAAGTCACTAGTTAAAATAAATAATAATAATATTAGCAGAATTTTTTAACAAATATAGTTATATTATACCTGTTTAACTCATTCTGGTTAACTAAAAAACTTGGTTCATATCGATAGAATTCTGTTATGGTCTGTAAATTATCCACTGCATCCTTAAACATAAAATTGTCAGATGCCTTCAAGAGAAGACTTTCTATGTTCTTAATATAAACGGATCCCACTTCTTTTTTCATATATATTTGCCAGTTGATCCAATCTTGATGCATATGACGCATCAGTCGAAAGGCATTTATTGGATTCGATAGAAACAACTCGGCATCCTCTTGGGCTTCCGTCATGGATTCTTTGTAGTCATCTAAGGCTCTATACAGGAGTAAAATAATCATCTAAATTAAGATTTTATGTTATTTATAAAGACAAACGAACTCACTTATCAATTATGTTGATCTTCTCTTCAAGCTCTTTGGCATAATTACGAAAATTTTGCAATAGTTTATTTTCCAAGCTAATCAAATCCTTCATTTGCAACAAACTGGTGGCATCAATGGAGGTGACAACCAGCACCAGCAAATAAAATGGAGCAAACATGACGTAGACGGTTTAGAGCAAGTGGAAAAATAACTACATCTGTTTAGAAGCTTAAAATTTTTCATTTTAACCATAACGAATGTCATTTATCGGGAAAGAGTGCGGAGAATGCTTCGAGTGATATATTATACTCTCATTTGGAAATTGTCTACTCAAAGAAAAAGCAAAATTTTAGTTAATATAAAATAATATGAAATAAAACAGAAACGGATTTAAGAAGTTAAAATTAATTTATATTGGCTTATATTAAATATATGAATACAGGTAAGCTGTATTTTAGATTAGATGGATTCTAAGTAAATTGCGTCTCACCAGAAATATAAAAAAGAAAAGTGATATTTATATATAAGAGATAATATTTATAAGAACAGTATTTGTTTAAGCTGTATGATGGATTTCTTTCAAAAGATTAAGTCCACTCCAACGATCTTAGTTAATTTTATAAGTTTAATTCAAAATATTACTGTTAACTGCGATTTAAACTTAACGTATTAATTTGAATTAACATTACCCGCTTCCATTATTTAACAGCGATTTGAACTTAACAGTGCTAATTTGAATTAACATTACGCGGTTCCGTTAACTTTACAGCGGTTTGAACTTAACAGTTCCAATTTGAATTAACATTACGCGGTTATGTTAAGTTAACAGTGGCTTGCACTGCTCCAAAACGAGAGTGTTAATTTAACAGCGCGACGATCGGCTATGTAAAGAGCGCCATTTGGTACCGAAAATTAGTCAGTGCGGGGCGGTTGTAATAGTATGTCTGAATATATCAAATTTTCAATTTATAAACACTTTTTGTTTGTCACTATACAATCTAGTCCCATAGAGGGCGCCAATCAAATTAATTAATATTGGCATTCTAACCACTATATTTCTGTGGCTAATGTAGTAAAAATATCGATACGTATCGATAAAAATAAAGTTATAAGAGAATCGAAAATATTTCTGCTACAAAGTAAGAATAAGAAACTCATATTTGTTTTTGTCATTTTCTGTTTGTGGTTTCTTTCTTCAAGCGCAGACAGACAGTGGTAATCGAAAAATAAGAACAACAAAGGGAAAATTCGTCATGCTACTGCAAAGGAACAAGTAAAAGCGGCATTTGTATAATTTAATTAGTGTCTCGTTTTGTGTGTATATGTCTGTGTTGCTTTTACATCTAACCACTTCTCCTCTTTTGTATGTTTATTTTACCTTGCTCTCCTTCCCCACCCATTTGCACCAACAGTGTTGTCATAGGTTAAGAAAAATGGCTACAACTTGGCTTTCAAAACTCAATTGAATATCTTATACTAATGTAAAATTCTGATAATGTTTTAAATTTTATAATGTTAATATGAGACGTACTTTCTTTTCTTCTTATGACTTGTTTTTTCCTCATATTTCATAAACTTTTAAAAATGTACAAGTGTCTAGCCTTTTTCTTTACAATAATCTGGCAACACTTTGGCGCTTCCACTTAGTTGTACGCTCCACTTTTTGTTGTTACCATTCGCTTTTATTTATATGCATACATATACATACGTACATAAATGTGATATGTATGTATATACATTTATATATTTGAACAGCGGAATATCGTGTCTACGAATTTGTTAATTGAAAACGTTAATCAGTCAATAAGCTCACATTCAGTCAGACGGTCGGTTCACCAATCTCTCTCTGTCTCTCTTCCACTCACTCGCTCGCGCTCTTATCATTAAGATTTCGCGCGTATTTTGTTTTTGTCATTTTTGGTTTTTGAGTGAAAACCTAGTTTTTTGTCAGGTAAAATACATAGGTGGTAAACGGTTGGCAAGCAATATGCATCAAATTATATTGTTCCGATAAGATAATAATCTACAATAGAAATGGATTAAATACATGACACATTTACAAGCAGTGTCCAATCAGACTCACGTGCTTAACCTGTGAAAATAGCAACAACAAAAGTGTGGGTGCTGGCGTGGGTAAGGTAGCGCCAATTAATTAGTGAGTCTCCGTATCAGCTCTTCTTCTTTGTATACATTATCTACTTGGTTTCAATTAACTGCGTTTTGTATATGTATGTAGTCACTCAAATTACAATAAACGCCCCAGCTATCGTACGACAAGCGGGGGGCAGTGGAAGGTGTTAGAGGTATCGGGTGCGCCCGGATTTCGGTATGAGGCTGGGGATGGGGCCGGCCTGGCATGAAGCCAACCTCATATAATACTCAACAATGGTCTAACATTGCAGCAACAATAACAAATACCAATAATAAGTGCCACTGAAAGTCAGATAAGCCACCAGCCAAGTGTCAACTACAAAAAAACGAAAAACTCAAAAAAAAATATTTACTCAAATGCGGCAACGACTTGTTGTCATTTGAGTGAAATTATTATTTGATGTATGTATATGTTAATAGGTGTAAATTCATTTTGACCCCAAAGAACTCAAAGTATATATACATACATATGTATATAAGATCTTGTTCACCCTGATGAGTTAAGTTGATATTTGTTCCAATATTTTAAAAGCATGGAATCAGATGTTTTTTTTTTTTTGTATATTAAAAAAAACTTGATTCTTAAATTATTTGATTGTTTATTACCAAAAGATAAAAGAAGAAGCAGAAGCTTAAATCCATCACATTAGATCTAGATTAAAGATATTTACATTTGGAATATATAAGTACAATTAATAATTAGTTTTATATTACCAAGAAGAATCAGAATATGTTTAAGATCAATTCTAAAATTGTTGTAAAAGAAACTTGTATTGGCCAAATTGAAGTTTCTTTTTACCTGTTTTTGCCACTATCGCCTATCGGCTGAATCAAAACTATTTGACTTTAATTTTAAACTGCCTCTAGTTAACTGATTCAGATCAATAATGGATAGATAAGGCTTTGGCGGAACATTTACTGGCAATGGAACTTCAATGGTGACAGTTGCATGTTTTTTACTCCTAGCACCGCCAATAATAGCTCCCCCTGCTCCTCCACCATATTCGCTGGACGTTTTGAGTGCACTCAATGAATACTGATCATGTGTAACATTTCCACAAGTGGCGGTTACTGCACGTCTGTAATTCCGATAACCACTAAATGTACTGCTGCCCGGAGCTATAGGTCGTGATGGAGAGAAACCACCTTCATCGGAGGAGCCACCACCACCGCCAGAATCATAGCAAATACTTAAATTCGTATACGAAATGGGAGCATGGCAACGTGTAGTCTTGGGACGTGGTTTCACCTCATATCGAGTCTTTGAGCGGGAACGGGAATGATGAGTACGCGGTCGTCCTCGTCTATTGCCACGCATCTCGGGTACAATGGGCAGGGGTAATATATTTATAAAACGATAATATTGCAATAATGTCCGTGCCAGATTACGACCAACTCGGTAGTCTATCCATTGAGAAGTACAACAAAAATGAATCAGAATTTAGCTAGAATAGAAATCAATGGATTCCACTTACAACCATCTTCATTATAGAGGGCAATCGTTTTGCCATCCCTCAAATAATGCCCAGCCATTGACACCTCCAATGTGTAGGCATTCACTGTATCACTCAATCGGTCACAACTGAATCTTCTAATGCTGCCAATTTTACGCTCATCTGCATTGAACATGGTATGCTCGGCCACATAATCTGGAGCATTGCTGGCAAATAATCGTGGAAATACCAAATGACGCTCATAACGATACACATCCTCATATGTATTGCCATAAATGAAACATCCATGCATGCTATTATTGGCATGTAAATCGATCACAAAGTCTATCTGATATGTCTGTAAATAAAATTCCAGAGTAAGTCATATATCAACCAAATTGTAATTCCCTACTCACATCTGAATTATCCAACTCTTTCAGCATATTCTTGATGGCATGTAATTCTGGTTGAGTGAACTCCGATGCTAAATGCCAATTACGATTCATATCCTGTCCCATCAGATTGCAACGATTGTTACCGAGAAACACTCCATCCGGATTAACCATTGGCACTATTTTAAATACAAAATTCTCACGCAATACTTGGGCAATGTGATGATTGCCCACAAGAAATTCAATTAAACCCTGACAAACATGTGAGGCTGGAGCCTCACTTGAATGTGTCCGGCATAATATCACAATGACACGGATAAAACTACGCTCCAATCGATTTGTAGAACGTTGCTTTTGTGTCACATGATCGATGGTTAAGAGATCCACATTACGATTTTGCTGGCAATGAGAAAGGAAATTGTATTACGATGAAACGGATGCCAATTCATATACCTACCAATGTCTTAACAAGTACACATCGTGTAAAACGTTTATCCGTTCCTTGTCTGGCATCAATTACATTGAGATACGACTGCAATCTTGAGTAACTATATGGCCAGGCCAAGCAAAACTGATAGACATCGTCCTCTTTATCAAAGATAAAAGCAAAACTCAGTACGTAGTGTCCCTGATGCATGGCGGAGCGATAGAAGAAGACCTGACGTTTGGGCAAACGTTGCCATTTCGGTCGACTGGAGGATTTCACCAAAGGTGTCAGTCCCGAATTAAATAAATTGCGACTTTTACTTATATTGACTATATTAAAGAGGACACGCTGATCCTGTTTCACATTATCCACTGTAAAATTATACCAGAAACGAAAGCGAGGATTGCAGGTGTCTGGACGCAGGAATAAATCATATTCAAATTCCCCCACCAGTTCCGCTTTGCCCAGATTGCCCGTCTCAAAGGCCGCATCGAAGCACAAATGTCCACGTTTTGCCTTGCCACTCTGTCCAGGTGGACGTATGATCACTCTTGAGACATTGCCCAAGCCTCCCTCACCATCGCTATCTTCGCTGTCTGGAAATGAATAAAAAAAAGCAGATCAAATGAAATGAGATGAGATCGGGATAAAGATCACAACAGAAGTACCATCCGAGCCTCGCTCGTACATGGAAGTGTGTTGTAAAGGATCACAGGCTATGCCCAACATTTTATAGTCTAATTCTAATCCGCTTTGCGTCTTATTGGGGCAACGTTTAAAATTCTTCTAATGCATTTTTTCTAATACCCTATTCTCGTTGCATTGCTGTCTGTCATAACTTTTAACGACTTCTTCGTCTTGCCTTAAGAAACCCATTGAAAAGGTTAAACGCCACCTTATAGGATTAGGTCTAGTAAGCCGCCAAACCGTTTGCTATCTTTAAACTCTTACATCCTTCCCCTCAACTCTTTCAAGGCACACGTATGCGTGTGGATAACTTTTTCCTGCAGTTTTCTGCAACTTGGCAAACCGCCTCAAACGTCAAAGTGTGAAATTGAATAGTCGCGGTTGCGTTTCCTTTGCATAAAGGAATAAAATGTCTTTGAAAATGGCTTTATTTATACTCTAAATCAATGGCTTTAAATAATTCCATATTTAGTAAAATATATATTAAAATATATATATATTCTAAGAGATGTATAACTATATATCGATCATTTTGATTTGTCAAGACTTTTAAATATTAATATGGAACATTAATTTTCCAAAAAAAAGGCAAAAATCAATTTTATCAATTTTAAAGTATTTTTGTACGCTTTCATAGTTGAATTTTCAATATATAATTCATATTATATGAAAATAGATTCAGCCAGTTGCGTTTAACTTAAAAAACTTAATTTAAAATGATTAAAATGCTTGATAGAAAGATTAAAGTTGCATTTGAATAAGTTATACAAGTATATATATATATATATGTATATAGTTCTGCACTAATTAACTGTCTTTCCATTATGTGAACTTTAATCTATATATTATTATTTCGAATTTAATGTTTAGATTTCTTAGAATATAGAAACTTCGGCTTGCTAAGATTTGCTTCCGGTTTTGATTTTTATCGCCGTTATGGCTATTTGCACTTACCTGAATCGCCCATTCCTTAGACCAGGCACTTCTAACTGTCAAGGCGTATCCTTTCACAGGCACATTGACCTCTTTTAAAAATAGAAATTCAATTAACAAACATTGTAAATTGTATGAACGCCCATTTCTTAAACTAGAAATATGGCAAAGGCTTTCACTTTCACCGCACACTCCAAAAGTGGAATAAAGTCGCGTGCAAAAGTCATGGCAAGAACTCACGAGTTTAGATTTCAATCAGCAGAAGACTATGCGTCTTCGTCGCCCACAATTTATCTGGTTGTATAAATCTTGGGATTAGTGCCGCCACCTTGGTGGCAATGATTGACTGAGTAGGTGACTAACGAACTGGATGACTGACTGACTAACTGACTGAATGAATGACTAGCGAGGCCGCTTAAAGTTTCGCATGTTGGCACATTGGACGCGTTGCCAACGGTTCCCGGGTCTCTGATGGGACACTCACATGTGTAAGAAACCATTGTTTGATCAATAATGAAACGCGCTGAAACTTTTAGCATTGCGGTTTTCGTCTTTATTTCGTCGACAGTTGCGGCACGCGCTGTCTTTTTCAAAAACTGGGCAATAACTTGCAGACCTAATTGACTGCAAGTTGCGTTACGCTCTCTGTCTGCCTCTCTGTCTATCTGTCTTCCGTATAAAGTAGTTCAACGGGGCTAATCAATAAAAAAAATTCCAAACTTCTTGCCATCGTTTAGTTTAGTAACGTGGGAACGGTAACGACAACGGCAACGCCGCGTATGCGTGATTTTAATGTTTATGGTCATGCCAGTCAGACGAGAGGTCACAGTGGAAAGTGAATGAACTGATATCCTTTCCTTTACCCAAATATTATTAGCATGTTAAAACGAAGGTAGCCCACCAATCACCCAGCCACCCCCTTACCAACTTCACCCACTCCCCCAACCCGTGCTTTTGTTGTTGAAAATGTTTATATACAAATATTTATGTTTTCTTTTAATAGTTAACTAATTTTCCATTATATATTATTACAGATTAGGCAGCGTGCGCCCACCGAAACGTTGCAGAAGCGACATGGATAATACTTCCACATCGGATATTGTCATTATTAATGGCAATTCTCATCCAGATTTGGCCAATATGGTGGCTGAACGTATGGGTCTAAAAAATGGCGGCTGTTCGGTCTTCCATAAATCGAATCGTGAAACAATTGTGGAAATTAGTGATTCAGTGAGAGGCAAGGATATCTATATTATACAAACGGGCACAAAGTGAGTGAAGGTTTCTCCTGTAAATTGTTAAAATCATTGAAAGATTACAATGATTTTGATTTGATGCAGGGATGCCAATAACAACATCATGGAACTATTAATTATGGCCTATGCATGCAAAACATCATCGGCTCGCTCCATAGTAGGAGTTATACCCTATTTGCCTTATTCCAAGCAATGCAAAATGCGCAAGCGTGGCTGCATTGTATCAAAATTGTTGGCAAAAATGATGTGCACATCGGGACTAACACATATTATTACCATGGATTTGCATCAGAAGGAGATACAAGGTTTCTTTGATATACCCGTTGATAATTTGAGGGCATCACCCTTTCTATTGCAGTATATTCAGGAGAGTGTGAGTAAAATCAAATAATTATAATCGATGTTCAATTTTGTTTATTTACTTGTACTCTTTTTTGTCGACAGATACCTGATTATCGGAATTCTGTAATTGTGGCCCGTAATCCGGGTGTAGCCAAAAAGGCTAACTCATATGCAGAACGTTTACGTCTTGGTCTAGCTGTCATCCATGGTGAACAGAAGGAGGCTGAAAGTGATGAAGTTGATGGTAGATATTCACCACCACCGACCAGGTGAGTTGATATCTCGAGATTGATATACATATGTATTAAAATTGAGTCCTTAGTAAGCCAAATGCATCTGTGGTCGTTGCTCGTTAGCTCGCATTTCATTTTTTTTATTTTAGTTATACTTTATATAAATATTTGTTTATCATTCATTCACTATTATGTCTTATCAAACTATCAAAACTTGAAGCATGTAGTTTATGTTTTCCAAATTATATTTATTTCAAAAATTATACAAATTATAAATATGATTTAGTTGAATTAATGATCAAAGTGTAATCTTAGCAAATTTATATAATACCTTTCATAAGATTCTAAGAAAAACTATACTCAATCTATAATTGACAAATGATTAATTTCAGCTACTCTAAGCGCCTCAATCAAGCTTTAAGTGTTTTTTATTTGATTTAAATAGATTTATTCTACAGGAATTGTGGTAGGATTGATTGCTATCTGTTTATGTGGTTGCTTCTTTATTTATTCCATCCACTACTGTTGTTGTTGTTATTCTACTTCCTACAGCATACGACAAATGTTTAGTTTATTTCTATATCATGTCTTGTTGGTTTTTTTTTTGAGAATATTTTTCTTTTTAGTTTCACATTATTGATATCACGCTTGAAAGTTTATTTTCTTTGCAAAAATCTCGATACGAATTGCAGCAATAAAAAAAATAAAATATGCAACAACGAGAAGAACAACAAACAAAAACAAAAATCAATATTCTTTCTTTATTTCGTGTTATTCAGTGCGTATAGCAATTTATTAGGAAATTCTGTTGAAATGTGCTTACCAGCGACACCTAGGTTTGTATTGATATATTAAGTACTTCTCAATCGGTATTTATGATTATTATTTTTAAAATTAAATGCATTTCTTTTTCCTTTTTTTTTTTTTTGATTTTCTCCATATACAAATATTCGTTTCTCTTATTTCGGTTACGACTGCGACAACAAACCACAATTATCACAACAACCAACCACAAATCGCAATACAACACCACTGTACACCACTTTGTCATTGATAACGTCTGCACTATGCACCACCAATATATGATATAAAAATCAAAAACCAAAAAAATATTTCGTTCATTTTACCAACACTAATCACAAGAAACTCTACTCCACAACATGCCCCTACTAGCAGTAGCCGTACACGCACCACTTCGGTGTCGGTGGGTGTGCCCGAGCATCCCATTAAGGTGAAGCCGCCATTAACCATTGTGGGTGATGTTAGTGGAAAAATTGCCATAATGGTGGTAAGTAAAGTTAAATGTAAAAATAATTTAAATAAGTTTCGATTGCATATCATTTATCTAATACAACTAATCGAGCTTTGTCCAAATTTAGGATGATTTAATTGATGATGTTCAAGCATTTGTAGCTGCCGCAGAGATGCTAAAGGAGAATGGAGCATGTAAAGTTTATGTGCTAGCTACACACGGTCTTCTCAGTTCAGATGCACCACGGCAGCTAGAGGAATCCCTGATTGATGAGGTAAGGAAACTGAATATTTATATGTATAAATATATATTAATATGTATATTTTATGCGCAGATTGTTGTCACCAATACCATTCCACATGAGATACAGAAGTTGCAGTGTCATAAGATTAAAACAATTGATATATCCATTCTGATTGCTGAAGCCATACGGCGCATACACAACAAGGAGTCTATGTCCTATCTATTCCGCAATGTTACTCTGGAGGACTAGTTTAATACAAAGTTATCCACATACACACACACACACACACACACACTCGTATACATTACATGTTTAGTTCATTGTATGAAGTCACAAAAACAAAAAGATAAACTGAAGAAATAGTTTCATAGTAGCTGCATCTCATGTTGCGCTTTACTTTTGTTTGTTTTATTTTTTCTCTTTTAATTTAATATTCAATAATATTTTTTAGTGCGCTTAGCGTGCTTATGCTCAAATAAAGAAAAATAATGAAAACCAATAAGACCAATATTCAAACTAAACTATGTATTTAAATTTTAATTATATTATTACTGTTTATAAACAAAAGTTTCCACATTTTCTCTACATTCAAGTTGGTAGACATCATAAACATATCGTTTGTACATTATTTACGAGCAGCCACCAAACGTGCATGATTTCTAATCGTCTCAATTTATGACTGTCCTCACACATTAATTACCTTTTGTATATACCATATATTGTGTATTTAATTAAGTGTCCAATTTAATAATCATAAATTATTAATATGGCATAATTTTTTAGCAATTGGTATCATAAATTTGATTTCATTTTTATTATCATTATCATTAGGCAAATTTACTTTTTGACAGATGTACGCTGCGGCCAAGTAAATATTTTTTTCTTTTATAAAAAATGAGTGCATATGCGATAAGATAACCCAGAGCCAACTGGTGACAAATAAGTCTTAAAAAAAAGAATGCAACTTAACTAGCAAATAAGATGATGCAAGCAAATGTCTAAATACTCTCAGACTCGGACAAAGATCAGTTTGGAATGCATATAAATCAACTTGATCATAAATTACAGATCAATCTGATGAAAGTGATGCATTTAGCAAGTGGTTAATTAATGTTTAAATATGCCAAGAATGTTTAAATGGCATAACCAACTGGAACGAGTTAGCTATTAAGTTGAATTTCTAAATTTAATATGTAAATGTAATCTTGGGCGAAAAAGAAAACATTTGAAACTTCGCTTCATTGAAAAATGCTAAGCATTTTTAATTCAGGTTCAGGTTCTCTACAGTTGTTGACTTTATATAACAATATATTCTTTTTAAATTAGTTTCGCTGTTTGGTTTGTTAAAAATAACCTTTTTAGTCATGTCTTATGGCAGTTAGAATGTTAATTGAACTTCAGGTTCTAATGTGTAAAATTTGATTATTTTCAGATAAATTTTCGTTTAGAAATTGTGAAATTTACAACAGTCTATATAACCATATTGAAAGCAATTATTTCTTATATTTATTTGTTAACTTAACATTCTGTGAATCAGTTTAATTTCTTAATATTGTATAAAATGTTTAAGTTTTCATTTAGAAATTGTTAAATTTACAATAGACTGAATACCATTTTGAAGGCAATTATTTCTTATATTTATTTGTTAACTTAACTTGCCGTAATTCACTTTAATTCCTTAATATTGTATTATATATTTTAACAATTTGAGCTTCTAGTATAAAGTGTATCATGGCCATCATACATACAAACATACATACATACAGTTGTATGTAAGTATATACGGATATGCAAAATATTTAATATTTAAACAGCCAAATGCCGCAGCCTAGGCCAAGTGCGATAAACTCTTGCCAAGTTTACTTTCTGCCGCGATATGACAAACATAAACAAAAACCAAATCCCCGACTGAGGGAAGCTCCATTAATATGTCATTTACTCTACTATTATCAAAGATTCACTGTTTCAATACACTTGAAAAAATAAAAACAAGCAGAAAAAGATATTATAAATTTCTATATGGTTGAGACAACTAAAACAAGGTATTGCTATAGAAAAATATTGGTAGCGAAGCGAAGTTTGGACTTGTTATCATTCTTATTCATTTTGCCACTTTTATGTTAATTGTATTCTTATAAAACAATTAAAATTTGATGTGACTTGTCTTTATATTCGACATTGTGCAAGTGTATGATACAAGTCAACTAATTTAGGCCATCTGGCTTTTTTACAACTAACCAACCAAATAGAAACAAAAAAAAAAACATTATAAAATGTAATTCCTTTCATTCTCTTTCAGGGATTCAAAATATTTACTTAGCAAAAGCTACAGCAAATAGCCCATGGCAAAGTTTGTGGCACGCTCTGGCATTATGCTAATTGTCACCTGGCTTATACAAAAGATACCTGGTTTTAAATGGCTAACCGCAAACGAACAGCTACGAGTGTCATTTAACAAGAGCAAATACAAACACGATGCATAAATTTAATAGATGAAATGAAATGAAAAACAGCGATTCAAAGCCCAAGTCGTAGTAGTGCAGTCACGTGAAGTGGCAGAGGCGTCAAATGCACACCATGATAATGATATATTGCACACATATAGGTATGTATATGTATATACATACATAAGTATATCTGTGAGATATATGTAGGTGTATATCTATCTACAACATGTAATCAAAGCAGTTGTGCCGCCTCGTGCATTGAACTTGCTTTGAATTTCAATGGGAACTTCCGTCAAGTGGTCCACACGTTTCAATCATTTGAAACGGTAAATGATTTGATTTTTTGGTGTGCTTTTTTCTTTTTGTATTTTTGTTATTTATTTTGTCACTTTAAATTTTTGGTTTGTTTGTTGTTTTCGTTTTTAACCATTCGAAAATTGATTTGTTAATTCACAAAGCTTGTTAACAATTCATTAGCATGGTCATAAACTAAATGAATGAAAGCATTTTAGCATCATTTAGCAGCTCGTTGGCCAATTAGAATTAAAAATTTAGACCATAATTATAGAATTACTATCAACTAATTCGTTTAATCATAAATATCAAAAGAAATTAATGCAAAAAAAAAAAAAAACACATCGTCGTCATGATCAGTATAAAGCCAGACGATTGGTATAATTTAGTTTTTTTTATTTTATTTTATCATTTCAATGGTGTTGAATAAGTTTTGCATTTTTAATAAGCTCATTGGGGGTATTCGGAACTATAAAAATTTAATCTTTTTTTTATTATTCCACTTGAAGAATAATTGAATTTATCATGTTCGAAAAATTATTTAGAACATATATCTAATTTATTGTGAACTTTTGACTCTGTTCTAGCATTTTAAATTGAATTTAAAAAGATATTGCATTTGAGCTTAAAAAAAATATTTGTAAATGTGATTTATCTTCTCAATTTACTGATTCAAAGGAACAAATTTCTATAGCAAATTAATTTTTGTTTACATTTTGAATATTGAATTAATGTCCTCTCTTGACTACCCCTAATGTTGAATGCTAAAAATATTTATGCCAGGTGCTTGTTTGTGGAATGAAGTCCAGTCATGTGACCAAATGAAATCAGTATATTTCTCTTTCTTTTTTTTTTAATTTTGTGTTGTCTTTTTTTGCGGTTATTGCCGGTGATATAAACAAAGCGTAGCAGATCACGTGAAAGATCATCATCATCATCTTCGTCATCATCGTTATTGGCGTCGTCTTCGTCATAACTGGCAATTTCAGTTTGTTTTTTGGACATGCTTTGAAATGGTTAAAATGTGAAATTTTCAAAACACCGGAAGAAGAATCAAAGAGTCTAAATATTGCAGTTAATATTGACCTTTTCATATTCACAAACTCTGACATTGAACTTGGTTTATGGACTGAGCCACATAGACCCTGACCCGCTTTCCATGAGTCTTAAATAATGTAAAATGCAAAAAAAAAAAACTTCCTCAAGTCTGACCTCTGAATTGTCGCATAATTCATCTATAGCCGTCACTAAATTATTGAATTTATATAAGTTTTTATAATTTATATTAAGAGTAGTGAAAAGTATAAAAAATTGTTTTTATACAATATTTTTATATTGTAGGCCTTACATTCGGTTTCGGTTTTATTTACATGCCTCAATGCATTCCACTAAACACGCTTAGGTAATTTATTTGTTATTGTCATTGTTGTTGTAGAATTAATCGACTGCACAATTAAAAATTTTATTTGATCGACAATTGTTGTAATTCATCAATATCTTGACTTCTGTTTAAACAATTGCCGCCTGTTTACAGTTGTTTAAGGAGTGTTTACAGTTATTTCATCCAGTGGGATTACCTGACTGGCATATTTAAACTCAAACCACAAACATAATGCATACAAATTGGCAAGCCTTTGCTTATTTAAGGTCAATTCGCTCATGTGACTAACTAGTTACATATTAACTTATCATATGTTATTTATTTACCTAAATCTTATCAGTCAAAATCTTCAAGCACTCAAGGGCAAACGCCCTGCTTTGCTTTGCTCTGCTCTGACCACAAATCATTTGAAGGAGAAACTAGATAGTATAACATATTAAATTGGGGCGCCTACGCAAACTATTTTCTTCGCTTTGTTTTCTTCTCTTTTCTGTTTTGGCCATAAATCAAAATTTTTGAAATGTGAGAAAATTCGTAACTGGTTTGCGTCTTTCACTGCCGCCGTATTATGACAAACCACAAACGAAATTAACAACACGTCAAACAAATTAAAATCTCATTTACTTAAACAAAAAAAAAAAATAGAATATAATTAACAAGTCTCTCACCGCACTTATACACATTCAATTGCAATACAAAGAGGGGGGTTTACGCTGCGTATGAGTAATGCAAATTGGCCATGAAAGACTGTTACATATTAAAGTAAGTAAACAATATCATAAATATTCATAACAGTTACATACCAATCATTACTTTGGTGAATGTCCAATAAATCAATTGTGAATGTCTGAATTCATTTATTGACGTAATTAAATACAATTTCTAGAGACACCATTTAAGAAAGCTGCATCAATTAGTTCTTCTAACTATCTCTAAACTATAATAAATTCACAAAGGTAAAAAATAATCGTAAATGTAATTGTCATATTACATTTGTAAAATTAAACATTTTGTATAGAATAATGTATATTCAGTTTCAATGTACTTGAAGAAAGAATAATTTAAAATTATAAAAATCCCCCAATAACGGGGTCAATATATTAGAGTTTGATTCACATTGGATACAAAAATGTTGAGTCATATTTAAATGGAAATTACGTAAGACAATTTAAAAATTTTAGTACATATTTTAACGATACTTCTCATAATATTAATCTTAAGAAGTAGACTAAAATTATGGGAAAATTCCAAATAATTTTGTATTCTTAGAAGTAATTAAAATTTATTAAATTTAGTAAATGGAATAGATTAAATTTATATGGAGTATATAATATACATATGTATATAATATTCTTCATGTTCAGTTGGAATATCTAAAAAATTTCTCATTCACCTTTCATATAGTTAATTCTCTCCCTTCTGCATGATCTCAGTAATTGTTTTAATAATTAAGATTTTAAAAATTTTTTCTGGTCATTCATTATTAAACTTCATCAATATTTAGCTGATCAGCAATTTGACGCGTGTTTGAAAGTTTCAAGAAGACTTTGCCGCTTCACTGGCATCTCTCAATCATTTTTTTTTTTCTTATTATTTATATATATATATTTTTTTTTTGATTAATTGGTAGCTTGGGGCCAAGTCATGTGGGTTACACTTTTGGACGTATTTTCCCCTCCCTACTTATGTATATGATTATATTTAAAGACAGCTTAATGAGTCGAAATTAGGAAATGGCATGATTAAAGCCTGTTCATCATGTCCAGCAGCAGACTCAGTCTCAGCACAGTGTAAACCTGATCGATATTTCATGTTCATGAGACAGACAGAAAGAAAGAAAGAGATATAGAGACAAGATCATGCTGCATGCACGTGTCATTCAGATCGCATTGAGAAAAACCCAAACAAAAAAAAAAAAAAACTAAAAATAAGAGGAAAAAGCCAAAGTTAAAATAAAAGAAAAATCCCCGCAAAACTGGCTTAGTTTTGTACAATTTCTGCAGAATTAAAATCTATGCAAAAGAAGATGAAATCAGATAAATCTAATTTAATAAAAACCAAAACTAATTCCTTAATCTCGTTATGTCAACAATCTGTATTGTGATATAATTGATTGTTAAATTGAATATTATTAACGTTTGCGTCTAGAATTAATTGGCTGTATTTTTGTTTTCCTATATATATATATATATATATATATATGACAATACTGAAACCGGTTCGTAATCTGTCAAAAAACTTTAAGATTTTGTTTATTTTTTTTATATAACTAATACACCTAGTTAACAATTAAATTCGACGACCAATCAAGTCTCAACAATTAGCCAAAATTGAAGGGATGCTTATCTGTCCTGTGTATAGCAAGTGCAGTCTTTATATATATACATATATATGTATATATAAGTGGCTACTTGATTTATAGATGGCGCACTTGAAACTGATTTATATACAATTTCATTGTATTGAGCACGACTGTTGATTGATTTGGCTAACCGATAGGCTAAATGGCAAATAGCACGCGATTGCTTGGCTCCAGTTGTAAAGATAGAAACGGATTAGTTGAAGTCCAAAAAAAAAAAAATAGGTAAATTTCCTACCCTTTAACAGGAAAAAGAACTTGACAAAGCATTTGATTAGGTTTCAAATAAAACAGAAATTGGTAAACAAAACCCATCGGCATTTGGCTAACCTTTAATCTGTATTTAGATTTAATGTATTTTTATTCAAAGTGCGAAATTCATTAATAAAGAATAGCGCATGTTGAGGCTTGAGAATTGTTGTAACAATGGGGGAAGGGCCCACCTAAACCCCATCTCCATTAATTGAAAATTGAGAAGTATACAGTGTGAAATTCTTTATAATTATCATGGAAATAAATATTATACAATAAAGGCTTTTTTTATAGCTGCTGTCGGTACCAGCACGTGCAGATGAGAATATAATAACAAATGTAAAATTTAAAAAGCAAAAATTATATTGAGAAAGTAAATCGAATTGTAGTTTTTTCTGTAATTAAGATAAGAAGATATATATTTCGATATTTCTGGGAACTACCATAAAAATAAATAGAAAATTAAAGAGAAGTGTTTATATTTAGAAAAGAAATTGCAGTGACAAATTTTGTTACGCTTTGCTATTATTTTCATAAATTTATAATATAGAAGATAAGGTAGAAATATTTATTAATATTTATTAATTCGTTTACTGATAATTGAAAATTCTTTAAATCTCTAAATGGTCGTTAAAGAAACTACATCCCACATTTTTAAATGTCTAGCATCATATTTCTGAGCTGATTAAAAAAGTCTTATATATTTATATTATTTACAGCGATGTAAGTTTCCGGTATGCATAGTTTGTAATCTTATCAAATTTCCCCCCATGCCGCATAATCATAGGGTAATTCAAAGTCACGATACATGCCAGAGATGGGAACTGCCCCTCTGTGGCACCTAATCCCCTGTTTGGGAGTTATACCTTACGGCTCATCTGTCATTTCAAATTCTTTGGGCAGTTGTTACACGATTGTTAACCGCCAACGCAAGATGAAAAGTCCCCAGACTGAGAGCCGGTTTGTGGGCAAAAAGAGTGAGATGAGGAGATGCAAAAAGCCATACCAAAGACGAAAGCCGGCGGATAGTCTCGAACGAGCTGTCTGGTTGGCTGTTTCGCGTCTCTCGCACCTATTTATAATCAGTTCCCAAACGTTCGGCATAGCAAACGACGGAGACTGTTGGCTCTGGCTCGATCTCAATTTTGAATTTCGTTTTATTCCCTCAGTTGAGGCGGTCGCGAATAGTTCGCATCGGAGTAAGCAAAAGTAATAACCGACGTCGAGTGCATCAAGTGAATTAAAGTGAATGAAGTGATGAAGCCTTAGAAGTGGCTAAATAAGGATAATATATAAATAGACAACAGAGAGAAACAATAAAAAAAAAGAAAACCCAAAATGAGTAACAAGGATACAGGACATAGGAATGGTGCCTATACAGGGTCGGAGGTGTCATTGGATATACCCACAAATACATTATATCACACGTCCCGCGACTGCATTATCGAGGGTGAGGAGGAGCAAACCAAATCTGGCGGTTGCCTCGATTGCCTACACAGCACTTGCTCCAATATTTTCCGTAAGAAGACACTGTACAAACGTTTCCCCATTCTGGTCTGGCTGCCTCAATATAAAAAGGATTATATTTTCGGTGACATTGTGGCTGGAATTTCTGTGGCCTTGACTGTAATACCACAGGCTTTGGCTTATGCTGGAATTGCTGGACTGGATTTACAATATGGATTGTATGCCTGTTTTTTGGGTTGTTTCATTTACATATTCATTGGATCGAGTAAGGATGTGCCCATTGGACCAACAGCTATTTCGGCATTGCTATCGTTTCAAATAGCTGGCGGAAGTTGGCAATTAGCCACATTGCTAACCTTTCTCACTGGCCTAATTGAGATCTTGATGGGAGTATTTCGTCTTGGTTTTCTAATTGATTTCGTTTCGGGTCCTGTGGGTGCGGGCTTTACCAGTGCCGTCTCCTTGATTATCTTCAGTTCACAAATGAAAGATTTCCTGGGAATACATACAAGTGGCAATACATTCCTTCAAGTGTGGATTAGCATCATAAATGATATACACAATATAAGTTGGCCCGATTTTGTTTTGGGTCTCATCTGTATTACGTTGCTTCTCAGTTTACGTGCTCTGGCCAGTTGTAGTGTGGGACCCAAGGAGGGCAAATCCTCAGGTCAAAAAGTATTAACAGGCATTTTCTGGACCATTGGAACAGCTAGAAATGCTCTTCTAGTTTGTGGCACAGCTGGACTTGGCTATTGGCTATCGATTAGTGGCAAAGAGAATCTAGTTCGGACTGTGGGATTTGTGCCCAAGGGAATGCCAACATTCCAGCCGCCACCCTTTCATATGGATGCTGTGGTTAATGAAACCACTGGAGAGATATTGCAAGATGCTCAAAGTTTTTGGGATATGGCTAGTACACTCGGATCTGGTCTAATTGTAGTGCCTTTAATTGCTTTACTGGAAACAATGGCTGTGGTGCAGACTTTTGGTAAGTTTAATAAACAAATTTATTTAATTTAATATTTTATTTATTATTTTTTTTCTTAATATATTTCCAGCTGATGGCAAGCCCACTGATGCTACCCAAGAGCTGATTGCCTCTGGGGTATGTAATGTGGCCAATTCCTTTGTCCAAGGACTCCGCAGCAATGGAGGAGTGGCTCGTGGAGCTATTCTAAATGCCAGTGGAGTACGAACCCAGTTATCGAATCTGTATACCGGAGTGATTGTCATCATTGCCCTGCTCTATCTAACTCCATGCTTTTATTATATACCCAAAGCCGCTCTGGCGGCCATTATTATAGCCGCTGTTATCTTTATGGTTCAATTCCGCGTCATTAAACCCATGTGGCACAGTAAAAGTAAGTAAAAATTGAATATATTTAAATATAAATGTAGTAATTAACATTTTTATTTATTTCTTTTGAACAGAAACCGATCTCATTCCTGGTCTTGGAGCCTTCTTTGCCTGCTTGGTTTTACCATTGCAATTGGGCATTCTGGTGGGCATTGGCATCAATGTGGTCTTTATTCTATATCAGGCAGCACGACCCAAACTGAGAATTGAAACGCTGGCGGTAAGTTTTAATGACCCATTCTTTTCCCCTCTCGTTTTAATGGACTTTTTCTTTATGGCAATTTATTTACTCTTTATAGACTTCGAGTGGTTTGAGATATTTGATGCTTACACCAGATCGCTGTCTTATCTTCCCATCCATGGAGTTTGTACGCAAAGTGATTAACAAACAAGGTGTTAAATCCACTCTACCCGTTGTTATCGATTGTACACATATTTATGGTGCCGATTTCACGGCTGCTAAGGTTATATCCACCATGGTAACAGATTTTTCATTGAGACAGCAATCGCTTTTCTTTTACAATTTACAACCGCGTGTGGCTCAAGTATTTGAAGGTCTTAACAAGGATCTGGTTGTGATCTATGACATAAGCACTCTACATACCAAATTAACCGAGAAGACGGCACTCTAAACTCTAAGCGTTGATATTCAACCAATGCAACCTCGTTATACGATATAAGTTTTATGATTAATTTTAGTTTTCTCTAGACAATCTTCCAATGTCTTTTGGGCGAGGCCAGCGACTTGTTTGGTGTGTGGCCACGGCCAGAGGTAGAAGACAGAAAGGGCAACCCACGCAAATAGTCCAAAATTATTTGATTATCATAATTAGCATTTAACTTTAAGCAATCTTTTACTATACATACCACTATTTGATATTTATTTGTTTGTGAATTTAAATTTTGGCAAAATGCTGTGAATTTTGTTGAACGAAATTCAATTTTTTTGCACCTCATGGAAAATTTTTGCTGTGCATAGTATTAATATTATATTATAAAAAAAAAAAAACAAATATAAAGCAAGGCAACATTGAGTATTAGCTATAGGTACTTAAATAAAATAATATATCTAGAAGCTTCCCCAGTGAAGCAATATTATTAACTAGCAAATGATTTAATTTATTGCCAAAATCTCTATTCGTTACTAGGTGTTATTTTTGGGAACTTTCGCCAATAATTTTATGAACTATTTATTATTGGCCTTATATTTGGACACTCAATTGAAATATCTAATCAATTTGGCTGAGATTTAATGCTTTTCCCATTTAGTAGGTAACACAAGATAGCCAATTTGATTTGTTGTGAGAAATTTATGAGCCAAAGTGGATCAAATCCATATGATTAGAGGCTACAAAAAATACGTAAATAGAATTGATTTATTACAAAATGGTAAAACAATTATAAAAAAAATAATTTCCTTGAAAAATCGCTTGAATAATGCTTTAAATTGCTTAAAGTTAATATATATTAGCCAGTTATATTTATTTGACATTTTATATAAGTAATTGTATAGTAAAGCGAGGGAAAATTGCTGCTTGACATTAATATTTAAAGATTTGAATAATTATGACCACCTTATTTAAGCAGTGTGGCAACACGGACCGCCATTTACTTTTTCTCTTAGTTCTCAACACCGGCAATGCCCAGAAGCTTTATTTTAGCCAAATTAAAAGCTCAGCAAGCTTTGGATTCATTTCAAATAAAGTGGGGAACAAGTTAATACAAGTTCATCTCTACATTAGCATGTCGGTTGTGAAAATATAAAAACCATTTCGCTTGAGCGATTCTCATTGGTTTATTTAAAAAAAATATTCTGGTAAATTAAACATAAAATTATTGTTCTTAAGTGGGTAAAATTGATGAAAAGTTAAATTTATAGAAATCCATTTATTGATTTGAATGTTTTAAAATACTCTTGGATTTCTATTAATTTAAATACGATACTCCAAATTTTAAATATCCTTCTAAAATTTATATAGATTTTTTTAGAAATATGTACATAACTTTGTGAAAGAAATCCAATGTTTCAAACTGTTTAATTTAATTTTCTTTTCAAGCGTTTTCGAGTCAAATTTCTTAACTTGCTTCTGTTTAATTTAGTTTATTGAATATTTATAGAAATAAATGAGTTATTATTTTATTACTTAACTAACTTTTAGCCAAGGATAGAGTACTGGCCATGCTGACACATTCGCTTGTACTGGTAACAGTGCCTCCTTCAGCGTGATCCAGTGAGTCCACCGATCGTGCAACGTTGATACTCTCATCCTGCAGCTCTTGATTCAGAGCATGTGTATTGTAGCAAAGGACCAATCTTGTGTTTAATCCTTCGAATATGCTCACCACACTTGGCTTTAGATTAAAAAATATAATCTTTTGATGGCGTCGCCGGAAATCATCAACAATTGAGGAAATCACTTTGGCAGCTGTGAAATCTGCTGCATAAATGTAAGTGCAGTCAATGACCACTGGAAGAGTGGACTTGCTGCCAGATTTAAGAACCATATTGCGAACAAATTCTACAGAGGGAAAGATCAGACAACGATCGGGTGTGATTTTTACAAATTTAATTCCTTGCTCCGTCTCCAGTTGTTCCAATGTAATCTTTGGCCTTGCCGAGTGATAGAGTATGAATAGTTGATTGACTCCAATGGCCACCGTGATGCCAATTTCCAATGGCATCACCAGGCAGCAGATAAATGCAAATATGCCCGGTACTAGATCGGAACCTATTAATTAAAATCAATAATCAACATTTAGATATAATGACAACAGTTTTGACTTACGTTTGCTGCGCCACATGGGAGTTATTATCTGATATTGCACTTGGAATATAACTGCCGATATAATAATGGCCGCCAATACAGCTTTCGGTATAAAGGCAAAGTATTCAGTTAGGAAATTTAGGGCCAGGACCACAATGATGCCAATGTAGAAATTGGACATATTTGTTCGACATCCGCTGGCATTATTCACAGCTGATCGGGCCAGACCACCATTGCATCGGTAGCCCGAGAATATGGATGTAGCAATATTTCCCACTCCGCAGGCAATCATCTCCTGGGTAATATCTATTTGTTTGCCTTTGGAAAAGGCCTTGCACACCGACATTGTCTCCAGTAGGGCCATAATGGGTATAATAATGAGGCCATATCCCATACTCTGGACCATTTGCCAAAAGTTTTGACCCTCCACCGGTGGTATTCCAGCGGTAATATTTCCTGGTTGTGGCTCAATCGAAAATGGTGGAAGCGAAGGGGCAGGCATTCCCTTCGGTATGTGACCAGTCAGGCGGAATGGATTTTTACCCTGGGCATCCAAGTGCATGGTGATCAAGGTGAAAATAATGACAACAGAGGCATTTCGGGATGTGCCCAGAAACTTGATAAAGGCATTCACTATGCGTTGGCATCGGCTATGTTGACCATTATCCGTGGGTCCCACTTTTATTTTGCTAAAACTGCGCATTGCCAGTAATAAAAAGACGCAACCGAATCCCAGACAAGTGTCAGCCACTCGGATATTTTCTATATCACGGAACATGCTAATCCAGGTCTGTAGAAAAGAGTCACCTTCACTCTTTACTCCCAACATTGAGCGCATCTGAGATGTGGACACAATTAAGGCCACAGCACTTGTGAATCCAGCACTTACTGGTCCGGAGACAAATTCCACTAGACAACCCAGCTTAAAAATGGCCATTATGATTTCTATGAAGCCCGTGAGAAATGTGAGAAGAACTGAACGTTGCCAGGATCCCTGAGCAAATTGAAAGGTCATCAAGGAGGCAACTGCGGTGCTACCAATTGTGCTATCCTTGCAGGTTCCGAGAAGGACATAAACAAAACAACCCATAAAAGCGCCATACAAACCATACTGGAGAGATGTTAAGAGATTTAAAGAAGATTTAAAGAAAGAATATTATGCCCACTTACCTCGGGTGGTAGACCAACTACACCAGAATAAGCCAAACCTTGTGGAATTACGGTTAGACCCACAGTGAATCCTGCCAAAAGATCACCAATACAATCCTTTCTATTGTAGTGCGGTAGCCAGGATAAAAAGGGCAATCGCTTCTTCAGTGTCTTTTTACGGCAAATATTTTTAATATAGCGTGTGCAGCAGGATGAGGTAGATGCCTCTTTCTCCTGCTTGATGGCTTCCAGTTGCTCCAGACTCTTGTATTTGGATGTTCGGTGATCGGTAATCAAAATGAAATCCGTAGAGGTGCTATCAAATTGCGCCTCCAAATTCTGACTTACTTCCGTTTGCTTACGGAAGGTTACCTCGTTCTCCAAAGTGGACATCGTTTTGTCAATCTTTATTACTATCTATGTGCGCCACGGGCCGACTAAGAAAACACACTGTTAATGTGATGGATGCGGTCGGACATGCGATCCCAACCTGATGCTGGAAAAGCTGCGTCACGAGCTCTTATCTCTGTGCCGGAGACTATTTGCATACATTGTCGTATGTGCGTGGGAACGGGAAAAAGGTTGTATGTTTCAGTTATCTTCACTTAGAGGCCATAAACAAGCCAGTAGCGCCACATTAGCGCACTTGACAATGACCAACCAGCATCAGGTAAACTTGTTTAACTTGGCTTGGCATTTTTAACAACTGGCACAGTTGTCACCAATGATCCAAATTTTCCATCAATCAATCGAACACACACACACACTCATACACAACTAATTGAAGGGATAAATATTTATATTCACAATTATTCATTCATTCATACATCCATCTATCCATACAGATTGCCACTTGTTGCTGTTTAAATAAAATGTTGATGAAATACTTAAAAAAATAATCGAAAGTGTTGGGGAAAATTATCTTAAAAGTTAAGAAAAAGAAAAGCATTTATTTCCGTTAAAGGAAATTATAGAAATGGTAAAGTAGAAAAATAAATAGTAACATTGTGTATATAAAAATAAAACCTTAACTTTTTCCATTCAATTGAATTTCGAATTGAATTTTGATTTAAATTATAAAAAAAGAGTTGTACAATATCTTAATGTAGGACTTTTTAAGATGTAAATTTAAATTTATTTTTAACAGCAAGGCATTATCCCACTTTGGTTATAGTTTATTTGATATCTTTTTTATCAGACATGAGTCTATTCCAAGCAAAAAGAAAACTGGAAAAGTTAATGCTGAATGCCCTTTGGAATGGCATACAGAAGCTGTTAATGAACGACTAGCTAACAATATCAGATAAGATAATTAAGTGCAATAAACTATTAATACCATTGTTTTGCACCGTTTTTAAATCGTTCCCTTTTTATTTAATTAAAGAGAAAACAATTGAAATATTTTTTGGATTTTTATTTAATTTTAATGTTTTTTTTTACATGATTTTTAAAAATTGTATTTTAAAAGCATTGCATTATATCATATAAAGTAAGATATACATATCATTTTACATTATACAATTGTTGGTTTGTTTGTTTCTTTGTTGTTTAACCATAAGTTTAATATTATGTTTAAGCAATTTTATAATTCAATAGCAGTAAATTGTTTTCAGAGACCATGGCTATATATGTATCATATATATTGACGTATATAATTTTATATATGTAAATATTTTATGTATGTATGTGTAGCACTTGAAAATAATTTGTATATAAGTATGTATATATATAAAAAAGTGCTTGTTAAAAACTAAAAGAAAATTAACATAAAATTTGCATGAATTTAAACGATAGAGAGAAACAAATATAATTAAATCGATGAAAGTGCGTGTGAAGAGCTGCAGCATAAATCTGGCGAACATTTGACAATTACTTAAGGAAACAATTTTTTTGCTTTTTTATATAAGATACAAATTAAGTTGCCAATATTGACAAATTGAAAACAATTGGTGCAAATGTGTGTGTGGTTGTGTGTGTGTATGTCTAACATTTGTATAACTCACTTGACAAAACAAAATATTAAAAAAAAAAACAGATTCTGAACAAAACAAAATGATTATGCATAATCGAACACAAAATCAAAATTATTTGACGAACGCAACAAACATTAAAGCAAACATTTTGCTTAACCAGAAACAATTTGTGAACTAACAACAACATCATTTATGACAATATAATATTTAAAACTATAATTGGCATTTGTATGCCAGTAGTTCTCTCCCATCCGATCTCCGCATTTGTTCCTTATTTTTTATCTACTGCCAAACGCCAATTGTGTAATTCCTGCTCAGATGACCCATGCGACGTTGACGTCCAACTAGAATAATAAAATATAAATTATTATTAAAAATAATCCAACAACAATCAATTAGTACATCCAATAACATCCAAAATAACATATCCAAAAAAAAAAAGAGGTGTTATATTTCTCTATTCATATCGATATCATAGATAAGGCAAATTCTTGGCTCAGATTTCAAGTGTAAACATTTAATTTAATACCAAAATTCTTGACAATCTGTTAGCTTAATATATATACGGTATACATATATGTATATAATCTGGCAAGTGTCACTTGTTTTAATGTTTACTAACCCAGTTAGGAATTATTTTCGGCGCATGTTGCTAAAAAGCGTTAAAAGTGACGCCACTTTCTGGTAAGGTCGAAGAATGATTCTTTTTTATAACAAATATTTCAAAAGTAAACTTAGTTTCAAATTGATTGATTAAAAATTGAACAAGTTCTATAATTTTGTTCTTAGCTAAGAAATGTACTAATAATAACCGATGATTAATATTAAAATTCTGACTTTCATTAAGAAAGACAAATGTCATTTTCACTAGCGTAAAAATCTGCCCAAATTTTAGTTATCTTAATACAATATTTAAACTTGCTAATGCTAGACGGATGCTTAAATAGATCTTAAATATATAATTACTTGTTATATATTAATTCTATTATTATCATATTTTTAATCTATAGGAAAATATTGAAAACTTTTACGTACTGGATGTTAACATCATTCTTCGTTGTTAGTTTTGCAGCTGGTTGGTTGGTTGTTTGGTTCAGGAGGACATATATAGGATATACATATATAATTGTTGGGGATAAAAAGTCTGTGTTCAACATTCAGATTGCTGCTCTTGTTGTTGTTGTTGATGTTGCTCGGCTGGTGGAATTTTTGTTGGTTGTTGTTGGTAGTTGTTCTGGTGTTGTTGTTGTTTTTGGTGGTAATTGGTTGTGGTATTGCCGTTTGTTGAATTAGTAATGAAAATAATATAGACAGAACAACAAAAACAAAACACACACATACACACACGAACATAAATTGGTTGTATGCAGTTGTTGGTTTTGCTTTGTCTTTTTTATTTATTTATTTACGCTGATTCAGGCGTTTCACACGTACTGCAAAAACATAGAGAGAAGAGAATAGAAAGGTTCGGGGGGAAAGAAAGATATAAATATATAAAAAAACAGGCATTAGTCAAGTTTTTTGTGACAAAAACAAATATGGATTTCATTTGAGAAAATCTTATATTAAATGGTTAATCATTATTATAAATTGACAAACGTTCAATCAATCAATAAAAGAGGTACAACATTCAATAGGCTGTAGGCAATAGAAATTTGAGCAACTTTTGATTGCTTTTTCGTTTAGTAGAAGTGCTGGCAGGTTGTAAAAATTAGTTCATATCGGGCATTTCGGTTAGTTGGAGAAAACATTTGATAAAAACAACAAACTAGCTTAAGACTTATGGAAAAAAAAGGGTACACACTATTCGGTTTTCTTGGGACATGGTTGTGGTTCTTTAACTGATGTTGTTGTACTGCTGTTGTTCTGGTTCTATTCGAAGAATACTCTTCTTCTTTATCGCTTATTGAATTATAAAAGTTTTTTAAACATTTTATAAAAGATTTTTGCTTTTTATATTATAGTTGAATTTGATTAAAAAATTTTATATTTATTTATTATGTTGCTGTTGTTGAGGATTTTGTTTCTTGTAGTTTTACTTAAAATTTTACATCGCAGTTTAATTCCTATACAAAGAAAATAACATTAGAAATCGGTGTGTGTATGTGTTTGTATGTATGTATGTGTGAGTGTGTATCGGACAGGCAAATGATTTTCGACATATATATAGTTAAATGATTCAGATCGTTAAGGATAAACATGCCAACAAATAATGTTTAAAAAAAGCTTCATGCAAAACATAAAATCGAATAATAAAGGTATCAAAGCAAAAGATCCTAGTACTAAAAAGATCCAAGAGTTAAGTTTACAGTATATTTCGTTTAAGGCAGTTAATTTGTTTGTGTTTTCGACCCTTGCAGAAGTTTAAATTGTTTCTAAAACAAGTGAAAATTCTTTAAAATATCAGTCAAATCTATTAAATTTACTGATAAAGTATTCTACATAGATCACATATTGAATCAGAAGGATTTTTGTCCAAATGTAGTTAATAATAATCAAATATTTTCCATATTTTTGACTTTTTGAAAAAATATGTATACACCCCAAGGTGTAAAAAACAATCTTTACATCTGCAAGGATATAGAAATTTTGGTGTACCAAAGTTTGATTACGGAATCTTTGGTTTTGCTCATTCAGTAAAATGCAATTTTGCTTTTTAAACTTTTTCTAATCTGCAAAAAGCTTGTTGCTATATATACTTTGATTTTTATTTTTGGGTTAGGCAAAATCGTCTTTAATATGCTTTAACTATTTGTTCATAGATACCTGTGTTAAGTATTAAGAGAAAAATGACGCCTAAAAACGATTTTCTGCTGGTGTTAGATGCCTTGCCTTTTTCTTTCTCTGTGTTTGTGTTGTAAATCAGTTTAAAACATATCTCTATATATATATATGCATATATATACATTTTTTCTTTGTATATATATATATCAGTGGTTCGTTTTTTATATCATTTTATAATTTTCTTTGTTTTTGTCTGCTGCTGCTTCTTCTTCTTAGTTTTGTTATAAATTATACATATTTTCTCATATTTTTTTCTCGTTTTCTTTTTTGTTTTTTAGGTGGATTAAAAAATTGTTCTTTTCTTTATAAAATTATTTTAAATTGTGTTTTTTCTTTTTTTTTATAGAATTGATTTTATTTTTTGTTTATTGAATTCTTGTTGATTTTCTATGCAGATTATTGAAAAATCTGAACTGCAGGCGTAACTCAAGATCTTTTCTTACTGCAAATGAGAAACGGAAAGAGAGAGAAAAAGAGAGAATAGTACACATAAAAACACAAAACAAATTGAGGATAACACAAAATAGAATATTTTTGAATTTCGATTGTTGATATTGCAATATAACGATTAATTCTTCAAATCTATATGACAGTTTTGAGACGATACAAAAAATAAATAAATAAATCCGAAGAAACAGAATTATTTTCATATGATTATATTCTTTTCTAATATTTATAATTTAAATTTAAAAAACAACTTGTATATTTTTCAATTATTTTATATTCTTGCTTATATCGTGTATCGTCTATTAAATTTGGATTTAGTTTTAAATATCAACAATCTGTGGAACTGTCTGTCTCTGTGCAAAAAAAAAAACAACAAAAAAAAAAGTAAGACTGAGAGGAAAAATCCGTTGATTGGTGGTGTTTGGGTGGGTGTTTTGTGTGTGTGTGGTTGTAGAGGGTGAGTGGGTGGATTTAACCGCTGAGAGAAACAGGGCGGCTTTCGATTAGTAGCACAGATTTTGAATGGAATTGTATCTCGATATTATATACAATGTGAGAATGAGTTTATGGCAAAGCTGATTGACAACGACGACATGTATCGGATTCAGTATCAGTATATTCAGGATATTTATATACACAATCTTGGTCGGCAAGTTGTCTGTTGGTTCAATTGTTTGGGACAAAATTTAATTTACACCATGGACAAAAATCAAAAATATAATTATGTTGGCTACAGGCAACGACAACAACCAATGAGGCGATAGAACTGATCAAGTGACTGTCTGTACAATTGATTTTATGTTGTGGTTTTTGGATATTCTTGTGGCTCCGTTTTGCTGGTGCTTGGTTGGTGTTCATATCAGTTATCGTTTTTATTTTTTTTTTTTTTTTGTTGGTCTTCACTCACGTGTGCGCTTGGTAGACACCCTCATCGTCATAGTTGGGAGTAACCGAGCGACTGCCTGGGACCACCATGTTATCGGGATCGATTTCGGGATCAAAGGCATCGCCACCACCACGTATGACCATATTATCGGGATCAACTTCCACATCATAGTCAGCTGGCGGTTGTGGTGATGGCGAGGGCGATGGTGAAGGTGTGGGCGTGGGCGTGGCCGAGCGTATATAGTTCATATCGCGCTCAATCTCCATGTTACCAGGTAGTATTAATTTTGGTAAATTTGGCTTTAATTTTTGCACACGGAAGACTGAAGATCATTTTGATTTGTTTGTGTTGAATTGGGTGTAACGAATTGCAGTTTTGGTTCAAATTGTTGTCGAGTATTTTAAATATAACAGATAATTGGTTAATGTTTGACTTTATCCAGAGACAATATATCTATGGTAATTACAAGAGAGAGAGGGAGACAGAGAGACAAACAACTATTGGGGGGGAATAGGGGTGTGGACGAGAATATTACAAAGGAGACTAGAAACAGGAGAGACAAGTGAGTTAGCTAAAAGAATGATTTTTTTTTTTTTGTTTTGTTTTCGTTTTCCAATACTTGTACTTAAGTTTAACTAAATTTTAGATTAGATAATGCTGAATGATAGCTAAATATCAGCTAATAAAGCCTTCTAAATAAATTTCACTAGACTGCTGCAACGATTAACGTGAACGAGAACGAATGATGAAAACGATAACGAGAACGCAACGTAGGCAAAATGTAATGAATTGATGAGGTTAAACGCAACGAATTGGAATGAATATGTTGTTATGAAGGCCAACGCCAGACGCAGGGAACGCAAGAATAATTAACCTGATCTTACCACAACAAATATAAAATATAGAAGATAAAGAGAGAATAGTTGGATGGGTAGAACGAGAACGGAAACGACAACGAGAACGACAACAAGAACGCAACAATTTTACCAAAAAGGAAATCTCTATTCAGAATCAGATTTCCTTTTCATTATCAGGACGCAATAGGCCCAACGATGTCGTGGTGTCAGCTCCAACTCCAGCTTTAACCACTGCTGATGATGATGCTGCTGCTGCTGCGGCCGATGTAGATGCTTGAAGATTACGCGTTAGTCGACCTGATGACGAAACATGATCAGTAGCTGTGCGTGCTTTGATGAATTGCTCAAAGGCAGCCAGGCTTTTGGCCCTTCTAGGTGAAATGTCAACTGATGATGATTGCGATGAGATTGATGACGATGACAATATTGGGACAGCGGCAGCGGTTTGACAATCTAACATACCTTGCTGCAATTCACCTAAACGCGTGTGAAGCAACAATGGATCAATATATGAAGACAAGATTAAGAAGAATCAATCAGCTTAAGGTACATATCTATCCTGCTAAGTGGAATTAAGATCAAAGAGAACCAACGATGACGACCTGTTAAATAAAATGGGAAATATTCCCCGACAAAATCAATTGTCGCCAACTTACTTCTGTCGATATTGCGCTGCAGATGGGCGGCCACACGATGACGGGCATCATTGAATTCCAGATGCAAACCAAGTCTCAGTAGCGATGGATTCTTCTCCACCAAATCGGTAATCTCCATTTCAATCTTGTTGCCCAGCACCGCTGATCGCTATTAAACAGGAAAACAAAAAAAAAAAAACAATTAATTTTGAATTAGCAATTCAATTAGCAAATTAATTTCATTCTTACCTGATTCGAGGCCCGAAACTCTTCAATGGTGTGGCATTTGAGGAGGGCTTGCACCAGCTTAACAATCACAGGTGGACTGATGAAGTTGGTCTCAACATTTAATACTCTCAGGGTTTTGCTTTTCTCGATCGCCTCGGCGAGCAAAAGAGCTGTCTTATCGGTCAGGCCGACATTTGTCAGCGATAGAACTTCCAGATGTTCGTTCTGAGGCAGTGCGGCAAAGAGTTGTTCGAGTTTCTCATCAGAGATATTCTATGGATTATATTACAGATAAATTTCGTTATATTTCTAAATGCAAAGAGTTACCTTAATGTTATTCAAGTTCAAATCAATCAGTTTGGAGTCATCGTCCTTGACGCGTTTAATCGATTCCTCCACATCTGTGCTATTGGGCGGATCACTTGGGAAGAGTTTTTGCTGCGTCGATTTGGTTATACCATCCCAGCCAAGGCCAACTGGTTGACCTTTGTTAAGGAGCGAGGCATGATATTGATCCTGATTCATCATTGAATGGAAACCGAGAATGGCAGCCAAATCAATGATCTCCTCCTGTGTGGCATCATTCAAGGCATGCTCATACTCCTCTCCCATATCAATGGCAATCTGTTCCTCGGCCTCAATATCACGAGCATCTCTCGGTGGTGGTACCCATTTTTTACCTCGCACTTTACCCTGAACATATGGCTCAAATTCCGGTTCATCGGGTGTTTCAATTGCCTGCTTATTAATGTGCTCAATCAATTGCTTGCGATTTAGTGGACCAGTTGCATCTTTGGTGCACTCATAGCTGCAACGCTGATCTGGCGGCAGGAAGTTGTCCTGAAACAGGAAAAGCATTGAGAATTTTAAAAATAAATACCATTAATTTAGTTAATTACTTACATCAGGATCCACTTCTTTGGCCAAAATTGTTATTTCTTCGGGCGAGAGTTGTGCCAACAAGCTCTCAACATCCACATCATCATATTCGCTTAGATCCTTGCCATATAATTTGGCCGGTGTGGTAAGCGTTGTTGTCTTTGTGGTGGCAGAAGTCTATGAAAGATAAAGAAATTGATTTAGTTTTAGAATGATATTGATTATTGATTGAGTTTTAGAATAAGATAACATTTTATCAAGTAATTTTATAAGATTAATGTCTACGCATCGACAGGATCAATTAAACTTTTAATAGAACGTTTTATATAATTAATAGCTTTTAGCTACTGTATCTAGCAGTTGCTTAGTTGTAAACATTTCCCTTTTTTTTTATAGTGAAAGTTATTGTAATTAATGCATATTCACTTTTCGTACATTTTTGTGTTTCAGTTTAAGACTCATTGGCGGCTGTGGGGCACGCCTTTTAACCTTTGGCACCGGCCGTAGCTTGATCTTTTGGAACTCGGCCACTGGCACAACACTTTCCATGCCGGCAATAGGTGTTGTGTGTGTCTGAGCTTATGGACACTACACCAAAATCAATATAATAATAATATATTTTAAATCCAATTATGAAATGCAACGCGAGAGTGGTAAAAAGTGGTGGCAACACACAGCAACTGTGACTGGGACTGGGTCTCAACGGCAACTGATTTCAAAGAGCCACACACTAAAAGCCAAGACCACCAAATTAAGCTAAAGCACAGACAGTGGCAGTGGTAGTGGCTGAGGCAGCAGCGGCAGCAACAGAGAGACAATCGTGCAACATTTGCTTGACGCGCTTAAAGCTGTTTTCTGTTTCTGTTGCTGCTGCAATCGCTCAATTTGCAGACAGTGAGCCAGTCAAGTCAGTCAGTCATTCAGTCAGTTAGTCAGTCAGTCAGTCAGTTAAGTTACAGAGTTGGCAATGTAAATTAGGCGAACATTCATTAAAAAATTGTTTGTGCCACAGAACGGGGGTGAAACAATGACTGACTGTGGTATGACTCTTTGATGGTGTCTGCACTTAAATGACTTCCACTTTATTGTAAAAAAAGAGGGATTCGAATGTCGGATCACTGAGGGGGGCAAAGAGTGATGGAGTCGAGTGAAAAAGTTGAGCAAAAATCAACAATTGATACTGGGAAAAGACAAAAACGAAAAAAATTGTGCAACCAAAAATGAGACAAGATTTATTTTTCTTTATATTTATTTTATGAGGGCCAACAAATTCCACAATTATGTAAATTCAATTCCAACAGGAAGTCGGAAAGTCACAGCAACAACAACATTAAAAATAAAAATACGTTAAAAAGAAAGCCTACAATTTACATAAGATAATTGTACGAGTTGTGGAAACCCTCTCAAAGTTCTATCAAAGCGTGACCTAAGCAAACAAAAACCAACTCAACTGAAACCAAAACCAAAACGAAAGGTCTTAAACCAAAAGTCCCCTTCTCCCGTTCAATCCATTTAAGTTCCATACTTGGGCTACTAAATTAATGCAGAGAGCGCAAATCAAAAGACGTTTGTATAGAGGAAACAGGTTTTCCTTAGGGCCCTCGTTCAAACAAAAGACTTGGACAGCTCCTGGCAAACCGGTTATTTTGGCCACAAAAAGTACAGCTAACAAAGACCTGAAGTACTACTACAACTACTACCTCATAGTACCACCATCACAAGAAGCAAATAAATAAATAAAATCCACAAATGGCAAACAACAGAAATGCCAAATCGAGTTGGCAGATGACTTAAAGATACAGCTAAAGACTAACAATTGACCCACTTTACAGTAGAACTTTGTGGAGTGAAGAGGAAAGCAGAGAGGAGGGGATGGTATTTATCTGATTATGTCAGCATCTAAGAATCTTTTTCCACTATTGACATTTCGATTTCCATTGATTAATCGATGTAAAGTCAGGCCAAGACACAATCTTAACGTAAAACAAAAACGAAATTAAAAAAACGTTAACAAAACCCCAAAAACTCTAAAAAGAAAAATCAAAAAAATCTACAAAAACCACACACAAAACCGTAAGATCATAAAAAGTAATTGCAAAAATAATTGAGTTCATGGCACTCCAGAGAGATACAGATGGTGAGAGATGTGCAAATAAATTGAAAACCAAAATGAGATAGAATACGCGATTATAATAAAAAAAAGGTAAAGAATTATTTAAAACAAAAATTTAATTAAAACAAATTTTAAATGCTCTTTCAAAGATAGTAAATTTAAATAATAAACTAAACAAAAGAGGAAGAGGAGTTTCATTAAACTATAAACTATTATAGAGTATTGTATAAACAGGTTTAATTTATATTTATTATTCATAAATTTATTTTCTTTATTTAAAAGGAAACAAACTTTTCCAAGTATATCAGATACCTTACAATTATTTTAACTAACTGGTTTTTTCTATTTTTTTTTCTTTATCAAACGGAGTCAGCCCACCATGCAAATGCACCGTAAATAAGGCGGGAATGTGCCACAGAAACTGAAATGTATCTGCCAGATGCGAAAGCCTTGTCAACACTTTGAAACCGCTAAGTTGTACCAATTGGTGCTAAAACTGTGCGATAATCATAAAACTTTAGTTGGGGGATATATCTATCTATGTACATATATATGTGCGAGAGTGTGTGTTCTTGTTGGGCTCATTAATTGCAACGGGTACGAGACAAGTACATGTAGAACGGGAGCAGACAACGACAACGATAAATTTCTAGATAGATCAACCACAAAAAAAAAAGAAGAAAACAACCAAAATAACCAAAAACCAGACATTCTGGTGTCCATGCTGCTGCTGTTTGTTGACCCAAAAAACAAGTGTTTCGGGTGATTTGCACAAAATTTATATAAGTATATATCTTTTGATGAATGGGCGGACCATGGGATAGCAGTTAGCAGTTATAGTGACCAATCAGTGGCTTGTAGCAAAATCGGTCAAGGTGCTTAGGCGATTTAATTAAGCGGCACAACAACTAATTTTTTTTCAGACATTTTACTAACAGCAACGGTCACGTATTTTGCAAAAAAAATTTCATGTTGCACACCGAAGCGGAATAACTGGTGGAAAATCAGAGTGTGTGTGTACACACACACTCTCACACCTGGTCATGAAAAGTTGGACAGGCACGTCGTCACAGGTAGAAAAAAAATACATATAATAAGATTTTAACTCTCGCCGCCGCCTCCTCATCCTTATCCTAATGACTAATGAGTGGAAATGTGCGAATCTTCCCGCGACCCAAAGTAGGAAAAGAGCATTACGACCCAAACTAAGGCCTAAACTGATGTTGCGGCAGATGCGGCAGCTACCAGGAAATTGTAACACTTAAGGAAATCACAGCAGGAAATTTCATAAAAACAACAACAGAATATACAGACTTATATATATACATATATATGTATGTGTGTATAACTATATGAATTATGTCTCTCGGTGTGTGTTTTGGTCAAGTTTACTTTTATGGTCGGAATGAGATTTGAGAGATCTGACAATTAGCCTTAGACAGACAGAGAGACAGGCAGGGAGACAGGAAAATTGTATTGAAGGTGAAAACATGAGAAATTAGACAATAAAGATGGCAAAGAAAAAGTAATTTATATGGTTCTTTTTTTTTGCTCTCAACTTTTTCTATTTACGGAATTCCGTCAACTGAAATGTTAATGCGTTTGCTAGAATATCATTGAATTAATTTAAATATTTTGATCTCATGGAATAATATGGTTTATTTTGACTATTTATTGTTCAATTTGTTTGAAAGGCAATTGTTTAATCTATTTTAAACATTTAGAAAGTTAGATTTGTCAGTTTATTGTGTAAACAAAATTCGATTGGTTATCATAACTGTTCCCTTAACGGTTATGGGTTATGGCCTATCTGTCAATATATAATTAATAAAAAACTCGTTTCTTAAATAAATTTCTTACCATAATGTAAACTGACAAATGTTTGCTCATTGGATTACTTTCAAAAGAGTTAAAATTTCAAAAAGACTTTGGAATTGTGTTAAATATTTATATAGTTTGTGAAATTTTTTAATAATTTAATTTTCCTTAGCATGCTGTTAACCATTTATATTTATGGATAAGAACTCAATTTTTTTTTATTATTATGCACTCAATCCTGCAGACATTTTCTTGATAAAAAGTTTTCTATAGACGACATGAAATCCATTTAGTGCATAAATTTGAAATATGCAAAGCCACTTTGAGGCTGGATAAAAGAGGAGAAGAATAGGAGAAAAATATGGGAAAGAAGATTGTAAGGAAATTCTCAACAAGATTTTCATTCTATGCGCCTTCTGCAAATATTTCTCTACTTCAGTCCCGTCGCTCAACCAATTGCATATTCAGTGAACACCAATATGCTTTTTATATAGCAATATTTTATGCAATAAACTGACATAGACAGAGAAAGGGACAGCATAAGAATAGAAAAGGGACAGAGAGTATGAATATAAAAGTTTGCCTTGGATGCTGGATGCTGGATGCTGGAAAGTTGAGAGGAATCTCTGGGTCAGTTCACTAGAGTAATCGAATCCCTTCTTTAGTTTCTGAGGCGTCACTTTGTTCGTTCGTTGGTTTCGATTCAATGCATTTTGAACCGATTGCAATTGGTTTCCCGCTTCACTGCAAATCGACAAATCTTGGCCAGCAAAATGGCCAAACGACAGCAACGTTAGGAAAATGATGACAAATTGCAAATACATACAAAACAAAAATAGAAAAGAAAAGGAAAATATATACTCACACATTAGTGGCACATATTAGAGAGTTGCAGAGCAACTTTAACTTTCCTCTATATACGAAAAGAAAAAAAAAACATTTAACATTTGCACAGCTGTCACAAAGGCAAGTAAAACAAAATATAAAAGAAAAGAGTGAAATTTGAAGAGACATCTTTGGAGATATTTTGTATTGCTCTCGATTTAGTTTAAAATGAGAAACGTGCTGTGAATTTTTTTTCCTTTTCCTTTTGCCCATCATCATCATCAATGAAATGTCAAATAAGCTAACAAAAATAAATTATGCTACATTTCAAGCATCACCCACTCCCCACCCCTCATCCCTTTCACTGCCAACAGTTATGTACGTCATGAGTGTACGCAAATTTATGTAGTTTAATTTTGAGTCTTGCATTTTCTATTTTTTGTTTCTTTTTATTTTTTGTTGTGTCACGTCGCAACGGCAGGAATTTACGAGACGACGACAACAATAGTGGGAAACAAAATTATCCAGCCAACCAAGTTAGCTCTAGGAGTAACCACCACCTACCCATCAAGTGAAAGTTCATTGTTAGACAAATTGTCTTGAGAAAAAATTAATTGTATAAAGAAAATATATTTAAATTTTCTTTCTAAAAATGCATCTAGTTTTTATTTTTCATTTTCTTCATATTTCTCACTTTGGCTTTTTGTTGGGGTCTTTGACTTTGGCGTTGTTTACGCAAAAGGCCATAATTATGCGTTTTTGTTTACACTCACAATCAGGCAACGACTGCACGGGAATATTGTAGTTTAAACATTTGAGTAGTGGTGAAACGTGTCGGATTGGGGGCCAATGACCTAAACTTAACTCAGGCCAACTCTTTGGCATCTGGCAAGCAATTAGAATGCTTATCCACTCCCAACCTGATGACAGCCCACATGGGTTTTTGCCACGCCTTTTTTTTACCATATTGGTCTAACCGCAAAAATGTGGCAAGTGACAGAAGCTGAAGCCAAAGCCACAAAAGTTGTGCAATCAGTAATGATTATATATATACATACATATATATATATATATATATATATATATACATATGTATATATGCATAGTCAACTGATGTAAGCAGCTAAGCAAACAAATGCGCCAGTTGCATGCAATTCAATTCAATTCCCATGATTTAAATTACCCAAGCATATAATTTTAAACACTTGAAAAAGTCAACTATATGGAAACCATTTTGCCTTGATCCATCAGAATGAGGGGAAAAAATTGTATTGCATTATATTTAGTTGGAAAGTGGTGTGAAAAACAAAGAATTGCTATTTTTACCATTCTTATTAGTCATTCCTAGAGTCGATAATTATTAATTTCAGTTGGAAAAAATTATTAAAATTCGAATTAATTATACTAAATATATACATATACATATATATATATATATATATATATATATATATATATATATATATATTATTTAATAATATACATATTATACTTAATCCCTTTTTAACCAAAAATCATTATCCTTTTCAATCAATTAAAAATTTGGTAGGTCCTCAGCGAACTTAAACTCACCTGTAATCAAAAAAGAAAAACGTATATAAAATTAATTATTGGGTGAAAAGTTTTAATAAAAGTTATATGCATATATGTATAGTACACATTGTTCAATATAAAATAATGACAGGACAGGCAGCTGAATACTTTCTCAAGCAGGGAATGACAACGAGGAAGCGAGAGGAATGGGGCAGGTAATTACACGAAAGCCACAGAGCAAAATTATGTGAAAAGATTAAATTTGTAAGATAAATTGGAGTGGAGCATGTCGAGGCCGGAACCAGCAGGGACCGACCACGAGTCTTTCCCGGGGATCATAAATGGCAAAAAAAAAAACCATACACAAAATCTACAAAAAAAAAAAACAGCAAAATTGTCTGCTGGGGCAGATTTTGATGTCGGGGAGATATACATAAAAAAAGAAACAAAAAAAAAAATGAGAAGAAACCGGCAAGAGCAACGACAACAAAAATGTTAAAATGGTTGCGGTAATAAATGAAAATTATGCAAAGTTTTGAGCCAAATGATGAAGTAATATACGCATCCAAGCCAGAAAACGGTTAACGGAGCGTGTTATAAGACACAGAAATCCCAGTGCAGAGTACACAGTTTCCAGATCCCCAAAAGAGATGAGTGAGTGGAAATTTATGAAAAGTAAGTAATAAATATGGCAAGGCATTGGACCACCGAGCATCTTGCAGCCAGCTGCCAGCTTTTACTTTCGTGCATTTCCCCACCATACCCCCCACGCACGGCCATACCCTTGGAACTCCCCAAAGAAGTCTTAAGCCAGAATCAACAAGAACTCATTGCAAGTGCTCATTTTTGGTGTTGTTGCTGCTGTTTGCCTTTTCTTTTTTTTTTTTATTTTTATTTTTGTAAATGTTGTTAACAGCTAAATCTAAAGTGGCCAACAACTTTTTGCCAACTTTTTTCTTCGTTTTTTTTTTTCGTTTTGGTGGGCTGACAGTTTAAGGCAAGTGAAACAAAATTTTAAAAGCTTGAATCGTGTTGGCATTAGGCGGTGATTTTGCAGTTTCGCTTGAGCAGCTCTTACTGGATTCAGTTAACACATTTCTGATGGCTAACGGTTTGCGAGGCCAAAAAGTCGGCCAAATGTGAAACATTTCAATTGAATGAAAATGAACTTTAAGACGTGAATTAATTTATAATCATTATAAAAAACTAAAAAAAAAATGGCGAGAACTAAAAACGATATGTAGAGAAAACTACAAGAAGACTGAAAAACATATATCCAAAAGACACACAGAGAGAGAGAGAGAGGATAAACCAGTAACTGCACGGTAATGTTTAATAATAATAATAATAATAATGTAATGATAAAAATAGTAAAAGAGCAAACTATTATTAGTCTGCACATTAAAAAGCTATCTGAAGCTAAACCAACAGAATTAAATATAAAAATAAATTGAAATAAAAAAGTTTTAACGTTTTGGAGCAAAGAGAATGTTAAAATGTTATATATGTATTCTTTAAAACTCTGGCATAAACTTTGATTACTATTGGAGGATTAACTCATAGAAATGGTTTCTTTAAAAACCTCAATTAATATTTAATATGCAATAATAGTAAAAAGATTATGAAATTGTTTGGAATATTATCTGTCAAAGTTTAAAATATAAATAGAGAATATTTTGAAAGCTATTTTTACAATTCTAATGCAAATATTCCATGAATTTTGTTATTATTATATTTTTAAATGAGAGTACGAAGGCATTTAAAAAAGAAAATGTGGTGGCAAGTTTATATAAATCATAATTTGGAATATCTCTTTCAAAAGAATTAATATTATATCTTTGGGCCCATTGTAACTACGTTTACCAGTGTAATTTGGTTGTATTCAAGGTATTTAGATAAATGGTACACAAAAACTAGTTTTCAATTGTCGTTTTGCTTTTTGTTTTTGTTTGTCGACAATTTTCATCTATTCCGAGTCATCAATTAAATGACGGAAATGGCCAATTTTTATGTTGGTCGTTCTTCCATTTGCTTTTCTAGTTGGTTTTTGTTGTTGTTGCTGTTGTTGTTGTTGTAGTTCAAGTGTTTATGCCACAACCCCATTCAAAACGAGGGCTAAAAAACACTTTTCGTGTCTTTGCTTTGATGGCCATCATCAAATGGTTAAAACAAATGCGATTAATTACTCAGTTCACAGACAATAACATTAAATGGCGCTTTTGACGCCTTTGTTCTCCGATCATCCGGTAAAGGTATAATTGCTGGACACAAAAAAGATACTAAAGGGCTAAGCCCTTAGCCAAAATTTAAGCCCAAAATGACAACAAAGAGATTTGAACAATTTTAATTGGACAAAGATATTTATAGATTAACAGGCAACCGAACAACAAAAAAAAATGGGAACAATGAACGTCATTAGATGACCAATTTTAATAACCTGCGGGAAACTGATAAATAATTTGTTGATAAGAAATTGATATACAATACACAAACAGCTGTTTCTTGGTCGGTTTTATCGACAATAACTACATAAGTATGTTGTTATAAATAATATATAAAGCGGAAGCGAAGATCCAGGGGTTTGTCATTTAGTTATATAAATATATTTGTATATGCAAAATGGGCAAAACAAAAGGCAAAAAGAAAGCGACCTGATGATATAATAAACATGATTTAATTTATAGCCCAACCAAATCAATAATTAATAGGGTTGAAGTTGAATGTCAGCGAAAGACACTGTGAAATAGTAAGAAAACGACAACGAAAATACCCTTTTACACTGAACGTATGTACTTGCAATTAAAAAGAAAACTTTTTTTAAATGAATAATATAAATATATTTATTTATAGTTTATGTCTTACGACAACTAAACAAGCTAATATATATTCCACCATTTGCATGTTAATAATATGTTAATGTAACCATTTATTTTGTTTTTACAGGGTACAAAAAGACTCATAATTATTTTTTTTTTTGATGACGCGCCGGCTGAGTAGAGCGCAAACTCCAGAACTCAAAATGAGTGCAAACAAAACTGACGTAATCGCACTCACTCATTGAACAAATGGAAGAGGAAGATGCAAGACGGAAAAAACTCAAACATAAATTGAACTAAATGAAATGAAATCATTTCATTCAAGGAAAAAGTGATTTAAAGCAATGGAGAAACAATCTAAAAGATACTTGAATTGAATGTCATTCAGAAAAATATATAATCAACTAACCTCCATGGCCATCTCAGATTCGCTTGTTGTTACTATTGTTATTGTTTGATGTCTTTAAGAGTTTTTATACTCTTTTTTTATTTCTTTAATACTTTTATTACAACTTTTAAATGGAAAGAATTGTTTTTTGACACGCACGAATCTATTTGTTGCAGTTGTTGTTGTTGTTTTTCGGGTTTTATGTTTGGGCGTGACACATTAAAAACTAAATTATAAAATCCCCGACTCGTTTTTGTTGACTGAAATTTCGACTCGTTCTTTGTTAGTTAAATTAAACGAAAGCCAGCGACAATCTGCTACCAGAGCAATTGTTTCATTTGATTAAATTTATTAATGAACGTGTTGTTTTTTTATTTTATTTGTATATTGTTTTTCACAAACACACGAAACACAACTAACTCAAACCAAGCTCATAGAATAACTGAGGCAAAAAAAAAAACTACTCGAATTATCGCTCAAAACTGTGTTGACAAATGTTATCGATAGATCGATAGCGAACTAGGATTATTAAATGTTTGTTTACTTGAACGAATTAACAAATAAAAGTAAAAATACAAATTGTTTTTATGTCTAAAACTATTTCAAAGGGATTTAGTTATATTTTAAATATTTTTGTTTAATATTTCTTGTTGCCAGCAACTGTGGTATTTTTTAGTACATTTTGGTTATCATTATGAGCATTGAGTGGAATAGAGGTTTGGGAGTCACAGACAATTTGATTCGAAACGTCACAGTTTGAAAGCCATTGAGAGTTTTGAGTTTTAATATTGTTTGTTCGATAATAAAGAGTTAATTAATATAAGTAATACACGGGAGGAAAATTACATTTTTTAAGATCATTACTCCATTTGCTTTTCTGATGATTAAAAACTTGCTTTTTTTATCATTTAAATTTGTAGAATTTGAATAAAATTCTAAATGGAGATTATGGTAAAAATAGTTTAACAAAAGTTAAAGGACTTTCTGTTTTATGCTTCAATTTCCAAATTAACTTTCTCAATGTTTTTCTATGTGTACTTTTCATAAATTGTTCTCATTGCAATTAATAATAATTTTTGTTACCATTTTTCAGTAATTTTTATGGCCACATAAAATTTAAATGACATACACATTTTCCTCGAATAAATCAAGAAAAAAAATTTTCATTATTCCATAATTTGTTATCAGTTGTAAGTAATTGTATAAATTTTTGCCAAGCAAATTAATTAGGGTAAAAACAGACCAACATGCAGACAGACAGACATATAGACAGACAGACAGAAATGTTAGAAAGACAGAGAGAAAAACGTTGGAAAATCGCTTGGTATTTCCATAAACATGAAAATGGCTGGAACAGAGGCAAGAAGAAAATGTGAAGAGCAGCGCAGACAAATAGAAGATGTCATAAAAATGCCATTGTAAGTAGTTGAGTTTGGCTTTTTGTAGCCATTGTTAGAGCGACTTCTGCCACGGTTGTTATCCTGTTGCTGTTGTTGTTGTTGTTGCTGTTGCCACTCTTTTTATTCGACAAAGACACGCAAAGGATGCGAGGCAGGCGCAAAAAACTCATTTCACTTTGTGTCGAAAAGATAAATGCGAAGCGCTTAAAAAAGCAATTACCGCATAAATTGTACTACAGCCCGCTCTGGCTCATTCAAACTACACAAAAAAAAAAAAAAAAACATGGCATCGAAAACGTTGGCATAGTCCCACTGTTATCCTTGTACACAGGATATGAGGCAGCAAAGACACACTTAGAGTCGCAGGCAAAAACGAAAAATAAAAAGGAACAACATCAGTTTACAAACAAATGTGCGAATACATGCAAAATGCATTGTGTAAGTGTCTTTCCTTCCCTTTCCTTTACCACCCCCCCCATTGCTTTTCTTAACACCCCCGCAACCCTACAGATGGATAGCTGGATGGATGGATGGCTGGATGGGTGGCTTAATTGAAAAATCAATAGTGGGCTAAATTCTCGCGTAAATCAAGTTAAAAATCGCAGCAATCAAAACACCTGAAGCGCAATAAAAACTCATTAAAAAGCGCACGTCCAGGAGGAGCAATGTGATGCCAATTGATGGTGAAGGTGGCCAGGTGGCATGAATCTCCTTGGACTCACTGTACTACAAATTGGATTTGAACAAATTACAACACATCGATTTCTCATTACGACAGGACTTGACTGCCTATGCCTATGACTATGCCAGTGCCTTTGACTTTCCTTTAGATATTTTTATGGCGACAGAAATCACTTAAAGAGAAAATTTAATTGACTTGGGCGACTCCTGCTGTTGCTGTTGCTACAACTGTTGGTAGTAAGGAGGTAGGAAACGGCATCGCAACACGAAACGGAAGTCAGCTGCCAATTTGTTGCCCGTACAGAGCGGAAATTTCTTCAACTTCCTGATTTAAATAATAACAAACTGCCTGCCAGACTGCCTGACTGCCAACTTGCTGCCTGCTTACAAAATCTAAAGTCTTGCTTGTCACACCAACTGACGTCCTATCGAGTTTTGTCCCCAATGGCACCTCCAATTCCACCCGTCCACCCATCCACCCATGACGTGCCATCTACTCTACTCATCTACACCCAAGGAACAACCACAGATGACGCCATCTTGATTGGATACAGGGCATACTCGACACTCGATTGCCATCATCAGTTTGCCGCCCACTTTTACTTTTCCGATGAACAAGAAGAAAAAGTGTCAAAGACGATGATTTTTGGTCATCTTTGTTAGATATCCGGCAACGGCAACAAGGGCCACATTGGGGAGGGGGAAATGTTAACGCGTTTGTCTAGCGGCTTAGTTAAGTGTCAATTTTTTTTGCGCCTGACTGGACAAATTAAAATGTTTGCCTTATGATGTGGCCAAAAAAAAAAAAGAACAAAAAAAAAACAATAGCAGGATGTGGGCAACAGGATAACTGGGCAACTGTTGCAAGCAAAATGATTATAAAAATGTTCTTCCTGACTGACAGTTAATATTATTGTATATAAATGATTGGAAAGACTAAAAAATTGTCTTCTGTAAAATATATCAATAATTTGTCATTGAAATGTTTGAGAGCTTCTATTTTAGACAAAAGTAATTTGAGAAATAAAATGAAAAAATAAAAAAACAACTCAGATTAAAATTCCGATTAGATTTAAAAGATTTTTGTAATAAGATGCTCTTTCTACTTAATTGTTTAAATTTAAATTTCTTGTGTATTGTAATTTGATGAGTTTATATCAGTTAAAAGGCTTAAATTTCAATCTAAGAACTATTTCCATTTGAAAATTAACAGAATTCGAATTAAAAGCATTTTGGAGTATGCCCTTCTAGGCATTTAATTACTATCTCCATAGATTCAACTAGATTAGTTGGAATATAAGACGCTTCATTACATTTCCAAGTCCTCTGTGTTTTGTTTATTTTTTTTTCGTGTTCTTTTTTGCTTGTTTTTGGTTCTGGTTGCCTGTTGCCAGTTTGAAAACTCTTTTGCATTTAGACTGAACAACAATTTCCTGCACGAAACGCAGGAAAAAAAAATATAATGAAACGAACTGTGGCAAACTGAGAGCCGAAGGATAGCCGAATATGCCGGTGGCAGGACTATAAGATGCGGCAACATTAAACGCACGAACGGAGTCGCGTCAGCAGCGTCGAAGCAAACGCAACACGAAAACCAAAAGGGAAATATATTCGGTTTGTTGTGCCGCAAGTTTTTCGAAATAAATAAAAACCAACGTAAGGAAAGGAAGCAAAAAAAAAAACCAGAGAAAATAAAAGAGTTTTTTTCCAACTTGGTGTGGCTTGTTAGTGAAATTCTTTTGCCTTTTCCTGGTGCTGACCAGTTTTACGAGTTTCATCTGAATTTTTTTGCACTGCAAAAAAGATAACACACATGAACATATATATGAACATATACGGATAAGGACACGCATATGCTATAAAAGTGGCCGCCTTCGGGTTATTTGGCCAGAGAGTATCAAGCGTTAACCATCAAACATCGAGGCATCCAGCGTCCAACATGTGTCGACTTTGTACAATGGTGCGTATGAATGAAATGAATGAAATTCTTGCCATGAATGAAGTGGCTTTGCCTCAAGCCAGAACCTGCTGGCGGCGGGTAAAGACAGGGTAGAGAATGGAAGTGAGAGAACGGGAAGGAAAAGGGGTGGAGCCGCCAACTTTGCCTGCTGTCAGTGATTTATGCCGCGAGTTTTGTTTGGCATTGTTGCTTTAATTATATGGCTCGAAAAAGCATTTCACATTGTTTATTTTATTTTATGTTTATGTGTGTGTGTGCCTATATATGTTTATATATCTCTGTTTGTATGTGTTTGTGTGTGTGTGTGTGGCGCATTATGCAAACAAAGCACGCAGAAAATGCAAATGAAAAGCCCGCAATGGACATGAAAGGATAATAGCCTCTACGTCTTTTGTCTAGCCACAGGATATTTAACACTTCATTGACTTTTGTTGAGAAATGGAATTCCTTTTACCCTTACCCTTTCCCTTTCCCTCTATTTCCATAAAGCCAACACTAAAGTTTCATTTGCATTTTCGCAACTAATGGCCACAATTTCTTCGACAAGTTTTCCTGAGGTTTTCAAAATGTTGCTTACCCCCCGCAGCCTCCCTGGTCTCTTATATATAGTTTTTTTTTTATCCCACATGGCAATTTGTTTTACTTCGAACTGAACTCACTTTAATAAGTTTTGCTGAGCGTGTAAAACTTTTCTTTTTTTTTTTTATATACACATATATTTTTCTTCTCGTTGTTGTACCAAAGCCTGACTGCAATCCTTTAGTGTTTTTTGACCCTTTTTCTCAGTGTGTGTGTGTGTGTGCGTGTATGTGCGGCGGCTTTGTTGTTATTGCTGTCAAAGCCTGGGGCTTTGACGTCTAATTTATGAATGTGTTTTGAGCTGACCCAGACACAAGTCTTACTGTTGATTTTAACCCGAGGCAAACAAAGGGCATGATGCGAATATGGCCAACTATGCAACAGGCAAGAGGGAAAATATATATAAAATTGGGATAACTGAGTCGACAAAGTTAACTTTACTTTCCAATCTAAAATAAAACTAAAATCAAGGCAGACAAAAAAACTGCTATAAAATTCTAAGAAAATTATAAAAATAATAAACACTGAAAAAACATTTTATGTTGCCCAATTACGACTCTTTATTAAAACATAATTCTCCTATTTAACGTGGGAAATATTAAATAATCATAGCTAAAAAATTTACTTGAAGTATGTTGTCAGATTTAATTTTTTGCAAACAAATAATAATTTTATTAATATCTTTATAAATATATATTAATATATATTTATATTTAGTAATAACATTTGTACATATCCAAAGTATCAAGAGTTCGTATATTTCAGTTAGTGATTTGTCGCTCCATTTGACTCGTCCTTGTTGCTCTTTGCTGTTGTTGTTATTTTTAGCCCGCTCATGTGGTTACCATTTTAATAAAGAATTTTTTACAGCATGTGGCAACTAATACAGTCACTGTCAAAACAACCGGAAGAAGGACGGAGAAGGGGGTCTGTTTTGCGACCCTAACAAATCCCAAAAACTGACATTCTTCCACCAATACCCCACGCATAATTCGCTGGCCATCCGCTGCAGGATGATGTTCATATCCTGGGCTCTACGCATTGTTTGGCTTTCGTTTTCCCTTTGACTTTGCCTTTTGCCTTTGCCTTTGCCTTTGCCATTGCTTTTCGCCTGTTTTCCATTGCAATTTTTACGCTTGAGCGGTAAAGTTTGTTTCAGGCTCAGAGGTCCCTAACTCACTCCTCCACTACACAATGGAACGTTCAGCATTCCTTTAACTTGTAAAATTTGTTAGCCAAACTTTTTTAATGAGTTTCATAATCTTTGATGCGCCTCAGCTTTAGAAATGTAGTCACCACTCTCGACCCTCGCCCATTTGGTCTAATGATGTGCGATATGGCTGCTTGCTAACTGGTTGCCCTTTGTATGGAATGCCCTTTCAAATTGTTGCAGATGGCGTTGCTTGCCCGCCGTACAGTACAAGGCAAGGGGCAAGGTTCACTTTTTAAGGAATTTGATTTAAACTCAAACTCAAAGCAAATGCGAATGCAGTGCGCGCGATAAGCGTTTAATTGAAAGCTGTTCAGTCGAGCCTATGATTGAATTTCTATACAAATAACCGTTGACACAAATCTCTCGAATGTGTGTGTGTGTAAAATTTGTCGGTGTGTGTATTGGGTTTCGGTTTTAGGGTTGCGGTCTCCAATTTTTATTTCTCCATTCCCCCGTTTATTTTTTGTTTTTTTTTTGTGAATTTATGAATGGTGGTGACCTGATCCCCTGTACAGTTCTCTGACCTCAACTTGTGGTGTTTGTGTATTGAAGGGCTGTTGAAGGACTTGCTTTTGCCATTTGATTGCAAACAGTTTAACCTATAACCTTTTACCCAGATCTCTCTCTCTCTCTCTCTCTCTCTAGTTCTCGTTCTGTGTATGTTCGTTTAATTACGAGTACCTTTAAATTGCATTTTGCAGTTGAATTTACTGTTAACTGTACATCCAGTAATTGAAGCATATACCTACATATGTACATATGAATACCAACTAGTCAGGATGCCGTTGTGAAGGGTCCTTGTGTTGCAATGTATATTGCTGGTCATGCTCCAAAGTGGAAAGTTTGTGAATTTCGTAGGTTTGCATTTGATTAAGTATTTTGAGAGATTCATGGACTGATTGAGGTCAAACTTAATGACTTAATTTTAGTTCATTGCATAACGAAAGCAAATTAAATTAAAATTTTAAATTAATCAAAATAAACCCAACGCATTTTTGTCTATCAAAAGCGATTACAAGTAAAATATAGGAGATTATTAATTAGATATCTTATTCGTCCTTTGTCTACGTGCTTGTAATCTCCCTTTAAGAGATCGAAGTATTTATTTATATGTTTGTATATTAATCTATATAAACTAAATTATTATCTTCACTTGCTTTGTAGCCACGTATAAAGTAAATTCAGAATTCATTTAAATTAGAAATAAATCTCCAAGGAAAAATATGAATTCGTTTTGAATGTTTATGTTTCATTGTAATCAAAACATGTTTGATATAATTTTATGTTTCAACTGTCTTTATGTTTATAAAATTATTATAAACTGTCAAATTTTTATAGTTTTTCCCATTTCCTTTTCATTTTCCTTCAATATATTCTGCAGTTCTTTCATTATATTTTATGCTTGGCTTGTGTATTTTTTTTTATAGCTTTTCTATGTTTTTTTTAAATTGCTAAAATATTTGTTTAAGTTCTTCATGTGCATTTCCTTTGTTGTATGTTGGCTTGTTGCCCCCTCTTACATGATAAATGCATTTAAAATTCTGTTTGTTTAATTTCCTTTGCAGTCTTCATATGGCACATGTTTTCAACCATTTACCTCTATCTTCCCCTACCAGTTTCATCTCCTTTGGTATCCTTTGTTATGCACAAATTTTATTATTTTTATGTTGTTTCCTTTTTAGTGGCAGGGAATGAAATGAAGAAACATATGGAGCAACATGGAAGCATGTCTACGGAATGCAAGTGAAATGGCAAAGCAGCTGGCAACATAAAACGAAACGAAACAAAACGCAACGCAACGCAACGCAATTATGCAACATGTGTTCAGAGTTTTGTTCTGAATGGGAATCGGAATCTGTTTCATGATTGCCATCATCATAATGATGATGATGATGAATCTTTTGGTTGTTGGTTGTTGCCATCTTCAGCAGACCTAACAAAATTCCATTTTGAAAGATAACGTGGCGTATGCGTAATACTTTTAGTCCCTTGGCAGGGGAATTAATGTAAAACTTTTCATCTTGCTACATGGGGCAAACAATGCGATGGGACAAGAGATGATGCGATTACAAATATATAACAATTTAAGAAATTTATAAATTTAATAGTCTTTATTTTAATAGCAATGCTAAAAATATCAACCATATTTTATGTATCTTGTTAGTAAATTAGTCCATCGTCATAGTCACGCCCGCATCCCTAATTAGGTTATTACCGCTATTCTGTGATGGCTGTCAGAGCTGGCTTGGAATTCAGTCAATGCAGTGTTCCACATTGTTGTAGTACAAATAGAATAAACTCTGACTTATTTGGAGTACTTCTAACATATTTTCATTCTGCTTTTTGTTGCAGCTGCTGCCAAGTCAAAGTCGACATCGACCACAGCGCACGGCTGTGATGAGGCAATGAGGCACGAGGCAAGGACCCAAGACACACGACAACGCCGACACTGAAGACTAACCAAGACCGCAAAGCAGCGGTGGCATGCAATCTCAAGTGCTTCACTCGTGGCTCATGTGCCATATAGTCGCATAAGGAACTCTTGGCAATCAAACAGGCAGACAGATAACAGGAGACGGCAAACGAGAGGAGAGAGGGAGAGAGAGAGAGAGAGTCGAAGGAGTGACATACAAAGACAGAATAAACACAGAGGATACCCAGAGGCCAGGCTAGCTTTCTGAGCTTTGGGGCCCGTCATGTTGCGCGATATCTTTCTATATTTAGTTCTAATCGTTTTATTTTGCTTTATTTTCATGGCACAGTTAATCGTCAACGTTTACGCTTTCCAGCGTCAGCCAACTGCCGCCCAGAAGGCAGAACGCAATGAAATTATATTTGTCTAGGCGCTATCGGTGGGGCGAGCGGGGATTTTTCAGTTGGTTTGTGGTGTTGCAGTGGTGCGATGGTGCGGTGGTTGCGGCTGGTAGCCAAACAAAGACAAATACAGCAGCCCAAGGCAAAAAGTCAAGCCGCTCTGGCGGCTTCTGTTTAACTTGAAACGAAAAATCAAAGAAAACGAAAAATGAAAAAGCAGAAAAAAAAGAAGACAGAAAGACGAAAAGAAATGAAATGTTGACTGGCGAGTCGAGATAAACCCGCTAAGAACTGTTAAACTAGGTTGCGCACTAATTAGTTACGGTAGTCTTGGGAGTGCTGTTGCGAATGCACACACAAAAACACATATACTACTACACCCGTACATTTACAGTTAAACACAACATACACACACACACACATATTCATTTTCATTTTTAACACATCCACAATGGAACTCGGCTGAACAATAAACCGCCGTGGAAAAAGTTCATTTGAACTCAGCCGCAGTAAAAAATTACGCGAAAAAAAATGACTTAAAAAGCAAGTAAAAGTTGCAACTAAAAAGTTTTATTTAAAGGTGCAAATTTTAAGGTGAGTCGAGCAACGAGAAACAAAAAACGAATTCCATGTAAAACAACTTAATACAATGATCATTTAGTTAAAAACCGAGTCGAGTGATGACAGACAAACTGAAACTTTTAAGAACTTTACAAATTCTTTAAAAATATGTGAAAGTGTTTATTAAATTTCACTACTACAAACTAAGATTATTTCAATAAAATTATAATCTTAGACATTTTCCCATTAAAATAGTCACAAGTTTTGATAATATTATTTACACCATAAATTCAAATCATATTGATTGAATGTCAATTTAAGACATAAAATAATTAGAATAGATTTTTCCAATGGGCTAATTGTGAATGACTTCTCTTTTAAATTCAAATTTTCTAATTGACTTAAATTCTCGATAATTAAAAGTTTTTTAAAAGTCATTAAACAAAATGCAACCGGAGTAACTTTTTTTCTTCTTTTTTTGCATTCAAATTTTAATGATAAAAGGTTTTAATGTATTGTGGCAAATCTGTATTGTTCGTATCGTATTTCACTCCTTCAAACCAGTCTGAATTCTGTTAATCTGGCTTTCCATTTTATGAATATTTAATCATTTTGCGGTTGCACTTTTCGCACATTTAAACATAAAAGAGTTCAATTACACTGAGGGCACTTTGCGGTGGATAAAAAAATAATGCGAAAAATTACAACAACAATGTAAAAAAAGAAACCAACAACAACCCTCGCATGGATAATAACTGTGTAATTAATTTAATAATGTACCAAGCGTACAATCTTTTATTCAGGCTTCAATAAGCAGAAGAGGTGGATTTTGAAATGTTCATTGCCTACTTTTGAGGGCGGCACTTTTGAGTGTGTCATAAAAAAGAATAAAAAGAAAAAATGCTGTGCGGCACTTTGGTCTTTGGTGTGCTGCTTATTGAAGTGCATTGCCAATGGTCCAGCACCAATTGCCAAGTATTATGTGGGCGTTGGGGCGTGGCAAATGGTTTTAGTTTTTATTGATTTCTAGCCGCACTTGAGTCAGTGTTTTAAACACTTTTAAAATTTCAACATTTTTTGTGGGTTTTGCCTTTTTTTACACCTCCCACCCCAATCCGTTTTTGGCACGCCGCACAGTTTATTGTTTTCTTTTGGCTGAGCCGAGACTGCCGAGCACTTGAGCAACTGTATATGTATACACACTTGACCCCGTTCCTTGAGAGTGCGTTGAGCATTGAAACTTTACAATAGGCCCGTTCAACATAGCACGGCGCAGCCGAAGAGTGAGGGCAAATATTTAAGGATTTTTCGTTGCTTTTTTTTTTTAGTAAAGCTTTGGTAAATGTAGCAACATTTTCCTCAAAATTCCTTCTAACGAGTTAAATAATGAAATTGTTTTGACATGTGTGCAAAGTTTGCCGAGAATTTCAAATTGTTTTAGGCGAAAGTTTCAAAAGTTGTTCACATTTCACTTATTCTTACTGAAACAGACATACACCCACACACATAGACACACACACATACATATTTATATCGCATTGCAACATAATCGAGAAAATCAAAATGTATTAACCCAAAAAACAAGAGTTTTACAATTACAGCTAATGGAACATTTTATGGATTCTATATATAAACGAACTTACATGCTTACTTATATATATATATATATATATAAATTAATATATATGTATATGTATGTATATATACATACATTCGAACAATAATAGTTTTAGATATCAAATGAATGGAATACATTAAATGCTTAGCATTTAAAAATACAAAATAAAAAAAAGAACTCTATCTAATATGCTACTTAAGGTTTTTAGGAGAGAAAGGCAAATTAAACTTATTGTACGTGTAGTTAGAACTCAACAATGAAATGCAAATGAAATCAAATTAACAAAATTGATATCGATTGAAATAAAGTGAAAATTGTTCAAATAAAAATATTATTTTACCAGCTTTAGCTATATTAATAAATAACGAATGAATAACAGGTTTAAATATTATTGCAAATGGCTTATTTTACATTTTAAATTTATATCATATTTCAGGTGGGTTAATTGCCATATATAAAAATGTTTTTGTTTCTTAATTCTTATATTTTACTACCAATCATCATTCTTTTTAAGCAGAGGCCAAGGAGAAATAATCATTTAAATTACCCGATTAAAATAGCTTACAAAATAGTGACATATTGAGAAATGATATGTCATTACCTTTGTCTGGAATTTATGGCATTCGATTGATTTTATGCGGTTTCATTTCACCTGTCACCTTGTCAATCATATTTGTTGGTTAATTCAATTAATTGACTTGGCCATTAATTATTCAAGTGTTAAATGCTTGGACAAGCGGCATTTAACCATAAAAAAAGTTTAATAAATTTTCCATTTAACATAAGTATCTTAAAATTTACTCATATATGTTGTTGTTATTGCTGTTGTTTGTGTTAAAGAGGGACCAGGCTGTCATGTCATCACCATTCAGTCGGTTGTCCTCAGTAAAAACTTTTGGCAATGGTCCAAAAGTGCAAAAGCAAAATTCAGAGGCCAATGCAACAAGCGGTCCCTGAGTCCCTCCCTTGCCTCTTCTCTGTAACTCAAATCCTTTTGCCCATTCTTGCCTTTCTCTCTCTCTCTCTTTCTGATTTATACTACTTTTCCTTCGCTTCTTCGGAGGACGTATTGCATCTCGTTTGGGGTTTGTTTTTATTGCATGCCAGCCAAATGTCTGAGCTTTAAAAAGTACAACGACTTGACAAGAGGAAAACAACAATAAAGGCAACAACAAACAATAAAAACAAGTATAACAACAATCACCAAAATAACGGCAAAAACAACAACAGAAATTGTATTTGTGACAAGGGAAATTTTACAAAAATGGCTTTTTGTTATTGTTGATTGCATTAAGATGAAGTTTTTTTTTGTTACAAAATTTGGTCAACTTTTTGACTGTGGATGATGTCTGTTATATGTATGTATGTATGTATACTGGAGAGGATAGATATGGACAATAAAAAGAGGAGAAGAGGGAGGAGAAGACAATTGAAAAACGCTTTAAATGTCTGACAATCAATTAGTCATTGACCATGGCAGCTGAAACTAATTTTCAATATTTATTTTATATTTATTTGTGACATTTCTTGCTTACTTTGATCTTTAGAGAGCGGGAACAAAGGCAAGTTCTTTGCCAAAGTCATGTCCTTGCACAAAGCGACAATATTTTGCGCACAATTGAAACAGCAAAATGAGCAAAAGACAACAAAAAATCAAAACTAATTAGACATGAATTAATGAGCCATACCATAGCAACAAAAGCAATATAGGAACAAGGAGGGGAACCAACCAACAGGAGACATAAGAATAGGCAACCAGCCACAAATGTGATGAAAATGTGATGTGCAAATTGTGCAAAGAAATGAAACTGACAAACAATTTGGCATCTTGGACAGCAACACCAACAGCAACAGCAACAGCAATAGCAACTTTTGCTCGTACATATGATTTGGTCAATTAAAGAGAAATGAAAATGGAACTGAAGAATTAATCGGAACTTCTGATAGAAGCAAAAACATAATGTCTTTGTCTCTTTTAATAAACTTAAGAGCTGATTTCTCACTCCAGAGTAATGAAAAGAGAAAAGTGTGCTACACATACTATTATACGTCTAAACATACATATGAACATATGTCCAATTGTACCCCATGGCGTATGCGCAATACGTTTTTGGCATTTCGCCAACGCTCTATACTTGGAGATCAACGGAAAAACTTTGCTGATTTTTTGCCAGAAATTATTTATAACTGCTTGTTCATATATGTATATATATATATATTTAACTGTATATATATGCACACATACATCTACATCCATAAGAATATAGCTAAAAACCTATATGTATTTGAGTATATGAGTTTTGTTTTCATTTTCAAATTTGAATTTTTCTCTTCTTCAGTTTAAACGAAAATGATTTACTTACTTATAGTACAAAAGATAAACCATTTTGCTCACCTATAAAGATAGAAGAAGAGAAATACATATTAATAAATAATGGAATAGATATTACAATGGTATATACAAAAAAAAAAAAATAAATAAATTGCAATAATTTAGCTAATCAGGCATCATTCCAATCGATTCAGCAGAAATTTTTGGTCAAAATTCATTGCCTGTTTTACATCACAGCCAACAAGCTTAAAGTCAATTAGCCATTTTGCTGAACCTTAATCTTCCGCCATCCCCTCCTTCAATCCCCACATATAGGAACCATCTAACCCGCCCCTTATTTACCACTCAGCTTAATTGCGCAAAATTACTGAAAAGCAGCTGCCACAATGCCCGCAACACTTTAGCCACTTGAAATGCCCGCAAAAAGGAAAAGCCAAATAATATAAAATACTTATACATATATATTTTTTTTATTTGGTTTCTCTTTTCCTTTTTTGTGTTTTTTTTTCTTTTTTTTTGTAAGTCAACACAAATAAAACAAATGCTGAGACCTTAACTTTTATTTTTCTGCTGGCCCTGGCACATGTGAAATAATAAAATTCTTAATTAATGCACCTATGGAAAGGCGCTCCTTTAGCTTCCCTACACAAGAACCAAAAGTACAAAAAAAAAAACGGGAGCACGGGCATCAGTTTTAATTAAATGATAAAATTGCCCATCCTCTAGAGAAGTGGGAGTTGGTTTGTAGGGAGGAGGAATATGTCAGACGCGTCAAAACGCATAAAACGCAGACTCACACAAAATAACAACAACATATATGTATATGTACATATATATACTTATAAAAACAACACAATTAAAGATATACATTGTCATATATACATATATATAATGAAAAAGTCAAATGAATAAAACGTAGTTATAGAATGTAATCTAAGATATATATATTTAATGGTTTATAGGATAAAGCTTTGTCATTATTTCAATGGAAATATTTGTTAAAAGTATTGAAATCAAGGGAAATCGAAAAATGGGTAAAATAATGCAATGAAGTCGATATTTTTATACTCTTACACAAGGAAATTTTTTAATATATTTATTTTTTATAAAAATCCATAAACAAATTCAGGGAATCGAATATAAATGGTAGAAAACCAAACCACTTTGTTCATCTTCTTACTAGACTCCCAGTGAAATGCATATTCTCTTTTCTTTTTAGGGTATAAAATGCTTTGGGGAAGCACCTTGATTGCCGCTTTGAAAATCCAGTGAAAAGTCAACTATTGTTCCAGCAGTTGAGGCAACCAGGAACTCAGCCAACAAACGCTTTTATATTTTTCTTTTTTATTATTATTTTGTTTCTTTTTCTTTTTTTTTTGTTTTGGGTTGATTTGAGAACGGTAGCGACAAAATGCCGTGGGGCAAAAGCAAAATGCGCAGGGTTAACAAGCACCCCAGCAAAACAATAAAAGGTTAGTGAAAAGAAAACAGAGGGAAAGGGGAGCAACATTTGAGAGACATAAAAGGAACATGAACGTTGAGCTGGGATTTAAAAGGGGATCATTAGTATAAAAAAGAAGAAGATGATATTCCAATTAAATGCAAACTAAACTAAAAATAAACTATAACTAGGAATTGATCTAATAAATTATTGATTTTTAGGTAAGTTATATAACTTATTTGCTTCGAACGTGTTATATAATTAACAATGAGTGCTCTAAGTTTAAGTTTAAAATAACACAAAGTAAAGATGTAATTTAAATCTTTGTTTATTTCATTAAATTTCAGAGTATTTGACGATCCTACTAAAGCATAGTGACAGATTCATAAAACTGCCAGTTTGAGACTAACTAAGGGAGTGAAATTTCATTAGATTTTGTAGCTACGCCACTGCTGTGCGATAATGTCTAATGGCAGCTACACGCCCCCACCCATTATAATATATGTGTGTGTGTGTGTGTGTGTATAAGTAGAGGGAGTTATGTATTTATATATGTGTTGGTGTATTAAGTAAAATGAAATCCTGTTAAGGAAAACAATGAAGCTATTAAAAAAAAAATATATATATATATATATATATATATGTATGTATGTAGGTATGAGTACCAAAGGGGGATGGGGGCAGAAACTGTCTGTATGCAGGTGAATAAACCTCATAATATCGTTTAATAAATACTTTACAGCTTGATTGATTGCCGACCCGCTTGCTAGCGACAGGTGAGTGCGGCTTAACCATCTTTAAGTAGCTGATGGTGATGCTGTTGCTTCCTCCCCATCATCCCCTTCCATCACTCTTCTGCCCTTTCTTCATGTTTTTAATGCTGCTTTTTGTTGAAGCAGCCGATATAATTTATGCGCTCAAGGAAGCCGAGGCAAAGCTGAAACCACAAACCACAGATTGGGTCCCATGTGGCAAAATATATATAATCAAAGTGGCAATTCTGGGTGGTAACAATTTCCACCCAAGTCCAACGTCCATTGTGCTTATGTTTATCCCTGGGTTCCTCTATACTCCTCTATTTGCAGTGGAAATTCACTGACCTGGAAACATTCAGTGCCGGCCAAGGCATCTCCGCATTTACTTTCTACTTCTTCATCTCCGCCCTTATCCCTATATTTCTACAATGTTTTCACTTGATGGGTGTGTCAGTCCTTTTAAGATTGAAGCTTTAATATAGAGAACCCTTTTTTCCTTTGCCAGATATTCGCGCATCGGCTGGCCATCAATGTATGTTTATATGGACATTCGTACGTATATAACTACATTCGTTTATTAGGGATATCCAATTGATTAATGTCTGTAAAATAATACCCCACCCTATCATTCACTCTATGTATTTTTAGTCATATTAAAAGGTTAATCAAGTGCAAAGCTCAACTAAAAGATTCAGTTAATTAGCAACATGAGAAAAGGGAAAACTAAAAAAAAAACTGTAGGTGATTTTTTTTTCCCCTCTAAAGAGTTTTGATTTGCTCCAAGAAATTAGGCAAACTGTTGGAGCGTATTTTAAATATATTTTGGTTTCTGGATATCTTTTATGTTTAATTTATTGAAAAAACATTTATGTTATAGCTTTCAGAAAATTGAGAAAACTCTCAGATAAACGGCATTATTCTACCTTTTGACAAAGTATTTAAACAGTCGACAACGTTCAATAATAAAAATAAAGAAAAGATTCTCTACTATATATTTATATAGATTTTCACCATTTCGATTCTAGAAAAATGTTGACATTTCTGCCTTTTTTTTTGTTTGGTTTGTTTACTCGTCTTGGCCAAGGTTGAAATCACAGAGATGGCATTTTGGCAACTTTAAATCCATGAACATTTGTCAAATTACCAAAAGAAAAAAAAAAACAATACAATGGTCAAAAGAATAGAAATTGAAAGAATTTAGAAGTGGGCGTTGGTTTGGTCATGCGACTGATTTCAATGAGTCGACTTCCCCTAGATTAGGGTCCTACATCATTTACGCACCTTGGTAGAACGCGTCTTGCGCCATTGGGAGGTTTTTTTTGTTGTTGTCGTTGTTGTTGTTGTCTCCTCTTCCTCGGTGACGTCATTGTCCTTGTCATTGGCAGCAGCATCAGTGTCTGCCATTTTATCAAGTGCTTGACGATTGAATTCTTAATTTGTGAACTTTTCTTATTTGTTATTTATTTGACGTTTGACTTTTTCTATATTTTGGCATTCCGCTTTTCAAATTTTTGATATATAATAAATAAATTTTAAATTTCTTTTTCACTCATTTTGGTTTAACTGGAAACGCATTATGAATTTTATTAGATGCGATATTTTTGCACAAACTCTCACACACACACCCACAGAAATCTACATTTATACTTAATTTTATAAATATATATAACATTTATATATATCAGTATGTTTATATATATACATAGGTAGGTATAAATAATATATAGCTTGTTTTTAAAACTCTGCAAATTTATTATTGCAGCTGCCTTGAAAACGTATTTTGGCCAAAAATTAACGCCGAGTTTTATGTGTTAAAAGTGAAAAAGAGGCAAATTCGTTGTATATAATTAATTAGCAGAGAATTGGAAGAAAAATTAAAGGCGAATTAACACTGCTAACGTGGGCGTTCAAACAAATGGTTTTTGTAAATTAATTGTAAATTGAAAGCTCTTTCTTTCTGTTGCAACAAATTCAAATCAGAATCATTTCTGACACGTTATAATAAGATTAAAGAAATATATTTGATTTTAAATTTATTTCCCTCAAAGAAAACTAAGAAACTGATTAAGAAAGTGTAACTCTTGATATTCATAAATATGCATATATCCAGATATATGCAAAAGCAAATGATATATTTTTTATCTAAACTTTACTTTAATAAAGTAGTAAAACTTCTAACGAGTTTCAATTCGTCACACAATTTGTTGAGCTTTCGTCTTTAATATAAAGTAATTTAAAAATTGACAAAAGCATTTCTATAAAATATTTTCTGTCTATTAATTTATGAAAGAAATCTATATTTCTTGTTTTTTTCTGTTTTCTTTGAAAAGCGGTTTCCTCAATTTGACATAAGTATGTGGCTTTTGGCTTTTGTGGTTTTTCAGTACTTTGCTGACCAAATCAAAGAAACCGCAAATAAGATTCCTTGACTTTCATAACCAAAATAAAAGTCAAAGTGTATAAAATTTGAACATTTCCTTTCTCGTTATTATTGTGACTCACGACTCAAGTTTATGGCATATGAAAATGAAATTAAAAATGTGTTTTTATTTGTGAATCGAAATATTGCCAAACTAGATAACAGAGAAAACCATTAAATTAAATTAAAATTTTCCTAAATTTAGCCAACGCATTTGTTAGCTTTTCATTAATTTAAATGCAATTTAATGAATTTTTAGAGAACAATTTGTGTCAAATTAATTTTCTATTTGAATATGTTGCAAGTTTTAGTGTAGTTATTGTTGTTCATGTTGTAGTGTTTTTTTTGTTGTTGTTTTTTTTTTTGTGGCACTTTCGATAAATTGTTTATTCTATTGTATTGTGTGTTTTTGCTGTAGGGTTGTTGCACTTTTTGTCGTTTGTTTTTGATTGTGTGTGTGATAAGGCGTGGGTGTTCTTTTTGTTGTTGTTGTTGTTGTTCTTCTTCTTTTTTATTTTGGAATCATAATGTATTATAGTATTATTGTTGCTTGATATTATATTTGTGTGTGTTGGTTTTCTTTTTGTTTTTTTGTTTCGTTTTTTCGTTTCTTTGTTGTGTGATGAGTGTTGATTTGCATGCAAATTTTCAAACGCAGAAAATATTCAGTAACATTTTTTTTTTTTTTTTTGGGTGTGTTTCAGCCTCAGCCTCAGACGCGCTCGCGCTCGCAACGAACTGAGTTTGCCTGAATTTTGTTGGCCAGGCCAAAGCAGCCGCCAACTTAGCAGTTGATAGAGAGTAAGCGAGAGAGAATACGAGAGGCTGGTGGAGGAGAGACGATGGCTAATAGAGCGGAGCACACAATCAACACTTAATGTTGCCGCGGGGAACAGCCAAAATTTGCTCATAATCTTAAAAATGAAATGCTTCTTCACATACACATTTGCATAAACATATATTCAGTTTTTTTTTTTTTTTTTTTTTTTGTGAAAATGTCTGTGCAAATATTTTATTTTTCTGCTTTTTTTTTTTTGTTGCTTGTTTTACATTTTTCTTCAGTTTTGCGGGCCGTCAACGCGTCGTATGCGTAATGTGAGCATTTTGTATTCAGCTTTCAGCAAAACAGGTGACCAACCAAACCAAACTAAACGAACGAATAAATATATATAACACTATAAAAAATTTCTTAAAGAATGCCTCACGAGAAACATGAAAAACAAATTAAGAAAGTTTAATTTTTTTTTATTAATATTAATTTTGTTTTATTTGTCTAGCCCGTTCTGCGTGTATCTTTTAACTGAACTGAAATGAAATGAACAGAAGAAGTGAACTGAACTGAATCGAATCCAATTCAATCAGAGATGGAGGAGCTCCTGGTCTTTGGTTCCGCTTTCTTTGTTGCTTTTGGCCTTTGTTTCTGAGTGTTTTTCTCTCACCTTTTGTTCTAGATATGTGTTAAATGTAAATTAGTCAGTCCATCCACCCAATTATACCCCCCCACCAATCTCCCTCAACCATTTCGCTCCAATCAACCTTGTCGCGTGTTCATTTTTATTGCGTTTTGAGCTTTGCTCTGTTATGTGTCACTCAAAAGAAAAACGTATTTTTAGACAAATCACTTGAGAGATAGAGACAGAGAGAGGGAGAGAAAAATGGTGGCAGAGAAAAAGAGTGGTGAGGTGGAGAGTAAAGATGGACATGTATAAGCAGCTTGACTGTCATTATAATCATTTATTGCCAATTTGTTGATGCTGTAAATCGTTTGCCTGTTGCGTCTTTCATTTTAAATTCTTCATAAATTGCTGACAAATTGCGTTGCACTTTCAACACAAAAATATATTTTCATATTTCTTGAATTTGTGTCCAATTGGTTACGAGTGAATTATCTTGTAAATTGACTATAAATCGATATGGGCGTACACAGAAGCAATTGCAAATAGTTAATATTGAATTTTCTTTGCCTGGCTAAGTGCTTTGCATTTTCTGACTTGGGTTTACATTTTAACCAAATTTGTTAAGAGAAAATGTCTAGCAACAATCTCATTAATTTCACTTTTATAAGCTTTGCTTTGCATGAATTATTGATTGCTTTCTGACTTCTGGCCAAATCTTTTATAATGACTTGTTTATTTTTAATTAGATGAAAAGAAAATTAAATTTAAATTGCATTGACATTGCCTGTTATGGGTTAGTTTCATTCTCTTTTGGGATAAGACCGGGTCCTCTTTATCCCAAGTCTCAGTTGTCCTTTTTGTTCAGATAATTAATCGTTACTTTCCTTTTTTTTTTGCCATTCTTTTATACTTTTCGACCTCCCATCCAGAAAAAAAAGAAAAACAAAAAGTTTGTTCAGTTCTAGCAACAAAGTTGTGATGCGGCAAGTCCAACATGACATACCCGTCCCCTCCCTCTGGCAACAAAGGCGTCCCTCCGCGCACATTGCTCCAGCTGGGGCGTATAAAAATAAACAACAACAAACGATTTGTAGGCGCAACGCCTGCTAAAAATAAAGCGCTTTCAAATATTTCCTACCAAAAAAAGGCGAGAAAATAAAAATATTATTTATAGGCTCCAAGGCAGGCCAGGCACACACACACAAACACACTAAAATACACAACCACTCAGACACACACACACACACACATACACAAAATCAATATGCAGTGAAATGAATCTGAATCTGAATTTATAGTTTTTGCTGTTGTATATGTATTTGAATTTGCATTTGTATTTGCATTTGTATTTGCATGTGGTGCATGCCGATGCGAAAATCAAAAATGCAAAAACTTCAAAAATCCAGGCTATACAAATGAAAAAAAGAAGAATGATAAATAAAAAAAGAAAGAAACAGATAATAACGATATTCGATGCAAAATTGAATTGCGACTGTTAAACGGAAAGTGCAAACTGGAATGTTTATACCAATATTTATAAATGTGAAAGGGCTTTAACTCTTTAGCGCGTTTTTCTACACTTTAAATTATTTGCATTGTTTGGGAATTTTTATTTAATATAATTTCTCATACGTCACAGTTTGAGAGTCACAGGCAGATGTTGAATAGTTTGTTTTTTTGTTTTGTTTTTTTTTTTGTTTTCTTGTTTTTTGGCAGAACCACACACACTCACTCACTCACACACACACACGCACAGACTGTGGGTGTGCCACACCCACGCATTCATGTCTGAAATGATCATTGACATTGTCGTGCTGAAGGTGTTTTGCACACTCACACACTTATAGACACTTACACACACTCATACTCAGACAGGTGGGCCAGCTAAGAGCAATTTTGCTCTTCAAATTGCGCTAATTAGCTCTTTCGACACACACACACATACAATGCCACAGACACACCTGCTGCTCCGTCAGAGTGAAAAACTGTTTTTCGTTTTCTTGTTTCCTTTTGGCGCTTTTTCTCTCTCTCTCTCTCTCGTTCTATGTGTGGCCTGCAATTTGGCATTTGAAAATTTTACTGCATCTTCCCCTTTTATGCAGTTTCGGTTTCTCATTTTGGTTGAATGGCTGCATTTGGCATTCAAGTTACAAAATTTCCCTTTTTCACGTGTGCTGCAGACATTTGCCAAACAAAAGTATTAAACTGTAAAATTCATTCTTAGACTTTTTACCCTTTGGCTGAAGCAAAGAAAGGAATGTCTGATTGAATACCCTCTATTCATACGCTAAACGAGTATACATAGCCAAAATAATAACATTAAACAAATATTAAAGTGCCGAACTTCATTAGTATATTATGAAAAACTTTTAAAAATTTATAAATGATTTAAATTATAAATTAAATTAAATACAGTAGAATTCAAGTTGTTCGGAATTCTTTTGGTATTAATTATTCGTCAATAAAATCATTTTTCTAAAACTTTTACCTTTGGTTGATTTAAGAAATACTTATTTTAATATTCTCCCTGTCTTCTGTAATTTATAATAATATTAAAAACAAGATTTATCATTGTTTATATCATTAAAAATTGATAAAAATTGGTTTGAAAATTGCTTTTGAAAATTTTAATGGCAATAATTAAATCAGATTTTTATAAAATAAATAGGCAAATTTCTTTTCAAAGCCGTTCAACATTTAAATAATTTATTGCCTTCTGAAGTTTAGGTATATTTTATTTTCAAAAATCATTTAGAAACATTAATACACTGGTTAAGTATATTTAATTTTATGTCCCGATTTTCAACAATTGAAATGGCTATGTCGAAATGTGAATTATAAAAGAAACATTGTGAAAATAAACAAAAATTTTACCACAAACATGAAATTTGGCCTTAATATTTCTAATCAAACGGTTTCATCTTACAAATGTTTAAAGAAATAATAATTATGTTGTATTTGTTATTATAGGGAATACAAAACAAAATTGATGGAAGAGAGTAGTAAATAAAGTGTGGTTTGGTGCAGGGTATCTCGAGGTCGTCACCCTGCTTAATTTATTGAATGGTATTTCTTTTTATTTGGCTCGCCTGACCATGTGCCTGTCTACGCCCCATAAATATTATTTAATTTTTGTATCTCTTATTTATTTTTTTCTTATTTTTTTTTTTTCTAAGCCATTGAAATTATGTAGGTTATAATTTAAATAACAAAAAAAGAAATGCTTCTGAAGAATTTCGCCTTGCCTGGGGTCGCCATATGAAATGTACATACGTATATATGAATATCTCTCTTTATATGAAGAGGAAAATATATAAAATATTTATAGAATAGGGGGATAGGATAGGGGGGCAAAAACAAAATGAAACAAACAAGCATATGAGTTAAGGGCATCGAATAGTGGACTAGTTGGTGCTTATAAACTCACCAATTCAATGAAATCCCATTCAATTCAATCAGAAATAGATTCTTTTCTCCCACTCATTCTTGGAAATGTAAATTCAATATATGTATATATAAATGTTTTATTGTTTTTCAGTATATATAACAAATATCAGTTCTTAATTTATAACTTGAAAGTCCATTTGTAATATAACTAAGAAAACCTAATTCCTTCCATTAACTTATGGATATCTATCTGCATTTTCAGAGTCGGAGAACATTTGAAATTACTATATATACATATATGTATATATATATTTATGTTTCTATTGTAACTACAAGAAAATCCAATTTTGAATTGGCCCCAAAACATAAGTAAGATCAAATTAACGCATTCAGATTTCATGTATTTATGTACAAAATCAATTTGTATTTAACGAGCTGTTATAGTTGTTGTTTTAGTTCATTCATGATGTTATTATTATTGTTGCTGCTGCTTGTATTGTTGTTGTTGTTGTTGCATCTGCCCATTCAGATAAATAAATAAATATAATTTTCATGTTCAGCTCGTGCTAATGGCCAGTTGATTTATGGCCCCTAACCCGGCCACATGACATTTTTATGAATGTCTCAATTTATATGCATTTTTGATTATGTTAGCGAAGTTGTGATAATGGAGGCGAATGCTGGCCTATTCCCAAGCTATACACATACATACATATATTAATCATACGCACTGTTAAATACTTTAAGGTGACCCGGGAATAGAGACTGAAACAGATTTAGCAATCAAACTGCAGGCGTTCGCATTTCATTTCAATTTAAATGTCGGCGCCCACTTCCGGGAACAGTTTGTTATTGTAAATGTTTTGTTGTTGTTGTTTTTGTTAGTAGAGTGTTCTTGTTGCTGTTGTCTTCAAATAACGACGTCGCCGGCATTTATCTATCTTGTCTGTCTATTGCTACATCAGCTAATCCCAGCGACAGGCCAAAACTAATTAGAGAGGCGCATGTGGTGATCAATTTTTGTTTAGTTTTTTATTTTTTTTTTGTCTTGCAGTTGGTCAGGCATTTCATTGATTTTCTGTTACCCATACGCCATGTCGGCACACAACATCTTTATTTCTGTTAAACGTTGCAAAACCAAAAAAGTAAAAAAAAAAAAAAACAATCATGAGGAAACAGCCAACCGACCAATCAACCAACCAACCAACTAACTAACCAACTGCAGAACCATAGAAAATCCGAATATCAAATGCAGAAGAAAGAGCGGGGGCGAAAAACGTTTTAGTGAAAATAAATTGAAAATCTTTTGGAACATGTTTTGATGTATTGCGAGAAGCATTTTCAAAAGCATACACAAATGCGTTTGTGTGTGTTTGTTTGCTTGCCTGTGTATGTATGTATGTATGTATTCGTTGTCTGTGTGAAGTCAAGTATCTGTCTGAGTTGGTATTTGTGTTTATGCTGGTGTAACTCTGTGTGTGTGTGTGTGTGTTTGTTTCTCTGTGTCTCTGTGTGTGTTTGGCTTGCCTGTTGCCATTTGCTCTGATTTCTATGCATATCTGCAGTATTCGTTGACGTCGTTTTGATTTATACCCTACAGGAATTGAGTTCATATACAATCGGAATAGCTTTGGGAAATATGAATAACTATATATATTGGAAATTTAAGTTAATAAAAGAAAAATATACTTAGCGAACTCTTCTTAAATGATTTAATTAATTGATTATTATATAAACAAAATATTATATACAGATATGTAAATATATATATGTATAAAAGTACTTAAATATTTTCCAAAATATCCACTTTGTATATATATCGAGAGTATGCAAATTTTGGTGTTCTTTTGTTATCGGATTTTGTTTTTGATATACCTTTTGGTGTGGGTTTTTCCATTTTGATTGATTACGCGACTGCAAGACAATGGGGAAATGGCGCAGGAAAATGTATTTTTCTACAATTTTCTTTTCCTTCTTTCGATAGCTTTTTGTTATTTTTTTTTTTTTCGAAATAAAGCTGAAAGAATATGTATGACAGCTGCAACGGCAGCTGCTAAACGAGTGGGCGGGGATGAGTGTTTGCCACATTGTTGCCACAATCATAGCCGCAAGCTGTAGCTGCCACCTCCTATATCTGTGTGCCAATGGCCACGGGGAAACTTATTTGACCACTGACTACATTTTCAATCAATCTAATGCATTCTGGTTTAACTGACTGTCATCCAATTTCAATTAACACCTCAACTAATCGCTCAAGTGCCAAACGCAATTCAATGAAAAGTTTCAAATCTCTTACCTCTTGACAATTTAATCTCTCTAAGAATCATAAATTAGTAATAATTCCATCAAGTATGAGTAGTAGAAATATTGTTGAAGGGAATTAATCAAATAACCACTGCAGGAACTAAGAAGGGCAAAATATGCTTAACCAGAAAACCATTTTCTGTGCTGGTAAGCAAAAAAAAAAGGAGATTGCTTCATCAGCAAATTGATGGCACGGTAGAAGGATGAGATTGAGCTGCTTAAAAGATATAGTTTATATATGTACATATATCTATCTATACATAATTCAATGCCAGGCTGAAAACTGTTAATAAACCGCAAACAATGTGCGCAATAATGTAACAACAATAGCCAGAGATGATAAGAATGAAGAAAGAATGAAAAGTGTGTCGATAGCAGTATACTATAATACATATAATAAAGAAAAACCTCAAGCTAACAGGAGAGGAGAAAAGTGCTGAGAGGTAGACAGGCAGACATTGCTGTAGATTGGTGGTACAAGTGCAAAGTGAGGGGAGCGGGCGGGTAGTCAACATTTATTTTTAAACATATTGAAAAGCAGAAAAGCAGCTAAAAAGCAAGCGCAGCGAATGAAAACAATTTTATTAAGTGAAAAATACGAGAGTAGAAAATAACCCACAGCCAGAATAAACAAGACCAAAGCCAAAAGTAAAGGCAACAAAAGTCCTTGGCAGTGGCAAAAGTTGTTGCTGTTGTTTTTGTTGTTATTAATGTTGTTGTTGTTGCTGCTGGTGCTGCTGCTACTCTCAACGGGTTGCTTCGGCCAGTGGATTTGACAGGGGAATGAATCTTGGATGGGACACCCTACTGATTGAAAGATGCGTCAAACCGAAGCCGATGTCGACTCACCTTGAACCATACGCAGCAACCCGCCCCAACCCAAATCAACCCACCAAATGCAAAGGCAGACACAATTAAGTCCAAAGAGAAAAAACGGAAGCAGACGACAAAATTTTACGACCAGGTGACGACGTCGATGACGATGGCAACGGTGGCAATGGTAGCAACGACTACGACGGCATCGAGGCGACACTTCTTTACATAAAAGATTGACAAGTGATTTTCACACCTAAGTGGCAAGCGCAGGAAAACACACAACAAGCAAACAAGCCAACAACAGCAAGAACAGCAAGGTAAACTTTTCAGGTGTTTCGGTTTTTCTTTCTCTTCTTTTCTTTTTCTTTTATTCCATTTTTTTTTTTATTTTGGAAGTGAAGGCAAAAGAGTGTTTTGCTTGAGGGGAACATTCTGATGGGCTATTCAAGCAGCTTAGTTCATATACATGGCTCTCATCCCTCTCTCTCCCCTAGTACCCTTTATCAGCATTTTAATTTGTTAATAAGATTGCTAACTGGCTCTAAGCAGAAAAGGGTTTTATCAATGCAGGTAAGGAATGAGGTTAAAAGGCGCCATAACAGTTTATTTAGGGTTTCAAATTTATTGCAATTTAATTATTATATATTTATTGCATTTATAGTGATTAATTTAAATAATAGAGTAGAAATCAAAGAATTTCTTTAGTCAAAATGATCTTCAACTTATTAAATCTCTAATTTGCTCAAAATATTTTCAAAATCGATCAACTTAAAGACTTAAAAGGCAAACTTTAAATCCAAAAAATGAATATTGAATACGCACAAAGCTGAATGATAACTTTACAAACAGTTTACAATTTTATTCATTTGAAGTAAAACTTAGCAATTTGTTTATAAATAAAATACAAAAACCATTTAAAAGAAAAGAAAATAAGTGTGGCTCATAAAAATTTATTTAAATTGGTCTTGGTGTACCCAAAGTCCGAACCTGTTTATATACTAATCTTACCTTCTCATCCTGTATGGCCATGGCTACCGGTTGCCTTCAGGAACTTGGTCTATTTAATCCGCTTTGGTTAAGATACTTTTGAATGCTGGCAGGTTTATCTTGTTACGTTTGCCCGTTGAATAGAGTTGCGTAATTTTGCAATATTGCGCCGGATTTTCAAATATTTTTTATATGTAAATTGTAATTTTTACAAAATGATGCACACACCCACACACTATATACACAAACACACACACACACACATACAAATTATACACGCACACTTTCAATGACTGTTGCCAGAGAAACGTACGTCACAAACTACGCAAAAACCGAATCAAATTGTATCGAAATGAGAACAGGCCAACACCATAAACGAAACACTGGCAGATGGTAGAAAGAATCAAAAAAATAGAAACCTAATCGCATAAAAACTAATCTATTTATTTAGCTGACTTGGCCCGACGTTTTGCTCCATTTGCCATTCCAGCAATAAATCAATAGTTTTTGATGCCTCCGCTCTAAATTTCGATTAGTTTGAACAATATTTGTTCTATTGTTTTTGAATTTTGCAATGCAACTGAAACCGAAACAGAGACAGCTGCCAGAATGCAGCAATCAATGTGGCAAACGTTGCAATTGACGCTTGTCTCAGTCAAGTGCCTTTTATTTTGCACGAAATGCAGCCAAAATTAAATTATATATCTATTATATATATGTACATTCTGGCAATGTTTAGGATCAGGGTCATTGAAAAGGGTTGGGGGACTTGGATTAACTTTCGATTTCTTAGTTTTTGTTTTATGTGTTGACAAATTGTTGGCATATTTGCTAATATTTTTACACTTTAACAAAAGGAAATTTGAAAAATTACCACAAACACAAACTGACATGAAAAATTTCATTCTCTTGGGTTTTTCCGTCTATTTTTGTCATTTCATTTAAACATAATAAATATTTATGACCCCCACAACCATTAATTAAATCTCCATTAATTGGAATATTAATAACGAAATTAACTGTTAAAATAGACAACAGACGGTAAATAATTACATTCATTACAAAGATATAGCAAAAAAAAAAAACCCAATGAAGACAGCCCACAATTGTTGTGGTCGTAATTAAACAAATGTTAAATATTCATAAATAAATAAATGAAATATTGACACAGTTTTTTGCCCAACTGCAGAACATGGCCAACTGTCAACTGCCAACTCTACAGGTCTAAGCCCAAAAAAGTAACAAGAATAATACACAAAAATGTTGTCCTTGTTAAATCAACGAAATCAAAATGAATATTAAACAAAATGATGATTTATTTATTTTACTTTTGCACTAGCAACAAAATATTTTGTGTAAATAAGCAAACGTCAATTAAACAAATTGGGTTATGCAAAATAAGTGCACTAAAAACGAAGAAGATCTTTAATTAAACAAATATGGAACAATTTTCATTAGCTTTTATAAAATGTTTTTTTAAGTTAGTTTTTATTGATTTACTAAAGCTTTCTTTAAAAGGTTTCTTAGTTTAGTTTGTAAAATGCAGGATTTTTAATTGTGCTAAGAAGAAAGGATAATAAGCGCATTAATTTTACTCTATTATTTTCAGATTGTAATTATATATCCAAAGTTTGAGAACATGATGCATTAGCAATAATTCACTTAAGATCTATCTTCAGAAATCAAAATTTATTACAATTTGTATTCTTAAATCTCTAGTCCATGGCATATCATTTTAACTTTTCTCAAACTCGTTTTAGATGGCTTTAATTGCTTTGGCTTTGGCTAGCATCCACCTAACTTTCATTTCATTTGCATTTTATCTCCTGGGTCAACTTGGCGGATTTTCAGCCCTTAGGCAACAATTTTCCAACATTCTCAACTGCAAAAGTGGCCCCACAAAGCGTTGAATTAACTGAATTTGCAAATTTCCTCATTGATTTGCCAACAGACAAGGGAAAACAACAACGTCGTCGTCGTTGTCGGTGTCGACGCCTTCATCATTGTTGTTGGGTTTTTCCTTGTTTTTGTATTTGTTATTCATATTGTTGGTGTTTTTGTTGGCAACGCCTTGTTCTACGCAAAACTACGCAAAACATTTTGTAAATTGAATTTATTCTCAAGATTTTTGTGGCTCGCACAAATGTAATTGAAATAAATTTTCAATTGAATATCCGGCCTCAGCAACAAAGAACGGAAGTTTATGGCAGCCAAACAGCAAAAATAAAAGAAGAGAATTACAGTAAAAATTGTTACAAAAATTATTATTTGTTTGTAAAAGATGAGTAAACTCTTTGAAGGAGCCATTGCGGCAGGTCAATGTCGGATCTAGCAAATCACACTTAAACAAATAAATATATGTATATATATATTTATGTAGGTATCGGAGAGTGTTTTGTAAATTACATGAAATATGCCAGTCATAAAGCTGATTTATCCCAAAATTATGCTCACGTTCGTTTGGATAATATTGCCAAAAGACCGAAAAAACAACAATATAACAATGAGAAAGAGCCAAACAAATCGCTCAGCTCAGAAATCAGGCAAAATAAATGGCACGTTTATCATACGCCCAGTGCGCCGCACAATTTGGCAGCTTTATTTATATACCGTACACACATCGTACAAAAGTATGAACAGTATGTATATAACTATACTATATGCATAGGCACATACATACAGATCTAGCAGATATGTATATATATATATAACATATACTATAGGCAAAGATTTCCCTTGTTCTGGCATACTTTCTAGTGTTATGCTTCTTTGCTTTCTCAATTATATAAACATAAGTATTTCGATTGTGTGCCATGAAAATGTTGAAGAAGATATATAAAAAGTGTTTGTAAATAAAATAGCTAGGAATCATAAAATATATAAAAATATATATAGCATAAATATGGAATTTTTAAAGAGGGCAGTGACGCGTGTCCTAGCAGCCGGGACTGAGGACAAATGCAACAAATGAATGAAAACCAAGCGGGCGGTAAAGGTAAAAAATATGACATTGAATTATCTTATTTTGTCACAAACAAATTATATATAGAAAAATCAAATATTTTGGCTCCTCATCATTTTTCTGATGATGGGAGGGCGCCAAACAATCGCTGACAGCTGTCAATGTTAGTCCGGACCAAGAGCTGGGTCATGGCTAAAATGATTCGAACTGAGCTAATGGTCGACCTCCAGCCAGGTATAAAATCGGCTTGCAATTATTTCCATTTGCTTACACAGCATTGAATTTATAACATATTGATAGCAAATTTTATCTAACCGATATTTTTATATGCACTAACAAATGATAAGATAATGCAATTCGTAATTAAAAATAATTGAATGAAAATTTTCTTATATAAAGATTAGCCTAAAAATGAACACATTCTAATCCTCTTTAAAATAATGTATATTAATATTAACATAAATGAGTTTATTGTATTTGAAATAAACTACTTAAAGTATTGAAATTAAATGCTTGGCAAAAAAAAAAAAAGAGTTTCAAACTAAATGTCCATTGAGGAATTAAAAACATTTGAAAGGGTATAAAGTGATTTATATAAATATAAATAAATACGGCTTATACGAATTGTATTTGACAATCATAATTATAATAGTAAATTATGAAAACTGCCATTGCCAGTAATAACTAAATATTAAATAGAAATATTTTAAATAAACTATCCATTTATTGATATTGGTAAATTGATATCAAATAATTGATAAAAATGTACTTATTTTTATTTATGTGCCATAAATTTCCATGGCTTAATTGATTACCATAACTCCCACTGGAATAAACATCTGCATCTATTTACACGTACAATATAAATATATTTCTATATACATATATACATACTTACATATATGTATGTAACTAATTAATCCCTGGCTCAATATTATGACGCCTAATCATGACAGCATCGAAGAACAAGAACCAGAACGAGAACAATCATTTCCCCTTTGTCTGTTGTGATTTCCCTTTCCTATATTAGCCGTAATACACAGATTGTTTCTGTGGTCACATCGTCTGTCCATGTGTTGACCACCGGAATTCCATTAATGTGTGGTGATGTACCCAGCCTCTGGTTTCCATGCCCATTCTTGTTCTTACTGCTCTCTCACTCTCTTCAATTTGGATTCTCTGTCTCGTTATGGGTTGCTCTTAACGCCTTGTTGCACATATTAGCCGGGCTCATTAACCCGACAACACTTCCTAATCTATTTTCTAACTGCATAAATACATTAGGAAATTAGTAGAATCAACAAACGGATTTCATTGTGCTAAATCAACTGTGAAATTTATGACGGGATGTGGATATAAAGGAAGTATCTTTTGCATTAAAGACTCTTCTTCTACATTTTGATATCACTAATTTTTGCATTTTCAATTTGAACATTACGATAGTCACGTAGCATTGCGGTGGGGTTGGGGGGCAAAAGGAAAAGTAAAACTTTTGACCTGTTAAACGCATAAAAATGACAAAAATGCTACGTGACTCATTTACGGCGGCAGGGCAAAAGTTGGTGATTTCTGGTGAACTTGGAATGGTGGGGAAAAAGGAAGAGGGTCGTGTACTTCCAGAATGATGAGGGAAAGTCAAAACGGACAATGTAATTAGTACGGTAAGCCCCAGGCGAATATAAAAGTAATCGTACCGATATATGCATTAGAGATGAGCTTGACTGTAACAATTTATATGGATTAGATGGCAAACTATATCAGCAGAAAAGTAAAGCTTAGTTAAGTAAACTCTAACACTGGACAAGAAAATACTCTTATTTTGGTATCAACAATGAAACTAAGAAATATATATTTTTAATCACTATGTCGGCTTTCACGTTGTCATCTCCATTCAACATATTCGCTTCCATATCAGGACCTTACCACTGCTTAGCATTTGCTCACATACATTTTCATTTCGTTTTCATTTTCATTTTGGGCACATAAAATCGCCCCACAAAAACAAAAAAAGAAAAGAGAACAAAAAAGAAAAAAAAAAATAGGGGGCCGACCCCAAGTAAATTGCAATGCAAATTTAATTTGGGAGTCATAAAATTTTACGAAATATGCACAGACGGCCATAAAACAGTAAAAAAAAAAATAAATATATATACACAAACCAAAAACAACATGATCAATGGATGAGACAGAGAGCAAAAGGAAATGGATTAAATAGACAGATATCGAAGATGTAGATACATTTGGATTTTTGTTGTTGGTGGTGTCTGTTTGTCATACAGTTGGTTGCATGCTGTTTGGTGTCTACCCCCGTCAAGCCGGAAATGCAATTTGCAATTTGTGCAGCGATTTGTGGCAATTAATTGCAATGCGCCTGGCTGCGCCTCCGACTCCTGTTTCTTCCTCGTCTGTGCGCGCCAGACCGCAAGACACGGAAACCCCAATAGGTAGCCGTTTTCTTTTGCTTTTTTTTTTTTTTTGTATTTTTCATATTTCTTTTTCATCGTTGGCGGCACAGAATTTATTGCATTTAATTTTTGCAATTTTTTATTTCTGCACAAAAAGCAACAGCATCCAAAACAACAAGAATAAAGAAGCAAAGAAACCGAAAAAACTTGGCAGCATTTGCTTAACGTATTTAAGTGATTTAAGCTTAAACAATAATTTTTCTGTTTTTTGATGATAATTTGCGCCGAAATCAAACAGCTGCAAAATTTGTTATTTGACGTCGCTTATAGAAAGTGTGGCTGAACGAGATCTATATAATACATATATAAAATATATATTCATATAAAGATGTATTATGTATATGATTTAACTATATAGTATTGGTATGCCTATATATCCGATGTATAATGTATGCCAAGATTTATAATATTTCTGTGACTACTCGTATATAAACAAATTTGTTAAGACGCACACAATGAACGGGCATTTTAAAACAAAAAGGAAAAAAAAAAATACAAAAGAAAAATAATATAAAAACGTTGATAATTTTTTTGTGTTTTTGGGTTAATTTCACAAGTGAAAAAGTTTCGATTTGTCTCTTTAAAAAATGAAATTTTAAATGCTATGCTACGCTCGTAATTTGTGTTCAATGGAGAAGGAAAATGTTTATGCTTGAAATAGTTTTATATATATATTTTAAATTATTTATTGATAACAGAAATTATTGATTGTTGTTTAATTAAGAAAATCCTTTATTCGAAGAATTATTATTTAAAATCCCTCTTACGTATCTCGCCTTGTACTTCTTGTCATAATTGTCCAGTTTCAAATTTTCAATTTCAAGTTTAGTTTAATCAATTCTAATATTTTTAAATATATTTAAGTTTTCTTATAGTTTGCCTAATCTATAAATGTTATTTTTAAGCAAAGTGTCCATAACTTTCTATTTCATTTTCAACTTTTAAACGCTCCGTTAAGAGCGTTTAACTTAATTAATAACTTAAAGTAAAACTTATTTCTTTACTCACCTCAGTAATTTTCATGGTTCTTTTGACAGTCTTGCGAGTTACTTCCGTAGTCTCTTCCACAACATCGCCATCTTCATCGATGGTCTCGGTGACCATTTTTTCCGTGTCACCGGGTATCACCTCCTCCATGCGTTCAGTTACCACGCTGCTCTTGCTCTCAGCATCCGGTTCGGGTTCTTTTTCGGTCTTTGCCAGCTCCTGCTGGTCCTCTTCACCGCCACCGAAAACATCCTCAATGTCCGACATGGTTATTACTCTGTTTTTTTTTCAGACTTTTTTGATTTTTAAATTGAATTTCTGTTGTTTCTAGTACTTTATGGATATTGAGAACACTTTCACTTTAGTTCGGCGCTTGCTCACTAAAATTTCGAAAAGAAAACTATAGTGGCCCACCAGCACAAAACTATGAAACACACAATAGATGAGAATTTTTCAAATATTCTTGCTTTATATTATTTTCTCTATTTTTCCTGAAAAAAAATCAAACCAAATTTGAATATATATTTGGGCTTTTTAACAGCTCTGTATGTTGTATGTGATTATTATATAAACAACAAATACAATTTTTCTCTTTTCCGTGAGTGTTTTTTTTTTTTTATTTTCTACTTTTGAATGGAAAATTTTTTTCACTGCCGCACTAATTGATTTGTTTTCAATATTTTCAGATAACTGATTTTTGGATATTTGAGAGAATTTCTTATGTGATGTGTGATCACTGCAACTGGTTGTGTTTGACACTGTGAGAGAGATTGTGTTGATCAGCGACAACGACAACTGCCTACAATAACGAACAACAAGAATCAAAAACAACCACGAACAACGAAACAACGAACAAGGGAATAACGCCAAACAATGAACAACGGATAAACGCGAACAAGAAATGAAACAAAATGAAATTACAACTCGGTTTGCATAATTTCAGTTTGTTTCATAAAATAGAAATAATTATTAATAATTAATTAGCTAGAGACAAAAAAACGCACGAGGCAAATTACACGATCTCGAGTCTTCTTCTGTCTGAGGCGATCAACGTCGTCTGCGTAAGGCTTTGCCTATGTGCCACCGGAACCGAATCTACATACATAAAGAAGTCTCTGTCTCTGTTTCTGTTTCTGGTTGCCATCTCCTCCGGAGAGCCATAGGAATAGTTGCCGTTGCCGTTGCCGTTGCTGTTGCCGTTGCTGTTGCTGTTGGTTTTCCTCTTGATGAGCAAGATGGCCTATAAAGCCATAAATAGCATAGAACGAAAGTGCAAGCGAGCTAGCCATAGAGCAAATATATATATAAATTTGTATGGTAGATATATATTTTTGATTTTTGTTCTGCTCTCCACGCTCGCCTGCTGACGTCCGCAATATGCTCTGCTACGCTCAGTTCTTATTTAAAATGTTTTTTTTTTTTCTTATTTTTTGTGTTCATTTCATTTCAATATTTTGGCTCGGCTCGCCCGCTAATTGTTTAGGCCAAATGATGCTTCTGTTGGCCAGTATAGTACTACATTCTGTACATTGGCTAAAAGCTGAATGCTGTTAGCCTATGGTATAACCAACTGCCTGCAATTAGTAAAGCTGCCGCCTGTCTGCAGTCAGATGCATGTCAAATTTGAAATTTTCCCTACCCATTCCACTCGGAAAGGAGGCAAGAAAATAATCAGAGAAAAGACTCAAGCGAATGCGTGGGGCTATTTTGGTGTGTTTTTGTTTCATCGGCAAGCAAACAATGCAGAGTGAAAAAGAACTAACTAAAAATTACCAGTAAATATGAATTAGAATTGTACGTATGAACGACTAAACATATACCCTACACTGGTCGACATAAAGCGTTCATATATTATCTATCTGTTTGGCTAACACTTATATGCCCTTCCTGCACCCTATATTATATTGGCTGGGCATCATTTGTTTTTTCTCTTGACAGTTGGCCCAGCATAATACAGGGTGTCCCCCCCGAAATCATCAGTCATTTCCTTTCACCGATAATGTGAGTCTATAATATATAAATGTTTATATATTAAGTAAATTTTGTTCCTTTTTCTTTTTGATTGACTCAATGCATTTAATTGCTTTCATTCATAGATATATAGCTTCATCATTGACTTCCTGTATATGTGAACGATCCATAAGATATATCTGTGTGTGTGTGTGTAGTTTAGTTTGTATGAATGTGAGAGACAAGTGCGCGTCTTGTCCGCTACTCTGTGTAAACAAAAAAGTCAAAATATACGCAAGACAAAATATTCTAAAATTAATTTTCGAAAATGTCTTTCGGTAGGGCAAGAGGCGACATGCGATGAGACAAAATGCCTGTATATGTAGATACAAATGTAGATAGATGGATGGATGGATGGATGGATAGATGGATAGATGGATGGATATGTTGCAGCAGATGAGCAGATGCAATTAGGGAAGTAGCCAGAAATTGACTAATCGACTCTCTGTAGTTTATAAGACCATAAAGTTGCTTATTTTAATATTGATTTTTTAAATTGTTGGAAACATTTATTACTATTTTGCAATTGAACGGATATAACTTTAAGGACTTTTAGCTTTCATTGTCTTCTTTAAGTTTTCACCTAAAATCTTTGCTATATTTATTTGCAGAACGTATTAATAATAACTAAAGAGGATTTTACGGCAAGGTGGATCGAAGGTAAACTTTAATTTCTATGGAATTTTTGTAAGCAAAGAAGGATATATTGAATCGCAACTTTGAAAGGCTCTAACTCAGTTCGATTTTCAAGGATATTAAAATTTCTTATCTCTAAATGTTTCCATGAAACGCATATCTAAAATCACATCTAACTATTAAAAACTGATTTTTTATAGTGCTCATTTTCAATTTATTGATGTGATAACTAGTTTTAAAATTTTCAAAAATCTAGTCAATATTATTTATGTTTTTAATATTATTTAAAGCTATAGACAACTGGAATAATATAAATCTCCGTTAATCCGAAATCAAGTCAAAAGATGATTAATTTGAAAATCCGCGAAGAAAAGCTTATTGAAAAAATGTTGACAATTAAGAAATACGTCGATATAATGAGAAAATACTTTAATACGCCTATGAAAGTATGTGTGTATTAAATTCGCTCTAGAATATTTTTTTATTTACTTAGGTACCTTAAATTCAATTAAAGTTGTGTCATAAATGTCCTGCCCCAATATTATTTAGCTTATCATGTAATGGCAAACAAATTACAGACAAGCAGCCGTAGGCGTCAAAGGATAAAATGTGATAAAAAAGCACACACGCCTACTTAATGCAAATATACATATGGTGTGAGTGAATGTGTGTGTATGTGTATGTGTGTTTATGTACATTCTTTGGCTACTGTGTATCCTTGTGACATCGAAAAATCAACGCTCAAATATGATTAATAAGTAATTTCTTTGTCAACAAACTGGTTCGGCATGACGCCAGCAAAGAAGCCGCAACAACAAAAACAAAAACAACGATGTCATGGAAAATCTTTAATATAAACACACAGGCATAAATAAATTATAGGGAAAAAGAAAAGAAAGTGACTTTTGGGTATGGTTGAAAGGGGGAGGGGCAGGCGAAACTCTGAATGGAAATGAACGGGTAATAAAACAAAGCGACGACAGCCATACCATATATGTACATATACAATTCACATATGATGAGGGGGAAAGAGAAAGGGGGAGGGGTGTATGACAACGAGGCGTGAGCGCACTTCCTTTTGGCTAGCTGCCTGTTCCTGGCCTTGGCATTTTCTATTTATTTCACAGTTGTAAATTGTACAAAGTAAATTAAGTGCTTTTTATTATAAACCAAGCAGCTTGTGCTCCGCTTTTTTTTTCATTTTTTTTTTTGCCGCTCCCACTCCCCCCCTCTGGCTAGCATCTGAATGCGTCGTTGGCCAAGTGTCGTTGACTTTAGCTGACCTAGGGAACTGAATGGAAATGGTTGGCTAATGGAGAAAGAGTGATGCCCCTCATATGACAATACAGATATAATTCTCAGAAATGGAAAGTTTTTCCTTTTTGCCAATTGACAAGACGATGCAAAACAGAAAGCAATTCATTTCTGTCGACTTATGGAAAATTTATCACATTGAACTGATGTCTATATTATAGAAGTTTTCCTTTATATATCGCATATTCACAAGTTCAGACTATGCAAGTGCTTGGTAAATTGAGTCGTTGGTTTATTCTGATGGTCACTCGATTTGTTTGACTTGCGATTTTCCTTTTAACTGAAGCAAAATACAGTTACCATCACACCAATACAAGCACACTCAAATACACAGAGATGGAAAATACAGAGACAGTGATGTGGAACAGCTGTCATTTTAGGATATTGCAATCTGTAGAAATAGAACACATTTCTGATGGGATTTGTTAAGAAATTTTGCAGCAGTTGAAATGAAAAATTATTTCATTTTTCATTCTTTACATTGAAAATTGAAACTTCATATGAAAACCTAATGCCGCATCTCTGGCAAAGACTAAAAACGCACTAAATAAGCAATGTGGTTTTCAATTGGTTTTATCACAGGGACAGCACAATGTGGCATAGGAAGGAATTGCCTTAGTTGCTCCTTCTCCATTAGTTTTGTAGAACGGTATATGTTTCTGTTTTTAGTATCTAAAGCTGATACTGTTGCCAATGTTGTTTCTGTGTATCTGATGGCGCTTTAGCTATTGCCACTGGCTGGCAAACAGAAATGGAAATAAATAGTTGCTCTGCTCTTTTGTCTAATTAAAACGTTTCATTTCGTTTCGTTACATGAGAGCAGCTCAATTTGTTGACGTCACACGCACAACCAGTAGAAACATCGACTAATACACACACACACACACACACACACACACAAAACCAACTCCCATTCCACCCCATGGTTGTGTGTGTGCGTGACAGACAAACGCACGGGCGCACGCCGAGCTTCTTTCAACCAGGATTCATCGACCGACTCCAACAGCAGATTCATTTGCAATTCCATGTCCGATTTTGCGGCTAGCTGGTCAAACTGTTTCGTCTTCATTTTAGTTTTCCTTGCTTATTTTTTCCCTTCTTCCTTATGGCCTTGGCCGTATGCCCATTATGATGATTTATGGCTGGAAATCATTTTTCGACCACTGCTGCGGCAATTTTGTGGTACGTTTTGCCTTTTTACCCGCCGCTTGAGAGTATGCAACAGTTTTCAATTTCGCTTGCCATTTGCCAAGGCGAACTTTGCCTTTTACACTCGACTGACGATTTTAATTTGAAAACCGACAATTTTGTGGGTATCTGTGTAACACTAAATAATATCTTAAGGATAAACTTATTGATTTCATTTCGAACATTTCCCCAAATTCCCCAAATAGAAGACAACTTTTTATGAAATTCACTACATTTTGTTTATTTACTATTCACTCTAAGCTTCACTTGAAGCAACAAGTGAATGAATTTGGGGTTGAACTACCTCTTAAGTGTGCTATAAAAAGCTTGATTTATGGCAAAAGCATTACAAGGAAAAGTTCTAGCATAGGGATAAATTTATAGCATTAAACTGACATGTAAAAAGCTACTTTCATAAAAGCTCTCAAACTCCAATAGTGCGTAAAAATTCACCTTAACATAAAATTATATTTGGTTAATATAAAAGCTTCCTCTATTATCAATTAGCAAATTAAATTTACAAGTTTTGAAGAGCAAAGTTTTAATTTTGAATATCAACTTTAAAGCTATTTTTAAAATTATAGCTAAATGCATATACTATAGCATTGTTTTTTCATTCCAATTGACTCACCTATAAAAATACAAACATACTAAATTAACAAAACAATTCTTAAAATTAAGTCTAACGAATAGATTATTAAATGTTAGTCGTTTATAAACATATGTCGCATAATTAAGTCTTATTGTTTTAAGTTTACTCTTCTTAACATTAGCCATATAAATGATAGACAATAATTGATTTGCTTGATTTGTTCTGAACTTGTTTCAGGTGATTGGAATTCCCTACTTGTTGTATTTCAGGTATTCACTGAAATTTGTGATAAATAACGATTAAATTATAGAAGGGGAAAAAACTATAAAACTACTTTATGTTTCATCGTTGCAATTGAGAATAAAAAGCTCAATAAATTTGTTTACACGGATACAGTAAAAATAGCTATAAATGTTCAATTGGTCATCGAAATGGGAAACATTTTATATTCAATTAATAAAGGCAACTTTTATGCTAGTTGTCCAAATAAGAATAACTTAATTAATGTTGCGTTTGCAACTCTTCTATGCCCATAGAAGAAATCTAATTTTCCAGTAGAATCTAACCATATAAAATATAATTATATTTTGAATTTTGTTGGGGTTTTTTCCCCATTTGGTTAGTCACGCAATTAAGCAATTTTAAATTTCAGCGCGCGGAGAGGCCGAAATATCTTAGGAAAAATACCTAAAAAGTTCTTTTAAAAGCTCAATGTCTATGCTAAGACTTGGAAGCTGCGTTAACGGCTTTTTGGGAGCGCAAGTTCTATGTGGGTCAGACTCTCACAATCAGAGGCAAGCTCAAGCAAAGCCAAAACCAAACGAAACGAAAGAGTCTCGTTGGCAGTTTCAATTTTGTCGTGTTGCCAGTAACATCGTGAAGCGCTTGTTTTGGCCCAAAGTAATAAGAAAATATTTTTTAATACATATATATATATATATATACACACACACACACATAAAGACACACACACACATTTATATATATATATATAGGCTTAAAAGAGAGATGGAGAAACAGTATTGAAGAGAAATGAGACTCTGGGTTTATCTGTGTGTTTAATGTTGTTTATATTGCAAGTGTGAACTAACAAGTGTCTCTGTGTAGTGTTGTGATTGTTGCATTAACAAAGTTCAGTGAAAGTGCCACAATAAGCGTGCAATAGAATAAAAGAGAAACAAATAAGTGAACATAGAGAAACAAGAAACAAAAATACCCGAAAGTTGATTCAAATTAAACCAGATCTTTTCATTTGATTGTTGAATCATTTGAACTTATTATATATATATATATTATATACACATTAATAACCACTATTTTTATTTGTTGTATTCATTAGTGTTTTTAAAAGAGAAGGTCAATTTATTTCTAATGTTATTATTATTTTGTTGTATTTTTGGAATTCTAATTGAATGTGAATAATAATAATAATAACCAACATTTTTAATTTCATCCTACAATTAGCAAAATAATTACCGACAAACCAAGGAGTTGTATATATAATATTATAATAACCAATAAATAGATAAATAAATCACTTATTTTTTAAATCTCTTGCATAAATATAAATATATATTTTATTATGAACACCAAAGACATACTAACACTAATATTTTTTATTTTAATGCTTTTTGCTCAAGTTAATCTACTTCATGTATTTTTGTATTGCTTTTATAGTTGGATGCAGTATTATAATTAGCTTCTATATAAAATCAGTTAAACACACACTCGCACACTAGCACATATATCTGATAAAATAAAGAATAATGATCAACATACTATTTTCCATTGAAGCAATGATCGACCTTGATGTGATAGTTCATTTTTTAATTATGTTTATCATTATACTAATTTTAATTCTCCTATTTCCATTAAAAAACTTTGAAACACCTGTGATCGAAAATTTCTCGAATTTAACCTATTAATCTTCGATACTATTTAAGAATTAGTAATTGAATATATGGTATTCAGTTGTATACACTTATATTATTATAAATTACTAACGATTTTAGGTTTTGTATATAATTATTACTAAAAATTTCAGCAAGAAAGAGTTGAATTTGTGACAAATACTTGCTATTATTATAATTTATTAGAACACGAGAGCTGTGAAAGACTAACAAATTATTAACCATACTACACCTGTACATATATGATATATAGATTTATATTTCAATATTTGGAATATTATATTTTTTATGATTGTACTGATTTATTTTGTTGAGTATATTTTTGGTAATTGGTTTCTTTTTCTTTACTATTCAACTACATTTTTCATAAATTTTCTCACATAAAATGTAAATAAATTAACACAACAAGAACAAAATCAAACTCCATTGAACTGCTCTTAGTTATATCCACGCGATTTGTCAACGAGAAAACAAAATTGTATTAAATTGAAAAAAAACTTAAAAAAACTTAGAACAAAAACATGAGTGCTGTCGATGCCATAATTAATTATAAACGCAATCCTAACGAGGACTTTTATGCCCTGCTCCATTGCGATGAGAACTCATCGGTAAGTTGAATGAGTTTTATAATTGGTTGAGATATAATTATTTAAGCTACACAACAATTTTCGGTTGGGTTTCACATATCTATATTTAGTTAAAATAAGCTAAACTTTAATTTAAATATTAAAACTCATTACATGGAGTTGAAAACATAGAATAACTTTTATGGATATTCAATTTTACTTTGTTTGAATCCTTTAAAAGGCGATTAAAGAGCATTATCCGACCCTTCCATGTCAACTTTTAGCTTTACTTTTAAATGAAAGCATTTAAATTGGTTTCACAAAAGGGCTCACTTGATTAAAAGTGGTAATTTGAAATTTTGGGATGAAAAAGTTTATTTAATCTTAAATTCTGACCCTTATCAAAAGCAATCAAAATAAATTTTTTTCCTAAAGTTTTGCATAAAAATCATGAACTCAGGTTAATGTAAAAATAATGTTCTTAGTAACTAACTACAATTTGCTAATGGCCATAATGCATTTTGGTTAAATTTAATTGAATACGTCAACTCCAAATTAAATGTGTTGAAATTAATTTGCGGTGAAATTAATTATCTTCCACCAAGAATTTTCTTTTATTGAATTGAATTCCACAGCAGAAATATTGCTCATTTAGCCAACTTTATGGCTCATCAGTATTTGGCCAATTTGTTCTAAAATTTCATTTTAATCTAATCGATTTAGGGCACAGCATTTTATAGCTTTCCTGAAAGGAATAATACATAAAAGTCAACATGATGCTGCCAACATAAGATAAACGAACATTGATGACAGAATTTGTACGCCTGATTGACGACCTCCTTTACATTAGCTTGATACGATACATTATTCTTATACAATGATAAAACTTTAGATATTTCGAACTGATTTCTAAATATCAGAAATTAAATTGAGACTTTTAATGCAAACTGTAAAGAGCCGCACACCGATTTTCTAAATAGCTTAAAACGATTAAAGCATTGCATAAACTAAGCAAAAAGAGAATCGAAAAAAAAATCTATTAATGAAATCAAAGTGCAGACTTAAAGATACCCTGTATTAGTAATCTTTGCCATCAGTTTTTAACTAAATTTAGTTCAAATTCATAATCTATGCAAATTATTTTACATATGTAAGAATGCCATGAAATATTGTTAATTGTTAATTTTAGTATACCCTTTCATTGTATTAGTAGAGGGTATTTTAGCAAGAGAAAATGAAATCAAACACAAGCCGTTTGTTCGCTTGACTGCCTCAGTGAGTGTTGGCTTTTGCCTTTGAATCCGAGGCGTTTGCTTTGAGAATTAGTTTCAATTACAAGTCAGAGACGGTCGTCAACATTGCCGTTTGGGATAGATTGGCAGAATTGGCGTACTGATCTGCATCAGTCAAGTTGCAGTTGCCGTTGATTGTATCTCAAGCAACTATGTATACAACTATGTATATCAATCGAGCTGAGTGGGGAAGAAAAAGTTTCTGTCAACACTAAAACAGACTTTTCTTTCTTATTTCTTGCCAAAGCCCTTTAATTAACTTGTAACTTTTCCCCAAGAACTTTTTGCCTTTCTAACGAGGTGACTTAAAATAAAAGCTGGCCAATTATTTAGTACTTTAACTTTTCGCAAAGTGACCTTAACTAGGCTAGTCGTGGGATGCTTGTGGTTAGTTGACGGCAAATGGAAAGGCAATTTGAGTAGAATTAATTATTTTGAGTCAGCTTTAGCTTGAGGAAATTTAAGTCAAAGCTTTAAATCCCTTGATCGACAACCGACAACAGAGTTATCATTCATTTTCAAGTTGAGTAAATTTCAATAGGCTACATACACTCATCATACCCACAGACACACACACACACACATACATACGCACACACATACATACGCACACTCACACACCAACAGAATGGCAGAGTAAGGACCCTTCTGCAATATAATCAAATTTATTGACATGGAAAATGTTTTGAGGCTCTGGCAATTTTCCACCTGCAAATATTTTGTGCTGTGGATGTTGGCAATTTTCAAAGCTGTCGATTGCATCATGTTAAAAATTCAATTGAATTAAGGCAGAAATCAGTTCTTTCATGTTGGTTTCTATGGCTCTAGAGTTGAGCCCTTTGGCAGGCAAAATATAATTCCAATAATATAAAATTTACTTTACTCTATATGAAGCATAAGCACGCATCGTTGATTAAACAAAAATAAAAAATAAAAAAAAAAAATATTATTATTTCAGAGGTTTACCAGACTAACAAATTTATTTGATTTTTTTTACTCTTTGATTCAGTAATTGGTTTGATGAAAAGAAAAAACAAATAAGAGTTGTATATAGGTCAGGCACAAATCCAAGTAAATCTATTCATCTATTTATCATTCATATATTCATAAGCTTTATTGAATTATTTGAAAGCTTCAAAGGTTCGAGTATAATTTAATTGAAATATATTTGTTTTAACCTAGAGACCCTCAAACAGTTGAGATCTTTACATATTATTTTTACATACGTTTTTGTAAGCATTTTATTTCTCACAGTAGGAAAATTTAGTTTTGCCAGAGAATACAAATTTTAATTACAAAATTTCTCCCAATACAAAAAGGTAATTGAATACATCATCCAACGTTCTGGCCAACAGTGTTAATTAAGTCGGCTTTAATTGTGATTTCAGATAAACTGATTTTTGATTTGCTTTCAAAAAACGCCAGCTCAAAATTCATTCTCATGCAGATTAGACATCCATTGTTTGGCCATACAATTACCAGAATTTTGCATACGAGTAAATATTGAAAGGGAAAATTTTCAATGTGTGTGCTTCAGACTAATTACTGTTCCTTCATTTGAAATTCTATCCATGGCGTTAGGCAAACTTGTAATAATTAAATGGAAATTTGCACATTTTACTTCAATGTATATTGATTACCTGACTATGTTTTAATAAATAATTTATTTATTGTTATTAATACACAACACAGTATTATGCAATATCGCAGGCGAATTGCAATTGCATTTCGTATATTTTGGTTTAATTGGTTTAAATACATATGCATTCCGAATTGGATTTCGATAATTATCTCCACATTCTCAAATTGCAAGGAGAAGGCATTTCTATGGAATAGACATAAGACCACAACACAAACAGAAGCCAAAGTTATATTTGGCTAATTAGAGATACTATGTATATACGTATGTAGGTATGTGTTTGTGGTGTGTTTGTGGAATGTGCGTGTGTGTGTATGAGTGTTTCGGATGGGTCCTTGTATCTGGTTTGTGTCCGATGTCAACACCATTAGATTTGGTTGCCATGACATTGCTTCCGTCAATGCTTATGGTCGTATGAGTAATATTAATTGCATTGAAATTAATTATACGCACCGTTGCAGTTGTTTGTTTAAGCATAATAATTAAGGAAAGATTTTCATATATTTAACGCATGATTTCCCAAAACAAGAAATGAAAAAACATTAAAATATTAAAATTGTATAATTTATACACAAATATCTTTAAGATGAATTTTAGTTGTGATAGATAATTTTGGAAAAGCAATAAATTAATTTGAGCAGAATGTAAATAAATTCAAAAAAAAAAAATTAAATATGTAACTTCTAAAGAAAATTAGAATTTGTCATCGTTTTTCCAATTTTCAACTATGTTCAATTATTTTTAAAAATGGCAGTAAGATTTAAATGAACATAAACCTAGTTAGAATTTAATTAATGTAAATGAACCATATCTTTAAATGCATCTATAAATAGCATATTTTGATTGGCAAACGTTTGAAATATAATTTCAGATCGAACTTTAGAAATTTTCTATGATAGAAACTTGGTATGAATTCTCCAAAATGAAGTAGAAATTGAATCTGAATTTCTGGCAATGAACTTCAACTTAATTGGCTCGTTCATTGATAAACTAAGAGCGATTAAAACCAAATCGAGTATCTATCTATATCATAATTATTCATATAAAATTTTTCCAAAATTATTTTGTAGTTTCTGAATCAATCTTTTAATAATTTAAGTAACAACAGGCGACTTTTATGCCAAGGCCCTGTTCTGTATGTTCTGTATAAAACGCCTTTCGTCTTCGAAAATCGCATTGTATATTGCAGTTAATTGAAATTGTGTTGAGTCAAGTTAAATTTGACCTATATAATTTTGCTTCTGTCCAGTTCCCCGCTATTTGACATTTCACTTTATAGCAAACAATAGAGAGACACACACACACACAGAGAAAGAATAGCAAAAAAAAAAAGAAAAGAATTCTAATGCAATAGGGAAAACGTAAACGGGGAACAGGAAAAATGAAGCTCAAAAGCTGGGCTTTTGTTTGTGGCCAGCCGGCGTAGTTATCATCAGCCCCACATCTCCGCATCTCCCTGCTTTTTACATTCAAATATACATATATACAACATTTTATATTGTGCGCGAAAAGCTATTTTCATTTACAAGACAATAAACAAGGGACTTTTGTGATGTCGAAAGTGGCGCAACTTGGTACGTCAAAGGATAATATAGCAGCCATATCTATGTATAGCTATTTCAGTTGAAAGTTAACGTGGTCAGGCATCAGGCAACAGCCATCAACTGTGATAGCAGCTGTCAGTTGTCAGGTCCCCAAGTTGGCAGTTTGCTACTTGTTGCACAAACATTTTTCACTTTGTGCTAAAGACGCGTAATTAATTTCAATTGTTCATTAAAGTTTCGTGTTAATGTCAGAGACAGAGTAAAAGAGAATTAATTTGCAGCATGTCGTCAAATGAAACTTTTTTTCTTTCTTTCTTTTTTTTTTTGTAGTTTGTAAAGCCTTTTGGCCTTGACGAAAGTTTATCGTGCATTTGGCTTAGTTTGACAGCTGAAATAGATTGAATTACAAGTGAATACGTTTCCCAAATGGGTCTTTTCTCTCTGTGAGTATTAGAAGTTTGAAACCAATTGGATTAAAATTTGAAAACTAAGTGAATTTATACTTACGAAGATAAGTTGAGAAGACAAGGATTACACCTAGGAATGTCCTTAAGTACAAACTTTCTAGGATATAGATAAAGAAAATGAATTTATGATTTGTCAATTTTAATTATGAGAACTTTTTTATTTATCATAGAGAAATTTAAATCAAAAAGGAATGATAATATGAGTAATAGAAGAAATGTCGCTTTTATTCCTTCATTATCTTTAACGTTTATTGGTTCCATTATACAATCCTAATGTCATCTCTTATCAGTAGAAATAATTTACAAAAATCAAATGGAAAATATTCGAATATTTCCATTTGGTAAAGTGGTTTTCAATTTCACATGGCAAATGTTTCCCTGGAGATGATGACAAACATTTACCTCACCGCCCCCCACCACCATATTCAACTCCCCTCGTTTCATTATTTGGCAAACAACAGTCTTATATTTCCTTTATGTTCATTTTTGTTTTATGTTTTTTTTTTCCCTTTTTCTTTGTTTTTAGTATGATTCCGATGCTTCCATTTGAATACGAGTATTTTTGCATTTTCATGACAGTTTTAGTTTATCCCCGTGTTGCGGTGTCTTCTTATACTTGCTGATAGCAATCTGTATATATCTGTATATATTTTTATATATATACAAATACAATTTAACATACATATATGTATAGTACAAACATGTATGATGGGGCATTATATAAAATGTATTTACCCTGAAACCATTTTAAAAATTTATGCCACAAAAAGTGCTTAGTTAATTTAAAGTAAACGAGAATTTCTCATTTCAATTCACTCAAGTTAAGGAATTTTATTTTGTTTGTTCTTTTCTCGTTGGCAGCTGGAGCAGATTCAGGCCGAATATAAGGTGCTGGCCCTTCAATATCATCCCGATAAGAACAGTGGAGACAAAGAGGCAGAGGCCAAGTTTCAGCAACTAAAGGTAAGTATAAACATGACGAGAGAGACCAAAGTAAGAAAGAAAAAAAAGGAAGAAAAATGGCAATCGTTGAGCATTTTGCATATTTAATGAATTACAAGGGCAAGCGTGGAGTATATTCTTTGGGGGGGGGGGGAGTATTTGAATATGGATGGAAGGAGATTGTACATTTGACAGCCTGTAGGGCAATATGTTTTTAGATGAAAGACGCCTATGAACAACGAAATTAAATGATGTTTTTTAAGGAATTCACCATGGCGTCGTGTGAAGTTTGTATAATGAAAATAATAACCCAGAGGGGACCACCTTAAGTCGTAAACAAAGTTGCATCCCACATTGAAAATCTAGAATAATATATAGAAGATATATATATACATCTGTATGTATACAAACGAAGGCTATGGCATATATAAAAATTTTGCCTGTTGGTTTTCTTTTATCTAAACTTTTGAAGCTGCATTAAACAATGGCTCACATAAGTACACACACACCTACACCACTTAACCCACTTACATACAAGCCATTCAATAAAAACACATACACTTGCACATACTCACACAACGTTAGACTGAAATTTAATTTTCCAAACGACAAAAGAAAAACAAGTCACCAAACGAGATAAAATAATTTACCACCACAAAATAGATATATATATATATAGACATATATATACTTATTTTGTTAGTATATATAGTATTCTTTTTTTTTTTTTTTTGGAAAAGATTTATTGATTTTGGAAAACAGAAGATTCCATGGTCAATTAAATTAGGAATATATCATGGCATATATCTCAGCACCTGTCAGGTGATTGGGCTTTTACATACATATGTATATGTATACATAGTGATATCCTGGGGATGTTAACCAGGTTGATTTAGTGCCCTAAAGCTTTGGCCCCTTGATAGTTGATTAGGTTTATATATAGAAGTCAAAAGTTATGGCCACCTTTATGTGGAAATGGGCGGGGCTTTCCATTACAATTTGCAGCTTGTAAAACTTATTGTACGTGCTTGCATATTGAAGAAGTAAAAAAATATGTTTGCATATGCGCGTGACCAGGATGAAGAGCTTTGCGTTTATGTTCGCCTACACACATCTATATATAAGTATGTACATATATATATTTATATATATAAATATTTCTATATTTATATATGTACGTACATATGCAGAAAGAAACCTCACAATGCCATTAAATAAATCCAGATGGTAGTCATAAAACGCTTATATTGAAATTCAGAGATTTTTTAAGACCTCACAATGAGCAGGATATTTGATATACTTTTCATAAAATATTCAACTCAATGACAGGCACATAATTCTTCACAACAAAAATTTATGGGAAATATATTGAAAATGTTTATATTTTCTTAAACTCTTCAAAAATTTCAACTCTTTACTTGTCTGTGACCTAAAATTAACTTTTGTATCGAGCTGGGGGAATTATTTTCTCTGCTGGAACTTACAACTCAATTCGAAATTGTCAAATGTCACATCAGAGACATTAAACAACATAAAAGTTTCCCATGGGACTCGACTGACACACAATGAAAGTTTAGATACTTTGCTTGACTTGAATAAAAACAACAGAAAACTATGTGACATTGTGGCCTGACCTATTCTCCGCATGGGTTAAAATCAGTAGCATTTTTAATAAAGTCTTAACTTTATATAATGTTAATGTTTTTTGTTTTCATTTTGGTAGAATTTACTGAAATATAAGTTATCTTTAATTAAAGATAAATAAACCGAAGAGACAAGTGAATTGGAGGGGCCATGTTTGCTGACCCACATAATCAATGAGTAGTAAAATAATTGATTATCTTGTTGCCCTGTTTACATCTACCCAAATAATAACCACAATCGACAAGAAAGACAAGCAATAAAATCTCGGCGGCTCAATTGTATAGAAGTGTGTGTATATATATATATATGTGTGAGTAAGTGTGTGTTGAGCATTGAATAACTAACTAGCATGGCATGCCTTAGGCATGTCTCTGTAAGTTAGTCTTTAGGTCTAACCAACATAAAGCCAGTCAATATAATATATGTATATATACACATATGCATATATATATATATCATGGCACGGAGATGGCTAGCAAAGCCACTTGAGCGTATAAATGTGAGTTCGTGTGTGTGTGTGTGTTTATATAAATCACAGGCATGGCAATAAGTATGCTATGAAATCTATGAAATCGATTAACATGCAAAAGGTTGAACTGTATCCTCGGCAGATGTTGATTTTGCACTTGAGCAAATTTGACTTCTATGTGGTTTTTCCTTCTTTTTTTTTTTTGGACATATTATTAAAGCAAACATACAATCATTGCAGGAGGCCAAAGAGACTCTTTGCGATCCGGAGAAACGGGCTGTGTATGATAAATGGCGCAATAGCGGCATCTCGATGAGCTACAAACAGTGGCTGGGCATGAAGGAGCATGTCGGTCAGGTGAGAAGATACACAATTGCCGAGAAAGTGGATAAAGAGGTATGCGTTATGGGCCAGGAACAGAAAGAAACAAATTTAAGCAGAGAAGTAACAAATTATCCTCTCTCTCTTTCCAAAATGTAGTTCGGTGTATCAAATATTTTCTCTCTTTCACTCACTATATTTTTTTATATTTCTCTCTCTCTGTCTCATCCTCTCTAGTTTAGTCTCCTCCTAAATTTATTAAAGGCATTAAAGCCAAAATTCAGTGTCCGTGTAGTGTTCCTTTTTTTTTTCTTTTCTTTTCTTTTGTTTTATTTTATTATTCCCATTCAGTAATGCTCCAAATAAAATGCTTCCTTTTGTACAATTTTACTTTTACTGCAGATGAAGGTGATTAAAGAGGGGATGAAACACAAGTTACTGAAATGTTTTAGCTAATGAAATTTGTAATCCATTCCTCCAGCTAGTTTATATTGTTGCACAATTAATGTGATTATTCTGGCCGGATTTCTACCGATTCCCAAGCCATTGTCGCGTTGTATGTTTTATGCTAATTTCCGCTGTTGACCAAAGCGGAAATTGTGGCGCATCCATCACACAATGTTGGAGAGTGTGCAACATGAAAACGACATTGGCCATGGCCATAAATGTTTGCCAGTCCTTTGCGATATCCTTCAAAATAGAACACCAAATACTGATAGACATTTGCTAAGTCAGTGACTAATAAGTGACTTAATAAGAGATTTGCTTTGAAGGGCATTTAATTTACCACAATTTAAATTTTAGAATATTATTTTTCACGGACATTTATTATTTTTTCAAAGGAGTTTTAAATCAAATATTATATTATTGATATACACTGACAATTATTAATTCTTTTATCTTATGTATAACTTGCACCAATTTTAATCCAATTAGTCCTGGTCCTGATCGCCCAAAACCTAAAAGAAAGTACCTAAACTTGATTTACCTCGTATTTCTCTTGAATGTACCTCTTCATCCAAGGATGCTAACTGTGTGCATGTGCTAACCCAAAGAGCTAATGCATCTGTAGCTAAAAATTGGGAAGCATGTTTAATTATTAAAAAAAAAAAATGAAAATCTACACAAAAATCGCACAATGCATTGGCTCCCCAAGCACGCATCCAACAGATGCAAATCCAAAAGTTCCTCATTAATAATGGTCACAATTATTTTCTCTTCAATCAAAGTCCATGCATTGGGCCACGCCCAAGACTAAGGACCGCATGTTACCGGAGCCGGGAACCGCTGGTCCGGGTGGTGCTGGTTGCAGCTCTGGGGGTGGCGGTGGCCTAACCGCTGCCTCGCCAAATCCGGCCCATCGTCGTGCTTCGGAGGGTGGGGCTGCCTTATACTATGGCAGTCGCAAGGCCGAATGGGGCACTGATAACACTGATGTGGCCAACAAGTTTCGCAATTATGAGATTTAATTTGATCGATTGTCATTGGGGATAGAGTTTGTATGAAATTTGATGGCTATCGATGAATGTACTCATTTTGTGGGAGAGAGAATAGATGTTTTATCCCAATAATTAAATGGATCATATTTATCAATATATTGATGTGAATTTCAAATTAAAAGAATTACTCATACAAACAAGAACAATTATATCAAAGTATTCCAAAAAAAAAATACAAAATATACTTACATATATCTTCTACATATAATTATATATTATTGATGTGAACTTACATAAAGCGTTGCGAATTATACTATAAATGTTTTTAAGTGTATACAAAAAAAGATAAGCATAAAAAATGGTTATAAATCAAAGAAGAAACTGTAATTTCAATAAACTAGCGTTAAGCGGCAAATTATTTTTAAGTAAAATTACAAAAAAAAAAATAAAAAAATTAAAAGAAATGAAATGAAAAAGAAAAAGTTTAGTCAAATTTGTAATGTGCCCACTTTGGGCGATTTAAAGATGAATGTCTATCAATGTTTTTTGTGTCTGAAAGCATATAGACAAAATATATTTATGTAAAACTATGTATTTGTATTTGTATATCAATGTACTGTGTGACCCTTTAAGACAATCCCTTTGGAAGTGTTTAGCTGTGCACTAAAAACAAAATGCATTACCCAACAAAAAAAGGAATAAACTCTTACTGAAACTATTTAGCAGAGAAATACCCACCCACACAAGCGAAATGAATGAAAACTAAAAATCAATGAATAATCAAAAAAATCCTATCAAAAACAAAAAAAAAAAAAAAAAAGAAAAACCAACATGATGAAAAAAACAAAGCGAATTTATACAGAGGCGAAACTTGCATAGTCAAAAAAAGCAAAACCCAAAACTAAACTTTCACTTGGTGTCCTATCTTCACTTAACTATTTTCTTTACAGAACAGAGAACTAAACCAAAAACTAAAAAGAAAGGAAAATAGAAAAAAAAATGTTTTAAAAAATTTACAAAAAAAAAAGGAAGGAGAAGGAGAAAACTAAAACCAATTTGAAACGTATATACATATATATTTAAATGTTTTGATGCATTGATGTTTTAACGCCAAAGAGCGATCAAATAAGAATATACAGCAATTCATGCAAACATAATTATAGTAATTATATTATTATTGAAATATGAAACCAATTAAATATGGGCATAGATTACATTAAAACGTATAAAAATATATAAATGTATGAATGATTGTCTTAAGACATAATGAATTTTATGCAAATACACACATATTCTAGTTATTATGATTGAAAACTGATTGAAATGAAAAGATGGCGCCACAAGACAAGCTGATTAAGACGAAGTAGAAGAAAAATAAGTAGTCTACCCACACATACATATATATATATATATATATATATCTACATATATATATATATATATGTATACATACATAGAAACATGAATACACATTTAGAATGTATCTGAAAGCCAAGGGCAAAACTTTCTTGCCAATTCGAATTGGATAATGATGGATATAAATTACTTACATACCAACATAAATACATACAAATATATACATACATATAAAAATCTAAATGTTGATTAAAATGCTGATTAATAAATCAAACTATTTGATGGGGTATCCCTATACTGAAAAAAAGAACACATAATTTTGATTTTATTTATATTTAAATTCATGTTTCATTGCATTTTATTTAGCTTCAAAATTTGCTTGAGACTGATTTGAGAGTCGTCCCACCATTCACATGGACGATGATCTGCTTGTATATATTCACGTATCCAACGGTTTTGAACTGTTGAAGAAAACATAAGCTATGGGGGTCTTCTAAGTAAGTTAGATATTCAATTCTTACCCCACTTGGAGCCAACAATAATGGGGCAGGCGCCGTGTAAGGTGCGAACATCTCCCACGCCCGAGGCATGCAAATTATACCAAAAGGCAGCTGAAAATAAGTACATAGGCAACATCATAAATTATATATTACGACAATGTAAATGTAAATTGGCCGGAATATGGTTTGCTGTAAAGGAGAAGCTAATATATATATATACCCGCATATTTCTTTGGCTGTAATAATTGTTTCAGATGAGGAAAGGCAGTTCCGCCCCCTTGGGCCACATCCGAGAGCTGTGAAGAAGAGGATAAGTGAGTATGCATAAAAACGTATTACATCCACTTACATAGAAAAGAACAGTGGCAATACGATTGCCCATTTCAGGTGATGAGACTAGCTTATTATCAAACTGTGAACAGGATAAATGAATAACACTTTAATGAATAACAATTTTCCAGCTCTTTGAACTTACTGCCTCTTGAGCAAACCAATCATTATGCTGACCATAGTGTCCACCGATACCATAATTGGCAAACTGATGATCTTCTGCATAATCCATATTCAAATTGGTCATATCGGCCACTCGTTGATCAATAGTTTCCAGGACTTTATGACGAGTTTTGGGTATAAAAGTGAACTGACTGGTCCGAACATTTGACACAATTGTCTCATTTACACCAATGACTCGTGCTCTGCTTATTTGCTTATCGATTAAATTTTTAATTATATCAATTTCACTTTGGTAGATAACATCGTGATAGAGAACAAGCAAAGGATTATGATTTAATTCTTCCGCTTTAATAGGAGCCAAGTTGAGAAATGGATGTGTCTCAGTCAGATAACCGCAACGAAGGTGGCGCTGTTGTCTGGCTGATGGTTTTATATGGCCACTGCAGGTGAAACGATATATATCAAATTCACTCATTTCAGATGGATTTTTGGGAATGGGCTAGACAAAAAGATAATCCTTTAATATTAATAGTAATTTAAATGTAAATTCTACGTACCGCATGTTCTTCTATAATTGTTGGAGATTTTTCAGGGAGTTTATCTTCATTTAAATGTCTTAAAATAAAATTCTCATAGTTCTGGATATGTTCAAGACTGGCAGGTTGAATGTTTATTAATTGTTGATATGTACTGTTGACACCACGAAAATCATTCAACTCCACTTTGGTCTTAACCATTAATGCGAGTATATTTGCATTGAGTTCCTGCTGATCTTTGCCGGATTCAAGACGATTCTGAGCCTCCAAAAGCCAAGAATGGGCTAGACGTGGATGATGATCTTTAAATGCTAATTGGGCTATATCAAAGCAATGCTGGGCACTCAAATGTATACCATAATCTATGCCATCTAATACACCGGCAGCTATCTCGCTTGCCTTCAATCTATATATATACTGTAAACGCAATAAACCATCGATGGCTCCTTCCAACTCTTGCTCATCCGGCATATACTTCCGACGACGACGCATTTTTCGCAACCGGTTCAATGGTTCTACAATAAACTTATCATCAGTAATACAATTTGAGGGTTAAATCGATGGGACACTCACTCCCACCGGTTGCGGCTGCCACCAGATTCTCCACACGTTCCCAATCCACCGTCAAGCGTTTGGTTAGCAAATATTTATTCAGTGGACTATCGAAGTAAGCCACGCCCCATTTCTGGGCCTCATTGCGTTCGGTCACGAATTCACCCAGCCGCCTGTCGGTCCAAAGTTGATTTCAGTTGTGTCAAATTTGATTAGCTCCGATGTAACCACCGCACTCGGCTGTAGGCCAACTTACGCTTTCAGAAAATCCAATTTACTCTGATTGTCGGCTATGAATTTTTGCATGTGCAATAGCATTTTCTCTTCATATTCATAGACCCTTGTCATTTCGTATATCGAGGAATAAAACTCAGCATTTATGCCACTAAAATATAACAAAAATGTTGATAGGAGTAGGCATAAGCCACCGGAAAAAAACATTTTTATATATTTTTTTCTTCTTTTTTTGGATCTCTACACCCGAGAGCAGCAAATTTCGAACTGACTTTGCTATTAGATAATCTAAGAAATTCTATGCCGAACGAAACCTGTTCTCTTGGGTCAAAGTAAAGGTAGAAAGCTTTGGGTTCATTGACAACTATGCTAACTGGTTTTCTTAGATAATAATTAAAAATTGATTGGTTTTGTTAAATTTAAATTTACATTTAATAAATATAAATCAAATTTATCCCGATATACAATTTAGAAATATTAATTTGTTTTATTGCAAGGTTTCCTCAACTCTTGGCCTAAATCAAATATCCATTTCGTCATAACTGGAAAAATAAAAAAAAATTATACAAAATTTATATGAATAATATATATATTTAAGTATACTTACTCCACTTGGATCCGACTATAACCGGACAACCAGTGTGAAGAACATCCATGGTTGCGACACCGGCATTATCTAGATTGTAAAAATGTAGAGCAGATCCTGCCTTTGGAAAAATAGTCAAATTGAGATTAGTCATAAGAGTTCCACCACCCTGTGGCACATCGTTAAGCTGTAATGTTAGGTAAATAAGTTAAAATCAGAAAAGTTACAATGTTCACTTACATAGAAAATCATGGTCGACAGTCTATCACTTAAGTCTTTATGGCGTTGCTATTGAAAAAAAATGTGTAATTTACAATTTACAAACAATTTAATTTAGCTTACCTCATCGGAGATTAGTGTATCTAAATGATTCTCAAATAGTCCTCCCAAACCATAATTAATGATCTGAAAATCATCTCCAAGTAATGGATTCAGAGATGTTATATCCTCAATGAGATGATTGAGCCTTTCAGTAATGTTGTCCGATTCACCTGAATACCAAACACCTTTCGCAGTACGTGCATTGGTTAAAAGAATATCTGAATCTGTAGCAACCGTTTCGGTGACTGTAAGATTATTTCTGGCAATTGTTTTAAGAATATTTTGGTCAGGTTTCGATATAACATCATGATATATCACCACAAAAGGATTGAGAGATAAAACTTCCATTTTGACAGGAGCTAAAGTTAGAAATTGGGAACCTGTTCTTTTATATAGACAATAAAATTGAAAACTTTTCGGTTTTTCACATTTGCCAGAGCAACAAAATGGCAGGACTTCTTTCAAAAAATCATCATCGTCATATTCATAGTCAGTGGCGTTGACTATTTTAATGGGATGATCTGTTAGGAAATCGTTTTCCATTTTATTAAGTTTTTGCAATAAGGTTGCATTCCGCGGTGACAATTCAAAGGCAAACCGTTGGGCATCCAATGCATCAGCAAACTTATCTATGAATTAATAATAATAATAATTACGTATACAATTTCTGTTTCTATTCGTAAAATAACTTACATTGATTTACACGGACTAGAGCCAAATCACCATAAACCGTATCTAAGCGAAGTCCATGAAGTTTATGAATTTCTGATTGATGGTCTGATTGACCAAAGCTCCAGATAGTGGCAAGCAACCACTCTTCAGCGGTTTTCCAAAACTTTTCCCCATAACTGTACTTGGCCATCTCATAGCAATCTAGTGGACTCAAAGTGATACTGAAATCATATGACAGTAGGTATTAAATTTAATTTTTATTATAAAATTTTACTAACTTGTATTGTACACCGTCAAGTAAACCCTTTGCCATATCCAAAGGTGATAACTGGTAAACTTTTTGTATGCGTCTCAGCGATTCAACTGCATCAATTATGTCATTTTCTTTAGCCAAGAATTTATTTGTGTCTTCCATATAGATGATTGACTCTTCGTGAGGGAAGGTTTATAAAATATAATTAATGCAATAGTTGAAGATACTTAATAAATGCGATTAAATATATACCCAAATTAATATTTTCCATATATAGCTGCCAATATAGCCAATCAGATCCCATATGACGCAAGAGTGAGAAACTATTCAATGAATTTTCCACAAACCTTTCGATATTTCCCTCAGCCTTTTGATGTCTATCTTTCATTTGCTCAATTCCCCTAGAATTATTTAAATATAATAACCAAATTCTTAAAACTATTTTTTATACATGCTTACAAGTTTATTATTTCCAGTTTCTCTTTCATGTGTTGTATAAATATTTCCAAATTATTAACCAGATATCCATTGAATTCTAATAAGTCCTGCAAGCTGATTATTGATCTAGTATAATGATTTCTGTTGTCAGGACCTCGTCGCGTATAATTCAAAGCCTGCGTTTTAAAAACGAACGATACAGTAAAGAGAAATATGCAAACCGGTTTCATTTTGAATCAATTTATAACTAAAAGAAAAATAATCTGGAAATACAGGTGTACCAGAGTAGCAAACTAATTTCAATTTTGCCAAAGTCTGTATACCCTTGCAATTAAAAATCTGTGTATTTAATAAATAAATTAAATGGCATAATTAAAATGTTTAGTACCAAGAATCTGGTATCCTTTTTATACCTTTGTATCTTCTTTCAATTTTCATCCCTTTCAAATATTATCAACTTCAGGTTATATCTAGATCTAGTATCTTCTTTCTGTTAAGGATATCGAAATAAAGTAATTATATTTTATAATATTTTATAATAAATTTAAAGTATAAGTAATAATATATTTATTATTAAAAAATATTATGATTTTTCCAAAGATTTAAAAATATTATATTAACTTGTTTCCATAGTTTTAAATTCACACAAAAATATCTAATTTTTAGAAGATACCAAAATTAATATACTTTTTCAAAAGTAAGCAACCGTGAAATCAAAGTTTAAATTTTTAATGTATATTAAATATCAATTCGATACGTTCACGCTCTTCTAAATTGGATAAGTTATGGCAGGCGAATTGATAGAAATTATATAGAAATTGTCATCATATTGAATGCTTTAATATTATCACATTTATGAAAATCATTACACCAGATGAATTTGGATCTAGGCTGCCATCAAGGTTCAAATTGAAACATGCATCGCACAAGGGCTTTTCAAAGTATGTTTGTCAAACGAGTCGTCAATCAAACCGCAATCAATAGACATATACAGATACATAGATTCCCTTTTTATTCCTCCATTGGAATGTAGAACAAATATATTCACACGCACACCCACGTTCTACACACTCGACACATAGCACACATTGTTAGCATTTTATTTTTTCATTTTCCGTTTGCCGAAAAAGAAAGAAAGAAAAAAAAAAATGGGCCAACTGTGTCAATGTTTGTCTGGTCCGCCTTTTTGTATCTGTTTCGGTTTCGGTTTCTGCTTCTACTTTCTACTTCATTGTCAATTGATGTCTTCGGTTTTATATTTTTCAGTTACCAACGACAGAAGGTGCGAAGAGAATGTCACCAGTCAAAATTATTTTGGTCCTTTTAATATTTTGTTTAGGCCTTGGCCTGGACATTGTCAACGGTGATTATTACTCGGCCATAAGCGAACTGGAGACATTAGTTGATGCAGAAGCCTTTGTGGTAGAACAATTGGAAAATTATCTGACACGGGCTGAAGAAACACAAAATAATATTAAAAGGTAGAAAATAATAGATTTTAATTTCCAGAAAATAGCAATTTCAAAATCTTTATCTTTAGATTTCTGAAAAATGTAAAGGAAGCACAAGAAGATTCCGATTACTTGGAGGAGTATTTTGGTAATCCAATTAATGCCTTTATAACAATTAGACGTTTGGTATATGATTGGAGGCATAATGTCTTTGAGCAAATTTTTGATACATCCGATATTGATGGCTATAAACAGAATCTAACTAAAGAATTGTCTGAGCCCAAATTCAAGAGCCCAAAGAGAGAGGATTTGTTGGGCGCCAGTCGTGGTCTATGGCGCCTGCAGGAGACCTACAAATTGCCGACATCACAATTGGCTAATGGAATATTAGAGCCCAATGGCAAAAATGTATTGAATGTCACCCTCAGTGCCAGTGATTGTTATATAATTGGCAGCAATCTAAATGAAATCAAAGAGTATTCCTACGCTGTGGAATGGCTGTTAGAGGCAAGGTCGAGATTAATTATGAAACCATTAGCTTATCCCAGTGTCAGTGAAGTCAACATTTTGGAACAATTGGCACCAGCTTTGGATTGGTTGGATAATAAGAAACTGGCTCACAAACTAAACAATGAAATTCTGGACAAAATGCCAAACCATGAAGAAGCTGTAAAGAATAAAAATACTTACGAGTCGCAATTATCGTGGCGGCGAGATCCTGGACTGAAAGTCCTTCCACTAAAAGTTGAAAAAGGAAAACGTCTCGATGTCTATCAGCGTGTCTGTCGAGGGGAATTGAGGCAAAGTTCGCGTCAGCAAAGGAATTTACATTGTTATTATAGTGATCAGGGTGTACCCTTCTATCGTTTGGGTCCTTTTAAAGTGGAACAACTTAATTTTGATCCATATGTGGCCTATTTCCATAAGGTAATTAATGATGATGAAGCGGAGAATATCATTATGCATGGCATGGACCAATTGACCCGTTCAAAAGTGGGAATTGTGGAAAATGCCACTGTATCTGAAATACGTACCAGTCAGAATACTTGGTTGTGGTACAAGGACCATGCTTGGCTAAAGGACATCAGACAACGACTGGAGGATATTACTGGTCTCACAATGGAAAGTGCAGAGCCCTTGCAGTTGGTCAACTATGGCATAGGCGGCCACTATGAGCCACATTTTGATTTCGTAGAGGTAACCTTTACACTTACTCACTTGCTGAAATTGTATCCATGTTTTTGTTTCTTTTTTTTTCTCATGAATTCAGGAAAAGGAAACGACATTTGGCTGGAAGGGTAATCGACTGCTAACAGCCCTGTTTTATGTATGTTGAATGAAAAGTGGGCCAATTGCAAAGGTAATTGCATTTTGTAATCATTGTCTTTCAGCTAAATGACGTGCCACTGGGTGGAGCAACTGCATTTCCTTATCTTAAATTGGCAGTGCCAGCCATTAAGGGTAGTCTTTTGGTTTGGTATAATCTTCATCGTTCTCTGGACAGAGATTATCGCACCAAACATGCTGGCTGTCCAGTTCTAATGGGTTCCAAATGGAGTGAGTTTTCCAGTTAGACAATTATTTAATATATTTAACGTATTGCATTTACTTTGTCCATTCTCTTTTATATAGTTTGCAATGAATGGTTTCATGAGGGTGCCCAGGAATTCAGATTGCCCTGTGCCCTTAAGAATGACAATAAAAAATCTATTCATTTAAGTTAGCTTTTTTTAAATATTAAATAAAAGTTTTAAATTACCTTAGGTTTTTATGTAACTTTTGCAAGATAAAAGCTCTGTCTATAGGAATTTATCTTAACTAAGAAGAAATTGCTAAAAAGTGGCTCTGCTACTTTTGGTACCTATGACTTCTTTAACCTTTCATTTCTAAGCCCGACTTCAGTTTATCTACAACATTCAAACTGAACAGACAGACAAAGAGCTTAAAAAGTTGCTTTAACAACTCAACACTTGAATAGAAATTTAAAAATAAAACAGAAAAAAAATAACAAACAGCCATTGACCCTTGGGAGGCAGCGAAGAAGAGAAAGAAAATATACACAAAGTCAATTCATTATGCAAATGCCAACAGCTGTATCTTGGCCATTTCAGTTGTTGCTGTTGCTGCTGTTCTTTTGGCCAACAGATGTAAGTGCCATCAACAGCCAAGATGAGTTAGAGTCTTTGCTGGCTACAGAGAATTTCATCATTGATGAGTTACGGGATTATATTGATAGACTGGAACAACAACTCGTTAATATTAAAAGAGAAGTTAAAGTTATAGAACAGATACATGAAAAAGCTGGCAATCAGGTGGAAGAGCATATGGGTAATCCACTCAATGTACTGACCATACTCAAACGTTTTGAGAGTGTTTGGCCCAATTTGGAACAAGAAGCCGGTGATATAAACAATCTTACCTGGAGTGATAAGTACTATATAAATGAATTGGAGTTACCCACTGAAGTTGACTATGAGAATGCCTTGGGTAATCTTCTACATTTACAATCGGTGTATGACCTTGAGCCATCTGCCCTTTCCCTGGGCATGGTGAATGGCCAAAAGTTTGGGTAATTTGCTTGAGGATAATAATTTGCATGAGTAAACAAGAGAAAACAATCAGAAAATTCGTTGCATATTCATTTTTTTTTTTCAGCTCATCCATGTCCTGGAGCGATTGCCTTGAAATGGCAATCAAGTCTGAACAGAAAGATAATGCCAACTATGCGATATCCAAGTACTGGCTGGAGACGGCATTAAATAAGATGACTTCCATTAACAATACCAGTGACCCGACCAGCGAACAGGAACGCGGTAAAGTTCGAATTCTAGAAGTTGCTCTCAACCTGGAATACCGTGCGGGTTTGTCTTTCATCTCGATTGCAAGGGGAAACAATTTTATCCATTTCTCTCTTTGAATATTCTTAACTTCAGGTGAATTTCCTAGTGCATTGGCAATGGCTGAGGAGTTGCTTCTGCTGCGTCCCACAAACAAAAATGTGCAAAAGGCGAAAGCGAAAATTGAGCAGGCAATGTCCAAGCTGCCCCAAGGCAATCAGCGAAATGTAAAAGCAAAGGTACACAAAAAAAGCTTAAAAATATATTTATATCTCAGATTATCAACTTCTGCGAAAGGAGAGAGGTGTAAAAAAAGGAATTATAAATTATTATTTTATAATTTTAGAAGTCAAAGTGCCCAGAGCAGCAACTGATTGAGGAACTTTGTCGGGAAGCAATTAGTCAATCCAATTCAGGAGCTACTTTGCATCATTGTCAATTAGATAAAAGCAAACCCATATATCTTTTGCAACCTTTGCACTTGGAAATTCTCAGTACTGATCCATATATAGCACTACATCATAATGTTCTAACTACTAGACAAAGTGAACAACTTATTGATTTAATTGACGAAGATTTAACCACTTCAGATGAATCCGATATCAAGTCACTTCATTTGTCCAAGTTGGGGCAAAAGAAGTTGAGTCACCTTAACCCACAGTTGGACCAGGACAGGAAAATTAATATACACTGGGAAACGCGTAGCCATAGTCACCGCAACGTGATGGGGACTGTGGGAGCACTAGGCACTTCATCATTAGCATCATCATCATGTTCCACACATGTGGCACGTGTGATGCTCAATGTGCGTATTGTGCTGGCCGCTACTAATTAACTGAATAATATGTCACTAATTGGTACTTTGCTTCTTACCCACACAGCTAAAACCGTCTAAAATGGGCGGTGCAATGGTGTTTCCCCAGCTACAGCTCGGCATAAATGTTCCACATGGTTCGCTGCTTTATTGGAGAACGTGCAATGAAAACGAGTTTTCAATGGTCTCCGAGTCGGATTATCGTAGTCGTCACGCTGTCTGCCCTGTTGTGCTCGGTGAACAATTGTGTGAGTAAATTTCCAACAGAATCAAATTGTCATAATTTAAAGCAACAAATTAGATTCAGTAATCTATATAAATAATCAAATATAAGATCAAATACCGTAAAAACGGAACACTCTCAACAATTAAATTTGAAATCTAATATTAAATATATTGATTTAGAAACATTTCAATCTATTAAGAACTCTGTAGAATATTAAATTGTTAATATTTATTTATATAATTTGAAAATTTACTTAACAAGCATTCGAGTAAATGTTTAAAGTATCAAATTTTTCCAATTTGTGATTATAAGTTAAGAGCGCAAATATTCATTGTGAAACCAAAAGTTCGTGTAAATATTACAATTAGGGAATGCAATTAAAAATTCAAGTTTTAATTTAATATAAAAGACATGTGGATATGGAAGGCAAGAAAATGTAATTAACACCTTGATAAATGAAAACATTTTATAGCCAAGTGTTTACCGCTTTTATTGAAATAAAACTTTCAGCATTTCGACGTAGGAGTTAACAAATTTTTGATCTTCTGAATAATGCAATAAAAACATTGCCATTAATTGATTGAAAATTTGAAATGCGAAATAAAATACGTAATATGTTTTCGCACTATCAGCGAACATTATTGCTTTACGGGTTTGCTTCTTTTTAAATGACCTAAAAAAATTATATATATTTTAAGGAAATATAATTACTCACGACAGAAACAAAATAATACTCGAAATGAACAAAACTGTTGAGTTAACCACACCAAACCCGTGTAGGCATTTTATATACCTTTGATATCGATTTCAGCTATAACTATTGTTAGTGCAGAAATGAATTTGTTAAAATTGAATTACAAATTTACACAGTTCATTTACCTAAATTAAACATTTATGTCACTGAAACTATTTTATTTAAAATTTTATTTCATGATATTTTTTATATATGTAAATAATTTATTCTCTTAAATTTCAAGCTAAATACTTGGCTTGTATAAATTTATATAAATAAATTTTGAGATTTAGCAAAGTATTAATATTTGTATGAATATTCCTTTGATTTTATTTCATTTTTGTTTTTTTTTCTTGCAGCTGCCTGGACTAAGCTGAAGTGAAAGAATAAATCCTCCTGTGAATGATTCAAATGATGATAACTGTACAGTGTATTATACCTTTTGCCTGTGCATATTTTGCATTTAATATCAACCTGTAAATAAAATAGTCAACGTTTTCACTTGAATGCATTGCCACATTTTAATATATTTTATTTGCCATTGGTTGGTTGTTTTTTTTTTTTTTTGTTTGTGTGTTTTTTAACGGGGGAGTGGTCCTCAATTAAAAGCATCTGTGGTAGGTAAATAAGCCTGGCAAACAATTTTATTTTCTTTTCTTTTTTGTTAATACTTTTGCATCGCAACGACAGTCATTAACACAAAGTTGTCAATTTTTTATTTTTCGTTGGCCATTTCAAAGCGATTGCGGTTTAAATGGTAAGATAAGGGTTGGTAAGGGGGCATGAGGAAATGAATATATGTATGTATTAATAGAGGTGAGACCAAACATTTCCAGATGGTAATAAAACAAATGTTGAACACTCTTTTAAAATCTAGGTCCAACATTAAATCAAAATGCGAAAGAGAATCCAAAATAAACAATAGAAGTTATAATGAATTTTTACTTGGCACTTAATTATAAATTCATTGCTCCAAATTGGCAGATATAAGTGGAATTCATGAACATTGAGCAAGAGTCAATGAAAAGTCAGGATCGCATAAATAAAACTGAAATCGAATGATATCTACGTAGAATATTTGATTCATCCATATTCAAAATGTTAATAAGCCATAAAGTGAGGACACAAAAAAAAAAAATCAGAGAAACGAAGCAGTCGGAACTTTGCAACACTAAGCTGCATTATTGAATATCAAACAACGCCTGGCTAATTAGACTGAATTAATTAGCCATCAACAAAAGGTATATAGAAACAATGCAGGGAGTTAAACAGAACAGAAAAGATTAGAAAAGAAGAACCCAAAAACGAGCTCATGATAAACATCACTAAATCAGCTCAAAGCAAGCCATAAAACATTAAAAAAAGCGATACGAAACCCGTATGCTCTTCATTAAACTAGATAATAAACCAAAATTTAGTCTATAGTCTAACTAGTTGAATTGGCAACTAGTTTGCTACTGCCATAATCAAAGTACCCGGTCTCTAATATCCAATACGCGTGTGTGCGAAAAAAAGAAATACAAAAATAACAAAAACAAAGGAAAAAAAACAACTTGTCATCTCTAGTTTTATGATCTGATCATCTCCATGGGGATGTTCAGACTAAGCACGTTGTCAATACGATTAGTTCGCTTTTAGACGCGTCGGGCTACGGACCACAAATGGTTATCACCTCGAACACTAATCGAGGATAAGTTAAATATTGAAAATAAAATGAATATGCAAAAAGGTTTTCTCTTACTGACCATTGTCAGTTTAGGCAAAATTTGCCATGCTGCGGATTACTTTTCATCCGTTACAGGATTGGAGCAATTATTGGAAACGGAAAGCATTTTATTGCGAGACTTAAACACAAAATTGCAATCAACCAAATTGCTATTGCAACAATTGGAGAGGTAAGTTTTAAGATAGTTATAATTGCATTAATATTTATAAGTTAAGTTAAACTATTTATTTAAGGCATGTAATCAGTTAATTTTTTAGCCTTAAAGTCTTGTCACTTTATACAGATTCTTACCTAACATTTAAAATAGATATTTTAAAAATCAGAATTAATCTAAGAGACATTTCTTCTTTCTAACATTTTTTCAATGTAAAAGAATTGTTTAAAAACCAAATTTAAATTTATTAAACTACTGAGATGAACTGATGCAATTAATGTTTAAGATGGAGAAAAACTGTGTTTAAAACAATAAATCAGCTAATAATTTTTAAATGCTTAGTTTAGGACTTGTACAATAAATTAAAGTTTACTCTTTTAAAACATACTGAACTAATTAAAACAGTTTGATTGATTAGCTATTAATATATCATCAAATTAATTTATTATAGTTAATGTAGATGAAACAGTTGGATGCAAAACTATGCCATCAGTTTTTAGCATATTTATATGCATGCATTTTTGTTAAGTGTCAATAATATTACCAAACCATTAAAATTTTTATTTTCGATTTTGTTATCTCGTGTGGTTCACGCCATAATATCTATAATCAGTTGATTGGACTGGTTTCCATTTAAATATAATAGTTATTATGGACACAGTCATGGTAATAAACGCCGTTGTCATCGTCAAGTGATAGTTTTTTCTGGTCAACTTTTATTTGGCTCATTGTCTAAACAGTTTCTTGTCCACTGGTTTTTTTTTGTTGGTGTGTTTTGCATTTCGCTTTCGTTTAGTTTTTTTTTTATCATAAAGATCACATCAACTATTATATGCAAACTTATACACTAATATCTATGTTTGTGGAATCACAAATAAATTAGAATTAATTAAGCCAAAGTCTGTGTATGACGACAAGACAATAAAAAGCAAACAGTCATAAATCGGATAAACTGGTAATTAAAGCTAAAAAAAAAAACCTGTTCAACAGCGAATTATTGGCCATTGAGTTTGAACAGGAATTGGCTTTAAAGGACAAGGAAAATTATTTAACAAATCCAGTGAATGTTTATCGATTAATGAAACGCCTCAATACTGACTGGATGCAAGTGGAGGACCGTGTGAAGCAAATTACCTATCAATTCGGTATGTTTCTATGTATTATAATAATAATAATAATAATATGACATCTAGTTTTCTCTGTTCATTATTATAGCCTTCAATATAAGCCAACACTACGATGATGGATTGAGTTTCCCCAGCCAGGAGGATGTTGAAGGTGCAGCCTTGGCTTTGGTCCGCCTGCAGAGTACCTATAAATTGGATGTGGCTCAAGTTGCCGCTGGCATACTGAATGGCATCAAATATGGGTAGGGGTTAGCAATAATCAGCCAGGCTTAAAATACACTTTCTCCATGACCCCTCATCCCCTCTCAATATTCAATTTGATGGCACCAATCATATACATTTTTAGCACCGATATGAGCTGGCAGGACTGCTTTGTACTGGGTCAACAACTCTTTGAAATGGAGGACTATAACAACACCAAAGTGTGGCTGCGAGAGTCCATGGAACGCTTGCGACGACAAAATAAGCCCAAACCCCTTCTTCAGACGGAAATGCTTAATAGCATGGAGCTCGTGGCAAAGAATTTGTTCCAAATGGGTGAGCAGCAAAAAAAAAAAAAAAAGAAAGAAATATTGGCCAAACTTCATGCAAACAAATTCACTAAGCCAGCGTTTTCTGTTTTTGTTGTTGTTTTTTTTTTCTTTTTTTTATATTTGTTCTTCAGGCGACTTTGACACGGCATACGAGTTGAGTCAGCGGGTGCTAGAGTTCGATCCACGACGCATACGGAATTGGCATTTGGGTGACAAGGGGGCCACCATTGAGAAGGCGCCTCAAGAGGATGCATGGCTGCCAAAGCATTCGGATTCATATAGTGTGAGTTTGACTAGGGGCGTGTTCCATAAGTAAACTAATTTTAGTTCTTAGCTCACACAAGAGTTTGCCCACTATGAGAAAGTGTGTCGGGGAGAGGTTGGACCAACCCCTGCACAGCAACGTTCTCTCCGTTGCCGTTATACATACGGACATCATCCATATCGACAATTGACTCCACTCAAAATGGAAGAGCATAGCTTGGATCCCTTTGTGGTTACATATCATGACATGTTAACTCCGCATAAAATCGCAGAACTTCGGGAAATGGCTGTACCGCATATGAGGCGTTCAACTGTGACTCCTCTGCCTGGTGGGCAGAATAAAAAATCCTCATTTCGCGTTAGTAAGAATGCATGGCTGCCATATGAAACACATCCGACCATGGGAAAAATGTTGCGTGACTTGAGCGACACTACCGGCTTGGATATGACCTACTGTGAACAATTACAGGTGGCCAATTATGGTGTTGGAGGTCACTATGAACCCCATTGGGATTTTTTCCGTAGTCCAGAACATTATCCAGCCGAAGAGGGTAATCGGATTGCTACGGCAATATTTTATGTAAGTTTCACTTGACGTTAATCATTATTTTTTCCCTCTTTGATGATAAGAGCGTTAATATTCTCTTGTTACCAGCTTTCCGATGTGGAGCAAGGTGGAGCCACTGCTTTTCCATTTCTCAATTTTTCTGTCCGCCCGCAACTAGGCAACGTTTTGTTTTGGTATAATTTGCATCGCTCTTTGGACATGGACTATCGCACCAAACATGCTGGCTGTCCAGTCCTGAAGGGTAGTAAATGGAGTAAGTATTTGTATCCAATTAGTGTTAGTCTTAATTATGCAAATGAGGCCAAGTTGTTGCAATAAGAGAATTTGGTTTATGCAATCTTTGCTTAAACTAAATATCACATTTAACTTTACTTTAATAATAATTTTTAGTTCAATTAGTTAACTAAAAATCTGTTTTACATATTACGATTTGAGACTTTAATTAGAAATATTGATTGGTGAAATTTTCAATCTATTTATAATAATTAAATAATCGTTAAAATGTTTCATTGCTTCATCACTTGGCGAGCGACTTTTGACTTTTTGACAGTTAATTAATCTAAATCTTTTGGGTATAGAATTAATGCACTTAAAAGTGTATCAACTGTGACATTCTCATTAACAATCTAATTAAATTTTATTCAATGCTTTTATGTTTTTATCCCGGATAAACTTGTTTGTAGATCAGATTTTAGTTAACTCTTTAGAGGGATTTATTTGCTATGTTTTATAATCTGTATAAGATAGCAACAAGAGAAATAATCGGTTTATAAAAGTTATAAGAAGTTTTGCATATGTATATAATTATTTTTCAAATTTACAAATATTTTTAAGAACATTTCTGCTTTTTAATAGCGACAATTTTAAACCAAATTTTCTTCAATTTCTATAGGAAACATTTAACTAAATATTGTTAACACTTGAAATAATTAATCACCTATAAGAATATCTACCACATTTCGATATAATTTATCAAAGACATTTAAAAGTTCAAATAACACTTATTATTTATCTGAGATTAATTGTTTAATAGCTAAGCGAATGGGTAAACCAATTATGGTAAAAGACCCTAAACGAAGTTAAATATATAACTTATTTTAGTAATTATATTTGCAACTTCAACGATAAGATTTTGTTTAACAAATAAAAGTTGGAAAAGAGCAACAACTCGTAGTCTTACACCTAATTACTATTTTTATTGTTAACCTTTTGCATTAACCTGTATGCATTTAATTATTTCCAGTTGGCAATGTTTGGATACATGATGTTACACAGACCTTTTCTCGACCCTGTGATGTTTTCCGGGATCATGAAGTTTCATTAGAGTATGAAATAATTAAATAAATCATTGTTATATTTGTTTTTACGGAAGCATTTAAGACTTTTTCTTTTAGTGGGTTAAATAATTCTCACTCAATATTTTGAGTGGACTTGTTTTTGGATTTGTTTTGTTAGAGTCTCACTCAACGCTCAGAAGACAATAGGAGATTCCAAATGATGCCGGCTAATTTGCATAAACAAGTTCACGGGCAAAGTTTTAGCGTCTCATTTGAATATTATTTTGTTGCGTAAAGTGACAGAAGCTAAAAGCAGCAACAACAATAACAACAACAACAACTGCCATCCCATCAAGTGAAAGTAATTAGCAGAGTAAAACTGGCAATATAAGTCTAAGGTAACTTGGCAAATCAATTATTTAAGCTATCATCAACGAGAATAATTGGTAAAACTTTTTACCAAATATGCAAAGTAATTGTAATTATGTCTGTGTGTGTGTGTGTGTGAGCAAATGTGCGATGCCAACTGCCTCTTATGGGTCCATTGACCTCAGGACCATTCTTTATAATTATTACACGCATTCTATGATCTATTCAAGCGTACCCTCAAACCTCTAGGGCAGTTCTTTGACCAACTTGCAAATGCTCAAAACAGTTGAAACAGCACCCGCAGCTATTAACTCCGAGCTTGTTTTAGCCAAGAAAACGATCTCATCTCCATATTTATCTCAATGTGCCGAACAGTTTCAAACGAATCGCAGCTCAGAGCACAACGAGCTTGACGCGTCAAATGCCGGTATTAAATTGAGAGGAAAAATAAATAAATCAAAACAATTAAAATATTTTTAAGAAAATGAAGTTTTCCAAAATATGTAGTATAATTATTATATTTGCTTTGCAATTAATGGCAATTAGTGCTGAGTTTTATAGTTCAACTGCAGGTCTAGAACAACTATATAAAACTGAAATAATTCTGTTGAAGGAACTGCAAAATTATGTTAATGAAATTACACTACATGTTGAGGCATTGCAAAGGTAAGTAAAAAACAGAAAATAACTATTGATTATTGTTATTTGAATTTTTAAATTAAAAAATAGAATATAAATCTTAATTCTAACTAGCAAACGGATAATGAAAAGGTTGTTCTGTTTAATCATTCCTCTTCAATGATCGCTCATGTTTTGAGTATAATTAATTAAAGACAATATATAACCGTCAAACAACTAAAGAATTAATTTAAAATGGAAAGTTTTATTCCATCAGTTAGAATGTTTCTTTATATCTCGTTTCTGCCGAGCCTATTCGAACTTTTAATTTTATTCAAATGAGCACAAATTGTGGGATGAAATGGAAAAAAAAGAATGAATTCAACTTTTGTACATTTTCAGTTTCCATTTCCAGACAAAAAACTTGCATAATATTAACCAATTTATAAACAATTTGGCTACTGTGGGTTGTTGGTTGCATTTTGAATTATATAAAACAATATTTTTGTTTTTCTAAATTAATAAACATTTTAGTATTCGACGCCCACACTGATTATGAATTAATTGCACAATTTTAGTCATCACAGCATGTGGGCTAATGATTTTTATTTTTTAGGCTGATTGGTGGGCAGACAGGTGTCATCGTTCCACAAGAAAGTACAAATTTTTGTAAATGTATCGTTTAAATTTATAACACTTGAATTTTGCATTCTCATCGAACCGGTTGAGAAGTAACTTAATGGTGTTTAGCGAAAGGTCTTCATAAATTTTATTACTTTTTCAAAGATTTGTCTCCTACGGCAAATGCTTAAATATACATTCATTTTATTAACTGCTAATTTCTTCTAGCTTTTTATTTCATATAAAATTAAATAAACTGAACAAAGTTGTCTTTGATTGCCGGCACTTGTTTCCAGCATATAAAAAATTGAAAAAAAAATTTGCATTAGATAATCTTTAGGCAAATCGATGGCTACTAGAAGCACTAGAAGCAGCTGCTTTAAATCTTAAAATCATTTGAAAGTTTATTTTCTTGTTCAGCAATAAGTGTCAACGACTTGGCAGCAATTTTAAATGTATGGTACAAATTATATTTATACTATAATATATTGTATATATATATATATATATCTACACTACACATATACATTTGTATTTGTTGTTCAATTTGCGCATTTTGCAAACCGGATTGAATATATTTTTTTTGCGAGAACCGTTAACAAATTGTAAAATATATAATTTATATGACCTAAGTATCGAAAAGAAAAAATTATAAACAAGTCTTTTGCTTAATTATATTAATATGGAGTATTTCTAGTTGTTTAAATTATTATTAATAAGCAAATTCTAAATTCTATTTTGTTTTTTTTTTTTTTTGGTGAGACACAATCAGATGATGGCACAAAATGAAATATTTATTTTAATGCATTGATAGACAATAGCCAAAAAAAAATAATACAATACAAAGTTTTATTGGTTGCGGTGCGTTTAAGATAAAACAAGTGTTACCACTTAATAGCCAAAAGCGATTTTTCATAGTAGCTACTATAATAACTGATAAACAATGCCAGAGACAAGCGTGAAAATAAATTTGTATATTATTTAAAATACACTGGTCGATGGCATTATACTTCTACCCATTTATGTAGATTTTGATTAATATTCAAAATCAGTGTTCTAATTAATTACCAAACTATTTGTGATTGGTTAATAATAATGCAATCTGCCACATGAGAAGAAACTTCATTGTCGATTGTGATTTTCTTTCTTAAACAAAAGATGAACAAACAACGGAAATGCGGCAGCCATTATGATTTGCTGTGATATTTAAGACCAGTGAACAAAAATTATGCAAATCTCTTTTACAAACGATTATGCAAAGTATATAAAATGAAAACAAACAACAAAAAAATGATCAAAAACTATAATGAAAGATGAAATATTTGTTCAGGGAAACTTCAGCTTTATATTAAAACTGATTAATGATTGTATTAATGTTTCTATTTTTGAAAAAAAAACAAAAAAAAAACATTTCCACTGCAGCGAAATAGATGCCATCCGAGCGGAACATGATAGTGCCGGCGAGAATATCGAAAGCTATCTCAACAATCCGGTGAACGCCTTTCGTCTCATCAAACGGCTGCATAGCGATTGGGAGACCTTTGAGAGCACCGTTGAAGGCGATGCAAGTCGCACAAGTTGGTGGCAGTCTTTTTTAATGATGGAAGATAATATCTAATCTCAAATTTTTTTTTTCTTCCTGACAATAGACTATCTTGAGGCCATGGCCGAGCATAGGCAAAACTTGAGTTTCCCCACCCAAGATGATTTTGTGGGCACGGCTGTGGCTTTGACACGTTTGCAACAGACCTATCAATTGGATGCAGCTGAGTTGGCCAGTGGCATGTTGAACGGTATCAAATATGGGTTAGTAATTGTTGGCTTATACCTGCATTGTTAAAATACGTGTGTGTGTGTGTGTGTGGGTTTCTTTCAGAACTGCCATGTCCTGGCAGGATTGTTTTGTTTTGGGGCAACATCTATTTGCCTTGCATGATTATAATCACACTGTACCTTGGCTGGAGCAATCTATGCAATTGCTGGTTAGACAGAGCTATGCCGAGGAATCAACCTCACTTGATTTCATGGAGGCTGTTATGAGCTATCATCAGGCCATGGGTGATCATGAGAATGCCCTACATTTGGCTAATTATATATTGGCTGTACAACCAAAGCGCTTGCATCTGCTGGAAACGCGTTCTGAACTGGAAAAACTCATCACAGATGGGATTAAATTGGGATTACTTCATGAGACATCACCTGGCCCCGGCGATTATCATAGTACACAAGAATTTCATCTTTACGAACAGGTCTGCCGTGGAGAAGTTCGTCCAACGGCCCAATCCCAGCGAGAATTACGTTGTCGCCTGCAACGAAGTCGTTTAAGCTATAAATTCCTGGAGCTAGAAGAACTTCATCTGGATCCAATGGTTGTGCAAGTGCATAATGTGGTCAGCCAAAAGGATATGACTCATCTTCAGAATATTGCACGACCAAAGATACAACGATCTCAGGTCTATAAACAAGATTATAATGCCAAGGAAGCAGTTTCTGCTTCTTATCGCACGAGTAAAGGAGCCTCCTTTGAATACAATAAACATTTGTCCATGAAGCGTCTAAGTAGGCATGTGGAAGATCTTTCCGGTTTGGATATGAATTTTGCTGAGATGCTCCAGATAGCGAACTATGGCATTGGTGGACACTTTGAACCGCATTGGGATTCATTTCCAGACCATCACGTATACCTTGATGGGGATGTGGATGGCAATCGCCTAGCCACCGGCATATACTATGTAAGTTTACCATAACAAGGATATCAAAAGTTGATTTAATTTATTTTCAGTTATCCCATGTGGAAGCTGGTGGAGGTACAGCATTTCCCTTTCTCCCCCTGCTAGTAACACCCGAAAAGGGAAGTCTACTCTTCTGGTATAATTTGCATCGATCGGGGGATCAGGACTATCGTATGAAACATGCTGCCTGTCCAGTGCTTCATGGAAGCAAATGGAGTAAGTTAATCATTTCTTAAATTTAATTTTAATTATATTTATTCAACACTTTATCTGATAGTTGCCAATGTTTGGATACGTATACGCAATCAGGATCGAGTCCGTCCTTGTGGTCTTCAACGCGATAATGAAATATCTTTGCCATTTAAGGACGTTGATTGAAAAATAGTATTATATATTGCACTTATGTATATAACTACATATAGTAAAGCATTTAATTTATTAAATTAATTATGATCATCCTTGTAAGATTCTGACTTCTCTTTGTCCGAGGTAAGTAGACAAGGTCTGCGGAACTCCTGATAACCGGAATGTATCCAAACGTTGCCAACTAAAAAGTAATTCATTAGAAAAATAAATGTTAAATAAGTAAAAAAAAAACCTCGATAACTGACTTCTTTTGGATCCAACAAGTACAGGACAACCGGCATGTATGGTCCGTCTATCGACATCCAGAGAACGATGAAGATTATGCCACATTACCATGGCACCCTTGATGGGAGGCAGATAAATATTCAGTTTAGTGAATACCGTGTAGCCACCTTGTTCCACATTAGACAACTGAAATTCGAATTGAAATACCCCATGGCAACCATCAAAAAGTATTTTAGTTCAAACCTTTTACTTACATAGAACATGCTAGTGGAAATTCGATCACCTTTAAAATCAGATGGCAGATTCACTTCAAAGTAATCGGGATGTGGTTCATACTGACCACCCACACCATAATTGGCCACTTGCATTTGTTCGGCTCCGACCATATCAAAGCCGGATATATAAGCAATCAAATGACTAAGTTTACTCATAATGGGGCTACTGTAGGTAAGCCATGTCTGTTGACTGACCCTGACATCGAGAATTGTACTTGCTCCCTTATCACCAGATACAGCCGAACGCATCATTTCCTTTTCGTCTGCTTCTTTGAATATTTCTTCAATTTGGGCATCATTTAGTAGATTATGATAGACATTAATATCGGGATCCAGATGCACTTGCTCAACCTGAAGTGGTGCCAAAATAAACCATGGATGACGTTTGGCATCTAAATAGCATTTAAGTTTCTTCTCCTTCGATGGTTCGGGCCATCTCTGACCTTGACACAAACGCGTATAATTGCCAAACCATGTATATTTTACTGGCACATTTTCAGTTGTTGGCAATTCGCGATATAGCAAATATTTACGGGTCTGTTGAGCCGGATGATTGGGCTCTTTTTTCAATATTTGATCTAGCAAAATGCCAGCCAATTTTGCATTACCCAACTCAAAGTTGGCTAATGCCATATATTCCATTAACTCATATTCAAATTTTTGCTTATTCACAACCTTTGGCGAGTAGGTAATCAATAATCTAAAAGCCACATTAAACCATTCCAAAGACCGACGATATTGTTTAAGATCAAATAATTGTACACCAATTTCATAACAATCTCGCCACTGAAATTCTGCATCTGTAAATATTCCATTAATAACACCATCGGCCAAATGGTTAGCAGTTAAATTATAAACTGTTTGTAAACGTTCAAAACCCTTGACAGCTCCCTGAATTTCCGTTTTATCTGGATAGCCAGCTTCTTGGACCAAAGTGTCAACCTTGCGACGAAAATCTAATGGCCAAATATGATAAAGAAAATACTCGAAAATGAAATATATAAAAAATTTAGACAAACCTTCTCTTGCCTGATTGGTCATAATCAAGGCATGCAGATTATCCCAATCGATGACCATACGTTTTATTAACCTAAATGCATGTAACGGATGCCCCAAATACTCCTCCAATTGCATTTCATCAATGGCCATGACATGGTCTCGCTTCACTTGTTCTATAAAACTGCCAAAAAAGCCAAGGGACATCAATCAGCTTTCGATATGGGTTATCAATCAACAATCAATTACTTGCGATATAAGTTGAGTTGCTCCTCCTGTGCCTTGACATAGACATATGTGGCATCAAGCAATTCCTTTTCCACATATCCCAGTCCCTGCATTCTATCCACAGATGAATAGAACTCACCATAACCACCGCTGGGTAAATTGACTAAATGGAAGACGAGAAGGACTAGCTGGCAAAGCGACAACATGCAACGACTACGATGTGACATTTTGGAATGAGAAGAGCAACTGCTCTAAATGTGTTTGTATCAAAGCATCTGTTGCCAGTTAAAAATAAAAAAGAAAAAACCAGACGAAAAAAAATAAGAAAACGAAAAAGAAATATTCCATTTCTAAAAATTGTCACGTATCCAGGGAATACAAAAAAAAAAGTAAAAAGAAAAAGAATTGTATAAAACGTTGAGCAAACAACTTCGGGCAGTGACAAGTGTGCGGCTAAATAAACAACAACAACAACTTTGTGGTTACTCTTTCATTCCCAGCTCCAACATATTCACCCCCCTCCCCTTTCCACTTCTACTATCACCATAATCCAGTCTGTCTCTCACTTAGTTTTTCAGAATATGTCACTAGAAAATTTAGTATTCCAAACAACCTTCAAGATCCGTGCACTTCGATGCGTAAATTGATTTACCACCACTAAGCCGATTTCGATGCATTGGATGCTGCATGGAATTGGATATATATCTATATATAGTACATACATATATACATATATATTTAATGGATGGGATAATAATAATTGATTTTTTTTTATTTACTTTACATATTTATTGCAATTTGTTCTACTATTTAAACTATATAATATACAAAAGTAGAGAAAATTCAATAAAATTCTAGAATAAAACTAATGAAATTAAAAAAAAACGTTTTATTAAGTTGGAAAAATGTTTTGATGGTTTTTGTTTTGCAGGTATTTACAATAGGAATTCCATCCATCTTAAAAACGTAAAGTTGCAAATGCATAAGTGGAAGCATCTTGTATGAGCATCTTGATAGAATTATAGATTCGTTGTATTGCACTAGATAATCTTGTGCTTGAGCTAAATGGCAAATTCACCATGATCCTCACGCAAGTCACATGGTCTACGGAATTCCTGTCCACGCTCATGTATCCATTTGTTTGAAACTTTTTTTTAAATAATTCAATTAATTATAAGATTAATTATTCATTTACATTTATGTACTTACCCCATTTGGTGCCAGTAAGTACAGGGCAAGCGGCATGACGTGTTCTCATATCACCCTCACCAGATCGATGGAGATTCATCCAATAGGCAGCAGTTCCCTTCTTTGGCCACAAGGCAGCATGAAGAGAGGTAAAAACTGTAGCTCCACCTTGTTCAACGTCGCTCATCTAAAATTAAACGAAAAATAAACTTAACAATTAGAGTTGCATTAAATAAAATTCTACTTACATAGAACAAAACGGTGGCAATGCGATTGCCTAAATTAAGTCCCTCAAATGCACGTTTCTCCTCACGCCTGGCAAAATCGAAATGAGGTTCATAATGACCACCAATGCCATAGTTAACCACTTGTAGCTCCTCAGCCGAATCCATATCTAAACCGGTCATATCAGCTGTACGCTGCACAATGGTTCCAATCACATGGTCCTCCTCAGTCTTTAACCACGCCGACTTACTTATACGATAATTGGCCGTCTCCAGAGCTCCAGTCACTGAATTCTGGACAGTGGCACGACGAAAACGTGGACGTGCCATACGTTTTAACAATTCCATTTCACTGTCATACATGGCATCATGGTAAATAACAATATATGGATCCAAGTGAGCCTCTTCCAATTTTAATGGACCCAAACGCAAAAATGGAACATTATTGGTCACATAACGACAACGAAGAGGACGTAAATCGGATGGAGTAGGTTTCAGTTCACCGCGACACAACATTTCATAAGCTTTACGTTCGGTTATATCATACACACCAGGATCACTTTTAGTTACAGGCTAGTAAAGGAATCATTTATTTACAATGCAAAAGAAAGAAACAAAAATTATATTAAACTTACCAAATCGGAAACGGGCATTTCATCGGAACCATCATCACCCTTCATACGTTTCATTTCCTTGAGGTGGGCTATCTCCTTCTCGTAAAATTTCTTATTACCATTGGCACGTTCATGGTTGGGCAGCAATTGGAGTAATTCATTTGTCATGACCAAAGCACTCTCCACATTACCTTTACACAAATAGAAATAAAATAAAATAATCAATTAGACCAATGATATATATATATATATATATATATAGGTATATATTAGGGAAAATAAATTAGTTTATAGTTTTCAACTGGCCATCAAAAATAAATTGCCATAAAATATAAACTTTTTTTTTGCTGCCTGCCTAAAAGTAGACTACACTTTTATCAAAAAAAACACACACACACACACACGTATACAAAGTGCAGTCAAATTTCTTGAAAAGAACTTTGCTTTCCCATAAAAACCTCAAACCACAAACATGTCTTGACCATTGCCGGAAAATAAAATCCTCTGTTTTTACCTAGTTTGATGGCAAAAAGTTTTACCACTTTTGCATTTATTCATTTTTGTGTCCAACTGTTATTTATTGTGGGCACTTTTTCTCTGGCTTTTTGCTTTAATTAGTTTGTTTGGCACTTTGAAACCGCATTTCATTTTATTGAATTTTGTAGCAACAAAAATAATATAGCAAAGGTTACTAAAGTTGAACTTAAAGCAAAGCCAGAACCTCTGTTACACTCCGGAGTCACAGAGCTTGTCAGCGACAGGAATTTACATTCGTTTTTTTTTGCACATTTTATGTCACAGCAATTTCAAAGTGACACACACCTCTTTCCCTCTTTACTTTGTGTATATGTATGTGTGTGTGTATGTCTAGGCAGGTGTAAAGGTAAAATGCTAAAGGAAAAAAAAAGGGGCTATATCATGTCAAAATGTTTGTTGCTTGCCTTGAGGGCGGCCACATTGTTTGCCTCTGGCAGCTTTAATACAATATGGCAACACTTCCGTTCATAAATTCTAAAGCACACACACACACACACAGTCACATAAAATGGCAGTCATAAGGGAGTAAATAAAGAGTAAATTGTATATATATATGTCTGTTTATGTCTTTGTGTGAATACGTGCAACTGTCGAACTTATTTCTAAGGACAAGCCAAGCAAATAAGATGTTAATAAACTTCTCTCGGTATACATTATTGCACTTTAAACGCACTCAGAGAATAGAGAAACTGGGAAATAGAATTGTCTCAGCCTGTGAATGGGCAACAAATTTTCGCACTTACAGCTTGGTTGTCCTGCAACACCTGGCCAATGGTTAATGGACCAACAAAATGCAATTTCCTGCTACCGTAAATGGACCTTGGTTGTGTCTCTGTCTGCCCTGCTATGCAAAGCGCAGCAAACAAACAAACAAAAAACAAGATGGCAAAAAATAGAATCACTTACCTTGCTTGTACGTAGAGAAGGCCAAATACTCCAGAATGTCGGCACGGGTAAAAGTTTGGGTCTGATTGTGAGACTCCTCTAGCATACGGACCATCGCCTCGTTCATCCAGAGAACTGTATGATAATAGTCATGGTTCGCATAGGACTGACGACCCAGTTCAAAGCAGTCATCCGAGGACATTTCCGTACTTCAAACAATGTGAGTTAGTTCAAGCAAATCATTCTAGACGCTCGACACTTACCTGTACTGTATGCCATTAAGCTTGCCACGTGCCACACTCGATGTATCCAACTGATATGTATCCTGGAGACGCAACAAGGCCACCGCTGCCCCATTAAGGTCCTCATCCGATGGAAATTTCAAAACATTGCGGTATTGTGTAAGATTTTGCAAAAAGTCTGCGATTTCAAGGATTTTAGAGAGATCTTCTGTTGTCAGAAACAGCATTTCACTTACCACTGCCCACATCATGCTCCATGAGATTCTCAACTTGCCGCCAGTCTGTGGTTAAACGTTTGGTTAACAAATAAGCATTAATTGGATTGGACACATATGCAGTTATATCACCAGAAGCATCCGCATGCTCCCTTTGGTATTCGTCCATTTTACTGAAAACAGAAAATAACAAGTTAATAAGTTTTTTTTTTTCTAAAGATAAGTCCACTGTAAGTGCTTTTTTTATGGCTTTTATAAATTGAATCATTTCTTTAAGCAAGAAACTTGCACATTTTTCAGGTAGCAACAAGAAAAAAGAAGCTTTGCACTATTGGGAAAACTATTTCCTAAGGGGAAAAGTAAACTTTACAGCTTACATTGTACTTAATATAATTGAATTTAAACTTGAGTCCCTAATGAGAGTTTAAGACCACAATATATTCTATCAAAATGCTTGCAACTTCAAGATACCTGAATGAAAAATTAAATAGAATAAAAAGAAAAATTGAAAAAAAAGAAAATAAGTAAGAGGAGCAAACTGTGGAATGACATGCAAGTCTCTTATAATAAATATTGTGTATATTTTAGCTGAAAGAAAAATGGAATCAAGAAACTGTTGAATGAATTTAATTTTAAGTAGGATTCAGTTCGCCAGCCAATATCATCAATCAATTGATGACCTTTGAATTTATTTTCAGTAATTTTATTTATTATTTTTGACTTTTATCAGTATATATTAAAGTTTTATTCCTCCAAACCTTCGTTTAAGTAAGTTAAAATAAAAATCTCAAATAAATTTCAACTCAACTTTGATGAACTTATTAATATTAAATATTTTACTTGTATACATCAAATTAATCTGAACATACTAAAGCTTAAATATCTATAAATATATCGTAAGATTCAATCATTTTTCCAACAAAGAAAAAAATACCATAAAACACTCACTTAAAGTATAAGTAATTTAGTGTTTTTGAAGTGTCTTTATTTAATGCTTATTTTTTAATTAAATTATATAAAACAATAAATTAAATATTGTGAATTATTCTACAGACTAAAACTTAATCTACTTACAACCCATTATAAAATTATTATAATATACTTAATTAATTGATTTATTTTATTGTATTTACAGTCTTATATTGTGAACAAAATTCTGGAATCAAATTTCGTATTTTTGTTTGATATATATTTTTTATTTTGTTTGTATTTGGTCTTTTAGCCGTTCGGTGTGCCGCTTGTTGGAAAGTTACTTAAACTAATTGATAAACTAAAGATAAAACTAAAAAGTTTGCCTTAGACCACATTTACGCGGTTATCTGGTGGCGGACGATAGCACCACAGACTACCAACAACCCCAAGTCCAATGAAGAACATTGTAAACGTGGACAGGCCCAGAATTACCCCAGTGGTGACATCATGCAACGGCAGTCCCGGAAAGGGGTCCAAAACGAGAATCAACAAAAGGCCGCAGCATTTGATTAAACAAAATACGGTAACCAGAATATATCCGGAGGTATAGCTACGGTTGGGTAGCCATTCACATTGCCGCGAACGAAAGCCCAGGAATCCTAAACCCATTCCGCAAAAGGATGCCATCAAACCGAACTGTAGGTAAAATGATTTACCAAACTAAAATAAAATAGCGTAAAGGAGAATGTAATTAATTAAAACAGTGAACAGAGAATAATCAAGCGGGGATGGGGCAAAAGAGAGGATGCTTACATGGGCAATCATGTAGATGATGAGGCCAGCATTCATGGTGCTGCCCAGGACTAACATCAGAGAGACAACAGCCAATGTGATGGTGGCATTGGCCAACTTTTGTGGATACGAATTGTTGTTCAATTGAGATTTCCCTTGAATGCTGCTTAGATCCTGTTCTTGTTGTTGTTGCTGCTGCTGTTGCACACGTGGACTTATCACCGCCATGCTGCGGTCCACTTGCATAGCTGGCACTGGCATTGGAGCTGGTTTTACGGTCTCATAGTGCAAACGCTGAGGTGATAGCCGTGCCCTTGCCTGTCGCAAGGGTAATGTTGGTAGGGCCACCACTTGATTAATTTGCTGTTGACTTTGATATAGCTGAAGACGACGCTCCTGCTGCAGCTGCTCCTGATGTGCTGCATTACGTGGAGTGGAATGTGCCAGTCTTGGGGGTGGTTGCATTTTTCTCGGTGTCGATAACAGTTCGTGCAATGCTCTTGTGGCAGCAGCTGCATTTCTTTGCTGTGGCGTCGATGTCCTCATAGCAAAGTGCTGCTGATGGGTACTCAACTCTGTGGTACTGAGGCAAGTTTCCTGTTGTTGTTGCATCGATAAATCTTCTCCCATTTCATCGTCATCCCCCTCAGTTGGTATCACTGCATATCGATGGGCTCGTCCATTATGCATTTGGATTATTTCCTGATTCTCATCAACTAGTTCCTCATCCTCGGCAGTGGGTACCATTTGATATCTTTGATTGCTATTCTTATCCACAATTAAAAATGTTTTACTACCAAAATCACTGGAGAATGCATGCTTAATCTTTGGCCCAATCGGTTTTGGTGGCAATGGAGCGGCATTCAAATTTGGTGGCAAACTGCCAAATTGTGTCTCCTGATGGGGTTCTTCATGAAATGAATGTGGCTCTTCATCCGATTGCAGGCCATGACGAGATCCATAACGATCTAGATTATCCTGCGATTTAGCCAAACGTTGGGCAGCCTGTCCCGGTACAATGGCATATCGACTGGCTGACAAAGCACCATTTGTGGCAGCCAATTCCTCTAGAGGTACCAAGGCATAACGACCACTGGCCGCTGTAGCCTGCTGCTGTTGTTGTTGTTGCTGTTGCTGTTGCTGTTGGTAGTGGGGGTGCATTTGCAGCTGCTGCTGATGTTGCTGCTGCTGTTTCCGCGTCACCGAACGCGTTGACATGCTACGCTGCATACGAAGCGGACCCTCGCGTGGATCACGACAGGGTGAACGAGCCACAGCATTAAAATTCACTTGCAGGCTACGATTATATATAGACTCGATCCGACTATTACTATTAACACTAGGCACTGGATAAAACTCACTATTCTGGCAAAATGCCGGATTTGTATAATTATGTTGTGACATGATCGTGCACTGTACTTAATATTTGATAGCTTAAATATATCAATATACAATGTCTTAAGAACATCCAACTGACAACCGTTCTCTACGACAACTGCGACTCAACTGAATGTTGAACTTCCACTAGCGACCGCTCCTCGACTTGCAACTTCCTGCGCCGGCGCGCAGTCGAGTGGATCGGCCCAAGCAATCTTCCCCTCCACCACTTTATATACATATATTTGAACATATATATATACATATATATTTTTATGTACATAATAATTGTGCTCAAGACACCCGTACAATGGTTATAGGGCAAATGTTTGGCGCGTTCCATTTAGCTAGAGAAACATCTGCTCCTGCCAAACCCAAAACACTGAGGGTTGAAATATTCCTCTGCGGCCACGTAAAAGGAGCAGCCGGCATATAGCGTTTGCTTTATCAGCACATTTAATATATTGTATTTACCAACTCATAACGACATTGAGCTCAATGTACATAAATATATACATACATATATATAGTCAAAAATAAAATGGAAAGAATGAAAGAAGGTTCCTAAACTAGCGACCGTTACATTTGATGCCAAAAAAGAAAAAATACGAAAAGAAAGGGGAAAACCGCCCGCAGTTCTGTATTGTTTAGACTGCATTTTATTTAGACTTTTGGCCTATGTATGAAAGGTAACTTAATTGGTTTTGGCCCACCACAGAGAAAAAGAGACACAAGAGAAATAGAGAGAAAGATTTTTACTAGTCTATGGCAAGTTTTTGCACTCTCTCTCTCTCTCTCTCTCACTCTTACTCTTATCGGTAATATTTGTCTTTGCCATAAAGGACAGCTGCAGAAGGACCTTCTGTCAGTTGGAAAATTAAAGTCGCATTTAAAAAGGCAGGCACGAGCCAGCTATAAAGACAAAGATAGAAATATAGTCTGAGCCACAGAACTTCAATAAGAGGGCAATGACAGCGCACAAGGATAATGCAAAGAGAGGACCAAACAGCTGTCAGCTGTTATTATTATTGTTGTGTAAAGGATCTTGACGGTGACAAGGGAGTAAAGTATATAAGATAGATCCTCATTTGTGTTTTTGATTAAATATACGAAGAGGAGTTGCAACACCACATCCGCAGCGCCAAAGAAACAACTTCCTTTTACTTCATATAGAAATTCTTATGTATATAAATAGGATACTCATGTATATATATATATATAGGTTGATATATAGTAATTATGCAGGCGCCGCCTTAGATGTATCTAGCTACGTGCAACAGCTGCTGCACCATCGCACGTGGCAAAACCTAATTAAAAACAAGCAGCTAAACTACCTGAGACAGTGTATGGACACCTTTAGAGCCTCCTAATGCCACACATATATACATATATCATCTCATTCCATTATACATATCTCATTTTATACCTATTTGAATATGGATTTATGCAAAATTTTATGCGATTCTCTTTGTTTTTTGGGGTTTTGATTAAATGCGATTTGTTTATCTATTGACTTGACATATGTATCTATTGGATACTTACTTTTTCAAATAGCTCAACTTGTGTTCCTGGACACGTATATAGCCTTCTAGATTATTAATTAATACGGATTCAGTCTCAAGTAGTTCCTCCATTTCCGCCAGAGCCGTATACATCTCACCATGTACGTGTGAAACGGACAGCAGCAAAAGGCCGAGAAGCCCCAAATTTATCCAAATTGATAACATTTTATTCTGCAAATAAATAAATAAATTTTAATTGCATTTGCAACAACAAAATACAAGCTGATTTATAACCTTTCCAAGCTACTGACAACATTTCCAACAGCAGCTTATCTTTTAAATTTTAAAGCGCACTGATCAATTGGAACTGGGAATTGTATGACAGTGCGGGGGAGGGGGGAGTATAAAAAGTAGCACTGAAGTTTGGGGACTATGGTCCAGCAATTAATTTTAATGAACGTTGGTTTTTTTTTTGCTTTTTTGTTGGTTAATATGACCTGCCATGTGAGAAGTTTGTTTTATGGTGTTTGCTTTATTGTTGTGGCAACGCGCGGCTAACAATCAGTTGACAATAATGTGTATAAACGGGTAAGAGAAATTAATTATCAAGAAATGTCTTACCAGACTATAAAATACCCAGCTTAATATATTTATTAAAATTAATCTAAATTCGAGATACTTAAATATTTTACTGCTTTGTTTTGCCTTTGTTTCTATCATAAGTATTTTTATTTTAATTTATTGTTGCAAAAGCATTAATCAAATTTCAATAAGTTTTTAACATTTTCCATAAACAAATTTGGAGTAATTTCTTTCTGTTTGATATCCTGGTAATAAACAATTTTAATCGTTTTTAATTAACACATTTATTTATATTAGTTTCCACTTATATACCCTAGAAATATAATATGCATAGCATTTATTTTTGTTGCAGGTTTTGTTTAATTTATATATTGCACGTCTTCTTTTTATTATTATTTTTTTTTCTTTTCTTTTCTTATATCTTATAGCTTGTGGCTTAGTTAAGGTGCAAATAAATTTTAATTGAAATTAATTAGTAACTCGTTGTTAATTCCCATATTTAAGATAAATGCGCTTTTAAACATATTTTATGGATGCCAAATAAAAATAAAAAAAGTATTTCATTTGCGTAAATAAAGTCGAAATAATCGAATTGGGCAAGTTCGTATTTCATTTGCTAGTCCCCACACAAAATGCTTCCAAGGACCTGTCTGAATGGATGTTTATCAAGTGAAATGTATAATTAATCAGTGTTAATTAATTTACCTGGTAACCACACCAAAGTCACACTCACATACATGAACACACACGCACACACACACACACATACTCATCTGCACAGTGACACTCAAACTCACGCTTGGAATGGTAATTGCTCATATTAATCAAATTTTCGACATTGGTTGGCAAATTAAATTTTTACCAGCTAGAGAGAGAGAGAGAGAGGAGACAACAAAATAGTCAAGATCTCAATCGCTTAACTGAAAAAGTTGTTAAGAATATGAATATATGTATATACATACATTATATAAGTATATATTGCTGATATGAATCTATAATTAGTATGCAACAAAACAGCAAAAACTTGACCAACTTTTTAGCTTTTTATTTTTATTGCTCATGAGAGATTTGAAATACTCTGAAATTTATGTCAGCTAACACATGTTTAGGGGACACAACCTGTCAGCAAAATATTAAATAATTCCTCCCCTCACCTCCCCTCCCGACAATCCCATGAAATCAACAATGAAAACGCAAACTCACACTTTATGGCCAAAAAAAAGAAAAGAAACTGGTTCAGTTTCGTTCTATTTCGAGAGAAAAACTCTTTTCAAGTTGATTAGAAAGGGGCCAAGATATTATTTACCATTTTTGGGATGGGCAACGGTTTTAAAAAAAAGTTTCGACTAGATCTCGATCAACTAACTTTCAAACGATTAATTGGGGTTCAAAGAACTTGTGTATCTGTAAAATATGCTAATGTATCTCACAGATACGCGTGGCTGATGACGCAGCAGCAGCTGCTTTTGCTGTTGCTGCAAAGATTGAAAACAAACCTCGCATTGTTGGATGCGGTCAAACATTGATCATTTAACGGTACTTTGAGTCAACCGTCCATTCACATTACACAATCAAACTTATTGAAATGCAAATAAATACATTTTATGTGAGTTCTGCAACATCTGCAAATATGAAAAACTCAAATGTCTGACTCAACAATGAAAAATACAATTTTTAATGAGTTCACCGAACTGTACACCATTCAGTTAAAACCATACTAAATGCTGGCCACTTTAAATTCTTTAAAACCCCAAAAAAATAAAAAAAAAGAAAAAAAACATTATTATCACAAAAAAAGAATCAAAGTATTTTACATATGTATGTGGCACTTTTATTTCCAACTTTTTCTCACATAAATGTGTAAATATAGAAACTCTTTTAATTTTTTTTTGGTGGGGTGGAAAATAACTAAGTAATTTAATTACCGGCATTTCTGGTCAATCAAATTAATAGGCCAATTAAATTTAAACGCCTTGTGATCAAAGCAACAAGAATATGCAAAATATTATCAAAATATATATAACACCGTTAGCAACTTTTATATATACAATACCCTCACAATTTGAAATGTCAATTCACAAAAAAAAAAATTACCATATAGACATTTCGATTTTTGTTTGACATTAAATGTCCAAATTGTGAATATATTTAAAAAATATTTTGCATAAAAGAGTTGAAATTTAATTCAATTTCAAGTTCAATAATTAATTACTGGGAACAGTAATTAAAGGATGGAAAGAATTATCAATCAGCAAATAGACAACATGAATAATAAATGAGAAGTTATTCACGAGAAATGTATTCAAAATTAATTGATTTAAAAGGGGAAATCCAATGGAAAGTTGTATCATGAAATATTTGATTCAATTAAGGAAAACAAGTAAATTGAATTGAAAATAATTAAGTAAAAGGTATGGCAGAGCTGTTGAATGATGATAAGGGTCAGCATTTTTTATAGGATAAAGTTTATGTCTGTAACCAAATTAAATCTAATTAAAATTGAATAATCAATGAAGGTAATTTTACCTCTCTTTACTTCACTTTAATCTTAATCCAAATCCTTATTCATATTGCTCTCAAAATGTTTATGCTCTCATCTCTAATATTAGTTAGGCTAATCGGTTCACATTTGCTTTAACTAATAAGAAGTTAATTGTATTATTAGTTAATTACAATGACAGATATATGCACACAATTTCCCCTGAACAACTAATTAACTACAAATGATATAAACTAAATGTACTGTAAATTATTTGCTTTTCCTACATAATTTCATGTTTACATTAAATTCAACTGAACTAGTTTTCACACATTCGATTAATGCCACACCTTTTCTTTAAAATACGCCCATTTATATACAGCGGAATCAGCAAATATATGTACATATATATATATATATATATATATATATATATATATATATCTGTCGTGCTATATTTGATTTATGCAATAAGCAATTTTTATATCTTGCTCACTTATTTGCGGTAGCTTCTTCCATTTTCTTCGTTTTTCTTCATTTTTCTTCCTTCTTTGGCTTTTTAGTTTGTAATGCAACGAAAGGTAAGAAAATGCCATGAAAATTGCAATTAAGTAAATTATGAAATATTTTGTGTGAAATGCTGACTAAGCTCATTATCCAGCAGTTGACTGACTGACTGACTAACTGACTGACACAAAACTACTTATACATATATACCATATAAGTATATAAAGGTGTATATACATATATTGTTGTTTTGGGTAGATAGATATGAGTAAATATTCTGCGCCAAGTCAGCAACAATTTTCCCTTTGGGCTTAAAATTGAAATGCCATATTCCTTCTTTTTGCTTAGTAACCAACTAGTTTCTGCAGTTGAGCAGTTGATTTCAATGTGTCACACTCTGAATCCTGGAGAAACCTAGTTAGATTGCCAACGTTAGATACAGTGAACACTTGTTAATATGATTACTTATTAATTATTTAAATTCCACATGGTAAAAAGAGTAGTTAAAATAATAATTGATATTGTCAACAGATCATTAACTCATTAAACAATATTTATAGCAATAATAAAATTAAACAGATATTAAAGTTGGAGTTGGCAGATAATTTAGTAATAATTTTATTTCCCATGGCAATGAAATTAATAACCAATCTTAGCTTTTGTAACAATCAAATTAATAATATATTATATATGGAATTAAATAATTCGTAACATATAATTAACTAATATTACAATTTCAGCTTTAAATTTCAGTTTTGGTTTCATTTTTAATTTTTCAAAGAAAGAAAGAAATATAATTTTGAAAAGAATTCTTTTGAGACCTAATTAACGAATATATGTATAAATTAAATTGCTGGAAAACTTGCTGAAACTTCTCAAGTTTCAGACTTTACTGTAGCTTACACCCACACACACACACACACACACACCCTACACCCACTTACACACAGAGAGACAAGAACCAGGTATGACAATGGCCTGAAAACTTATAGTGAACAACATATTTTGCCTCGCATCCTGTTTGTATGCCTCGTTTGTCCTGTGCATGTCCTTCACAGCTTCTCTGCTATTCTCCCGTTGAGCTTTGACAGTTGCAACCAAGTTCAAATGAAACTGTCAGCAAAACAGCCAACATTGCATTTTAGATGAAACCTGACATCATTATTCAGGTGAAAATGTCACAGGGACAAAACTGCAATTGCCGATTGCAGGTGGTTGGTTAAAATTTCCCCATCATTAACATTAAAAATCCTCTATATGAATGTATAACTGAATAAATAGCAAGGCTAACAGAGTCATCTATCAGTTTTATAACCCATCTGGGCCATAATTATAATTCAAGGCAGTAGCTGACATTTATAACCAGCAAAAAAAAAAAAGAAGTCAGAAAACCTATGCGTCCGCATCCAATTTAACACTTCAAGCTGGTCTTATGGCCCCTTTGCCATTTTGGCCAAAAATGAAAATTGTTTTGGTTGTTGTTGTATTGTATTCTTCTTTTGTTTTTCCAGTGGCTTACCGCTAATGTCGCACGATGCCGATGTCGATTTCTGTCTACCATCTGCCAGGCATTAAATGTCAGCCTCTCTATAAAGTGACCTACAGCTATGAATGTGGATGTGGATGTGATTGTAGACGGTGTGGGGGGGCTGGTCTATAGAAGCACCTACAGATTGAGCATTTGGCAAAATCAAAAATTTCATTTAGGTTTCGTCTGCTTGGCTTTTATTTTTTTCCTCAATTTTTTTTTTCTTCTCGTTTTCTTTGACTGGGCAATTTGCATGGTTTGGCAAAATCGTATGCATAATTAAAAGCAAATTGACGGCAGATACGTTGCTTATTTATTTTTTTATTCTCTTTTTTTTTTTGTGTTATGTCTGACGCTTGACTGTAATTTGATTTCAAGTTTTTCCTTAAGATTTTTGTTATTTAATGGGCTTGTTAGACCCGCCTCGTCGATAACAACATAAATACAAGTGATTTAAGCATTTGTTTCTTTTTTAGGTACATTTAGCTTTATGAGAGGTTGGAAGAAATAGTAGTTTTATGTTAATTAATACTATGTGATATATAGGAATATAGAAAGGATGCATAAATAAGTACTTTTGCATATTAAGGCAAACACTTGAACACTTAAATATTTAGTAATTGAAATACTAAACAACCTTCCTTACTTTTTTCCAGCTATATATATGTATTTATATACATATATTTAAGCAACTCTTGTATTTGCATATTATTTTTGCGAGAGTAATCTTCTACTTGGTATACATTGAAAAAAAACGTATTTCGTTTTCTATTTGCAATTTGTACAAGTTTTCTGTAAATTATGCAAATCAAAGTTGTTTCTTTCAAACAAAGGTGGCTAGTTAAAAAATGTTTCTTGTATCATCAATATCTTAAATGATGACCCTGACAAAACTGCAAATAAATATTTTTGTGATAATGCACACAATTATATTCACAAGGGAGAAAAACTTTCTACCATTTTGGCCCTTAACTTAAATACGTACTTGAACCCCAAGCATTGTCTGTGTATCTGAAAGCGGAAAAATATGAAATGAAAAATGTATGCGAAGGATGCCCATCAAGTTCGAACAATAATTCAAGTGCATGAAACAAGTTTGTCAATTAGTTAGGAAAATGGTTTCAACTGGCAGATCTCATCTCATTGGAAACGTGTGCACATATAAATTTTTACAATTCACCTTGAAATTGTAAACATAAAAGCCATGTAACTAGTTGAAAATGCCATAAAAAAAAAACCGGTTAAAAATGGTTTTGCAAAAATAACAAATCAAAAAAAAATGTATACATAAAATACATATGATGAGCACATCACTCCAATAAATGAAAGAGTGAGGAAGGAATAGTAATAGACACACAGGTTAGGAAATGGATGTGGATCAGTCCACATAAATCTACTCAACACTCCATCAAAAAACTGACTTTCATTTTCAAACAAACAGAAATGGCAATTTATGTACTTAACAATCAATTTACAAACAAACCGGTCGCTGTCACATTTATAATTTGCACAAAAATTGAAAAATCAAACAAATAATTGTATAAGTTTAAAAATAATTACACGAACCTACAAAAATTTTAACAACAAAAGACGTACTTAAATTTGAAAGAAAGACTTGAAACTGTTTAAGAATTTTAGAAAATTTCGGATCCACATTATTTAGTAATTTTTGTTAGCCTTTTCAAATAGTTATTTATTTAAGCATATTATTATATGTTTCCAAAAAATAAGTATTATTATACTATAAAATTAATATTATTATTTATATAAAAATAAAATTTCAAAATTTCTAAAAGAAATATCTTTTTTTTCTCAACATTGATTCTTGATTAAAATTTTTTGTGTTTTGTGTTATGTTGTGTACTATAGCTCAATGAACTTTTTTCAAAATTAATAAAAATAAATTTTGAAATATTGTAATTTAATTGAACTTATTCAAGCCACATATGATAGCTGTTTTGAGATTTTGCAAAATATATTAAATAATTCATGAATTAAAAAAATTTAGACGACTCTTCTAATTAGCTAAATAAAACCAATAAGAATCTCATTCAAATGAGCGCTCAGTATATTATTATATGGCAGTTGGCAAAGCGGTGCTAGAACCAGTTCCTTTCCAGAAAACAGGGGTGGTTTTTCCAAACAGTTTTCCAGCATCCATGTGAGGAAGAAATTCAAAAGCAAAACAAAGGCGCAACAAAAATTGACTACGTGACTAACGAAGACGAACTTCCTCTTCAAATTTCTATTGTACATATATAAAAATGTATATAATTTTTTTTTTTTTTGTACAATTTCCGATAGGTCATTTTATTTATTTTTTTCTTTTATTATGCTTATCTCCGAACAGCGGCGACAATAATATACTACATGTTTATATATAGAAGATGTGCATATATTATATACCATTTGCTGGGGAGGCATGATTTCAATTGAACATTCGTTCTAAACATACATATGTACATATACATATATAAACATAAAAATACATACATATGTAAAACAAATGTTTGAGTTGCCAGGCTAACAGCAATCACATTTCCTTCTAATCAAAATCGAAATCAATTTAAAGTGACCCATATTTTCCTCTATATATGTATGTATATGTACATATATATATAACATAAAGATTCGAGACTTTTCCACTTCCCCTTTGGTTAGTCTTATCAAAACCGAAACGGATGCAGAAACATTTGAAACACGTCAGTATTAATTATGAAATCAATATACATACAAAATATGCATCTTACCCGCTTTTCTTTTTGTTTTTTGGTCTTAAATTTCCTTAGAACTTGTTGCTTTGGTTTCTTTTAGAATCGAGTGATGCACTTTTTATCACGTCTCTCTGCCTTTGCCTTCTTTTGTTTATTGTTTCTTTCATCGACTCTTTCACTTAGACACTGATTTTTTTGAGTTTTACATTGCACCGCCACCCACAGCTAAATGAAATTCTTGAGATTCTTCATTTGCACTTAAACCTAAACACGATATATATGGAATTATAAGATACTTTTTTCTTATTTTCTTTCCGCCTTTCGTGTCGATTCGTTTACTTTTTATATTCGGTCAATCCTTAATTATTGTTTCTTTGATTACTGCGTCCGCGCACTGAGCACTACCAAATGGAACTGATGTTGTTGCCGCCTTAGCTACTCGTAGATAAAGATACTTTATTCAGTGGAAGTGAGAGCAAAAGAGAGAGAGAGAGAGAGAGAGCGGCAGTATCTTTTCTGGTTTTTGTTTTGAATTTTTTTTCATGGAAATCTACTAAAGAAAGGGGCAGAGCGATAAAACCAAAACAGCTGTTTTGACTTGGGCGCGCAAATTTAAATTCAGTTGGCTATTTATTAATTGAATCTTTTGAAAAGTGTTGGAAAACTTGTTAGTCTTTAAATAAAATGGAAAATGAATGTTTAAGTTAATCATTGTTAAACTATTTTTTAAGGGAAATTGTTTTCTGAAACATTTAAAAAGTTTAGTTTGATAACTATATTTAAAGTTTAAATTTAATTTCAGTGGATTGACCTATTTTTTGACGTATTAGTCAAAATCAGTTGCCACCTTTATAAACAGAATATTTTTATTAGACTCTCAGTAAGTAAAACAAACAATATTTAATTTAATTTTAACAAAATTTGGCATCAGTTTAATTTGTATTTGCAAAAAATAAAGCTTTTCCTCTTCAGAAATAGTAAATAAATACATGAATTTAGTTTAATTTTCATGATTTAGTTTAGGAATTTTGTTTACTAATCCTCCTTGACAATGAACGACTTTGTTAGGCCTTCATAGGGATATTTTCCACCCAATATATACTTGTATTCCCCAGAATGACGTATGCGATACTCTCCAGGCAAAGTCTGAGGACTTATTGTCCAATAGATTTCCAAATCACTGAATCCAAGTATGGTATTTGTACGATGCCAGATCATTCTGCAATAAATTGGATTTAATAAAAAATTTTTACAACAATAAATTTCCTCGCTCTTACTTTGTCTCCCAGCTGGCATCTGTGTAGGTGACCTTCCAACGATCTTCATTGATTTTACGCTCAATGGTAAAGTAAGTTTTCTCTGTGAATAGATTATTACGTGGATTACCCGAAATGTAAGTGACTTGAACTGTCTCATTGATGCCATATTCCTTATTTGGTTGAGTTTTTACATAACCGAAATCCGTGCCAATTGGATGGCCATCAAAAAGAACTCCTGTATTCAAGGATAACATCACATCGTTCATATAGGGTGGACTGGGACCCGCCTCGACTGTTTCATTTCTCATCATGGCTTTGGTTAAACGTTCGAAAACATCCATATAGATAGAATGGGTATGTGGGCCAAAGATAGTAGAGGCAGCCTCATATCTCTGGGCCTGATACTCCTCTGGTGTGACTGTATAACTTGTATATATATTTGTTAATCCGGCAATTATGACCTCTGGTTCAATTCCACCAGCAGCGGATGCAGCTGCTCTGATTTGATTACGCAATCGTCGACCGGCCATGGTGGTAAACTCGCAGGGAACAGCAGCTATGATAACATCACCAATCTTTAATAGCTGATCCGACACAATTTTTGGTTGCCATTCATAAGGGAAGGTTGCCTGAAAGGAAAAATATATTAATTTAATGAGAAATAAAAATGATATTAAGCTTACCCTTCCAGTGGCCAACAAAATGGGTTTCGGTTCGTGGCATTTTACATCCTCTTGAGTTGGTGGCACTATAAAATCTCTAACGAAATTCCACATGGGATTATCGGTTGTTGTGCCCTGAGCAAAACTGAATGCACCAGGTCCATCTGTAGTCCCAGCAGCAAAACTATAACCCATTGCTGGTTGACAGCCACGAATCTTATCCAATTTACGGGTCAATGGATTGTAGGCACTACCATTATAATTGGGCATATCAACAAACTGATGAATATATCTCACATCTCCAGTCACTTCTCGAGCTGTCGATTCTTGACTTTGCTCGTTCAACAGATTTAAAGCCGCTTCGGCAAGACGTTGACCTATAATCTGTGTACTCTCAACCATATCACGACCGGGACCAGAGGCAAAACATTCACCCTCACCCGAGGGGCAAGTTGAGCTTAATAAATCACATTCTTTCCCAGAAATGGAACACTTTGGACCCATTATATTGGGTGAGACATCACCCAAATTGGAAGAGCAAAATGATCCCACAAATTTACCCTTGCCAGGCATCTTATTTGGATTGTATTCCTTCTCTAAAAGAAGGGCAGCATAACCAACATTGTCACTGGTCACCAGTTTATTGGTATTATTCATCGATGTGGCATGCACCGCAAACCAATTGAAAGCTCCCAAAAGATTATTTTGCATATCAACGAAACGAAGCTGGGTCAAAGTTTTGTCCACATCGTGCTCATACTGAGCTCTCTCCTCTTCCGGATTCCGTAGATAGGATGTGGGCGAACGATTGATATTGGCATTGAGCACAGTGGTCTTCGATAGGAATATGCGACCATCTACCATATTATCTGTGGCACGTTTAATACTCTGTCAAATTAAATTAATACAATATAATCTTTTTTAAACATTATTTAAATTATTTGCAACTCACCAAATACAAGCCCTGAGCCATCACTTCAAAAGTTTGCGGTACAAATCCCAATATGGATATATCGTAGAGTAAATGCATCAAGAATCCACCAGGTGCTCCATGGGTATGTGTGCCACTAATAGCCACATTATCCGTATGATAAATATTACCATAACGGGCCTGCAGACGTTTGACCACCTCCCGTTTTAGGCCATAACCCATCATACCACAATCAGCACTGATGAAGGCCACCCGATTACCCTTTTCATCCTCAACCACAAAGGCACGGGCAAATACTCGAGTATGCAAACCCTTTCCAACTTGCTTGATATTCGCATAACCCATCTGAAAGTATGAAATTTTTTAATTTGAACTTCAATTTTAATATATTCAAAGGCTTAAAACTTACAAAATTAATTTCCACTGGAGGACCGGTTATATCGGCACGTCCCACGCCCACTTTATAACTGGCATTAGCCAAGCTAAATATACCGCAAAAAGCGAAGAGTGTGAGAAGGATTATAATACCATTTGCCATGGTTAAGATGGACTTTGATCTGCAAAAAGTTAAAGATATTTTAAATATTATTAAAAAATTTAAATAAATATTATTATATATAAATATTATTAAAATTATATTATAAAATCATTTGAAACCAAATAACAAAACTATTTCAAATCCAAAAAAATAACAAATTCCTAAATGGCAATACAACAATATTTACTATTAGTTTTAATTAGAATTTTATTATATTCAATTAGATAAAATTATTATATCTTATATTTGTTTTTTTTTTTTTTTACTTTCACTCTTTTAAATTATTATTAAATTGTTTTTTAATTCAACAATTGATAACTTATCTTATATATTTATGATACATTAAAGAGATTTTTGTAGTTTGATTATAAAAATATATTGCAGTAAGACGCGATTAAATAAAATTTCCACTATTTGGGTAAATAATAATATCTGATTTGAATTATTAAAGGTGTAACGTAAACTAAACGACAAACTAAAAATGGTTTCTAATTTCAGAAAAAATCCTGTAAATCTTATAAAAGATTCCTAGGAATCTAAAATGAGTAAGATTGTGTCTAAATTTATTGCAACACTTCCAACACTTTTCTCTCCCTCAAAAGTTAATCAACAAACAGTTTAGACATTATCTTTTCACTTACTCAACATTAAAATAAGATTAGCTAACAAATTAATACTATGCCTATTCATAAGTAAATATTTTGCAAATATTACAAAATCGAACAATCAATTGAAATCGAATGCAAAAAGACGACCAAAGCTGTCCAGACAACATCCATCAAAAATATATGGCAAGCGAAGGTGTTGGAAATAAATGTATCGACCTCCACTAATAAAATGTAAATATATATGAAAGACATTTTCATTAACTGAATGACAATAGCTAACTAACAATAACAAGTTGAGCTACGTTTCTCTCTCGCTCTATCTCTCTTCTTATCAGACCTTTAAGCCGGGGTTTATACTATATAGCTATGATTATTATTTGAACCGGTTTTTATCAGCTTGTAAAACATGAAGTCTTCTTCTTTCTTCTTGTCTTCTTCTTCTTTGTCGGTCTTCAGTTTACATTGGACAGATGCCAGTATAACTTTTGAAATCAAAAGTATTATAAATAAGCTTCATAAGTCTCGCATCCCTTTCCCCATATCAATACCCCAGTGAATGTTAAAATAAATTTAATGCTGACTTTTATTTTTATTTTGCTTTTTTTTTTTCTTTTTGTTTTTGTCTTTCTGTTGAAATTTGGAAAAAGATTTGTTTATGCGGGCGGCGTTTTGCATAGAACTTTAAATTTGGTATAAAGTCAGGCGTTAAATGGGAAATTGTCTGTGTAATTGTTTGGCATGTAAAGTGGATAGTCGATTACCCCTACATACCCCTCTTTATAAACCTATCTATATAGTATATATACATATATACCACTTATGCGACCACATGCTTTGCATAATTTACACACCAGGTCTGACATTGAAAAAAGTTGAAAATTTAATAACAAAAAATAAGAAAAAAAAAATCAAATATGCTGCATGGTCTTTTGCACAAAAGATACAGATACAAAATTATTGTTATATATATACATATGATGTTTGTTAGGTTTTTGGGTTTTTGCAATAATTTCAATTTCAATTTTAATTGGTAAATTTATCTGGGCAAAGGGAACTATTGAATTCCATTTCCTTTGTTATACACTTACAAAAGAAACTGGCAGATAAAAAAGTATCTCTTGGATACGGCACACTGATGCTAAACGCTAATCCAATTGAGCGAATTACAGAAGATTTCGTTTTTGATGAGGTCTTTATATCTACACTTAACTGGATATTAAATATTTCTGAGGTTACTTTGCACTTGATTTGGGGTCGTTTTTTTTTTTTTATTTTCGTTTCAGTTTTTGAAAATTATGCAATGAAATCCTTGCCCGTTGAAGAGTCTATATGTGAATGATGGTTTCTATATATTTTCTTTTTGTTTAGTTATAGTTATAATTAATTTTTGCAATTAGATTTATCACATTGCATGACACAGTCAATTATTTAAAAAATTATTAACATCATTTCGGTAGGTGAAACATGTGCAGTTGTGTCACAAAATTTGTGTTATTTCAGTTGTTGTTTTTTGATACGATTTCAAAACATGCAGCAACATTGCGATCGGATTGTCTTTTGATTTATTTATCTTTACATGATTCCATGGCAAACACGACGACGAGACTGAAGCGAGCAACAGATTTAAATTAAGTTCGGTTCGCAATGATTTGAATGACGCCCGCTATGCGCCCAAGCTGGCACTCGACTGGCTCTTTGATTCCACCTCTGAGCTGGTCATGTCGGAGCTGAAATCTCTGGCTTTGTCATTCGCTCCGCTCTCGGCTTCGGCTTTACTTATTTGTTTTGCTGTATTTTTTCTTTATGTTTCTTTTCGGGTTTGTTATTTTTCTTTTTTTTTTTTGTCGCTTTTGTGGGAGTACGTGCCTCATGCTGTCCATTGTCTCAATTAGTCACTCATTCATTCAATGCATCAGTGGGGCGAGTTCCATTTCCACTAGGGGTCCATTGTGCCCGAAACACTTGCTAATTTTCTGTGATCGAGTGTTATCTACAATATACTACTAATCCACTTGCCTCGCTTTAAATATACCCATTGATAGCTTATCATACCTTATCGCCTATACTAGTTCCCATTGATCTAAGTTATTTTTTGATTTCTACTTGAAATTTAGACCCACAATGAAGAAGACGCGAGGGAGGTTAGAAAAACAAGCAAAAAAAACACACAATATAAACAGCAAATAAATATTTAAACTACAAATTGGATTTTCTATTTGCTAACTGGGTAAACTTACCAACTGAGTAGTAATGCTGATTTTTTAAACTATAAAAAACCTCTGCCAAAACACCTTTTAGGTTTGAGGCACACTCGATTACTAAATGGAACGATTTTGGAAATGTTTAAATTAAATGCAGTAGCTAAAATGTTAACACCAAGTGGGGGTTCTTAAAAATAATAACTAATCTGATAACTAGTCTTAATGGTAATAGTGTTTTTACGTAGATTAGCTTATATTTTATTTTGGAAAGATAAGGATTAAAATGGCTTGGACAAAGGCCCAAGAAGCAATCTATATGGAAAAGATTTCGAGCAATAAAAAATTCCACACGCAGACAAAATAAAACTAGTCAAATCTATAAAAAATAATTAGTAAATTTAAGTCTAAGAAAAAAAATTATATATATTTATATGACCAGTGTACATACATGTAACTGTTAAACATTTACGTTTGTTTGGTAAGCGTTATGAGAAATTCAAATAAGCGCGCCAAGGCAGCAATGGCAAGTTGGCAGCTCTGTTTGGCCCTACCGATAGTTTGATAAATAACAAATTAAAAAGGCAACGTTATATTTAAAGAAATCTGATTTACAATAATCCATTCGGCTTTAACTGAAGGATAAATAAACTTGAATCAACTGATTAAAAGATAATGCTTGTCTCTCCTACTAGTTGCGATATTTATTTGTGGATGTTTTCTCTGACTCAGATAGTGTCATCTCAAGTTGGACTATTATGAGTAGCGTTGCCACAGCCCAACCAGTTAGCTACTGGCAACACTGAAACTGTCCATTAATCCAACTGGACTCCAATAAGAAGACAATAAGACAAATAGCAACCAAGTGAGCAGAAGCAAAGCAAAGGACCAAGGACGTGGGGCGCGCACACCAGAACAATGTCGAAGGCGGTGAATAACATGAACATGGGCATTGTGGAGCCCCAGGAACGAATGAAGCACCTGTCGCATTATGGGAATCTCATCGAGGTGGACAAAAACATGCCAGTGACACGGTAAGTTGCATTGAAACATTCTGATCGAACACAACAAGTCGCCATACATTTTTGAAGAAGATTATGTGAATGTCCTCGAACTGCAAAAATGTTGCCACAAGAACCTTGAGTCCAAGGATAGTCTCCGCTTTGTGCCCTTGCCAAAATCAAATATTACACGTCTTTGCCACCCACTTATCGTCCCACTCACTTATTGTCCTTGCCAATTATAGCTACTACCGTTCTGGCACCGAGATGCTGCGCATGGCCAATGTCTACCTCAACGAGGGTAACCATGAGAACGCATTCATCCTGTATTTACGGTACATGACTCTTTTCATTGAGAAAATACGCCAGCATCCGGATTACGCTAGTGTCAAGGCGGAAGTGAAGGCCATCAACAAGAAGATTAAGGATGAGATTATGCCCACAACAGAGAAGCTAAGGACGAAGTTGCTGGTTCATTACCAGCGAGAATACGAGCAGTTCCTTGCCAGTAAGGAGGCGGAAAGAGTACGAGAACTGGAACGGGAGCGCCAGAGACAAAAAGAACTCGCTAGTCGCCAAGCGGGTGGATCTGGCGGCATTCCATCCATCATTCCCGCCAATCTCCACGTCCAGATGGATGAAAGAAATCAGCCCACAGCTCCGGATCTTTCATTGCTGGATCAGGTAGTCTATCCTAATGACTTTCCCACAGGCGCCAATCGTAGCAGCAACTTGCCCAACTCTGGACTCCTATTGCCAGCGGCAGCGGATTCATCTGCTAGCGACAAAACAAAGTAAATATTAACATTTTAATGAACGTATAAATGTCTAATCTATTTCTATTTCATCAGTTTGTATCCGAAGCCCGTCTTCGATAGAAATCAGAAGCCACAGTATAACCGTACCGATTCATTGCTAGCGGGTTCCTTGCGTATTGTTCATGTTCCTGGCGATACCATGGATGTGTTCCTACAATTGGCACGTGCCAATACTAACAACAACACCGAAACATGCGGCGTCCTTGCCGGTCATTTGGCCCAGAATGAGCTCTACATAACGCATATCATCACACCCCAGCAACAGGGTTCTCCAGACAGCTGCAGCACCATGCATGAGGAACAAATTTTTGATGTTCAGGATCAGATGCAGCTCATCACATTGGGCTGGATACATGTACATTCTTATACATATATATATATATCTATATTTAAACTTAAAAACGAAAATCTTATAATCTTTCTTTTTATAACTTTATTTGCAGACTCATCCCAGTCAGACAGCTTTTTTGTCGTCCGTTGACTTGCATACACATTGTTCCTATCAAATGATGATGCCCGAGGCTTTGGCCATTGTGTGTGCACCTAAGTACAATACGTGAGTCATTATTACTAATTATATTTGTATGCAAGAATATGACTAATCGCATTCTCTTCTTCTTTTAGCACTGGTTTCTTCATACTTACACCACAGTATGGACTGGATTATATAGCCCAATGTCGGCAATCTGGCTTTCATCCACATCCGAATGATCCGCCTCTATTTATGGAGGCTCAGCATATGAAAATCGATACTCAAACAAAGATCAAAGTCATCGATTTACGCAGATAGTATGCTGAATTGTTAATATAATACAGAAGAATGCGAATTTAAGTGATGCGAAAAAGAAACTCATTGATACAATAACACAATAAGCAATGGCTCCAACAAAATTTTTTAGTTAACCAATGAAAGAGTAACCATTAACCAAAATTAAAACTGTGTTCCAGAAAGAGTCTATATACAGAAATTGAGAATTGCTAATATACATATACAATACATATATTTTGCGTATAAACCAGATGTATTTTTGCATAACGTAGTTTCCCCTTGCTGGGTATATTCAATATATGGATTTAGAGCACCTGTGGCAAAGATATTTTGGCTTTCGATTTTCATTGATTTTGACAAACTTTATGTGATTTACAATTGTGGCTTACAATTTCGTTAAAAACTATTGTATTTAATATTATATTTTTAGCATTTATCGCCTACAAAAACACACAAGAAAAAACACACACATACACTCACTCACATATACTTACATACAGCTAAAGTAAACTATTTATTATCTATGTATGTACTATTGCTAACTATTTGCAATAACTTGTTGAAATACGAAAAATCAAATTTAAGAAAAAAAAACATTGCAGTTTAAATGATGTATGTATGCTTAACAACTAAAGCAAATAAACTATTTATGATTTATTTATTTCCAAATTATTTTGGTTTTAAAACTGAAGAAAAAATTTACAATGAAAATAAAAAGAAATGTGGGAAAATCAATAGAAATTACAATATATATTGCAGTTAAAGGAGTGAATACTTTGGAGATTAGATAACCATTTTCTGCCATAATTATCACTGGAGGCAAGGCATCCCACAATTATCATTATTCTATTTATGTTGTTTAATTTGTAAAAAGAAAAAGTCACAAAGCTGCTTTAGAGTAATAAATATGCACCAAAGTAAAAAAAATTTGAATTTGGCGCTTAAATGAAAAAATACTTATACTGCAATTTTAGGGATGGAAGTTTGCATTTATTTTACCCATTTGTAATGTTGCCATCTCGTTTGTCCGACGGCCTTTGGAATTTCCCTCAATTACAATATGGACTAAAACAAGTTTAAAATTAAAATAATCCTGCTTTAATTCATTGAGAAATCTCTAACAATGTATATAGATAATAATTATCCATTTTTAAGTATTTTCTTCTTTAGTTTAATTTTTCCCTTTTGAGCATTTCCCCATTTTTCACATTTCCCGCCCAAATTGACAATAAGGAATCAACTACCCTTCAGTGTCAGTTTTGCATGATTTCTTGTCTTGCACGGTCGGTCCTCATAGAACAGTAGTGCCACATTCCACACGCGTTTTGCAGTAACCAAGAAAAAATACGGAATATATTTTAAAAAAGTTTTAATTAAAATCCCAAGCAAACAATTAACAGAGAACTTTAACGAAAATATTATTGTCCGTTAAAAATCGATAAAGCAGCTGGGACAGACAAACAGGAAATAAAAGGTTGAAAAAGTTACTGACTGAGGCTAGTCCTGTAGCCTTTTGAAGTTGTCTTCCAAAACTAGAGTGCAGCCAAAATAAACGAAAGTCTTGCCTTGTGTTGACTTTGCACTTGCAACGATTCTACCTTTCGTCCGACGTTTAGAGATAATGCCTATCCTGTATCCAGTTAATTGGATACCAACACTGCAAGCCATTCAATGTCAAGAAGTAAGTGAACTGCAGTAAGTGGCTCAAATGTTTGCCAGTTGATGTTTTTAATTAGCCCATCTCACTCAACCAACCACCCACCATATTTCCATCCAACTTAATAAACCGTTTTAACCCAAAAGCACACGCAGCAACGGTGTGTGTACACAAACGAAAAAGCTAACGGTACAAACATTAAGCGGATTGGGTGCTTATACTACCTGTCCGCTTTATGGAGGCGGTTGTAGGGAGGGGGTGGGAGAAATTACATGAACTTGTCGGTTCTAAAAATAGTGCGAACAAAATAATAGATGCAGCAAAAAAACACAAAAACTGTCGACAGAAATGTAAATAATAAGTGGGGATAATCAAGAGGGACTAGCAATAAAAATGTACATATGTGCAAAACAAGATATAGAGCAACAATTGATAACATTACAGTAAAAACCCATTAATTTAATCATACCATTAAAACGACAAACATTTACTAACCAATATTGATTAAGATGTCACTTTTGATTCATCTTTAGAAAGTATTTCAGTGACAGTTTGACAAATTTTGCCATCAGCTTATTTTCGTTTAGTAGATAATCCGCTTATCTTGTATTTACTTGAATTTCAATATTTACATCTAACTATAAGTATCTTTAATGTGGATGAATGTGCAAAAAATTTTCAGATTAAATTGTAAACATTGGTTAAATATACAGAAATGCCACTGTATTTACATTGCGATAACAAAGAACAAATTTTTAGTTGCTTATTTCGGAATTTAAAATATTTGTAGGAAATAGTTCATAGATAATCGTTTCCTTTTAAATAAACTTTATTAATAAATAGAAAACTCGGTGCGCAAACTGTTCTATTAATACTTAATAAAAATAATCATAATTGTTTACAAATTATTAAATTGGAATGCTTATTCAAAAATTGCTTAAACAACCTTCTTTTTGAAAAATTAAAGATCTGACGTTGTTTGTTTTCAATTCCGGTTTCACTACTGTACTTAAATGTGATAACTATTTTATTGTATAATTATTTCCTTGTTTTTAACTCCACCCATTGGGAATGCTTTAATATTCATGTCCTATTAACACGCCATTTAATAGCTGTCCAGTGTTGGTAAATGACCAAAATGAAAGCATTCACTTTTGTTTGCCATACATTTGGCATACATATGCACCATTTAATCTCCCCTGAAAGTGTTTATGGTACGTGACGGAGCCTACTGCGGAAGCTTTTTATTGTCTTTCTAGCTTTTTGAGTAAGAAGCACCAAACACGGAAACGGAAATGTCTGAGCAAGTGGTGTTCACTACTTGTTTTAGTTTGGTGCCTGGCGGCGCTCTACATTTTGCCGCTTTAAAGGACACCCAACCACCATGATAATCGCGTGAATGTTGACATTTCGCTAACCTTCATAACAAATATTTGTCTCGTGCAGATTTTCTCATATTTGCCGCAATTGCTGTTCATTTAATTTAACGAATTGCTTTTATTTTAGCCTTGTTAGTGCGTTTCTTTTTTGCCACAAATTACACCACATTTCGGCAACAAGAAAAACGTTTTATGTCCTCTGGATTAAAGAGAGAGAGAGAACATTATTTTGTCTGAGCATTTTCATTCTTATTGGTCTATTTTGGTAAAAGAAAACACGCTTTATTCACGTGCTCTTATCGGCTCGCCCATTGCCTCACCCGGCCACTGTGACGTATACGTATTTCTTTTGAAACATTCTGTTTTTCTTACTCTCACTCATACCCATTCACAAATTTCATCAATTTTCTTTTGCATATATGCATATGCACGTGTTTACATGGTAAACATGGAAACCAACTAAAACTTGAATACATGTATTCAAACAATTTGATACATTTTTTGTTTGCTATTCATTGTGAAAATTTCCATTAGTTGAATTGCGTTTGCAGACTTCAAGATACCCTGCAAACAGGTGAAAAAAGGTAATTGGATTTGTATATACAGATCAGTTGTTTGTAAGTAAATCGATAAATAAATACTTAGATTAAGGTATACAAGATTTTATGAATATTTTTTTATCTGTTTATACGGGTAAATTTTTTATCAAAACTTATGGTATGTAAGCCATGATAAGCTAGTATATAGTAATTAGATTAATTGCTGACAATGTCTATTTTTTATCAGTTAAGCTATTTGAACGATTCTATTAGCAGACAAATATAATATTTGCTTTATTTTATTGCAAATACTTTCTTTATTCAATGGTCTATGGTGTGAATATTCCCATATAATCAAATGATTACAGAGAGTATTATCAACCACTTGGCACACATGAAAATTTTCATATCGACCTTGTGACGACGCCTACAGCTGACAGTGTGAATCGTTCCTGACCAAATACATAACTATTAATGTTTATATAATATATATATATGTACATATATACTCATATAGAAATACGCATGGTCATATTTCCTCTTGATGAAATCACATATGTTTGTAAGTGTAAGAATAATTGCAATGTCAATGCCAATAAGTATATATCTTCAACAGGTGTTTTACTCTCCTTGTGCCAATTATACGAATTAAATTGAACTGCGAAATATAAGATAAACAATTACATTGTTTATGCTAGAAAGTGCTGTGAATTGTTTTTCAGCAAGGAAATAATAAATAAACTAATTGCAACAAATTAAAACTTTTAAGAGATTCCGTAGAAATTTCATCTCTGTGAGTTAAAATATACATACCAAAAATAAGCAACTGCAGTTTCAAATTAAATAATTATTAAAATCTTTTAATATTCTACTGAGAAAACTTTCACAATAAAAATGAAAACGTTGACAATTTCTACTTCAAGATGGCGGAAACGAAATTTTTTTCGCCACAAAAACTTTGTTTAAACTATTATTCGCCCCTGTGACTGAATCCGTCACCCACATCACACCATATGTAATCTCTATTTGTCTGATACGTACATAGCTAATTGTTGTTGCACATTTCCATGCGAGAAATGCATCATTCCAGCGCGCTCTCAACCCGTCCCAATACAATTAGCCAGCTCGTCCGCTGCTGCTGCCCTTGCCTTTGCTGCTGGCGTCGATGATAGAAGCTGCTGCCTACAAATTATTACTGGGGAGGAAAAGCTTTTTTCATTTTGCCCAGTCGGCCAGAGCAGAGCAATTTTGAATCAGCATTCAGAACGGAAAAGCAACGCGTTGCAAACGGATGTCAAGCCGGTGAATAAAGCGCGCGTAACTACGAAGAAAATAATTTCAGAAAAAGAACAAAAAAAAAGAAACAAAAATAATTAAAGAACGACAAAATAATTTGTTAAGCAAGAGATCAGCATAAAGTGAAAAATACTCTCTGAATATAAATATATATATATATATATGCATACATACATATGTTTATATATGTATAAGATATAATAATTTCTAATAGCCAAGAGAGCAAACGTTTAAAGAGTAACAAAAATTCCTATCAAGATCTGGAAGTCTCAGCTGTCAGTGGCAACAGTTGTTCAGTTCGAAAGTAAATTCAAAATTTCACAAAAATCATTTTAATTTTGAATGATTCTTATTACTTAAATTTATTTGAAATTTATTTCAAAGTGCGCCAAGTCTAAAGTGTTCAAGAAAATATCTTTAATTTTAATTGTGTTCACTTAATTTAAAAAGAATTTATATAAAAACTCAAAATGCCTGATAAGGAAGAGGTAACTAAATAAAAATATATTTTTTTTTTCTAATTTGAATATTATCAAATAATTAAAACATGGCACAAAGATAAAACAATGCGGAAATAAGTTTTTTAATCAAATTAATCAATGGTTTAAATATACAGATAAAACTAATTATATTTTATATTAAGCAGATTAAAGTTTTCTTTTTTATTACATAAAACTAGAGTTTGAAGCAATTTCTAAGAAAATTTAAATTTGTTATGAAAACCACATTGCAAAAACAAATAAAAAGCTTTTCCACATATGTTGCTGCTCTCCAGTTTTAATGTCAAATAACAAAATCACCTTCAGAACTAAAAATGAGATATACCTTTTGCTCTTTTGTTATTGTTTTTTGTGTTTCTCATGACTTTGGAAAAGTCAACGCTATCTGAAACTCTCTTGCTCAGTCAGCTGTATGTTTACTGTTGTTTTGTAATTTTTATAATAATTGCCTTTGTTTTGTGCTCTTAGAATTATCATTGAGGCTCAGTTGCACTCAGATTTCTAACGGTAACATATACACTCATCAATTGCTCTCTCTCTCTCTCTCTCTCCTAATTATATTATTATGTAGTAAAAAAAGTGTTCAATTAGCCAGCAAATGTTTTGTATTAGCGGGCCAACACTGCGTATACATAATTCACAATAGCTTTAATGCTCATTCTACAAATATAAGTTAATGTTTGCACATAGTTTAACTTTAATGTGGCCTCAAAGTTCTCTAAACATAATTTATACGATTTCATTTGCGATTGATTTGCGGAAAATTTGCTTTTATTTGATTTCGAGTTTTCTCTCTTTTTCTTACTCACTTGTGACCTTAGTCAGAGGCGGCACAAGTTTCCCCGCCCGATAATGAATCCCCCAGACTGACCTTGAGTCGGGGAAAAACGGCAAAGTAAAATAAATGGGGAAAAAACAAAAATTAAGAGTCAAGTTCATGTGGGCGGTTGTTATGAAGTTTTTATACCCTTACTTAAGCAATTGTTCAAACAAAAATCCACTTGGTCAGCATTAATAATCATTAATGTTTAAGAAAAAAAGAAATAAAATATAAATAATGCAACTAATCTAATATGTTTTGTTTAAAATTACAGTAATGAATTATGTAATATTTGAAACTGGAAGTGAAACAATGAAAAGAATAATATAAATATGTATATATAATATATAACTTGTAGCCAATCTTTAAAAGGAATAAAACTGGTTTTTTGTTTGTTTCTAAGAGTATTGAAATAATGTGGCATGCTGCTTTAATATTTGCATGGCAACACTAACAAAGTTCCACACTCAAAATCAGTTCCAGTTGCTGTTGCTGTTGCAGTTGCAATCACAATGACAAGCACGTGCCGGTTGCTGCAGGCAGACAGCCAACAACTGACAGGTAACCTGTCCTAAACGACCTTTGACAGGGCGACCTCATTATAAAATCCAACAAAAAAGTAACTTGAAAGGCGACCAGCCATGACACAACCCACCAAAACAAACAAACAAACAAAGTAAGCCAAACGGGGCATGGGGAAGGGGGGCGTATGTGCAATATTTCCGCCTGTTGGTAACAAGAAAATGTATGCAAAAAATAAATAAAAAAAAAAAAGGAACTTTTTCTGTCTAGAATTTCAAGTTCAATGGGGGACTTCTGTGCCCAAGCGCAACAAATTGAAGTGAGTTTACGTTTTGGCTTTTGATTATGGTTCCTGCACATAACAAATTGGATTATTACATGCTGTGTGACTACATCTGTGAATACATATATGTATATACATACATATATATTTATATATTCACAAGGTTTCAAATAAATTGCATTGCACAAATATGGCAAAGGGAAACATAATCAACATGTTAAATGTAGACTGAAAGACATTTAACAATACTGAACAGGCAAATAATTCGGATACATTTTCTCTAAGGATTTGCCTAATCTATTATGTATATATTTATCTATATTTCTGAACCTTGACCTTTGCATAGCTTAAATATTCAAGACAAATTGACACGCGTGGGCCTAAATTCGTCCTTTTTAATCCGCCTCAACTTGGTACAATTGTTCAATCAATCATGTTGGATTTATTTACAGAAATAATCAAATCAATCTCTATAAAACTTTTACCTATTGCTATGCATTCTTTATTTCAAAAACTGAATTTATTACAACTTTATTAGTCTGCATAAAATCGATAATAAATAATAACAAACAAACAAAAGAATTAAAGTTTATATACTAGTGAAATTCCATCGAATTTTTATTAGAAATATTCAGTATTTAAATACAACTATCAGTTGCAAATATATACATATGTATGTATATATAAAATGCAGCAAATATTAAATCAGCAATCTATATATTTATTTAAAAATATAAAACTATTAATCAAAAATAATCGTTCATTGGCTTCCGTAAATTCTGATAATAATTTTTCCAGTGAATTTCCTCTTACTTATGAGATTATTTTCAGTTTATACAGATCTGAATTATAATTATATTTATGTATATATATGTACATTTACTTCTCTTTAACATACGCAATTCCAATCTACCCTTCCTAAGTGAAAGTAATGGGTATAAATATCATTCAATTTTCCATCAATAGCATCGATGCCCGGAGCAGGACTCAAAGTCAATTATAATTTTTCTATTATTATTTTGTCATATTCTTTCTATCTCTATTCGCAATTTGCTGATTTCATTATGACATTTTAGATGCTATTATTGTTGTTGTTGTTTTCATTTACTTGTGTTTTGTTGTTTGCAAAATATGAACCACAAAAACAATAACAAGTGCCACTGACTCTCTCATTCCCAATGCCTGGTAACGGCTCATCTTCAACTCATCTAGATAGGGTGTGGAATGTGGTGAAAGGGCAGGGGGAGTAATTACAATTTATTGAGATAGCATAATAATCGGGCATTACGTCAATGAATGGCGGTATTTCATATATTTACAACAATGCGATTTCAATTTTGTTGACATGTTAAAGAAAGCATTATAATCAAAAGAGCAAAGACTAAAAATCATCAAAAGAGCAAGATTAAATAAAAGAGTAAAAAAACTAAGAGAGCGAGCGCTCAATAATGACACACAGAAAGATAAAACACACACAAAATAAAAAAAAAAAAGTAAATGTAGTGGTAGTTCTCACAGTCGACTCAGTTGTTGGCGGGTGTTCTTGGCATTAGGGAGCTATAGCAGCTGTCGGTTTGCTTTGCTTTGGTTTGGTTTGGTTCACTTTCCCCCCTCATATTCCCGCAAATTGATGAGCTAATTAAAAATTTTAGTACAAAAACAAAAAAAGAAATAAGTAAAATCGAATATCATTAGAAATGCCTTTAACAAAGAATCCGGTAACTGTAAGTAAAACGCAAGAGTATTATTGTTGTTGTTCAATCTGCAAAAATTGCCGCTGACACGTGTTGCTTTTGAGAGAGAGAGTATTTCATCATATAAATTACAATTACATGCAAACATTTGTAGTATATGTAAATTAAGCATTTTTACTCACTCTTCTATTGTTGTTGCTGGATTTCATTACAGGCTCCGTCGTTTTTGAAGCGCGCCGGTACCGATAAGCTGCGTGAAGTCTTCCAAAAGTATGCATCACTGCAAAAGGATGGGGAGCACTACATGACCAGTGAGGATTTTGTACGCAAATTTCTTGGACTGTTCACAGAGACCGCATTTAATGATGTAAGTGTTTGCAATTTATTTAATTTTGTTTGTTTGTTTGTTTGTTTTTCTTTTGCGGGTCATTGCAAGGTTATACAGTAATGCGCCCCGTATGCTGATAAGAGTAAATTCAACATGAAACGGGAAGTGCCAGACGGTGTATCTTATCAGTATGACCATCAGATACCCTACTAGCATTTGAGAACAAATCAAGAGATCTGATTTGAAAACTTTTGGAAACTGGTTCAAATTGTGCCCTTGACGCAACCCCCCCTAAAACACAATCATTTGATTGCCTCGTGTACACTGTTTAGTCTCGACGTCACAGCTTTTTTTTTTTTCATGCTTATCAATTGTTTGGTTACCCGGCGACTATTAAAAAAGTCCGGTAATAAGTGGAACTGATTTCCAGGTGCTCTATGGCCCGAAGTCTATAAACTAATCAATGAACATTGCTACCGGCAATTTGTCGCGTACATATAAACTTCAAATGTGAGAAAGTCTAATATTTATCATAATTTCTTTATATAGGAATCGGTACGTCTATTGGCTGGCATAGCCGATACTAGTAAGGATGGACTTATTTCATTTTCGGAATTTCAAGCTTTCGAGGGATTGCTCTGCACACCAGATGCCCTATATAGAACGGCATTTCAGCTGTTCGATCGTCAGGGTAATGGCACTGTATCATATTGTAAGTTAGAAACTAAGATATACATAACTAGATAATATGAATAAATTATATCATTACTATTTTACAGCCGATTTTGCTGATGTCGTACAAAAAACCGAATTGCACTCAAAGATACCTTTTAGCTTAGATGGCCCATTTATAAAGCGCTACTTTGGCGATGTAAGTGAAAGAGAAATTAATAGAATATTTATTAGAAATGTTATTTAACTATTCAATTATGTTGATCTGTCTGTTTAATTAATCAACAATATTTATTTATTATATATTATATTTTAAATTCTGACTTTATTATCTGTCTGATTTTATTTTATAGAAGAAGCAACGCCTTATCAATTATGCTGAATTTACGCAACTTTTGCATGACTTCCATGAGGAGCATGCCATGGAGGCATTCCGTAGCAAAGATCCAGCTGGTACTGGATATATATCACCGTTAGATTTTCAGGATATTATTGTTAAGGTCAAAAGGCATTTATTAACGCCCGATGTCAAGGATAACTTGGTGGCAGTAAGTCTCTCCATCTCTTTAATTATAAATTTAATTTAATATATTATTATTTATTTAATTGATATTAGGTCACTGAGGGTCATCGCGTGAGCTTCCCCTATTTCATAGCATTTACCTCACTGCTTAACAACATGGAACTGATCAAACAAATCTATTTGCAAGCCACTCAAGGCAATCGCACTGAGATGGTTACCAAGGATCAATTGCTCTATGCAGCACAAACAATGAGCCAGATTACTCCTCTAGAAATTGATATACTCTTTCAATTAACTGGTGCGGTTCAACAAACTGGGTAAGATTTGCGTTTTCGGACACTGTCGGGTTGGGCTTTAGTTAAATCAATTACAAACCAGCTAAATTAATTGTTATAGTTATATATATATATACTATTGCTGTTGTAAATTAGTAATTAACTGTATTTGTTCCGTGATTAATTTGTGATTTCAACTTTGTGTCTTTTCTCTCTGTCTGCAATGCCAAATTTTTGTTTTATTTTTTTTCACAAGCTGGTGGAAACGCAAAAAAAAGATTACTCCAATTAGGCAAGTTGTGTTGTCCTCTGAATCGTTCTCAATCATATTCCTTTTATATCTCACAAAAAATCATAAAACTATTTTTCGTTATTACAATATGGCATACATATGTATATTTTCCACAAACCAAGCATAACCCTGTCGGTGTCTATAAGAATCCCAAGTTACTGAATCCAGTTAACTTGGTGAGTTTCTATAATAATTCAATTTAATTCTTAATTCATCAAATAGCCGCATCGACTACAGTGACCTGAGTAACATTGCTCCCGAGCATTATACCAAACATATCACACATCGACTGGCCGAAATTAAGGCGGTTGCAAGTCCTGCCGATCGATCTGCTTTTATACAAATCCTGGAGAGCAGTTATCGATTTACCTTGGGTTCCTTTGCGGGCGGTGAGTGAAATAAACTGTCCTGGCGATGTTCAACACTAAGCTAATCTCCGCTTTTCGCCACAGCTGTGGGCGCCACGGTAGTATATCCCATTGATCTGGTCAAGACGCGTATGCAAAATCAACGAGCTGGCTCCTACATTGGTGAAGTGGCCTATAGAAATTCCTGGGATTGTTTCAAGAAGGTAACCCAATGTCTATTTAGAAAAAAAAACTCAACTAATGCTAATTTTTTTCTATTTTACTCTTCTATTTTTAGGTTGTTCGTCACGAGGGCTTCCTGGGTCTATATCGTGGTCTTTTGCCCCAATTGATGGGCGTGGCTCCTGAAAAGGCCATCAAGTTAACTGTTAACGATCTTGTACGCGACAAATTAACAGACAAACGAGGCAATATTCCCACTTGGGCTGAGGTTATGGCCGGTGGCTGTGCAGGTGCCTCTCAGGTTGTCTTCACAAATCCATTGGAGATTGTTAAGATTCGTTTGCAGGTGGCTGGTGAAATAGCCACTGGTTCCAAGATAAGCGCCTTGTCGGTTGTCAGAGAGTTGGGTCTTTTTGGTCTTTACAAGGGTGCACGCGCCTGTCTCTTACGTGATGTTCCCTTCTCGGCCATCTATTTCCCAACCTATGCCCATACCAAGGCACTAATGGCTGACAAGGATGGCTATAATCATCCATTGACCTTGTTGGCTGCTGGTGCCATTGCTGGTGTTCCGGCTGCTTCTTTAGTAACGCCCGCCGATGTGATCAAAACGCGTCTGCAAGTGGTGGCTCGATCTGGCCAGACCACATACACGGGAGTTTGGGATGCCACCAAAAAGATTATGGCCGAAGAAGGACCTCGCGCCTTCTGGAAGGGCACAGCTGGTGAGTAGGCTGAAATAGAAATCATTACATAATTTACTTAAATACATTTATTTCTTCGTGTAAAGCTCGAGTCTTCCGTTCATCGCCGCAATTTGGTGTCACTCTGGTGACCTATGAACTGTTGCAACGTCTCTTCTACGTGGACTTTGGTGGAACTCAACCTAAGGGCTCGGAATCCGTAAAGATTGCTACACCCTTAGACGGTACATTAAGCGGGACAGACGATCATATTGGAGGTTATAAGGCAGCCGTTCCTCTCCTTGCCGGTGTAGAATCCAAGTTTGGTCTTTATCTGCCGCGATTTGGACGTGGTGCTGCCACTGCGACGCCAGGCGCAACAGCAGGCTCTTGATTATATTGGCGCCATCGCCTGCACAGCAGCGCCATCTAGGTGTTAAAGAGTTGTACAGTTAGAGACACGGAGTTAAAAGAAGAAAAACAAAACACAAAAAAAAGGATAATAGTGAGCAGGGCATGTATATTTTTTGCTAGAAATGGTTTACACACACCACCAAGATAACTGCACTGCGATCGATGTCAAAATAATTGTCTAATTAATCAGAATGTGAACATTTTTCAAAGTAACTGACAAACCATTTTAGATGGCATACAATTTTATGCAACTGTATGTAATTTTCAAACAAGTCAAGAGAAAAATTTATTTAGAAAATCTAGTTTTTTGTAAACTTTGTTAACTAGTCTAAACGTTAAAAAAAAAAAAAAAAAAAAAAACAGAAATCAATAAGCGAAACAAACAAATAAGTCACTGAATGTCAACTTTTGCACTCAATCAACTATTTAAACTATACATACATAAATATGATTAGTACGAATTTGTTAAAAACAATTATAAAATGAGAGAAACATATGCAATGAATGACCTCTTAGCTAATAAATAAATGAATAAAAATTATATATATTTAAATGAAACAACTTGTACAATTTATTTATTATAGTTCACTTCCTCTTCTCCTGGAATTACTTTCCCAAACTAAATGAACTTTAAACTAGTTTATAAACTTTTTAACATTACGCCCACAAATCTTTTCACTTACCTCATTTGAATTAAAAGCAGTTGAAAGTTAAAGCCAATTCAATGAAGCGCCTAATGCCTGACCAACTGAAACTGTTAACACAGGTAAAATTAGCATTTGATTAGAATCTTCTGCCATTTGTAAATCGATGTTGACAAGTTAATATTATGGCCAGCCTAGTTGCCTATCTAGGACATATTGCCAACTGACCATGACCGTCAAAACATTGCCCGCCTTTACATTAATAACTGGATGCATTGAAGAATATCGGTTACCATTCAATGATCAGAGCTAAAGCATAAAAAGCCATAGTTCAATGCCGGAGCCAAGGCAGTTTCATTTAATACTTTGGTGCAATCACAATGCAAGTGAATACGAATTTATATCTAGTGCTAGTTAGCCTTCTATTTCAAATGGCGCTAGGTAACTATACAGAATCTCCAACGGAATTAAATCAAATATCTTGGATAGCCGAATTAAAACAATTGCGTCGCGATCTTGGCAATTGTTATCGAATATCACCCAGTTTATGGTCTTGTTTTCGATCGCGTACTTTGAATACTTTTGACAAAATCATGTCATCAGATGTGATACCACTTTACGATGGAATTATATTGAAAGCCCAGCCAAATGCCACAAATATGCAGGTCCAAGAGAATGTTAATAATCGTAGATCCCTTAAATATCACACATGGTTCGATCAAATATCGATGAGTTTGGCCAAAGGTCTAACCACACATACACTGCAAATTAATCTAGCAAAGCTCACTGAACGTTATTTGAAAAGCGGTAAGAGGGACCTCATATAACATCACATCAATATATATATATACACTTTCACCTGACTTTCGCCATCAAAATTTTGATTAATAGAAATCGATTCAACCAGCAATAATATTGTGGGTAGTGCACGTCTTCGACGGCATCGTTTCAATATGATCATCACCATGATGTTCGGCGTGACTGCTTTGGGTGCAGTGCTAGTGCCCATGGGTTTTCAAATGTTATCCATTGTGAGTGGCAAGGCTTTATTATTGGCCAAAATGGCCTTACTTTTAGCCTCGATCAATGGTCTCAAGCGGGTAAGTTTACAATATAATAAATAGATAATTAAATGGAAATTAATAGATAGAACTTTATTTATCAGGTGGCTAATAGTGGTCTACATTATGGCCTTTATCATGTGCCTGGCGAACATCTTGGCGGTTATTATGATCGCGGTGATTTGAATCATCCACGAAATGTGCCAATACCCGTGGCAGTGGCTCCATCTCTAGATGTAGGCTTGAAATAAGTATTGGAATTAACAAAAGAAAAAAAAAAATTCAGATTCACTAGCACTTTTAAATTCAAATTAACGTTAAAGTGAAAAGCTTTCATTAAAGCTATTGCGCATACGACATGGTGGCAACGCTGTGTAGCAAACTTTACCCCTCAACAAAATAAAAGCTTACCGTGTTGAGTTTTGCACATTTTAAACTGTTGAATCAAATTGAGAATGTCTATAAATTGAAATATAAACAAAATCTGTAGAAAAAAATTTTAAAAAAATAATGATATTTATATTGTTTATTTTCAACAACTTTCTTTAACTTTGCGGCTGTCCATTAAGTTTATGGCAGTTATTTTATGCCCAACTATAAAACATTGTTCGAAATCTACGTTGATTTGTAGGTATGTATGTATATTTGTTTGTATGTATGTACATATGTATATGCAACCGCCCACAGTATAATGGAGCAGAATGTAGGACTTGTCCCCCATCGAGTCCTGGCTATAAAAGGAAATGCGCCGCTGATAAGGGCCAACATTCTGTCGTTGTGCGGCAGAGTTGACGTCTCGTTCTCCTTTGAAACGGAAATCGCTCAACTGCATTCTAAGTTCACATCATTTCATTACGTTGCTTGTGCGGTTAGTTCGTTTGTTTCCTTTTCTATTTTAAGGGTGTAACGGTTTTTTTTTCCTGTACTTTGATTTGGCCAAAGAAAAAAGTGTACAAACGGTCGCGTGCCATTGTCGTCAATTCTGCGCTTTAATAGAAATATTGCCTGCGTGATTTCAACGTTAATCTTCAAAATCAGTTTGGAAAAAACTAAAAGTATACCAAAAGAAAACCGGACACAATATCAAAGCCTGCTGGGACACAAACCAAGAAACCAAAAAAAAAAAAAAAATAGAATCACGCTTAACCTATTTTTTGTCGCCCGTCGGTTAATTGAAAATCCTAAATCCCGAATTCTATTCTAACTGGCAATTGGCAATTTCACGCCCCAAGTTACACGGAAGCCGCCGGCATGAAGCTTGTCGTTTATCTCTACTTGTCCATGATTGTGCTGGGTGTTCAGGTAAGTAAGTGAGTGTGGAGGAGAGTTGGACAAACAAAAAAGATGCCTAGGGCACGCGCTTGTAATTCGATCAACAAGTTGGGTTAACTTTTGTTTCAACTTATGTTTTAATGGTTTGATTTAATTTCGACCCATTCGTTCATGATGACATTCTCCCACGATTGATGAGCCATTGTGTGTCGCCTTTATTAGCAAAGTTTTTCGTTGCCTTTATACTTTCTTTGGTTATTTTTTCCCCTTTTTCTTGTTTCTTTTAGGTTTTGGATTTTTCCTCATTTTAGGTTGTGTGTGTGTGTGTGTGCTGGAACAGATTACATTCATTAAGCTCAAATTACATATGCTGGACAAGATTAGAGTGATTCGGACAACAAGTGTAATTTGTTTGGAAATCAATTTATGTTTTTACTAGGACATCATCATATCAATTCTCCTATCGTATAAATGTGTGTGCGTATGTGATTTTTGGATATGTCAACATATTTAGGCCGTCGGTTGAAAGTTTCGATATTCCAAATGTCAATCAGATAAAACGTATTAGTCATTCAGTTAATTTAATTCAACTACAAATGAAATTAGATTTATGTGAAAAGTGGATTAGGTATATTTCTATTTTTAGAATACATTTATCAATTCAGTTAGGAAAAAGTATTGTAATTAATTTCTTTATCCTTATAAAATCCAAATATTGATGAGTTTTTAAGGTAATAAATGAAAAATGTTTTAAAATTCAAAGTTAATAAAGAATTGTTTAAAAATCTATTACTTTGTTTAGTATTTTGATATACTATTTTAATATATAAAAAGCAAATAAAAATGTATAATTATTAGTTAATTACTTCATTGTTAATTGTATATATAGCTTAGATTCCAAGCAAATTTTAATTGTCATAGATGCCCAAACTAAATTTCATAGATAATAAAAAGCAACAATTAATATATAAAGCCAATTGAGCAAAGTAATTCAAAATTTATATATATATATACATATATTTTTGATAGCTTAAGCTTTAAATTAAGTTCAGTTTTCAATGGAAACTTAGCTTCAATGTAGTAAACTATCAATCACAATCTCAAAGTGTTTGCTCAGGTGATATATTGTCTTGTTATTGCTACTTTGGAGCAGCCAAGGATAAATGCTAATTTCCCCAGTTGCAATTTAGTAAAGGTAAAGCCATTTCAAGTGTAAAGTAAACAGGCCGAGTATCCTGTCATTTCTTACATGTATGTACATATGTATATATGTAGGTATTTATGTGTATGTGTGTGTGTGTGTGTGTGTGTGTGTGTGTGTGTGTGTGTGTGTATGTTGAAGGAAAACCTGGAAAAGTTCTCACCGATAGAGCCACAACTGCAACTGTGCACACTGCAAATGACGGCCATTTATTGTGTGTGGTCCCAGCTTACTCCCATCTGCCATTCACTCAAAGGAGATTGTGTCCCACGCCCACACTGCACTTGATGCGTGCTTAATGCGGCATGTTAACATCAACACTTTGGCACTTTGCTGCCATTTAAGCTTCGACACAGGGACACATCATATTCTCAAGTAACTTGTAACCAGCAATCCGCAACCTTTCAACTCTGTCAGTAACAGCATCGTTTTTCACACTGTTCCATGCCTGCAATAGCCAATTAAAAGATAAATGTCAACTCTCTAATTGGACAAATATATAATTTATAAATTAAACATAAGACAATAAATTTACCAGGTGTCATAAAAGAAAAGAACGCACAACTTTATCCACAAAAAGGAAGAAAAAAAAAAGCCCGCATCAGTGAGGAGAATTAACACCTTTTTCTATAGCTATACACTTTATAAAATAAAGTCTGTTGGTTCAGTTAAAGCTAAAGCTTCAGTTAAACCATTTTTAAATAGTCTTTTTTACTTTTTTTAAAACAGTAAATGACACAAAACTTTAGTAAGTTGTTATATTTATTATTCATTCAAATGTCTATTTCTGATTCATACAACAACTTAGAGAAACCGAATAAGCTTTAATTAATCATTCTCTTTTTTAATCGCAATTTCTTTTCTTTGTAAATTCTATCCCTTGAGAAATTAAAGATTAAGCCAACGCAAGTGAACAGTTTTCCCATTTGTCATTTGGAACTTTTCAGTCCTTTAATTAACCCATTACATAATTCCAATGACTTGGTAAATTAAGACTAATGAGATAAAAAGGGGAAATATTTATTGGAAAATTTTAAATTTACCTTTTAAATTTATCAGCGTGTTTTGTTTTTTATATAAATTTATTTGCATCATGTTTTGACAGACGCCGTTGCCATTTTATAATGCAAATTTATGCCAAAGACTCAATTCCTTTTACTTGAAATAAGTATATGCAACATATTTACATAAATACATCCATATGTCAACGAGTGTGCATTTTGCTTTTGCATATAAATGTCAATATAGAGATAAGAAAATCTCTACAGTAATTTCCGACCTCATAATATTATTTTCTCTATGAAAATGAAAATTCCTGCAAACTACAAATGGATGATGTTGTTGTTGATGTTGTTGTTGTTGACGTGACATTAAGAAAATGAACCACAATTTCCGCAAACTATTTCAACTTTACAAGTGTTTGTGTCTACATGTATGCATGTATGTGTTAATTAGCTTTTCATTTTAATTTCCATTTGAAATTTTATATTCTCAATGCAATTTGCAGTCTCTTCTAGTGCAACTTTTTGTTGTCTACTTTTAGGCTGCTCGGTTCATGCATTTTTACAGTTCATTTAACTTTTCGACAAAATTAATTAAATACTTTGTATGTATTTTGGCCCGAAGCAATCACAGGAACCAACTTCCTTCCCAAAACCCTCCCCCCGCCCCCTCGCATGCCCAATGAGCCGTATACATAATCGAATTATTTTGGCGAGATTAATGCCAACAATTGAATATTTTACTTAATGCGCTTAAAACAAACATCAAACTTTTTCAATTTCAATTGAAAATTAATACTGACAGATGCAGAATGTGTTTACTAATTGAAAGTCACTGCATAGCGCCGATCTGGCTCTATGGCGTACAAATTTGGGGTATCGCAGCAAAATCGACGTATAAGCGTATACAGGTCCTCCAGAACCGTGTCATGCGGCAAATAACGGATTGTCCCTGGTATGTGCGTGGTTCCACCCTTCATCGGGATCTAAACCTTCACACAGTGGAGGAACAGATTGGAAGGCACACAAGCAGGTACAGAGACAGACTTGCTAGGCACAGAAATATGCTAGCAAGAAGCTTACTCCCGGCCAGGCCTTTACAACGTCTGAAACGAATAGGGTTCGCCAAAACACTTGGGCAACCATGAATTCTCTTACATGAGTCCTAATGTAACATGAGCATTAGGTTTGGTCCCCAGAAATCCTTGCGTCTGTTAAGATACCCTATTGTATGGTATGGTTCCTACGCTAATAAAAAATATATACAAAAAAAAAAAAAACTAATTGAAAGTGCAAATTTAGATAATATTTGTTTTATATATGTAGATTTACATTTAATTGACGCTATAAGAATAAAAGCAATGTCGATATCAGAAATTTATGTTTGTATAGCCAGAGGCATTATTTCGCATATCAAACGAAAGTTTGATGAAAATTTACAACAAATTAAAAACTTATAAAAAGAACAATTAGGCATAGAAAATAGAGCTCAAACTGAAACTCCTTTAAGCTCATAAGGATTTCGATTAATTGAGATATTGAATGCTGATTTTATATTAACTTATTAAAATTTAAAAAATATACCATTGACCTTGAATAGTAAGAAAACAATTACTTAAAGGACCTATAGAAAATTATAATTTACTCTTTAACTGAAAGGTTTGTAGTATATCCATACGACTCAACCTTTTAATTTCAGTGTCAGTTTAATTCAAAGCATTTCATTTTGGCTTACTTAAGAGCTTTTTTCCCACCCTCAGCACTCTAAAGAGTGATGTCAAGCCTCATGCCATAATATTCCATCAGTGTCCGGCATTATGCGCATATTTAAGCCAATCAGTTTTGTGGAGGCATTAGCCTGGAATCCTTTTGCCAGCAACGAGTATTTCATATCTGCATATTTTCAAATAGATTGCTTTAGCTTTCAATACCAATAGCAATAGCAAAAACAAGAAATTTATGCAGTTAAGTAAACAATTTTCGCTGGCAATAAATGTGTCTAAATATTTGATGGGTTCCACAAAATGGCCAAGAAGTATGATGTACATATTTCGATTTGTATTCGATTGCAGCCTGTTGCTCACTTACCAAACTGGATCCCTTGATGGCCAATTTCGTCTTAAAGTCAGCCATTTTAATGCATGACCCATTATTTATTCATGAATCCATTTCGGAAAAGTGAATGAGAAAACTTTAAGAGAATTGTTGTTGGCCCTCTCATAACTAAATCATTAAGCTCCAACTCACTATTGTTAGATTATCATACAGTGGGTTGAGAATGTTCTCAAATATTTGCCATTCTCACAGATGATGGCACCAAAATCTTTTAACTTTTCTACCAAAGTCAATATTTAAAGAGGGCTTCGATGTTGATCCTTTCAACGCGTATCCTGTTTTATAATTTACCGTGTAGGTGTTTAATTTTAATTAAGTCGCAAATATTTAAAGCAGCACTCTCCGAATTTTGACACCCATGTGGAGACATGATGTGCATATATTTTGGCTAATTAGCATCAAGTCAGGGCACAAGAACAATAACCGTTGCCTTTATATTAGCCACCTTGACAAAGACCTTGAGATTTCATAAATTTCTGAAGCCAAGCAAACAGAAATTTCAAATTAAATATTAAAAATTCTTTATTAACTATACACAACAGATGCATCAATCAATTCAAATGAATTCACTCAAATATAAAGAAATTACTGAAAAGATAAAAAAAGTGATTAAAGTTGAAAAAATTTTAAAACAAATATAGAAATGAATTTCTAAAATTAATTTTAAGCAATGTCATTTTAAAATAGTAATTATTATCTTATCTTATTATCTGTTTATCAAATCTTAAGACAAGACCATAATTATTTTTGGAATATTTTTGTACCTTTTTCCTTGACAACCTTTATAGGAAAAAAGAAAAAGGAAAAGTAAATTGTCTCGAAAGCGTTTGAATGAATGGAAAATGGTGTACAGTTACATACATCTCTTTCAATAAATCTTATGAAGCAGCTGCCACAGCTGGATAAAGAAAAACTTTCTAATTCATTTGGTTTAACAAAAGCGGCCAGTGAATGCCCATTGCCATCTGTGGGCAGATGCGAGATCCCAAAAACCGAACCGAACCAAACCAAACCAAACCAAAGAATCGGCCATGTTATTATGCAAATGAACTTTTGGCTCAAGTGTGTTCAAAGGGATCATGTTTATTATTTATTTACTGGCTGTTGACAGTTACCCAAAGACGATGAAACTTTGACGAATGCCGCCGATAACACGACTTCTCAATAACAAATGCGTGGGCGTTTGCATAAGATTTATGACGTCACTGGGGGGTTTTATCCAAAAAGCATGTTGTGTTATTTGTTTTTTTTTTTTTTTTTTTTGTAGCTTAAAGTTATAAATGTATATACATATATATATATATATACTTGTATATAGTATATAGGGTGTAAGTGTAAGCTGTCGCTAATTGACAGTTTCATAACGCTAGTCCCCGTTCCAGCTCGTTAAAATCGGCCCTAAATCGCTTTTGATGGCTTTTTAGAGTGTTGCGCAAACAATTGACCAAAGGGAAGATGTGGAAGAACATGAATAAAAGTTATACGCAAATACAATTATTTTGGCTGACGGCCACAGTGTCACCATTTATCAAATTCTAATACTATGCAGAAGGGTGAGGCTAGCAGAATTTCAGGAATTTCCACCCTGGCGATTTCAATTAACGTGTTAAAAGAAGAAAAAAAAAAAAAAAGAGGAAAAATGTTGCAAAAAGTTACCTTTAATCAATCATATAAATTTGTAATATTTATAAAAGAGTCGGTTTTGAGATACCCTTTGCTTAAGAAATTTATCATCATTTAATTTAGTTTTCATTATTTTTGGATGTCTATTTTAGAAATTTAAATTCTTGAAAATGTAGTAAATTCATTTTTTTCATTGATATCTTACTTGGGGCTAAGTTACACTAACTCAGTATATTTTAATTCGGAGATTACTCTGTTTAATTACCTTTCAAACGGCATATTAAATTTCCATTTAGTCAGGGAAAATTTAAAGCTTGAAAAATGGGGGAAAAATGACAGAAAAATTGGGGGAAAATGAAGGAAAAAAATCCTGTACCTTCTGCATTTTTAATTTACAGCAGTTTTTGATGTTTAATCTAAATGTTATGAGAGAAGTAAATTTTATTTAAATTTACAACTTAATTATAATAATTTTGGTAAGGTGAAAAATTTAATAAATGTATAGTTAAATTTATGTAATATAATGAATGTTTTATTTAAAGAATTTTAATGCCTAGAAAAAGCTCATATTAAATATCGAACATTGCCAAAGTTGTCCGATTAACTTTAATATTCAATCTAAGCTCACATTTATAGAATATACGGTATAAATAATTTTATTTTACTTTATAACTACAGGCTACAAAAAGTTAACTTGACACCAAATCCTGTCTCCCAAATGGAACCCTTTTCAAACAATTTAAAAAGTTCGTTTTTTTGATTTTTCACTTTTCCGTTGTTTCGTTTTTTTCTTTCCTTCATTCTTGACTGGACTTTGAAGGGCAGTTTTTGAGTAACCAATTTGTCATACTTAAAATTCCAAAGGCGTCTGTTGGCACAGCGTCATCTGCCACCATTTGGATTATTGGTAAATCGTGTGTGGGTCGTTTAATTAAAACTAGAATTATTCTGCAATGGAGGTTCGTTTAAGTGCCACATTAAGTAGCATTGTATGTATACATATACATACATACATTGACCCTAAAACACATCCCAGACACATAGTGATGGAATTCTATGGAATTGTATGGAATTCTATATCCAGCTGCCAGTTTGTAAACAAGTGTTAACCATTGCGGTTAGAAATGGTGTTATTAGCCCATGGACAACCCACTGATTTTATCGCTTAGTCATTTGACTTTGCTAGCTTTTTCTGTTTGTGTTTGTTTATTTAAAAAAAAAAAAAAAACTTTGTTTATCTTTTGTTTGGCTTGAATACGGGAAAATGGTGAACAAACGCTTAAGATGTCATTCAAAAATTAATGCCCTCGTTCTCAAACTAAACTGGCCAAGATGAAATTGTTTATTGGGGGAAAAGAAGTAAGGGTAAGGCGTGTGCCTGAGACTAAATGAACTGAGATTCTTTTTGCTTTTTAAGCTAAAGGTTTAAAACAAAAAATAAAACTATTATATTTCCACTATTATTACTAATATTATTAAGTCTCTGAACCTTTGTTACCCACTAATACTTTTTCTAAATATTTGAAACTTTGAAAGATAGTAGAAAAAAAATAAATATAATTGATGAGTAGCTTAAATATTGTTAATTGTAGTTAGAAATTGGTTATTTATTTATTTTAAAATCAAAACAAGATCATGGAAATATTAAATAATTGATATAATTATTAGAAAAATGTTTATTTATATTTATTATTTGTTTTAAACTTTAAAATTTAAAGCAATATTTTTTGTAGGGGTCGAAAAAATAAAGAAATACTTGGAATATTTTCTAAAATATTGAAGTAAAAATTATGTTTTATTTTTTACTATCTAAGCCGTACAATATATACATATACATATATATATATATATTTGTTTGCATTTTATCGCCCTTTTCTTTTAGGCCTGGCCCACAGTGAAGCGTTCTTTTGAACTGTATCCAAACAATCCGGCAATGCCCTACAATGTGCACACAATCTCAGGTAAGTTTATGCACACCAACACACACTACTAGTACACACGCACACACACACACATGACCACAAACTTTTGTTCAGTTGACGCTAAAAGTTTGAGTCAAGTGCCTTTGGCTTTTGGTTGACACAGGATGCGGATGCACTTTAGCGACCTCGTGACAGAGTTTAAAACCATTTTTCCCTATTTGGAGCTAAACGAAAATTGTATTTGATATTTCTTTTTAAGTTCTTGACAAAGTGTTATACTTACTATTTATTCAATCTAAATATATATAATATGTATATGAATACATACATATATGTATATTCATTCAAGCGGAAAAATTTATTGGCCAAATAGAAATTCTCAAATTATTCAATCGTAAAACGCAAAGTGCACTTGAGTTCTGGCCAACTTGAAAAAAAAAATTGTAAGAGAAAAGCCATACAAATATGTGGCCACTCAGCACTAAAAAGAAATTTATTTTAAAATTCCAATGAATAGCAAGATTATTAAAATTCACAAGAAACAAATTTCATATTTGTTTGATATTTAAATTAAATTTGCACAACTATCTTTGGCCATAAAGATATACTATATATATATGTATATATATCTAAATGTTGCCATAAGTAACCGGATGATTTGTGATAACTTTGGAATTGAAAGCAATCGGAAAAAGTTGAACAAGATGATCATCTGTGACCTAAACTTATTTATAATTACTTTTATTTATAGCCGAGAGCAGCAGAAAGTTGAAAGTTGACAAAGTCAAATTAAAGCAATTATATTATTGTTGGGACAGATGTTGGTTAACTTTTAAAGGGGGGGGAGGTAGTCAGTGATGTAAAAGTAATCTTATAAAATGGGACTATCTAAATTTCAATGTAAATCATCGATTTGCATATTCAAATTTTGAATTGATTATTATACAAAACAAGAAATGTCTACCAAAGAAAAAGTTAGCAGAAGAAAAGAAGAAAAACTTTTCAAATATTTTTATATCATATTTGCACTTTAAAAATTTTAGATTCTCAAAAAGAAAATGAACTTTTCTTAAGTATTCTCTAATTTATAGTAACAAATTTGAGAATAAATATTTTTAAAGTAATTCTTATAGAATACAATAGAATCTAATATTAAACTTAATTTTGTTTTTTTCTGATTTATCGATTTCAAATTTAAATAGATTAAAAATACATTTCATGTTCGTTGCTTATTCCGGTCCAAGCAATGGTCAGAGAAGAAAATCACAAGTCAAATTATGGTTTCAATTGTGAAATAAATTGTATTATTTCTTACCAAACAATAACAGTTAAAAATAGGAGCAAAAATAAAAAAAAAGGAAAGTAACATAAAAAGGTTGCGAAACGGATAAAAAGAAAAGAAATAAACCATAAAGCAAGCTAACCGAAGGACAATAGCTGACATTCAATTTCAATGATAAAGATTTTATTTTTAAACAATTTCATTTTTTGGTTTTTCTTAAGGGATTTTATATTTTGAAATCAGTTTGACATTTCTTTTTTATTTCAAATGAATCATAATTGCCAATTACCATAACTAGAATATAAATAATTAATTGTTTAAGTCCACTAATTGTATATATTAAAAATATTAACAAGAAAAACAAATATTGGCAATTTAATGCAATTAGTTGACGTAATAAACAATTAGGCGCCAAGTATTAACTGTATTTGCCCACAAATATGACTTGTGGCAGCATTTATGGGATTTGCTTTGGCATTATGTTGGCCCAAACCACTCTCTACCCCTCCTCTCGCTACTCATCTACTGGCAAACGATGAGTATGTGACTTGCATACGTAAAAACAAAAAAAAAAAACAAAGAAAGAAAGTAAACTGAAACCAAAAGAAAGAAAAAGAAAAAAAAAGTCAAACAGTAGTTTAATTGTTTTGGGTCAGGGATCGAAACGGTCATAAAATACGAATGTCCAGAGAGAGAGAGAGAGAAAGATGAAAATATTCAGCTAATAATGTCAGCCATAAATCAGCCAACGATGGTCCGGCATTAAGTGAATATTCGCATGATAAATTAATTGTTCCAAACTCTAGATGAATCCCATGGAACGCATGTTCAAATATATGTATGCATGTATGATTATGTGTGTGTGTGTGTGTGTGTGTGGGCATATTTGGTAATATGCGGTTAGGTCAAAGGGATTTTCAATTATTATACCGACGCCCACTCGAAACAAGAATCAAATTTGCTGGGCCAACAAAACAATGAAGCAGTCAATAACCAAGTAAGCCAATACAAGTGGTACATTTGAGTTAAATTGGCTACTGCAATTTATTGAAATTTGCCAAGACAAATTGGTTTTTGGTATCGGTTTCCGTTTCGCATGACCAGCGGCCATTTCAGGTTCTCTTCAGTTATAGTCATTAAACAGCCATCTCTTATTCACCACCTTAGATTGCATGCATGTTGCCTCCGAGGCTGGTGACTACATCTTTAAGAAACTAACACCACCAACACCACCATTGAGTTCGGCACTCAACCGAGAAGCAGCTATCCTCGAGCTAGAAGCAGCTGCAGTTGTGGCAGGTGAAATGGAAGGAGGAATTGCCGGAGTTGCTGGCGCTGGTGTCTCTCCCACTTCCGCCGAAGTCTGTGGCCTCTATGTGATTGGAGAGCCAGACACAATTGTTGAAATTACAATGAAGCACTATGATGTTAATTGCGAAACGGGTGGTCTAATGGCGGTGAGTGCTGACCTTTAATTGCATTAAGTTTACAAAATGGCATTCCTTTATACGTACATATATATATCCGATGTTTTCTATTGCTTGTCTTTTGCAGTTTGTTGATGGCTGGGAACTGAACGGTGAATATTTTCCGGGCATTAAAGATCATCATCGCGTTTTGGATGAACGTGTCTATGAATTTTGCAACAACTACAAGCAATGGTTAGTTAGAATAAAATTAAATTAATTAACTTAAACTTTATCTTTGTTTGTTATTGTCTCTCTCTCTCTCTCTCTCTCTCTTTCCTTAAGGCCAAGGATCAGCAACAAGAAATTCTTTCGCTCTAGCCAAAATGCCGCCCTATTGCAATATCGCATACCAATTCGTGGTTCCTTTGTGGCCAATGTCCGTTTTCATAAGATTACACAACGTAAGTAAATCTAACTAAATATAATGAAAAATAAATAAATATATATTATGGAAAATAAACAAAGAAAAAATAGGAATATGTATTTTAGAGAAATTATTCCAAACCAAGCAAATCTTTGAAATGAATTCTTAGTTGGAAATGCTTCAACATTATTAGGCAAATTTAGTTTCAATGTATAAATTTTTAAAAAATATTCTTTTATAATCATATAACTACATTTCTTTTAATTATTTTTAAAGTCTGCGATACTTTGAAAACTTAAAAAATTTATGTTTTTATCGTGGAAGTGTTAACTAAATTCCAAGAAACTTAAACTTGAAGATTAATGTATTTGGCAGGAATACTAAGACGAGACTATATATTATATATAAAATCTAGAATCTAGATTCTAGATTATTAGAATTAACATTCATATATATACATATATGTATATATTTACATATATTTAATTTTGAAATCTATCTGGAAGGTCCTTTACAAAAAATCTTTTAATTCTTCTGCTTGTCAGGTTATTTTCGAGTAAGCTCAGGGTTAAAAATATGAAAAAATTAAAATATATTTTCAATATTAACTTCTCAACATAAACGACTTGTTTAGGCAACTTTTAATTGAACTTTTGCCACAGTTTGGCCATAATCTCATCAAGCTGTAATCTCTTCTAGGCGAGCCTTTTTAAAATGATCATTGATTACCCCACAAAAGTATTATATCAAAGAATAAAGAAAATTCTTTCTAATCTCTTTAGAATGTATTTACCCTAGACTAATTATATTGAAATATTATCTAATCGTTAGCATGCAATATCCTGGTACAAGACACCGCTGCCGTTTACAAAATGGCCAACTTTGGACAAGCCCGCAATTGTACTCTATCCGCTTTATTTCCGGCTGTTGTTTCCCTGGCTAATTTACGAGTTGGGGGTAAAAGTGTGCGGTCCCAGCAGAAGGTTAATTATGATGTAAGTAATGATTAAAATGTAAAGAAATTTTTACAAATTCTTACAAATTTTTTTTTTTATTTATTTTTTAGTGTAATGTATTTGCTGATCGTTTGGAAATTGGTGGTTCGGCTGGTTTAGATTCAATTGGTATGGAACATGCTAGCTCTGTTTGTGGATCTACCAATGAACCGGGACCCGAACAGGCAATCTTTTGTGGTGTCACCAGTGTTCGTCTTGTGTCCACTGGACGTTATCAGAATCAGGCCGCTATTATAATACGAAAGGCCGATGAACATGATATTGATATTGCCACATTGATGTGTGCGCTATAAGGTGGCAATTATATTGGAATGGTGAATGATGAACTAAATTGGACAAATTTACAATTCCCCTTGTAAATGTGTGTATATGTATGTACAAAAGCAGCAAATAAAGGTATTTCCCCACAACAACAACAACAACAACAACAAAACACAAAAAAATAAAGAAACAAACAAAAAACAAACGAAAAAACTAAAAAAAAAAGAAGAAAAAAAAAACCAAATACATAAATTACACTCTATTGGTAGCGCTTAAAACCTAATCTTAATCGATGCAAAACCATAAAAAGTATTCACAAAAAAGTCCCCCACTAAACCAAAGAAACAAAAAAAAAAAAGAAACAAAAACCATTTTAAGAAATTATATGTATATCGAAATTTCTGTGTGTTGAAAATAAGAATTATGAATTTATTATTTCGGTTGGGGGGCTGATTTTATGGCCATGGGAATTTCTCTCTTGCCCCCATCTTTATGAGGCTGACATATGTATGCATATATATATATACATATATATGTTTGATATTTTTATGGAATAGCGGCTAATCGTACTAATTAAATGGCAAATAGAAAAAAACAAATATCTATATAGGGCAATAAATAAAATTTCCATTGATAAGTTAGACATTATGTAAGGATTAGGAATAGAATGGTGTTCGATTCTATTAATTGAGTAAGCGCATGGAACCCAAAATGGCCAAAATACAGGTAAAGGTAAAACTAAAGGCCATAAGTGCAGAGGCACCACCATTGCCATCGTCCTCATTTTTAGCCAACTGAAAAAATAGGAAACCAAAAGCGAAAGCGAAACTTAGTGTCATTTTCTTTAAGTTAAATTAATTTGATTTTAAACTTACAGATTCTTCCAAAATGGCCTGCAATTCACGACAACGTGTCTTCTCCTTATAGTTACTTGTGGCAATCCGGCAAAGAGTTGTACTCAAGCAGGCATCATCACAACCGGCCTCCAATTTGGGATCTGCATTGGTCATTTTGAGCTGCCAGAATTTTCGTAATAATGATGGCTTCTCAGCCATCTCCACAAGTAATTTATCAATACCCGCCGGACTGGTATCTGAGGTGAACTCTTTGGTAAATGTATACTCTTCATACCATTCGGGTTCCGTTTCCGTATTAAGATTGGCCTTTGTAAGATTAACTATATATGTATGATGTTCCAACACTTGCCACGTTTCGGGACTTAGTTCGTATAAACGATAATTTGGATTTTTATAGGAGTAAGTGGTTAAACTGCCACCATTCCAGGATACAGCTACAGCATATCCTTCCTCAGTATAGTGCAGACTCATCTCATCCTTGTGAGTGTGACCATTGAAGATGCCCGTTATGATCTTACTGAAACGAGCCAAGATCCGATTGTATTCCCTTGACCACACGGTCCAGCAATCGCCATCACCCGAAGGAATGTGCGTTAAAATGTGAACCTTTTCACCAGCATTCTCGGCAGCCAGCAAAGTATCATGGAACCAATTCAATTGCTCCAACACAAGTGATCCATTGTAGTAAAGCCACCAGTTGTATAGGTAACAATCCATGCTATTAAGAGCAATTATACGAGGACCAGAACTGGGCAAGAGTGTGTAATAGCCGCCACGTCGGACTGTTTCCTCAGCGGATGCGGGCAACCACTTGGACCATAGACTCCATGCATGAGAGTATAGCCAATCCACATTCAATTCAGCAGGTATATCATTCTCATTAACAAAACTAAAAGAATTTGAAGGTTTATGATGAAAAACGGATAATAATTAAAGGTAAAATCCTACTTACACATTTGTCGGATGAGGTTCATGATTACCCAGACAGGAGTAGACAGGTATATTCGGAAAATATTCAGTTAGTAGTCCATCAATCTCAGTCAACATATCCAAATTTCCCTGTTTGGTAGTGGACCAAACATTATGAGGTGGCACATCACCCGTATGGTAGATCCAACCCAATTCATGCGTTTTCTTGATATGGTCGAAAGCGCTTAAAATTAATTGTTTTGGTGTATCACAATTCCGGTAATCACTCCAATAACCAGCTCCAGTTGTGTTAGCACTCTCTGGCAAAGGGTCACGACAACACATCGGTTCATCGCATACGGCTAGACCGCCCACTCTATAATCCGGATCATAATGTATGTCCGTTAATTGCAATATGAGTATATCCTTTGTGCTACGCTCTGCTAATTCATCATTCGACTCTGCGGGTATATCTCCAACAATTTTTAAATCGAAATCATATTCATCCTGTTCAATCTGACAAATGCCATAGGGTAACATGCCGCAAATGGAACGAGATTCAGCAATTGTCTCATTCAAAATGTAATCCAATATTGGCCAATTGAGATCGAATAAACCATCTATAACATCTGGAGTTTGTATATCAAAATAATTACAAATGCTGAGAGCCACCTTTTTAGCTTCCTCATCCCTATTTGGACCATTCAGTTCGCCATTGGGTCCAGTAAATGTTCTTGATATAACATTTACCACAGATCTGCACATTGTGCAGGTAAAGAATTGATTGGCTCGACTCAGATCTCCCATGGATTCAGTGAAAATGTCCTTACGATTATTTATGGAACGCAACTCATGGGCCAATTCACGCAATCTCTGCGTTTCGATACCCGTTTTGAGGTACTTTAGGTACTCATGGCTTATCTCCTCCGCAACGCTAACTGTTCAAAATAAAAGCAAAAAGAACATAAAGCCATTAAATGGATTCCCAAGTTCAAGAGTTCCACTTGAGCCTGTCAAAAAAAAAAAAAAAAAAAAAAAAGCAGAAAACCAAGTGAAGTGATAACACTTTAATACGAACCTGAAATAGCTGCGTTAAAACGTTCATCGGTGGTAAAACTACTCGGTATATCAACTAAACTAAAGGCACTGGCTAATAAAAGGAAACTGGCTGCCACCAGAGTGAAGTTCCAAAAAGACTTCATGGCGAAATGGCACTTGATCTGATACTAAAAGGTTGACCGTTCATCCGGGTCATATTTATAGGACACCAAATCGCTTATCTAGCCAAACATTATCGGTTGCGATAAATGTTGTATATACATATATACATACATTTAATGATATAATTGATACAATTAATCAAGAGATTTTTATAAATAATCCACACAGTTAAAGGAGTTAAAAATATAGTCAAGAAAGGTCAAAGTAATTTGAACCTTTTTTATATGGATAATAAAATAAAAGTTTTAGCTTTTATTTTTCAAATTAATGTAATTCAATACCAGGATTATCTAATCAATATTTAAACACGTTTACTTAATATAGAAATTGACTTAACATTCACGTGCAAAACAATTTCAGGAAATTCATCAACAATTTTGATCATAAACATTGATTATAATTGGAAATATATGGCAAGTGCTACCTTTTATGATGGCAATTGGCTAATTTGTACTAATATTACCTATCGGCCATTAGCTGATAATATTGGACTATCGTATAGCAAAGTCTATATAGAGTGATAAGTTGTCAAAATATGCAGATTATCACAATGCGATAGGGATAAGCGAAAATATATATTTCTTTTTTAACTTGGTCAATTACATTATTTTCATGTTTATAAAAATCGATATCTATATGTACAATAAAAATACTTATGATTATGGATTATGGAATCATTTTAAAAGCTAAAACAAATGGACAGCATCAGTGCAATGATCGATGTAATGCTAAGAGCGGTTAGAGAGGCAGCACCACCACCATCATCTGGAGTGGTTTCACCACCATCATCATCTGGAGTGGTTCCAGTTTCTTCATTATCCAACTGATAGATAAATTGAAAGAATTAGAATTTAAATGATAAGGCGAAGGCTTTACTTACAGCTATAAAGAGACGCTCCCTTAGCTCTTCACAACGTTCGCGACGATCGTTAACGGTCACACTGGCCCGACAGAGAGATCCAGCCAAACAATTGCGATCACAACCGTTATTCACTTGTGGATCGGCTGAGGTAACCCTATAACGCCAATACTAAAAAACAAAGAAATAATTCATTAAAACATCTTCATTTTTTACCCCTCTTTGGCTTCCTACTCACCTTTCTCATCAATTCAGGATTATCAGCAAATTCTTCCAACAATTTGTCAATTCCCGCTGGACTTAAATCATCGGTGAAAGCACTCACAAAATCATATTCCAAGAACCATTCAGGATTCTTGTCAGGATTTAAATTGGCTTCTGTTAAATTGTAGATATAAGTGCGATGATTTGTAACATCATAGGTCTTAACATTGACATCATATACTCGATAATTGGGATTCTTATTGCTGTATGTGGTTAGAGCACCGCCATTCCAGGCAATGTTAATGGGATAACCCTCTTCGGAATAATGTACAAGCAGTTCATCCTTGTGCGAGTGTCCATTAAAAATGCCACTAACCGTGTTCCGGAAACGTGTTATAATACGATTATATTCCCTGGACCACACAGACCAACAGGTGCCATCACCCGCTGGGATATGTGTCAGGATGTGAACTTTCTCGCCGGCTACCTCGGCAGCAAGCAATGTGTCATGCAACCATTGCAATTGTGGAATCTTATCTGTTCCACTATGATACAACCAAAAGTTATCCGTGTAGCAATCATTACTGTTTAAAGCAATAATGCGGAAACCCTCCCTTGGTGACAGAGTATAGTAACCGCCCTTTAAGATGGTCTCTTTGGTTTCTATCGGCAGCCATTTAGACCAAAGTTCATAAAGATGCTCATATAGCCAAGTTGTGCTCACATCATTCGGCACACCTTCAGGACTGAAACTGTTAAAAAAACAAATATTACAAAATTAAGGATATAAAACAAAAGGAATCTATATAAAGATATTCTTACAGATTTAGAGGATGCGGTTCATGATTGCCAATGCAGGGATAGATTGGCGTTTCGGAAAATACCTCATATAGGCGTTTGGTGACTTTCGTAAGGACTTCCTTATTTTTTTCTTCTGAAGTGGCCCAAACCATATGATCAACTACATCGCCCGTCTGATAGATAATGTCACATTTTTGCGTTTCAACAAGATTTTCCAAAGCCGATTCCAATACATTCCACGGCAAATCACAATCACGATAATCACCCCAAAATCCAGCTGCTTCGCTTGTGCCTTCCACTGTATCCTTGTTGCGCTGACAACACATTGGCTCCTCGCAAGAGGCCAAACTGCCCGGCTCATAGAGTGGATCATGATGGATATCGGTTAACTGGCAGATCTTTAAATCAGTCTCACTTGCACGTGGTGTATCCGATTTGGGACCAGTAAGTTCTACACCACCAGAATCCAAAGTCAAGGTCCAGTTGTAATCCGGATTCGTTACCGTATTACAAAAACTGTACTCCATAAAAAGCGAACAGAAACTGTTGGAATCCATTTCCGAATTGCGCATTATATACTCCACTGTAGGCATGAAAAAGTTAATCAATCCTTCGCATACTTCAATTGTCTGGAGATTCAAACGGGTGCACACATCCACAGCAAGTGCTGTCATTATATCACCACTATTCTCGCCATGAAGTTCACCATCCTCATCCCGTACAGTGCGAATAAAGACACGCATAACCGACCGGCAGGCGGTGCACAATAGAAAATTGTCACGTGGCTCCAGATCGACCATATTTTTCGTGAAAATGTCCTTCCGGCTGTGCGACTTGGCTAATTGATCGGTAATCTTTTTGAATTCGGGCGTTTCGATACCAGTTTTCAAATATGTGATATATCCTTTTTCCAGCTCCTGTGCCACATCGTCGGCAATGGCTGACAATACATTATCGCTTAAATTAAAATCGATTGGTACTCCTGGCAGATGAACTGCAGAAACGGCCAGGATTCCGGTCAGCAATAAGCCCAAGCAATAATACTTCATGGCTATGCCTGGAAGCACTCGGTAAGCAACTAAAGTTGCCGCACCTGCTGGTGGTCTACTTTATAGCTTCCGTGAAACTTTATCGCCTGCACGCTACATCGAAATATTCATTGACAAGTACTTATTCTAAAAAAATGCCGATAAGGATTATACACCTGTACGGTACTTTTATTGTTGATTAATCCAAATCTATAATCTATAATATGTGCTGTTATTTAGTCGCTCGTAAAAATGTTTGGTTTAACATGACCGGCAATTTTGAATTATGATTAAACAATCACATTTTCGCAAATATATAGAGAATTCGAAAATTTATTACCGCGCTAATTTTTGATTTTCAGGTAGATAACTATTTACTTACGCACGACATATCGACATCGGAAAATTTCCATCGATATATCGCACTCTATCGGTTTGAGGGTGCAATCGGTGATTTTCCCAGCTCTAACTGTGAGGCAAGCAACCAAATCAAAGCAGGACAAGCATATATAATCAGAGTTAACTTTTTTACTACGCAAAATGGTTTTGTGATAATATAATGTTCGATCGATTGATCATAAGCAACATCCAGTGACGACTGCCTTAAGTACTTTGGTAATACAACGAAGACAAAGACTTACAATAGGAGAAAACCAATTACTAGTGGTGCGTAAGAGTGTTGCCCGTTTAGCCATTAATGGTAAAAAGTACAATTTGGTAGATAATTAAGCTGTTATGACGAACCAATTTGTATTTTTTAATGCATTTGACTCATTGACATTTAAATTTATTAACGGTATCTTGTATATTATATTAAGAATGTTTTGTTTTATTTCTTTTATGTCTGTCCATATATATAGCTAGTTTCTGAACAACACTGGTGCGTGAGAGTGTGTGAGTAAGATACAGGAAGGAGGCAGCAACAGTGACGCCATTTTTGTGCGAATAATAAAGGCTGTGTTGTGCTCGTGACCAAGCAATGAGCAGCCTAATCAATTTTCTCAATCCGAAACTGAAACCCTCTGTGGAATGCGATGCCGTTTGCGAGGATGGTTACACAGCTGCCAATCTTATAGCCGATAATGCGGAGCAGCTGGAGCGTGGCTTTATGTGCTTCGCAGTATGTAAACCCCCCGTGGAGATTGTTTTTGAGTTTCCCAAGGCAATCGATATGAAGGTCATCAAATTGTGGCACACATCCGGATCCCTCCGTTCGACAGGTTTCGAGGTGCACGGGAAATATGACGGTATTTGGGAACGTGTTGCCTATGTGCGTGACTTGGCCAAGGGCGTGGACTCCGTCACATTTTGCTATCAAAGTGATTACAATTCGCGCAGTAGCACTTCAGCTGCTCAGCAACAAAGCGAAAAGGTTTTCTTTTTTAAAACGGCCCACAAAATTCTGGCCACTACAAATAGTGTTAAAATTGTGATTCGTGGTACGGAACGTTGTCCGCCTGTTTTGCGTAAGGTACAGATGTGGGGTCTACCTGCACGCTCGTTGGACAAGGCCGATCGTGAGCTAATGAAAACCATTTGGAGTGAGATAAGCGATCCCTATGGTCAAAGAGATCAGTCCCAAAACCAACAAGGACAGCGTTCACCTTCACGTCATATACCTGAGCTGCGGGAACGCTCATCACTTGAGATACCCGAGGAGTTCTTAGACTCCATCACATGGGAATTGATGGTAAGCAAGAGGATTAGTATAGCGGGGTTGGGGTAAGAGATTAAAATGATTCACCATGTATACATACATACACTCAAACAAAAGAGAGCAAAATGTGTGTATCTATCTATAGAGTATAATCCCCTTTGCCCTTCTCTTTTGTTTCGAATATACGAATACCTTGCAAATGAAAAGCAGAAGGTGGGAAGAAAAAGGAAATGGTGAGATTAGCAATATTCCTTTCAGTTGAACCAGTGCATCGTATAAATAGTAAAACTAATATTAATTCAATTTTCCCTCACTCTTTTTAGATATTTCCCACTGTTTTGCCTTCGGGTAAGGTGGTCGATCAGTCCACCATTGACAAACACTCAGAGGAGGAGGCCAAATGGGGACGTCAACCATCGGATCCTTTTACTGGACTCGAATATACCTCACAACGTAAAGCAATATTGAATCTAGCGCTTAAAGCGCGTATCGAAAAGTTCCTTATGGAGCACTCAGAGCACTTTAAGTCGGTGCCCCGTTCATTGGGCAGTTCGCGAATGCGTCGTCGTCATGCTTCCCAATTTGCCAGCAACATGTGCCATCCAGGACAGTTGCCGGCTTCTTCAGCCGCAGGCACATACTCCACGCTGTGTGGTGTTGTTTACAAACAACAGCAACATATACAACATCAGCAGCGCAAGACCAAATCCACAGTAACTGCCACGGCCACCTTGTCATCGACATCGGTGGCCTTCTCAGGAGCCTCATCACCGCCGGCCGCCAAGCGTGCCCGGCCCAACAGCAGCAATCACCATTCAGCCTGTGCCACTGTAACGGCAAGCACTATTCATCGTCAGTCGCCGCCATCTACCTCGACGACATCGTCGTCGTCTTCCATTGAACAGGATATCCAGCAGGCCTTGCAAAAGATAACGCGTTTCTCACAAACGGCCGTTGCCGCGCCGAAGGCACCTCCTTGTTGCATCAATTGTCGCAGCGGTCAGTTTAGCTATGAGATACGCACCTGTCGGCATCTGGTCTGTCGCGAGTGCCTTGTCCTGCTGTCATCCAGTCAGCAGTGTGTCTGCAAGATTGGCTTCCGTGGCGCCGATGTGGAACGCTATCATAAGCTGCCGTAGTGTCGCCGACATCGTCGGGTCAAACCACATATATTTAGTACGTTGAGTTAGTGTTTTATTGTAAGAAAGCATATTTTGTTGCCAATCTCCTCCCCCCTCCGCCCCCTACCATGCGCCCCCACTTACATTGTGTCTTCTTTCGCCATTTTGCAATACGATTATGTTTTTGTCTCTTTGTTTTCTTAGCTTTATACATTTGTATGTATGTTTAGTTGCTTTACTTAAAAGTCTAAAAATTAGTTTTAGTTATTTCCGCTCATATCAGTGAAAAAGTCGATTTTAGGGATCTGCAGAGATATTTTTGATTATCAATATTTAAAGCCAAAATATATATACACTCAGATATTGGTAAATTCGTTGGTTCGATCATCAGGCGCTACCGATTTAAGTATCAGGTCACATTTAGTCATAGAACAGAACTATACATAGCATAGCATATAGATCGCGCGCATAGATTTTGTAGAAACTTTATATACAACAATCCCCTTGGAAAATAAAAGACAAGAGTATATTAAGCGCAAAATTTATACATATACAAATATATATATATATATTCATACGATATAATATAGAATAAAGATCAATAAAACTATTAAAAACCGAAATAATATACATATTTTATTCAAATGAGTTAAGCCACCAAGGCCGTTAAATTTAAGTACGTTACTTTTTCCAACTGCCTGGCAACTCTATGTAGAGCGAAAAATAAATAATTTAAAGCTGTCTGGCAACATTTGACCACCTTTAAAATTTTGGACAAGTTTCTATTTTGTTTCGCCTCTGTTGTTCGTCCCCAAATGTCGCAACATACGAATGCAACACCAAAGCCCGGGCCAAAACCAAGGTTCCGATTGGGTTTGTCTACTCCAGGCTTGCGTAGACATAAAAAACAAAGCAATGAGGAAACAGAAACTCCTCGCGCCACAATGTCACTGCCTCTGAAGGCCAATTCAACCAGTTGTAAGCGACCTGGTTTGGGACGTCCTCGCAAGGAGTTGACCAAGAAGAGATTGCAGTTTGTTAAAGCTGAGGAAACCATCACGCATACGGTAGAAAAGGACACGGAGCCAGCAACCACTTCAAAGGGTAGTCGCATAATAGAGCTAGAAAAAGACATAGAAATCTGGCGAAATGCGTTCGTAGCTTCTATGGATGATCTGCAATCTTCATTGCAGCCACGTCAAAGCAAAAACAATCTACTTATTCAACTTGGAATTCCGTTGGAAATGCTTTCATACCTGGACGAGGATTGACGTTTAGCATTATAATACAGATGTACATACATAAGTAGGAAAATGTATTTCACTGCATTGAAAAGATCTAGCGTATATGAAAAACAATGGCAAAGCTAAATTTTCTAATATTTATGCGGGCGGACAGGCTTTTCTGGGTCAAAGAGTTTCGGATCTTCCAAAAAGTCCAAGTCCTTGTGGTAGCCAGGCATTAGCAAAAATTGCTGGGCCCGCAAAATGGCAGACTCCACATCCGCCTGCTTTTGCTTGCATAATCCGGTAATGTGTCGCCCATAAATGCGTCCCGTGTACGGTGATTGGAATTGCGACAACAACTTCACATTTTTATAATCTGGATGAATATTATTCTTGCACAGTATACACTGCTGGGGTTCTTTTTCGAAGGGATTGGTTATGTCAATGGGTTCATCAGAATTAATGCTCCGTGAGCTGTCGACATCGGCCAGACGGACGGTTGATGTGAGCAGTTGACGTTTGTTGACCAAATTGGCAACTGAAACTATTAAATAAGAGTTTATAAGACGATTGGATTATTTATAACTTCATCTTCTTACCGTTTTGTATTATTAATTTGCCGATTTTCAACATTTTCAACAAAGGTTCAACAGTGATGCGTCATTTATGAACCACCACACAAATAAATAAACTAGTTCTGTTTACAGAATAAACATATGTTTTAGTCCCGATAATTTAATTCTATTTCACATTTCACCATAAATAAGTAATCAACACCAAATTTTATCGTCTAGTATATCGAAATATCGATATACTTTAAAACAGCTGATAGCGCACGTGCAGTTGTTTGTTTACAATTAATTTTATAACAAAATGAAGCCAAATAACCAGAAGTCAAAGAGCAATGCATTCCGAAAACCCACACAACCCCATGGCAAGAATACACAAAAACAAAAACCTGTCTTTAAACAGAAATTCAAGCCTAAACAAAACCAACAGAAATCGGTAAGCTATTCATTTTCTTTATGTATCTGAAAATAAAACTCCATGTCTCCATATACAGGACAAACCCAACAAACCAGAATTACGTAAAATTATACGTCAACAAAATGCGGCCAAGGCAGAAGCTGAACGTCAAAAAGTCAAGGCGGAAAAGAATGCCCGTATTAAGGCATATAAAAAGCAACGGCTGGAGAAGACAAAAGCCATAAGCAAGCGCACCCAAAAGGGACAGCCACTAATGAAGGATCGCATGCAGTTGCTTTTAAAACAAATTGAAGATATGAGGCGACGTTAAATTAAATGGAATATTAGGAATTCTCAATCTTCAATGGGTGAGAGAAGTACAGATATAAATTAAGAAAAAATAATTTTTGTTATTCTACTTAGCATAAATCTAATATTAAATCGTCTTTTATGTATTTTGAATTTAAAAATATTTAAAAATTAAACTCAAGACTCGATGAAAAATATAATAATTGTGTGATTAATTAATTGTTCAAAAAGTAGGCGTGTACAAATTGAAAATTATACAAAGCATTTTCCATTTTTTTTGTCGATCTAGTACGTCGTGAAGGTTTCCTAGTACAAAATTTCAAGTAAATTTCATTACCTTTCCAACTCTCCGAGTAGTAACATCAAAGAGAAAAGAAAAAAAAAATGGCACCTAAATATTGTTCTCCTTTTATGTGGTTCGTCAAAGAGTTCAGGCAAAATGACCCCAAAGGATACGACATGGATATGAAACAAGCAGTGGATCATTGCAGTAACATCTGGGAAAATATGGATGCAGAGGAGCGTCTGCCGTACATATCGAAAGCCAAGGTTGACAAAAACAAAGGACGTTGTAACTGTCACGGAGCTTTAGTTTCCGAAATTGAGGCTATGAAACTGGAAGAAGACAAGGCGGAGATGTCTATGAAAGAAAATATCGAGCAAATGGTTACGGAAAACAAGAATCGTCATGACTTGGAGAATGCAAAATTCGTATTCGGATCATTTAATTATTTTTTGAATATGCCACAATCAAAAATTTGCATACCCGCTGAATTTTCCGCTTGTGAATTTTCATTGAAGCAAGGCCTTCTATCCACATTTAATACGAAAATCAATCCGGGTGAATTAATATTTGGCCAGGCCTATAATGCTGAACATCATTCGAAACATAGTCACAAGTTGCCGCTACCGCCAATGGCTCTGGGCGAATCGAATATGGTAAAATTGTATGAGAGCATTTGCGACTATTTTGCTAAAATTTTAAATGGAAAACCTTTGGTTGTTTTTACTGCAAGTCAAGAAATTGCCGAAGTCAAGAGATGTTTCGATTATATTGAAAATAGATATAAAAATGATAATAATGAAGCTAAACAGATGAATTTACCACCAATTTACGTTTATGATATTGAATACCTGTTCTATGTACTTAAGAAAGAAGTTATGCTGAAATCTTATCTACAAGTCTATAATATCAATATTTTAATGACAAATCATTATTTTCATAATTATGACTTTTTCTATACGAATGGTATGGCTTGCAACTTTCACGACGAAATTGATCGGATTAATTACTGCACTCTCAGCAAAGTAACCAGTTGGGTCTACACTTTCTGTGATTATATGTGCAAAGATTTAAAAATTACCATGGAAGATGGTAAACATGCTCCACCCAAGGATACTTAAGGAACTCCTCAATTTAACTGTTGAAGATTTAACCATTAATAAACATAAGTGGAACACTGTAAGTAATATAAACTTGTCATTAAGTTTAAAATAGTTTAACAATTAGTTTCTTTTTTTTTACAGCCGCAAAATCACACAAAAGCCGTAGATGTCGGTAACTGTAAGTAATAGAAACTTGTTATTAAATTTAAAATAGATTTAACTAGTTAAAATAAAATAGATTTAATTAGTTTCCTTTTTTTACAGCAACAAAATCACACAGAAGCAGTAGATGTCGGTATGTTTACAGCTAATTTTATATAACTGCTGCTTAAACTATATCTTTAGTCAAATGCAGCTAACTACAACTACCACAATTGGTTCGTCATTAACAGGAAACATTGGGTCAATACAACATTGATAAATAAAAATGGACTTCTGCAGTTTTAAATTAAAATAATTTTAAATATTAATCGGAGACCAGGAGAAGAACTGTAACAATTATTTAAAACCAATTTGAATTTACAATTTTGTGAGACAAGCTGTCAATTTTTCCTTTTGGCTGTTCCTTAGTTCCCTGAAAAACCGTTTATAATATGACAAAAATTTGTGTTTAATTAATTTTTTAAATGCAATAATTGTCACAAAACATAATATACTATAAACATTAATACTTTATAACATATATTATTAAATGAAACAATTACAATTTTTATAAAACATGTGAATAATATAAAAGTTATCAAAGTAAAACATTCAAAAGCAATAAATGTATTTAAAATAAGGCTTTAAAAAACTTAAAAGTTAAGAACTAAAACTTTCTTATAATAAATTTGTTTTACCATTTAATTATTTAAAGATCTAAATGTTCTACAACAAATTTTAAATATATTATTAGTACTCACTTTAAAATCCATGACAAGTTTCTTCGATTTCTTAAAGATTTCTAAGAAAATGTATTTCATAAAGTTCTCTAATCAAGACAACAAATATCATAGACAGTAAGTTAGCACCCTTTGTTGAAATTTCCGTACACGCTTCAGTTTCGAAAATTAAATTTAATGCAACCTGTAATAAATTTTCATGCCTCGCGCTTCCGGCCGTGCGGCACAACCCTTTTATTGCTACTTTCATACAAAAAGAAAAAAAAAAAAGCCAAAGTTATGCAAATTTCTATTCTTTACACTTTCGTTTTTCTTTTTCTGGGTGCACGGCAAATTGGTTTTTGGCGGCTTATCAGTAGAATTGCCATTTTGCATCCTGTACCTGTCAACCAACCACTCCGCCCCTGCTAATTCCCCCGTGAATATGTGCAAACAAACCAATTTGTTAGCCATGTGCGCTTTTTTAAATCTCTTTTTTTTTCTTCTTACTTTTTGCTATTTACAGAATTTTTACTTTTTTTTTGAATTTTTTGCATTAGAATAAAAATAAAGTTTTATGAGAATTCCGTTGGCAAGACATCCGTTTCCGTTTAGTGGGTGCAGAAACTGAATATACATATATGTATATATATATATATATATAACTGTATGTGTGTGTGTGTGTGTACGTAGGAAGGGTTTATTAAACTATATTCCAAAGAATTCCCTGGCACTTGAACCAACAAAATGACAATCAGCATGTGGTCTCATATCCGCCAACCATTCAACCAATGCAAACAAAAAACCAGAAATCTAGTCATATTTCGATCACTACGACTTTTGTATACCCTTTACCCTTGAAAATATAGTTTACCAGCTATATATTGTTTAGTAATTATTTTGTAAACAGAAACAAATATTAAAATATGTTCAAAACTGTACAAAAGAGATTAAAATTTATAAATTTCGGTTTTTAAAGCCTTAATTTGAAATTTTATTTAAATTCTTATCTTGGGCTCGTGATAGTATTCAATATAAGGCATACATTTAATATATATATTAATTAATGTTCACTAAACAAATTTGTTAGATTAGATTTGGCACGTTCTTAATGTGACTTAAATGCTTCATTTTCTTTTTTCTTTTTTTTTTTTGCCCAGGGTATATAAAATGGATAATCGAAAACTTTCACTTTAAGGATATTGCAAAACTATTGCTGCTCTTTACACCCGCTGTTGCCGCCACCGCCGCCACCCCCCATTGTGTACTGTGCATAACCCGTTGACACAAAATCGCACTAAATCAAAAATTATACTTTATACAAATATAAAAGGACGACGCATCGTCTCAGCATCGTTGCCAACACGCGGAAGTTGCTGCTAGATCCCGTTGGCCATAAATCTCATATAGTCAAATATTGAATTACGCAGGATATACAATAGAGAACTAGGGGAAAAAAAAGGGTTTGTGCCTTACACATACATTTCACATATTCAATTTAGTGGGTCAAAAGGATGTTCATGTAGCCTCCTCCTCCTCCTCATTCTATGTGACATTCACTTTTTCCGCCCATTGCTTTGTTCTGTTTATTTAATAAAAATTTCAAGTTATGAGTGTTTTTTTTTCGGGGTGTGTGTGTGGAGAATCTCGTTTATGTGTCGATAATGAATAGTTATGGTTATTTAAGACAAGGGAAGGGCGGGCAATATGAGAGAGATCTGAGGAGAGTTATAAATGTTTTGTTTAGGTCGCTTATAATGCAATTTATGAATGTTTTCCCTATCAGCGGGCCAACAATGGGTTAAGTATGCTCTTATCTCCCAACAGCTGGTATTCATGGGCAATTCACATTACGTTAGGGGATTCACTTACTGCTGTCCAATCATCTTACTGATAACTAGCTGGGGGCTAGCCCATTTAAATCATCGTTTTAAGTCGTCTATAAAAATTGCTGTGATTTAGAAAATTTCTACTTAGTCGTTTCTTGATCTTCAAGTAAATCATAATGAAATTTTTTAAATTTGAGTGGCTTCTTCTCATTGTGCTAATAATTTGCCTTAGCAATGTTCAGGCAGCGCCCAAACGGAAATCAAAAGGATTTAAATTACCAAAAATACCAAAAATAAATATAAATATACATCATAATAGTAAGTCATAAACAAATCTATAATCAATAATTGTTTAAAAGTTAATGCGATCTTTTTTTTACAGATATTCATATTGGTTAAAAGCTAATGCTAATTCAGCAAATTATTACATAATAAATTATTTAATTATTAATTAGTTTGATTAGCCAACAGTGCATAGTATACATTTATTTATAACGAAAATGTTTCAAGATAAGAATTCAAAATAATTGAGAATGATGAAATGAAATTTTGTTATTTAAGCATTAAAACAACAGTCACAAATTAAACAGATGAAGATTTAGCTATTTTATACAAACAAAAAATAATATATACATATTAAAAATTATATTATATTGCCCAATGATTATTTGCACATTGTGAAACCATAAAAAGTTATTGGTTTCTTATAAAAATATACAATCTTATTTAAGAGAATAATATATTAATTTATTCAATCATAAAATTACCAGATATTACATTGATCCCAATCAATTTCTGTAGGTTTTCCTTGCCATTATTTGAGTTTCCTTTTGATTTCACAGAGATTTCTTTTAGTGTTGAATACATCTCGGAATATTTAAAATGCCGGAATCTAAATAAAAGGGAAACACCTTGTTAAAGTTAATGTATACGTAAAAATTTGAGTCTTAATTCAAGTCAATCAGCAGGGTTAATCCATTCACTCCTAATTTAATATCAGCAAATCTGCGGAACAAAAAGTTTTCAATTCATTATTAATATTAAGATGAATATATATTATCATTTGTTTATCTTATCCTGTATTGACATAAATTTAATTGCCGATTTTCCGAATTCGATTGGCTAGTCATACTAAGATGGATCTGAAGTACATTGGATCTCATCAATGGTTAATATTGTTTATTTGATTTAGATTTAGCTTACTTGAATTAAATAAAGTCATCCTCAAATGATATCCATGGTTTCCACATTTACACAGAGACCAGGAATAATTCCACCAAGTACCATCAGATCTGCAATATATTACAGAAGTATAAATATTAGATATAAAATATAATAAACAATATAATATATAATTTTATTTAAATGAAGATGAATCGGTAATAAATTCCAGATCCAAAATTGAGTAATATTGCCTTATATTTGATTAATCCAACTTATTTGTATTTAGTCTGCAAGTCCCAGCAGATCTGAAAAATATACCAATTAAAAAAAAAACAAGATAAAAAATATTAAATTTTACTCACCTGATGATAACTCCAGCTCCGCTCGGCCCGCCGCACTGACTAATTTTCGGTATTAAATGGGGCTCATTATATAGCCGATCGTCGCACTGTTAAATTAACATTATCGTTTTGGCGCAGTGCAAGCCGCTGTTAACCTAACATATCCGCGTAATGTTAATTCAAGTGGGAACTGTTAAATTCAAACCGCTGTTAAGTTAACGGAAGTGGGTAATGTTAATTCAAATTAGTACTGTTAAGTTTAAGTCGCTGTTAACAGTACCTATTTGAATTAACATTGGACGGTACCGTAAACTTTGAATTAACATTAAGCGCTCAATTTATTGAAAGACTCACTAACACAAAGATAAGCATATACAAATACTGTTATTTTAAATATTAAAAATTTCAAATTGCCAGTAACAGATTAGAGAAATCAATCTTAAAATGTAAGAATTTCTTTAAAATTGCTTAATTCTTATTTATATTAACTCCAATATTGGTTTTCATTGACTTTCTTTAACATATATGGAATAGATAATTTTTGATTGGTGCTGTTATGAGAATGAAATATCAACTGTTGAGAAGTTCTCCACTCTCTTACCTGGTAAATGGAATTATTTATGGTTAAAATTAAGAAATGTTTGATTTAAAAAAGTATCTTAGCTAGTTGTGGTTTGCAATCAATGATGGATTTGATAAGCTTGAAAATCAAACTTTATTTATAACACAAAAGTAAGCATAAATAAATAAATATTTTCTTTTAATAAGATACTAATACTTAAAAATTTTTGTATCTAAAATACTTTTATAATTCTTAAAATAAACTTCTGCAATCAGGTTTTCTCTTGCCTCAGTATGCTTGACCAACTTGCAATTCGTATAACTTATTGGCTTTGAAATCTTGTTAACGATTTGGTATGCTAATTAAATTCCAGCAATTACAAATAAACAAAACAACTAACAAACCCGAGAATCAGATGTGAAAAAGGCGAATTTTCACTTATGTTGAAATGGGCAAAGGAGAAATAATAAGAAAATCTGGCTGGAAATTAACACCCCAAACGTAGGAATTTTTGCTTTCACTGGACCGTAAATTGTTTGGGTACTACTAACCATTCCTTTGCAACCCCACCAACCGAAGGACCAACTTTTTTTGGCTCCAGAATTTATGGCATACTTCTTGCCCATTCCCATTGGCTCTTATCTTTGCTGAAATATTAACGGTTTAAGCTTAATTACAAATGGCGACGCTTCCTACCGTCTCACAAATGAACTCTAGCTAAATGTGTGCGAAACTGTACCGGGAGGGAAAATGTTATGCCATTAGGGTAATTATTTACAACAATTTCCAAATTTTACACATGAACAAACTGAAATTACAATAAAATGTTGTTTTCCATGCACTTTTCCCTCCATATAAATAACTAAAGTGAGGGCTGTAAATCACAAGGACATGGACAGAAGGACTCCGCCTCCGGCCGCATCAGCCAAATGTGCATGTAAATTTTCAAATTTTCAACAATTTGCAACACTTTTTATTTTTGTATTTTTTTTTTTTGCAAACACGTGACCAGTTTTGCTCCGGCATTTGGAATCCTTTCAATCGAGTGGCGAGAAATGCGCATAAATTTTAATTAAAATTGAAATGCCATGAAAAATACAACACTCTCTCCCTCTTAAAGGATATAAAAAAAAAATTGTCAATTGTCTCATCTGACTCTGGCTGGGCGAACAGGTGCAGTTAAGCATAAAAGTGGCCAATGGCAGATGGGGATTTTGACCATTTCTTGTTGTTGTTTTGTAATTAAAAACCAATTTGCCATATGAGAAATACATTTTCAAAAAATTAACAAATTTAAGAATGGATTAAAGTGTGAATTGAATGAATGAATTGAAGTTATTTCAAATATTTATGTTAATGAGAATGGTTCTTTTAGATGGATAATGAATGAAATAGTTAACAGCATATTTCACACTTCAACGGTTAAGCAGCATCTATCATCATCCATTCAACTTGGATAGGGATAGTCATCTACAATCGGCATCAGCATCCTGATGAGAGACAAATGTCAAAACTATAAGCTGACACTAAAACCATTGAGGCACTTCAATGGTAAACAACAAAACAAACGCCACCCCATAGACTAGACAATAAGGGTTGTTTCCGTTCAGTTCAGACACTGGTTCTGGTTCAGTTGAATTGGATTGGGTTGGTATGTCCTCTTTCAACAATTCCAATTGCTCTTTAACTTTCGCCCAGCAACTAACAAGCGACGCGTGCCGTTTCCTGTTTTCACACGCGGTCAAAAAGTACAGTCAAACGTGGTAACGGCACGGAATTTAAAACGCAACTGTACTACCACATCATTACATAACCTCACACGACATAATTCACTTCCGGCCAATGCGTGTGGGTCATCCCCTTGTTTTTATTCATCTTATTTATTTTTTTTTTGTCGTTACTCCCCCCCTTGAATGTAGTTTAAAGTTCCATAATTTTTAAATTAAAGTGACCATGCAAGTATTTTTCAATTTACCACATGGACCATAAATCAAATTGTGTTTACCAATGCCGCTGGCTCTGTACCATTTGATGAGTTGATATTCTGTCAAATACTTTTAGAAGGAAGGGGAATGTACACTTGTCAACACCAGCGACAGTTATGAGCAGTTTTTCAATTTCATTGAAACATTTTTCTTTTTTTTTTTTTTGGGGTAAAAAACCCAACAAATAATCGTATTAGGGAATAGAGGAAAAAAAAACCAATGTGTCCTTTTATTTTGCAACATGTGTGAAAATATTTCAAAGATAAAAGCACATGTGTTTTGTTGTTTTGGGAGCCAATCTGATATGATTAGCGTAGGACTAACGAGCAAAGCTTTTCAACAAGAAAATTCAATTTTTGAATTGGCTTTCGGTGGGGTTGTTTCGTTGGCCAATAAATCTTGGAAAAAGTCTTAGCATGTCAGCAACAAGGACCAACTTTAGTTAAAGAAGCAACAGGAAGTAGCAATGGCATCTTAGATCTATATGGTAATGGAATTCTTTACAAATACCAATGTTTTGCGTAAATCCAAATGCTAAAGGAAAAGCCAGTGACTTTGATTTATAACAGCAGGGCGTGGTATTTTTAATTTACTAAACACAGCAAGATATCCTTATACTCAACCCTTTTATTGTCTGCATAATTATGCTCAAGTCTTAAGGGCTGTCCTTTTGCCCATAATTTATAGACTACCAACATCTTATTTAAGGCATCTACAACTTAATGAGTTTTTCCTTTTCGAAATTAGCTTGATTTTCTTAAGATTTTGCCTAACAAATGAAATTGACATATTATCCAAAGTGGTCAGTGGTCATTTGATTTACACACTATAATAACCACACACTTGTATCGAAAAACTTCAAACATCAAATGTCTCTTGGTAATAATCTATATCAACAACAACAACAAGCCTTAGTTCTGGCAAGTGCTTGAAAGTAATTCCTGTAAAATTCTATGACTTCGTAACTAATTAGCGAAAGCCATAAAAACAATGAGCGTTAAGACCGCAAGGAGAAAACAGAGCAATCTCCTTCCCCCTATCAATCCCGTCAATGCACCCTTCCAGCGGTTTTTTCCCTAATGAAGTCTGACATTGATGTTGACGACGACGGCGACGATGACGATGGGATGAGGTTAAGGATGAGTGAGGTAGTTTCACTCAACAAGTGAAAGTAAATGTCAGCCCCGCGGTTGATGATGACAACTGAAGAGAAGACATCGACATCGTTAAAGTACCATAAAATGAATTAAAATTAAAAACGTGTTAAAATGTTAAAACAAAAAAAAAGGAAAAAAAATAAACTTGTTATCCTGCAAGATATTTAATGAGGTCCTAATGAAGCGTCGCCAAAAGTCAAAAGTTCTATATTTTTATTTGCGTCTCATTTGTTTGTTCTTTAGCTGAGTCAATGCATGGACGAAGAGGGGGTTGGGTGAGGTGTTTAAAAAATCGTAAATTATCAACAAATTTTTAATGAAAAAAAAATTCAGTTACTGGCATATGCTGTATGTGACTTTTGTTGCTGCCCATAAATTATGTAAATTTTTCAACAAAATTAAAATAAAAAAACAGAAAAAACGAAATGAAGAAAAAATTGAAGGGAAATGTTTTACTAATAGGGGTAAAGGGGGTCACGCTTATCAGCGGGTTGTCCATTCGCTAATGTCCTTATAGGCGTGACCTTTATAAAAATATAAAAAATATGCCTTTTATTTTGGTATTACGTGTTTTGTAATTTGTTTTCATCCTGGTTGTTAAAATCATGTGAAATATGAGAAAAAAATTGCCACATTTTTGTTCGAAAAATGGTTTTTTTATAAGATTTGCTCAGGGGTTGATTTCGTTAAGCCGTGGGAATGCGTCCAGCTATTGTCTAAAGACTCAACTGTACCACGAATTCGACAAGACATTCCGGCAAGTTCTTTCTAATCAGACGTAGTTGGGATACGGCGTAGATATGGAAAGCAAAACTCACATAAATTAGTACAAAAACAGAAACCACAGACAAATGCAAAGGCGTGACAATGAACAATTCAGGTAAAATTTATAGAAGCAAAAAAAACGGAACTAAAAAAGTGGAAATAAAAGGTTACACTGTCCTTAAAGGATTTGTGCCGAAGTTAGCTTTATATTTGTTTTATATTTAAGTTTATAAAACTAAAATATCTTTTTGGGACTGGAATAACTTTTTTATTTTCCTATTGTTATTTCTATTGGCTTGATTTATTAAATTAAATTGATTTATTTATTACTGAATAAAATATGAAAACAAATTAGCTGCTTCTAAAAATAGGAAATGATTTCTAGGACGAAACATTAATAATATTATAAATATTATATAAATATAATAAAATATATAAATATATAATAATAATATTAATATTTAGCAAAGTAATAAGGCTTATATATTTTTAAATTTAGCATAAATATATTGAATATCTTTTAAATTTAAAATTCACGGAGTTTTTGAAGTAAGAACTTTACAAATTTTAACTCAAAAGAATCGTCTGATGAATAAACTATTTTATTTTATTATTCTATTAATTAACAATTTAACCTATTAAACGAACCAAAAATCTTTATTAAATATCCTCATACACTAAATTCAAATTTCACTCCACTGACTCTTAACTTTACACTAAATTCCCGTAATAACCTCAATCAAAACCTTGTTGCTTAGTGTAATTAGTTGAAGGAGGGTGTCTTCCGGCAGTGTGAAAGTCAACTGCAACAACATCTTCGTTTTCTTTTTTTTATGTCGAGGCGCTTAATTTTTAATACCACCTCGTGAAATTTATTGTGCAGCCACAAATTTGAGTTAATCTGCAAAAGTTGCCAAAGGGCTTAAAGACTTGAGCCTGACAACGAGATGCCATGTAAAGTTTTCGCGGCGGCAAACAAAATTGTACCCCATAAAATGCTCTGCCTACTTACTAAATAAACTCCTTTTAATTCCCCATTGGAATCAGAGTTGATTTAATTTCAACTGTCAAATAAGTATATATATATATATTGTAGATATGTGGAAAGTTGCTAAAAGTGGCAAAGAGTATTCAACGAAGTGCGATAAAGCCTTTGTTAGCCATTGTCTGCCTAGGAGACATACTAAAAAGAAATATTTCTCAATTCATCCATCAATCAATTGGCGAGCTAACGAGTAACATGTCCTTTTTTTGTATATGTATGTATAAGTGTGTGTGATATCCCAATGGATTTTTGGAACTCATCCTTATAAATTGACAGTTGACCATGACCGATGGCCTCTAAAAGAAGGTAAAAACGTGTCGCTTCACCAAAAATTGAAATTCTGCTAAATTTTAATTTTTACCAAATGGTGGTAGTCGAAAAAGGGGTTAAGTTCTATAAATTACATTACATAACGCCCACAACCATAAATATTTATTAATGAAATTAACTGCTAGCAAGTTAACAAAAATTAAAATATCAACCATTGAAAGTAATTAAAATTCAAATTTTTATTGTGGGTAGAGGAGAAGATGCCAAAGAATTAGATGATCACGCACTTTTCACTTTTGGTTTTTTTTTTTTGGAACATGGCAAGCAATAAGGCCATTAAAGTATTTTAACCCCTTTCTCCTCTAGCAAATACATATAACCTCAGCAGCTGGCCTAGAAATATTTGGGGAAAGTCAAGGGGCTTAATAACCATTTGCATATATGTCTGGCCAGAGGCGTTACCAAATTTTTTAAAAATATATTTTATTGTTTAAACATTAAAATTTAAAAACTGCAAACTAAATTTAAAATGTGATCTGTTTGAAAGATTTTTTAACTTTAAAACTAAGGCCAAATCCTTGACAAATTTAATACAAGTAAAAACTTACTTTTAAATTATTAAAATAGTGGTATACATTCAACTTAAAAGTTAAACCTTTTATGATATTTAAAAAAGAATCCTTTGCACATTGGCACCCCCTTTTATTACCCTTTAAACTACGACACTGCCAATTTATGGCTCATAATTCCCCCACCTTAAACCATTTTTAACCATGAGCGACGTTTAACTACCATAAATTGCATACAGACACACATGTGTGTGTGTGTTTATGTGTGTGTGTGGTTGTTCTCTCCTAGGCGGCCATGTGTTAACGTGTGTGGTTAAGTGGTTTTCCAGGTTTGGGTACTGAATGTTTGCCACAATTGATGATATGCAACCACTTTGAAGTGGCTCCACATTTTAATGAGCGGGAAATTCAATTTGAACTTTTGTCTCGTTTTGTGTACCATCAGAAATTAATTCATTTGCAATTCATGGTTTTCAATTGCGTTTTGTTTAGTTTCACTCTCTGGGGACTTGGCAAAGTGAAAAGTATAAAACAGAAGCCGGGGGGAGGGCATTCAATTAAATTGGCATAAATTATGCGCTAGATCATGAACACTTAAGTCAGTTGGTCCTAAAGGAACCGGGTCATAGACAAAGCACATAAATCAAATAATTTCTTTTTTTTTTGACAGTTGCAAATGCAAATCAAATGTTACCCAACGACCCCAAAGAAAAAACAAAAAATATATACGAATAATTTTAATGTGGCTTTAAAAAGCGTGTCCAGCTTAAGATAGGTATATTCCTTAAAGTGTTAAATTTTTTATTTTTTTAACGAGGTGTTAATATAATTTGTGTTTTATTTTTTACATGATATTTATTAGCACACTTTTTGGCATTGTTAAGGGAAAAATTTCAACAGCTGCCGATTTTAAAAGAAATGTACGTAAATCAAAATGATGACTTTTTAATGAAAGCCAGTGAAATGAAATTTATTATACAAAGGGGCTAGAATATCAATGCATAGATAGAAAATTTATAACTATTACTTACACACGATTTAATAATTCCCCTTTACATACCCTACCCTATAATCTTTGGTTTTAACCCCTCTTGAACAAAGAGAACAAAGATGTTTTTGCGTCATCTTTTCTAGTTGTTACTAAATGGCCATCATTTGTTAAGCTTAAACCCTTTGCCCAAGACTAAGACCAGACATAGACTGTGGTCTAATGAGGCAGCTATAAAAAAGGAGAAACTAACCATAAAAATCGTATGCATTATTCTTTCCCTCTGTCTCTTGATAAATGATCGAAAATCAAACAAAAAAGAAAACAAAAGAGAAAACCCAAAAGATGAGCCACGTCTCTGTTGGGCGTGACGAAAAACCAATCAAGTTGTATAAATATATTCCCGTTCAGCATCTTTCTCCATTGTCACCCATCATTGTCATCGTCATCAGGATTTTGGTAGAACCAAAAACTAATATAGAAATTAGGTGTGTAATGTGCTGAGCTAGCTATAAATATTTCTTATTTTTGCCAAAATATTTGCAAAATGTTTCCACTACACTGGACTAGCATTTACTATAAGGGTAGAATATATATGTACATACATACATATATATCTAAGGGTTGGGCTTATAGAGTCCAGCAGAGTTCAAGTTGGAGTTGGGGGATTGGTGTCTATTTCAAGTGTTTGCCACATCTGACATTTGTCATCATGATTCGACCATAAATACAAACTGCGCGCCCATAAATAAACATTTGCCCAAAAAGAAAGCACAGTTATTATACTTTTAGAAGTTGTGGCAAAAAAAAAGGGGCCAAAATGGGTAAGTACATACAAATTGTTCAAATATTTGATTTGGCAAAGAAATTAAACAATATTACCAAATTACTAAGACAGTGAAATAAATCTATGATAAATCATTAAATAAAGTATTTAACTAATAGATTTAAGCATGTTTCTATAGTGAATATACACTTAAATTTATTTAAGAAATAAATGTACTTTTAAGGGAAGCTTTTTTTGCCACAAATTTGATCAAATGGAAACTATCTACATATTTAGATTTTTTCAATAATTTTTATTAAATTGTCTTTAAAGTAAAACTTAATTCAAACTTGTAAGATCTTTTGCTTTAAAATTATATTTAAATTTGTTTTATATTAAATTGTCTTTAAAATAAAACTTAATTCAAACTTGTAAGATCTTTGGCTTTAAATCATTGATATAATTTTTCTTAAAGTAAAATCTATATTAATAAATAGGATCTAAATATATACATATTTATTCTTTTCAAAATTTTATTTTATATTTTTACAAACTATTTTTTAACTTTTGAAATGAAAATGGAAGTTACATTAATTTTAGGAGATTGCTTAAAAATAAGAACAAAAATATATGTACATATGTTTCAAAAATATTTAGCTTAAAGTGATTTAATTTTTATTTAAAAATGAAGCTCAAAGTTTAAGTTGCTTGGATCACCAATTGATAAATGAAATTCTCAAATTTAAAGGATAAATAAATAAATATAACAATTATATAATAAATTTCATATCTTTTTCATTTCTTAAGCTAGATTAAGTCTCCGTTATCAAATAAATTGCATTTTGTGGTTGATTTTCATTTATCTTTCGCTTTCCATCATCAGTCAACCATAACGAATCAAAATAATTAGAAATGCCTGATAAAATATCCTGCAAATATTCTTACTTATAGTCTTGCAATTTTAATAACAATTTCAAAAAAAAAAAAAAAACAATGAGAAAAGAAAATAAATAAAGATATTGCGCCGCTGTTTATATTGCAAAGACATCAAACATCTATAGCCGATGTACATAAGAGAGGAAGTTATCAGGGATTGTCAGAGAGAAGAAAACAATAAAGCAGCCATTTGGCAATTGTCTCTTATTGGAACTCATGTCGTTTCATGGGCATAAAGTCAAATAATAAAACATTTTAACTCGACATTTGATGGTTGTTTTTATTTGTGCGGCATTGCGACCGACAAATAAAAACAAAACAACATAGCCAACCTTTTGCACGGCCTCTGTCCTGAGGTGAACCCAGGGCAAACACCTTGAAGCGCTTTAATTTTTATGATTGAGCCACAAAGACGCATCGTAAAGCAAAGGACACGCTCTGGCTATGACATTTTTCTTTTCTTCTTTTTTTTTATTTTCCATATAACAAGACAAAATTTATGCAATTAGAAATTAATATTATACAATTTGATGTGTTTTGACTGTGTGGATGACACGCGTTCGGTTTTGTCATAAAATGTCATGTGGCAACTGCATTTTTATGCCACAATTTGAATTTTTAGTAGTCAAGGCGTGACTATGCAGCCGCATTTCTTCTACGTTTTAACCATTTCCACTTAAATTAATATTGTAACAATGAGGTCCTTTATTTGGCAAACAAATTTGATTCGCTTCTGCATTCGATGATAAAAGTTTTTCCATTTTTTTTTATTCTTCTTTTATTAATCGTTTAAGACTTGCTACGGATAAGCCAAAACAAAACGTGGGAACTGCCCAAATGTTGTGACTGAAAAGATGACGACGTCTGTCCAAGAATCCAATGAGCAGCCTAAGGGCTTAGTCCAAAAGATACAAAGTCATTACAACGCAGCGCATTCATAATTAAAAATATTTACAAAAATCAACTCTCAAGTCTTAAAGAAGTCTGTTTTTAGAGGGTGAAGCAAGTGCAGTGAGCGTATGAAAAAGTTTTTCTTAATTAGTCAATAGAAAGAGGGCGGGAAATTAAGCAAAAGATTGTAAAATAAGGCAAGATATTTATAACTAACTAATAGATGCTCTTTAAGGTATTGCAAATATTTATTAAAATTATAGAAATGTTAGCCAAAAATATTTATACAAATTTTCCAAGAAATGAAATTACTTTTTGTAATAAAAACTATAATAAAATGTTCGTTTTAATAATAACATTTAATATATACATACATGAATATGAATACTTTGCAGATGTTTTTAACTTTTACAGCAATTTTCGAAGAACAAAATAATATTGGCAAAAATTTACTTTCCATTTGATAAATCATTCCCTACAAGGGTATAAAAAGATCTTAATCTTTAGTCCATCAAAATATATACAACCCATTGAAATTGTTCCAACAATTAACAAACGAATGTAAAATTACAAAACGAACTCCAAAACCCACAAATATATTCCCCTTGGCTAATTACACATTCAGTCAAAAGAAAAAAATAGAATAATTTTAGCTAAATGTTCGAAGGGGAGGAAATTGAAACAAATCTAATAAATGGAACCAAAAATGTGCGTACATCAACGTGGCAACGGCATAAAAATAAAAAGGACGAATAAAGGAAGGGAAATTTAAGGTGTATAGGCAGGACACTTTGCATAGCTAAGTGAATTTTGTAGCTGGGGGAGAAATCGAACTTTCACTTTTCTTTACAACTTTTGCTTTTCACTTTTTTTTTTTATTATTATTTTTCTTTTTTTCCAACATTCATCTGCCACTTGCCAGGCAGTACACGTAATGAGAATCCTGGACCAAGGATTAAGCAACAGAAAGAGCCAGCAGGAACAGGAGCAGGGGCACCCCTTTGCACTTTGCTTTTGGCGTCGTTTCTTTATAAAATTAGCATAATTTCCTCAACAGTTTTCATTTTGTCTGCATTTTAAGTAAGTTTTTTTTTTTGGTTCCTTTTTTTTTGTTTTTCCGTTTTTTGTTGTTGTTTTGGCATTGGCGATCCTTGGCCCAGTGCAATTAAACGTGTAATTACTCCTCTAGTTAAATATTCGTCGAAATGAGACGAGACGAGGGTCACCAATTTTGTGGGGTCTGAGTTGGTCTTTTCTTTTTTTTTGTTTCCTTTTAATTTGTTGTTATGTTATTTTTTCCTTTACGGAAGTTTCAACTTGTTTTTATTTGATTTTCCTATTTATTATGGTTTGAGTTATTAGTGAGCTCACTCATTACAAGGACTTTTGTGAGAAGGATGGGAAAGGGGATGAGTTTGTTGTTGAAGGGTCGTGACATTTTTATGTATATTTGATTATTATTTTAGTTTAATGCTCTTCAAGTTGATTTCATTTACAATCAAGCCATCAAAAGCTCATTGGACACTAATCTGTTCATGTGTCTCTTTCCCTTTTAAGCCATATCCTGACTATGTATCTATAAGTCGTTTTCTTTGCACTTAAGGATACACAAACACACACACACACACATACTTAAAAAGCATAGAATAACGGAAACTGCCAAAGCAACGATATAATAAAAATGATTTCCGTCTAAAGGAAAAACAAAATTGGCAAAAACGCGAAACGAAAGTCTATTAGTGGGCCAGACAAAGGAACTCAACTACCCTCTCGCACTCTTTGTCTTGTCTTTTACTTGAATGTTTTGTTGAATAGTTTTATGATTTTTATGGCTTGTGACAACAGGATGGTATGGCAGGATATGGCCATCAGCTTAAAGAATATCTTCAATCTGCCAATAGCCTAATGGCAAATTAAATGTGAAGTTTTATATAAATGGCAATGGAATGGCAATTAGACTGCCCAATTGATATAAGTTTTATTTTCTTTATCTTTTTTTGTCTTATCAGTGCTTAAGTGTACTGTTAATTGTTCAGATAAACCGTTTGGTGGCTTAAATAAATAACAACAAATGCCTTGTTTATAATTGGCTTTAAAGTTGTGGTGAAAGTTTTATTTTTCGCTTTTTTTTTTTAAGCATATTTGCAGCGGTTTTATCACGCTTCTTTGACTGAGCGTTTTGCATACTCATCCGGTTGAACGTATCCCTAGAAACGATGTGTGTGTGTGTGAGTGTGTGAAACGAGTCGTAAATCTTTCCCATTCTACCATCTGTCTGCATCATAAATCATATGCAGCCAAAGTATCTTACTATATGCACAAGTACTTCTATATGTACATATACATACTTACATATATAACCGAGAAATAAGTAAAAAGCAAAGCAAATTTAAGTATTTTCATGCTTTGACGGGCCGTTGTTTTTGTTGTTGTCTCCATTGGAAACATTTGCTGAATGAAAAATATGAAATATATCAAAGTGGAAAATTAAGTTAAGAATTATAACACTATCTCCTTGCTAACTGAATAAAAAAAAGGAAGGAAACTTTAAAATAGTCAAAAAAAATTAATAAAAATATTGCATAAATTTATCTTTATTTCACACACATAATTTATGATTTATATTGTTTAATTTTGCTACAGTTTTTAATTAATAGATATAAACAAGTTTTATAAAATTGGCTATTGCCAAAAAAAAGAAAATGACAGTCAGAAAGATTTGAAAATATCTTTAAATTAGAAGTTTATTATTATGTAAATTTAAACTATAAATGAATCTCACACCAAATCGCAAGATGTAAAGAATTTTTTTTTTTACTTTTATTTATTTATTATTTTGATTTCGGAAGCAATTACAAATTGCATTCTTACATTAGCTACTTAGCTAAATATTTTATGTTTATGTACAACTTACTAATAAATATGAATGTAAAATAGATTAATTAATTTTATTTCGAAATATTTGTTTTTTTTATTTTTTGGTACAGTAAATTTCTTATAATGATAACTTCTGAATGTTCCTTTAACTTTTATATTATTTTTTACATTCATTTTACAAGAAACTAAATAATATTTAGAATATATAAAAATGCTTAGAAATAAAAGAACAATATATAATTAAGATGATTCATAGTAACTCAATCTTAGCTAACAAAAATATGATTTATTATTATTATTCTACGAATCTTTATTGATTTTTTTTTTTTTTTGCTTTCACTTCTCAAACCAAAATTGTTTTGTAATCCTTTCACAAAAAGCAATCTCAGTTGGAATAGCTGCTGCAGGGTTAAAAACTATTTTGATAGTCAGAGACTGATTCAACAAGAACAACCAAACATGTGGCACACACCCAAGAGACACTTAGCCAATTAACAGTTACATGTTTATACAAAATAATTGGGTTGCGTGTCACAAGGATAAGGCGAATAGAGCAGGATCAGAGCCAAGACCAAAGAAATATATGTAGCTACGCTAAATAATAAACAAATAGAGGTGGAAGTTATTTAAGCAAACACACCGCACACACACAACACACACACACACACACATGCCAAACTATATAATTATAGTGATTGCTGATGATAGTGCGTCATTTCCATCTTCATCATCATCATCGTCATCAAAGTGGGCCGCAGGTCTAAGGCGTTGCTAAAGTTATTAACGCTTCGTCTATGGGGCGTCAATCAACTTTTGGGCACTGGGCGCGATTTGCATACATAGAAGAGATGGTATTATTATATTTTTTGGGTTAAAAAACAAGGTAAAACATATGTGTGTATGTACATACATTTATATGGCTTCAAAATGGCTGGTCTCGAAGTTTATGTTAATTTAATTGCAACACCAAAATCCATTAAAATAGTTTCACGTCACCGGCAATAGGACTAACTAGGCTTTAGGGTATTTTACAAAAGGGTTGCCAGTGACGATGAAGACGATGGATATGTGAATTTATATTTAGATGGGTTACAAGGATTGTTTTGCCTTTTGCGGCTGTTGGTTGTAGGTTGCCATTGACGAATTCGATGGCAAAAGCATCTTTAATTAAGTTGGAATTTTAATTGCTTTGGCTTGTAGGAAATATACTCACATCATTTATCGATAGTTATTTCACATTTGATATGGCTTAAAAAGGAAAGGAAAGGTTTCTACACATCAAAAGCAGACTATTACGCACACACACACACACACACTGATTTTCGTAGCTTATGATCAAATTTAAATTAGTGGCTTTTGCCTAAAGGCTAGAAATGAATTTCCACAAAGTACTTGAATAAAGGTTGAATTTTATTAATAAATTTTATATATATTTATATTTTCATTGACTTTCTTTAAGAATGATTGAATAGTTTAATATATATAGCTATAAAGATTTAAAAGATTTTTAATTTTTTAAATGTTTACTGATTTTGTTATGAATTAAAGAAATATATATAATTCTAACCATAAAATAAATTCTCATTTCAATTAAATGAAATAATTGAAACATACTAAGGAAATAACAAATAAAAAATAAGGAATGAAAAAAACTCAACGAAGCAAATAAGTTAAAATGGCATTTTTAAATGAAAATCTATTTAAAAGATTACAAAATAGAAAAGCAATAAAAATATATAATATATAAGTAAGTTTAATTCTCATTTTTATTTATTGCATTTAAAAAACTATTAAAAAGGTTATATAAAATATAAATTGGTTTTACTGAATTTTTATTCATAAATTGTAAAAACATAATTCTATCCATTGAACAAATTTTCATTTTTATTTGTATTAAATTTGTAAGAAAAAAACTATTTCGAGTTAAGAATTTTAATTCCTTTTACTGATTTTTTGATTTGTAAATTATATAAATAAAATTATGTCAATATTATAAATTCTCATTTTTATTTATTATAAACAACTATTTCAATTTGATACTGTTGTTGTTGAAATATTTATTAAATGTTTATATTAGTAAATTTTATATAACCTTTTGATAGTTTTTTAAATCAAAATATTGTTATACATATATTATAAATTAGTCCATTTGTCTAATTTTTTGCTTTTCTTCTTTGTAATCTTTTAAATAGATGTTCATTTTAAAATATAATTTTAACTTTTTTGCTTCGTTTGAGTTTTTTTTTTTATGTTTCAATTACTTTGTATTATTAATTAAATAACAATTAAACTTTAATGTATTGCATTTAACAAATATAAGTACTTTTAATGTACTTGTGCATTTATTTGTTTTACGAATACTGCTTTATAAAGAATCACATGGATTGCTATACACCAAACTGATAGATACGTGCCAATAGTCGAACACAGGGGAAGAGGTAACGTCACCTGCCACTCCATGTCAATTGTAAAATGCCCTGATTAATCCACTTCAAATAAACCGAGTTGGCATTCGTTCAGCAACATTCGCTATCTTCACCCCTACCAACTAGGGGTCTGGTCTTGTCACCCTTGATGAACGGAATGGCCAAAGTTTTCCGAACTGTAACATTTTCAATGGAAGTGGAATAAGTTTAAGTTCTGGGTGGGTGTTTGGCAATGGCTACGATATCGGTACGTGCGCACACGTTGATTGCATTTACGTGAGATCCCTTTCTTTGCACATTGCTGCATTGCATCACGATACAAGGTTTTAGGTACTAGCCGACAGCGACTAATGCAAAATTAATGCATGTCAGACCAGGGCAAACCACACGCAAGTATTGATAATCAGCTCAAAGTTCATATAAGAAAGGTACATATAAGAAAATTTTCTTACTGACAAAGGAAATGAAATTTGCGGTAATTATAAAATGCATATACAAACATATTAGAGCGGAGGTACTGAGAATAAGAGATGCAAGGGATATAGGTAAATGACTATATATGTATAACAATGTATAACTAATCTATATAAATATTTAAAAAATCTTTTCTTTTTTGTTTATTAAAGTCTACAAATTATCGAGGATACTAAAATGTTTACTTTTAAATCTAAAATAATAGCATTAGTTGATTTGATAATTTCAAATAATTTATTAATGTTGTTTAAACATTATCAAATTTGTTATCAGTTTTTTTATTTTAGAAATTTATAGATATATTTAACAAGCTTATTATTATATTTATTTGAATTATAGGACTTAAAATCTACAATGTACAATGTTAAGATAATTATGGTTAATTTTTGAAGCAATTTTAGTATGATCTTACTTAAATCTAAGTCTAAAATTCACATCACTAATACGATATTTCCACATACTGAGGATTTCAACAAGCCAGTCAATAAACCGTTGTCACGCCTCCTATACGCATTGGTATCTCTGGCTGGTATCTAAAGCCAAAGTCAAACCCAAACCCAGATCAGAAACGGACACACAGACACAACAGTCACAGTAGAGACAGAAACAGAAATAGAAATAGAAAGGGACAATGTCTCACGTCGGGAATTCTTGAACAAAAAAAAAAAGAAAAAAAACTTTAAGTAAATCTGCTTATCTTGTTTGAAAAGTTTTGCTACGTGCCGCCATCGTGTCTTTGGTCATGGTCGCGGCGTTTCGCGGCGGTCTTTGTTGCCAGGCCTTCCCTACCACCCACCTCCCCTCCCTCCCAATACCTATCTCTTCCTTTTATCTATCTTTCTTCATAACTCAAGTCAAGTTGAACCGAGTTGAGTTGAATGTACAGATATCATATAAAGTTGACAAACTTTTGTCAAAGTTGGCATTAGCTTTGGGTCTACACTATTTTCTTTTTTTTATTTGTTACTTTGGTTTTTATTTTGTCAATCAAACAGATTTCTATTTACTTTAATTGTCCACTGTTGCCAGGTCAACTAATCGAGCAATGTCGAAGTGGTAAGACATAACCAATTGAAATGGAATTAATTGAAATAATTGCCATTGGACAAAGACCAAAGTCATCCTGCAGTGGCAATTCTTTGTTGTTTCTTATTACCATTCTAAGGATATTCCTATTTATGCTTGAAAATCTTACTTATTTGGTAATATATATATAAATTATTATACGTTAATCTATTATATATATTATATTATATAATGAGTTAAAAATATGTCTGATTTTAGTAATCAAAAGTTCTTTCATAGACTAAAAGCGTAGCTAGAAACCTAATTAATTAAAATTTTAATTTAAAACTAATAAATAAATAAAAAATTAATTAATAAATAAGTTAAAATAACAAACTTAACAATTCATTTTCCATTTCCAATATTAATGTTGCAACATTTCTTTAAATCTTAAATTGCTTAACAAAAATCAATCTAAATTCCAAAAATTTAAGGACAAAAAGCAACTTTAAGTGCATTTGCTGTTAGGATTCTTCTTTTTTACTTATTATAGGTCCTTCGGAAACTATTCAAGTGCATCTGGTGTACTGTTGTTATGGTACTCCTGTTGTCGGTTGGTTTGCTGGCCAAGTGGCATGTGCCAATTTATGGTCAAATGCTAATTTTTTGGCCATGTCGTTGCACAAGAGCGCGAATTACTCGATTTCCCGGGTCTCGGTCTCGGATTGCAATAATTCTCTGGCTCTCATCTCCATTTACCATCTCGATGTTACCGTCTCTGGCCTCCTGATATGGCTGCATCTGCCAGATGCCTTGTCCTTTCTGTCTTTTAGGAAAGGGGTTGGTGGTGGATAAGGGGGGTAGTGCCAACTTTGTGGCTCGCGATAATCCATGTTGCAATTGCGTTGCGTCTCGTTGTTGCCCATTAATGCCATCCTGGACGGAGAATGTAAAAAAAAAGAAAACAGAAAAAAAAAATTTGCTATTATCTTTGAAATTGTCTGCCAGGCAGCGTCGACGGCTGCAGGAAATATGGATTAAAATGTTGCCCAGCATCCTTGCATGGCTATGTGGTTGTGGCTGTTGCGTTAACTTGATTTTTTAAGTGCCTCTTCGTCGCATTATGAACGTTAAGGCGTCTCCCGCCCAAACGATTACAATATATAAGTATCTCTCTGTATGTGTCTATGTGCATGTATAAACTTATATATATTTTTTTTTGTCTCTGTTCTTTTTTTTTCTGCATCGCTTTTCATTTCAACTCATGCATACGAAATTAGTGCAGACAGGAGCTGCCTCTTCGTGTGGCACTGTGCCTGCTCCTTTCACAAAATCGTTTATGGCTTACAGCGAGTTAATCGCACTGTCATTGTTGGCTCTCTCTCTCTCTGTTGCTTTCTTTCTTTTTTTTCTCTCTAGGAGTTGAAGTTTACATTGCCGACGGCAATAGCAAGGACAACGACAAGTTTATGGCTGGTGCCTCAGTAAAAGAAAATAAAAATTATTTCGAAGCATACTTTTTGAGAGTAAGCGGCTTACGAGAAGAGAAAGCATTTAAGCTTTCACCAATTGCAATTGCCAATGGATACACGAAGTAAATATATATATATATATATATATGCGGATTTATTAACAGACGTTTGTTCAAGTATTTTAATAATAATTTCAAGTGGGACAAAGTATATAAAAAATCACTGAACAAATAAATTAAATACATTTAACAGAAATATGCAAACCTTTCAAATTCTTCTATCTTGACTTCTTTCAATAAAATTGCCTTTATAATTAGATAAGAATATACATAAATATATATATATATAGAGTAGCTGCTATATAGAGTGATGGTCAGGAGTAAATCCTGCTACGGTTCATCTTGAACATCTTGAACAACTAAAATAATTCTGTTTAGTTTTTTTTTCCAATTTTTATAAAAATTACGGGGAAAATTCGACTGGAAAATTATTCCTATTTTGCTAATTTTCATAAATCAAAAAAAAGTGTATAGCTTATTAATATTGATAAACTCAGGAAAAAAATATATATCATATTAAATCGTTATTTGTTATTTAATAAAGATAAAAATATAATAATATTCTTTTTCAACAAAAAAATTATATAAATGAGATAAAATTAAATGAAAACTTATTACTAATTGCTCAAATGAGAGAATTATTAAAGGATTTTATACTCTACAATGATAATTTTGGTGGTTATTTTTGAAGAAATGCTGCGAGTATTAGCCGGCAATTTTCAGTTAAAATTTTAAGTTAGCTTAAAACATAATGCACTAAAAACAGAAAACAAATTTTAAAGGATTTACGTGTGTGGATTCAATTCTAGATTCAATTTCCCCATTGCATTTCGGTTGATTTTTAATCAACTGTTTGAAGCTAGTTGAAAGGCGGCACGTTTAAACCATTTTGGTAGGTGTGGCCAGGTCATAAAAACTGATTTTAATGCTGACCGTCAACGGTCGAGTGCAAGAGCTGGCTGAATTTTATCCCTGCTTTCTTTTTTTCTCTCTCCTTTTTCTTCTCCTTGGTTTACCACCCAGCGTTTCGTCTTTGTCTTTTATAACCTTTTGTCAGTCGTTAATTTTTATGTTTATAGCGCAAATTTTCGCCTTGCTGCACACACGTTCACAGTTCAGTTGCAAACTGAATTTTGAAACCGCAAAATGTCAGGCCAAATTGATGAGGTGGAGGTGGTGAAGGTGGGGGCATTTGGAGTGGTTAAATATAACGTCGTTCGAGGTAGTTAAAACAATAACAATTAGCTGCAAGCAAAAGTCGTTGGCGACACGCAAAAATTAATTAGCACTCCCAATAGATTTTGAGGTTAGGATAATTTTTAAGGTTAGATTGAGATGTAGCCGTAAAATGCAAGTAACAAAAAAATAATAGAAATCATAGAAAATTGCGCAAAAACAATATTATTAAATTAAAGCAACATTAGACATTACACAGGAAAAAAACAAGTAGGGAAATCTAATCATACGTTAAGAAGTGGAAACTTTCTACCGGAAAATTTTGCTCATTGGAAAACTTTGTTAGACAAACTTTGACTGCCACTCGGCCGTGTGTGTGTGTGTGTGTGCCTGGATGATGCCTGGGATAATTGCGAAAAACTGAAAAAGCCAAAACTTAAACAAAAACGCAGACGTTAATGAAATTTCGATAAACTTTTTGCTCAGCCAGTCAACTGCAACAATGGACGACGCCGATAGTGAGAGAGAGAAAGAGAGAGTGAGAGAGCAAAAGAGATGCAGAGATGAGGGAGTCGCAGTCGAAGTCAAGTGCAATTTTTGCAGACAAATCAAAACAAATTATGATTTATTGAATTTTAATTTACTACCAAGCCAAAAATTTCCCATAAATATTTGAGCAAGTCGGAGAGGAAGCAGAAGTTATGCTTATTGCAAGTTATTTGCAACAGTGTGTAAAGTATGTGTGTGTCTGTGTGTTTGTATGTTCTGTGTAAATGCAACCCTCGAAGGACATGTTTGTAGGTACAGTTGCCTTTCAACTTTTTAGCTTGACGCGTGCTGGGCTTACGCATGACCAGCAGCTGCTACCAAGAGTCGTATTCCAATCAAAATTTTATTTAAATTTTGTATACCCTTACAGATACAGATCCATGGGGAAGTAAAGTACTATAAACATATATATTTCGGATCAGCATCAAAAGCCATTTTTATTATGCCTTCCTCTAGACAAAATCTTTTAATTATATAGCTTTACTTATTATAACTAAAACAACTTATTTCATAAAATTTATTGAATCAGAAATATTTTTTTTAAATATTTTAGATATCTCAAAGATCAAGTTTATATGACATAGTCTTATACATATTAATTTATTTAAACTATTAATTATTAATTAAATTCAAGAACAAGATTTAGTTAGATACTTTTACATTTTCTAGAATTCTTTCTTCTTACTAATTAAATTTAGATATTAAAGTTTAAAACTTTATTCTATATTTAAGAAAGTGTATTTCAAATTCGCGCCTAATTGTATGCTTTCAATTGTATGTATGTTACTTTTTGCAAATGTGCGTATGCAAATTGTTGGCCACATGTCATTTTTGACCATTTCCGCTTCAGGACTCTCTCGAAAGCTAAATAACAACAATAAGCATAAACAATAGCAACCCCCGGTTCAATTGTGGTATTTAGGGTTGTTTTTTTTCCATTAGATAAAGATATTTGGGGTGCGTTAGCAAAAATTATTTTGCATGTTTTTTTTTTTGCAACTTGTTTTACCCACTGACCTTGAAAAAGTAAATTCAAATTCAAATTAAGTACTGCCACGGCAGCTGTAAGCCAGACCAACAGGGTGGATCAGGTTGCCCTTTCAAAAACAAAGCAAAAAATAAAAAACCCCCTCTTCTACCCCTTCCAGATTTTATTTTCTATGACAAGAAATCTCAGCAAAATTGTGCAAAAATTTATACTGCTTATCAATAGGCTGCTTATCGCTGAAAATTGAAAATCCATTAGGTTTTTGCTTTCTACTCTTCAATAATATGCAAACAATAATGATTCGATTGCCTTTGCTAATCGTTCAATCCCATAGGATTATGTTTCTCTAACCATTGTTTGCCCAAATTGTTTTGGGAGCTATCGATTACATTGAAAGAAGAAAAAATGCAAATGGATTTATTATAGACATATGCATTCCCTTATACGCCAGTCAATTACTTTTGTTAGTCCATTAAAACGATAAAAAAATAAAAATTGAAGTCACTTAAAACAAGTAAAAGAAAAATAAATATGATCCCAAAGGCCAACTACATTATAGCCAGCCAAGAAAGAAAATCCATCCACTTGGCTCAAAGTTTAATTTAGAATTTGTTTTTTAAATATATTAATGTATAAAAATATATAGAAATTGTATATATAACTATTTTAACACGGAAATAGTAGAAGTTTCCAGATTAGTCCAAATATTACTTATGAATAAATTTATTAATTTAGTTTATTATTTATTTATGAGTTAATTAATTAAATTTTTGCCTATTTTTATATATATATATATTATATATTTTATACCAGCTTTAATTTTTTTCTTCTATGTTAAACTCTTTTTTTTTCTATATATAAAAATAACTCAACTTGATTAATATTTTTTTCTTCTTTAAAACTTTATCATAAACTATACAAATAAATCTGTTGAGCTCTTGTATACTTTTTGGCATTTTGTAGACGACTTCATTATCTAATCAATTGCACACTCTTTAAAAAGAAAAATATGATAACTGCAGAGCCATGTGAAAAAGAAGGCCACGTCACTTACTGGAAGTGAACACAATGCCAAAATAATCATCAAATGCACACGGCCTCGATAAAACAGTTCCGGTTGAGTGGTATCCATTTTATATATGAGATTCCGCCATTTTGAATTGGGAAATTGATTCACATTGTTTATGAGAAAATGTGTCATTTATTATGCATTTGCACTTAGTAATTAAAATGATGTGTTGTAATTGTAAGATGTGCATTTACAGCGCAGTTTTCTTATCGCCAATATGGAAGGGGTTAGAGGAGATAAAGAAAGTGGGGGGATTTCAACATATATATATATATATATATATATATAATATAAAGAGAGCAAAAGTCATCTCTATGACAAATAAGTTGCCCTGTAAATAGGTGTAACTATTTATAATAACATCAAAATATTTGTCTTTTCTTTTAAAGAGCGTCCTATATATTTATACATATGTATATATATATATATATATATATATATATATATATTTTGTATATAGTATAGACCGTTACCACGCATTAGAGCAATTTATCAATTAGTGACGCCCATTCAATGAGGACCATTGTATGGTCCAAGTTAATACTGATATGGCCCATGTGCACGTAAAATGCACGTCAATTTGGCAATTTTAATGAGTATGTTAAGGGTAGGAGAAGTCATCAAATCTGTAACCGAATGTGAATCCATGTAATAACTGCGTGCTCTGTGGTAATTAGAATATGACAAGCGTATCAAAATAGTAACAGAAACTGTAACCATAATAAAAGTAAAATGGCATCATAACAGTTAAGAGAGTTCAGATTATGATATGAGAGAACAATTGTGGAATAATCATGGGAGTAGCATATGTATTGTCTATCTGAGGATGCGGGTGCGTGTACTGGTCATTAAATAATAATCCACTTAATATTAATTGCTCTGATTTGCCAAATGAAACACATTTGAGCCACAGAGAAATCTTGTCATAGTTCAATGGGGGACAATCAGGGCTTTATTATAATTGCGGTCATTTTGAGACAATTTGTAAGGGGTTGAAAATCTAACCACACAAAACGTATTCAACCCATTTTCCTGTATTATATTTATTCATTAATTGTTTGCCCATAAGTTGGAATAGAAAGTGCCACACATGGTACACAAAAAGGTGTTGTTCTCTCTACATTTTTGCCCCCAAAATATGTTGTCTATTAATTTATGCATTTTAATAAACGCGCCAAGCAATTACAAAAACATTTTTTGGTAAGGTTATGACGGGGCCAAATGAAAACTACTTTTATTTTTTTTTTTTTGGCGGCCAGCTGTTGTCAAAGGATTTGCCTTGTTCTCTGCTCCTGCGCCAGTTATTGTTTGGCATGCAGACAAAGTATGGCTTCATATGAATTTATAACCCATCCTGGAGACAGAGAGAGAGAGAGAGAGAGTGTGTGAGTGTGTATGTGTGCGTGTCCAGGATATGCCATAATATGTATGCAAAATAGCAATTTAATTTCGTTTTATTGCAATGCCATTTGCAGCCACTGAAAAGGCAGCTGCGCCGACATTTCCGGCTTTTTTCCCCCATAAATAATCTCTACTTTCACTCATTCCCATACCTCAATGCCACATCCTTCATTCCACTTATCCCAATTTATAACCCCCTCCATACCGCTCTACACCCTTTAGTCATGTGAAATTTTAATGAAAAGTCTTATTGTTTGCTCTATGTTTTCATTGGCCTGGCAACAAGGCATGCAATAAAAAAATATTTGCACTAAAGAGTTGAACTATTTTTTCATCAACAAGCTTATGCAGGATGCCCTCAGTTGTTTGTGTTTACTCTATGATCCAAAAGGGATAGGGGGGATACAATAACAGTTTTCTCGATAAGGCAGGATATAACTATAACTTTGCCTCGTCATGATGATCCAACAGGCAATTCGATGCCGCGATAATAATTTATGTTCATAACTATTCCACATAGAAAATCTAGTTTAAACCATTAGCTTTTTTCAAGATAAAACTAAGAAGATGTCAATTGTTATTAAAGCATATACGATAAATGGGAAAGTTTTCATTTTATTATTTATATTGACATCTTTTAAAAATTACTTAAATAATCAATTTTATGTCTACCAATTGGAATACCACATAATTTGTTTGAAGGGGGCAAAGATTTGCAACGATTGAAGTTTTGATATGCTAAAAAGGGTTTCTAATATTTTAACTAGTTAACAAATAAACCCTGGAAATATTTACTAAATATTTAAACATATTATTTATCTAAATCTTATCTCTATCTACTCTAAAGCCAACAAAACTAAAAACCTTTTATTAATATTAAAATCTTTCTGTCTCAATCTAAAAAGCAAATTTCTAAGATGTTTGAAAAATTTATCAGCTACAATAGGATTTACAATATGTAAAATCTATATCATCATTGTCAGCAATTGGGAAAAAATATATATTTCTTATTAAATTGGTTCTATAATAGATTTTGGTAATATATATTTGACATCTACTTACTTGGCCTGACTTTATTAATTCTACTTCATCAGAAGTGAATATCGTCAAAGTTTCTCGAATAGCCTCGAAATTGAAAAGAAAATTTAAACATATTTGGCAATCACTAAATATCAATATTGTAATCAATACGAATCAATATAAATAACCAATTTGGTTTACCATCTTTATATGATAAGAAACTTCGTAAATGTAAAAACGATGTTACATCACATTGTAGTCTATAAATTAAATTCCATTCAAAAAAAAAAAAGTATTAATGACAAACTTAATACAAGTACTAGAATGTTGATATACATACTTGTTTCCTAATCTCTAATTCTATGGAAACTTTGTCAACAAAATTAACTTTTCTGAAATACAGTGAAAACTCTTTTGGTCGGACCGTAAAAGAAGAGAATTCCGCTTAAAAATAAATTATATTCGTCGCAAAATGGCAAGAGAAGTGTTCGTTATGAGAGGTTTCACTGTATATGTAAACTCGTTCAAGTTTTTCCATTATTCTACGCATGATACGCCCGCTAAAATCCAAACAAAGCCACATCCAAAGTACATATTTATGAACATTTCCGCGTGCTATCAGTGGACCATAAAACGAACTCAAAAGCAAATATTTAGTAAACATTAAAAGTTTAATCTGTATTTTTTTTAGTGTAGAATAGTAAAAGAAAAAAGCATTCTTGTTTTAACTAATATTTTAATTTTTATTCATTTATTGATTCACTTGGTTAACATAATTTTAAATAGATACAAGCGAACTTTGCTAACTTATTTTGAATGATAACATTATCACAAATCAGATGTGTATGGGCGGGGGGTTTAGAATGGGAAATAAATCAATTTAAACAATAAAAGAACAAAAATGATTGTAAATCAAATAATGCTGCTGCAATGCGAAATTTATTATTGAACATTATCGGAGAAAGAAGGGAAACAACTTAAATTCAAATCAAAATTAAATAAAGATCAAATGAAACGTTCGCAATGCTTTGAATTTTGAGGGTTGCTGAAGAGAAATGAGTTGATTTTGTTTTTTATTTTTATAAACAAACTGCTTACTGCTTCTGCAGATACTCGTCGAATAGGTAGACCGATAGGGATGGATCTGGGACCTTCATCAACTTGGCCAAATCGTTGGCATAACCAGATAACTTGCGTACACTTTCGGCCTGTTTGCCCAAGAAATTCTCCTCGATAAAGTGGGCAGTTTCTGGATCACGTTCCTGGGCATGAGTGGCACGAGTATGGACATGAGTGGCACCGTTAGCCAACTGCTTCTCATTATCCAAAGCCAGAGCAAGAGAGTGCAGTTCATCGACTTCCAGAGTTGGTCGTTGAGTGCCAACGGAAGCAGGCGATTCGTGACGTGTGTTGAAGTCCACAATACCGCCACGACGGGTAATCTGCTTAATCAGAGCAATGCTGTCATCGAACGAACGATCGGATAGACCTTGGTAGAGCTTCTGGAATCCGGGGCGGTTCTTCTGGTACGAATTGAAATGGGTGGCCAATAGCAAATACTCATACGATTTGGTCAATTGGGAATTGACATAGGCCTGAATCTCGGGTTCGATGTGTTCAATGCCAGCAAAGCGAGCATTACAAATGGAGTTAGCTACACAGAGAGAGTGGGTAATATGGAAGAGTTGAGAGTTAGGAGATCTTATTTTAAAAAACAAGGGGTAAAAAGTGGGGATTTTATATCAGAGGGGCTTACTTTCGCCTGTGAAAAAGCCCGTGAGCGCTTGTTTATTTTTAAAATATAAATACAATTTTAATGTAAATTAAACTCTCTTTTCATACACTCTCTTTTGTTTATAACTGTTGCTCTTACTCACCAGAGAAGGTCGATGAAGAGCATGCAGTGAGCACACTGTTCTGGCAAAATTCTTCCTCAGCCTGAACCACAGCACAGAGACTGGTGGCAATCAAAGCCAATGCAATAAAAGATTTCATCTTTGTTTAACTGAAAACAAAAATAAGTAATATTAATACAAAATTTAATTTCACAATAAGTTTAAACAAAAGGCAAATGACAGTTTGCTTCGAGAATTTCCCTTTTTGCGTCGTAGAGTTTTCTTGAATTTTCTCTCTCTTCATTTGTGTCTCTCTCTCTTAATGTTGGATTTTCCTCTCTCAACCGAATAAAAACACCACCATGTTATTTTGTTTTCAAAATACCATCAGGTAGTAAATGTAGAATAATTTCAATTTTTATTCACAGGAATATCACTCACATTTGCTTAAAATCACCACTAACTAATTGATTGAATTAAACTTACTTTTTAAGTCGTTTTATATTCAATTTACAGTTGATTTTCTTCAATTGTGTCTTTTTGTGTGTTGCTTGTTGGAACGCAAATTGTGAACTGCTGTTTATAGCGTTGCGTTTGTCTCGTTTCTATGCGATCGATAAACGCCTCGTTGTGCGATTGTGTGAGTGAGTGAGCGAGTTTTTATTTAAGTGTGAGTGTGTGTGGATAAGAGTGTGGATTTTGCACTCGAATATGTCTCTCTGTTTGAGGGGGATTTCGTTGTCAGTCGAAAACAACAAAAATATTCCATACATCAAGTCATTACGTAGGCTAAAAAATACCCTATTCCCGACAAGGAGTAAGTTATTTTAAGTTCTTTTTCTCAAAGTGGCGTTCTTTACCTACAAAAGCGGATCTATACCTGCAGAAGATACAAATTAAAATTAACTATATAGAGAATTTTTCTAAAAACTAGTAAAACTTCTGGCTTTTTGCTAAACTAAATATGCTCTTCGGGTGTTTGTATGGACAGGGTATAAAAAACATGGCTCTGGTCAATATGGCTGCATCGTTGTGACTCACACAATGTAATGCCATATTGTTTATGCACTCAGCTCGCTGGAACAGGGTTACCAAAGAATGGTCATGGACATTGCCAAATAAATACAAATCAAATATCCTACAATGTAGTAATTAATTAAACCATTGTTCAATTCATTTAATATAAAGATCAATTTGTTATTCTCATAAAAGCTATTTCCAATTTATTTTTATCTTTTCAATTGTATAGAGGTATTAAAGCCATCAAACTGTCATTAGTTGCTAGGTCTAGTTAGTAATTCTGATTGATCCCCATCAGTCTTTTTATCAGTTTACTATCTTTTTGGGCATTAAGACATCAATTTCAAGTCATCAATTGAATTCCCCAACAATAGGTTGACAACCCACAATCTGACGCAGTGCATTCTCAATCCAAAACAAAAACAAAGAACAGCTGACGCTGAGTCAATGAGCGGCAGCAAAAAGGCGGCCATTGAAACGGCCATATTGCTTTATAATTTAGAGGACGTGTGGTTTAAATTAAATACGACCTATCAACTAGAATATGGTCAATTATCACAATAAACACAAAAAAAAATCACACACAAAGCAATGGCAATTCCGACATATTGAAAATACTGATTAGAGACACAGCCATAGAGACACTCAAATATTAAACTCTCACACATACATACACACACACGCGCACACACTGACAGATACTCTTTCTGTTCTGCTGTGAGCGAGAGCATTTAAAATGATTTTGTTCAACGCAGTCAACGACAGTTCACATTCACGTTCCATATAACAACGAACAAAGCGTATTTGAGTAGATTTACTCTGTCAAGAAGGTACTAGAAGATATCAAAAAATATAATCGGTGAAATCAAAGTAATTGAAATTAAAGCAAACGTTTGCCTTCTATGCCAGTGTGTGTAAAGGCAACAAAAGATTTGATAAAAAAAATTACTTAAATAAAAGAAAAAAAAAAACAATTGGAAACTCGGTTCCGCCTATTTAACTTTGACTAACTCTAAGAGACGCCTCATTCTCATTTGTGCATTTCGAAAAAGCGCATCGCAAAAATTTCTTATTGATTTGTGACAAATTCTCAATTCTGTGATTTTTGTGTAAAGACTTGAAGACTCAAAAAAGATGATGAAATTCGTAGCAAGTATTCTGGTCCTGGCCGTTGTGGCACAACAGGCGTATGGTGATTTTAAATGTAAGTATTTTAACAATATTGTTTAATATTTTTATTTAAGTAAATAAATTCCGACGCAATACTCTAAATGAGAGCAAAACAAAGAGCGATATGATAGTGTGTGTGTGTGTGAGTGAAACCAGAAATTGAGCATGCGCTGGTTTAAGAGAAATCACTCTGTCAGCGGCTGCAGCCTCTCTTTAACCTTAAACAAAACCAGATATTTGAAAATATAATATTATGTTTTATATTCACTTCCGTTACGGTTAAAGAAAACCAGTTTATTTTTGTTATTTTTTTACATATGTAAAATTTTACTTTCTTTCTGAATATACATACATACATACATATGTACATATATACAACGGTATATGATATATGTATGTACGTATGCGTATTACCTAAGCCTGCAATACGCATTTTGCACACGGCTTAAGTTGTGATAGAGTGAGATAGTTGATAGTTTTGCACACGGCCCCACATCAAAACAAATACCGTTGCTATGGATGAACGCTCTCTTCAAATGCGCACGTTACCAAAATTACAATTATAGAAAGAGCAATTATAGAACTGATGCAAAGAGAACGAATATTGATGTAACTGCATTTTGCACACGGTTTTGAAATTCACCGTTCTTAATCCTCCTCCACTCCCTTACCCCATCGAATCTCTGTAGTAAAACCCAAAGTAACAGAATCAAGGGAAGATGTAATCGAAAGTGCGAGTATTGTAAACGAGATGGGAAAACAAAAGCGAAAACATAGTGAACTGAAGACAAAAGATGAATATCAATGTCAAGATCAAAATAAGAATACCACGTGTATGTATGTGTCCCTGGTAGTAGATTGTGTAGATTAGTAATCGAATTACTTTTTTTTCAATTTCTTATTTAAACATATCATTTAATCTTTTTCTACGGCAGGTGCTCTGGAGGTACCCGAAATACCCAAGGGCTGGTTGGACATGAAGGATGCCTGTATTACTGGCATGCGCCATCAGATTCAGGAGGAGATCAATGCCTCTTATCAATATCTGGCAATGGGTGCCTATTTTGCTCGTGACACTGTTAATCGTCCTGGTTTTGCTGAAAACTTTTTCAAATCTGCCAAGGAAGAGCGTCAGCATGGCTCCAAACTGGTTGAATATCTTTCCATGCGTGGTCAGTTGACCGATAATGTCAGCAATCTTATTACTGTGCCGGTTAGTATCAAAAGAAATCCACAAAAAAAAAAAATTGCTTTTTTTTATGTTTTTTTTTTTACTTTGTTTTATATACAGACTGTAGCCAAACAGGAGTGGAAGGATGGTGCCAGTGCTTTGGAGGATGCTCTTGAATTGGAGATTAAGGTCACACGCTCAATTCGCAAACTGATCCAGACATGTGAGGGTAAACCCTATAATCATTACCATCTTGTGGATTATCTTACTGGTGTCTATCTGGAGGAGCAATTGCATGGACAACGCGAATTGGCCGGCAAGTTGGTCACTCTCAAGAAGATGATGTCCACTCACGGCGAATTGGGTGAATTCCTGTTCGACAAGAACTTGTAAGGTGGTAACAATTCCCCCTTGCCCAATCATTTATTATAGCGTTTACTGTGCTCCAAAAAAAAAAAAAAAGTTAATAATCAAATTCAAAATTCATCAAATATTTCTTGTCATTTATGAGCTAAGAACCGTATTCCCATTTAGTCTCTTAATTAAACTATTTGAAAAACTTTCAATCTTTCTCTTTCTTACCAAAAAAAAAAAAAACAATACGTAAATAAATAACTCAAATTATTTTTGATTCGGAAATTTGCCAAAGCACAGTTAAACCCTTGACTTTTTTGTTCTTATCAAACCCAGTTTTTGCTGCGGGTTCTTATCTCATGGCAAAGATCTACATACAAAGTAGCGTCAACTAAAAAAATTATCAGTTGTGTATATAGAAAATGTCAGTACTATAGATCTGATTTATTTACAATATGTTAAGTTTCGTTATCGCTGAACCCCAACCCTATGTCTGGAGAGCACATTATATAAAATTTTTCGAGATTTTGTCTAGTTGTAAGTGGCGCAAAAGTGTAGAGTAAAAGAAATCATTAAAAAAAATAAAAAAAGATAACTTATAAAAGAAAAACACACCCACAACTACATATATATACTCTTTCCATACACATTTTTAATATACAATAAATAAAGACACATATTTATATACATATACTATATGAATAAATACATATATTTTTCGGTCAATTAGATAATGCAGTTCATGAATAAATAACTTATGTATGTATATGTAAACGGAATATAATTGTTGTTTTTCTTATTTATTGGATGGTTATTAATTGGTTATAATATGGTAATTGCCCCACAAGTAATCAAGGTGAATGTGTTGACATTTGGAAATCTATTAGAGATTAATTAACCTAGTTAATTATGAAGAAATCTTTGACTGATAACGAATCATAAAGAAATCGGTAAACTTGCTTTACTTTATCTTTCACCGATAAGCGATTAAAGCAAGTTACTTTATTTTGGAGACAATAATGGAAGCTTGGAATATTAGAAAATTAATGAAAATGAAATAAATTGAATCAAAATTGAAGGTAACTATAAAAAGATTACAGAAATAAAAAGGTAAATAACAAAAAACAAACCTTGAATCATATTTAAACCTTTAAATATATTAAAGACTAAAATTAAAAGCTGAAATATAGAATAAAAAATAATTGTAGGGTGATGGATGATTATCTATATTCCCATCTATCTTTTCCTTTTTAGGATTTTCCCTCATATATACATACATATATACATTATTGTTGCTAATTTAGTGAAATTCTATAGCCGATTAACCCGTTTTACAAGCCCACCGCCCCCCCCTCTTAAAATGTTCTCTATATGATCACGTTCTATGGCTCAAGAGAGCTTCTGTCTAATGGTTTGTTCTCTACATCGTAAATTCCTTTTGATAAAACGTTCCCAGTTGGTCTTCTTATTGACCCTTTCAAGCATTGGTCTAATCTGATTTGAAAACACACAAAAAGCTAACCATAAGAAAGGAAAGTGAAGAGAAAGGGGTTTGGGTTTGGGTTTGGATGTGATGACTGTGCGACGGGGCATAACGAACGAAAGAATCGAAAACAGTATTGGTTATATAGAGATGGAGGTGGAGTTAGAGATGGACACGAACACGGACAAGTACAAAGAATAATTCATAAGTCACTTGTAAAAATGTCGTACGATTGGCCCTTCTTTAACCAAAATGCCCCTTAGGGCTAATGTGTGTTCACCCCTTTTCTATGTCATTGGCATTGTCGATGATTGACAGGACATGGCATGCATTGAATTATGATAAATTGTGGCAACTGTCAAATGGCGGTGATGATGTTTCACCATTTGCTTTGTTGTTCCTTGTTGGTTGAGCGTGACCAACGGGTTGTCAATCCTTCATAGCATTTTAAACAATTTCATAAGCTAATATTTGAACAGATGTCCTGCATGGTTATAGAGTAAAAAGGAATATTGAATGGGTATGGGTTTTAAAATTGCACCAATCTGACAATAGACCGCAAATATTTTTAAGCGCAATTTGTTCAAAAAAGGACTACGAAAGAAAGAGATAGAATAAGATGGGTAAATATGTAGCGAATCCTGTCCAGCATACAAATGGACCATGACAATTTGCCAAACTATTAATCTTGGCTATATTTTTCTTGTTTTTTTTTTTTTGCTTTTTCGGACATGCCTGATATCTACAATGATTTTTATTGCATTTTGGTTCGTTTGGTTTTTTTTTTTTTTGTATTATTTCTTTTTTTTTGGTTTGTCAAAATACTGAACTGAAATATTATTCGTGCGGGGGACATGTGAGTGATTTATTTTTTGCGTATGTGAGACTGATAAAAAGTTGCTCCTGTCCAGCTTATCTCATTGACATTTGGTTTGTTGCGCCTGTTGACAAATTTGCAACGGCCAAGGGGGCCAGCTGTCCTGTCTCCTTTCTCCCTCCATCCCTGCCTGCCTGCCACTCGTTTCCATTCTCATTTACCACTCGAGCAGACAATTGGGCATGAAATGAAAACGCAAGGACCAAAAAGAAAGAAATATAAAGGACTGTAAATGCAATTCGCTTGATTTAGGGCCAAAAACCGGTTGTCTACATTAAAGTGTCTGTGCGTACGCCGCAGGACATTCGTCGGTTGCATTGCAAAAATGATTTATTTTTTCCCATACAGTTCCTTTGTCTTGACTCATTTCGTTGCCATTCAGTGAAAGCGCATGGCACTTTCTCTCCTCTTTTTGTTTACCGTTCACACTATAAATCTTCTTTGGTCGACTTGCAGTGAATGACAAGCGTAGCACTCTCCTTAACCCTATCAAAAAAAAAAAACCGGTTTAATTTAAAAAAAGAATACCAACTCTACGGATCATCTACATATATAGTTTACTAAACAATTGAATTGAACTCAGCAAAATGTTGTTAACACTGAGGTCAAATGGTTAATTAGCTTTTAATTTTGTTAATGAAATTATTATATTATTGCAGATTAAAAAAAATCAATGTTTAAATTGTAATATCTTGAAATTGTTTAGTAAAAGTTTTAAACTAAAAATGCCATAAGGAATAACTTCTTAAATACAGAATTTTATTAAGTAATTTATTAGTTTCAGTTGTCAATTAAGAAAACTCTTTAATTTCTCTTTCAAATTTACTTAATTTTCAAAAATCTGTAACTAAATTCAATGCTAAATAACAAAATTAATAACTAGCTATAAATATGTATATATATATTTCAAATATGTATATATATATTTCAAATATATATATATTTATGTATATTACAATATAAATTGATTGTCAGATAAGAAACCTCTTCAATATCTCTTTTTGATTTCATTAATTTTTTAAAAATGGGTTCCTAAATTTAATTCTATAATCTAAAATTGTTAAATATCTATATTCATATATATATAAAATATCTATATTTATATCACATCATAAAGAAGATATTTTCTCTTTTAATCAAGTTATTTTGTCGTCATTGACAGGGCTAAACCAAATGATTAAAATTCTACAAACATCAGCAAAGAAAAGCCAATCCACTTTTCCCCAAAAATATACACAAATACAATCACATAGACATCTATATATATATATATATATATATATATATATATATGTAGTTGTCGCTTTGGCATTCCTGGCTAAAAGCGTTATTGAAATGTCTGAGCAGCTGTCCAAACAACACACTTTCTCTCCCCTTTATTCGCCTCCAGCTTCATTTTTAGCACCAATGTCAGGACAAAATTTAGAAGAAGGAGCCTGCTGATTTAGCATATTGACTCCTTGGTTGGAACTTATACAAGATTTATGCGTCCGACGCACGCCAGGCGACAGCATAGATAAAAAGGATTCATATAACTCACGCCCAAGGAGTGCAATAAATTGGATTTGCATATTAGCACACCAGCAATGGACATGGAAAGATGCTTTTTGTTCACCCCAATTTTTATTACTTGGGGGAATTCCTTTCATTTTGGGTTCAGGGTGACCACTACCTAGACGAGGACAGCCATTAGGCGGTAGTGAAAAGATCTTAAGTAAGAAATCTTGCCTAAATTGGAAATAAATCATTAAAAATATGTAAGGGCAGAGGAATGGGATATGGGGAAGGGTGTGTGCGTGTGTGTGTGTGTGTGTGCTGAAAGGGTTTGCAACAATTTAAAGCATTTAAATGGCATTCATATGTGTAAGCTTAAAGAGTGAAAGTGGATAGAGATTTGTCCTCTTGTAATTCCCTTTGATTTATAAAGATAACGACACATTGTCATGTTTAATTTGTTGGGCTGGACAATTTCTGCATCTCCATCTGGTTTTTCCTTCTCCATCTCCATCTCTTAGAATTTACATAAATCTTTCTAAAAAACTTTACATAGTGGTCATCATAAACAAATATGACTTATATCCCTCTGGAGAAACTTTTCTAATTATGCATACCCAGACATTTTTACTTATCATTTAGTTTTTTGTTTTCTTTTTGTTTTATTGTCATTACCTCTTACGAAATTTGGGCATATTAATTTTGTCTAAAAGTCTGATATTTGTCTAATAAAAATATATTAATAAAAATAAATAAATTAGATATCTAGCTATATATTGCTGATCTGATAAATTTTGATTTTTCAAATCATTTTAATATATTTTTTTTTTTGTTTTCTTTAAATTTAGTAAATTAATTTTCTAATAAGTCAATTTTGTGTTGCTTTTTAGACATGAGTCGAGAATGAGTTTAATTTATATTGTAATACTCGTATATCATTTTATATTAACTGTTATTTTGTATTTAAAAGCAATAGATTTAACATTCAATAAATAGTTAATCATTCAATCAATCAATCAATTAACTAATAGCTACTCTGTTTTACAATCTACTCTATTCAAAATATTTTAATTAAAGAAATTTTTCTTTTTAAAAGTGATAAATTTTGAATTTTACTTAAGCAACTTTGTAATAATTATTTTCAATTGGACAAATAAATAGTAAATAAATTTAATGTATGCATATTAGTTTAAAATTTAGCATAGGGTATTAAATCTACCTACTAGATTTGTTCAATGTTTTTTTTTTACTTTTTTATTCTGGGGAATAGTTGACATTTTTTAACTGACCATTTTCATAGACACAAGGCAAAAGTTTTGACCACAAACTTTTGCTTTGACATTTTGTGACATAAAGATAAAGTCCTGGACCACTTTCACTTTGTTGTTGTGTGTGTGTGTGTGTGTGTGTAGGTTTATTGGTCTCGCCTTTTAGTTCAATGGCCAAAGAAATAAACGTACGTTTGAGTGTTGCAACTATGAATTTCCCTAGAGGGTCATTCAGTGGTGAACTTAGTTTACCCATCTTCAGTTCTAAAGGCCAGTTCAATAAAAAGCTGATTTGCATGCTCCTAAGACTGCATTAAAAACTAAATAGCAGAGTCAGCAACAACCAACAACCATCGACTATTGGGCATCATTCTCCGAGGTTAAATAGATTTTATTCTGGCATCTGGGGAGTGTTTTTTCGGATTCTGGATTCTAGTTTCTAGATGTCTGCTTGTCGCTTAGTTATGCCGCAGACATGGCTTGCTTTTGATTTAAGCGCATTGTTTGTGTTAAATATTTGCCATGCCGGACACGCAGACAATTGCAGACGCCGCCGCCACGTATTGTCCACGGCCACAGCTGCATCCAAGGATTTGCCCCCCCCCCCCCCCCCATTCCCATCACAATCCTTAACCCACACACCAAGGCCAAGGCGGAACTAGAAACCAACTTTCTGCACGTTACTAAAACCGTAAGCCAACTCCCACGTTCTGGCCAAGTAAATAGAGATGCAAACGTGTTGCCTTTTATCGTTGTGTACCATGAAAATGCTTCTAGCAAAAGCCATCAAAAATATATAGAGTCACCCCCAAAGGTTTAACATTGTGTCAAAATATTTGCAGAATAACTTTGTATTGATAAATATCAACAATTTCTTTATGTTTTTCTTTTGAAAGTTGCTGGCAAAATGTTTTCCCTAAAATATTCTGAATTTTGTGCATATAAAATTAAAGTTTATAAAAATTGTTAAATATGAACAATTTGTTTATGCTTCTCCTTTGAAAGTTGCTAGCCAAAGAATATTCTAAATTTTAAATATAAAGATTAAAATTGATAAAAATTGTTAAATATCAACAAAATAGAAAATATTTCTTTTAGAATTTGCTGTCTAAATGTTGTACCTACTTTTAGATATAAAATCACCTTGGATAAAATTGATAAATATTATTGTTAATCTATATATTAATCTATTTGTATTTTCTTATCTTCTAGAACTTGTTGTTGTTCCAAGAATATTCTCAATTTTAGAATTTTAAAAGTTGATAAAAATTATGTTTTAATTTATGTTTTTCTTTTAAGATTTCGTGACTAATTTCTTTATGTTTTTTATTTTAGAATAAATGTTGTATTTAAAATATTTTGCATTTTAGATATAAAATCATCTTGGGAAAAATTGATAAATATAATTGTTAATCTTTATATTTTCTTTTCTTCTAGAATATTCTGAATTTTAAAATTTTTATGCTTTTCTTTTAACATTTTCTGACTAATTTCTTTATGTTTTTTATTTTAGAATTTTGAAGATCATTTTTAATCTAATATCTATGCAGTTTTATTTTTAACTCTTTTTCAAAATGTATTCTTAAAATTTTAACTACAAATACTCACGATGCCATCCCTAGCTTAAGGCATCGAATGGAATCCTTGTCGTCTTTTGCTTGTTTGATTTCCGCTCCTTGACTCACTTGGCACAGGAGCACATAACCATTGGGTTTTTGGGTAGTTGGGGACATTTGGGGTATTATGACTCTTATCCGCCTTGGTTGGCAAAAGCTAAACAGCTTAAACTTCACACGCAGACACGTCTGCTGTTGCTTTTAAGTGCAATGGGAATGCGGCAAATATTGTGAAAGGGTGTGGCATTCAGCCCACTAAAAGACGCATGAAGTGCATTAGTTGCAATTGAATTTGTACATTGTGCGGTCTTCGTTAGACTGGTTTCAATGGACGTCATTTGAGTGCAATTTTCTTGTAACTATTGTTTTTGTTGTTGCTGTTGTTGTTGTCGCTGTATTTGTTTTAGAGCAACTCGAGAAAATTGGATTCCTTATGGTCCTGACAGCTGGTGCACTTATCCTCTAGGTTATGTTCACAAAAATTAATTAGAAAGCCAAGCAGGTGCTTTAACTAATCAAACGCTAATTGAAAAGCATTCCAAAGAAACCAAATCAACTTGAGATTATCTTTAACTATCTATCTATCTATATATATTGTATGGTCTGGCAAACAATCAAATCAAATGCTTGTGTCAAAGCCATTGAATGAATGAATTTACAGAATCCCCACCAGCGACTCAAGTAAACCCAAAGGTCTACTTAATCGGCATCCATCAAACCAGAAGGACATACAAACACTTTGAGACCAAACAAAATGCGCAGCAACTAGCCGCTGCTTTCTCCTCTTGCACCCCCTCAGTCTCATCTTAACCCTTATTTGTCCCCCGAGGGTTGCTATGGCCAGCCAATTGAAAGGATTTGAAACAATTTTATTTTTGTTTTTTTTTTTTTTTTGGTTTTCTGATTATAAACGACAATGGTCGCACTTTATTGAAAGATTCATAGATTTTTTTGGTTTTTTTTTTTATGGTTTAAAGTCTGCCTTTTACAAATTTTTCCAAATGAATTTCAATCATTTTCATGGCTTATATAAAATATATATATATATATAATATATATATATAAATATGTATAATTAGAAGTGTTAATATAGAGTAAATTTTTATGTTCTTTTTTTTTTGTTTTGGTATTTAATTTTTTGTGTTGTTGGCTTTTTATAAATATTTTATGTATTATTAATAAAGACAAATACGCATATTATTAAGATTTTTTAATTTTTTTTTTGTATTTTTTTTTTGTTTGTTATTATTTTTAAATGCTAAATGGGGATTACAATATGTTTGTATGTATGTTATGTATGTATGAATGAATGTGTGTGTATGTATATAGCATTCTTTTGTTTTTTGTTTCTTGTTGTTTAAATTTAAATAATTAAATTGTTGTTTGTGTTTTCCTTTTAATGCCAATAAATTGTGTATTGAAATGTTAGTGTAAATAGTTTTCATGTAAGCATAGAGAGAGTTTGCATTTTTTTTTATTCCATCATTTTTGCAGAAAATTATTGTATCTGTTGTATATTTATAGAACTATATATATATATCATTATATATATATGTTGAATGATAATTGTTAATGCTGATAAATTTGTATCGAAAAGCTTTCTTTTTTGGTTTAAGGGGATTCAATTGTTTGTCTGTTTAGGAAGAAGGTTTTCTACAATACTTTTATTTTTAATTTTTCGGCTGGTTTTTCTTTTTAATTTTTTAGCAAAGTGAAGTTTTTCTTTTTATAATAAACAAAAAAAAAAAAATCATATTCATTTAAACAAATGTCTCAAAAGTTATTGATTATGAAACTGAAATTTCTATTGCGATTTTTATTCATTTTTTTGTCTTTCTTTCTGCCTTCAGTACTCGATTCCATTTACCATAGTTTTAGCTTTTATTTTCTTTTGTCTTCAACTTTGCAACTTTTTTTTGTTTTAGTTGTTTTTAAAAAATCTTCTCTTCACAATATAAAAACAATTTGTACTTTCGAAAAGGGGGAGGGGCGCTTTTTATTTTTGTTTTTCTTTGTTTTGTATTTGCTTTGTTTTGTTTTGTTTTTTTTTTTCGTTTTGTTATTATTTATTATGTTTGATTTTGCTAGGATTTGTTTACTTTGTTACATTTGTGTAGGATGCAGGAGTGCTGAGGTTCATGTTTTTTTGTATCTTTGAATGTTTTACTTTTACTTTGTAATTTCTCGTTTCATTTTTCTTAATATTTTTTATATTCTTTTTTGTTTTTTTTTTTTTTTTGTGTATATTTGTTTAGTTTTAACAAGGAAATCAAATGATACATATGTATGTGTGTTTTATAGGTTCGCTTTAAACAAATTTCCATAAAGAATTTGCCAGATGGACAAGGCAAGGACATGCCGGAATTTTCTTTTTTAGCTTGTCGCTTCGTCCTTGCTCGGATCCTTTGAAAACATTTGTCTATTTTGCAAGTATTTTTTCTGTATCGTTATGTTTTTTTATAGGTTTTTTTTTTTGGTTTTTTTTTGTTTGTTTGTTTTCAGGTCCAAAATCAAATTTGACTAATTCAAGGAATTAAAGTTTCATTGCATCTAAATAAGGTAAAGTGTATTTTGTTTATATATTATTATCATTATTATTATTATTATTTGTATTATTCCATTTATTATTTTATCATAAATTTCCTTTTCAATAATAGAAACGAAACAAAAAACTTAAACAAAATTCCACTATGGCTCCTGTTCATCTTTATCTTTATCTGTTTCTCTTCACTCATCCTTTTCATTTTTTTTTTGTTTTTTTTGTTACTTTACTCAACCTCAACTTTGATAAAAAGATAGCCAGATAAAGATGGAAAGAAAACTAGTTTAACTAAAGAAAAGTTAATAACCCTGGCTAAAATGCGCACCACAAAAAATGGGCAAACATTTAGTTTAACTGACATATTTTGGGAGCCGGGTTAAACGCCTTTACCTGAGCTGTAGAAATTCTTCTATAAGAGTAGACGCCACCAGGACCCAAAAATATATAAAAATGCCAAACATGTTGCCCATTTTGGATGAGGAGACGCAAATTTTGGGTTTAGGCTCTCTACATAATTATAATTGGAAGGGTTTATGTTTGCCCTAATACAATTTGAGTAGGTGTGTGTGTGTGTGTGTGTGTGTGTGTGTGTAAGTGAAAATACTTATATAACGAAACATACAAAGTTTAATAGATTACACATAGTACAATGAAAACTTCATATACAATATATGTCATATATTCATATATATATACTATATATGCTAATATATTTAATAGATATTCCATATTCATAATGGGTAATAATGCAATAATAATAGCCATATTTCCATACAAGTTAAAAAGATAAACCGCTTAATGATAGATATATATATATATATGTACTATATACTATATATATAGTATTCTTGCTGTGTATATTTTGAGTTGATTTCGGTTCAAGTTAAGAAGCAAATGGTCTCTATATATTGATATTCCTGGACTTTTCTACCTTCTACATAGAATTTTACTACAAAAATTTGCATTGCATTTGTTTTCATTTATTTATTATTTTGTTTTTGTTTCTTGTGGCAGCATTTATTCTTCTTCTTTTTTGTGTGGTTGTTAATTTTTGATATTTTGGCAGCATTTCTTGAGTGTTTTCTCTTTTTTGTTTTAATTCATATGTGTTTAATATTAGTTAGTTAATGTTTGTTCATTCATTCTTGTTAATTATTTAAACATTTAAAATTTGCTTTCTATTTGTTGCTTGATGTATTGATGTACTGATGTATGTAATGATTTATGCATTTTGATAGTTTTGTTTTTTGTTTTTTTTTGGTTTTTGTATAATAAATTGCTCTTGAATTTTACTATTAAAATTTGGTTTCCTTTTGTTTTGTTTTCCTTTTTTTTGGTTTTGTGTTTAACATTTATATTTTTGATGTTTTGTATATCATTTAAGAATTAAACTAGAAAAATTCTAATTTGAGGTATGTATTCCATTATTTTTGTAATTGTATTGTGTGTGTGTGTCTTTTTTTATTTTCCATTTATGTATTTGTCATAATGAAAGTTTCTTTTTTCTTTCCAAATATGAAGCGTGCTTAAATATTATTATATATACTAAGACTAGAAGCTTACTAACTTATTATATAAATATATATGTATATATATTATAACTGTCGATTAGTTCGAGTTTAGTTAGTTAATTAGTTAAATGAGAAGCAGAAACACCGAAAGCCTAATTACGACACAAAGTGAATTTAATAAGTTTATTGAAATGAACTTAATTTAAAGTTAATACACTTTTAAGCAGCCACAAAAATATTATTAATTATTATTATATATTAATATTATTTTTAGAATTATAAATTATTTCCTTTTCAATTTCTTGCTCTGTGAGCAGCAATTTTCCAATTGTATGTGTGTGTGTGTATGTGTGGTTTTTCATTTTGTGTGTGTGTGTGTGTTTGTGTATAAAATTTTGTCACAGTTATGAGTTCGAATGATGATTGATTGTTTGCAGACCAACTAAATCTAGTTTAAGCTTACGAAAAATATATATACTGTATGTATGTATATGTATGCCAATTGTCAAAAAGAAACAAAAAAGAAATCGAAAATCTATATAGTACCACATATCATTTTGGGGTATTTAAATTTTTTTTCTCATGCTCACAGTTCCATTTTATCGAATTTTTTTTGTCAAAAATATATTTTTTAGTTCAATTTATCTTTACGAGAACAAAATTTAAGTGCTAAGCCAATGCTCACAGTTGTTGAGTGTTTTTTCTTAGTTTTCTTTTTTTTGTTTTTTTTTTTTTACCAAAAATTTTCATTTCATTTCGATTTGAATTTCTTTACCAATTAAATATCACATATCGGGGAGCTCTTTTCCGAAAAACGTAAAATCAAAATCAAAACATTGCAAAAGAAAATTTTTGTTCCTTTTTAATTTTTCTTTTGTTTTTGTATGAAAAAATGATTGTTTTCTTGTCTGTAATGCGTATACTTAATTTTAATATTTAAATGCCAATTGCTTATGTATCATATTAGATATATGTATGTATGTACTATATAAATATGTAGATAAATATTTATATTTATTTTCATTTTTCTTTCTTATTTTGTGGCTGTTCTTAAAGTTATTTCGAACATTTGCTTGAAGAGAGAGAGCAAAAGTTATATCTCGAAATTGGAATTCTTAACTTTAGCTTAAAAGGAGTGAGGGGTGGAATTGGAAAATGTATCTAAATATATTTGGTGTTTTGTATCTTACATTGATAACATGAATCCTTGAATCCTTTAAATCTATGCTAAAGAATTTGATGACTTTTTCAATGATGATTATTTGACGAATGTGTGTTTCATGTGTTTCGTGTGTGTCTATATAAAGGATTATATTGATGAGGCTTTTATAGAGATTATATGTATGTATGAGGATGCATGACTATACTTTTGAGTGTGTGTGTGTGTGGGTGTTAGTGTATGGGAATGACTGACATGACCATGACCCAGTGAGTTGATGACAAACGAATGATTTTTACTTTCATTAATTTTCATTTAAACATTTATATATATATGTATATAAATTATTACACATATGCTTTTAAGTATATGTATGTGTGTTGGTTTTCCTTGTTGTTGTTTATATTCTTCTTTCTTTCGTTTTTGTTGTTGTTGTTGTTGTTGAGGTATTCGTGCATTTAGGCTGCAAAAAAGAGCAACACGTCTTACAAAGTTTCTTTTTAACAATGAGGTAGAATTATTATTTCATTTTTTTTTTCACTTCTATTAGTAAGTTCATTTTGTCTGTCTATATCTCTCTTTCTCTTGCTTTCTCTCTCTCTCTCTCTTTCGTTCTCTGAGTGTGAGTGTATGTGTGTAATTGGAAGTCCTTGAATTTCATTTTCGTTTATTTTGAAATGTTTCAAATACCTGAATTGCTTTTGGATGTTATTTAAAAAATTGTTATTCATATCGCTAAATCATCACAATACCAAATTAAATTGGCATTTTCATACGTTATATGAAGGGTTTTTACACATTTAGTTTTTCTTTTAAGTTTTCGTTTCTCTTTTTATGCATTGTATATATATATATATATTTTTATTTATTTTTTTTTTTTTTTTTGGTTTTATATCATTTTCAGTCAGTCAGTCTTTAATTGCATACTCTGGTTGCCTTACACACAGTCAATGCAGTTGTTATTTCATTTAGCCATCAGTCCTATATGTTACCCATATCATCATTATTAATCATCATTATCATCATCAATCTTTTATCATTCATCAATTGTTATGCAACTTAAAACTAACCTGAATACATATGAAAATCTATGCTACAGTTGAATAATAATTATAATTGTAATCGTTATCATAATCATAATCAAAATCCTATATAGAGAACAAGAACACAACATCAAGGGTTAAAGGGGATTTTTTCTGATTGAAAAATAACTTAGATCGCCTGATTAAAATCTAAGTACAACACATATATATATATATAATATATATGTGTATATCTATATATGTATATATAGAGACGACTTGGATTTTGGACTTATATAAGAGATCCGATGAGACTTATAGAGAAATTAAATGGCAACGATTGTTCGACAATTCATATTTTCGTTTCACATTTATAGCGAATGCATTTCAAATAATAATCAAATATTAAGTATTTTGTTTATATGTTTGTATAAGATATTGTGATTAATTAGTTAATTAATAATATATATATTTTTTATGTTTATCAGCTAAATCAAAGGTTATAGCGAGTTCAAAGGTCAAAGGGGCCTTGGTTTCTATTTCATATGAAAATGATAGACCATCGGTTTTTCTTTTGTTTTAGGTTTTCTTTTCTTTTTCTTTTTTTTTTTTGGTTTTGCCTTCACTCGTATTGCTTGCTCAACACGTTTCCTAAATGCTAAATACATACATTTTATAATGTTAATTTTTAAGTTTTCTCTCTTTTTGAATGTATTCATTTTTTTTGTTTTTGTTTTCTTCTTTATGATTAAACCGATTGTTGGTCCACTTACCCAGCTATCGGTTTTTTTTTTTTTGTTGTAGTACTTAAATTTATCGAGTATTAAGTAAGATAATTGAATATAATTTTAAATGAAATTCGTTTCTAGCAAAACCTGTACGCGCGAGGGGCGCTCTAATCAAATGGCAAACGCAAACTGATTTTTTTTATTTTTGATTTCTAAAAATTTCATTTTGATTCCTTGTGAATCTCTTTAATAATAAACCAAACTCTAAATTACTTAAATGCTAAAATAAAGTGCAGCCCAATTACATTTAGATTTATACAAATTGTTCTTCATATTTTTTAGTTTATACTCTTGCGGAAGGTATAACTACTATTTGATGAGCTGAAAAAAAAAAGTTTTGTTTATATAGTAAATTTCAATTAAAATTTTATTACTATTTCATCATATTTTTGACTGTCAATAAATGATTATCAAAACTTTACATTATGCTAAAGTTTTTATGTAAATCCATATTTAGTTCTATTCATTATGTAACACAACTGCAAGAGTATATAAATATCGGTGTATCCGATATATATTATCAGAATGTTTTCTTTTTTTCATTTTCAAACTCAAACTTCAAAGCCTTAAGTAAAATAAAATGATAAGAGAAAAAGAAGGATTGCTCTCAGGTAACTTAAAGGGTATTTGTTATGTTGATCAATTAGGAATTACAAAGAATTGATTTAAGTTTTTTTTTTATGTTTTCTTTTCTTTTTTTTTTTTGTTTTTGTTTGTTTGGTTTTTAGTTATCCTTTTGTACTTTGGCAAGAAATTTGTTTAACATAACGAGAGAACGAACAAACGTGAACAAAAATTCGACTATAACATTGACAAAGACAAAGTGACAAAATTCAACTAAGAAATTGATTTAGTGCTGGCAAGGATATAGGAATAGAGGATAGGTTGTAGGTAATTAAGGGGAATAGGGGGGCAAGACTAGAAGGTAATTGGGACAGGTAACTCAGTAAGCAAGTTGGCTAAGAATCAAAACGATAAAGAGCAAATAAAAGTTGATTAATCAAATTAAACTCATTTATTTTGTTATTTTTTTTTTTGTGGGGCGGGGCGATTACTAAACTTTAGTTGCTGCGATTAACATGTTCCTACGTTGTACAAGTATATATATATATATATAAATCTATGTATATATATAACTCATATGTCTAACTGAGGTAATTCGGGCATTGGAAAAATGATGATAATTATAATAAAAAGACAATCGGAGGAAAGTTAGTTAGCGGCTAAAGTTTGAAGAACCGTTTAAATGCTAATTAAATACATTTCGTTAAAGATTCCTTTCAAAAGTCGGCAGTTGATCGTCCGGCATTATATTATCGGGCAGTTTATATATATATTTATATAAATATTATATAATATAAGGCAAGAAAAATAATATATACAAACCGAAAAAATAAATCATAAATAATAAAAACAAAAACCCATTGAAAATATTAAAAATATTTCATTTAATCATTTGAAAATTCAACAAAAAATTCAATATTAGATAAATTGTAATAATAATAATAGCAGAAAAGTGTTTTTTTTTTGTTTTTGTTATTTTTGTTGTATTTGTAATAGAATAATTAAATTTATTTAGTTTTCTTGTATGTGTGTGTGTGTGTTTTGTTGTTGTTGTTTTATTATAATAATAATGATATTAATCATAATAATAATAATCATATAAAAAATCAACTAAAATATTCAACTAAATTACATTTAAAAGAGAAGACAATTGAAATTGTCATTTAAAAAATTTTGTAAAAGGAAAAGCAAGTTGAAAAACTATAAAATAGATGTGAAAGAGGGGAATAGGAAAACGGGAGGGGATTTAAGGATTTATTTTCTTTGCTTTTGAAAACAAAAAATAGGTACAAAGTATATAAATTTTATTTAAATTATTTTATTCAATCAATCAATAAAACAGACAAAAAAAGGGAAACTGTGCTAAATTTAGTTTATAATCAGAATTGTATGTGCGTGTGTGTGTGTGTGCGTTGGTGTGTGTCTGCTTTAAATAACAAAATTTTGGTACAAAAAATTAAATTTAAATTATAGTTTTTTTTTTTAGGATCGGGAATACAATAAAGATACAATTATATATATAAAATATAATTATGTATTTATAAAGTTGATTTAATAATTAAAAACAAATATTTGCTACGCTTTGCTATTGCCTTTGCTTAATAAAACAAATAAAATATACAAAAGAATTAATTAAAACATAAAAATTAAAGAAATAAAATAAATTTCCAAAAGAGAAAGAAAACTTTGCGCCAAGATTTCATTTTTTGTTTTTGTTTTCTTAAATTTTTACACAAATTGCCTAAACTTTACCAATTTTTGTACATTTCGTCATCAGATGATCTGAGAGAGCTCACTGGACTATACCCTAACCCATTCCCTCCCCCTACCATTATATACCTTCACCTGACTCCCAGCCATCCCCGATATAGACATAATAACGGGGATAATGGAGAAAAGTTTTTGGTTTCAGAAATTTTCAAAATTGGCTGGGGGAGGAAGGATCGGGTCTGTCTGCCATAAGGCGGCCAGGGGGAGCTTTCCAAATTTAGTTGGTATGTGTTGTTGTTTTTTTTTTTACTTTTGTTTTGTTTTTTTTTTTGTGTTAATAATTTTGGTTAAAGTTTAAACATTTTGGCATAATTCGTAGATATTGAAGATCATAAATAAAATTATTAAAAATCGTATATTGATAACCTTGCAGAAAATTATAAAAATTTAAAAGCATTCGATATATATATATATGTATATATATAATATATTTTATAATTTAAAGTAAATCGTTTTTTTTTATAATCAAACAAGTTGATAAATTGTTCTGTTAACAATAAGCAGAGATAGATCGTTTGTAGAATAGAATAAAATAAATCTTTAGGTGTTAAAAAAACAAAAAACATATTGAAAGGTGAACAAAGATATAACAATGAATATTTAAAAGTATTATTAAATTTTTTTATAGCCAGATGAATTTATTTTAAATTTCTTCTATATTTAGCAAATATTTCTGCAAGGGTATTTAAATATCGGTGAACCGAATATTAGCTGCCGAATTCTTTAATTTTGTGTAAAGAAAATTATTTAAAAGGGGGCGCGCAAATATTTTGTTTTTCTTTTTTTTTTTTTTGTGTAAATAACTAAAAATAATATAAAAATCAAAAACAAAACGAAAAAGAAAACTGCCTTCATTTGTTTTATCAAAAATGTTTTTTTTTAGAATATTTGTTTTAGAATTATAATGTGATAAGTTGTTGTTGTTTCATAATAATTATTATATTCTTTTTTGATATTATAAAACGGATTTTTGTTATTGATTTTTGCTAAGGAGGTAATATAAATTACATTTAAATGTTGCTTATTTAATTCTTTTGTTTAATTAATATTATTATTTGTTATATTTAGATTGCTATTTCCGTTAGGTAGTAGAGCAAAGTATGTGTATGTGTGTGTGTGTGTGTTTGTTTGTTTGTTTTTTATGTTTGTTTGAATGTTTGACTATTCTTTTATATTATATTAGTTTATATTTATGTAGGTATGTTTGTTTGTATGCATTAAATTTAATGTATCTGTTTATGTTTGTTGTTTCATATATTGCTGCATACTTGTTGTTGTTGTTATTGTTGTTACTGTTTTCATTTGCTTTTACTTCCGTTTCCGCTTGCGCTTCTTTCGTCTTGGTGGTTGAGGTGGGCATAAGTTTATTATTATTATTATTTTATATTTATATATTTATTATAATTTATATTTTACTTGCACATTTAACTAAAACAAAACATGAAAAATCAAACTAAACAATGGGAAAAAAAATACTAAATTGAATTAAACACGGGCTCTGACTTAAATATTTAATGTATGTATGTATGCAAAAATGTATCTGTATATATATATATATATACATACATTTTATCTGATGTACGCATTGATGTAATTATATATATATAAATATATATATATATGTAGTTGGTGGTGCGGTGGTGCTGCCTAAGATCATGTTGCATGCCTGGTTTTGTTTAGTTTTTGGGACTAAGCCTGCCTTTATCGAGAACTTATCCTGAATGTACATACATATATATATATATATAATATACAAATATATATATATATATATGTATGTATGTATGTATATGCCAATTTAATATCTATATAACTATAAAAAACCTTCTGTATATATGTATGTATGTATCTATGTATCGTAGGTATGTATGTAATGTATTATTGGTATTATAGTAATTAAAAACCTTAAAATTTAGACGAAAATTATATATAGAGTTTTAATGTTGTTTTTGTTGTTGTTGCATTTTTTGCCATAATAAACTTATATATAATTCTCTCAAGTAAATGCCAAAAAAAATGTGTACGTTTTTGTTACGATTTCGAATTCTATATTCTTCCATCAGTTTTCATTTTTTTTTCTTTGCCAGGGGGCGATGTTGGGAGGAGGGGTATAAGTAAGTAAGTAAACTTAACGGTAAACCTATATAAGTATTATGCATAACGAATTTCAAGATTCGATTTACTATCACTCAGTAGTATATATGTATATATTTAAATATGTATTCCCTTCGTGTATGTGTGTGTCTGTTTATCTGAATTCTTGTCAAATTACTTTAATATTATTTGGTATGTAAAATGGCGGCAAATACTAAATGCCCAAAAAAAAAAAAAAATAGATAAAAGAAGAAAACTACAAAAATTATATCAAATTGATTTGGAGGAAAAAATCTTTAGAAAAAAGATTATATATGCAGAATTCTTAACAATCTCCTCAACTTCTAACGGGGATTTTTTTTTGGTTTTGTATATCTCAAGCTAAACGCATTTAAAGTCACCAAAGATAAAGAAAAATAGATATAGGATAGATAAAGATAAATAAATAAGTAAATAGATTTTCTTTCGAAATATATTCACAGTTTTATAAATTTCCAATTTAGAGGGATCGATTTTTTCAAAAAGTATTCACAGATCTACAAAATTTTGAATCAAAATGATTGGTTTTCCTTTCGAAAAGCATTCACAGAACTTCAAATTCTTAATCTGAATAATGGATTTCTTTTTAGAAAGCAGTTCACAGTTTAATAAATTTTGGATTTTCTTTTTATAAAATGGTATTCACACAAATGTTCAAATTTGGAATTTGAATGATTCTTTTTCAAAAGTATTCACAGATAGACAAATTTTGAACTTGGATGATTTGGGTTTCTTTTTTTCAAAAGTTATTCACAGGCAGATAAATTTTAAATTTGGATTTCTGTGAAAAGCTTTCACAGTTCTATAAATTTAAGGGATAGGATAGATTTTTTTATCAAAAATGTATTCACAGATATATAAATTTTAAATTTAAATGATTGTATTTTAAATTGATTTTCTTTTGAAAAGGTATTTTCACAGTTATAGAAATTTTTATCATGTTTAACTTCTTGTTGCAGAAAAAGAAAAACACAGAAAATGAACTATCACAGTGAATATTTTTTTTTGTTTGTAGAAAATTTTCAATTTACGTTTCGTAGTGTCACAGTATTGAGAATATATGAAAAAAGGTTATGAAAATCATATTGGAAAGATGGAAAAACGAAAGATATAATGCCTTAAATCTATATACCTAAATATGCATTCACAGTTGCTTGGGGTAATTGGTTTTAAATTTTTTTCCAAAAAATTTGCTCTTTACGAGCTTGGTCACAACTTGAAAATGCATTTAAAATGTTTATCGCAAAGTGTTCGAGAGAGGGGAGGGGGGTGCTTTGGGGTAATGATTTAGTCACAGTTTTGGCTGGTTTTTTTTTTTCTTATAGAGGCAATTTTGGTATTTTAGGGTTTGGTCTAACCAATTATTTTTTTTTTTAAATTTTTCATAAAAATTTCGTTCATTTGTGAACAGTCACAGTTTGAAGGCGACAAATGAGTATGAAGATGCCACTTTATCGAGGGTTGCCACAACAATATGTAGAACCTTAAGGGCTTATATCTTCATACCTTTCACAGATGTTTTGACGACGAAACTTAAAAATTATAAAAATGTTTAAAGTTCGCAACGAACAGTTGGGTCAAAAGGATTAAATGGATTTAACACAGTTTCTGCAATATTTTAAGTTTAAGTTTGTGGCCTAAACAGGGGTTTTTTTTTTTTTGGTAACACAGTTTTTTTTGTTTCAATTTGGTTTTTCTTATAACTTTTAATTCAATTAAAAGCAAAGATGTATATAAGAGAAGAAGGAGAAGATAGAGAAAGATGAAAATTGGTGACTTTAATGTTTGAAGGAAATGTAAAATTAAAATACATAAAAATGAAAACAGGAAACATTGAACCGCTCTATAAATTGTTGGGATGTTTGCATACCATAACTATATATAATATATTATATATATATGTATAAATTTTGAAAAATAAACAAGCTTAAAGATCTACTAAAACTTATTATAATCATAATAATAATAATGATAGAATGAATGCATTTTGTAAGGGAGAGGTGGGGTAAAAGGAAAATATACATGCAATCAAAAATTAGAGAGAAATATTTAAGATTAACGACGATTAAGTCGCATCCTATTTAAGAGATCGATGAATTATATATATAAATATATATAGTTTTTCATGGGTAACTATATGTATAGCAAAAATTTGAAAAAACTAAAGAAAATAAAGGGGGCTGTGGGGTAAAGGGTTGGTCTATAAATCCTATTTTAAAATTAAACTTGACTCTAACCTAGTTATTACTTATTAATTAATGATCACGCTGCGCCGAAAATGATTTTATTTCATTTTAGTTTGTAAATTAAAAAATTTACAATTTATTCAAAGAAAAAAAAAACAACGAAAAAGAAGGATAAGAAAAGATAAGAAGATAGTTAAGTAAAAATTGTAGGAATAGAAATAATCAAAGTTTAGCTTGAGATAACAATTAGATAAATTGAGGAGAGTTTCTTTGATCTGCATATATATTTATAAATATATATCTTTAGCCTATTTCTGAGTGATTTCTTATACTTTCGGATTGTGGTGGTTTGGATTTGTTTGTGAATTCTTTTTGTTTGGGGTATTTTCATTTTTTCTCTCTTTTTTTGCCTTACTAAATTCTAGTTAATTACCAATCGTTTCGGTAAAGATGTGCATAAACTTATTAATTTAAATTTAGTTTTTAGTTTTTAGTGTTTTGTTTTTTTTTTTTTTGTTTTGTTTTAAATAATTGTAGCAAAAGTGTGTGGTTTTTTTTTGTTTTTGTTTTGTTTTACGTTATTGAGCAGCACAGCAATTTTCTTGTTTGTTTCAATAAAAAATGTTTGCTTTGCCTTCAATTTTTGCTAAATCCCTCAAACAATGCTTTATATTCAAGTGATGTGTGTTTGTTTTTTTTTTTTTGTTTTCTTTTCTTCATATACATATATATATAAAGATATAAAAAATATAATAAACTAAAAAACTTAAAATAAAAAACTCAACAAAAAAATAACAAGAAAATTCTTTATAGTTTTGCATTGTTTTCTTTCATTTTTCTCTCTTTGTGTTAATGTGTGTTTGTGTGGTTTTTCACTTTTCCCCAATTTGGTTTTATTGGAAAAAATGAGAACTTTTTGCTTTATTTGCTTAAAAATCCACTAGAGCAGCGTTAAGATAATCATTGAATAATGCCATACAGGCAGCATTTGCTCCACCATTACCATCCTCATGGATCTGCTGGGCACTGGTGGGAGGAGCATAAATAGATGAACGTCCACCAATTGGACCAGCACCGGCATTGACACCGGCATTATGACGCCATATATTGGCCACCTCGAGCAGCTCACCAGCCGATGAGGAGGAATTTGAGCTAACATCTGAGGCATCTGTTGGTGGCTTTAGGTGGCCGGCGCAATCTTGACTTATATTAAGATGGCCAAACAAATCGCTAAACATATCAAGATTTTGTTGAGGACGTGATGGTGATGATGTTGCTCCCGGTAATTCCCATATATTGGCCTTACCATAATGCGATTGGCCCCAACTATTGTGACTGCCATTTAAAGAGGATGATGAGCTGGTCAAAGAGGCGGTAGGCGAGGCTGCATGCTGCTGTTGTAGATCCTTGAAATTATCCCTGAGTTGAGTGTTGGCCAATATATTATTAATATTGCCAGCATTATTGGGTGAAGTTTGAGCCCAAAGCATTTCCTTGCTATGGCTGGTGGTGGGGCTCAATGATGGTTGTGAACCGCTGCCAGAGGAGCAGCCACTGGTTGAATGGCTTGAACCAGTTGATGAAATGTTGCTACTGCAACCCCAAAGAGCAGATATGGCTTCGGCTTGACCAATCGATTGGGTCCAGGCACCATTTAACTTGGTGTTCGTGTTGGGATTGTTGTTGGTGTTGTTGTTGCTTGAATTATGGCTAATTAATAAGTTACTAATACTGCTGCTGACACCAGAGTTTATGTTGCTGTTGACCATTTGTTGCTGCTGTTGCTGTTGCTGATACTTGCTCATCACATCAGCCATGGCCATTAGATTGCCATTGGAAAAGTGCAATTTGTGTTGAGTTGTTGCAGGCGGCTGCTGTTGTATTTGCTGCTGTTGTTGCTTTTGTTGTTGCTGCTGCTGCTGCTGTTGTTGTTGTTGCTGTTGTTGCTGCTGTTGTTGCTGTTGTTGCTGTTGCTGTTGTTGCTGCTGTTGCTGTAGTTGAAAAGTGGCCATACGATGAGTTGCAATTGCTACATTTGGCTGAGATGTTGCTGTTGGCTGCTGTTGATGTTGTTGCTGCTGCTGTCTTACCTGCTGATGCTGTTGAGCATGGGGATGGGCCCCAATTAAATCTGGATTAATTTGTTGTTGCAACGGTGCCGAATAATCAATGGCAACATTAAAGAGCGGCTGTTTCGAGGCCGTTGGAGCACCCAAGGCACCGGCATTGGCAATTGCCGTTGTGCCCGATGGTGACCCCAACGGGGCCTCATGTTATGCGATCGCCTGCAGGCGAGTCGTTGTATTCTTGGCATAACAAAAGCTCAATGGCTTAACAAAATGAGTGTCCTGTGTATTGCAATAGGGACAAGTAACCCCATGCGAATAGTCGCTATAAAAGCTGAGACGCTGTTGCGGATGCATTAGCATTTTGTAGCAGTTATTGCACTGGAAAAAAGAAAAGGGGGAAACAAAAAAATTACGAAAAATAAAATAAAATGTTAACATTGGAAATAATAAATATTTTTTGTAAATTTTATCTTAAATAAATGTTCATTTTAATTACCTTAAATCGCTCGGAGCAACAGGGCATGGCCGCAAATATATCATAGGCATACATAGTGCCTAAAACCAAACTGGAACCATCCCAAGGTTCATTGCAGAATCTTTGAATATAAAGAAGAATTTTAGTCGATTAATAATAATTAATAGTAAATTTAATTTTAACTGAATACTATTTGTACAGATCGTAACTTGTAACTAAGTGTCATTTAACATTTTTTTATTTAATTTTAATCTTTAAATAATTGTGTGTGTGTGTTTTTTTTTATTGTTTAAGAACCTCATCAAACTGACTGACTCTCACCTGCAGCTAATGACGCGACTACTTGAAGTACCATCCAGGCAGCTCATACACACACAGGTCAAGTACAAAGAGCGTCCCTCATATTTAACCTGCAAAAAAGAGAAAAAGAAAAATATATTTAAAGAAACCACAAAATAAAGGAGAATAAAAGACAAAATACCTAAAATGAGAAACTTAAACGAAATGCTGTAGACAGGCCCAGGCCAAAAGGGTTGAATGCAATTTGAGGCACTGTAGTTATACACGCAACATAGGACACAAGACATGCCACAGGGAAGGTCATAGACGAGACTATGCAACGAGTTATAACGGTAAACCAGCCGCATAACTCAAACAAGACAAAAGGGGGAAAAAGGGAGAGAACGGAAACCAACTGTTAGGACAATGAAAAATGATTTCAAAAGCAAGATAGAAGAAAAAAAAAATGGCATAAACCGAAGCTTGAGATACTCTTTTAGCCATACAAAAAAAAACCTTTTCTGAATAAATTATATATGCATTTTGTATAGATATTTTCTTTTCTATGTTTCCAAGACTATGACATAATAGCACCTCTTTCTCCCCCCCCATTCTCTCTTTGGCTCTTCTAGTGCAGTGTAAAAGAAAATCTTGCAGAATTTAGTGTAACTAGCAAAAGAAAAAATGAGAAGAAGCAGATGGGTAAAAGGAAAGGGAATTGAGGTAAAGGCAAAGGCAAAAGAAAACCTTTGCGTCGCGACATAATAATTTCAAATAAAATGCAAAATGCATAAACTAGCCCAGAAGGAGATTGGCATTCGCCCACTAGCAAAATATATATATATATATGTATATATATGCAAAAACTGACTACGCACCAAAGGCAACAGCAGCAACCATGACAGTGGCAACCAATCCCAGCCAGATGCAGACATGGCACAGACCCAGTTGGCAATGAATTATAAATCCAGGCTTAAATTAAAGCACTGTAAAATGAGGAGCGGCTGCCTGAGGGCGGCCAGGCATAACGTGGGTAAAAGATGCTTTTGGGGAAAGTGCAGGCAAACGAGAAGAGTATAAGGAGGTAAGGTAAACCCATGAAGCGTAGGTCGATTTAACATTTTTACTCTCTTTTTTTTTTTTTGCACCCCTCACCTAGACTTTACTTTTGACATTTCGCCTGACACTTTATTAGGCGCGCTGCTGTAATTATGTTGACTTAAATGGGTCATAAATTGCTCAGACGACGCCAATGGTTATGAGGAGGAAGAAGGGGGGGCGGCGGAAACCTAACCTAACCGTCCCTCCTATTCCTTTCTGCTAATTGCAGTTGAAAGTTCTTTTTTTTTAGGTTTTGCACGTGGGCGAGTGAAAGCATGAGCAACTGCAGCAATCGTGGGTGGATCACCGCTCATATGAAAATAAATTTTTTGACATTTATAAATGATGGGATAAGAAAATGTTAGAATGGGTCAATTGTCTAAAGGAGAGGTAAAGTTACGTTTTACTCATAATTCTTACCTCAATGCAGCCATTGGAATGCTGCTTGGGACTCAAAAAGAAAGAGCCATCGACCAGGGGATAACGATCGAATACAAGTAATGGCTCCTCACATAAAATGCAGGCCACACGGCTCATCTGTGACTGGGCTAATGAGGAGAGTATAAAGAGGCGTGTCTCATCATTGCCATGATTACCCTCATCTTCGATCTGTAAAAATAATATAGAGAAAGTTTTGTTAGTTAATTATTAGAATAGGTTTAATATAAGTTAAAGTTATATATATATATATTAAAAGGTTGAAAACCTTTAAAAACAAAAATTCTATTCTCTGTTATTCGCTTGAATTAAGTTTTGCCCACTGTGGCCACATTTTCAATATACAAGAAGGAGCAGTGGCAGCAATAGGGACTCTGTCTAAGCGCCAACAAATGAACCATAAAATCCAAACGTGCCAGCCAGAGCACGTTGCCTTTGTCGTTGTCTAAAGCCAAAAGTGGCTAACACGTTGGCCAAATTGAATGCACACAAACAAACAAACAAACGCTAACACACACACACACACCGACACCAGGATACATGCATATGTTTTGTATATATATTCAGGTGGTTTTAGTCCAGGCCAATTCCCAAATCGATAATCAATATGGCGAGCCAGCAGCCAAATAAAGCCGTCAAAATGCCAAAGCCCAAGGTGTTGAAAGGATGCACAAAATATGGTAAAGAAAAGGCAATGGAAACCACCACCAATCAATGCCAACTAACCCAAATGATGAAGCAATATCAGGTAGTTGACTCTCCTTTTTAAGCTTCATTTTAGTTTTCTATTTTTCTGGTAATTGCTCACCTGACCAGACGAAATAACACGAATAAAATATACATATCCCTCTAACCCCCTTTCCTCTCTCAGTTGCAGAGACAGACTTGAATTATTTAGCAGTGAAATAGAAATTTCTAAAGGACATATATTTGCTAGGACACACGTACGTATTTCAAGGCAAATGACAAAACCAGTCATTTACAGATACCAAGTTTAATGCACTTTTAATAAGAAGGATAAAGGATAACTTTATCCTCTTTAACATTATCCTTCATCTTATAGGTTATAAGACAAAAGCAAATATTTATACAAAGGGAAAAAAAAATGTTATTTAGTCTGGTTTCTTACGTTTAAATTAAACAAACAAATAGATTAATATTTACCAAGAATTTTCACATAAATCTTCTCTGTATAACAATAAAAATCCAAGTGAAATTCGATTAATGAATGTTTGCAATGAAAATTAAAGCAAATATAAGTAAGACAAGAAGAGAACTCTCATTCATTAAACAATAGCGAAAGAGACAATGAATCGAGATATATATATATATATAGAGCAAGTGAGCCTACAGCAATTAAGTTGATTGCTCAAGGATGGAGTGGATTGTGGATGGAGTGAAGTGGAGTGGCAGAATGTTGCCTGTTTTGGTACTTAACTGTGTTGCTGGCAACAATTGCTTGTCTAGGGTTACAACAGACAATAACAATAACAATATAGCAGCATTATCTCTATTCTATAGAAACGCTTAGCATACTTTAGTCAAATGGTGGCATGAACAAAATTCTATCCTCTTATGACCAGACAAACATTTCATCAAAGTTTCAACTGCTTCTCATTCTTTTCTTTTTTTTTTTTTTTTTTGATCAATAAACATTTCGTTTTCATGATGCTACGTGACGAGTTACTAATTTGATACAACACACGTTTGGATGGCCAAAAAAGGATTCACAACGAAATATTTATACTGGCTCATAATCATCTCTCAAAATTCCTTCACAACGGAAGGGCAAAGAACTCGTTTTATTTTTCTCTCTCTCACTCATTTTATTTCCAAAAATTACAAGTATGAAATGATTATTTTTTGGTTGAATAATATTTATTATAACCACAAGACAACTTGATGGCATTAACAAGTTTTTATGGCCAGAAAAGTCAAAAAGTCGAAGTGCAATAAACTCAGCTAAACCATCATGGAATGAAAAATTCAAAAAGGATAGTTAAAGTAACCTCATGGAGTAACGAATGGCACTAATGAAGCCATTCAGTTGTCATTTCCCTTTTGGCTTGCATTGGACGCATAAATCAGTTGAGAAGACTTTTTTTTCTTTTTTGCCATTTGACCATAAATATCAACACCCGAATCTATATACAGAGAGAGAGAGAGAGAGAGAGGAAGGTCCACAAATCAAAAGGTTCCCGTATGGAGCCACACCCCAAAAATAAAATAAAAAGAATGTCAAAGACAATGGAAAAGGAAAACAAGCAACAACAACAACATCAACAACAAACAGGAAAGAAGGAAAAATTCAATTCAATTGAAAGTGCTTCGATTTTCATAAACACATTAAATTAAATGGCATTTCAATGTGTGTAAATGGAAGGGCAAAAGATCCCCAGACAAAGGAAGAGAGAACATTTTAAGGAAGTTGACGCCAGTTTTTCTATTTAATCCATTAAAAATAGTTTTCCCATAAATATTCCATACAAAAGGCAGCGATTTAAATGAAATAAAAAGTAAATCATTTATGCAAGTTTATTCTTATAGCAAATTAATAATAAATTAAATCTGTTATGCTTGTCTTTAAGGTTCATAATAGTAGACTTACTTAATTAATATATTTCTTTAAGTCCTGCCATTATTTTTCATTATTTGTTTATTTAAAATTGAATTCCCATTAGAAAGTAAATTATTTCAACGGCAACAGTTTTACACTTTTATTAAAAACTATAAAAATCGAGTAAAATCTCATTTTTGATCTTTTTGTCGAACACAAAGGCTTAAAAATTAATAAAGCTGATTCGAGATTTAATTCGTTTTTTACATTTTTTAGTTAGCTTGGGGCTCAACAAACATATTCATAAAATGCTTACACGAGTGTTTGTGCAGACGATGAGCAAACATGAGTGTGTGTGTGTGTGTGCTCTCTCTTTCCCTCTTTCTCTTTCTCTGTCTCTCATTAAACTAAAAATTTTCCTGCTTTAGCTTTTTGGCAAAAGTTAATTTATGCCACAAAAAGGTCTCATTAAAAGAAGTAGGCGGCGGCACAACTCATCAACTGAGAAAAACTATTTTTGTTGTTTTGTTTTAGTTTTCTTTATTTATAACCCGGAAAAACAATTTTCACCGTCAATCATTGTCTCAATTGAAAAATTGCTAAAGAGGAGGCATAACCATAAGCACAAATTAAATACTATTTTCATCCGTGGGCGTAAGTTAGCCAAGAGCTAAGAGAGACAAAAGAAATGAATGGCAAAATAAATTTGAAATTGTCAACCAAGTTGTAAGTGAATGAATTGTGGGCTTGTGTATCTGTATCTGAGTGTGTGGGGCGTGGCATTTTTAGGGCCTACGTTTTACCATAGATATAACTACGATTCATTCTGAAAACTGACAATGACAATGAAAGGAAATTGCAAATACCACGCCTCCGCCCCCATAAGAAATGAAGAAGTTAAATAAGCTTTAACATAAACATAACATAAGTAAGGGGAAAAAGAGAGAGGTGGAGGTGGGGAAATGTAGAAGAAAGAGTGTTCGAGGGGTATAAAACATAGTCTAGCTGTTGTACAATTGAAGCGAAAGAGCTCGAGCACTTTTATAAATGAAATGGAGTAATAATATTTTGTGACAAGGAGGACACAAAGCAGGAGACGGCATGCACCTACAACAATGGTGAAACCGTTGCATACCGACAGGCGCAGCTGGGCAACAATGCAACAACAAGTATAACCAGAAAATGCGACAACACTACAAACATGGCAGACAAACAAACATTTCAATAAATTCACAAAGTACCAGACAATGAGTAGAGAGTAGCAACACGCAAAAGGAGTGCCAACCAACCAACCAACCAACCAGCCAACTAAAAAGACAGAACTGTGAAGTGGCTTAAAAGCTTGTTGAAGTCGTGGTACCAAATAAAATAAGGGGATGGTGTGTGTGTGTGTGTGTGTGCGTTTGACTTGAGAGCAGCTGCTCCAACACATTGTTTTCCATTGCAAAAAAAAGAATCTCATGTCATTTGCACTTAATTCGAATGCGCGACACAAACGAAAAACAACTAAAATAAAATGAAAGAAAAAAAAGTAACAGCGAAAATTTATTTGAAATTTAAATATTTAAAAATAAACAAGTAGGTAAATACCCTATTTATTAAAGGGTATATACAGTCTAGAAATGTAGCAATTCCATTTTCATAGGGTAATTTAAGGCTTGCTCTTGAATTTTAGTTTTCTATTTCCATTTTCAGTAGTCGTCTGCAGTTATTTGCCTTGTCATAAACAAAAAATTTCACTTTCAACAAATAGAAAAAAAAACAAACAAACAGATGCCAAGAACCTGCTTCACTTAGTTATTTTAATTCCTTTTATTCATCTCTTTCCATTTTCAAGTTTTTCATTTTATTTTTTGCATTTTTGCCATTAGCAAAAGAAATAAAAAGAGATGCTTGAGGACTCGAGGGTCAGACTCGACTCATCTTATCATCTTTGGCTCTTTTCTTTACTATAATATTCTGTTCTATTCTGACCTTTAAATATCAATTTGCAAATAAATTGTATTTGCCCTTTACTTTAGTTGGTTTCTGGACATTCGTCGTCTCGTTATTTATATTGTGCATAATGGCTTTTTATTGGCAAAAGCCAAACCACAGCCAAAAAAAAGAAAATAGAAAAAAAAAAAATAACAAAAGCTTAAAAAAAGAAAAAGCGAAAAGGGAGCGAAAAGGGAGCCAAAGCTGCTGTATGCAATTTTCCCTTTTCAAAATATTTTTCCCCTAAAGCGCCTCTAAGTATGCTTTAGTCTTTCTTTTTATTTACAGTTTATTGAACTGCATTTTTTTTTTCTTTTTGTTATTTTTTGGTAGAAAATTTTCCAGACATTTGGCCTGACTTAAGCAAGCAATTTAAATGCATTTGAGAAGTGGCATTTAATAGTTTTATTATAATCACGTATAAAAGTTAATTGTTTAATTAATTTTTTTTTTTTGTTTGTTTCCTCTTAATTTTTAAGAGAAGTTCCAGTGCATTGCATTTAATTTGTATTTAATCCCCGGAAAGAAAAACTAAACGAATACAAAACTAGCGACAAAGTAATTGCATCCTCTTTTGGGTATAATATCTTCCACTCAACTTAATCCTTTGCGTCCTTTTGGCTTTTCGGATTTGCTGCACATGTGATGAGGAATTTTGTAACATATACTTATATATATATATATATATTTGTACTCGTTTGTTGCACAACATCGCCAACATCGGGGGCGTATGAGCAATGTGCGATAAAAGTTGAAGAGGTTTTTCCCTATTCCTTATCGGCACTACAGATCAATGAACTTTGCCGTTCTGGTTCTGTTCGCTACCAGGCGATAAGTTTGTATGCTTAGACCTCTATTTAAAAGTAGAAATTACTTTTCTTCTCTCATTTTTGTTATTTTTCTTTTACAATTTTGTATTTTATCAAGAGGCCTCTGCAAGATAAGGGCTAAAGAGTGTCAACAAAGTGGCATGACGACTGCATTTGCCAACTAATTGATCGTTGAATGCCAAGATGGAGCTAGAGGGGAACAGCCAGGCCTGGCTGGGTATTCAACTCAATGTGCCAGCCAGCCCCAGGGAACCAGTTGAACCTAATTAAATTTTTTTTATAGCTTCCCCATATGCAAAAGCATAAATTTACTTTGAAGCATATCTTTATAATTGCAAAAAACAAAAAAAAAAGGAAAGAAAATCGAAAGGAGAATGGAAAAAGAATCGAAGTAGTTAGAAAGCGAGGAAAGGCGAGGGCAAAAGCTGTCTGCATTTTAATTACAAACGCACAAAAGGAAAATGGCAGTCAAAAGCGTGGAAATTCTAACCTCAGTTGGCAAAAAAAAAAAAAATTGCAGAGACAAAGTTTGTAAGCGAATATAACAATGGGAGCAAGTAAGAGAAAAATAAGAAAAGAAAAGTGTGTGTGTGTGTGTGTGTGTGAAGAGACTTGTGCAACTTCATGGCAAAAGTTTGATTAAAAAGAGAGAAAAAATATAAAAACTCCCAGCGCAAGTTAAAAGAAAACTTAAAGCGGTAAATGTAAATGCATTAAAGTCCGTTTTGGGAAAATTTGAAAACATTTCACCAGGTTGAAAGTTCAAAATCCGTTTGCTTTTAAATAATAATCATAAGTTGGCATATAATTAAAACAAGAGAAGATATTCAGTCAGTCCTCCAAACAAAAGCAGCTCGAAAACGAACTTAAAAAGCCACCAAAAAGATGTGGATGAGACTATAAAAAAAACGCAGCCAGACCCAGACAATGAACACATACAATACACACACACACACCACACACCATACAAACAACAGAGAGCACACCCAACATAAAAAAAAAAAAAACGCACATAATGAAAATGTCAAAATAAACACGACATTAAAAACCTTCCAAAAAACGAAAATGCAGACAAACAGATGTAGATACGCATACACACACACACACACACACACACACACACACACACACACACACACAAACAGTGAAAGCAAAGTGAAGCCACTGCACTCGACGCCATTTTAAAGGCCAATAAATGCCAAACGAGTCCTTGTTCAAGAGCTGTGCAATCAAGTTCAGTTTAAGGAACTAGTTCGTAGTGCAAGGGAATAAGAATAAGATTGGAAAGAAAATGTATTTATTTTAAAGTAATCGATTTAAGTATCTTAACAGTTACTGTCAAAAAATATGGTACAGTCTATGCTCAATTATAAGTAGTCATTTATTTATTGAAACAGATTTTATGTTAAGTTATTTAATATTTAGTAATTGATTTACCTGTTAAAGTATTAATAAATATTATAATTAAGTAGAGTCTTTGCTTAATTATGTAGTCATTTTTATGAAAGTACAGTCTATGCTAAATTATGTAGTCAGTGTTAGTAGTTTCAGTTCATTTTTAAGGGAACTAGATTTTAGTTTATGAAGAGTTTAACTTTTGTTTGAATTAAAATTAAATGTCATTTTGTCAATAACTTTATATAATTATAAACCATTAAATAAATTTATTATTTATATATTATAGTTCTTGCGAACTAGTTTCTTTTTTAAATTAGTTGAACTCTAGTTATTTAAACCATATATGTATGTAGGAGACACTGATTATATTGCTAATGTGGCTTCCATCAAGACCGCTAATCATGGCAAAAAGTTAACAAAAAGAAAGAGACAATGCTCCGAGCTACACCACGTCTTACCTAGGTATGTGTGTGTGTGTGTGTATGTGTATGCCTGTAGGTAGTAGGTGTCACTAACACCGCTAAGTAGCTGGCGTCACTTTTGTCCTGATTAGCATTTCTAATTAAAGACTCAGTAAAGCGCGTCTTTCGTCTGGCATATATGAAAGTCGTTTTGTACGTTAAGGATAATGACACCTGCTCAGTAGACAGGTGAGACAAGCCAAGAGTAGCATAGAAGTTACTCAAACTTTTGACAAAAAAATTGAAAGTTCTACCAACACCTCAGACTCTTAACTAAATATAATTCTCTACCATGCCATGTAAGCTGGCATGTTTAGTGGCAATTAAGACGCCAAGCTCATTGAGACAGAGACGTAAGATTGTAGACGGACCATGGCACTCCCTTTCTATTAAAAGTGAAAACATTTACATTAATAATTAGTAACAAACGCCTTCACTTTGTTGGACACTAAAAACTTCATCAACAACAAGAACAACAACAAACAAACAGGCACACACACACACACCTATATACATTGCAATTAATCAAGGATTCGTTTAAGTGTCGCGGGTTAAAAAACTTCAAGTTGACAGTTTAACTGACTAAACAAGGTGCGATAAATGCGAGAGACCTTCTAAAGTTGAATAGCCAAAAACTGAAATCACCGCAGGACAATGACCATAAAAGTAGAAAGAAGCCTGAGGGCAGAAGAAGGGAAACAGCAGCAGCAGCAGCAGCAGCAGCAGCCAACAGCAGCTGTCAACGCTCAAGTGAAAATGAAAATGATTTAAAGCACATGGACATGGAACGTTAACGGGAATTCTGTCTCCTGCTCTCATGCTCCTCCCCCTGCTTTAGCTCCTATTCATTTTGGCTGGCAGAAAAGAAAACTTTTCACTTGTTTTCGTATTTGCTTGAAAAGCTTTTGAAAAACTTTTCATGTTGCTGCAAAACAGCAAAAACCACCAGAAAACAAAAAAAAAAAAAAAATAGAAAAAAAAGGAACCTTTCGAATTGCATTTGTGAATTATTCATTGCATACTTTTGGCACTAAGTGGTGACTGTACTCCATTTGCAGTCTCTTTCTTTGGCTAATCAAACTAATGAACGAAACGGCTCACAAATTGCATTGGATCATGCGAACATAAAGAAAAAGAAGAAAAAAAAAAACAGAAGAGAACTGAAAAATTCTTTCCCTCAACTTTCAAGGCAGACAAATATTCGGTTTCTGTTTATGTTCTTTCGGTTTTTGGGTTTACATTTTTGAGTGCGGTTGGTCGTATGAAGATGGGGATGAGCCTAGCCACAAGAACCACAAAAACCGTAGAGTAATTAAATTGCAAATGAAACAGAGAGAGCTAAGGGAAAAGTGGAGCTACCTTTCTCATGTTAGATTCAATTTTGAAGGACGAATTTTGAACTCATGTCAAAGAGGCAGACTCTCTAAGTAACTGACTTACAGCACTTGCCTGACAATAGTCGAGTTATCATTGCCTTAGATATAATTTCATTACACATTCTTGCAAAAATATTTCACAAGAATAATAATACAATAAAAATACGTATCTCTTGTTACAGACAATCAAAAGGCGTTATTGGAGGCGTTTCTACCACTTTACTCTCTGTTGATAATTAATTTTTGCTAACGTATTACATTTCAACTTAAGCAACTTATGGGTAATGAAAAGGACCAGAAAAAAAAATTAACCGAAAAAGGGAAGAAAGGTGAACAAATCAAAAACCAATAAAAAAAAAAAAAAACTCCAGAAATTTCTGTTCTTCTTTTATTTTATTATTTTTTTGGCCGGGACAAGTTCAATGCACTAACTCCTCTGTCCGGGCTGGTTATTTATTTAAAAGACGCTTAGGAAAAGTAAGAAGAAGATAGAGAGACAGCTACAAAAAGAGAGAGGGAGAGAGAGAGAGAGGAATGGATGGAGGTGGAGCCAGTCAGCTGATAGCAAAAACGAAGGCAGTGCCAGCGCATAAATTTTGCCAGCATTGCAAATAAAAAGGAAATCCATTCATGGATACAAAAAAAAAAAAGAGAAAAAAAAACCTTAAGTGCGCCAAATACAAAATAAAAAAAAAAAAATAAACGAAGGGGTTTGAGTTTGGGTTGGGATATGGCAAAGATATAGCAAAGTTAAATCAATAAATAAAGCATAAAAGAATCGCTGCTACTTCGACACACAGGGAGAAGGCAGAATCGGACGGTAGATGTAGGTGGCGTTAGGGACAAAGTGGCGCCCCATCAACGTCATTAAATCAATGCTGCCTGTCGTTGCCAGCAATAGATAACGACCCAGGATGATGAAGCTAAGAGGAGAATAGAGGGAATATAGGGAACAGTCTGATGTCGGGGTGGTGGGGGGATGCAGCAGCGAAAGTTTGCCAAGTGACATTAACACAAACGACAGTCAGTAGCAGCAGCAGCAGCAGCAATAAGTATGGGAGTAGAAGGGCAACAGCAGACAGCCTAGAAGGAGAGACATTAAACTACAGTAAAGCCTGCTTATAAGATAACAAATGGTTTAATAATACTTAACCAAAAAGGAAAATCTTTATACTTCAAACTTGTCACTTATTTTATAATCCTTCTTAATGGTTATCCACTGTACTTACACACTTGAATGTAAAGAGACTCTGCTGCAAGTCGAGAAGTGTCGTCTACTGGAGTTGTTGTCAACCAACGCGCGACAATACCAAAAAACACAATTGGGGCGTGTCCAGGACATTGAAGTAAAGTGTCAAGTGGTTTGGGGAATCGGTGGCCAGTGGCAAGAGGAGAGATGGTGCCAGTTGAATTCTTAAAAGGTAGTCCTTCTAGATGGCAAGATGAATGGGTGCAAGTAAACTCAATTGTTTTTGTGCAAGCCAAGGCAAATTTTGATTGAATTGCAGACAAGAGGACATGATGATAATAATGATGACGATGATGATGATGATTAAGTTTGGCGGCTCCTTGAACAAGTTGATGGATTAGTTTAATGAAATTGAAGAGCTAGACACAGACAACAAAAACAACAAAAAAAAGAAGGGCATAGAAAACTGAAGCTGTTGGCTTAAAGCATTAACTTTAAGTTTATTGATCTTTTTTGGCCTTGGATTAGGAAGTGAAAGAGGCACTGAAAGAGAGAGGGAGAGTAGGAGAGAGAGAGAGAGAGAGAGAGAGAGAGAGAGAGCACGTGACCATGGCCAACCAACTGTGCGGAAATATTTGCCTCTCGTTGTCTCAGACAAGATAAAGATATGCCGGCGATAAGGCGTTAAACTGCCAACAAAGTCAATAAGCAAAACTGTCTTCTTCTGCCTTTGGGAAATCCTTTAATGTTCTGTTAACGATAAGCCGAAATGCTAAAAAGAGAACAAAACTAGCCAAAAAGCCAAAAGGAAAACGAGCAGCGAATATTAAAACAAATAAGCCGGCAAAATATAAACTAACTGTGGCTATATCAAAGCACCAGCCCCAAGGGCCAGACAATGTCTTCTTCTAGTCACATTTTCTGTTTGTTGGCCAACTTTGACCCATGTCAAATAAGTTAAAAACATACAAAAAATACAAAAAAAAAAAAGGAACAAGAAAAGAAAAAGAAGTAAAATTATATGAAAAATTAAATACTTTTATTTGTATTAACAAAAATATATTTAACTTGGTCAACAACTCTTTAAACTTTGCTAAAAGGGGGGAAAAAAGAAGAAACAACTAAAGTTAAATATAAAATTTTAATTTATTTGTTTTTTTGGAAGGACAGAATGAGAGAGAGAGAGAGAGAGACCAGCGAAAAGCGACTAATTGGTGTTAAATGGAACCTTTTTTGCTCTGACCAGGTAGAAAGCAAATTTTCATCATACATATGGGTGAGTGTGTGTGCGAGTGTGTGTGTGTGTTGGCCATGATGTTGATGATGAGTTGAATGAACTTTTCGAGTCATAAAAATCAATAGACGGACTCTTTTTAGAGATTCTCCTTTCGTTTCAGGTTTTCGCTCTCAACGAAATGAGCATCAAAGGCACTTCAAACATCAAAATTCCCCATAATGTAAAAAAAAAAAAAGAAGAAATATATGTTTGAATGAATCAAAGGCAGGCACAGAGCAGCAGGCGGCAGGCCTCCTCAAGTGGAAGTATTTGAATTTTTTTTTTTTGGCAGACAGTGAAGAGATTTGCCAAGTTTATGTTTTTTCTCTTTTAGTATTATTATTATTATTTTCTGACTGAGCTATTTTTAAACAATTTTTTTTGTATATGAAGAAAATGGAAGGTGGAAGAAAAATTGAAGATTTAAAATTTTAAAAATGGAAATATTTCCTGATCTATTTTAACATATATAAAATCGTATAGAGAAGTTAAAATTCGTTAAGATTCTTTTTTAAGGTTCAGCCAACGGTGGGCGTTAGTTTTAAGTGATTTTGAAAGACTGATAAAAAGACTGTTGCCACACGATTTACCTGCAGCTGCAGCCAGTAGTTCATAATTGAGTTGTTGGCACTTTTATATTAAATTGCAACATGTGGCAGCAACCAGCAGTAGCAACAACAGGCAGCAGGGCACGCGCGACTTTTTCAATTGTTTTTTTGGTTTTCTTTTTTGTTTTTGCAAGTTTACCTTATTAATTAGCATCTATAACAAATATCCCTCAAGGAGCCGACAAAGTGAAAACTAAAAAAAAAAATTAAATGAAATCGTATGCAAACGTGAATGGAGGTGTTGACTCCCCCGGGGGCATGAGGCATGGTGTTCGGCTGGATCGAGAGGTTGCACAACCTCGTGGTTGTTGCTTTTTCGCTATTTTTTTTACATTTTTTCTTTTTTGTTTCTGTCTCTGCCAAAATGATTGGCACTTGGCCCGTCTATGAAAATTTTCCAATTTGTCTGCATTTCGCAAAAGTCAAACAAACCATTTGCAGTTAGGCCAATAACTGCCAAATGTGCAAATGTGGCCAAAAAAAGTCAATGAACTTGTTACAGTTGGTAACATTTTTTTGATTATTATTTTTTTTTCTGTTTGCTTATATTAATTTGGCCCTAATTATGGCTATCATATTAAATGCTTTTTGTGCCTACTTTTCGGCTGTTTTATAAAATAATGAACCATGTGAGACAGAGATAGAGGGAGAGAGAAGAAGAGAGCAAAAACCTGCTAATTGCGCACTCAAAAGAACAACAAGCAACCAACACATGTTAAATATACATATATATATATGTATATATATATATAGTAATATATATATGTAGCTCTATATATACATTTATTTAATTTTATGTTTATTTCGCTCTCCATTTTGCTGTTTTGTGTTTGCTTTGCTAATTATTGTCATAGGTTAGTTAGTGTAGGCAGCGGCAACCAAAAGCAATAAAACTGAAAGCAAAAGTGTTTCTTTTTCCTTTTTTTTTTTTTTGTTGATTTTGTTTGTTTTCTTATTTCTTCAGTTATTTTCAGCGATATCTTTTATGGCCGCTTACACTCTTGGCATTTTCAGCAACAAAGTCTGCCCAACATTGGGCAATAATACGAAAAAATAAAACTATGTACATACATACATATGTATGTATGTATGTGGTCGGCATGACATCTTTTAGACTGTTTTTTTTTTTTGTTCCTCTACTTTGTCGTTTTGTTGCTTTTTTGTTTGTTTTAAAGAGAATTATTTAAGTGCTGCTGCATATGTTGCCAAAAACATTAACAATACCCTATATTTATTTGAAGCAAGGGTATATTAGTATAAATAATAATTTATGAATCTAATCCAAAGTGTAGCTAAATTAAAATTAAATGATTAAAAGTATTTAACTGTGTAAATTATTTATATATTTTTTTATATTTCTTCTATCCACGTTTCTATCTAATTGGTATTTGAAAAGTCATTGCTTTGGCGGCATATTTCTTTTAAATGTTCGTTTTTCTTTTCTTTTATTTTTTCTTCTCTTTTTTTTTTTGGCATTTTGTCAAAGCACAAACATATGCTAGCCATCTTCTCTCTTTTGTTTATATTGCATTATGCCGGCCTGTCATTAGAATGGATAATTGTGGTTGGCAGACAACAAGCAAAATGATTGACAACCAACTGACAAACGAAAGGAAACGCACTGTCACATAGATAGATAGAGATAGAAAGAGAGAAACAAAATAGAGACAAAGCATCATGTGAGGGGGAGGAGGAGGGGAAGAGAGAGCTAATATCGGACGTGTGGCAGATGTCATCAAAATGTCTACGTTTTATAGCCAAGCTATGGCTATTACTATGGCTTAGAAGCCGCCACAAATTCTTTTGGCTAGAAGCGTAGCCAAATAGCAGATTAAGTATCGCTTACATAATAATGACGACTAACCGCCACTAACCCAACACTATACGACATTCCGGCGACGCACAGTGTTTCCATTCGTTAAGATAATAATTCTAAATTAAATTAGTTTACAAGAATTTATTTAAGAGGAGAATGTATAATAAAGAATTTGTAGTCAAAGAATTTGAATCTCATCTTGAGAAGAACCTTGAAGCAAATGCAAATCTTTACATAAAGGAAAAATAATTATTTATAAGTCAAAGTTTAAGAAACTGTTCCAAAATTGCTAAAACTTTGAAGTAACTAAAAAAAAAGAATAATATTAAAAAAATGTAAAAACATACGATAAAATATTTGACAATATTATTTGATATACATTATTATTTGATATTTATTATTTGATAATATATTATAATATTTCTTAAGATTTAAACTATGACTTTTAAATATTTAAAATTTCAAGATATTTTAAACTTATAAAAACAGCAAAACTTTGGCACAATCTAAAGTAGTCAAAGACTTAAAATTCAAATTTTTCTTTTAGTGCAGATCTAAAGAAAATGCCAATAGACGAATTTAAGTAACTTAAAATCTTGAAATGGATTAAGCGATAAAAGATTAGAATATGTAATCTTGAACTTTACGAAAAATTTTAATAAAATTATAAAAAAAAATTTTAAGCTAGTCAAAATTCAATAAAAATCAATTGAAATTAACTTTTTAATATGAGCTCTTTAGTGTTAATGTCTGGAAAAATTTATTGCATTTCTAATGCATTTTGAAACCACTGTGAAACACGCGTCTTCAGTCTCAAGCTCAGCTGGTATAATTCTAATTTGCATTCATCAGCGCACAAACTAATTGCAAAATTTAAGTGTGTGTGTGTATATGTGTGTGTTTGTATGGATTGTGCTATTTCTCTATTTGTAGTTGGTTTTTTTTTTGTTGCTTTTGTTTTTCCTTTGCACATTTTCCACATACTCACACACACATTCACACACTCTCTCATGCAACAAACACAAACGAAGCGAGTCGGGTTAGCGACCGCAAAACTATCTGACATTAGATTGCGATGGCGGCCAAACGACAACAGCCGACGTCGACTGCAGCAGAGCACAACTGAATCGAGTGTGTGTCTGTTTGTGTGTGTGTGTGTGTGTGTGTTGGCGTTAGGTTTTGGGTTGTGCGCTGGCAGGCACGTAGTATGTCTCTTTCTATGGGCGGTAGGCCAGCAAAATGGGCGATTATGACACATGCTGTTGCCAAAATTTATGCAGTTGCAATTGCAACCCGCCCTCCCCCCTCGCCAACTTTTGAAAATATGCACTTTTTGGCAAGCAGGAAGAGAATATGCAACAACAACAACAACACACACGCACTCGCTGTGCGTAATAACTGTGACAAAACACACAAACACACACACACACACAAAAGCATGCAATATATGTTGCAGCAACATGTTGAGTAAGCTTTGCCAAAAGATATATAACCAGGAAAATGTTGGCCAGCAAAATATGTCTTGGCTATAACCCAAAATAATTAACATGTGTTATTACAATTTATCGGAAAACAACAACAAAAACTATCGATAAAAAAAGAAATATCTTCAACACATGACAAATTAGTTTAAAATATTTGCCACCTCGGTTTCATTTATTTATATTTTTTTTTTTCTTATTTTAGGTAAAACAACTTCTTTTTTTTATGGCCAATTTAAAAGGAAAAAAAACATGTCCACTCGACAAAATAATTGAGAGAAATCTCATGCCATTAACTAATTAATTGGTTTTCGTTTCTTAATTTTTAAAAGTTAATTTTTCTCAGTGTAAATATTTGCAGAATTCTATTTCAATGTTTTTTCTTGAGAATTTTAAGTGCAATTTCTTGTTGGTTTCTGCTTAATTTTGGTAATACAATGTTGCTCAATTTTATAGCATTTTATCGTTTCGGCAGCATCTTAATCGGCCGATCGATAACTCTATATAGTAAAGGAGAGGCATGCTTGATTGACCCACCGATTTTATTGCTACAACAAATCAATTTAAGTCGACAGCAACAAATGTAAACGCCGCCCGCTGTTGCAGTTGTTATTGGTGTTGTTGGTGTTTTATTGTTGCTGCTGCTGCTGCTGCTACATGTCGCATATAGCCAGACAGTGAGTGCCCGTGCGGGCACTCCTCAGAGAGTTTTATGCGATTTCAAACCTTATACGATGGCCAAATTAAATGCTTAGCAACAAAAATAAAAAAAAAAAAATTTATTGTCTGCAAATTCAAGCGAAAATTGCAACATGATTTGCCGCCTATTTTGGCTCGAATGTTGCGGCATAAAATAATACAACTTGCAACTTGCGTTGGTGGCGCCGTCAATTTGAAAATTGCCTAGCTCTCTCTCTCTCTCTCTCTCTCTCTCTCCGTCTTCATATTGCCACTTGGCAATATAGCTAGGCGGGGGCGTGGCATGTCTACAATTTCTTAATTGATTTACAAGCCAAATGGGCAATAGCAACGTTTAGACCAATACATGTAAATCGATTTGAAAATCTTTGGAAAATGCTCACCCACTCACTAAGAGTTTTTTCGAGAAAATTATTGCCACAAATTGTTGGCCATAAAATTGATTAAAGCCATGGCACATCTCAAAACAAATTGCTGTTAGTCAATGAAGATTCATTTTGGTTATAATATTTGATTTTTATTTTATTTGTTTGCTGGGGCGTTAGCAATTTAAATCAACACTTTTTTTTTTTTTTTTGTTTTGTTTTTTGATCTTTTGCCGAAGGTCTACTACACACGGTTTAATCTGATTTGGTCTCTCTTTCATTGTCTTTGTCACTGTTCCAGTATATACATGTATATCTATATATATGTATATATATGTATATCTTGGTTTAAATATGTTTTTTTCTTTCCTTTTTTTCCAAAGAGCAGCTGCCCCGTTATTATTAATTAAATGCTGTGAGCGCTTATTATGGAAATTAACCACAGATGTGGAAAGAAAGAGACAATGTTTTATAATAGTTATGAAAATTTAAGTGTGGGTAGCAAAAGTCGGACGAGACGCATATATTAAAAATCTTATCGATTTTGCGGTTCATACTCACACACACACACGAATACTAGAAATGCTTTATATAGAATATATATATATATATATATAGGAAATTGACATCAACACGTACCTGTAATGAAATGTAACAAGAATTTTATAATTAGATTTGGATTTATTACAGAGTTAACAATGTTAAGATCATAAAAATAATACTATATATGGGATTCCTTTGATACTTAATAGTTCCGCCTTTAAATGTGAATAACAAATTCATAAATTAAAATTTTGAAGGTTTTCCAAACAATTTTTACATGATCCGAGAAGTTAAACTAAATTCATTTTTATACATAAGAATATTCTTTTATTTCTTATATTAAAATCTAACAGTTTCTATAAGAATTATTTCTTTTAATAATTCTAAAACTTAAATAGAAATTTTGTAATTTAATTTCTATTTCAATATTTCATCTTTTTTTTTTATCAGTTTACTCATTTTTAATCCTTGGTTCATGGCTAATACTTAAAAATGAAAGCTTTATGCTATCTATGATTAATTTTTTTTTTTTAAATGAATCATTCTTTGTATATGTATATAGCTTGCATATATCGGCCATAATCATCAAATAAATCATTCCATTTGGAATACAAACGATGTTCATTCATTTTAAGCAATAGTGTCAACTCCATTTAAGGCAACTCTTTGAGAATTTATGCAGCAATTAATTGTCAATGTGTGGCGGTGTTTCTCTCTCTCTCTCTCTCTGTCTCTCTCTTTCTTCTTTACAAGTCTATAATTTAGCATTGAATTATGCAGATAATCAAAAGCGGTTAAATGAAGATGCCATGTATCATCTTTAGTGGCTAGTTTAAATGCAGCCTTATTGTCGTTCGGCCTAATGAAGAAATCCAATGCGGAAATTTATTTTGCAATCAATTTGACAAATGCTTTAAAGCTTAGTGCTTAGAGCCACGTTTGATGGTTAACAGAGATAGACCATATGTGCGGTTTTTATAGGCTGATCCAGTCAAGCCAGGGCAGTTGATGGTGGTAATGGTGAGTAGGCCAGCAAGTTTGTTAGCCAGAAACACAGACAGCAACTCAGCCTTTAGCCAGCCAGCCAGCCAGTCAGTTAGCCAGTTGTTGCAGCCATAACAAAAGGCAGCAACAAGTAGCCAAAAGTCAGGCAAAAGCCGTAAACATTTTGTGGCCAATACAGTGTGCGTCATAAATTTACTCTCACAACTGATCATCAGCTAACTAATAAAAGTTAGAGGCAACCAAAACATGTTTATGGTCGCTACAAAAATGGCGAAAATGTCTAAATTAGTTACAAAAAATACAGAGAATTGAGATGAGGTTTGACATTGACCTAGTTGATGAGATGTTTTGTTGGTTTGGTTTGTTTAATGGTGGTTACATTTTTGGGGTCCTAGAACATTAAATATTTGATGTAAGTGTGTGTGTGTGTGTGAGAGAGAGTGTGCGTAACACGCGACGGTGACAAATTATGCAAAATTGTATGTACACAAGACACAGACACAAACCTTGTTATTTTGTGTAAAAGGTGATAATTAACAAAGACAACAACAAAAATACACACCCACCATATAGAATATATAAATCGGTAATGGTATTATAGATATATACATATATACATATATGTATCTATGTGTCTGTGCTTGTGTCTGGTAATTAAATTGAATTAAACGCACCTCATTAAGGTCAAATTACAGTCAAAAGCTGTCGCCCTGTCCTTCGACAGTCGCAACGCTCCTATAATTATGCAGCAGACTTTGGGTAAACGCCTGGACACGCCCCTGGCTTAAAATTATACATACATATATATATATATATATGGCCATAGTTTATTGATCAGACTCCAGCACTCGACTTGGCTCGGCTCGCATAAATAACGCAACAAAAAACGTGCCAATTATATATCTCTGCCAGACATTTGCAAATTCTCAAGTACAAATATTGCTGCTGTTTCTGTTGCTGCCGTTGTTAATGTTGCTGACTGTCGCTATTGATGTTGCTGCTGTTGTGGGTGTCAAATGTCGCTCACATCGTGATTAAGTCAAGTGTTTACTAAAGACGAATAAATTTTCATATACCCTGTAGTTTTATATGAAACATAAAAAAGAGGATATTGTTCGAGTCGTTTAAGCTGATTAAAAGATACATTAAAATTAAGTTTCGATCAGAAAGATGACTGAATCAAAAATAAGTTTTAAATTGAGTAACTTTAATTAAATCGAAACAACTCTTAAACAAGTTAATTTTCTAAACTTTAGTAAAAACTTAAAAAGGGTTTCCTAATTTTAATTTAATTTAATTAATTTTAATTAAATTAATTTTCATAATTTTCTATTGATGGCATTTTTTCTTATATAATAATTATATATGTATATGTATATATTATTTTATTTCATTGTCAAAATAGCCTACTTTTTTTGCCTAACTTTTTCTGCTCTTTTTTTTTTTGTCAATTCTATTTCTAGAATATTTTATGCAAGGTCTTTATTTTTTTTTTTTGTTTTAAATTCAAGATTTGCACATCATTCAAAAGTAATTGTTCGCTTTTAGTTTTTTTAACTATAATATTGTAATAGTATTTTGCATACATCAAAATTGGTTATTTTAAATGATTTTTGCAGCATTCATTTGCGTTTTGCTTAGTTCGTTTCTATGTCGCCATTTGGCCCCTTCCCCCTCTCTCTTTCTGTCTCTCTCTCTCTCTCTCTCTGTCAGTTTGTTTCTCTATCTATTCGTCTGTCTGTTTGTCTCTTGGCTGTTAGTTGTTTGTTTGCTGGCTATTTGGCTGTTTGTTGGGCCTGTTTGCGTTTGTTATTTATGCATTTTTGTCATGGACACCGACGATTGCGGTTGTTGTCATCATGTCGCCATATGTTCGGCTCGGTCATTACCATGAAAAATCTCATCGTCTCATTGGCAAACATATTTTAATTGATTTTACTGTTTTTGCTGTTGTTGCACATTTAAATGTTTGGTGTGAAAACTGCCATCATGAAAATGAACACAAAAATGTTCAATGCAAATAATGAAAAAAATATTACAAAAAAAAAAACAAAAAATAATAATAATAAAAATAAAGTTAACTGAAGGACACGAAATGCGAATTTATGGGCTTGTCTGTGTGGGGGGCGATACATTTGAGAGTTTGTCACCTCAAATTCATGTAATTTATTAAATAATTTCTTAAATAATTTTTATTATAATTAGTTAATAGCAAACTCTTTTTTTTTTTTATTTACCCCTCTCGTATATTTATTGTGTCATCTTTCCCCTCTCCATTATCATCTAATAGTTTTATTTTGTTACAATCGACTAATCGACACACTCATAATTAACACATTTAGCTAATAACTTTGTGCGAAAATAAACAACATTAATCACTGTTTAATGGCGTATTAATAAGACAAACAAACAGGCAACAAGAGTAACAACAACAACAATAATAACAGAAACAGAAACACATTTCTTGCAAAGAGTTAGACCAGACTTGGACGAGGCCAATTTAACCTTAGACTAGCATCTATCTAAGTAAGTATCTATCCAAGTATGTATGTCTGTATGTCTCGGCCCACGGCTGGCTGACTGGCTGGCAACTTTTATTGAAACTTTCAACACTCGTGAGTTTGCACAGCGGCATTTCCAATAACAATAAAATAAATCTTGGCCAAGAAAAACAGATAAAAACAGCATTAGCTCTGGCCATAAAGCAAAACTAACTAAGGCAAGCAGCAACAGCAACAGCAAAAACAACAACAACACAAGCAATACAACCCACTCGGCATCTCTTTTGGGATGTGAAACGAAGTAAAGTGCTGTAAAGGGGGGTACCACAATTTGAGAGGAGAGTAGGGTTGGGGTTAAAAAGAAGGCAGCGGTTGACAATCGACAACGAAGACAGTGTTGTCTGGGGACAAACAGATAGACAGACAGTGAGACAGACATCAAGTTGGAGACAAGTGCCAAGTTAATTGCATTAAAAGTGAAATAAAAAGCAAAGCTCAAGATAGCAAAAAATTATGAAGTGCACCAGCAAATGGCAACAACAACCAAAAGCACTGACAAGCAGCAGCAGCAGCAACAACATCATCAACAACAACAACAACAACAGCCAATAGCTACACTGGCAGCGGTGTTGATTGAGGCGCATAATCAGTAAGTGAAGAAGTCGTAGTGAAACACGATTGAGGGAGAAGGGTGGCGGCAAATGAGAAGGAGGTTTGGCGCATTAAGTTGTTAACAGCAAATATTTGCTTCATTTGCTCTATGATTGCAGTTATGGCAGCAACAGCAACAACAACAACAACAACAACAGCATTTTGCTAAAATACGCAACATCCGGTCAATGAGGCACTGCAGCTTAGCAACATCTTTTGCCTTCCACTTGATTACTACTTGTTGCCAGGCAATAAAAAAGAAAACAGAAAAACATTCAAGTATGAATAATGACTTTAGGATACCCTTATAATTAAATTGATTTAACTATTTTAGCTAATCATTAACTATGAAATTCCCTTGTTGAATCATATAAATATTTATATTCATAATATTATTAATCATAGTTAAAAACAAATAAAATAAACGAGAGAGAGAGAGAGAGAGAGAGAGAGTTGCCTATCCATTTACACAAACTTAAAAGAAAAGGTATGAAACAACGTTTAGTTAGTTATATTTACTAATAGTTTAAGATTATTCAAATCACTATAAAACAGTTTACTGCAGATGGCAATAATTTGTAACAAAATTTCCTCAAGATGCAAAAATTTAAAGGGTATTCACACATTAATTAAGTCTCAAGCATTATAATAAACAATTTTTACGTTTACTTAATATGGTTCTAGGTTCTCACTAGATAAATAACTATAAGCGGAAAATCGTTAAGTTAAGTTTTCCAACCATCAAAAACTCATTTCCCTTTTCTTAATTTTTTTTCTTCTTGTAATTGCCGATCTTTGATCAATGATCAGCCATCAATTGCAGCAGACAACTAGTGGAATAAAAATAATGACTAAGACTAAAATGAATGAAACTTCTAGAAATTGTAGGTATTTGCCTTCCTTTTTTTACTTACATACATATATATGCACCTACATATATATTTATATATATATGTATACCTATGTATATAGTTTTCCTTTTAATTTTTATTTTTTTTTGTATTTTTCTTGGCACTCTTGCCACATTTTCCTTATCTATAAATAGTTGGGCGGCACTTGCTGCCGCCGTCTCTGCCTCTGCTTCAGTCAGCTGCTACTGCCCACGCTGAGCGGTCAATAAACTTCGCGACACATGCAAATTGCAGCTAGCAACTAACAGCAGCAGCAGCTCTAGCAACAACAACAAGCGCAAACAATTAGCAGCTGAAAAAAAAAAAGGCAGCAAAATGAATGCCGACCTATCGCACAGTTTTTGCCATTGGACAGTCGCCGTCAACTATTGTTGCTACTTTTTGTAGTTTTTATTATAGTGCCTTTTTTTTAGTTTTCTGTTGTTTTTTTTTTTTTTTTTTTTTTTTTTTTTTTTTTGCTATTATCAGACAGCGCGCTGCTACGTAATGCGCGTAACAATTTCATTTTGTTTTACAACTACAAAAGTTTGTTCTCCCTCTCTCCCACTCTTTTTCTAGCTCGCTTACTCACTCTATTGCTATCTTTTTCTATTCTGTATGCATTTCATTTTTGCCGTTGCTGTTGCCGTTTTTAGTTATGCAGCGGCGTCGTACAATGCACTCAACACACAACGGCCTCAATGCAAAGCCGCTGCTAACTGCGCCGTCGACGTCATCATCGTTGTAGTTGTTGCTGGCAGCGCTCTTGGCCGTTCAGTTCTGCAGTTGGCAAATCAAATAATGCAAGAAAAAAAAAAAGAGAAACAACAACAACGTTTACAAAAAAAAAAAAAAAAAGTGCATCGTTATTTGTTGTTGCGAATTTGACTAATTGCATCTGAGAGACGAGACACATCGGTGTTGTACACGAATGTATTTTAGCTTTTGATGTTCACCTCTAACTGCCTCCTCACTCGACCCCTACAATTGTTGCACTTGTTGGCGCTTTTTGTTTTGTTTTTTTTTTTATATGCAACAATATGCCGCTGCTACAAGTTGTAATTAGGCAAGCAGAGGCTGCTGCCGCTTTACTTTCAATATCTATCTATGTATATATGTATGTATGTATGTGTGTGTGTGTGTGTCTATCTATTGATATTAATTTGCATTGTTTAACAAAAGCATTGTCAAATACCCTACAGAAATTTTATAGGGTATATACGAGTAATTGCAATAAAATGAAAGTTAATTATTATTAGTTAGTTAATTAATATAAAGTTCCATCTTAAATCTAAATAAAAGATAACGTTTAATTATTAAACTTTTATAGAATGTTAGACAATATCACTTTATATAGCTTATATAAAATATTTAAACATTTATTAATATATATATTCACAACTCATAAAACTCGTAAAAATGTTATCGTGAAAATTCTAAAAATATCTATTTATTTGGTCTTAGGTTTACACTGCCAATTAACGATATCAATGGACATGGATTTAGATACATCCTGTAGATATTTTATTCACATTTTATTGACATTATATTTAAGAAAGTTTTGAATTTTGAAATAGCTTAGAAACTTCTCATTTTAAAAAATTCATTTCTTTTATTTATCACATTAAATTGTAGTACCAACTTAATATTTAAGAAACATTATAGAAATAATCATTAAATCCATTAAAATTACACTAGATTTATATTCAACAAATCTTATACTCTTTCACCAAAATCTACCATAAACTATAAAAGATAAAAAACCATTCGTAGACCATATTAAAGACCAGTTGAGATAGTAAAATCGTGTAACTATCTCAAGTAATTTAATGTCTTATATAATCGACTTATATCGGTCATTATTGTATTATATCCATAATTTTTCGCATTCCTGTTTTACCAAAGTGGCTATAATTTTGCACAAATGTTTATATGTATCTAATACAGGGTATGTAAATAGTCTCTGGTAATTTATATATGTATATTGGATTTTTTTCTTTTTTGGCGCAACGGATGTTTGGCATGGTTTTTATGTGATTGAAATGATTGCCAATGGAGATCACAAAATCTGGCACACACAAATTGTGAATGTATACATATATAATAAATATATATGTAGATGTATATTGTATAAATTGTGAGAGTGATTAAAAAAGAACAAGAACGAGAGATAACTTGAATGAGTTTAATAGATTAACAACATTATTAGCACATATTTTAATATACTGTGATATAAAAAATAAACGAATTGTTTAAAAAAAAAATGATTAATTATTATTTTAAACGGAAAAAAAAACTTAATTATTGACCATGAATCATTAAACTAAATTAGTTACTAAAGTGACATACTTTTCCAATTATAAAATGAAATTTAAAATATTTTTGATCATTAGTGAAATAATAATAAAATTATCTAAATGAATCAATTGAATCATTTGTAATGGAGTCATCAACAATTGCTGACTCATACACACCATATATATATATATATATATATATATATATGTATGTATATACCTGTTTACATAGATAGAGGACAATGTACTTAAACAAATGATTTGCACTGTTGATAGTGATTGCTGGGTGAGTGCACTCGTCCAAAGATTCAATAGTTAATTCAAATTTATTTATATATAATTTTGTGAGCAGATGCACTCGGAAAAATTTTTAGTTTGGAATTGCTGTTAGAATAATTAATGCTAGAAGTTAAAGTATAGAAACAATTGTAAAAATAAATGGTTTATTTAAACTCTAAGAACATATGAAATTGGTATTAATTAAAATTATTTTTAATACAATAGTACATAAAAAACAGATCTAAAAAATGTTATATAAAAACTATATTGTTGCTATTTTAATTGGGAATTTATTTATTTTAATATGCTTGGTTTATTCATAATTCAAATAAGTAAGTACCAATTGTAGTTAAAATAGTTCTCAAAAAACGTTTAAGGAAGTCTCATCTGTCTTTGGTTAGGAAATCGTGTGAGAGCAAACAGAATATATGTACATATTAAAATTTTATGCAAATATCAAACTCTTAGATATTTACCCATTCACAAAAAGGAAAAAAAAAAAAACATACAAGAGAATAAAATCTGTACTGAACTAAACACCTTTACAAAACAACATTGAATTGGAGCGATGAACTCTGAGACTGCCGTCCAGACAACAGCATTTGCAACAATAAACTTTTACAACAATAGTGCAAATATTTAACGACACGCATATATACTGAAAAACTTATATATATGTACATATATATATATATGTATATATATAGAAAGGTTTGTATGTATTATTATATGCAATAACAATAATATGACTGCTAATAATAATAGCAATTATGTTAGACTTTTACGACTTAATTAAACGAGAGAGCAAAATGAATTCTCAAGGTTCCTTTTTCTCCCGGCAAGCAAGCAAATCAGTCAGTCAGTCAGTCAGTCACTCATTTACTCAGTCAGACACTTTGTTAATTACAAAGCAACAACAATAAGAAAAAATAAGAAAAAAATGTGCATATAAATGTAGTTGAAAAGTGCATCATAAAAACCGAAACCAAGGAAATATTTCGGTTTCAGTTTTCCCCAACTAAATTGTTTTTATGATGAGTGTTTCTCTCTCTGTGTGTTTGTGTGTTTGTTTGTGTGTGTGTAAGCATTTGTGCAGTGCCCCAGACAAGGTTTATCGTCTTGTTTTTCAACGGCAAAATATGCCGCATAAGTCACGTCCTGTACAACTAGCATAAATAAAAGCATAAACAAATTATTTATGGTTACTATTTGCATTCGCATACTATGCACAACAAATGTTATTTTGCTTTCAAATCAAAATATGTGTGTGTGTGTGTGTGTGTGTGTGTGTGTACTCAAACAACCTTCAAGAGTCTTAACCTTATCGAGTTTGCTCCCATTTTCAACCCAATAACCAATAATTTACTTTGAGCTCAATTTACTTAAATAAAATAAATATATTTATAAACATATTTTTTTTTTATAACATTTTATGGTATTTTCCCCTTTTGAAGTTGCGTTTTGCTTTCAATTTTCTTTTCTTTTTCATGAAAAATAAATGAAATACTTCTTTAGAAAAAAAAAAAAGAAAACGCAACTAATTGGGTCATACAAAGCACTTTAGAAAGATTTACTGGAATTAATTCAAATAATACTAAAATTGATCGATAAAACAGAAAGATAAAAAAAAGGAAAGAAAATAAATAAACTAACGAAACGGCATTTAATGTATTTTGCAATACGCCATTTGTTGTATTGTTTTTCATGCAAATTTTGTTTTCAACAATAAGAAGGGGGCAAGAATAAAAATAAAATAAAAAAGAAAAACAACAACAGGAGACAACAAAATTTGCATATAAATTTCAATACTTTTCCATAGAGCACTTCCGTAATGCATTGCAAACACGCAAAAAACAATACAAAAACAAATCGTAAACTAGTTTAGATACATATATAAATTGTAATTGATAAAAAAAACTTAAATTTAAAAAATGCAAAAAAATCTGCCATTCTGTATTATATATAAAGAATTTAAATTTAAGAAATATATTATATAAAATGTAAATATAATCTACTTTACCTACTTTTTTTAATTTCGAGTGTTTCCTTTCTTTTCTCTCTTTTCAGTTTAGATTAATTAACTATTTTCAGTTATTTTTCACATTGTATAATGATTTAAAGTAAATACTATATGCAACAATTCTTCAATTTTGTTTCTTGTTTTAAACCGTTTTTTTTTTTGTTTCTTCTGTTTTTTATTTTTTTTTTATACACTTGCAAAGTGTATATTAATTTTGGTCAGAAGTTTGCAACGCATAGAAGGAAGCATCTCCGACTATATAAAGTATATATATTCTTGATCAGCAAGATGAGCTGAGTTGATATAGCCTTGTCCGTCTGTCCGTCCGTCCGTCTGTCCGTCTGTCCGTCTGTCTGGATCAACGCAATCTCCTCCGAGACCCTTAGAGCTACAGAGCTGAAATTTTGCACCTAGGCTTCTTTTTGCTGCAGGCATTGTATATCTCGGAATCATCCCGATCGGATGACTATATCATATAGCTGCCATAGGAACGATCGGTCAGGAATAAGGTTTAACATCAATAACTCAGTTGTTTCTTAATCGAATGTCACTAAATTTGGTGCTTGTGAGTTGTATATAATACCCAACATATATACCAAGTTTCATCAGAATCGGTCGACTATATCATATAGCTCCCATAGGAACGATCGGCCAAGAATAGGGTTTAACATCAATAACTCTGTTGTTTTTCAATCGAATGTCACTAAATTTGGTATTTATGAGTTTTATATAATCCTCAACACATATACCAAATTTCATCAGAATCGGTCGACTATATCATACAGCTCCCATAGGAACGATCAGTCAAAAATTTAGTTTTTGATCAATAACTTCGATGTTTTTGAAGCAATCGTCACGAAATTTGTTATTTGACAATTTTATATAAAAATAAATATATCTTTTAAGTTTTATCAGAATCGGTCGACTATATGCTATAGCTGTCATAGGAACAATCGGGGAAAAAAAATTTGTTTTTTTTTTTATGACACGGACATCAAATTTATATTTGATGGGTTTTATATACTTCCTTATGATTCCGGCAAATTATATATATCAAAAAGATAGTTTGCAAGGGTATACGAACTTCGGCACGGCCGAAGTTAGCCCATCCTTCTAGTTTTTTTTTTTGGGTTAATGTCTCCATTGTCTGCTCTGCGCAGACGATACAATTTCTGTGATAAATAAAAACAAAAATTATTACAGAAAAGACATATGTTTGCTTGATTTATAACCCGATGAGATATATAGCCACATGAGTACGATGAAAATGATGATGATGATGATATTTATATGGAATTTAGTTTTCAGATGGCATGAGATGAAAATTAACTGGAAAATACGTTGACACGTAACGATTGATGACCCAAATTTGATTAACAACACACAATGAACCTTTTTTTTTTACAAATTTTCTTTAACTCGTAGAGCACCCAAGAAAACTGGTTAAAGGTGAGAGACACAGTAGCTGGGCCGCCCCACCCCGCTCCTTCTTCTTTTTACCATAAGTTCTTATAAATTTTGAAATTAATTATGTCACATTATGTAATCTGATAAGCATCAACTGTTTATTTCTGCTGTGGTTGTATTTTTTCCCCCTCGTCGAAGGTTTCTTAATACAATACGCACAGCCGCAATGTCAACGCATCTGAGCGAGTGCTTCAAGTGAACCCTCTTCAAGGATCGCATATGTATATATATATATATATGTACATTGTCATATCGATCGATGAAACAATGGGCCTCGAATTCCCTCTTCTGATTTAGGTAGAATCACATTGAAAGAATAAAGGAAAAAAAAAAGAAATCAGTGTGTGTGTGTGTGTGTGTGCTGAGATCGGTGGCGGCTTTCTTCTTTCTTATAGCGCGTTCTTGTTCATGCCTCCAGCTTGAATTTTCGCCGGGTTTTTATTTCGTTTCGTTGTTTTATTTGGTACATTGAAAAGCATTCGTATAAGAATTGGATAAAGACTGATGGCAAAGAGGCCAGGGCAAGTCTTCTATCTGGAAATTTAAGACGACATATTCGCACTTGGGGGTTTTTGTTGGAATTTGGTTGTTGTATATTTTTATACCCTGTACCCATAGGGTAAAAGGGTATATTAAAGTCGCTAAAATGTATGTAACAGGCAGAAGGAAAATTTTCCGACCCCATAAAGTATATATATTCTTGATCAGTATCAATAGCCGAGTCGATTGAGCCATGTCCGTCTGTCCGTCTGTCCGTCCGTCTGTCCGTCCGTCTGTCCGTCCGTCTGTCCGTCCGTATGAACACCTAGATCTCAGAGACTATAAGAGCTAGAGCAACCAAATTTGGTGTCAACATCCGTCTGTTGTGTAGACAGGTTAAGTTTGTTTCAAATTTTTGCCACGCCCACTTCCGCCCCCGCAATTCGGGAAAAACCTATAACTAGAGCAATATTAAAGATATCGTATTCTTATGCACATTAATATAGCCAAAATGCACCAGCTGACCGAATTTGACCAAAATCGGACAATAATTATCGGAGATATACGTATTTCCGTTTTGTACAGAAACGCCCTATGCAAAATGAGCTGTTAAGTGTGAGCGAGATAGCATGCGGTCGCTGTTGCTGCATGGCAAGCAGTGCATGCTAAGAGAATTTTTTTTGTAAATTGATGGCGATTTTGATCGTTTTTGACTTTATGGATTACTTTTACTTGGTACAGGGTATACTCAATGTCGGCAGGGACGACTTGCTTGCTTCATTTTTTGTTGTATTTTTTTTTTGGTTGCTGGCAGGTAGCTGCTACCTACCTGACTGGCATGGATATTGGTTAGCTATATAATTTGCTGTTGAATTACGATATTGACGATTGTGGTTAGGCGTTGTCGTTTTTTTTTTTTCTTTTTTTTTTGTTTTATTTATTTCCTTTTTCAAGCATCGCAATTAAAGGTAATATCATGTTTTATTCATCGCCTTGCCAAAAAGGAATAATTATAAATTTAACTGGATGAAATATGATATAAATGCGTTTATGATTTCTCTGACAAACAAGAAATATATTAAAAAGAAAAAAAAACCTTGATTTGCTTTCACCAAAAACCATAGAGAGACAGCGAGAGAGAGAAAAGACTTTAATAAAATTAACTAACTTCCGGTTATTTTCTTCTTCTCAGGGATTTACTATTATTATAACAATTTTTTTTAATTATACCCATCATTATTGTAAAAGATTATTGAAAAAATTATTCGTTATGATAATCACCTTTTGGTCATTTAAGGGGATTATGAGTAGCGTTAATAATATTTAAAATAATTTATTACAATTTTATGCTATGTAAGCTTATACTTTATTGTCTCTGAGCTGAAAAATCCTTTTTTTATTGCATTTTCCTTTTTTTTTAAGTTTATTCAAGTGATTTCTTGAGTGTTCCTTTATTTTATACGTTTTTTTTGTTTCTTTTTTCTACTCCACCGATTTCTCTAGTGAGGCAGCAGCCGCAGCTGAGCTTACTTTCGCTCTCTTGGATTTAATCCATTTTTAATGTACACACACATACAAAAATTATGAGCAAAATTATATATGTATTTGGACACATTTATATATGTATATAATGACCAATCCAACCCTTTATTTAACAACCCCATTAGCAAATCAAATTTCTCTTTATATATGTATATAAAAAAGAAGGTAAAACCTAAATGGGCTTAAAATTAATTGAAATTGTATCCTTTTTTTTCAGTCATAAATTCCATTTACTGCACATGAAAATGCATAATTGAGGCATTAATTTTGAAATATTATACAATAAAAAAGCTAAAAAAAAAAAAACATAATTTTTTAAATAATTCAAACTCAACGAAAGTTAAAAATAAATTATATATTATTAATTACACTTAAAGCCGAAACTAAAGTTCAACTGAGGAAAAATCAGAAAATGAAATACAGAGATAAAATATTCCTTTTTCTATTTTCTAGTAGCAAGAGGAAAAACTCTTTCGTTCTCTGTGGCCATTTTCACTTATTTTTACTATAGAATATCTTGACAGAAAAGTTGAAATGTTGTCGTTGTCATCGTCGTTTTCTGTCATTTGCATCAAAAGCGCAAAATGCATTTTATCAACGGCTTCCAATCTACCCAGACATCAGATAGACAGACAGACAGACAGACCCAAACAGACGTAAGGATACTCACAAAAAAAGGAAGAAAAAAAAAAGAAAATAAAGAAGCAATGGAAAAGAGCAAGTAAAAATGAAAACTACTGTGGGGGCACCATCAAGAGAAGTTCCACGATTTATTAGTGGCAATTTAAATTCATAATTTTCAAAGTATTTCAGTTGTTATTCAAATTGCCAAACAAAAAAAAAAAAAAAAATGAAAAAAAGATGAGGAATTGCTTAAAGGGTATACAGATCTTGTCCAGACGTTTGGCAAATGCCAAAAAAAAGATTTTATAGAAGTTTTACTTTTTGATTAGCATAAGGAACTGTGTACAGTAAATTCTATTTATGCAAACATTTCTATTTAGTTTAAAACCAGGAATCGGAACTTCTTGTAGAGAAGTAAGAATTATTGTTATATATTCTGAAAATCTAAGAAATTTTATTATAAATTATAGTAATTTAAGATGTTAAAAATCTTTAGAGACTTCCTAGGGTATAAAGACTACGGTTAAGGGAAAATCTTCTTCATGTATTTGTTGTTGTGGTTGTTTTTTCTTTTTTTTTTTGTTGGGAAATAACTAATCCCAGAACGACGTCTCTCTTGTCTGTAACTAAAATGCGTCGGGGGCTTAAATATGCAAAATTATTGCCAACAGACTGCAAAATCTATGAATTTGCATGCGTCCTCACTCACTGTCTGTCTGTCTATATGCAATTATAACAAAACTAAGTATAAGAATTGAGTGAATTTTTATTTTTGCCTAATGAAATGTAACAAATTAGGCATCAGACAGCGACAGCGCTAGACACAAAAAAAAAAGGACAAATGCAACTGCAACAGACATGTGCAAGGATAATGCATAAAAGGGTTGATATAGGGAGAGAAAAGCAACCCCCAGGCAACAAAAAAAAAGAAAGAAAGAACAAACAAACAAGGAAAAAGAATTTGGCAAAACTAATTTGCAGCGTCCTGACTCGTGTCGTTAACAACAAGGAACGGCAACAACATCCTGTTTTCTTTCACCTTATTACCTGCTCCTCTACAGGGAGGAGCGAACAATATTGCTTGCTACTTGCTACATAATTTCCACCTTTTTTTTATTTGCAACAACAAAAGGTTTAAGTAAACGTAAAAGACTTTCGGGCTTGATTATACGACATACAAAAAAGAAACAACCGAAAAAAAGGATCCTTTTGTTTTGCCAGCTGACTTTTAAAATGACTTGAGTAACCCTTTTTCTTTATGGTTTTTTTTTTTTTTTTTTTTTTTTTTTTTTTTTTTTGTTGTTCAGAGGATCTGGCAAAAGTTGCGCAGTTTATAATTGCGTCTTCAATTTGTCAAATTGCTGCGCAGTTCTTTCGATAAGGATATGCGTAGTTTGATGTGACATTTATAGAAAAAGGACTCACCGCAGATAACACAAGAAAAAGAAAGACAAACAAAAACTGAAACGCATATAGACATCTATGGATCACAATCGAGAGATATCTTTATTTAGTTTATTCACCTTTCAATACTTGCGTTTTTCTAACAATTTTTAGTAGGTTTAATACAGTACGAAGGAAACGAAGAATGAATGGGTTTTGGTGATGGCAAATGGTAATAAAAAATTTTGTGCAAGCAACACAATAATAAAAAATACAAATTTAGCCATTGTTGGCTAGCTAATAAAATTGTGTGGCTATAAACTGCCACCTCATCTCACCTCACCTCACTCTGACTTCATCAACGTTGCGTATGAGCAACGTCAAGATGAGAAGCAGCTGCCAACTAATAAAAGTTGCTGTGTTTCTATATTTACTAGATCAACTTAATGCAGCGGAACTATGCTTGAAGAAAAGTTTTTACAACTCTTTTTCTGCAAAACTTGCAACGTGTTTATTAAGCGCATTTATGCGTTGTAAATAAAAAGCTCAGGAAATTACATTCTACAAAAACCCATTCACAGTAAGAGAGCTACGAACACAGACGATGATGAGAGGTAGGAAACGAAACAAAAAAAAAAAAGCGAAATCCAAAAGAAGGGAAAACGGGAAAACTAGTGACACAATTTGAACTATAAAAATTTTCAATGTTCACTACGTGAGCAGGAAAATTTCTTTTTTGACAGAAAATGCATTCATCTGAGTACACAGAAAGGTGTGGCCAGGCGAGGCCAACATCAAAATTTATATTGCAATGCATTAAAGCGTAACACAAAAAAAAAAAACACAAAAATGTGCAACAAAAATAAATAAGTTATAAAAATTCCTAGCACTGGAAAATGTTGTTGAATATGCTTTAAAGTGAATTTTAAATGAGTTTATGATTTATTTATATTAATGCAGGAAATTTTAAATTGTTTTTATAACTCAAGAAGTAATTTGGAGTAGAAGGTTTTCTATTTAATACTATTATTTAGTCATTGGTTAGTTAGCTAGTTATTAATTAGTCGGGGTATTTAATTTTAACTGAAATACTTTTTAGAGTCTTTGTAAATATATTTTTATACCCTGTACCCATAGGGTAAAAGGGTATATTAAAGTCGCTAAAATGTATGTAACAGGCAGAAGGAAAATTTTCCGACCCTATAAAGTATATATATTCTTGATCAGTATCAATAGCGAAGTCGATTGAGACATGTCCGTCTGTCCGTCTGTCCGTCTATCCGTCTGTCCGTCAGTCCGTCTGTCCGTCTGTCCGTCCGTCCGTATGAACACCGAGATCTCAGAGACTATAAGAGCTAGAGCAACCAAATTTGGTGTCAACATCCGTCTATTGTATAAGCGGGTCAAGTTTGTTTTAAATTTTTGCCACGCCCACTTCCGCCCCCGTAATTTAGAAAAAACTATAACTTGAGCTATAATAAAGATATCGCATTCTTATTTGGCACACTTAATAATATAGCCAATATGCACCAGCTGACCAAATTTGACCAAAATCGGACAATAATTATCGGAGATATACGTATTTCCGTTTTGTACTGAAACGCCCCATGCAAAATGGGCTGTTAAGTGTGAGCGAGATAGCATGCGTTCGCTGTTGCTGCATGGCAAGCAGTGCATGCTAAGAGAATTTTTTTTGTAAATTGATGGCGATTTTGATCGTTTTTGACTTTATGGATTACTTTTACTTGGTACAGGGTATACTCAATGTCGGCAGGGACGACTTGCTTGCTTCATTTTAAGTGTTGTTATAGAACCAAGTCATTCAATGATTTGGAATAAATAATTTAAATGTGTTCAATTAAATTCTATTAACTACTAATAAAAAGAATTAAAATGATTGTAGGTTTTGCCAGATTTAATTAATGGGCGATTAATTATATTGTAAAATTGTTGTAAATGTTTTGAAATGTTTTAATGGTATAGCCCACCTAAAAATATTTACAATTTTGCATATTTTTACCTCTAGGGTACATTGTAAAGTTGTTTTTCTCGAATCTGCATAAAACTTAAAGTTTTGTTGCCAACATTTTTAAGCTTAACTTTTCCAGACTCAACTTTACAGTAATAAATTTATAGAACTTTCAATAGAAAAAAAAAATAGAAATGAAAACTTTTGGCTTGTCTAGCATTTTGGTGTAGATTGAACGAACTGAAGGATGTTTTTTTAATTACCCAAGCAAAAGTTTTGTAGTTGAACTTACATGCTCGGACTTAATATAATAGTTTCAACAAAATTCATCAGCAAACACATACCTGAAACGAAAGACAGAGAGAGAAAGAGAGACATGTGAAATTAATATCAATTAAATAAGCATATTTTTTCGTTAGGGTTAGAAATTAAATTTTAATTACAGTTGCCACCAGACGACAGACCACTAAAGGTCATTGCTAGAAGGAAAAGTAGTAAAAGAAGTAAAAGAGTCCAAAGAGAGTTTTCTTTCTTTTTCTTTTCATTCCTTTATTTTTGTTTGTTTATAGGGGGCTAGTGAAAGTTTTTCCCAGGATAAAACTCTTTTTACTATGTATACGATGCGAGCGTGTGTGTCTGTGTGTGGGTGTGTGTGTGTGTGTGTAGATGTTTTGGTTTATGGTTAGTCCTTACATTTTTTTTTCTCACATGGCACACCTTGCCTGGCTATTGTCTGGACTCTACAAACAGGCGTCATAAATATCACATTTGTGGCAGACACACACGCACACATAGATATACTCACACACACACATACATATATATGTACATCGTCTGGTTTCATGTTATTTTGTGCTGCATACAACAGAGCGCATTTGGCATTTTTATGAGGTGCAAATAAAAAGTTTGCCATAAAAATTGCTATAGACGCAAACTACACAAGTTGAAAAATGCATGTCTGGCCCCGCCCATCTATTTCTATCACTCTTTCTCAGTTCGTCTCTGGAGTGTATAACAAGCGCAATCGGAAATGGTGCAAAGCGAACCAAAAATAACATGCAAACTTCCTGCCACAAACACCAAAAAAAAAAAAAACAGAAAAAATTATAAGAATACAACGGAAAAAAAAGAAAAAAAATAAGGGACTTGCCACCAACAATATTGTTTGTTTCTTTTGCCTAGTCATTTCCTTCCCTTTAAGTGCCAGCAGCAGCAACTTTAATTAATTTGCTTGGCCAAAACTCTTCTCCATCGACATGCAACTGCGGCATCATGCACAGGTGCAATTTATAAACGAAAGAAAAGCAACAGCAGCAGCAACCACAACAACAACAACAACAGCAACAACGACAAAACATTAGTGGGAGAATTTCTTCGGTTGTGGAAGTCAACTTGAAACAATAATCCTGACAAAGCAGCACATTTATTATTGAACTATTTTACCCCAATGGGATGAGGTTACAGTCAGGCAACCAAGTCAAGTGTTGCCACTCTCCATTTCTACGTGCCACGACAGCAGAACAAAATGTAATACAAAAAATTCTTCGCTTCATATGTCACACATACTTATCTATATATATATATATATATATATATATATATATATTCCTGCAGCCAACTAGAATCGTTGGAAATTGAAATTGATTTGCAAGTTAAGCTTTGGCATATTAAATAAAAATGGATTTCTCTTTTTACGAGTGGCTTAAAATAAATGACTGGCCAAAACAATACGTTTTCTTTTTTCTTTTCTAACAAATTTATTATTGATTTCATATAACGTTAGATTAAACATTTATATTATAAGTCTATCTGCTTTTAATTTAAATTATATATCACATAAGTTAAGCATTTCAATTCGATTCCTTTTTAACATTTATCTCATCAATTAAATTCTATTTCTATTTTTTCATTTTATTAACAACATCCAAATTGCATTCCCTGTAAATACGTAGACAGATAAGTTTTTCTCTCCTCAAAAAGTTAACAAAAATCTAATTAGTTTCGTTTACATTTCGGATTAAATGGTTTAATAAAACATTTTGGTTGCTTATACACAAACGGAAGCCAAACAAAGTTCCTTCAACTGCTCTTTCTCTCTCTATTGAATCGACTAACAGTCCAAAACTTGAGGGGAACTTGGGGGGGTAAGAGGTAAAAGAAAATCACGTTGAAGTTTTTATCAGCGTACTTGAGGTAGAAAGAACTTGGCTAGAACGACAGCTACAAATTTCCTATGCACACACACATACAAAAACATAAAAATTAAAAGGAAAAAAAAAATATATCCACACAGAGGACGAAAAAAAGAGAATGGAACTAAGTGAAAAAGCAAAAGTCTATGTCCTGGGCAGACACTTTGGTCAGGTCGACAATAACTTAACGAGCAATGAACCTATACACAGTCACTCAACTGCTGGTTTTTCTTATTGTTGCTTTTATTGTTGTTGTTGTTGATGAGGTTCTTCTACCGTTTTTGTTGTTATTGTTGTTGTTGTGACCGGCGACGATGACGACGCCAACGATGCGCTCAAGGAAGTGGCACTAAATTGTAGTCCAAGATAACAACAAGAGGTACCAGCATGTGGTAAGGCAACGATAGCTTCCCGTCTTTATTCACACTCCTCCTCCACCTCCTTCTCCTCCTCTGTTCCACTCTTTTACCCCATACTAACTTCTCTGTGGTTGCTCGGGCATAACAAACATTTAACATGTGCAGCTTAAGGCTAAAAAATTTTTGGCATTCATTTTGTTATCTACCTTAAAAATACATTCGCACTTAAATGAGGGGGCACAAAACTAAAGAAACCAAATTTATTATTCCATTTTCAATTAAACTGATATTAGAATTTTAGAATATGTAAAACAAACCGATTTAGATTGTTTGTTTCTATAAGAAAATATTATAGAAAATTTTGTATAAAATTCTTTAGAAAATTTCTATTTGAATAAATAATGGTATAACATTATTTAATATTTTTTTTTTCTTTACTTTAAGGAAAGGTTCTAAATTGATCTGCCTAAGTGACATGCATATAAAAGTACAACAGTGCGTATGATGAATGACAGTTGTTGAACTACCTTTTATATATGTATATACAGATATATACAGATACATATATATATACATATATATATATATCTATATTCTAGTATATTTCGATTTGCACGTGTGAGCAGACAACGAACCCAAAATGAAATGCTAGGGTAAGAGGAGGAGTAGGAGCAAGGTCTAGAGGGGAAACCTCATGGCGGCATGCGAAATGAGCTGTTGAAATGGCAATTTAAGTGACTGTCGAGTGAGTGGAGTAAGAGTAAAAGTAGAAGTAAAAGTAGAAGGAGAAGTAGATATTGCTGCTGTTTGCCAGATGCCAGGATAAAAGCTTAAAGGCAAACACAAATACTCATCGTTGCACAAAGCACAAAGCAGCTGAAGTAAAAGAGGCAACAGCCAATGCCAAAGGGCAATACGTGCAAATAATTTGTTGTATCTTCCACTTCTACATATAAATATATATATATATATAGGTATCTCATAGTTTACAGTCTAACGCCTTTTTCATTTCATATTCATTTATAATGTTCTAAAGATTGTTTGATGCATTCATTTTACCCCAGAGTGACAACAAAAGGTAAAAGAGATATGAAATAAACGAATGCATCAAACTGGAAATCACAATAGAGAAATTGTTCAGCTGTAAGTAAAGTAAAACATTTTGTGGCAAACGAAAACGTATTACATTATTTTATAAAAGATATATATACATATATTATACGCATTTAAATTCATTTAATTCTGACATTCATTGACCGAATGATTAATTATTTATTTGTAGAGAGGAAATGGTCGGTCTATGGCCTGAAATCTTCTCAGCAATTCTATCAAAAAGTCATTATTATTTTTTAACAAATGATTGACAAAATCATTAAAAATTTTGACAAAGCTTAAGCACTTATTATTTTTATAATAATGAACTTTTATTATTTGTATTTTTCTCCCTACTTTTTTTTTGGGTTACGGTTTTTTGCCAGTCCAGAAATAAATGATCAAAAATGTTGAACTAATCCGCATTGCTCATTAATTTCCACGAGAAAACTGTCAAGAAGAAGCAAGAGAGAGAGTGAGAATGAGAGAAAAAAAAGTTCGGAGCAAAGAGAAAAAAAAATACAATGTAAAATATCATTGTATTCAGTTTTTCTTTTTCGTTTCGAATTTTTTTTTTTCCTTTTTGTGTGAAAAATCATTTACATTTTTCGTGTGTAAACCGCAAAAAATAAAAAAAATAAAAAGCATTCCTCCCAACAACATAAAGTTCATTAATCATAGCAATATATACATACATACATACATATATACGAAAAAAAAATAATGATAATAAAAACTTGTCGCATGGCCCAAGGCGAGTAATCAGGGGTGTGGAAAAGATGTTGCAAGATAGAAGGGGCAGGCAGATTCATATGCATTAGCTTCATTCCCGTCATACTGAACTCTCACTTTCCTTCAGTGCAACGGCAATTAAATTTATATATATACATATATATATATATATAAATATCCGTATGTAACTCTCACTACCTCTTAAAGGCCTGCAATTTTTCATTAAACTACAAAAAAAAAAAAATGACAAAAAGAAAAACGGCAATGAAAATACAAACATTGCAAAAGAAAAAAAATTCAAGAAAAAAAGAAAAAAACTAAATTGCAAAACCAGCAAAACGGAGGAAAAGCAAAAATAAAAGCGAAAAACTTGACATTAATCATTACAAGACTCAGACAAAGAGTGGCGGCGAGGAGGAGAAAGGGTAAGAGCAGCAGCACCAATCGAAGAGGAGGAGGACAAAGAGGGAAACATAACATGTGCGAGGAGGGAATGTCGCGTGTGCAGTAGTCTATATACTTCTACCGTGTCGTTGGTATAAAGAAAAAGGAGTATATATATTTCCGATCAGTATAAGCAGCAAAAAATTGCTAAGATTTTCTTTTCTTTTATTTAAAAAGTTAAAAAATTAGCTAAAGAAAGACAAATAAACTATAATATTTTACAGAAATTGTTAATATCAATAACAGGGTATCCTGAAGTCGTTATCACTTATCAATATACAGAATTTTTTTGTATTTTGCTGTTGCATTTGCTTGAACCGATGCATTACAACGAAATAACATAGACAAAGGATGGGAGGAGGAGGAGGGGGATAAAGAAATTACTATAGCAAATGCAATATGCTTGATGAGGGATTAAATAATGCCCGATAATACTTACAACAATAAAGTCTTTGCTCGCAACAAATAGAAGTTAATGAGATGGAATATATGTACGTAAAATACTTTAGTTAAATTTATTATAAATTTAGATTAAAAAAAAATTAAATTCCACGTTGAACTTAAATGGGAATCATAGAAATTGGAGAATCTAATTATGAATTTTGTTAAAGAAAAGTTAATTTTTTTAATATTGAAAGATTTGAGGAGATATTCAAACTGAATTCAATCCGAAATCGGAAGAAAAAATACTTTTAATATCAAATTTAAGATTTAAATATTCTATTTCAATTGAGAACTTATATAGAAAGGTATTGAAAAGTTTCTTTTAAAATTGAAAAAACAGTTAATTAATAAGGTTTCGATGGATGCATTTGTTAGGCACATTTTCCAGAGAAGCGTATATCTCAAAACTAATGTAAAATTAATTAATCATACCAAAATATCTTATTTATCAGTTGCACATTCTTTTATTTTGTTTTTTGAATCATTTCATTTGGTAGACCTCAAATAGAATGTGCCTAAAATAAAAGCATTTCTTTAATCAAATTGTTTGTCTAGAAATTTCAACAGCTCAGAGGAATTTCCGACGAGTCAACCATTTCCTAACCCACTAGGGACAGAGAGGGAGAAGAGATCGGAAGGCATGTTAAATGTAGCAATTTCAACGCCATAAAGTATGCCATAAAAAAGCAAAGTATTACAGAAATAGACAAGGATAGGCCATGCCATTCCGGGCCAGGCCAAGTCAGAACAAGTTAAGCGACGCCAACGAAGCCGCCTGGCGGCACGCCATTAGTCGGGACATTAGTCATGGGGGATTTTATAGGAGGCGCAAACTTTCTCAATTTTCCCAAGCATGCGGCGAACCTAACAAAAAGAAAAAAAAAAATATTGCAGCCAAAAAGTATCTATAAGGCTGCAAAGGACATTAAACCCGAATCGGGTCTAGAATAAAAGAGAGAATGAGAGAGCCTACAGCAGATTTAACGCAGGCGCAAAAGAATAAAATCTCCCGATACGACAACAAGGACGAGGCCGATGCCGATGACGAGGCCGGCCGGCATTTTTATGCTCTCATGGCCATGGCCGTGACAATGGCCCTGGCCGTGAAGTGTGTGCCCCCCCTCTCTCTCCTTGATTGTCCTTGCACTTGGCTCTTGCGTAGGCGCAGCAGCAAGAGGGAAGCATTATATATCTGTGTGTGTGTGTGTGTGTGTGTATTTGTGTGGGTGGGTTATATTCCTGGCCTTCGCCTTGACTTTGACTGTGTGTTTGTGTGTGTGAGCTTTATATGTTTATGTTGCGTAGGGACATTTCGAGCAAAGATGTTAATAAACTGCTGCATATTTGAAGGCGTGCGCAAAAGCCTATTCATCTCGACACCGGGTGCTTTGACCTTGTCCTTGCACCTCAAATACTCTCTCCTCTCTCTCTCCCTCTCTTCTCTAGGGAGTTATTTGGCAAATGTGCGGCACGCAGACTTTTATTCCCCTGCGGCTCTTTCTCCCCCAAAAAAAGGAGAAATGTCTGACGCATTTTGTATATATATATATATATATATATATATCTCTTTTATATGTATTATTCAAAAAGGCAGAAGCTTTTTTTTTTTTTCATTTTGGTATATATGCGTGGGAAAATCAGAGATTCTGTATAAAGAGAGGGAGAGAGAGAGATAGAGAGGAAGAGAGACAATAGAAACAAACAGAAACATTTGGCTTTAAGTGGAGATTTTATGGCATTTGGTTTGTATAGACACAATTTAATTTAAAGGTGTCTGAACCTGATGCTCCTCTTCTATTGGCTCCTGCTGCAGACAATAAATAGCTATACCGAGTCCTGGCAATAAAAGTGGAAAGGCATTTTCTGTAAATATTTGATATTTAAATTTACCAAAAATGGAGGGAATACAGATAGAGAGAGAGAGAGAGAGACAATGACTAAAAATACAAGAGATGAGGAGGAAATTGTTGGTTAAGGGAATGGAAGGCAAGTTAAGGCTTTTGTCATAAAATTGATTGGTTTTTTTTCAGGTTCAAAGCGCATTTCAGGCGTCAGGAGCCTGACAGGTGTTGCGACAGAGAATCAACGGAGCGCGAAAACATAAAAAAAAACAAAAAAATTTATATATATATATGTATATACGAACGCAAACACAATTGCTCAATTGAACGGGGTCAGTGGCTGGGATGGACATCACTCTGGCTTCCAATGTGAAAGTGGAATTGATGACGTGCCAGCCTGGCTAGCTGGTGGAGTGGCAACTGCTGCTGCTGCTGCTGCTGCTACTGCCAAATCTGTTGCCAGCTGCTGTTATTAAAAAGTTTCGCCTAATTGGCAACTTTGTAGACAGCGAAAACGGATAACTGGGCTCATCAAAGTTTCTTTTTGGGCAAAACAAAACTCACAAATGAAACCCATTTCAATTCAAGTTTAACCCACATTAAAGAAAATTTCATTTCCATTGCAGCAGGATAAAGTTTCAAAAGTATTTAATTGAATTTATGATATGAATAAATAATGTTATATTTACTTTAGTTAATGTCTGTTAAATCTCTAATCTCTTATATATTATTTATATAAATCCATTAAAGTTTTCCCAAAAAAAAACTATACAATTTATTAACACTAACTATTTATAATAAACATTTACTTTACTCATCGTTTTCTTGCAGTGTATGGCAAACAATGTCTGGTATAATGGCATCAACTTGTTCTCTCTTTGATTTTATAGCCAGAAATTGGTAATTTTGTGCATCGATGGCTGGGATAAAGACCAGAACCAGAACCAGGACCAGAACAAGGACAACAAGCGTAATGATGATAATGATAATGATGTTTGCTGATGCTGCTGTTGCCAAAGGCAAAATGCATATAAATTGTCTATAAAGCTCATTGCATTGACTTAAAGCAGCTTGTTACTCTCTCTCTCTCTCTCTATTTTTTTTGCTTGTTTTATATTTCATGTAACAGGATTAGTTTTATATATAAAAATAAAGCCAGTTCATTCTTAACAATTGTCGGAGATTACTAGAGGACAAACATGCTCCATTATGCTTATTCTAATCAGCTTTATATGTCTGCATCAAGACAGGAATACTTTCTTATATATATATATATGTATGGATGATATATGATTGGCTGGTAATTAAAGTAAAGTTTTCTCTATAAGATTTATAAAAGAAATGTCCTTTCCGACACACACACACACACACACAGACACAAAGAATAAACTCTCTCTATAGAGACGCTTCAAGAATATCATAAAAAGTTTATATATATTTTTGTTCAATATTTTTGTTTTTTTTTTTTTCTCCAAGGAAAGTTAATAATGTGCAGCTTGCTGCTTCCTTTTGATGACTCGGCCAGACTTTTAACGACTCAAATGACTTGTGGCCACATCTCCAGTTTAGTCTGGACTCGACTCGACTCGACTGGACTGGACTGGACGGGACTGAAGTGAACTAGACTGCTTCCTGTCTTGGGCAGTTGGGGAAATGACAAGAGACCAAGAGTGAAGTGAAAAGAAATGATGATTGGATAAAATATAAGGAAAAGAACCAAACGAGCAAACAAAATTACAAAATCTATAGAAAATTGTGCAATTTATTAGATGATGGCTGATTATATGTATATACAACTAACTAGTTGTGTTTTAAATCCATTGATAACATGTTCAAGTTAGTTTTGTTTCATAATAATTGTTAAAACATAGTTTACATTTAATAATTGTAAATATATATTTTACTTTATATTATTATTGTTCGCTATTATCTTTTTTAGCTTAGTCATATGGCAATTTCCATATAACAACTACTGATTTTGATTAAGATAACAATTTATATTATATGGTCATTAATCTTTAGCTATCGACTTGACAATTTCAAGTAAAAGATCTATGAGTAGGTAGCAAATATATATATATACATAATAAAAACGTGCATATAATTTATTTAGTTCATTCTGAATAGAATAAAAATAGACAACAATTTTAATTGATTTCCTTTTGTTCTTGTTGTTGTTGCTGTTGATATTTGTATCTGTATCTGTTGACATCATCAACAATTAAAATCCCCCAAAAGATACAGCGACAACAACAACTGAAACAACAGAAACATAAATAAATCACAAGGAAAACATAAAACGAAACTATGTGGCTAAATATATATATATATGTATATATACATATATCTACTATACCAGATATTTGCAAAATGCGACCGAGTTTGAAAATTATTTGCCCATTAATCAGATTTATTACTTACTATACTCAAACTGTAACTGAACTGAATGAGTGGACTCTGGTGTAGAGTGGGTGACTTTTCATTGAGTTTCCGCCAAAGGGGGGGGAGGGGTTACACACAACCAAGTAACAACTTTGTAGGTAGGTGTCTTTATCTATCTTTTTCTTGAGGGTGGCTAAGCAAAATTATGTCATCGCATCGATTTAATTAAAATGTTTGCAAAAAAAAAAAAATAACGAAATATTGTACATAAATCTTTCAGGCTTGTCCAGACAGACAACATTTGAAATTACAATAATTTGCAATAAAGTTTTTAAGCTTCTCTCTCTTTTGATTGAAATTGTAAAAAGCAATTAGGCCACTCAGAGACTATAACTATATATGGCACTGATCATGATCATTATCATTCTCATCATGATCATCAAATGACACTTGAGATGATCTTTATCAACATCAACATCAGCATCATCATCATCATTGCAAACGTACATTATGTCAGTCATGTGTCATGCAACATGGGGAAGAGGGTTATAGAAGATGGAAACGATTTTTCAATTGCAAGTTTGTTGACTTGTCTCGTCTTGAGTTGCCGGCAAATGTTTGTGAAATAATTGCAACCAAAAAAAAACCAACATAAATAAATAAATGAATTTGTAAAAATAAATGAAAATATTTGAAAATGTTGTTTTTCATTCATTAATGCTTGCATTTTTTAAAACTCCTCCCCTCCTCTCGCCCACTCAACAATTTCTTTTACCAACAGCAAATGAAGCGTTAACTGCAACAAAAAGAAAAAAAAAAAAGAAGAATTGCAAAATGTTTCGGTTCACTGGGATCCGTTGGCAGCTGCAACATTGTTCCGCTGTGGCAGCAAGGGCTAGGCCTTAAAAATTTCAATTAACTTTGCCGTAAGCGAAAAAAAAATGCGTTGAAAATTGCAAAGAACAACAATAACAATAATAATAATAAAAACAAAAGGGGAAATATTACTGATAAATTGAAAAAAAAAAAAAAAACCAAAAACAACCAAAGAATGCTCAAAATATTTGAGTAAATTGTTATAAATTCATAAAAGATTGGAAAATTATTTAAGAGAATTTTACATTGCATCTGAACAGAATATTAATAAATATTTATTTAAGAGAAATTATTATTAAAATTTTTGTATAATTTTCTGTTAATGATGCAGATAAAATAAAATATAAGCTATATATTATGGATCTGTTAATTTCAACTTAATTTATAGATTCCATATATTTTTATCTCTATAATTTAGATAAGGTTAACCCAAATCTGGTTTAGTTGTATTAACCTAAATATATTTAATCTATTCAATTGTTTATTCGGGGGAAAAGTTAATTTTAGCTTAATTATATTCAATTTGAATGTTTTTATTGGCATCTTCCCCTGCCACCCACCCTTCTGCATATTTCAATTCAATTTATGACACGTAAAATAAAACAAAACAAAAAAGGTTTTTAAAACATGTCAATTTGTGGCACTTTTGGCTGAAAGCTGCTAAAAATCGAATTAAAACTCAACCTTGCTGCATTTTAAGCATATTATTGTTGTTATTTTGTATATTGTTATTGTATAATTAAACCCCCGCTCTAAGCCGCCCCCGCTATTACTGCTAATGTAAATGTGTGTGTATCTGTGTAGTGGTAGACGAACGGTTAGAGAGAGGGGACGGTGAGGAATTGTTAAACAAAGCCTTGCTTTTGTTTTGCATATGTATGCGATAAATCTAAATAAAATCATAAAAATTGCCAACGAGACGAGAAACTTTGCCTTTGCTTGACTTTGGCATTGGCTCCGAGCTCTCAGCTCTGCCTCTGCCTCTTGTGGGTGTGGGGAATGAATTTACGTTTAGAATTTAAGGTAGTAGTAAGAGGAGGAGGAGAAGGAGAACCGAGGGAAATTTATATTGGATATCAACCAAAATAAAACTGGCGTTGATTGTGTTTATGGCTCATTTTTAAAAAATTTTGTTTCTTTCTTTATTTTTGTTGTTTTTGTTTTCTCTTCTTATTGTTGTAAACAAATGTTTAATTGTTAATGCTGCTGGCTGGTAATGCAAATTAAGCTTTACGCCCGACGTGTGGGTAGACTTTGAAGTGCCTTTTCGGTTTTACTTTTGCTGCGATTTTTAGGTTAAATACATTATTGATTGACACACACACACACACACACACACACACACAGCTGCTGGAGTGCTCGTTAACATTAAAAGTCAATGCATTTTAAATTTGTTTAATGCGCGCCTCCTCTTTCCATTTGTTGTCATAATTAGCACTTACATTAGGACTATGGGAGTGAAAATATATAATTATAAAGGATAATTATGTAAACATGGTATAAAATATAATTATAAATTATTATAATAATTAAGAAAAGGGAATAGAAAACCTTTTCTTTTTTATATAAAATACTGATATATAGTAAATAAAATGTTAAAATAAATATAACTGAGTTTTAAAAATTAAGAAGAAATGCTTTAAAAGCAAATGTTTTTCTAGGTAAAAAATATATAAAAACTTTTGGTACTTCACCCTATAAAATAAAGTAAAGTACCAACCATTTTTAAGAGAACTTGTTTTATATAAAATATAATAATAAAACTGGTTAATATTAGAAATTTTAGGCAAACTTTGTTTAAGTTGTATTTTATTTTAAAACAAGTTTTAATAAATCAAAAATATATATTGTATTATATTATATTTTTATTTATCAAGCTTCATGTAAGACAACTTTAAATACTTTTAGCATAATTCTTTAATAATTACATCATAAACTGATTCCAATTATTAACTAACTTCTTACTATATCAGGTAAATTTAAATTAGAATTTAATTAATAAGAGTAAACAATTATGCTTCCCACTTCTCACTTTTTTTTATTATTTAAGAGGAAACAATTATATCACTTTTCCTTTTTAAGTATTTCTTTACAATTTGCTACATTTTTTCCCACTGTGCTGACTCAGGTATTAGCCTGTCAACGGCTAATCGATGTTATTAAGTAAATATCAATATGAAATGCATAGCCAGAGGCAGAAGATTGAAGTTTTATATATATACGTATATATGTATGTATATATATATATCTATATACATATCTGAGTTGCTCTTGAGTTGACAGTTTAGTGTATACATTTGTATTTGTGTCTGTGTGTGTGTGTGTGTCAGAGGCAAACGCGAAAGTTCAACAACATTTCAATGTCGCAAGCTGGCTGCTGGTATTCACTCTAAATGACTGTCATTTCATTCAGTTAGTCTGTCTTTCTGTCTGTCTGTCTATCTGTCTGTGTTGTATGCCTGCCTGCCTATGTAGGGGACAAGGACAATGTCGACATTATCCTGATGGCAAAAACCTAACGTTGCCAGAAGCTTAGGCACACCTACACACACACACATACACGCGCACAAATACACCTAGACAGGACGAAGAAGGATGACACAGAATACCGCAATAACTTTGATGAGCCCAAAAATTGAAATTAAATTTTCAACAAAATGTCATTTAGCCAAAAAAGGGACATAAGCCGGTCATTGAACTAAACTTGACAAAATCTTATACAAATATAATTACATTTTATATATACAAATACTTACATACATATATAATATGTATATATAAGCATGTTCCGCCTTGGGCCAACTTAATTAAGCGAAAGCCAGCGAAAACAAATGGATAATTATTCATTTTTAGTTGTTGCCACTTGAAAGAACAATTTGTGGCAGGAAAGGCGCGCAAAATTGAAATAAATGACAATGAATGTTGATAAGAAAACCAAAGAGGGGGGGCAGGGAGAGTCATGAAGTGAAAAGATGTACATTGTCTGTCTGTTCATCTGTTTGTCTGTTGCAAGAGTAATGCATATAACAACAACACCAAATAATGTCTGCAACATGTTGCCCTGACAATGACTGCAGCGCTTCAAATGATGCTGCTGCTGCTGCTGCTGATGGCGCCGTCTGGCACACACACACACAAATAACAACAACAACAATAGATGCACGTTGCATTGACAATGAGAGACAGGGGTTAGGTTGGGGGACAGTTACAATAAATGTCATGTTTGAGGCAGCCAAGCGACGCACTTTACATTATTCTTCTGCTAGCTAAAGGATCTATTCTCTTCTCCCATCAACAAACATCGAAATTTTCAAATAAACAACAACAAATTTTTGTTTTGCTCTTTGGCTTAATTTTACCTGTGTCTATCGAGGCAGGTGTTCTGTCAACTTGTGCATAAATTCATTCATTATTAATAAATTGAATTTAATAATCTGACAATAACAATAGACTTAGGAAAGGAATTTAATTTGTGTATAACGCAAAAACATTTATGGTTCGTTGTTTTTCCAAAACAATGGAATTAAAATTGGACAATTTTCAATAATAACAAACAAAAGCCAATTTTAAGTTATTTGTCTTTAAGAGTTAAAACATGAATGAATTTAAAAAAAAAAAAAAACTATTTTCTTAAGTAAATATTGAAATATTTGAGAATAAAATTTCATTAGTTTTTTTTCTCACTAGTTTTTTATAACATTTTTCAAAAGAAAAAAAAAACTTTCCACAAATCAAATTTGGTTGTGGCATAAATTATTCTCGCTTGCTGGCGCCTACCAAAAAGACATTTTCATAGACTGTATGAAAAACCAGAGTTTTCTTGATTTTTGGTTACAATTTTTCTTTCTCTGTTTTTACCCCTTTTTATTTTTGGTCACATTTTATGCAGTCGCTGACACTTGGCGGAGACCAGCAGGCAACAGAAAAAAAAAAGTGCAGCAATCAATCTCTAAAGTGTCACCAACTCTGAGAGAAACATAGAGATAGATAGATAGAGAGAGAGAGAGAGAGAACGGCATGTCAGTTAACCATGGCTGGTACAAAAAGCAAAGGAAAAACTAAACCAAAAACTGTCTATCCGACTATCTGTCTGTCTGTCTGTCTCTTTGGGTGTTTGTCTATTTGGCTGTCTGCCCACGCCCCGCTGAGCAAGTTTCTTCTGACACCAGCAAGAAAAGTCTTGAAAAATTTGCACAGTTGGATAGTGCCGAAAGGCAGAGGAGAGAGGGGGCAGGCAGCCAAGTACTCAAGCTTTTTCATACTACATGGCGGAAATGTTTGGAGATGAAACATTTGGCAGGCGGCAGGGATCTGCAATGGTTAGGTTAAGCTCTTTTTAAAGAACGAATAAAAAATTTAAATAATATTTGTTGTCGAAAGACAACATTTATATAGAATATATGTAATAAACAAACATACATATGTATATATATGTATATTCAAATTTCAGCTCCAATTTAAGACACATGTGTCTATGTGTGCGTGAGTGTGTGTGATGGCAGAAGAACAACATTTCTCATCAATCATTTCAACTTATTTTCATGTTTAAACTTTTGCATTTTTCTTTCTTTCTTTTTTTTTTTATTGTTTTTGTGGACAAAGATTGATTGGCATTATAAAACAAGAAGCAAAAAGAAAAAAAAAAGATTCATTTGTGCGATCTTTTATAGACCCCTTCAGCGAAATGGAGAAGGATTAAGAAATCCAACAACAACAACAACAACAATTAGCAGATGTGCTAACAAAGGGCAAAAGTAGCTGAAAAAACAAGCGTAAAACTACCCGGAGAATCAAAATAAAAAAAATAATAATAAAAAAAAAAAAACTTGAACTGCTTTTCTCTGTTTCTTTCTCTCTCTCTCACTCTCTTACTCTGTATCTGCTTTTTCGACTTTGTTAATTATAATTATAGCTGATTATTTCTTTTCCCTTGAGCAGCAACAAAATGTTGACAGCTGATGATGATCCACTGTGGGAGGGAGGCAGAAAGGAAGGTCAGTCAATGATATGCTGATTAAAAAATCAGCAATGTGGCAAAGGCGAGCAACAACCCTTTTGGGACAGCAAGTTATAAAAAAAAAAAAAAAAAAATGCTTAATGATTAACAAGTTGACTTGTTGTTAATTATAACGAGTCACAAAAGCATTTTCAATCCTAACAACAAACGATTCCGGATTAAAAATCGAGAATTGATAAAACAAAAAAATGAGAAATGAATAAAGGACATTTGCAATGCTATTTGAGTTACTAAGACAAAGTGTAAATAAAAGTCCTTGTGAACGGCAACGCTGCATAGACCTAAAAAGACTTTTTTGCAGCTTGAAAAAAATGTTAAATAAGACTTATTTAATTTCAAAAAAATTACAAAATAGATTCTTGTTTTCAATAAAAGATTTTATTCTCACTTAGGCAACATCTGATTGAATATTTTCTTAATAGAAAATATTTCTTGGAATTGATATATGTATGTATATAGAAAATCACTTAATCTTTTTTGAATGGGATCAGTTGTAGCATCTTTTTTTTTTTTCCAAGTCCAAGTCTTGTTGCAAAGTAATTTCAAACTTATTTCAAGTTTTTCATATTCTAAGTTAACGATTTCTTTTTTCTATTCATTTTATATTAATCGCCAAGTTTTTTGTTGAATTTTGTTTTGACTGGGCCTGGGTCTGGCAGTGCAATCAGTGCAGTTGGCCAAAAGCTATATCCATATATATTTTTATATATCTATCAGAGGGTAAAAGTTTCATTTTTCTCGCACCACCCACTTCAAGTGCAACTTCAAGTCATTTCGGCCGAAAACTTTAAGCTGCCAACTTGTCCGAAAAATTGTCTGGCGTAAGTTTGCTACCAATTTTGTTTTTTTTTTTTGTTTTTGCCTTTTGGTTGGCAAAAACTTTTCTGGCCATGTCTGTGAACGATTTTAAAGGCTTGGAAAGCGCTTTAAACAAATCGAAATAAACGCTTTTGGTGCTAGACGATTGCATGGCATTTTGAATGGCATTAAATATTTATAAATTCCAATACAAAATGCAATTCAAAATGCATGCCATAAGCGGCAGACTGCCAAAAATGAGAATAAAGAAAGAAAAAAAATTGAATTGTAAAGTTTACAAAAAAAAAAAACAACAACAACAAGAACAACAAAAAAAGTGGGGGAAAAAGTAGAAGATGGCTACAGACAATGCGAATTGTTCTCTTTCCACAATTTTTAGTTTATCCTTTGCGGCTGCTGCGTGCAGACAACAGAAAGAGAGAAAGGATACAAGTTGAGGATTCCCAGTTGAACTTCTAGGCAAAACATATTCAAAGCACACACACACACACACACATACACACACAAGCTATTATTGTAGAAGCAGGTAGCCACAAATAGATATATAGATATAGATATATATATTCGGCAGTCGCATTTTCCACTTAATATTATCTTTTGAATGCAATTTCTGTTATTGTATTGTATTTGTGGGTCCTAAGAGAATGCCACAATGCCATTCTGTCTGCTACTTATGAAATATTCAAAGCAAAAACTCTACAGATACAGAATATATATATGTATATATGTACATATATACATATTTCCCCTTTTTTCTCTTTTTCTAACTATCTTCATCATCATCTATGAAATATATGAAACTCTTTATAATTTCATGAGTTTCAAGTGCTTGGACTTGGACTTGTTTTTACCATGGCCATGGCCATGTATAAGAAGATATTGTTGGGGGGGGAGCGGATAGAGAGGCATTGGATATTTGCAAAAACCACAAATGTAAAACTTTGCCTGATTGCGTTCGCTAATTGCCACTTGAACCGCCAACAGGGTACAACAATGTCTATGTGCTGGTCTTAGTTCAATAGCCGCTTGAAATAACCGCAACAACAACAACAACATAAACTATAGATACATACTCTAAACATCATACATACATACATACACATATCTACTCTAATATCAATATTAAACAATAATAGCAACAAAAACCGCAACATAATCATAACAATGTGCAATCTATCCACCAAACTGGAGTCTGTCTATCTGAATGCTGAATGGGCAGATATAAATTCGATATGGAAATTGAAATCAACACACACACATACACAAACACACACAGTCTCAGTTAAAAGTTGCCGGCTTTTGCAATACAAATGTGTATAAACAAAAATTCAAGTCAAGTTAAAATAATTGATAAACAATCTTTGAAAAGCATTAGACGACAATTTGACACAAATTCCGGTCATAGTCCATGAGTAAATTTGTGAATAAGCATAACATTCATTGGTTTATTATTTTTTGTCATCCAACAAGAAGTAATTAATTTATTTTCTTTTACAGTTTGAAATGCATTGCATCGATTTGTTTCGGTTATCTTTCACAGAACTTATATTTTTAGCATTTGATTTGCTGATCAGTTTTATGTTATTCCATGGCTATTAAATTTAAAACCGTTTCAAATTAAAAGTTTTCTTTCACACTTAGATTTAAAGAGGATTACAAAATATTTAAGCTTATGTGATTATAAATGGTAAGTAAAAGATTTATTTTGACTTACTTTTTAATTGGCAGAAATGGCTAACACTAATGAGTGTCAAAACAAACATTTGAGACATGATAAATTTAAATAATAATATTGTATAACAATATACAAATAATAAAAAATATAGGAGAACTTCTCCTCATGTGACATTTTCCGAAATAACAAAACAAGAAAAACCACAAAGAGAGATAAAGAGAAGAGGGATATGGGTATAGAATAAATAGCTGTACCAATCACTTTTGGTTCCGATTAAATCTTTGTTTGTCTTCTGGAAAAGCATCTCAACCAGCTGGAAATGAACTGAACTTTTGCTATGCAAACAGCAAAACAAAAAAATGTTGCATCAACAACAATACAGAGGAGCGTAGCGTATCCAATTGCCAACCAAGTTTGCCAAATCAGGCAATTTTTGCAGGCAATATTCAGCTTTCAGTTTCCAAGAATTCATGGCACAGCAAAAATGAACAAATTGTGAATGGGAGAGTTTGAATGGTGATGGGGCCCAGTGAATGAATGTGAATTGTATGCGAGGTCTAGTTTAATAATTCTCCAACAATAATAAATGAAATTATTATATATTTTATTTTAACTTACCTTAACTTGATAAGAATTCAAACGAGTTTTTGGCAGTAAATTGAATGATGAGAAATCCAAGCGACGTGAAAAAATGCCATTACAACCAGAAGTGGAGCTGTAAAATAAAGATAAGAAAAATGGATAAATATATAAAGGAATTGATGTTTATTTAGAAATGGCAAAAATACATTTTTAGATAGCTTATATACTATGTAGATTTCTATGACAGTTGCTGTTATTGTGTGGCATGACAGCTGGCAACAGTCAACAGAAATTGCATTGAGACCTCTTCTCAATTCTCTACATCTTGTATTTCTCTCTTTCTCTGTTCCTTTTTCATTGTTTATCACCTCATACATACATATATAGCTTCCAATATATTGGGGATTTTTTTTTTCCTATATTCATTACGTGACTTTTAAATTTTCATAAAAGAGAAAATTGCATGACATTTTTTTTAGCTTTTCGTTTTCTGTCCAATAATTTTTTTATGAAATTTTTACTTGCGTCATTTTTGTTGTTTTACTTTTTTTTCTCTCTCTTATTGGGAGATAAAAGCCAACAGAGGGAGAAAGACAGAGAGAAACAGAGAGACTTGAAAGCAAAAAGCAAACAAAATGACTCAAAACAGAAAACGAAATGATAAAATTTAAACAAATAAAATTTAATTTAATTCATCCAGCTGAGTTCTTGTTGATTCTTCATTTTCACCCCGTTCCCGTGTTCAACTCTTTACCTTTTCCCCTCTTGTTCCATACATTTTGGCACGGGGTGTTGAGAATATATTACCAAAGCAAATAAAGTTATCAACAATGCCCAATAAAAAACTACAACAAATTGTGCAAAAATTGAGTAAAAAAAAAAAGACAAAGCGAACAAAAAAGAAACGTTAAAAATAAAACAACAAAAAAGAGAGAGAAAAAGAGAAAAAAAAAAATAAAGCAAACATTCATTTGGAATTTGTTGTTATTTTTTTTCCAAGCTGTCTTTCTGACCTTGACATTGAATAGATATTTTTTTTGTTTTATGTTTTTTTTTTTTGTTTGTTGTTTTCGAATTTAAAATTTTTAATTTGCCATCTCTCTCTCTCTCCTTTTCTTTAATTTGTTTGCTTTCACTCTACTATGCCTTATCAATAGGCTCGTCGTCGCAGGGGAGAACTAAGCTGCTTGAGTGCTTAAAATATTTTGATACCCTATAATTAAGGGTAGATAGGCATTCAAAATATATGTGTAACTAAAGAAATATTTTTATAATCAGTAACCTATATTTAACTCGAAATACTTAACATTTAAACCTTTTCTCCTTATAGATCCAAATATAATTAATTTTTGCCTTTAAATTTCACTCATTTTCTATCTTTCAAACAATTCATCTTTATAATGGGTATAGCTACTTCTATTTGACTGATCCAACACTTAACTTTTGGTATTCTGTTTAGCTTTATCAGTAAAAAATTTAAAAATAAATGAATTTTGCAGGCCAGAGCCTTGTCGGCCTTATCTTATTTTAGTGCAAATTTTTTTTTTTTAACATTGTTTCATTTTTGTGCTTATTTTTTTTTTTTTTTTTGTTAATTCCGTTTTTGCCTCTGTCATAAAAATTTTATAATATTTTGCTCGGTTTACACCTCTACTTGTGGTTGTTGTTTTCTGATTATATAACATAAACAAAAAGCAGACAAAGTGTCTTGCTCTCTTTGTATTTTAAATATTAGTCATCGTTGTGAGTAACTTACTGAGTGAGTGTATGACGGAATTTATCGGTTGAAACAATTGTAAAAACCAACTAAAGATCAGAAATGAAATTCTAGTAGAAATAAAAACCGTATCGATCGAAATTCTACACGCTTACGTTATACCATACTATACATATATAGAGGATCTTTTGTATAAGAATTAACTGTGACGATCTAATCAGCTTTCAAAAATAAGTATTAAATTAAAAAAAAACCTCTATTATAATAATAATATATGTAGTAAGAAAACCCATGTTAAAATTGAAAATAAAGAACTGAAAACGAACATACATTCAAGTGATTAATCAAGAACTTTTCAATGTTGCATCTGGACTGTATCTTAGACTCAATTTATTATATTCAAAAGATTAACTGTTAAAAATAAAAATGTATTGCGCAAACAAAAATATAGAAATAATCTCTCGAACGAAATGCAATTAATAGCTTTATCGTTAAAAAGTCGGAAATGCTTCCTTATATAGTATAAAGAGTACTAAAAACATGTTACTTAAAAATTGCATAAAACAGAATCAGCACAGAAATAACAATGGATAATATTCTTTACCAATATAAATATAATATAAAAGAAATAATATTAAGATAAAAATTCTCATGGCTTTTAAATTAAGGATATTTAAAAAACTTTACTGTTTTTGATTCCTTGATTCTTTTTTTTTTGTTATTTCCGTTAAAAAAATATTCAAAAAGTTGGCAGAAACAAACACATGAATTTCTTGATTTCTGAATCATTTGCAATAAATTGTTGATAAATTATAAAGAGATCGACCCTTGGCCTTCCCGATGGATTACTCATACGCAATGGTAGCCCAATTGAAAGCGCTTTAAAAAAATTTTTTTAACCACATATCAAAGAGCGTGCAAAAGCATTTTGGCCCATAAACTTTCGTTTTTGTTAAACATTTCTTTCTATTTTTTTTTTTTTTTTTTGCTTTTTTTGATTTTGCAGCTGGCTAAGAGAGCAAATGATCCATAAATGTATTCGAACTGATTGCTTTTATATAGCATTCATTATAAAACATTCATTGTGTTGCTGTTTTGTTGCAACATGGCTAATGAATTTTAATTGCCCCAAATGCGTTTCAATAATGATTATGATTATTTTGACGTGTGTGTGCGATTGTTTGACTGCTAATTAAAAACAGTTTTAATTCATTTGAATAAAGTTTAAGCATTGAAATGCAATGCCAAAAAGAACAAAACGAAACGAAAACCAAGCCAAAAAAGAAAAATAAAAATTAAAATGAGCAACAAATAAAAGAAATAATATCAAGCAGCAGCTGTTGAGCTGTAATTTATAGACGGCATTTCCGTCTGCCCCCTTGTCGAATTGTTCAAGTCAGAATTAGAATACAAACAATACAAATATATAAAGTATATATATGTATATATATATATATATATATATATAGAGGAGGCTTTATCACATTGTTTTTGTTGTTTTTTTTTTTTTTGGTTCCAAGCAGCTGACTTTGACCTTGGGCGCTGTTAACAAAACACACACAGATACTGGAAATATTTAAAACGAAAACACACGAAGAAAAAAAAAAAAAAAATACATACAGATACAATAAAAATATGTTGAACTTGTTATACCCTAACCAAGTATAGGATATGATACATCATGCATTGATTTTACTTTCTAATTTCATTTAAAATGTTACCCAAATATTTTTGCTATTGCCTTAGTTTACGCTGTGGTTGCCGTTCAATTGGCATTATTGAAGTCCTATTCAGTTCTATTGGACTTTTCTTTGGCGAAGGTAAGGCATATGTTTGTTAAAAAATTGTAAGAACGATTGTATATACATATTAAGGTTATATATTTATCTTCCAGAAAGCGAATTTCATATATTTGGTAGGGTGGCCTATACTTTACATATGTTTGGCTCTGTGTGTCTCTTAGTATCCACCATTAAGGTGAGAATAATGGTTAACAGCGCGTTAATTTAAAAATTTTATTTTTTAAAAACAATCTCATTATGTAGGTTTAAATTGAGCTACATAAACTTTATATATATGTATTATATTTTATCCCACAACAGAATAACCGAAATTAACCGTTAAGCTTTTAGAGATAAAAGAAATAATGATAAAAAATATTTACATATCTACAGAAGATAGGGAAAATATTATCATGTGTTTTTAGTCACAATGTAGCAATTCTCAACGGTTATTCTGTTAATCTGTTTCGGTTATATTAAGTATTTTTATAAGATAATTTACTACAGTTATTAAAGATTATTTCCGATTTAAATATAATAAATATTTTTTCTATTTTCAGCCAATTTCAAACATGGTTTTATGTTTTCTTATTACCAATACCATTCATTTAGTTGTTTGTTCTGCATTTGTAATAGATTGGTTATATCACTATAGACATAGAGCATTTGAATCCTTTGTACCGATTCTTGGTTTGAGTATGTATTCAAAACAAAACTAACGATTAAATAATAATTCTTATTTCCTATATATTTAGTTCTAAGCATTTATTTTTGGTTGATTGCGTACAGCTATCGTAAGAGCATCCTTTCGGAGAATTTTAGAGAAACTATTATTTTTAGGCCACGTGATTCGTAAAAAGACTTCTTTTAATATATGAATATATATATATATTATAAACTTTTAATGTTTTCTTTTATTTTTCTTCGTTTTAGTTTGCTTAGGCCATAATTTGGTTTCGCCCTCCCTTCTCTGTCTTTTTAAGCAAATTGTTTGTCTTGACGGAGCAACAAAGCTATTGTTATTATTTTTGGTTTTTTTTCTTTTTGTTCTTCTTGGGTTAATTTCACACTAATTTGTAAATTTGCTTTTAATGCCAAAGACAAAGAGCAAAGAGCCAATGTTTGACTAAAACATATTGATAACACTGGCGCAAATAACTATTCGAACTGGCCATATTTGTGAGAAAAATAGAAAGAAAAGTGCTTAGGTAAATCGTGTTATTCTATTTAAATTTGAACTCAATATATTTTTCAAGTGTAGAGAGATAGATGGGAACAACTGTTTGAATATTTCTGCTTAACAACTAATTCAGTTTGTCTGGCAATTTCTAGTGGATGAAATCACTTCATTCCTTCTTTCTTTTTTTTTTTTTTTTTGTTTTTCAATCACGTGCTAAGTGCAGTCGATTTGTCTGCCATGTTGTTAGTTAGCATGCAACACGAAGGGGCAAGCAACAGGCACCACCAACAGCATCAGCAGAGTATTAGCAATCGCAGCAATTGAAAATCCCCAACAAGATTTGTGTGCTATATAATTTCTGTGCACAAATAAAATTAGAGCAGAAGACGACAAGGAGACAATAAAACAGCAATACACGAAGAGAAGAAACGCTGAAACAAGACAAGACACACATCAAGTGGCATATCTTGAAAACTGGCAAACTGGCAAACTATTTGCCCTATCACGTACAAATTAAAAATGTGAAATGTTTCAATTGAGTTGTGGTTGCCCAGGCAAAAGAAAACTAAATTTCAAATCAAAGAGGCTGGGCTGAGGCAAGGCAACTTGAAATCGATATTATGTAAATTTATTATTTGTAGCCGGCGCCCAATTAGTTTAATTTTATGCAATAATCAAAAAAGAAACGTAAATTTATATGTATAACGAAATCTTATTCAATAAGTGTTAAAATTAATATTTTATATAAATAGATATTATTATTTAAATCGAAAAAAAAAATGAAAAACAAGTTAGCGCCGCAACAGCTGTCAATGTTATTGAATTGATTTTGACAAACAAGTTTTAAACATTTAAAGACAAATTCAATTTGGTTTAATCTGCATTTTAATTATTCATTCCATTTAAAAGTTTTCAACTCTTCCGCTTGGCGTTTCTCTTCTTCGTCTTCATTTGTCGATCACACCAAAATGTCAGATATAATCATATTTTTTTGCCATTTTTGGTAGAGTTATTCTTTAGGCCAGATCATCTGATTGCAATTGGTAGTGCTGCTGATGCCACACCTTGCCACATAAATTTTGGAACATAAATAAATAGACAAATTTGGCGGCAGAAATTTGTTCGTGCATTTACCAAATCTCACGTTTTTCACATAAATATTTTGAATCAAAAAACCACAGCCCCTCATCAGCAAACAGCAAATTCAATTTAAATTTATATATATGTATGTATATATATATTTAATATATATTTTTGCAAATTTTCTTCATTGATTGCAGCATTCACTGTGAATTATTGATTAAATTTGCCACTTGACCACCACGCCCACTCAATTGAATTTTGTGGCTGCCCCAAAGGTATGAACTTTACTGAACAGTAGGAAAACCTTCCACAAAAAGAAACCAATAAAAGAAAATTCACGAAATAAATCAATGCAAATAAGCCAACCAACTATTAAATAAAATTTTCTGCATTTTTTTTTCTGCAACTTTCCATTTTCCATTTTTAGGGTGCAGCTCAATTCTCATATAAATAAAATTTTCATATTTATATCTAGATAAAAGCTAACAAGAAAAATAGAAAGAAAAACGAAACTGGTTACGCACAATCTAAGGCAGAGAAACAAAAGTTAAGAAATATTTAATAATAATTTATTAAAACTAAATCGAATTTGGCTTATCGCGCTGCAGTTTGAATTTAACGACTTTACAACATGCAGAAGGAAATGAAATGTGATACCCTACAATCTACAGTAGGCATTCGAAAAAATAAATCCATTTTATCTTGATCTAATAAAGTTTTAAATTACATTTCCTTGGCATAGAGATAGATTTGGGTTATAAAATTAATTAACATATCGATTAACATTAATGGGAGATTTTCTCTATTACTATTATATGATATATGCAGACAATCCAATTCAGTTTTTGAATTGAAATTGAAACAAAATGTTCATTATAATTATGCACCACTGTAGCTAAATCTGACCGCAAATCGACCATAGAGAGGCAGCAGCGCATCGAACTAGGCTGAGTCGATTGCAAATTGATTAATGGCATTAAATATTTAAAACATTTTCCAACGCGACTAACCTTTTTTTTTTTTTTTTTTTGTTGTTGGTGTATTTTAGTGTAATGCGAGAAACCACTAAATGTTCATGTTTAGGTTGTTGTTGTTGCTATTATTAATTGTTGTGGTAAATGGTGTTGGTTATTTTTTTTATTTTATTTTTTTTTGCCATCAAATATGGTCTTAAACCGGCAACCTGTTTTTGTTTTTTGTATTTATATTCATATCACATTTGTTCAATCTTTGAAAGCAAAGGAAAAAAAAGTTAAAAATTTGTTTGCCATTTAATAATTTGCCTAAAAGTTAATTGCGCAAATTTAGCCAAGAGGCCTCCATGTCTGTGTGATTTAATCCAATGGAAAATTGTTAATGTTAATCATGTGGGTTGCCGTTATATAAAGGCAAAATCATTAAGGAAAAGCATTATCTCATTGCGATCGTCGTCGTCGTGATTGACTCAAGTACACTGCTCAGGCAACTTAATTAATAATAATATACAAAGTATAAAAAAAAAAACGACAAAAAGGCACAAAAGTTGAACTAATTAAATCAACTGGATATCAACACAATATATATATGCCAATTGCGACCCACATGTTACATAGTTAACAATAAAAACAATTGCACTTGAATCACAATAACGTGAAGCATAAATCATAGTAAAAAATCATTAAAATAACAACGAAAATAACAAAACAAAGTTAAACAAAATCAAATACGAACAACGTATTGAAAAAAATAATAATAATAATAAAAGAAATCTAGCTTAGAATAGGCCAAACTAACAATGTATTACAATAAAACGCATGGAGCCTAAGACAACAATTTCAGTTTAGAGATGGCAGCGTGACACAGTCGTGATCTTATATTAAGACCTTTAAATATTCATTTAATAATAATTAATTTGAAAAGTAATTTTAGCTTTTACCTAGATTAACTCACAAATTAAAGCAATTTAAATTGGTTTAAAATTTCATCTTTTTAATTATAATCGTATCACGCAATCCACCTTCAACTTTATTCAAGTGTAACCTTAAAATCAGAGCCTGACTTGAACTTTAAGACCAGTAGCTTGCTCTAAACAACAACAATTGGAATGAAAGGAAGGCGTGTGCCGACATTACCGTCATCGCCACTGCCACATAGTTTCCCGACAAACAATTGCCATTCGATTGCCATGCAACCGAACTCTAAAATACAAATGGAAAAACAACAAAATAAATAAATTGAGAGAAAAAAAAAAAAAAGAAAAGAAAAACCAAACGTGAATGTCATTAAAGTCAAATCAAGTTGATGAGCGAGCAGGCAGGCAAGTTGAAATATATATTTGTTGTCTTTATTTAAACTAGTTCTCTTTCAAGAGATGGCCTGACCTGGACCTAGGTGCGGTCTTCTCCTTGGACACGAACTCAAACTTTAACAAACCATATATAAAATGGCAAAAGTGAGAGTATACTGAAAGAAAACTAAACTAAAGTAAGTGAAGTGATGTCTTTAATGCTCATTCGTAAAGAGTGCAAAAAACTCATAAATTAGACTCAGAGACTCAGACTTGGAGTTAAACTGCTTCATCGTCCGCCTTCGCATTTTGGCTATGTGTGGTCAAATAAATAGAAAATTAGCCAGACATTGCACAAAACAGACCATTGGATTCAGCACAAATAGCAACATCAGGCACAAACACGTTGACTATGGCCAATATAGTTGCACACATAAAGAAACAAAAGCACTAATGCACCCCACATTAGTGTTGCCATCAAAGCGCCAGCCAAAAGACCTGGCCCAATCCACAAAAAGAAAAAAAAAAATAGAAAAAAAAAACCAAATGGCAATGGCAACAGCTCATTGGAGCGCTAATTAATTGCAAACGTTATCGTTGGTTAGAGAATCGGCGGGTATACAATCCAATATAACAAAAATATAATATACATTTTCTTCTGTTTTGTTTTTTGGGTCTATAAATTGTATTTATACTTGTTTTACTTTCACAGATGGTTGGTCAAAAGATGCCAAAGATTTGTTCAAGACTAAGCAAAGATTATAATCGAAATGCTGACTTGCTTAAGCTAAATTATTAAACATTTTAGTTCAAGTTTTAGTGGTAACTACAAACCGCTAATTTTGGTCTCAATAATGTAGTAAAACTATTTGTAAAACTTTAATTTAATCTATAAATTTTAACTCAAAAAATTCGCATATTGTAAATATTATTTTAGTTTCGGTTTAATTAGTTTGCTTTCTATGTCAAAGTAAAATTATATAAAATTTAAATAATATTGCTTTTTATTTCTCCTACTCGAACTAAGGGTTAAATATTTTAATTTGTTTAATATATGGTAAACAAATTCGATTAAGGGATTTTCCCTACTAAAAAAAAATAAAAAAAAAAAGAATTTTACGCTAGATCATCTATATTTGCGTTTTAATTTCTCACAAATGTTTTTTGATGACTCAGCGCTGCTTTAACTAAACTGTGATATAGAAAATGTCTCTGAATACGATTTTGTTTTTGAACGTTAGCGTGTTAATCTCCAACAAATTCAAAGCATGCTAACACACACACACATACATACATATGTACATATGACACATACCCACACATTAAACCAAGTGCCTAGAGAAACAAGTTGTTAATGAAAATGCCACAAAATTCCCATAATGCATTTTCAGAGGCGCTCACTTCACGCTGTGCTGGCCAGGCACCAAAAAAAAAAAGAAACAAAATAAATAAAAAAAAAAAACATTACACAAAAAAATAAAACTAAACGCGTAAAGCTGTGAAAAGTCTCATTACTTTAGACAAATATGCAATTTGATGTTGGAGTTGCAGTTGGAGTTACTCTTGTGCGGTTGGGTGTTAGACCAGACCAGAGGAGGAAAATGTGAAAAGTTGCCACAGGCAACAAAACATACCACCACACCACATACTACACTCTTAGTAAACTTGCTTCAAGTGGTAAAAAAACAGAAAAAAAAAAAAGACAGGCGACCGCAAAAGTTGCCACTACTGTTGGCAGCATGTGTCGCGTGTTGCGGTGGCAAGTTCATAGACATATGTGCAAAAACAAAAAAAGAAAAAATAATGAAAATGAAAACTGTGATCCCTTTTTCATTTTCTGATGCCGCCACACACGCATAGAATTTGCAATTAAAATTAACTCTTTTTTTTTCGTCTTCACGTTTTTTGGCCGGCTACATTTTTGTGTGGATGAATATTTTTTTATTTCTCAAAGGAGCTAAATTAATTGCCATATACACATTTTTTTTCCTCCTCTCTATTTTAGCAATAGTTAAGTTGAGGCAAAATAAATTTACTTAATTTGTTTGTCCAGACATACAAATATATACATATATGTGTATTTGATTTTGTTTTAATCAAAGTCTTTTTCTTCTAATTACACAGTTTGGTCAGTCCGTGTGAACGGACGAGAGTATGGTCGGTCGGTTAAATACATTCGAGTATAAACAAATATTTCACCAGAAATGCCTATAAATATTTAAATAGCAAATAACCAACTAAGGCAAAAAAAAAAAAAAAAAAACGCAATAATATTTAAAACTCCCATGCGTAAAACTAGTAGGATTAGCTTTGGCTATGTAGTTAAATCTGGTGAACGAGTAGAATCATAAAGAAGAAGGCCATAAGCTGCTAGGCATTCGACATGATTTTCAAGTAACTTTTGTATCTGTTTGCTATATTTGCTTTTGGCTTGGTTTCTCTTATTTATTTTTTTTTTTTTGCTGTTTCTTTATGACAAATTGAGCTGTCAGTCAGTCAGTTAGTTTGTTGGTTAGCTGACGGGTCGGCGGCAACTCTTTGAGCAACTGTCAAATGTTAAACAAACTTCCTTTTATAAATCAAATTTCATTTTTTTTTTCTTTTTTTGTGCTAAAACGCTTTTGAAGGTAATTAGAGAAGTAAATCTACTTAAAGGCGTGGAACTATTGAAACAGTTAGAAAGAAATAAAGTTATAATATGATTAGACGAAATATTTATCAACTAGATCATTAAATTTTATAAAGGCCTTAATTTCAGTTGCATCAAAAGAGGATGAATAAAAATAACCCAGAAAGGAAATGAGTAACTAATTCTTTCTTTTATGCAAAAAGAATCTACAAACTTTTTCTTGGGAAACTTTTTCAGACTTCTGTTACTGCCACGGCTCAGCTAGTTGCAGTGCATTTGTTGAGCTTTTATGATTATTTAAAAACATTTAAAGTTTTAGACTTAATTAAGATCTTGCCTATTAAACAGTTTATAATAAATATAATAATCATCTTTGGAATTCATTCAAATTTGATTCATTATAATTAATTGGCAGTATTTTTTGTGTTGTTTTCGTAATTTATTAGACGTTTGGTTCAAACAAAGACAGAAGCCGATGTATATATATATATATGTGTATATGTTTATAGACAGTTAGTTAGATAGATGGATAAACTCCACCCATTTTTTATTTATTCTACATTTTATTTTTTTGTTTTTCCTTGCCGACATTTGACATGACAGGCCTAAGCCAAATGAATGCACACAGGCATAGGCACAAATACAGATGCAGATATAGATCCACACATCCAGCTACAGATACATATGTATGTATATATATACATATATATATATGTATATGCGTGATTTATCTATTCAATTAAACTCGCTGGCGGCGTACACAGCAACAAACAAATATCACAAGTTTCTATAGGTTTGAGAGTCCAATGACTTTCGAACTAGAAATAGAAATAGCGAAACTGAAACTTTAATTGCAATCAATTTTCATTTTAGTTTTTTTTTCTCTCTCTCTCTCTCTCTCACAGTTGTTGAGAGCAAACAAATTTGTATATATTGTGTAAGTACTTAAACTATGTTTGTTCATTATAAACATATTGCCATGTTATTGTTGCTTATTTATATTCAATTTTATGTACATTATAATGATTATTATTTTTGTTTTTGTTTTTTTTTTTATTTTTTTTTAATAATATTATTGTTAGCCCCCAACCATTGCCATCATCATTATTGCTGTCTGTCTGGTCTCGGTGTGTACTTAACTTTGTTTTGCTTTATTTATGACCAAACAGAGCTTAGGCTTAGATTTTTAATTAATTCAAGGCTTTTATGGCACGCTGCCCCGTGCCCAATACTTCAACCGACACCGAGACTTTGTGGCAATTGTTGTGGCTTGACTAATAATTGTTTGACTATGCGGTCAAGTAACATAAAATGTAAAGAAAAACGACAAAAATAAAAAGAAAAAAACACCACCCTACCCTATCCCATTCTATTGTACCTGACTGCCTTTCTAGCTACCTATATTGTTAGCCACCAACACCAATTGACTCACCACCACAAAACCAACTAAATTGTCGTCTATGTGGGCGTGGGCGTTGGCGTGAAAATTCTTTAGAAATAATTAGGGAGAAAAATGGGAAAATTAGTGATGAAATGCAATTTAAATTCATTAGCGGTAACTAAAACAAAAAGGTTATTTATTGTGGGAGTCGGACTTTAAGGTACTCTGTAATAAAAATTTGAAAATTAAAGAATATATATAATAAAAAAGAGAGAGACGATATTTATTAAGTAGAAATTTTATAATTTTGCACTTTAGAAAGATTTCATATTTATAGAGAATATTTTAATGTTAATTCTTTAATATCTGTAGATCATCAATTTTATTTTTTAATACAAAAAAATATTCAATGCTGATTCAAGTTTAAAATTTATATGTTTTTAACAATAAAAATAAATCAAAATCATTTAATAGGTAATAATACATATCTTTTGCTCTATTAGTTCAGATCATTAACAGTTAATGTTTGCTATTGTTTTTTGATTCTTCCTTGAACTAAAATTACTTTATAGTCAGTTGATTGGCTCTGATCTATGTTAAATTATATTATTGATTTCCATAGATTGATTACTAGATATGACAGTTTAAAAATAAATAACAACTTCCTTCATTAAAAACAATGTTTAAAGATGTATATCAGATTGGAATATATATAAAGAGTTTATTCAAGTTTTAAAATGATTCTTGAGCTACAGTTACAGGGTATATATATTTTGAAACAAAAGAAATAATAAAAACAGTCAAGTCATTATCACCTGCATAATTAGTTAGTTTTGGCTTGGTCAAGCAATGTTAAGATAGCGCCGCATTGTCGCACCCTCATCTACAACTGCTCCAGTAACCACATCAAATGTCAACACCGCTCAATCAACTTTTCAAGACTTTCAAGACCAGCGCAAACCGCAAATGTCAGGGTTACAAATATAAATTCCCATGGCCAACAAAAAAAAAAAAAAAACAACAACTAAACGAGTGAAGATCTTGTTAAAATTTCTAATAAATAAAATTTATAATCTACAAACATTTTGAAATCAAATAATAATTTAATCTACCCGCAGGCATTTCTTGTATTTTTTTTATTTTTGGTGAATTGGAGCGCAAATGGGTTAAAAGTAAGTGATAAACATGGAACAAAAAATACCTAGAGAAATTTAAATAAAATTCATATGAAAATGTGGCAAGTGCCCGGTCCAAGGGAGTTAGACGGCAGCAGGCCAACTATGTTAAGTGATATTTTTTACGCTTTACAGATTTCTTATTAAGATTAGACAAATATCAGGTAGCTACATGAACTAACGTCGCCGTCTGACTTAAGGGCCAAAAAACAAAAAAAAAAAACTACTAGTTGCGGCTTGTAAAACTTATGACAACAGTGAAAACCCTACAAAAAGTTACAACAACAAAAAAAGAAGGGCATGCGGGCTAACTGACTGACTGTCAACATGGACAACAACAAACGGAAGATACAAAACAAACAACAAGAAAACAACATAGTCCCAATTAATTTAAGACAAAGGAAATGTTTTTGGTACTTATAAATTGAGTGAAAACAGCTGCTGGCCAAAGAAGAAAAAAAAGAAATTAAATAAAACGTTGAAGAAAATTCAAAAAAGAAAATTAGCTAGATTCATCAGATCCAAATTACATTTCTTAATATTAAATCAAAAATTACGAAAGAGGTCTTAATAGCTTTTATAGATTTATATCGAAATAAATATTATTAAAAGGTTCCTAGAAAATTTAATAGAAGATTATATTTTCATAACAATTTGTAATCTTGTATACAATTATTATTAACCATATAAAGTCTTTGGAGACCTATTTGAACCCATGTTTTGTTCACGCTGAACGTTTCTTTCGATAAAGAAACCTTTGGGAATAAAAAGGGAAGTGAAAGCAAAATATTTTTTCAATTTAAAAAAATAATCCACTCAATATTTCGTTGCATGTATCTCAACAAAATACATTGAAATGTTTACAAAAAAAAAAACAAACCAAATGTAATCTGAAATCATCGATTTAATATTAAAGAATTGTCGTCATTCTGAGTGCAAGCAAATTATACGAGTAAAAGGGGAAATGGCAATTGTGAATTGCTCAAACAAGCTCATTTAATTAAAAATTTCTTTATATAATTCATATATATACATATATATATATATTTGATCATGTATTAAAAATGGCAAAAACCGCAACGAAATGTTGTACGAACGATAAGGCAGCCAATAAAAAGCAAAAGAAAAAAGATAAAATAACCCAAGCAAACAAAGGCGCGGTAAAGAAAATAAATAAATTATAAATTATTGTACTTCATGCACATACAAATGTACATATTTATATATGAGTAAATTGCATAAACATACGATATTCTATATATGTATATATGTATGTATATATTTAGAAAAAAAAAAAAAGAAATACAAAAAAAAAAACAAAAATCACTAAGAATCACGAGCAGAGCCAATAACATGACTAATTAGACAGCTCTAGAAAATTTATTATTTAAATGAATGGAATTCTTTCTATAAGGAAACGCCCACAAGGCTAGCGGCAAACACTTTTCAATGTAATGATTGATTTAATCAATTAATGAATTTTCGGTCCATTACAATAAAATATCTTAAAGTATACAATTAACAAAATGTGGCCAGGAAGGCCAACTCAACGTAAAGTGGTCAGATTATGAGCTACAAAAAGGTTTTTATTAAAAAACATCTTAGTTAATTTTTAATTTAATATTAAATAAAAATTAAAAGCTATTTTTTAACCGTTACATCGCTAGAAAAAACAATTTACCGTTATAAATACTGTTCGTACACTTTGCATTATTAATTCTAATTTATAATTATAGCCCAACCCAATACGAATCCGACGTCATTGAACTGACACTTTGCTGATCTGTATTATTTATTACAAAAATATAAATAGATTTGTTGTTTTTTTTTCTACTGTATTTTTTTTTTTTTGCTATCCCGTGTTGATGGTTTTTAATTAATGCAATCCATAAATTACAAAGCAAATTAATTGTTAATCAAATCCATTAGAGTTAGAAAAAAGTGAGCACCTATCCCAAGTATTGAGATGTTGTGAACGATCATCTAAGTTAACGCTCAAGTTAAACTATTTTCTACTATAATCGATTGACATTTCATTAATTATAGTTAATTTGCAACTTTCTATATGCTTAATGAATCATTTAGAGCAGTTAAACAAACTTGTTCTTACTGTTAGTGACTTGAAGCAAGTTGACTTAAAAGTGCATTCAAATTCTAACTAAAATTGCAATGGCAAAAAGCCATCAAATAAAACAACAATAAATAAATGTATGATGTCAGCAATTTAGATGACCGACAATGGGTGGCAGGGAGGTGGTTATAAGAGGAAAGACATTTGTATATATATGTGTGTCTAAGTGTATGTGTGTGTGTGGGTGTTCTATCTCATCGTCGAGTGGGCGACAAGTTCAATTTCATTTCATTTAATGCGACTGACAAGCGCCACATAGAGAAACAACACAAAGAAATGTAATTCAGTGCTTTTCATTTGAATACCCTGTAACTAGTAAGGTATATTAAGTAGAAGAGTACTTTGATAAGCAGTATATATATATTTGTTTTAAAATTTTCTCTTAAAAGAATTCATTAGAAAAAAATTACCAATCTTTTCAAAATTAACAATTTAAAAAAAAAACTTTCTTTTAAAAACAAATGTAAAAAATATGAGACATATTTTTGAAACTAAATAAAATAAAAAATATCATACAATAAAATAGTTTCATAAATTATTATAGGATATCAAAGTAGCCGTCTTGGCTTAAACAAATGTTCCCTCATTTTATTATATATTTTTTTTAATATTTTTTTTTTTCATTTTTGCTAAGTAATTTACAATAATTGTTAACGATGACGCCGCTATTGTTGTTGTAGATGTTGCTGCTGCTGTTTTTGTTATTATTGTTGTTGTTATGGAGGGGCCAATTTAAATGCAAATAATTTTGTAAGAAAATTTACATAGTTTTAAATTTGAATATAATTACACAAATTAGACACAAGAAAGGCAAAAGCAGCCACAGAAATTGCCTCAAAATTAAGCAAAAGCCAAATGCAAACACGCCCAATTTGCCCACTTGTTGTGAGCTTTCTCGTAAACACATTTGCAAACACACACACACTGAGACACACACAAATTTATACACATTGCCAACTTACTTAATTTTGCAACAAAAACGCAACAAAAACAAAAAGGTTCAACAAACGCAAATTGTGCAAAATACAAAACGAAATCAAAAGCAACAACAACAACAACAATAACAAAAGAGCCAATTGTTTAAGTAACTTGTAACAGTAGCAAAAATACAATTTATTTGCCATTGCATTGCCGTCACACCAAAAAGACTCCCGTATACAAAAAAAAAAAAATTTGTATATTAGGCCGGCTGCTGAGAGTTGGTAACATGCGACAAGTGCACAGTGGAACATGTGGCACAAAAAAAAACTAAACGAAGAAATAAAAAAAGGCAAGGATATGTTTTCTAATAAAGCCAACTAAATATTGCATTTTATTCCATCAAATTAAATTTAAATAAAGAATTATTTTAGACAACAACTTTGGTTTTATTTATATCAATTACAGGCTTAAAATTGCAACTAAATTTCTTTTGTTATCTAACGATTTTTAAATCTATTAAAAGCTATTATGAAAACTCATTCGGAAAAAGATAATGTTGTTTATTTATGTATTTCAAGGTAAGTCAAATTTCTTTTAGAATTGATATCAAAAATAGAATATTAATACTTTATGAAGTTAATAATTTTCTGCTACCGCTTTTAATTTTCCAATTTTCATATCTGAATTACATCGTCTTAAAAAAGATATTATATATGTATGTGTTTTATAAAGCATATAGAAAACCCAGTAATCGAAGATAATTCATTAATTCAGTTACTAACAGTTAAGCGGTTTACCACAAGTTTAATATTATTATAGAGTATTATTAACAGAGTGACTCAAAAACTGGTGACTAACTAAAATAGGTATCTCTAAAAATATTAGACTTTTGGCCACTATACTTTGTTTAGACCACTGGCAACAAGTTGTTTTTGTTGCTGCTGTTGATGTTGCTGGTGCTGCTGCTGATGATGATCACGACATCAGCAGCCGCCAGGGGGCGTTGCTAATGAAGATGATGTTGCGAAAAAAAGAAAGAAACGAACGAATAAACGAAAAATATAAAAAATGTAAAATGTTTGTGTGACGGTCGTTGGCCTGTGATACGCCTTTAGCTGCTCATGTTGGGTGGGCGTGGCCAATTGCATTGAAACCGAAAGCAAACCAACTCACACAGGCGCTTTCATTTTCATCGCCGTTGCAGTTGAGCAATTTTTCTTTCTTTGCTCTGAAAACTAATTAAAAAAAAAAATGGTAGGCCCACCTTCCCTTCCCCCCACCACAAACCACCGTGAAAATAAAAAAAAAAAATAACACTCTAAAAAAGCATTTCTGTTCTCACGCTAGAGTAAAAATATATATTTGGATAAAAAAAAAAAACAAAATAAATAAATATAACAATGAGGCAAACACGCGCACAAAATTTAAAAAAAAAAAAACGTTTTATTGTTATGATTATGTAGAGTTGAGGTGCCATTTGGCCGTTGGCTGTTGGCTGTTGTTTTTGTTATATTTCTTGTTGCTGTTGTTGTTGCTTCATTTTTGTTTGCCATGTAGAAACGTGCCAAGTGGAGGACCCCGAAAATTAATATGCAATTAATCGCGCACAACAAGGAACATGTTGCCAATACCAACTCTACGTGCCCCGTGTGCACATGTCGTCCGCTTGAAGAAGGGGCAGGCAACACAAACAAAACTTGTTCCGATAAGCATCAAAGGCAACAGCTGAAAAGTCACCTACAACAGACATACAAGAAACAACAACACTATTTTTTTTTTTTTTTGGCAAGACCCAAAAACACTAATTCCCTATAAACATTAAGTAAAGGGTACCTATTCTCAAATTACCCTTTATCAAGAAATAAACCTATAACCTTATGTAAATCAAAAGTAAGTTCATTTAAAAAAGTTCAAAAATATTTCTTTCATTTTCACACAGTGCGCCTTATAGGACTTCCGCAGATAAAATGATTCAATGCAAACTTAATTGGGAAATCAGTTAATGAAATTATTATGCCTAAGTATCCCTGACTTGCTAAGTAGATGTCTAAAATATACCCTGCTTTTCGCATGCGTATAGGGTATCAAAAAAAAAAAAGCAGCCGCACCCAGAAATGTGTCAAAGATCAACTGAGACAAAAATCGTTGAAGTCGGACATCGTCGAACTCGTCGCAATAAACAACTAAAAAAAATAAAGAAACTGGTAAGTATAAAACGCAGAGGGGCAAACGAAAAGATCAGGAAACCAAAACAAAAAAAAAAAGAGAAGAAACGAAAAAAAACAACCGAAATGCAATTGAAAACGAAACTGAAATTGCAAAAAAAAAACATAAAAAAAAATAAACAACAAATTCTGACTGCTGCCGTGAGAATAATAATTAAAAGTTTTATATTTTCTTTAACTCACCACTCTCCCCTTTAGCATTATATTTCATGTGAAATTTGATTTCAAATATATATATTTTTTCGATTTATTGGTCAGTGGGTGGGCCCCATCAAAAGGTTAAGAGGCTGGGGCGTGGCATTCAAGTAAATTGAACATTGAAGAACGATAAGCCAGCCACAGGGACATAAAAATTATTAATTTCATTGAAAAATATTGAAATTTTTAATACCCTAGATTAGTAACGATTATATTGTAATAAGTTTGATATAGAAATATGATCAGAATTAATTCTTAGGTGTATTATTATTTGAATTTATTTTGATTTAGTTATATATATATAACTATTTGATTTAGTTGTATGTATGTATATATGTATATACATATATTTTTTTCGATTCACAGATATTTAGATTTAATTTTAAATGAATTTAAATTTATAAATATTTTCTATTTTTTTATATTTTACATTTTTATATTTATGTAAGTATTATTGTTTATTTGTACAGGTGGCGCTCTTATCTTTTAAAATAAGTAGTAAAAAATACAGGTGCGGCATGGCATTAAATTGAAGATTGCAGGGATTTTCTTTTTGCTTTAAGTCAGATAGATATATGTATATATATATATATATATATATATGTATATATCTAGTGTATGTGAAAAATATTGCTTGCATTACTCATTTGAATCTCAATTTGGTCACTGGAAAACAAGTTTTATATATTTTTTTTATTTTTGCAACTTTTGGCTTTTGTGCGTGGCATCGTCATTGGGGCATTGGTTTAGCTAATACAACAACAAATACCACTTCAAAAACTATTGCACAAAAAAACGTGCCACGCATTGCAGTCAGATACACATACAAACACATGCACACACTCACACACACACACACACACATAGTGAAGTCTATTTACCACACTCAAACTTAAATGCACTGTATTATCTCTTGCCGCAGTTGCTGCCGGTGCTTCTCTCTACTCCTCTGCCCATCAAATAGACAACAATTTATGACTTTTAATTAGACAACCCCACTACAACCCTCCTCTGGCACCCTCTTAGGTTATAGCTAAAACAACAACAAAAAAAAACTTTCAATTTTCAAAACAAATTTGCATATTGATTAAAATATATTTCAAAGTTTGCCAAAAACAAAAAAAAAAATTCTGCAAAAAAATGCAAATTGAAAAAGCAGAGGACCAAAGTAATATTCGCAATGACAGAAGTCTTATATACCCTGGAAATTAAAATTATCCATTGCTAAAATGCATAAATTTTGCAATAACTAGAATTAAAAATGCTTTCTCTTTGGAAAGGGTATCACCGAATAGATAAAAAAAAAATCTGCCATCTATTCAACTGTCAATTTCTAGTTAGCAAATTGCCACAGGCCAAAAAGAAAAAAAAAAAAAAAAGTATAAAACATAAAAAAAAAGACCAAACCTGACAACTACAGATAGATAAGCCGACCAATTTATGGAAATAAAACAAAAACCAAAAAAAAAAAAAAACGGATACAGAATATGTGAGGTAAAAAATAAAAAAAAAATGTGGAAAAAATAACTGAAGCCTTGAACGTGCCTGGCATTTCATGGGCTGGACTGGTATGGAAAGAAAACAAAGCAAAGCAGCCAGCAGCACCACCAGCAATGGACACTACTCAGACTTTTGCGCGACTTTTACCCCTGCGGACATTCCTTCACTCCAGCCCCCCTTTGTGCATCTACATCTATAGTACATATGGCAAATATTTAAAAATTAAAAACGAAATGCAGACACGAACGCGAAAAGCTTTTGACTGACTGCCCTAACTCCCCCCACAAACCATTTTTCAGGGTCTCCCTTTGTCTATGTGTGTATGCAGTAGAGATGGAAGCGTGAGTGGCATGAAAATAATTATTAACTTGAAAGAAATATTGCTAGTTTAAGGTTATGTAATACAAATTCTATTGTCAACTAAATTAAGTAGTCTATTTGAATATATTTGTTAATTTAAATGAACTAAAGGTCGCATTATTTAAGCTCACTTTACATATATGTTTGCTTGAAGGAAAACACTAGAATTAAGTATATAAGCTGCACTTATTTAAACAGCTGTTTTCCAGTTGAACATATATTTAATAATAAAAAATCCTGAACATAATAAATAATAAACAAAATAATATAAACGATTTTATCTGATCTAAATGAAATATATTTAACAAAATAACTAAACCATTTCTGTGTTTATATAATAAATATAACATAATGTAACTATTCTGTTCTCGATATTTCATTTTCAATGATTTCAACTTTCTTTAATGCTCATCTCTAGCAATGAAGTAGTAGAACAATATCGTGTAATGCCATTTCCTAGAGTTCTTAAAACTTCTCGCCCAGCAACCCGCACAGTTGATATCGGAACGCTGTTGTTATAACCTTGTGCGCTGCTTTGTTTCAGCGGGCATTAAACTATAAAAACCTTCTCCCATCATCAGCGCTGCACAGCTCTCCTAGTAGGGGCCGGCCGGCCCCTAGTTGAATATCTCTCGAGAGTCTACGATTTCACTGTCAATATTGTTTCGCGCTTATATGCCGTGTAATTCTATTAATTATATTTATATTATTATTTTTTTTTATATATCAGTAACGTCGTTGATTTTTTTCCCGCACATACAGCCATAAAAGAAAACACTGTGAAAAAAATTGAAAATTCTATTTTGATAGATGCAAAAAAAAAAAAAAAAAATATGTATAAAAATCTATTTGTTTATTGGGTTGGGTTATATTCTTTTGTAAGATACATTTGTTTATAATTTTGTGTAATGGAATTTCTTCAAGTGTACATAGACTTGAGTGGCAACAGTTTTGCACAATTTTCAATGAATCTGTCCTTGATAAAGTGCATTGCCGGTGCAGTCAGGCGGCAGGCATTCAACATTGTGCGTTCATTCGCCTTACAATATATACTAGTTGCAACAGCATGTAAGTGATCAGTTTTAGTATAAGTATAAGTAGTTTGTTGCTTTGCTAGTGCTACTATCTGGTTTGGTTTTAGCTCTTTACATTTACATTTAATTTATTGACTTGGGTTTAGGTGTGTAATTTATTTGCTTAAACTTACGCACTTTCTAAAAACAAAAAAACCGAAAACAGAAAAAAACAGAAACGTTTTTCAATTTACTGCAAATATTTATGAAACAAACTTAAATAACGAGACCCAAAAGCCAACAGTTCGAAGTGAGACAAAAGCCATTCATTGTATATATATACATACATATATACGAAAGCATGTGAAAACGAAAGTATTGTTGCTGCTGTTGTTGTTGTTGTTGTTGGACTTTAAGTGGGTCACTTGAGGGGATCAGCTGTCATATGAAAATGCATACCAATTTGAGGCTCAACTCTTGATTAACTTGATATAATTTGTAATAATTTTTATTTTGCTTTTTTATCTTAAGCAAACATTAAAACTATTGTTCTCTCTTTCTTTGATTATTTATTTTTACTATCTCTTTCTTTCTATTTTGACTTTTTCAATTGTTATCAAAAGTCATTCATTTACATGGTTTTCTTTCTTTTCGTATTTTATTTGCAAATACATACTTGGAAGGGGGAGAAAAAATACAAAAAAAAAAAGAGAAAGAACGCCTTTCATTAGCTAAGCAATGTGTTCCATCAAAAGTATTCTGTATTTCTGTACAGTTCAGTTGTTCAATGAAATATATACAAATTATATAGTATATAGAATATGTATATGAAATGTCTGTTGTTGTATACTTTATCAATGCCTTGGCTTTGTTGCCGTTTTTTTTTCTTCTTTTTTTCTTTCTGTTTAATCGGCCTTCGCTAATTGAGCCCCTTGGGCCAATGCTGGTGACATTTGCTAATATTGGAGGAATTGAAAGTACATTTTATTTCACAACATTCGAAAAGAAACGTTCGCCTTAAAATGTAAATTAATTTGGAAAGCAAAACTAGGCTAATGTATGTTAAGCAATGCATTTGATTGAATTGAATTTAATAGAAAATGAATATCAAAATTATTGTATACAATCTAAAATGTATTTTTGCACAAATTTTAAATTTAATAAAAGACCTTAAACTCAGCACATTCTAATTATATAAAAATAATCTACATCTATAATGTTAAGATATAATAAATCTTTTACCAATCTGGCCACAACATAAATATTTATCACTTTTTTACTTTAACCAACAATTTGATATCAATTAGTTTATTATTTTAATCAAATTCAAGTCGTTTGCATAAAAAAAAGAAAACAAGTATATAAATTGCCACACAACACTTGATTGATTGAGAATATATTTATGTAAATATATATATGTATATGTATGTATGTATATATGTATGCACCTGCATATATAGAGGGTTATAGGGTCACCAAAACAAAAATTGGATTCCCATGAAAACGTTTACAAATTTGGTAACATTAAATTCAAATTGAATTTGACCAAATCTCATAGTCGTCGTAATGGAACAATTGGCAGACAGCCGAAGCCTACAAATGGCAAACAAAAAGCTTTTTATTACCATAAAATGACTACACACTTATTTATTATTTGTTGTGTTGTATGTTATTTTTTTGTTAATGGTTTTTTGCATTATTCATTCATTGCCTACATATATGCAAATTATGACAAATAAAATGAGGCATTTATTTAACAATAATTGAATTGGACATTATTAAATATCAAATTTGATTTGACCAAACAAAAAAAAAAGCAAACAATGAAAATAAAATTCATATGTCCTCCAGGTTACACTATTAATTTTTTATGATGGAATATTTAAAGACTTTAAAATACAAATTAAATGTAAAAAAAATCTTCATAGTATTGGAAAATAAAAGATCCAGTCTTTTTTTTTTAAATTTATGAAAATTAGAAAATGTAAACCAATCGATTTTAATAAAATTTATAAAACAAAAAGGATAAAGAGCAATTCATAGAGATAAAAATAGACAGAGAATAATTGTTTTACCAACTAATATTCCTATACAGATACATATATGTATATATATATATGCAAATACTTTTAATAATCAAGAATATATTCCTGTCAACTTCTGGCCAAAATGCATAAATACCGTGTTAAGCAAGAGTATAAAAAAAGTACAAGTAATTATGCAAAAATGCAGTTGATGCCTGGTCCTAATTGCAATTGCAGGACATAAGCCAGGACAATGGATGCGAAACTGGTAAATGGCAGATGGAGCTGGATTATGTCAGACTCTATGCAGACAAAATGCAAACAACAAACAAAAAAAAAAAGAACGCTAACAAAACAAACCATAAAATTCTCTGGCCCCAGGATACGAAAGAGAAATGGACAAAAGGGGCAGGGAATAGAGGGATAGAGGAATACTATAATAATAAAAAGACAAAAAAAAAAACAAACATTCCACAACAACTAAATGAGTATGAGAAAGAGAAAGAGAAAGAGTTGAGAAATTGAAAAATAAAAGTTACGTATTAGCCAAAACCAGACAGAAGAGTAAAGAAAATGGCGAAAAAGAAATGGAACACTATTTTGATGGTTGTGGAGGTCGCCCGCCCCCTTTGCCACTTCCTCTAACTACTATGCCATAAAGTTTAATGAATGAAATGTCTAGTCACAATTTGCCTGTGTCCTGGCATAGAACGAACGAAAGATGATGAAGGTTCTAGATTGTAGATTAGAGGGAAGTGGAGGAACTTGATCGCGTAATTAGCGCTGTCTGACCTCTCTCCACATTCCCCTCTAAAAAGTATTTAAATAATTTGTTGCCTAGACTAGTCAGACATTCAGTCTCACAGGATATAAATCAGTGTGAGGCAGGCGGCACCTACAAAATGGCCCTTTAGGACCACTTCAGGATACTCCAATATCCATTCCCATTGCCATTTTTCGTAAATTCCCTTACAGAAGAGGCAACAAAAATTCAAATTGATAGCCAACGTTTAAATATTTCATCGATTTAATGTGGCATTCAGTCTAAAGTTAGGATAGGTCTTTAAATACCAACAAATACCCTACACACACACAGAACTCTTTGGACACACTAAATCACATAGTAAACATGTAAAATCTTTGGTAGCCCTAGCGCATATTTATAATTTATGTGTGTGGAAATGACTGCAAGCCGCTTAACTAAAGTGCCAAAGACACAAAAAGCCAACCAAAACTTAAGCACCAAGAACGCCGCCGACGAAGACGACGATGACGATGACGATGAAGTCAAACAAAAGACTTTGTTGTGTCGGTGGTGGTGGTGGAGTCACTGTCTCCTCCTCTTCTATCAGAGCTATTCCTACATCCCTATCAGCGGACCAGCCGCTTTGGTAGAACCTAAGCAGCGTCACTTGTTACCCGCTGTGCGGGAAGCCTTAGTAAAGCTTAAACTTGAAAAGAGCGAATTAAGAGCCAAGTGCAACGTTTTTTAAGCAGTTTCTTTGTCAATTTTATACACTGAAATAAATTAAACAATCATGCAACATTGTTACAATAAAAGACGATGGCTTAAGTGAAATTATTAATAAGATATAAATCATATTTTATTTAATTTGTATTTACAAATCAACAAAGAAAAACGAAAAAAAATGTATACGTAAAAAATAACAACATTTTTTGTTAAAAAAAATACATAAAAAAATAAAGAAAAATTAAAAAGCAAAGCATAAAAAATATTTCCACAACATTTGCAACAGTTTTTCTAATGTTTACCTTTCTTTCAACTCAAGTTTGTCGATAGATATTAAATAAAATAAAATAAAATAAAAAAAAATAGTGAAAAATTAAAGAAAAATTAAAAATATATAAATAAATAATATTCTGGCAATATTTGTACTTGTTTTTCTAACAGTTATTTGTGGTTAATTTTCTTTAACCATTCATTTCATCATTTTATGAAAAAGAATATATTTTTATGTACTAAATATGTTATTCAGTTAATAATTAATTTTTAGAAATTTTATGTGAAGTCAAACGAAGATATTATCATGTAAGGAGATGTAAAAAATATATATCTATATATGTATATATATAATTGTGAATTTGAACATTTAGAATTTTCCCATTTATATGAAATTCTAATCTAATTGTTTGATTTTGCATTCAATTTCTTTCAGTGCAGACACAGCTTGGCCACTTAACCTTAGAGTTGTAGTTGAAGGAACTTTCGGGGCGGTTCAATAAAAATAAACTTTAAACAATTTTTCAATTAAAAAAGTTTTGCACTTGCATTCGTTGTTGGGGCTGGGCATTGGGAATAGAGGGGGGGGAGCCTTATTGCACCTTTCCTTTCTTTCTTGCGGTTTCAGTTTCGCGTTCTTTTTTTTTTTTTTCGTTTCGATACACGTTCATTTCTTCGTTGCGGTGTCGTTCCGTTTGCTTTTTTCATATATATTTTATTTTATTTTTCTTCTGTTTTTGCTGTTTTTTTGGTAGTAACTTGTAAGAGTTCCAACTTACACAGCTTGCAAATGCTGTGGCATAACTGTAAATAAGGCGAAAGCCTTTTGTGTCTGGGTCTGGGGCGTCTGTGTGGTGTAAGGAGCAATGTCAGGGACAGGGAGCCAGACATCTTTTGCGGTTGCCATGTTGTTCTTGTTGTTGTTTTTGTTATTGTTTTCGTTTTTCTCTGTCCTTCTGGCTGGCTGCGTGCCCAAACTCTTGGCTCTGGCTTACTTAGCATGTAAATAATGTGCACGAAATTATGAATGCAGCTAATTAGCAACCAGGCAAGCAGCAGGCAGGCAGTCAGGCGACCAGGCAAAGCCAAAGGCAAACGCCACCCAGACAGAAGACATGGTCCTAAGAAGAGCAACCAAATGCTGCGGATCCTTCTTTCTATTGCCTCTTTTGTTCGTATACTAGACACTGTTTTTTCTTCTCTTTCTTTCTTTCTCTCTTTTCTTTTCTTTTCTTGTTTCTCACTCAATGCAGCAAGGCGTTGCATATTCATTATGTCATTGAACCATTAAATTGCGCTTAAATGTTCAGTTTGCCATATTTATGATGCCGCAGGGAGCGTTTAACTTAAAGTGTCGACAAATAGTGCAGAGACCTCTCGCCGAGTGCTCAGCTTGGCTCAGACATAACCAACAAAAACCGCCACCCACCCAACCACCCATCCACCAATTCACCTTAACAAATTCACGGTAATAAAGCAAAAAAAAAAAAAAATAAAATATACAAAAAAAAAACAAGACGAGCAAAAAACAAAGTTTTTTTTTGTGCTACTTGCTGCGATTTATCACCCACTTAAGACATTTGTTGGGGCAAAATATATTTCGCTTCAGTTCCCTTGACTTACCTGTAAAGAAATAAAAAAGAATTATATATGCAAAATTAGTAATATGAAAAGAAAAATCATATACATATTTATAAATTTAACATCAACAGATGTAAGAATTTATCATTGAAGGCATTAAGAAAAATGTAAAGGCTAATTTTTTATAAAACTTGGTTTAAATTAAGGTTCTCTTATTTAAAAACTGTAGTTGAATATTTTTTAAGAATTTCGTTTCAATTTGAATTTATTTTTGAACAAAAATCCTAGCTTTTTTGGAGTTACCAAACATTTCGGAAATTCATTCTTCTTTATTATTAGTTTATTGTTTTTATATTATATTTTCATATTTTAGGATACAAATTTCAATCATTGATTTAAATTTGCATTTAAAATAAGAAATTTCCTCTGCTTTTGAAATATGTTTAAGACTATGTAATTAATTAAAGTAATTAAGTTTGATGAAACGTTTTAAAATATAAATAAAATTTCCTAACCAAATATTTGTAAAACAATTAAAGTACTAGTACTTTATATATATTAAATCAGAAACCCAAAAGACCATTTTTCTTTTGCCGAATTAAAAAGAAAAGTTATTACTAGATCCCTTTTTTTTTTTGGTACTACAATAAGCCAACTACAAATCAGTTAAGTATAAATAAAATGTATGAGTTAACACAATATTTTTATCCCTTACAATTTTTTTTCATTTTTGTATAAGAAAAAAACAATCAGAATTGAGATTACTTTTAATATTTATAGGCCTTGCCCAGTTTTCAATGACGATGATGTTGATAGGAAGACCCTGAGGATGCACAGCAACAACAACAACGGCAACAACAAACCACAAGCTACACAAGATGCCATTGAACGGAAGGCAAGGAGACAGTGGTAAGGGGTAAAGATGAAATGAAACCGAGTCAGTCGTCAGCAGCAGATGCTACCTTAAGATTAAGGCCTAGTAAGTTACAATAATGCCAGCAACAACAACTCTACACGGCAACAACAAGAACAGCTTTTTCAAGGCTTTTTCCCTCTTTTTGTTTCCATTTTTTTTTTTTTTTCTTTTTGAAATTTTATTTACAACAATTTTTTATCGCGTGCATAAACAAGATGCGGGGACTTTACTCTTAACGTATCATATCACAATGAACTCCGAACTGACTTTCAAAGTCATGCAACACGGTCATTGTGTTGTTGTTGTTGTTACTGTTGCTGCTGCTGTCGCAAACTGTCAGCGAGTGTGAAAAATGATTGCAGGACATTTTGCCTAAATGGCCAAGAGGAACGAACGTTTTTGATTTTACGTTTTTTTCTTTCTTTTTTTTTTTGTTGTTAATGGCAGTTTATTTATTTACGCGACCAATTATAAAAAAAAAATAACTCGCATAAATTGAGCGGTTTTTATTTTCAGGTCACTTCAGGGCTTTTGAATGAAAATGGAATTTGTAAATATTTATATAAAAATTCTTCTGTATGGTTTTTTTTATTTTATTTTTTTTTCTTTTTTTTTCAATTTACCTCTCTTGTCACTTTCTTTTAGTTTTTTCGTGTTTTTTTTTTTGATTTAAATCTCAGGCAAATACAATTTAACATTAAATAAAAGTTTATCGACGAAAGTCCTCTACGAGACCGTTCCCGCAATAAATGTTGCATTTTTATTATAATTTTGTTTTTTTTTTTAACCAGTTGATGACGATGCAGCAAGAAAGTGAAAGTTGCCTTTTTTTTTCTTTTGAGAGCGTGTGTGAATGCGCGTGTGTGTTGTTAATGTGTGTGTGTGTGTATCTGGAGGAGCGGCAAACCGATGGACTAACGACAGGCTCTTAATATCTTGCTCATATCTTTCAATTTTTGTCTCTAGGTTTTAGTTTTAATTGAACATCTCTCATACATGCAACACATTTAAAAACTATATAAGGAGGGAACGTCAATGTCTACGTCGATGTCGTTGATGTCGCTTCTTTTGCTTCAATTTTTTATTTTTGCTTTTTGTCTCTATTTTATCTTTTTTTTTTTTTTTGCTTCGATTTTGAAAACATTTAAACATTTATTTTTTAATTGTTATTGGCGCCCGCCAGAAGTTCAATAAACTTGCAACATTGCTTGTTGCCATGTTTGTGTGTTTGTATATTTTGTATTGGCTGGTATCTTGCCATACATGTTGCACCAATAGATACGAGTGTACATTGCAATTTTTTATTTTTTTTTTCCTCCATTTCTTTAGCCGTTCAAACAAGCCGCCGCAATGAAACCGTTGTCGATTGAGCCAATCCAATGGCGAATCATTGCCAGAGCTCATTGCCCCAAAACGGGAGTGCGAGAGTGAATGAGTCGTTGCAGTGTCTGTTAATTATTATATCGGTGATTGGGTTGCCCAGGCATTATTATTGCACAGTAAAAATATAATATTAATAAAAAATTGATGGCGTGAGAAAGTTTTGTGGGAGTGTAATCCATTAGTTGATGTAATTGAGACTTGAACTTCATTGAATTAAAAAATAAGAAAGAAATAACTATTGCAAATATGGGAAATTCAAAATATCGCATTTCGTGATTAAAAAATATTAACAATTTGGAAAGGTTTTTTTTTATTACAATTTCAATGGAATGCAACTATTTGAGAATTACAATTGCACATTTAGTGAAAGAAAAACCCATTAAAATGAGAATTACAATTTCACATTTAGTAAAAAAAAAAAAACCATAAAAAAATGGAAACCAATATTTCTATAAACATTTCAATTAAAATATTTAATTATAATTAATGCAAAGTAAATTATTGTCTATTTAGTTAAATTTGAAACCAATTTCTTGGCATTAAATTATTATTATTTTTATTCTGGTTAACTCTTTCATTATCACTTTATTTTCATTCACACCTACTCAATCACAATCTCCTTTTGGCTATTCAAAAGGAAATCTCTCTAACCAGACCACGCCCCCTAGTTTGAGTACTATGTGAAAGTCAAGTAACAAATGAAGCTTAAATTTTAATCGTCACTTTGCCACCATGACGATAATGTTCATGATTCCTATGTTCTTTTCTTCTACTTTTTTTTTTTCTCCTTTTCTTTTGGCGCAGCATTTTTGTGGGAACTTACTTGTTACCCCTCCTCATCCCGTCCCTCTATTATATCCTATATAGAGCATCCTGGCGCGACAACGGCAGCCCGTTTCGTCGTTCAGAGTCATTTGGTTTTATGATTATTAGCTTGTTTAGTTCTCTTTCAAGTAGTAGCTTGCAGGCATCATCTTCTATTTCTTCGTCTCTAGTTTGTTTCTTGTTGATTTTTTTCTATTTTTTTTTCTTAACATATTCTTTATGCTTATATAATATCTATTTAGTTGCAGTCAGCAAGTGCTTACCACCGGATCCCCCGACCCCGCACCTCCTGCGGCGAATGATGTTTGCTGTTGCTTGTTTGTTATGTCTGTTTGGTTGGTGTCTGTCGTCTTCTGACACGACTGATTGCGTTTTGTTGTACGAACGATAACCATTGCCATTTGTATCTGTTACCATCTTTTGCTCATAACAATTTGACGCTTCATGATTTTGGATGGTATATATATGTATATATATATATATTCAGTATAAAGAAGGACAATGACAATGGACATATGCCCTTTGGACAGACCTTCTTTCATCGTCTTAACAGCAATTTGCCTTTTGTTTAATTGAATAAGTCAAAGGGAAAAGCACCACTCAAGGCGTGTTCTCATTTGCCAAAGAGGAACTGCAACATGTGGCGTTGATTTTTTGTTGTTTTTTCGGCAAGTAACCTAAAAATATAATTCAAGCACCCCAAAAAAAAAAAAAAACACAAAATAAAAATTCCAGTTTAAGATCTACAGATCCAGACACAAAACGTATTAAAGTTCGTTGTGAAAAACTCTTCACTTCTTTTCGGCAATAAAAGCAAATTATTTTTACGATCAAGCCTCACAAATAAATAAATACATTTCGGTAGTGTGTTTCCTTTTTCTTTCCCCCCTTTTATTTTTTTTTATTCTTTTCGTTTCGCATCGTCTTTCAACACAAAATGCATTTTTGTATCCGTTTTTGGGGCGTGACAGATCATTAGCAAAATGATGGTTGTGGATTCAGCAAAAAAAAAAAAAAGAAAGAAGAATAAACAAAAGAAAAAATACGCTACGATAATTCTTAATCGTAATAAAAAAAAATAAAACTCGAGAAGAATTACATAAATTGGCTGGGACTAATCAACAGCTAAATGAATTTCCTGTATAAACGAAATGCGTCTGGGTGAAAGTTAGCCTCAGTTGGCTAGACTTGTTCTTGTTGGACAATAAAAATTTTATTTTGCCGCCAGAATATTATCAATATCGAGGGTAAGTTTAAAAGTTTGCTTTAAAAATAATTAAAATATATTTGAAATTTGAAATATATTTATTATAAAAGGAAAATAAAATATAATAAATATTAGGTGGCTTTTACTTTCTTTTAGACTCTTTTTTTTTAAAACTATTTTTAATATTTCAAAGGTTGCAGGATTATTTTCTGATATTTTAGTAATTTTTTTGAAATATTTTTAGGATAAACCTCGTGTTGTGCCATTTCACTAATTACTCTTTTGGGTCATGTGTTTGCATTTTACTAATTAGTTGATGATAATGCGTATAAATTGAACCTTTAAACTTAACATCCCTTGGAGATTTCATTCCAATGTTAACTGATTTATGATGTGGGTATGAAGGGGGGCTGGGGGGCTTTACACAGAGCACCACCTCCTCACATGGCCCTCTTGAATTTTCCATTCACCAAATGAAAATTGCAACTAATAAACAAATAAAAACTTGGACACAAACAGGCGAACAAAAACTGCAAGCGACACAAAATTGCAAATCAAATGTGTACACACATTGGGTTGGGTTTAGTTGGCGAGGGGTTTGAAGGGAGTGGTTTGATATTGGCAATGGATTTGAAAGCTAGCCATGCCCCCACACTCATACACATTGAAACTTCCCACACATAGACACATATACGAATGTTGCATGATTGCTCCTGTGGCATTTTGTATTCAGATTGCAAACAGAGAGAATTTTTTTTAGACCAGGGTCAGGGGCAGACAGACGCCAACTGGATTCGTTTTAATGGATATCAAATAGGAGACAAACAAATGCACCAACACACACATACACACTCACACACACACTTATAGAGACAGACAGGATACAGATGCAGTTGCATTTGCAGTTGAGTGCAGAAATTTCTATTGAAAGGGGATTCAATTTCTTTAACTAATGGAAATATTTCTACAAATTAAACATTTGATTAAAATAGAATTTTACACTATCAAAAGAAATTTCCAAAATATGTAGTCAAGCTAAATATATAAAAATATATAAAATATATATTTTTAGAAAACATTTTAGTTGGCAAATAAGATAAATCTGGGCACAAGTCCCATATTGTCTAGTGGTTAGGATATCCGGCTCTCACCCGGAAGGCCCGGGTTCGATTCCCGGTATGGGAAGACAATACTTTTTTTCTTAATTTTATCCTTTTTTATTTTACTTATATATTATACAACAGTATTTTCTTTTTTTTGAAGATTGCCTTAAAATTTAATATTGAGTTTAATTTCCATTACAGAAGTGCAATATTTGGGTTTCTTTTCAAAGGATATTGTGGTTTCTCTTTTCGAACCCCTTTTTTTTTTGGCTAACGCCACTGTACGAAAGGATCCACCAAATAGGGGCACGACAGGATGTCAAGGGAAGTAGAACTGTAAGCTAAAGGTGGTTAGGGTAGGGAAGGGCGTGGCGGCACAAACAGATTTTGTTTTATTTTGCAAACATTTTTATATAAACCTACATGCATATAATATATATATGTATGTACATACATATACATATATCTAGATACATATTCATTTCCTATGGAGGTACATATATGTTTTATGTATCGAATGTATGTTGTATGTTTTTTATTTTTTTTTTTTTTTTTTGTGCACTGCATGCATGTTCTTTCTCTGCTTTCATTTAAGAGAGGCTTGCTGGTTTTTACTGTTGCCAGTTTTTTGCGTCTGGCAGCTGCTCAACGACAACGACAACAATAACAACAACGACAACAATATTGATTGCAATTTCAGCCTGCAGTTGGCCCGGGTCGAGTCGAGTCGAGACTCCGTCTCTGGCTGACTGGCCCGGTACAAAAGCCTAAAAGCATACACAAAACAGAGAGACAGGCAGACAGACAGAGAGACCAACCGACCGACAGACAGATAAACATACACACACAAACACACACACGCACACACATGTTTGCTGCACATGTAGGGACAGACGGATGGTAGGAGGAAGTTTTTGGCTTACGAACGGACAAACGAAGGAATGAACGAAAGTTCTCTGTCATGGAATGAAGCCTTTTAAGTTGGCAAAAAGCCTGTGGATCTCACATGGATTGAAGTTACGGAGTGGAAGTTGCCCTGGCATTGTCTGTTGGCAATGAAAATACGACAATAATGACGACGACGACGACGACGCTGAAATAGCCCCCGATCCCCTACCCTGACCGTTGCATGGGCCCCCCTACCAAATTCTCAGACATGCGCCGTTTCGTTATGACGTAGGCGTTCAGTAGAGGTACATACATATAGCTCAGTATCCCTACTCTATACACATGTGGTGTGTGTCTGTGTGTAAGAGTTGTGGGCATTGACTGAATGCATCATGACTGCGTGTCGTTTTGGCACAAAGATTTCATTAATAGCTTTTGCGGTTTGGGAAACGAGGTGTATCTGTATTGCATCTGTGTAGTGAAGTAGAGAATAGTGGGTAGGTGGATGAGAGAGTAAGCCCCACCGCAAGGCACCTCTGGCAATGCATACTTGATTTGATTTTTAACAAAAGGTGTGCAAGCCCGGCCCAAAAATAAAATAAAAATAAAACGAAAAAAAAAAAAAGGAAAACCAAAAGAAATAAAAAAAAAACCAACTACCTCCTGCACTCTCTCTCTCTCTCTCGCCGTCTGCCTCCGTCTTTGGTTCACATCTTCTCCTGCCCACACACACACTAGTTATCTATGTGTGTGTGCGTGTGTGAGTGCTTTAATTTGCAAATGGGCATTGCGGTTTTCGAGTTTACACTGTACACCAGGTATGTATGGCATATTAAGTAAGTGATTTCTTGTTTCGCTAAACGAGTCATATAAGCGATGATACATGGGTTTTTAGCAGCAGCTGTAAAAGAGCTACGTACGGTGAGAGCGACAAAGTGAAAAGTGGTAAATGGGTAAAATTTCAATTCAAGCTCAATTCAAACTCTTCTTTTTTTAATATAATGGACCCATTTTTTAATATTTCTCATTAAATCGAAGCTATTATAAATCCAATATTTCAATATCAGAGTTTTATAAATTTATCTTTATAACCTTTACTCCTTACTTATGTATTTTTAAGTAAAATTTTAAAAATAATATTTCAACTTTTTCTATATATAAATACTTAGTTTTATTTTTCAAAAAATAGAACATATAGAAATTTAAGATTTTTGTCATAGATATCAATGACTGAAAATACGAAAATCGCAAAAAAGGCCAAAAAATTTTAATATTTCTTTAGGCCTTATTAAAAAAAAATATCAAGTCTTAAGAAATATTTTTTCTTTCACATATAACCACAGTTTTAAATTAAGAAGACATTTCTACATATGTAGATAATTTAATAAATTAATTATGCCATTTTAAAACTAAAAGTTCTCTTTCTAAATTCTTATGCAACTTTTAAAGCCAATGCTGACATATAATTATAGCATTATTTTTTTTTATTTTGTTTTGTAATATTCTTCACCCCAAAGTGTCAAATGTTCTTTTATTTTTCATTGTTTATTTTTGTTTTGTTCTTGTTGTTAATGTTTCCTCAATTTAGTTTTAAAAAAAAAATGCTGCTGTTAATTACTTTGCTATACAAACCCGAAAAGGCCTACCTACTATAACTATTTTATACTCTATGCCATGTGATACAATGTGCCCTTTGACAGAGTGCCAAGTCAAAAGCCATTTCATTTCATGGTTGGCTGAATGACGGGCTTTACACACTTGAATATATGTACATATGTATATATAGATACATACATACATATATCTGTTTTGGTCATATGAAAAGCGAAACCTAACCTCACACAAAATATATGCCACAAAAATTGAAAAAAAAGACGATTTAGAAAAACAAACAAAAAACAAATAACAATCTAACCAACAACAACAAGAACAACAATCCAGATGTAATGGCTGTTTGGTTCCGCCATAATAAAAATTTTACAGTGCAGAAATTTATGCTTCAAGTCTAGACGACAGTTTTTGGAACGTGCTCAATTAGCACGATCTGGTTAGTGACGCAGTGGGCGTAGTTGCAGAGGAGGGCGGGGCAATAGCAATTCGGGTAAAGACAAAGCAATCAAATGACATTTTTCAAAACCCCCCCACCTATGTACCTCCCTTCCGACACTCGTAAATATATTTAATAATTTTCTACTATATATAAAGATATTCACAACGACAAAAATCGTGCGAAAGTTGTTAAGTTTTTGTTTTGTGTTTTCACACTCAACGTAGATCATCTAAATATGGCACACGAATGAGGGGAATAATGTTAGGCGGAAGGGGCGGCAGGATTGTGTGGGTATACTAGTTTTGATCAACTTTTTTATTACCTAAAAAAAATCATTGCATACGTTGCGATTTTGATCTGAACACAAATATTTTTGATGGTGGTGACCCCGACGTTTTTCTCTTACATTATAAAATATCAACTGAAATATTAGCCAAACATATAAAAATTCGTTAGGAATAGGAACCTTTCCAGAACACTTCATCGTTAGCTAATAAAGGTACATAGCTTTCTAGCTAAAAATCTAAATAGTTTAAGTAAATATTACTTATTTATGCGTTTACATGGAAACCTAAACTCCCATTTATTATTGTTTTTGTCTAGGGTATTCAAGTTTTCGACATTAATTTTTGATTTGCGGTTGTTGTTCGGCGTGCCTATCGCAATCTATTTGCAATTGCGTACCTCGAGTATAGAACGAGTGTTCAGGAACATTAGTGTCATAGTCATCGTGTATTTATATATATCTTGAATGGAGTAAAATGTTTCTGTCATCATCAAAACAATTTGCAGACTGTCAGAAGAGAGAAAGGGAAAGAGAGTGAGTGAGAGAGAGAGAGGGCAGGAGAAATACAGGAAGAGCTTTCTGCACAGACAAACGAACCCAAAAAAAAGATGAAAAAAAGTTTGGCCTTAGGCAAAAGCGGAACAACAAAAGAAAATAAAAAATCATAAAAACAAACGCCCACTCTGCCTCCTAAAAAAACACTCACAACACACTCACACACACACACAAAATGAATACATAAAATGTATCTTAACCTTGACATTGAAGAGCAAATATTGCCGGCAAAAAGCGGCAGACAAAAACACGTTAAATGTAAATGTGTGCGTGAGAGAGATAGAGAGAGCAAGTAAACACAACCAAAACAACAACAAAAAAAACACTCATTCATTAAAGAGAAGAAAACCCGAAATTTGAAAAAGAAAGGCGTCTTAAATCTCTAAAAATTTGTATATGTATATCGAAACGGGAATAATAATAAAAATGAAAGCAAAAAAAAAAAAAAAAAACAGAGGAACAGGCTATCTACCCCAAAAACTTTGTGCCGTAGTGTCTTGTACCCTTCCAATGTAGTCACACGTGTGTTAAACCGATCATTTTTTAACCCGGAAAGGTAAACAATTTTTTTATTATCTAAGTTTTTCAACGTTTTACTAAACGTAGAAACAATTCAATTATGAATAAGATTGATTGTCTAATGTCAAATAAAACTATCCATCAATAATAAGAGTATTCTATATCTATTAACTGAATGTGGTAATATATGTAGTCATTCAATTTAATAAAATTATGAAATATTAAAACAAAAAGAAAACCAAATGTTGTTCTGTCTTTCTTTTTATAAAATATTTTAAATTATTTATCCAATTTTGGATAAACCCAACAACCATATAAATATACATACATATGTACATACATACATACATACCCCCCTTTTTCAAGGGTATTGGGGGAAAAAAACACACACAAACATACAAACAAAAAGAATTAAAAAATTGGGCCGCTTGTGGCGCTAAAAATAAACTCAATAAATACAAAAAAAAGTGATAAATTTCATTTATTTCTTTTTTTTTTTAATTTTTGATCGGGGAGTTTTTTTTCTGATAAGAATTTAAATGCATTTACTGAATCAGAATGATAAGGATAGTAACGAAGAGAAGAGAAAGAGAGCCAAAGAGAAGCGTAAGCTGAAAAGTAAGCACAAAAACAAATGCGAAAACGAAAATAAAAACAAATATCATGGCCTTGAAAACTAAAACACACACAAACAAACAAACATTCATACACACACACACACAAATCTATTCATAAAGCGGCAACACACAGAACAAGAAAAATGAATGAGAATTATGCAAAAAAAAAAATAAATAAAAAAAGAGGGTTGGCGAATACCGAGGGGAAAGAAGATTATCAAGAATATTTTTTTTATACCCAAAAAGAGAAGAACTAGAAATCGCAAGCAAAAAAAAAAAAAGGAAAAGAAAGAAAACATCAAGACGTTGACGAGAAGAACAACAACAATAACAAAAGAAAAAAACTCTAAAGTAAAGGGAACGAATCAAAAATACCCTATATTATTATAACTCAATTTATTGATCAGCTGATCCAAGTGGAATCTTCAGTAGAAGAATCTAAGCAAAAAATCTAAAGTAAAGGGAACGAATCAAAAATACCCTATATTATTATAACTCAATTTATTGATCAGCTGATCCAAGTGGATTCTTCAGTAGAAGAATCTAAGCAAAAGAAAATCTTTTTACATTTTATTTCTTTTACGTGAATCTCGGCATCTTTTATGAGGGGTATTCAAACAAAAATAACAAAACAAACGATCTACATAAATAATTTGGTTTTTCGCTTTGCGGTTTTCTTCTTCTTCTCATCTTCTCCATATTCTCGATTCAACTGGGAGAATAAATAATTTTATGGCGCTTGTTGCGAACGGAAATATTATAAAAATAAAAGAATGTTTTGTTTTTTCCTTCTATAGTTTTTTTTGTTCTTGTTTTCTGCCAGCAAATAAATTTCAATAATTTTCCATTTCATTGTACATACACACACACACATACAGAAATGCTCTTACACACATTTATGATTTATTTTTATTTAGCAATTAAAGAAGGCTTGACCCAAAGAAAAATGAATAAAATCAGGGGCGTGGTCGAGTACCAAATATTTTTCTATAATTCATAATGGAATGAACGAAGAGTTTACAATTTAATACACATTTTACTTTAGTTAATGGTTATAATCAGCACTTTTGAAAATTTGAATATTTGAAATAAATAAATTCTAAAGGCATTTTTGAATGCATTTTAGACTTAATTACCAACCAAATTATATTATATTATACACAAACATATGTAAATTTTAAATGTGTATCCAATATAAAAACAAAAGTGAAATTAATTTGTAAAAGGAAACACATTGCATAAATTTAAAAAAAGATATCAACGCACGTGTTAAAAAAAAATTGAAGGAGACTAATATAGGAAATGTATTCGGTACAAAATGTCAATGTTTCAAAATAAATTTCCTTGAAATTATTACTAAATATATATGTACATACATACATATACAAATCGGCCGATTTTTTTCTCATTGCAAATTTTTTAAGCATACAACAAGAAAAAAAAAAAGAGTTTTTCGATGTCGTTCTTTATTATTTTTTTTTTTTTGTTATTTTTGGTGTTTGCAAATATTGAATTAATTTTTTTGCAGCTGTTTCACAGAATTTTTAAGTCAATTCAAGTCAAAGGAAATATCAAGGTTATATAAGCGATATGGAAGCAAAGCCAAGAGCAAACACATATGACACAAATACATACATACACATATATCTATATACAAATGTAGATACATATGTATGTATTGTATGATATCCAAAATTCAAACAATTGTGGCAAAACACTGTACTGCAAAAATAAATATTTTAATAAAATAAATCCATTTTATGGACAAATATAATTTCATATTTCTTTATAATATAAATATATTTTATATAATATTTACAAGGGTAGAAAAAATTTTTGACTTTATAAAGTTACAAAAATATCTATTCTATAAAATTCCCAAAAATTTTTAAAGTATATTTTTGATATTTTTATGAATTTTTGTATTATGTAGCTCAATAAAATTTTCATTTGTATAATAAATGGTTGAATGTTAAAAAATATCCCCAATTTTTTTTTTAGGTATATTTTTGACAATAGTTTTACGAATTTTTAAAAATATTTCTATTTGGTAGCGCAATAAAATTTTTATTTCTATAATTAATGTTAAAAAAGAATAAATTAAATGAATTTTTAGAAGTACTTCTTAATTGTTTTTTTCTCACTTTTAATCAATTTTATATTTATAATTAAATTAACTTTTGATTTTAATTTGCTGTTTAGTGTAATTGATAAAGTGTTGGCGCTTTCGTTTGTTCATATAAGAAATACTGAAATTTATGCCGGCTTTGCAGATGTTGGGAAAATTTCAACATTCCCAATATATAATACATATGTATATGTATATGTATGTATGTATAAACATTTATAATGACTAAGACATATGATAAATGATTGGAGAGAGAATCTTTTATTTTTTAACTTACCGCACACGCTCCGAATATAATTCAACCTCCTTGTTCTTTTGCTGTTGGACAAGTTGCTGCTGATCAAAGCTGGCCATTGGCTTAAAGTTATTGATATTGGCCAATGCTGGCAATGTGGGTGGTGGCGGTTGTGGTTGGGCCGTCGGTTGTACAATTCCTCCTGTTGTTGGCTGTTGTAAAACCAGATTCTTATTAATACCCAGACCATTCTGGAGTAGTAGATTGCCAGCAAATGTTGTGGCGGCAAGTAAGGATTGTTGTTGCTGTTGCTGCTGCTGTTGATGGTGCAACTGATGATGTTGTATTGGTGATATTGAGATATCGGCACTGGATTGAGATGCCGATGGTGAGGTGGAACCACTGCCAGGACCACTAGAGGAAAGACTACCAGCACGGGCACGTAAATCAAGACCCAAGATATTGTTGGGATTGTTGGAGTTGTTGTTGTTGTTATTATTGTTGCTGTTTGAGTTGCCAGCAGAATTATTGATGAGAATGTTGGTCAATGGAGTGGGTAATACAATTACTCCACCTACAGTATTATTGGAAGAATTAACATTGCTGTTGTTGTTGTTGTTGTTGTTATTGTGGGGCAAACCCGAACCAATGACACCCACATTCGGATTGGGTGTTAGATTATTATTACTATTATTGTTATTACCTCCAGTGACAATATTATAGCCATTTGTTGTATTATTATTCGTATTTAACGGTGTCAAAGCTAAATTATTATTCTTTTGAGCTGAATTTCCGATATTTATGTTGCCAGTATTATTGTTGGTATTATTGTTGCTATTGTTATTACGATTACGTTTCTTTTTCGATTTTTTCTTATCATCATCCTCACTGAGATTACCACCAACAGAATTACGTCCAATCCCGCCATTTAGATAGACCAATGAACTAGCCGATGACCATTCAATATCTTTACGCAATTGTCCACGACCACATTTGCAACTGCATGCCTTATAGACCAAATCGTAACCCTTTTTGGTCCACAAATGTTGGGCACGTTGACGTTCCGACCAACTGCGCGGTGCCCTTCCGCTAGCCTTTAACGATTGCAATACACCGGCCTCCCATACATCAAAGCACTCACGATGCATATATTGGCCAACATTACAATTCTCATTGTTGCACAGGACACGGACACATTCGGCCAAACCATTCTCATCCAAAGCTATCAATGAATCCAATTTACCGCATTCACCATTCGGATAGCAACAGCGTGCTAATTGCACGCCGGTGCCGCCATTTAACTGCATTGGTGCCATAACGAACAAGAGGAAGAAGAATTCCGAATTTCAAATTTTTTAAGGAAATTGAACAATTTTCAATTATTTCTTCTTCTTTTGTGTGTGTGTTGTTTTATTTCTTTTTTTTGGGATAAAATTTCTCTTATTGTTGGTTTTTCTTTTATTTTATTTTTTTAAGATTGTTTTCCCCTTTCTCCTCCTATAGTAGGGAAATGTGTCGGATTACCATTTTCCTAATTGAGGGGGGATATCGGTTTTCTGTACAAAATATATTTATATATGTTTATATATATATATTGATATTGATTGATTGATAGATATTATACATATATTAGCCGAGAAAAAATTCTTGCAGTCTATATTCAATTTGTTGTTGTATTATTTTAGATTTTATTTGTTTTTTTTTATTCTTTTTTTTTTTGTTGGTTTTTTTTATTTTTGCCCTGAGCTGTAGTTAAATCACTTTATTCTTATTGTTTATAAATCAGTTTTTTTTTCCTTAATTTTTGCTTTTGATTCTTCCGTTTTTGTTTTTTTTTTTGTTTTCCCTCTCTCTTTATCTTGTCATTTTCTACACACACGCGGCGCCATGTCCGGCAAAAGTTTTGTTGTTGTTCGTTTTTACATTTTCCTTTCTTTATTATTTTGCATGCAGCAGACACACAGACGCTTGTTTTTTTATTGTTTTTTTTTTTTTATTAAATTTCTGTTTGTTTTTTTTGCCGGTAGTTAAAAATATTTGATATCAAAAATTGTGTCTTTACACTGGTTAGCGGTTTCTATTTTTTTGTTTTTATATATAAAAATGGAAATATTTTTTGTTTAGAAAAAATTCGCTTTCAGTTTCGCTTCTTCATTCTTTTGCCTTCCTTTTGCCCCAAAAAATGTGCGAAGCCAAAAAACACAAACAACCGTTACAATTCAACTCCTCACCAAGACTGCGCAAAAAACACACCCGCTCACGTTGAAAACAAAAACAACACTAAACGTAAATTTCAAATTTTCAGCTCCTCAACACAATATAATGCCCAGCGAACATTATCTTCATGGACGAGAGACTCACTCAACTGAAGTCTTAACACTTGAAATGTTAGAGTGAGTGAAATGTTAAATTGAGTGAAAGTTGCTCTGTTTCCGACCCCACAAAGTATGTTTCACCGGTAAGTTTAAAAAAGTGAAAAGAACTGTCATTTCCATTGGTTATCCATTTTGAATAAACTTTTATACAATAACTACAAAATTCCTTCATGCTTGTGGGAAAAAATTAAAGAAAACAACTATTAATTTATTAGTAATTCTTATTTTAAATCAATTTAAAATTTACTAAAATAAATTAATTTATGTTTCTACCACTTAGGATCTTTATTCATAACTTCAAGCCCAAAAAAGCAACATATTTACTTTAAATTTTAATATATGATAACAGAAAATATACATATATATATTGACTTCAAAACTTTAGCAGAAGATGCGTTAAAATATAATAAAATCTCTTTTCGACAAGTCAAAATATAAAATTGAATGAATTTTCTTTGGACTCTGTTGGGAGAAATTTAGTCTGTTAAGTTAACATTTACTCAATTAAATTCACTCATTCAAGCAACTTTTGTAAAATCGCTTCACTCATTAAGCACCACTGTTAGCAATTCGCTGCTCTTTTGTGAGTCTCTTACATTTTCGCCGGCATAATAACAGAGGCGGAGCAAGTGGGAATGGGGTGGGGAACGTTTGGAAAAGGGCGATTTGGTTTGAGTGAATGATTTCTTTTGGGGGTTGGTGGGTGGTGGTTGGCTGGTTTTCATTTCACTTTCCACCACCATCACACTGTTTGTCGGAAAATGCTTGTTTTTCATTTGAGGAAAATTTTTTTTTTTATGCCTACGTTTTTTGGCGCTAAAAATTGATGTGGTTTGATGGCAAAAACCAACCAGTCAATAGGGGTGGGTGGATGTAGGCGAATGATAAGCCTAGAGAAAGGTGCATGATATTTGGGGGGCGTCGGGGGAACGCCAATTCGCTTTAACTAGAGTGAGAGGGCATGCTCAAAACCAAATTCACTTTCAATAGCCTTCCCCTTCAATACGAATGGGGCATAAAAGCCGGCAAAATAAACCAAATTTAACATAGTGCTTTGTCATGGGCATATCAAGGGGGAGAAGGGATCCCATCTGCTCCCCTTTTTATAAATATTAAATGGAAAAATGTAATTTTAAAATATGTAAAGAAATTTTTATAACTGAATGAGTCAGAAACTAATTGAAAATCTAGACAAAAAAAATAAACTGCAAATTGCCAGCTAAAAGATCTATTAAAATGTTTGATTATTTTATGTTATTTATCAATGGAAAGATGGTTAAAAAAATTAAAATATATACATACGTATGTATGTATGTATATGTATGTATGATTGTATAAATATATACATACATATATGTACATATATTTATGTAAATATCATTATTAAATAATAAATTGTAATTGCTAATTCAGTGTGTTGCCTTTTTTGCTAATATTTTATATAAACTTTTAAATCATTTTGGAATATTTGAAATTTAAGTATTAGCAATAAAATAGTTTCAATCATAAAAAAACATCTAAATATTAAAGTTTAGAATACTATTTATCAAATAGAAATAACTTATTAAATCATTAAGTATTAATATTATTAATATTATTATATTATATTATATTATTATTAGTATTAATTGTAATAAATCAGGTTTTTCCTTGTATTTCTTATATATTTCTTATATACTTTGTTGTACATATTTTATATATATTTTTTTTATCAATCTTCTGATTGAGGTTCCATTTATATTTCAGCAAGGATTACAATTAATATTGTCTAGCCGTTGTTATCCCCATCAGAAGCTTCAATGCGCCTCTATTGGAATCGGCTTGTATTCATTCTTTTAGTATATAATCCCAAAAATAAATAAATGTACATATACATAGGTAAATATATATGTATATGTTTGTACATATGTATACCACAGTTATACACAAAAGGCACACGAATGTCAGTAATAAAAGAAGCATTAAAAAACACAACACACAGGCAAAAGTTTTCAAAGGGAAAGCCTACACGAATTATTTTATACGCTACAGTTAAAAAAGGATTACAACAAAGAAGAGAAGAAATAAGAAAGACATATAAATAAAATTTATATAGAGTTTTTTAATTAATTTTTTTAAAAATAAGCATAAAATATAAATTAAGGGTAAATTAAATTTGCAAATATATTTATTTTTAAATTTATTTACATTTACTTACAGAAATTACATGAAATTGTTTATTACATATTTATATAAAATTTGTAGTAAAAAGGTTTTTTTCAATTGCATTTGCATTAATTCATTTGGTAGGGTATTTATTAATTCTTTAGAACCGACTGCAACGCTTTTTTTTCTCACTTTTTTTTTGTCCATTTTATTTTTTGTTGTTGTTGCGCTCTTCTTCTTCACTACATCTCCTGGAGCCTTATATACTTGACAGTGGTAACCCTCGTTCTTCAATACATAAGCGAAACTCTGCGCGTGTTGCGAATAAATGTGAGAGAGCAAAAAGCAAAATAAGGGCACGTGTAGAATGTTCCTGTTATTGTGCATCGGCTCGGCTACATTTATACACACATACATAGATATTTTTGTATATGTGTGTATGTATGTGTTTGTCGATTTCTTATAGGACTCACAGAAAAAAGGATCCTCTGTATGGTGCTTAAGTCAAGGTCCAACTGGGCAAGAAGAGTAAAAGAGAAAGAATTAAATTGCGTAGTTTTATTTTGTTTTTGCCTTTTTTTCTTTTTGGTTCTACCTGCAAATGGATCCACACAATGTCAACTTGTTGGCCAGAGGGGTACATTAGCAGAGAGCAGGGTAATATACCTTCTGATTTCTGATATAATAATTAAGTCAGGTAGAGAATGAATCTTTGTAGACATTGCGTAATAAGTTTGCATGTGTTGGCCAATGATATTTGTTGTTGTTCTAGTTAAAAGGATTGCGGAGAGAGAGAGAGAGAGAGGGTGAAGATCAGAAGAGAATAAAAAGAAAAAGGAAGTTGGACTAGTTTTTTGTTTCTCTTCTTTTTTTTTCTCCTCTTTTTCTTGAGGATTCTTTTATGCTTTGTTGTGGTTGTTGTGTTGCGTTGCTTTTACGCTGACCTAATTTTAATGACCAACAAAAGTTGAGATCCATCAAAAGGAGAATCGTTAATCGTAAAAATAAAAAGAAAGAGAAAAAGAAAAAGAAGAGGAAAAGCAAAATATCTCTGTAGGAGCCGCAGGGCTGTGTTCATATTTCTTTGACACGCATCAACTTTAATTTTCATAATTAATGGCAAGAAAAAGGCTATGAAACATGTAGAACCCCGAGGGGACAAGTAGGAAGAGTTTCTTGCCATAAATAAATTTGCGAAACTACATACAAACATACATACATACATACATATGTATATATATTTTAGCTTAACTAAATATTATATTTTGACGCTTCAATGTTGCAAAAAGACTTCCTGTGTTCACAGAGTGTGAAAGTCTGTGGCCAACTTGTGTTTATCCTTTATAAAAAATAAAAACATAACAGAAGAAGGGTAAGAAAGATTGTGGTATATCTTAAATATACAAACGGACATCTTAACTCTGACTCTAGTTTACAAAATTTTAAAAGATATTCACGCAAGAGAAATCAAGTCAGTAAATCTCCTACCTCATGCCACACTTTTCCATTCTGTATCCATGAGGGTGTGTCAGTGGTACACAATATGGCGCAAAAGCAGATGTATATACTGTATATATATATATATATATATATATATATACATACATCCCTCCCGCCTATACTATATATATGTATGTACATATGTATATATATTTTATGCCCTCCCCCCCCCCCCCTCCACTGTAAACAATGAATAAAACCCAGGCGGCATCAGCATTATTTGTAATTACCCATACTCCCACATTTATCCAATCGGAAGCAACTTTCAAACCCAAAATAGGGTTTGAAATTTTTCATGCTGGCATGGCAACGATATATATATACATATATATATATATATATATATATATCTGTTAAGTACATAAGCAGCAGACTCTTTTTCCTAACCAGGGTGTCGTAATTTCCTTGCCAAAAAAAAATATATGTACATATATACATATAACTCAAACTCCATTTTGGCCTTCTTTATGACTCAACTAGATAGAACTTTCCATGTTATTCCTTTTCTGGGTCTGGGATTGTTTTTATGTATGTCTATAAGCGAAAGCACTCAAAGTGGATGTGTCCTATATATGTATATATATCTATATAAATGTGTCTATATATGGCTTAAAATCAAATTTGTTTTTGTCATCTTGAAACTACCCTAAATATGGCAAAAATATATATTAAAAGAAATCAATGCTTATATTGGCAAGAAAGTGTTAAAAGCTGGCACAAAGATACAAAAAAAAACAGTTAAATTAACTGGCTAAAAGTAAATTTTAAACTTTTAAAAAATTAACTTTTAATAAAAGTTGTTAAATAAAAGTATAAAAAGAACAGTTAAATTAAGTGGCTAAAAGTAAATTTTAAACTGTTAAAAAATTAACTTTTAAAATAAGTTGTGAAATAAAAGTATAAAGAAAAGAGTTAAATTAAGTAGCTAAAAGTAAATTTTAAACTGTTAAAAAATTAACTTTTAAAATAAGTTGTTAAATAAAAATATATATAAACAAATGGAAGTATTTATATATTAGGAAATTGTCTAATTTTTTTTATATATTATATTTAAATACACTTTATCTATATATATATATATATATATATTTTATCTATATGCATATATCTGCCACATGCCTTTTCTTTGGCCATTCCACATCATGTATCCTCCCACTCCTTAGCCACACACCAATCCTCATCACTTTGAATTTGGGCTATGTACATACAAACACATATATGTATATGTATGTATGTATGTATGTATATATTTCTCTGTTTCTTTCCCTTTGGCATCAAGTGAAAGTGAGCGAGATGGCACATTTGTCTCCTTGTGGTCCCTTTTCTGCCACTTGCCTCACAAAGAGCGTCAAAATGAGGCGTTTAGGCCAAAGAAGGCAACGCGAGAGGCGCACACGCACATTTTTCGGGGTTAAATATATTTTTTTTTTATTTTCTTTTTCTTGGTTTGTACACTAAAATACAGTACATATAAATTATTATACAGGGTGTCACTGTAATACTGAGCAACACACACATAAATAATATCAAGTTTGAGCACTAAGGAAACTCCGCCCATTTAATTTTTGTGTAGGCCTAATAACAGTCATAGGAGGAGCACAGGTAAGTGGAAATGGAAAATTGTAGACACAGGTAACTGCGGAAAAATCAAGAACTGAAAAGAAAAATGGTCATAGGAAATGTGTATGAATTTACATAAAGAAAATGGCTACAAGAACGTAGATAAAAATAATGTTAGTAATTTCTTTAACTATTTATTCAAAGAAAAACCTTTTTGAAATTGTTAATAACTCTTGTTAAATTTTAAGAATAAATTTGTTTTTTATTTAAATTGTTAAAGTTTTTTAAATAATTATGTACATTTTTTTATATAGTCTTATTTGTATTCTGTTCGGTTTTTTTTTTAAACGTTGCCGCATAATATTTTTATTCACAGTAATTTATATTTATTTATAGTATAAACAAATACAAATTTTATACCAAAAAAAAAAATACGTTTAGATAGAGAAATCGCTAAAATATAATTTTCATTAATTACAGACGATTTTATTTAAGAAATTTATTTACAATTATTTACAGAAAATAAATTAAAGTTTGAGTGCTTTTAAAATGAATTTCAGATGTCAGTTTTATTACATTTAAAACCGATCCGTGAAAGAGTATTTTGAGATGGCTTAAAATATATGAAATAGGCATTTTTTGAACCCATTGAGTAGATATTGAGAATTTAAATATTGTTTAATAAATATTATTCTAATAAAATGTAAAGATTAACGTAAAAAAGTATCTCTTCTTGTAAAAAAAGGAAAGTATTGCCAGATCATTAGAGAAACTTATGTCCATCTTTCTAGGAACTATTTTCGAGAGCCGTTGGGTTACCTTGGCCCAGTCATAATTGGTCTAAATTGAATGATAAATGAAAAGCAATGGCAGGTGTTAAATTGGAGGAAAAAGATTTTTACATAGAAAAATAAGATGAAGGACAAAACTACTTCTACAAATAAAGAAATATTCCCCATCCTAACATATATTGTATATATTCTTGATTAGCTGCAACAGAGTAGCCGATAAAGACATGTTCGTATGAATACTTGGATTTTAAAATCTATAAAAGAAAATGTTACCAAATTTAATTTTGATCATTTTAGACCCAAAGCAGATCAAAATTGTTTTCCATTTTTGCAACGTCTAAAATACTGGAAAAAATTTGAAAAAAAAAAAAATATGATTAGCTAGAGAAATATTCCTTTTTTTTGGCAAATGTAACAAATTATATAGAAATTGGATATCGGAGATATATGCATAAAGTTTTTTATTGAAATGTTTAGCTGTTAAGAGTAAGTGAGATAGCATGCTCTTATTTTAACTTTTTTTTTTTAATTTAATGGAGATTCTCCTTATAAATTACCTCTAATTGTTACAGAGTATATTAAAAGTCAGCAAGGACGACTTTCTTGCAACATTTTTAGCACATTTGCAACCCCAATGTAAATCTGACCAACTTTGTTACAAATACATATGTATTAAGTACATACATATGCACATACATATACATATGTAAATAAAATGCAATTTTTACTAACACGCTGACCTTCAACATCAATTTACTGGATAGAGGCCGAGAGAAGCTCAGATCCAAAACGCAGCAGCAAAAAAAAAAAAACAAAAAAAAAACCCAACCAACCAACAAAAAATGCAACAACAACAACAAAAAGAAGTAAAGAGCTAAAAATATTCATGATGCTTGCATTTGCCATATACGGTTTATATGCATATATGTATGTGTGTATATCTATGTATGTATGTATGCGAATGGCTTTATAACATGAAATTGAAATTTGCTGCATGAAAACGAAATGAAATTTTGCAACATGCCGAAAATTAAACGAAGTACCTCAGTTGCAGCGCTGTTAACAGCATCATCATCATCAGCAAAGGGGAAAAGTGGTGAAGGGGTTTTTTGTATATATGTACATATATGCGCGCGCATGTATTAGAATTGCATACAACTTCTACATCGTCGTTCTGGAACTTCGTTTTTCAAGTGCAAGTCCAAGGGCAACTCTCCACTTTACGCATTTGCAGCCGGCGGTGAAGGCGGCGGCAAAATACAGTGGTTGCAGAACCTTACAAAAAGTACAAACTACTAAATTAGGAGAATATAATAGAAACTAAAAAAAAAAAAGATTATAAATATTAAGTTACTATAATACAATACGTATTAACATTATAAAAGATAAAATGATTTATAAATTAAAATTTATGTAAACATGAATATATATTTATTACATCAAATTTGGCTTTAACAATTATTTTTTTGTATTTTCTTTTTCAGTCGATATGCTGCAATGCTATTGCAAGTTTAATTTTCGAAACGTTAGATGCAATTGCTGACCACTGTACAGAGCTGGTTATTGCATAAATGGTTGGGAAAGGGGCGGGCGAGGGACAATACAGGACTGAAGCAGGTTCTGGAAGAGACAGGCTTCTCTCTATATGCTCTCTCGCCCTCTCTGCCTTTGCAGAAGCAGCAGACCCAGACCCAGACCTTGAAAGCTTGCTCGTTATGTTTGTATGTATGTATGTATGTGTATATACTCCCGCTACATACAAATATATGCATACATATACAGACAGACAGTATTATGTGCATATGTGTGCATGTGTTTATTGCATACATACTTGCACTCTCTATTTGTGACAAAGTTGTATTGGTGTGTTGGTTGTATTCTATGGCGAGCGCATAAAATAAAAAAAAAAATACAAAACTCTTATATTAGTGTGTGTGTGTGTGGTGGATAATGTTGGCAGTGTTGAACAGGCTTTAGTTATTGCTGTGTTGTCTCTTCTGCCTCATCCTCTTTTTGTTACCCATTCCAAACACTCCTACTACATAATACTCCACTCCGCTGCCCACATTTTGACATTTCGCCCACTTTTTCCTGTTCTTCCGGTTTTCTTTCTTTTTTTCCTCTCTGTCTCTCTCTCTTTTTGCGTTGTCTGCTTTCCTGTTTTCGACCCATAATCCTGTCCCGCGGCGTCTCCAACGTCCCGTATACCTAACCGCTGCTTATGTAATGCCTTAAAACGTGTTCTCTGCTTCGGGCTTTGTGACAACACTTCTATGTATGTATCGAAATTGAATGAAATTTTTTTGTTTGTGATTCCTTCATTCCTCTATCTCTCTTTTTTATTATTTTTCATTCTTTCTTTCTTTTGTAACAAAAAGGATATGGGCTTTCAATGCTAAATTTTTTATAGTTCTCCATAACTTTCATTTGACAAGTAACCAAACAGACGATCTCTACATAAATCATTTCAAGAGCAAGGATCTTCGTCAAAATTAAAGTAAAAAGAAAGAAGAAAAGCCTTCCATGATATGAAAACTATTAAAACTCTTGCTACCAAATTTTTTAAATTAAGTTTTAAATTTATGATTGACGAAAAACCTTTTCTTTAAGGTTTCTTAAATGGGATTTTATTACAACGAAAATAAATGGAAAGTTATAAGAGATTAGATTCACCTTTAATCGGTATACATACCTATCGTTATACAATTTTTTATTGTAATAATTTAAATATTCTTGTAAAATATTAAATTATTATCAAAACTTTCTTGTAGAGGATTTACAATAATTTGTATGTTGTTAAGCACTCTATTACATTCTATTTAAAATTCGTTAACGCTTTTTGGCCTGCAATACTACCCATATATATGTATATGTACCTATAAATTATGTCTGTACATGCATGGCCATCCATGGCCACTATGGTGACTCATTTGTTTTTCTGCCCAGTTCCTGTGCCCTGTTCCCTTTTTTCCTAGCCCTATCCCATTATCTATGCCAATGTTTTCCGTTGCGCTCAAACTCTTTCGACAAAAAAAGGAAAGAAAAAAACACGTGGTATCAAATTTTTTCCCGAACGCCATGGGCCATAAATAAAACCTTAAACCCAACCTCAATAGCAACCCAGGCAACCCAGTCCAATCTAACACCCGACCTCAAACTCTTAACAACAATTTTTTGTATTGTATCTCAACTTTAGCATAATAAGAACATAACGCAAAAGGGGCAGCCCCCAACAGCGTTTGACTCTCTCAGCGCAGACGCAGCTCCAATCTTTTATAGGAAACCACCACCAAAATGCGGTTAAAGCAACTCCGCCTTATACATATGCCCGAACGTTCCCCCATTCCCATTATGTTAGTGAAAAATTTTGCAATTCGCGTGATGCTCTCTCGACCAAACTGTGGTGACGATGGCATCGTCAACGGTGGGAGGTAGATGAAGGGAACTTCAACAACTTTCCATGTTCTTGATCGTGAATTTTCTATGCTACTGGGCCTTGAAACCTTGAAAAATTGCTGTACTCAGTGCGGACGAAGGGAACGATGGGAGGTAGCGACTGACAGGCGTTCGTCGTCGTTGAGTCGGAGTCGAAGTCGGAATTGGAGTCGTAGTTGGAGTTAAAGTGGAATGGAAGGAGGGTGGGGGACATTTGGCGCAGCATTTTGCCGCATTACGTCAGTGCGTCAAAGTAAAAGGGAAACTTCTATACCATCACCAGAAATTTCTTGCTCCGGCTACATACATATATCCATACATATATATTGTATTTGTATATGTATCTATGTGTATGTATGTATGTATATGTTTGTATGTATGTATGTAGATAAAGATGGCAAATGGAAAATGTTTGCTATTTTTTTCTTTTTCCTCCTTGTCTTGTATGTGTGATTTTCCGCCTCTTGGGTTTTCTTTTTTTTCTTCTTTTTTTTTCCTTTTTCTCGCAATGCCTGACAACGAACAAGCAGTTATCTGGCTTCGGTTTCGCCTGGAAAAGTTTTTCACTGTAGCCAAAGTTGAAATTGTTTGGAGTTTGGCCCTGGTCTGGTCTGACTTGGCCGAGGTCGCGCTCTATTCTTTCTCTTGTTATGTGAACGGTTGAACGCATGGTTTGGTGGAATGATGTGGGCGGCACAAGGTATTTTATATTGCTCCCATGCATTTTAACCTACCCACCCCCTCCCATCCCCTCCATTCCAGTATCTTTGAATGAAAACGAAATTACGGCTTCGTTTCAACTTGTTCTCCCCTTTGGATTTCGATTCTGGGTTTTTATCGTTCGCTTTATTGAATTTTTTTTTGTTTTTTTTTTCTTTTTTGCTTTTTTTTCTCCGTCTTGTATTTTTTTGCTGCGCATTTTGTTCAAATTGTTGCTAGTTTATGCGTAAATACATATTTTGTTGTTTTTTCTTATGTTTTTATATGTTTGCGGTCGCTTTAGTGAGTCATAAAATGCCCAAGAATTGACTTTGGGATTGGGGTGGAGGTGGAAGGGATGGAGGCACAATATTCTTCATATTGCGCTCTATAAGCAATGAAAATATGATTTGGTAGCCATTTGTTCCTATAAGGCGATTCCATGCATGACTTTTGATGATTTAATCTAGTTTCGGAAATATATATACATATCTATAAATTTCATCATAAATTCTAAAATATAAACAATAGATTCAAAAAGAAATATCTGAAAAGAAGCCTCTAAAATGGGTTAAGTTTGAAAAACAATTTAAAATTCTATCAATACTTTCAATATTAATTATTTTTAATTTTATTTCAATTGTTGCATCGAGTTTATGTTTATAAAATTAGCTTATAAACTTATATTTCCATATAATATTTAAAGTTTAGTTTTATTTCTAAAATTACCGAAATATATTTATCTAAGTTAGCTCAATATAAACAGTTTTCGATCTATTTAAACTATTATAAACCATTTAAAGACTTGTTAAAATCTTTAATAAAAATGAAATGTAAAAACGAATAAATAGAATTGTCCTATATATAGGCATATCCTTGTTTCCTTTAACTAAAATTCGGTTAAAATTATTTTTTAAAAATCTCATTTTAAATTTCCAGTCTTTAGATTGTTTTTGTCATATTTTTAATTAAATTTTTTATTGAATTAATGTATGCGAATCTATCAAAACATGGTCCCACATTGTTATTTGGAGTTTCCTTTTGTTTTGCAGCTCTGCACATAAAAGGGAAAGTGCTACCCATATATACCTACATATACATATGTATATGTATATACATACATACAGACAAGCTCACACATATAGACTTACACAATGACAGTTATATTATGTATATAAACAACCCCTTGAAATATAATTTTGTATATATGTATGTATATAGAAGAGCTCCAACAAATTTTTGTGTCGAGCTCCACCCATTTGGGCAGTGATGCTCTTCTCTTCCATTCTTTCTTCTATATAACTCAAACCCCGATCAGTCCATAAAATTTATTATATATTTTTCTCGGCCTTTATTATGCCAATTTAAGTTTGTATATATGTATATGTATACCCTGTACACGATTTGGTAAAGGGTATGTAAAAGATCAACTAAATTGGAAGTACTTATATACAATATATAAATAAATGTCCTATTATATATGTATGTTAATCAAATTCAGTATGTAAAACTGTCTAATGTATAGGCAGATTCTATATTTGTATATCGGTTTTTTTTAATTATATATATTTACTTATAAAATAAAATATTTACAAAAATTAAAGATTAAAAAGGATATTAACAGGTGGCAGCCTTGGAATAACCCACCAAACATTTGGATAACAAAAAGAAGCTGAGAAAAGGATATAATTTGAATGTTTAAGATGGAATATTTTGTTATACAACTCTCTCTCTCTCACTCTCTCTCTCTCTCTCTTTCTCTCTCTCTATTATTATCCTCTCTTTCAAGCAGTTGAATAATTCTAAATAATTAAAATCATATTTAAAAGTTTAAATTGAAATAAGTGGCAGCACTGTTGATTTTGATTGCTTTTGGTTGCCTTTCTAAATAATTACTGGGTAACTTTCAGTCGGCTTTTTAACTAAAAGCATAGACAATTCTTTTTTTGCTAGAGCAAATATTCTGTGGGACAGTTATATACCTACATATGTATGCTTAACATATAAATATATAGACAGTTATCGTCACAGCGGTTTAGCAGGTTAATTACATGAATCCCGAATGCAAAAATTGTCCACTCCCACACCATCAAAGCCAAATATGCATTTGTATGCGGGTATCTGTGTGCTCCCAATCTTAAAAAAAAAAAATAACAAAACTTTATCATTTAAATAATGTTATTTTTGTGGTTCTTCTGTTGTTTTTTTTTTCTCATTTTTATGTGGACATTGTCATGCACTTTTGGTTTCGTAGGGAAGTTCTGTTGCATGCGAATTGTTTGTCAACCGTCGACCGTTACATCCGCTAAAATTGGATTAATTCTCCCCGTCTGTGGGCTAAGGGGGGGGGGGGCTGAAAAGACGAGTTGTTGCAACTCCCGCCTTTGGCAGTTGATCAAATTTTGCATGTCTATTTAACCCTTTTGATGAGAGGGCTAAATGCAATTAGACCATGACCAGACCCAGCCAAATAAGTGGCCGTTGTAGGTTTCTTTTTCTGTTTTTGTTGGCATTTCTGTATATGTATATACAGTTACAAAGTCACCATTTAACGGTATACAGACATTTCCCACAGGATTCTGATTACCCCTTTTTTTTCTCTTTCTTTTGTAAGCTCAATTAAATTAATTCGACTTAATTGTAAATCGCCTTTATTTGCTGATTTCATAACAATACCCAACATAAGCAGCATCTTACGCAATAATGTTTCCCAAAAAAAAAAAAAGAGAAAAATTTAAAATAAAAAAAGACAACCATGTGTACATAAATCAACACATCCGCTCCAAAAATTCCAGGAACCGCCCCAGTTGGCCCCTGTGTGTCTATTTCATTTTAAACTGAATACAAAAATTCATTAAAAAATAAGAAATGAAATGAAAAGTAGCGACTATACCAAAACCAGCCAATGGGGATTGAATCTTTCCGTATTGACAGATCAAGGCGGGAATTCGTAAGTTGAATGGGCGGGGTAGGGTTCCGTCATTTTCGTCGCTCAACATGCGTAACTACGCAATTTGGCATACGGTTTGAGGAATGAAACGAAACGTATTTTCAAACATAAATCATTCTAAATACTAAAATGGCACAAGAGTCCCCAAATTATATTTAATTATTGATCATAAAAAGTTCGTATACTCTATTTTATAAAATATAAATAACAAATAGAAGCCATAGATGCTACATAGATTGATTTATGGTAAAAATTTATTACATCCATGTTGGAAAACAAATGGATTAATAACTGTATCCAATAGTATTATATTTGTGAAGAATCTTTATTATTTAGTACAGTGGTTTAACTTATTATTTAATCTGGTTTGCAATTATAGGAATATTTGTACATACATATATTGCCTCTTAAATTTTCTTAAGGATTTCTTAAAATCATTATACGATTTTAAAGCCATCTTAAGTCAGTCTCTATTAATCGTTAAGAGTGTTAACTTTGTGTTAATAGAGTATTAAAATCCCTTGTAAAAGCGCCTGGGTGATCACATAAACTCTAAAACCATAAAGCCAACCGAAGATTCAACCATGGGAAAATGTCCCAGTGTGTGTGTGTGTGTGTTTGTATCTTTGTGTGTTCTTTTTTGAAGCCCTCTTAAGGCAGCTGCCTATTAAAAACTAGACATTGTGGTAAATTAACAAATTAAAACGGAGCCTACCCAACACAATTTTTTCTCTGTCTCCAAGCGGAGAATCTGTAGAAATCGGAAATCTTGTGAATTCAGCCTATTTTGTTGTTGTTGTTGTTGTTATTGTTGTTATTTTGTGGTCATTTGAATTTATTAATTTTTTTATGTTCATAGATTTTGTGTAGCTTTTTAGATGAGATAAAAGTGCCGCTTTTTTTTTCTTCTTTTCTTTTTGTAAGCTATTTTTGCGTACAATCCAAAAAAAAAAGAGAATACAAATTTTGACCTTTTTTTGATTGAGGTTTATTTGTTTAAAGTGCTGGGAATTTATTGTTATCAAACGAAAAGTGAATCATTCAGCAAGACAAGCTTTAAAACTGATTAAATATTTATTTAATGTGAAGATTAATATAGATAATAAATAAACACACTGTTTAATGCTTAAATTGTTAAATATTAAGGCCTTAATCGTCTTATCTATGTATCTAGACACAATTCTAGTAAAGGTTTTTTGTCAAGCTTAAAAGTAATTATTTTAAAGACTAAAGGACCAATTGTAAGGTAATTGTTCCAATTTCTTGGCTAACTGGCAATGATCTTACCACAATTGATTGGGCCATAACGAGTAGGATGCCAACAATAACTTCATTAACACCAAACTTGGGCTTATCAGTCGCTGTAAGAAAACAACAATTTATCATTGAGAAATTATATAGAGTTTGGACTGAATTGACTTTAGTTGGCTTGGCTTGGTTTGGGTGTGGCTATCTGCAAATCATCAATTGGTAACTACCTCATCCGGCTATTAGCTAATAATGAGCGACAACAAATGTGGCAGGGACTTGTAAAAGGTATTTAAACTTTTTCATGGCCAAATGTTTGTCTATGCAACAATTGCAAGTCAAATGAAGTTGGGGTAAAGGGAAAGGGGAAAAGAAACCAAATGCGAATGAAAACGAAAAATAAAAAAGAAAAAAAAATTTAAACGAAAGGCCAACACACACAAAAGGCATAAAAAGCGAAACAAATGGTAGTGTCAACTTTGCCAATTGAGTCGTCGTTGCTGTTGTTGTTGTTGCTGTTGTTGTTGGTGAATGCCCGCCCCCTGCAGACCCTCGCACTTCATCTACCCCTCTTATATGTATGTTGCCTTGCACTTGGGCTATGGCCTATGTCTGTCTGCCTATGGGCTTTGTCGTAGTCTCCCCATCTAGGTTTCAATGCCCCCAACTCGCTGTCATATGCAAATGCCTTGTACAGACTGTTCACCTAGCAACAAAAATATATGTATGTATATATACACACATACATACATACATATATTTGTTTGTAAGTATGTACCCAACCCACATGCCTTCACAAGTACAGTGCAAACTACTTACTGATGGATGGCCCTCAAATATTATCAATTAAAAACTATTTACATGGCAAAGCAACTGCTTATTGACTGAAATTTTGAATTAGAAAATCCACACTTTTAAATTGGAACCGTTATTTGCTTAATATATAGCAGTTATCGATAAATTGTTCATCGTTTCCTTTAACATTATTATAGTTGGGATCAATAGAATCAGATCCTTCTTTTTAATTTTGGGTTTTAAAAACTTTCTGCTTCAAGAACTGGAACATATTTCAATATATCATTTTTTGAATTAAAAATTTTCTTTGAACAAGTCATACGACATCTATTAAATATAATTTTCCGATGGTGTTTAAAAATGAAACCATATCAGTTTATATAAGAATATATATAAGATTATATATTTATTTATTTATGTAAATTAAATTATTCTAATTATTCTAACAGATTTAAAATTATAATCTATTTCGATATATAATTCTCTATATTAAAATTTTAAAACTAATAAATTTATACATATATTTTATATAAGTATTCCGAATCTAAGTAAGGATATAATTTTTCTCTTTACAGGAATATATTTCATTCTGATTTGATTTTCCAACAATTTTTTTTTTGGGTTAAAACTGGAACCTATTTCGATATATTACTATCTATGTATATTAATATATTTGTTTAAACATATATTCTATATAGTTTTCCCTTGTCCATTAAATAAGGAAATCATTTCAATCTATATAAGATATGGTCCTTAAATGAAATCTATTACAGAACGTTATTAGGATAATTTCCGATTTTTTAAACCTTCTTTCCAAAAACTCTAAATAATATATACAATGATCTACTATAGAACATTAACTTACATTTCTGTAAACGTAAACTATTCCTTCCAATAACTTTAAATTATATATACGAGTATAATGATCTATTAAAAAACCTGATTATAACTTCAACTTCGTAAACCTTAAACTGACCGTTTTAATAGCTCTAAATAATTAAAAAAAAATATTTTAAACATTTTTTTTTATATATTCTAAAGTTTTGAAAAGTTTGTAGTGATTTTTTCACTGTATATAAATTACGCACATATGTGTAGATAAGAATACACACACTCACACACATAAACACACACACACAAACACACATACAAAGAAAACCTATATGGTTGTGCAGATTCTAAAGTTAACCGCATGACGAATCACTTCGCATAAATTGAAACGCTACGTTGCATGCACAGAGACTGCTTAAGACCTGAGCGATGAGGAGGCGCAACGATGATTGCTAAAGGAGGTGGATTGGTTGCACAAAGGGGTAGAGGGAAGGGGTAACTCTTTCAGTGAAATGTGCGTTGCTGTCGCCTCATAATTCTTCAAATGCGTGTGGTGTGTGCTCCATGTTTGCCCCCATACAAAACGGCACCCAGACGCAGTCAAAGTCAACGTCGGTGTTGGTGTCGGCGTCAGCGTCAGCGTCAGAGTGGGTGATGGGGCTGTAGCGTTGAAAGCCTTTGACTGTGTGTGTGTGTATGTTGTTGCAGTCGCAGCTCGTTAAATCGAGCGGCATGATTCTGAAGTTTCCCCCGCTTCACCCCCAATATCCACAAAATTGCACAAATCGCACAGAAAACCGCAAAGGAGACAGAGCTAACAATTTATTTGCGTGCTTGCTAATTACGCATACATTGGCAAATATTGCATTTGTGTGGGAGATGCGTTTATGGCGAGCTAAAATGCAATAATCTCAAAAATAAAAAGGAAAAACTTGATTAAAAAAAGTTATGAAAAAGAAAAGTCTTTAAAAATTTACAATAAAAGATTTATTTCCTTTTTATAAATTTTTATGGAAAAATTTTTATCCAAAGTGCTTGCATTTTAATTAAAAGAAATTTTAAATTTTTATACCATTCTAGATATAGTGTCCTTCCGAATAGCGTCGATGAGTTATTTTTTTAATTTTTAGATTATTTTGATATTTAACAACTATTACGATCCAAATAAATTGCAAAAATTGTTAAGAATATAATAATCTATTTTTTAAATTGAATTTTTTTGATTATGATATTCATTAATATCTTAAAAAAATTTTAAGAAATTCATTGGCAGAAAAATTCTTGAATTCTAAATATTTTCTAACCCAACATATTATTTAATTTCTAAAGATTTTTTAAACTTAAAGCTATTTTTATTTTAAATTTTAACCGCATAAACCATCCTTTGGATACATTTTTCCTTTTAACTACACGGAGCAGAGCTCATAGGCAGACTCATCTAAATGTCGTTCTCTCAATTTCTGTTTCTATTTAGGAATATATGTATATAATTACTTTTACCTCTTGCGGCTTATCTTTATTGCTGTATTTTATTGTTTACATACCCTTTCCAAAAGTGTTGTTAAATTTTAAAGAAAAGTTATAGAGATAACTATATAAAATAATATAAATGTAGTAAAGCATAAAATGGAATCAAAATTAATAATTAATTAAGAAATTCTACAAAGACAACCCCTTTAGCTTTAGATTAGTCTATAAGTCCACAATATTTATAATCATAATAATATTAATAGATAACTAAGGTAAAATAATCTTTTACTTAATTCCATTTATAATAAAATAATTTAGACTATGTAATCCCGATTATGTAGAATACATTTCAATATCTAGCATAGAAGGTAAAATAGGAATAGGATCTAATTATATTAACATTCTGTTGTTGGTAATTATATATATTCTTGATCAGTCTAGTTTTTAAGCATTGAAAATGAAATTCGCCAGTTTAGATATTTAATAAGGTTCAGATTTTGAATTGGTAATATATCCAAACGAATTCCAGAGGAATATCATAAAAATATCCTGAGAACTTTTTGGGGAGTTTCTTTAAAATATTCCGAGGAATTAATGAGAAAATTTTTATAAAAATGTCTTACGAAATTCCAGAGAAATTTCATTCAATATTCCACAGGAATTTCAAAAGAATTTCAATTCAATATGCCAAAGCAACTGCTTAAGCATTGAAAATAGTAATTTAAAACACAGTTTTTAAATTTATTATTCATGTACTGTAAGGGTATACAGACTTCGGCATGAACTAACTTAACTTCTGATTCATTTCCCTCTCATTTTCCTTGCACTTTTTACCTTCAAGCCGTTTATCATCAAGTTGAGTGCACTTGAAATGCTTTTTATTTGCAGTTGGCATAGCAATGAAAGTTGTCAGCTTAAATCTGATGACAACGATAATGATGAAAACAATGATGATCATCATTATAATAATTCTCAACTCTATTTGTGGACTATTAATGAACATAACGATATCTTCTTCTATATAAATGTAAGTATCTACGATATATTACAGTCAAAGCACGAATAGGCCATAAAAAGGGTTTTTACAGAAGGTAAATTTACAAAAACCGTTGGCAAGTAGACGGAATAGTGTCTGGTCTATAAATTCTTACATTAATTGGATTAAATTATGCCTGAATGGTTTTAAATTCTATGCTATCTATCCATATGTGCAGCTATGCAATTGAAAAATAGATACAAATATAGAGAGGGAATCTTTTAGATTTCATTGTTGTCGTTGTCAATGGCAAGCCCGAATGCTAGCAATAACAACAATAACAACAAAAACAACAGCAACAACTTTATTATCTAATTTCTGAAACATGTCAATACAGATTAGGGTCACACGTATCAGAGAGCAATGCAAAGCTGACAATTGAGATTACGAAAACTTGGGTTTGGTCTATTTGAGACAACGTTTGCCTACGTTTTTTTTTCTTTTTGAACAAGCCCGCTCCCTGAGTGCCCCCCCTTCCTGGCATCTCCTCCTCCCCCCCCCCCAAAAAAAACTGCTTGTTAGAAGGCAAAAGGCTTTATCTTTGTTGCATCCGGCGCAGGTTTTTGCATCATTTGGTGTTTGTTGGCTGAGGCGTGGGTTGGGACCGGATTGGACCAAAGAAAAAAAAAAAAATATACCAAGACCAATATACCATTGTCTGGGCCTTTTAGTTTTTTGTATTTTCTTTTTTGTTTTGTTTTTTTTTTTTAATGAACCCTTGAACTTGACACGGCAACAAGTCAACTAATGTTTGCATTGTCTTGCCTGTTCTGCCGGCCAACTGCAGTCAGTGTCTGCGGCATAAACAATAATTAATGTGCACCAATGTCAGGGTCCAGTGCCAAAAGGCCATGACCAAAAATGCTGACAGACCAAAAAAAAAAGAAAAAGAAAAAGGAAAGGGAATAAACCCAGGCAGAATTTGAAGTATTATTTTTGTTTATACCCTTGTTAAAGGTATTTTCAATTTATGGCAAAAAGTATATTTTTATTTAAATAAGTTATTTTATTTTTTTTTAATATGTTGCAAAATAGAAAAATATCTTTAGATATATGAGTTTAAAAGCATTTTAATCATTTAAAAATGAAATTGGGAAAGGAAAAATAAACTGTATTCAAGAACTTAAGATCTTTTGGTTATAAAACATAAATATAGTAACTAATATTATTGAATAATCTGAATAATAATCCTCAAGAATTAAGTTAGATAATACGGCTTAAAAAATAAATAATAATAATTTACCTTTTTATAACTTTAAACTTTAAAATATAACTTTTTAAGCGTCTAAAAGAATATTATCAAATTATCACTTAGGTTTTCCAATTAAGTTTTTAATATATATTAATTAATATTTAATTATTAAAATATGTTTTGTGTATATCATATTGTATTTAAGTTTTTAATTCAAGATCCGTAACAATTAAAGTTATATTAATAATAACTATTCAATAATAAGTAATATTTATTCAATACAAAAATAATTGTTATTTATTGATATTTAAAATATTTCTTATTTTACCCATATATAATATTACTCATTACTTATATAAAAAAGTAAAAGAATCAATAATTAAATTATGAGTAAGATTTATTAAATTTATAAATAATTATTATTTGTTGATGTTTTGTATATTTTCTACAATATTAATCTTTGCTTTTACTAAATTAAATCAAATAAATTATGAGTAATATTTGTTCAGTTTAAAAATAATTGTTATTGGTTGATTTGTACAATATTTATTTTATATAATTCCAATATTAGATAAAGTATTTATATTTACTATACATAAACAAAAGAAAAAAAGATATTAGAACTAGCTTCGATTTGTGATTTTGAAAATATTTACTATAATTTCTATAATATTACAATTTGCTTTTATTTATGCAGATTATAAAAAAAAAATCCCCCAAGAATTTTGTTTAATTATTTGGTATATTATATATATTATTATACAAGTTGAAAAACAAGTTCTTGGAATCTGCTTTTATATACTTTAATTCTTATCTTAGTGATTAAAATTATATTAGCCAATAAACATGAAAGATGTTACAATTAGCGTTGCGTTCGTTTCATGTAATATTTAATGTGTATTTAAATTGATTTATGTTTTTATATCTATGTATGTATGTCTATTCTTTTAGTTTTCAAATTAATTACTTTTTCTTATGCTATAAAATAAATAAGAGACGACTGCAATAAAAAGAGTCTCTGAACTTCGAAGTTGCATAAAAATAATGTTTATTTCATTTTCATTTTCGTTTCCAACTCTTAATTTTTTCTTTTTTTTTGTTTTTGTTCTTTCATTTTATGCAACAGCTTGGGCCATCAATGGCGGTTTTATTTTTCCGGCACTCCACCACCATCTCCAACTCCGATTCCGTTTCGAACTCCTCTGGTAGAGCAAGAGGATGAGGAACAGAACTCCTTTTCAGACAGACATTAGAGAAATTGCACACTTCAAATTTATGCTTTGGGCTGGTTACTTTGCTTCACTCCTTTCGTGTTGTCGTGTCATGGCAGCTGAGGGACATAAAATGAAAATATTTGCGCCTGCCAGCGGTATTTTTAAATGTTGCCCAAGTTCTTTTTTTTGTTTTTTTTTTTTTATGGCCAGGGCCATGGCCAAATGCATAGGGACCGAGAAACAAGAAGGTTTTTCGCTTTTGGCAATCATTTCGACAATGAAATGCACAAAACTTACTTAGACTGGCCCAAAAAATGTTTTGTATTTTAAATTAATTTTTTTTTTTGGCTTTTTGCTGTTTTTGTTGGCTGTTAAGAGAGGATATCCATTTTTTCAAGGCCAAGTAAAATGCAACTTCAAGTGCTTTGCGCTCTCACGACACTGCAAAACTTGATGAGATGAAGACGATGATGTTGAATTGGACAGAGAATATATATGTATATATATATGTATATAAAAGGAGAATGGGGGGGTTATCACATCGTTTGGGATTTACTAAAGACGAAGACGTTCTTATTTTTATACTTTAATGCCTTGGCGTATCTGTCGACACCAGCAACATTTCACATTGCAACTTCGTGCACGGCGTGTAAATATTGTTTTAGCTGGGTGGTAAGAAAAAAAGAAAAAGAAAAAAAAAAAGGGAAAGAGCAAGAAAAAACCAAGAGAAGAGGGGATATAGGGGGGGTGTAGAATGAAACAACGACAACGACGCCAAGTCGCATTTAGTGCTAACAATGTTTGTTCTGGCCAGGGACCAGGCGTCGTGCAACCGGCAACTTGCCAACTCCAACTCACTGCACAGTGGTACAAATATTTACAAAAAAAAAACTATCTATACTATAAAATTAACACTTTCTAAAATTAAACATAACAGTTTAATAAAATCATAACTAGAAAGTGGAATCGGATTAATCAAAAGGTATAAGAAAATTTAAAGTATTTATAAGTTTTATGACTTCCTTTTTCTAATTCAGAATATTTTTATATATAGCTAAAAATGGAATACTAATTTATCAAATTATTTATCAACTATTTATTTAATTAACCTCGGTCAATTTTCAACCGCTAAAATTAAAAATTTCTATAATTCTTAACAAGCTTTAAAAAAATTAAAAGTCCCTGAAGCAATATTTTATTTTAGAATTTAAAATTTTTGTAATTATTTTATTGAAGGAATATTAAAAGCCCCTGAAGCAATATTTTATTTCGGAATTTAATTATTTGGGACTATTTAATGAAAGGAATATTTTATTTCGGAATTTAAATTTTTGTTAATCAATTACAACGGAAAATCTTTTTTTTAAAAAACTTAAACCTTTAGGAAAGTTAAAAAATTAGAAATTCAAAATTTCTGTTAAATTTGTGGTAAATTTTTAAACTTGCTTCACTTTTCATTTAGTTAACACTATTAGAGAATAATATTTATATCGGAAAACCTCTTTATATTTTAAACTCTTTTTTTTTAACACATTTAATAAATTGTTGGTAGAAGTTTGATTTAAAATTTGCAAAATTTTAAAGACAAAATAATTTTAGTATACAACACTTTATAGTTTAGAACACTTTTAGAATAATTAAATAAAAATATATATTAAAAATATAAATTTATTTTTAAAGTAATCTTAAACTACTGTGTGTTGATTTTGCTGTTTACTTTGCACGCGGCCTTTGTGTTGATCCCGCGACCGGGACTGGAACTGACATTGGGACAGAGACAGCCCTTTGCCTGTCTTTTTCAAGGTTTTTTTCTTTTTTTAATTTTTTTTCTGGCGGGGGCCGCCCTCATCGCCATCAACAGCATGATCAACATTATCATCATCAACATATTGATCATGATGATGTTCATTGTCGTTGTCTTGGTTGTTTGCTGGGAAGTTCTCGGCATGCCAATTGCACATTTCAATGTCATTGAGGATCGCAGCCGTTTTCAGCGATTGCATGACTGATGAATAGTCTGGATACACAGATACCAAAGGCCACTAAACAACTTCTCTCTCATACTCCATTCTCGATTCTCCATTCTCGATTCCCTATTCCCCATACGCTATTTAGTATTTCTCTTTCGTTTAAAAGCTCAATTTAATTGGGGCGAGGGTAAAGACAATTTCCCCTTTTATAGATCTTGGGATGAGAAAATTGCACAAAATTAAAATGATGCTTATTAAATATGATGATAATAAATCATATTTTATGGCAATTGAAAAGTGCGCGTTAAATGCCAGCCAGTAATAAATTCTAAAACTAATTTCCATAGTCAAAAAAAAAAAAAAAAAAAAACAAGAAAAGGGATAAAAAACGTAAGCAACCCTTTGAAGTGTCAAGAGTAGCCACCATTTACTACCACCACCCCCCGTTAACCAAAAGCAAATTAGTCGACTTTTGTTGTAAGATTTTCTCTGTTTTTTTCCTCATTTTTTTTTTTACGTTTATAATTTTTTCTGTTTGCTATTTTTTCGTGGCATTTTTAAATTGAATTTTAATTTTCTATACAAAAAAAAAAAATAAATGAAAGAACAAACCCTTGCAGCTAATTTAAATTGAGACACATGCAGGCGCCAATAATTAAAAAAGCCCTTTTTTACCTCTTTTTTGTTATTCTACTTTATGTCCTTTGAGAAAGAGTATATTAGCTTTAATAAGAGGTTTGTAATGCTAAAACGGGAAGAATATTTCTTTAATTTCTATAACAGAAATTAGTTTACATAATTCAAAGAAAATCTGTAATAAATATTTTATTTAACATAATAAAAATTTCATTTATCATATTCTTTAACTAGTAATAAATTTATTACTTTTGATTTACAGATTTAGTACGAGAACTTTAAAATTTAGAAGATGTACTTTTAAAAAAATATTCTATCAAATTAAAGAAGCATAAGTCTTATATATCTCTATATAAAATTAAATGATTAATAATATTCATTTATATTTACAAACTAATAAAAATATTCAGAAACTATATAAAATTGAATCCCAATAAGTATTTTAGAAGTCAAACTTTCTACTGCATTTTGCTACTCCAAGGATATGAAAGGGTATTCAAACTTTGTCATATTAAAAAGTAATCCAAAAACATTTTTTTTTGCATTTTTTTTCTTCTGTTTTTCCTTGCAACTGTTGGCAACGAAGCCCTTCTGGTCCATGATGCAGTACATTTTCCACATGAAATAACCGCAAAAGAAAGAAAGAAAAAAAGTGAAATTTTTCCTTGTATTGGAAATGGGTTAAATTTAATTGCTTTTGTCATTTTGATTTGCATTTTATGCTGTAAGCAATTTGTCGGCGTATGGGGAGACAAAACGTTCCCCAGAGCGTCGTTCATCACGCCATGTCCCACCACTTGGACAGCAGCCAAAAAATAAAATTTTTCTATAATTTATTTGTTTGTTTTTTCTTTTTATTTGGGAGTTGGGTTTTTTTTTTGTTTCTTCTATTCTTTGTTTTTGTATATGTTTTTCATCTTTTCTTTGTAGAATAATTAGGAAAAGGGCAAAGGGAAGGAAAAGGGTTAAAAGGTCGTTTGACTGTCAGCATAACATTTGGAATTTCTATATTATTTTTTTTGATTTATAGATGCCTGATACTACAGTTAGTGATCATTTTTGCCTTATTATCAGTGCAGACGAACCTTGAAATTGACTCTCACTTAATTAGCATAAGAGAATTATATTCATCTCATTTTATATTTACTATATGGACATTTTGCATAAAACAAATAAGTTTCTTTATTTGTTGTCTCTTCGAATTGAAGTATTTTGTAATTTATGACTTTTGCCAAATGATCCACAAAACAGACACTTGAAGGGTGGGGAGAAGTTAACACTGAGGATGGGGCACCATGTCATGATGTTTTCTTTCAAATAAAGAACATATGCTACTTAGAAAACAAAAGACACTTGTTGGTGGAATGGCGTGACAAAAAAGATTGTCTTCAGTTCTGGATCTGTCTGAAGCAGATTGGAGATTTCATTGGCATCAACAACAAGATGATGGGGAGAATAAGAGATAGTGCCTCAGCAATATGTGTAAATATTTGATATAAATCATTTAAACTATCTCAACAATGAGCATGTCAGTTTTGTAAAACATTAAAGAAAGAAACCACAATACAATTTATTTGAATCTATTCTATTTTGACTAGACTAACTAAAGAATTATCAAAAAATGGTACTCTATATGTTTAAAGAGTGGTTTTAGTAGGAGCTGAACTTTATTTAAGATTAAATAGATTATCATTTATAGTAATAAGTATAATAAACAATTTGATATGCCATTTTTTTCTATATATAAATATATTTATGTGTTTTTATAATTTGAATAGTGTGGATACGCAATTTGTACAATCAAAAATACTTTCTTATCGGCTTTCTAAATTTTTGAATAAACTTAATGTACTCCATTTGATATCAAGAGAAAAACAAACAACAGATGTCAGCAACAAATTGTTTTTAAATTTTTAAGATTTTGACACAGTCTAATCGCAACAAATCAAAATTTCAAGCCATTCAATTTTTTTGTTATAAGTATTACAGAATTTTTCGTTGATTAAGAAACTTTTTTCAAGGGATGAATAGTTAAGTTTTTCAATTTAGCGGGGGACTAATTATTGGAGTTCCACTTTAACATATCAAAGAAACTTGACATTTCCACATTTTGTGCTGTTGAATTAAGATAATAAATAAAGCAATTTTTTAAAATAGAAAAAAAAATATTTACAAAATATAATATAAAAATTTACATTTATAAATATATGTATATTAAATGGAACGGATTGTTTTTTAAAAATTAAGGAAATTTAAACTGTTTTGAAAGTGCACACAATTAAATTGTCTTTCTATTCAAATCAAAACATTAAAATATATAAATATACAATTATCAGTGATAATAATTCATTTTCAATACAATTTTTTTAAGTGCTTTATCTTTCTATTATAAAAGTGTAATACGAATTAAATCTTAATCTCGTCGATGCATATGCATAAATTTTTAGATTTTTGTCATTATTTATTTTTTTTTTTAATGTAATTGCAGCAAATTCGTTATACAAAGCTGTTAAATAAATCGAAAGTTTAGCATTTCCCCTATCTTGAAAGGCATTAAAATTAATGTATATGAAGTTTTGCTATAACTTTTAATGCTTAGTTGTTTCTTTGTGGCATATAGTATAATTTTCTAGCATTAACTATATAAGATAAAGGCAACATAATTAATTAGTTTACTTTAAAAACCTTAGATAACAAACATTTATTACTTTTCTTAACTAAAATTACTCTACGTCTATTTTGCTTAAAACTGTTATTAAATTAAAATGGAAAGTAAAATGAATTGGGTGATTCATGCATTTGCAGTTAAATTTGAATAGAAAGCCAATTGAATAGGGTGATTCATTTACTTTCATAATAGTTTATTTATACTAAAGCAGCAAGCAGCACATGAAGTTTGTCTTACCTCTTTAGCCACCAAGTGAACATATCCCATATTGTCTAGTGGTTAGGATATCCGGCTCTCACCCGGAAGGCCCGGGTTCAATTCCCGGTATGGGAAACAAGTGAATTGTTCTTTTTAGAATTTTATTTTATATTTTTTAATGTTTTTTATTATTTATTTTAGCATTTTTTTTTTATCAGCATATTTATTAAAAAATTTATTTTACTTAAAATAAAAATATATTAAAATAATTTTAATAATTTTTATTTTACTTCTTATCAATTTATTGTGTGCAAAAACTAATATTTGTTAAATTTAATAAATCTACTTAATAATAATTATATTTTAAAGGGATATATAATTTTTTTAAACTAATTTATTGAAGTAAGTCTAAGAATATATGAATTAGAGAACATTTTTATTTAAGCTTTGTTTTTGAGCAAAAATTAAAAACCAAGAAATAATTATTATGTTACGATTTTTACTTTTTAACTTTTTTTAGTTATTAAATTATTTTTCAATTTGTAAAATATAATTCAAAGTTTATCATTATTTGTTAAGGAAATTAATAAAATAAATAAATTTGTAATTTTGGTAAATATGGAAAAATTACACAAAAAATTAAATTAAAATAAATAAATTTGCAAATATGGTAAATAAAAGCTTTCTTTTTAAACTTTTTAAAAGAAATATTCTTTTTTGCAGTGTTTGCTTTTTCTATATATATTTTTCATTTTAATTTATATTATTTATAGTTAATTGACTATTTTAGAGCGATAATTAGTACTGATGTTGCCTTTTTTTTTTTATTGATGGCTTGAACATTGTGATTGAGAGTTATGTTGGCCACAGTTTGCAATGGCTGTGGTTCATCATATCCGTATCTCAAGAAATGGATCGGACGCTGCTCTCTGACTATTTTTAAACATTTTCCAAGCAGTTGAACGTGATCCCTGGGCGATAGCGTGTGCACGATTTGCGATTAATCAACCGCGTTGCGGCACAAATAATAAAAAAAATAAAAAAAAAATTAAGAAGAGACGGAGAAATAGCGAGAGAGAGAGAAACGAAACATCCTTGCTGAGAAATCACTTTTAATTTTGCAACAAAGTTGCATCAGTTGGCAGTTTCAATTCCCCCATCCCGTACAAAAAGGGAACCCAACCCATGTTGAAATTAAAGTTGTCTAGCAAGTGTGCAGAAAAGGGCAAAGGAACGACGAAAAAAAAAAGAAAACAATTAAATGCCCATTGTATCTAGCAGATACATGCGATCTATGTATGTAAAAAAAAAAAAAAAACATATGGTTGTGGCCCAAGAAACCTCCTGCCTTACTTTAATTTCAGCTCCTTTCGGTTGTTATTGTTGTTGTCTTTCTTTGCTTTCTTGCTTTCATTTTGCTTTTGTTGTGTTGTGACACACATAGATACATATAAAAGGGTGTGTGTGTGTTTGTATACCTACTGACACCGACCCAAAGATACAATTGTATCTTTTAATGCTGCCCCGTCTTCATCTTCTTTGGCCTTTTATGGAGCTCACCCTACAAGAAAGACTCAAAGCAACGATCGTTGCAATCAGCGGAGCATTAAGTGCCTCGAAGTCCAGAGAGATCTTCAATGCCTGTTCCATTTTTATGCTGGGGCACGTAAATGTTGAAAACGTTGAAAAGTACGTACAATAAGTATGCACATATAAACATATATATATATATGTACCTATATATGTATGTATGTATATATATATATCCAGTTCTTTATATGGCCATGTGTATATAGATATATATTTGTATGGTATGGGGGCTGCTTGAGGCACTAAATAAAAGCGAAACTTGTTTGCGATTCTCTTTTTTTTTTTCTTCTTTGCTGCGCATTCTTTGTTGTTGTTGCTGTTGTTGGGGCCTTGAATGGGATCCTGCATGTCAAACTTGAACTTGTATGTGTGTGTGTGTGTGTGTGTGTGTTTGTATCTGTGTGTGAGGCATTTCTGCATTTCATGCTTCAAATCATCAACGTTTGCAATTGGAAGTTGGCAAAGAGGAATACACAAAATAATGTATCTACGTCTGCTCTGCGGTCTGCGATGATATCATTCCCTTTATTTTTTTTCTTTTTCTTTCATTTTTCTTTTTTTTTTGTTGGTTGTTATATACATATGTATATATATATATATCTATATGTATATGCAAGTGCGGGCAGTCTCACAGACAGTTGCGCTACTTCACTTTTCTCTTTTTTGTTTTTTTTTTTATTTTTTTTTCTTCTGCTGTTTTATGCCGCATTATCTCTTTATCAGTTGACAGACAAGACCTTGAGACGCCTGGCTTAGAAGGAAATGAAGGGAACTCTGATAGGCACTGAAATTATTTCTCATAAATGGAGCAAATCAGCTTGCACTTAACGCAGTTGTCTCACTTAATTCACTTTTGAACTTGAAATTTTTTCATTTTCTTTTTGCAACCGGTTTTGCATTTCCCTTAGAAAAAAACCAAAAAAAAAAAAAAGGACGCAAGGATACAAAAAAAAAACAGACGCCGCCGACACCCAAAAATTATAATAATTCATGTGGAACAGGTTGAGAGACAAAACCAAAAAATATACAGATACACAGATACATTTATATGCCTGAGTGTGTGTGTGTGTGTGTGTGTGTGTATGTTTCACTCACCATTCGCACACACTTGACTTTCAGTTGCTTATTTTTTTTATTTCGGCATTTATTTTTTTCTGCTTTTTTTTTTTTTATGACAACGACAATTTGACAGGCAACGACAATGGCCAAACCAAATGTACCAGACAAAACAACAAAACCACCAACTAAATTATAATAATTATCGAAATTTTTCTTTATGGCCAACAGCAGGAGCCACTACATACATAAATACATACATATAGATGCGGGTCCATTTTATATATTATCATAATTTTGAATGGTTTTTTATTTTAAGGAATTTTTATTGAAAATGTGAGCAGTTAATTTTAATATTGGCACCTAGTGAAGGACTTTTTTTTATGCATGAAGGATCTTTAAAATTTTTGTGGAAAGGAGACGAAAAAGGTAAAAAGTTAGATCATTGTTTTATATGAAAAATGTTTTAATTTCTTAAGTGCTTAAAGCTTCTAAAATTTTCTTTCCTAAGTTCTTGAAATTTTTTTCTATACTTAAAATTAAAGGTTTTTCTTATGGTTTTATTATTTTATATTTGCTCATGTTTTTACAATAAGAAATATTCCATTGCAATCACAAAAAAGGAAACAAAAATAATAATTTCTTCCTTAAGTTCTTTGAATTTTTTTCTATATATAAAATTAATAAAATTAAAAGCTTTTTCTAAGGATTTCCTATTTTATATTTGGCTTTGTATTTATAATAAGAAATATTCCAATGCAATCACAAAAAAGGAAACAAAAATAATAAAAAATAATAATTTCTTTCTTAAGTTCTATGAATTTTTTTCTATATATAAAATTAATAAAATTAAGTTGTTTTTTTTTAAAGAATTCCTATTTCATATTTGCTTATGTATTTATAAGTTATAAGTAAAATAAAATAAGTAAAAATAAGTAAAATTAAGTTTTAAAAAGTTATTAATTTTATAGTTTAAATACGACTAGTTAGGTGTACTTTATTCTATATATATTTTTATTCCTATATATATTTTGTATCTTATTCTCTTTTTGCTTAATCCAACTTCAATCCAATCTCCAATCCTTACTGATCATTAATCAACAATAAGTTGTTATATACTCTTACATTTTAATGATATATAACTCCTTTAAATATACCCTTTTTCGAGTGTCAGTTGTTGTTGTTTTTGTTATTTGTTTTCATCGTGTCAGTTGCTTGAAATTTAAGTTGATTTACCCACAATTTAAATAGATTTTTATTTTTCATTTATTCAGTGTCATGCTCTATCATCATTAAAATGTCCAAATCGCTTCCTTTGTACCTCTATTTTTTTCGGCAACAATTTGCTTATCTTGATTTTACATCAACGTGCCAGTCAGTTCAGTTCAGTTGAGACCAGGCCACATCATTCCATTCGACTCCATTCGGGAGTGGGTCTGGGTATGAAAATCACTTGAGCGTGTTTCCTTTTTGGTTCAGACCCCAGTCAGAGTCACAGATCGGCCACTCATTTTTTTTTTTTGTTGTTTTTTGGGTGTTGTTTAATGTTATTTTGTGGTTATTCATTTGTGTGTTGGTCTTGCCCCATGTATTCCTCTCATACCCGTTGCCGGTATTCTTAACATTTTCACACTCACTTCATTTAATTTAATTTGTGAATATTTTTTCGGTTGCCCAAATACCAAAAAAAAAAAAAAAAAGAAATATATATGTATAAGGAATGACAAAGTGTTGACTGATGGTTACCCTGTAAATTTGTTAGAAGATATTTGTTCTAAAAGGAAGTAGGATATTAGTTTCTATACCTTATGTAGATGTATATCCTTTTGTTAAATTTTTAACAATCTTTGTCTTAGCCTTTATGTAAATTTTTCATTTATTTTTCGTTTTGAATATAACTTATTAAATTTATCACTATTTAAAATTAATATATACATATATAAATACGTTGATAAAAAATGAAAAGTTGATAATGGCTTTTAATTAGGAAGCTTTGGCAAACATTTAAAACTTGTAATTAGATTTGTTAAAATTAACAAATGGAAATTATAGACAGCTAAAAATAAAGACAGCTATATAAAATTCTCTCTTTAAATATATATGTATATATATATATATATGTTTTACTAGTATAAATAATTTTTCTTTTGTTTTGCTACAAACAATTGGATGTCTTTTATATACCCTTTAAATTTACAGATTAAAGGGTATACAATATATGATACAAGCCTAATGATGTTGACCTCCTCCCCTTCTGGTCCTTGGTGTTTGATATGTGCGTAAAATAGTGTGTGTGTGTGTGTGTGCCTGAGCATTAATTAATTAATTGTTATTTTAATGAAGCTGTTTTTTTTTTGTTCTTGTCTGTCATTGCAAATTATAGATAAACTTTCTACTGACAAGTTGACAGTTGAAATTGTGACGATTCGCATCGTTTAACTGCAATTTCGTTTCCTCAAAGGGTTTCATTTGTTTCTTTATTATTTTTTTTCTTTTTTTGTTCATTATCATTCGATGGTTTTTTTGTTTTCGTTTTGGGCTTTTGGTCAAGTGGCAAGTTTAGTTTGGTCGATAAGATAAGGCAACCTTTGGCTTCTGCAACGTAATCGAAAACCAGTTTTCTTCTTTTTTCTTTTTACGTTTGTGCAACTTGCAGGCAAAAATCCATTATGGGCCTTTTATGCTGCTCGTGTGGCAAAGTATATAAAGGCGAGTGGTTTGGCAACCCTTTCTGACACACAAACACCGAAGCAATACAAGTACTACCTAAGTATATAAAGTACAAGTATATATACATATATGTATATATATATATATATTCGTATATGGATGCGTTTAAATGCTGTTGCATGATGCATTTTGCCATTAGGGTAAGTCAATGTCCACTCAAAAGAAATTCAAATTGAGTTGTTCATAAGTATATCATTTTATAAGATACAAATTTGAAAAATTATCTTAAATTTTTTTATAATTTTCAGGTTGGTTTTTTCCTTGTATTTGCATAGTTGTAAAATTTCTATTTTGGTTTTAGCCAATTTTTGTGGTTTTAAATCTCTATAAATTTTGGCAAAAAAATTTCTTTGTGTATCTGCGATAATTATAAATATTTGAATTAAAATATTATAGATATTTTATTAAATTTTGATTTCTTAAATACCAAATGTAGTATAGTTCCTGAAACACCCCAATTTAAATCTCTTCGTATTTATAACTATATATATAAATTGTATTAAGAATACATGGACGTAGCAAAAGGGTTTACAAAAATATGTGATTGGACCTTACAAAAAATTGTAATTTATAATTACATTATTAAATTAAATTTGTTTTTAATTTTCAGAGTTGAAAATTATAGTTTTTGGAATTATGAGAAATTTAAAAGTAATTTATTTAAACTGTTTAACAATTTTAGAAATGTTTTCGTTTCTTAAGTCAAAGTCTTATATTTCTTACTAACTTTCTAGATAATTCATCTACTACCATGTTTGGTATATATATAGTAATATATACATATATATTCATTTATACTGCTCGATTCCTACTATATATATAAATATGTATGTACTTTATTATATACATATGTACATACATACACATTGTTTATGCAACTCTCGTGACTCTTGTTTGGTTCTCCTCTTTTTTCGCATTTCTTGTTTTACTCTAACCAAAAAAAAAGGAAAAGAATATTAACTTAATGGAGAAAAAAGAAGGAGAAATAATTTTTAAAGAAAATGATAAAGAAAAAGTTTTAAAATATATAGAGATATTAATAATAGATCCTAAGATAATGTTGTTAAGCTGAAATGTGGATTCGGATAATAGTTTTATATATGTACTTTCTATAGGATTAAAGGATCAGAAAAAAGGACTTGAGTGTCGGTTTTATTAGATAATGTTCTTCTCTGTTAAAAATTAGTTTTTAGTTTTTTTTTTTTAAATTAAGACAAAAGATTGTTTAAGGATTTATTTCAAGATTGCATTTTTGTATCTTTTATTTAGCTTATAATAAAAACCAATCCAAGTTGAAATCTTCTCATTTATTCTAAATGAAGAATTAATTTTAGAAGAGTATTGTAAATACGGTTCAACCGATCTCATTGCGATCCTCTGGCTTTATGTTGAAGTTTTTTGTTTTTTTTTTTTTTTTTTTGCCTGCTGTTATTGTTTATTCCGCTTTGACTGCATTCTGTTGTCCCCCTGTCTGGATGTCTGCTGCTCCTTAGACCTTGACCACTAACATACATAGAAACAGCCAGAAACCGGTTACTATTGTGGCGCTGTTTCTCCTCTCGGTTCTCGGTTCTCAGTTCTTGTCTTACGATTCTCTGTTCCTGCCCTGATCTCCTCCGATTGCAGCTCTAAGTCGTCTGTGAAATCCAATTACCTCATCTCAAAATCCACCCACAACATTCGAATGTCAAAATTGCCAATTAATGGGTCTTGCTTGTAAAGAAAAAAAAAAAACCAAAAACAATAACAAAAATGGGGGAAACATAAAAAAAAGCCAACAATATTTATAATTTAAATACTCTTTCCGATCACACGCATTTATGCCTAGGTCGTGTCTAGAGTTATGGCCTCTGCATTTAAATGATATAAAATTATATATTCTAGGAAGCTAACAAATGTCAGTTAATGGGCGTGATCTGAAAGGGTTTTACGTTTTATTATTTACCATTTGTGGGTGCCGAAATTAATTAACAAAATGTTTGTTAAATTTTCATAATTACAGGTCGGATTGGATAACATGATTTTCGTGTTTCATAAAATTTGCCGCTCAATAAAGCAACTTAATAATAGTCGAAAGCATTTAACAAATAAAAAAAAACCAAAAAACGAAGCATGTATAGGAATATATAGGAATATGTTCATATATATATACATATATATATGTCTTTGTTTTGAAGTTCCTCCACCCTCAGATAGGTGACCCAATTCTTTATATAAAGAATAACCGAATAAATGCAAAGAACGATAAGGGAAAATTGTTTCTAGAAGCCATTTACGAGGGGTGTATGATGTGTTTGTATGTCTTAAATTTAAATTTTAGTTCAATATCAATTTAAGAAGATCTTTATTTTATTCTCTTAAGTGTTTTGCTATATTAATTCTGTAAACTTTAAAAATACTTAGATTTAGAATATTAATATAGAATAGAATATTAATTCTTAATTTTAATATGATAAAATCTTTGATTTTTAACTAAACTATTTTGGAAGAACATTTATTTAATATAAGTAATAATCCTAGAGCTCAATTAAGTTTTTAGACTTTATTTAGATGAAAAACTCAAATCGCGATCATCGAAACATTGTCTTTTCTCCAAACTTTCAAAATAATTATCTTTATTCTGACTGCTTTATATAGAAGAAATACTATATTTTTTGTATCGACAAATCTATAACATTTTTTAGCATCATGAGTAAATAAGATATTATTATTTTAAATTAAATAAATAATTAATTTTTTATAGCTTGGGGAAATTCATACAAATTTTATATACTTTTCTATATATGTACTTAGTCAAAAGTTTCTTCAATTTTTGATCCCCAGATTTAAATAATGGATAATCCAATCTAGTCACTTATATAGTAAACACTTTGATTTAATTTTATTTTCAAAATTTAGCCCATTTTTTTTAAATAAACTTTCATTATTTAGATTGAGCTCCATCCAAAATATGTTATTTTTTTTCTTATGCTTGGCTTTTTTTTTGTATTTTATTAGGTAATTTGATCCCCTTCGCAATGCTTCAGAGAATCACGTGTTCTGAATTTTTAGATTCACATATCATTTGACCTCTTTAACATTCCAAGAAAATGTTCTCGTCTTCAGCATCTGCAGTAGATGGGAGCAGTTTTAAATTGGAATTTGAGCGGATCTGTCTTAAGTGGTGACCTTGTTTATAGTTCTTAAATTTCGAAAACAAAGCCACTACAACTAATTGATGTTAAAATTCTTGATAAACTTTCCACCAAATTGAAATACAAAAGAGGAACAAACAAATGTAATTTTGTGTGGCATAAACTTTTCGATTAGATTTATTGAATATATATTTTGAAATTATTTTCGTTTATCATTTACAGATTGGTAATGGCATTCTGTAAGGGAGAACATTATGATTAGTAAAATTGACTATTTTGAAAGTAAATCTTGAAAACTTACAGCCAGATCACCCAAACCAGCATTCAATTGTTTGATATAAGGAGCAGCAGCTTTGGCAGCAGCGGCAATGGTCTTGGCACTAACACCCTAAAGAAGAAAGAATTGATTTAAAAAAAATAATAAAATTATAAAAGAAATTGTCAATAATTTAAGTTTTATTGGGTCTTAACTTTCTTGGTAGTAGTAGCAAAAACCTCAATATAAAATGTATTATTAAAAGGAAACCCTCACTATGCTGTTAATATATGAAAGAACTTTTTAACATAAGAACAAGAAAAGGCTGTTTCACAGTATTAAAAATGTTGAAAATTTGAATTTTTTAAATATAAGATATTTTCTAAATCAAAGTGTTTGCATTTTAGGGTCTTTGAAAATTAAAACAACTCAAGATTTAAATACTTTCCAAGGAAGTGGGAAATTTCTTAAAGGAACTTGCAAAATCATTTAAAAAAAAAACATTTCTTAAAATAATTGGAAAACTATTGAGAAATTTTGAAACAGAAGTTGTGAAAAATATCTATTAATATTTTAAAATTATGTAAGCTGTCTTAGAATAAGTATTTCCTAACTTTAAAACTTTTACAGACTTAATACTAACTAAAGAAAGAAATTCATAAATTTAATATGATATGAAAAATATAAAAACAAAAAGTTTTAACTGCCAAAAACAATTATTATTTTTTTAACGCTTAACCAGAAACACTTTAAATTCATATATTATAACCTAAACCTTTAACTATAATAAATTTACAGTTAAAATAAAATATTTAAACTATGTTTAAAGATCAAAAATACTTACAGCACCCTCAGCAATAATTGAAGAACCGGAGGAAATGCTACGAGCCTTGGGTTCCTTAAGTTCAACGCTCAGACTGGTGATTGTGTTCTATAATATATATATATAAAATAAATAAATATTGATTAGAATTTAAATAAACAATAGTATTATTTTAAACTTACAGCCAAATCGCCCAAGGCATTACCCATATCACCTAGAAAATTACCAAGAAGATTGCGTGGTTGGGGCTGAACATAGTCATCCTCAATGCTAAGACTGGTAATGGCATTCTGTAAGAATAGGAATATTAAAAATAAAATATTAATTAGATATATATAGTATATAGTACTCACAGCTAGATCACCCAAAGCATTGGCCATATCGCCAAGTAAATTTTGCTCCTGAGGTTCCATATATTTGGCATTCACCATTTTAATGCTGGTGATGGCATTCTAAAGTTCATAAAGATGACAATAAAAAATCAAGTTTTTTAATTTTCAAGAATTTTTGAGAATAAACTTACAGCCAAATCACCGAGAGCATTGGCCATATCACTGAGTAGATTATGAGTTGAAGGTTCAATCACATTGTCAACTTGTGATGCGCTAACTGCATTCTCCAACTGATGGATGACCTTTTCGCCAGCAACAGCAACTTGGGAAACATCGCTCATTAGGCCACCGAAGCTAAGGTCAATGGTACCAGCATTAATTGGTTGAAAAACCAGCATTAAAGAAATGCTTAAAATTGCTACAAATTGATTGGTTTGCATGATGTTGTTTCTTTTGGTTATACTTAAAAAGTACTAATTGTTCATCGGTTAATGGTAGCAGCATTTATAGTCCATTCTTATCGGTATATTATATTAAATATTCTATTATATGTTCTATTTTCATGCGGCTCATGTACATTAAAAACAAATCAAATTCAAGTGGCCATATGATTCAATATACACTGATTGATTGAGCCAAATTGTTATCTGACGGCGACATTTCTCAAGTCTGGGATTTTTTTTTGGTTTTTATTGCCCCTATCGGTGGGTTCTTTGATATTTTCATTTTGATATCGAAGATTAACTCATACCTTATGCGATTTCTAAAATTATATAAATATTAACTAATCATAATATGATATGGTGTACTACATGATTCGTCGAATGCCATTTAATCATTTCATGATGTTTCTGTTTGGATTCTTAAGTGTTTACTATAGTAGCTAAATAATAGTAGCTTTTAAATATATTTATTTGTTTGGTAACTTGCTGATTATATTGCTACAGTTTATAACTAAGTAAATTTTAAGAAATTTTCTTCGGGAAATCAGAACGAATTGGAACATCAAAATTTTGTTTAAACATTTTCAAAGATCATCGTGTTCTAGTATTCATGAGAATTTTCGATCCATAATACTTTGGAATATGTCAAATAAAGAAAAAGTTTCACTAAGAACATTATTTATTCCTGAATCTGAAATCATTATTCTTGTTAAAGCGAAGAAAAATTTAATAATAAATAGATTAAAAATCCTTTTTTAATTTTGCATGTTCCGATTTAAATATATATATATATTTTTTTTTTTTTTTTAATATTTACAATCATTTTAATTGGCAGTTGAATTGACCAAATGATTGGCATCATTGACAATTGTATGGATAACATTTTTAGCGGCATTGTCAGCATTGTTGGCAACATTTTGTATAGAGTTGGCAACATTGTTGATAATCTGTGATGCATCGCTAGCAACATTATTAGCAAGATTGTTGGCAGAGTTTGCAATATTGTTGGCAACATTTGTGGCTGCATTTGCCACTTGATTAGCATCACTAGCAATATTGTTAGCAACATTATTAGCAGCATTGGCAGCATCGTTGGCAACATTCTTAGCTGAATTAGCAACATTATGTATAACATTTGCCAACTGTGAGTCAATTTTTTTCATTTCATTTGTCCGATTAGCCGAAGTCAAGGGCTCATTACACACACAGTCACAAGTGGCGCCACTATCAACTGTATTATTCCTAACATTAATCTGAAAATCAAAAAAAAAAAAAAATATTATTTTTTAATACGCGGAAAAAGAATTTCATGGCAAAATCTTACAGTAGAGCTAATATTTTTCACAATGGCATTGATTTCCTCACGAAGTAACAATTTCTGTAATAGAAAAAATCAATAAAAAATTTACTCTTTAGGTTAAATATATAATTTTTTTAAAACTTACCACTTCTTGGCTTATTTCATGAGCAAATTTAATAGCACTGCTTGAAATCTCTTGACCAAATTGGGTGCCCGCTTCACCAAGTTCCTTGCCAAAAATTGAAGCATCATTAGCAATTATATGGGTTAAGTTGCTCTAGCATTAAATAAAGAAATTTATTTAGTTAATTTAAACTAATTATTTGAATTTGATTACTTGCCACATTACTTAATAGACTCTTGGCACCGACTTCTTGCCACTGACCCACTAGGGCCACAGCCAATACCAAAACTAAAATTGTTTTCATGTTTTATTATTTTTTGTTTCTTTCTTTTTTTTCAACTAATTTAATTTTGTCAAGTTACTTGGTATTTATACCAAAAAATAATAAGTCCCAAGCCATTGACTACTTTTATATCTAAAAACTTGTTATCTAAAGACTAAATAAATTGATCGATGCATTATTTCTGATATCTAGCTCAGACAATAATATTTACAAATTGATGGATATACATATATTATATTATATATATTATGTAGTATCAGAGTCTTTGAATACTACCAATATGTGAAATTGGTCATTTAATGATGATTGGCAAGAAAGAATAGACCTTTGAATAGAAGAATAATACTTAATTTTCAATAGTTAACATTGATTTTAAAGTTTTTTTTTAAGAAATCACAAGAGAACAAAACAAAAAAGTATTTAAAGATTTATTTATTTTATTATTTAATTTTTTAAAACTTAAGTGCATAGATTTTTATTCAGATTCTTATATTTCAGAAGCCTTTTTGTTATTCAATATATTCCACATTTTACTGTTATTTATTTTAATAATATTTTTTCAAAACTTGATTAATAGGATTATTTATTCAGATTAAATTTCAGATTTCTCTTTATTAAATTTCGCATTTTATTATTATTTAAACAATTTAATTATACAATTCCAAAATATTCTTCATTCATTAAAAGAAATCCTCACCTTAGAGATAGTTCGATTTTTATTAATGTTCTTATATTTCAGATAGCTTTTTGGTATTAAATATATTTTATAATATTTATTAAAAAACATTACGCATACCATTCTTAAGCAAAGTTCTTTGTGAATGTTTTCTTTTTGATTTCTTCAATATTTTTGATTCTCTAGGATTTCGATAGTTTTGAAAATTAAAATTAAGAAAATATTTGGCTTGTCTTGCACCTTTGTTTGCCATTTTTATTATTTTTTCCTTTTGAGTAGTTAAAATGTATTATTGCATTTTCATTTGGATTTATATTAAAGACTTTTCTATCATTGCCATCAGTTGGCATTGGATAAAAATTATTTTCAAAATTTGACTGTAAACAAGTAATATTTAAATAATTTCTAAAAATTAAAGCGTTTAATAAAAAAAGTACATACAAATTCTTTAGACATTTCTTTAGCCATATTTTTCATAATTTTTCATATTGTTTTCCATTTCTTTTAACAGTTTAGTTTCAGATCCACCATATAAATCAGAATTGGACATAGTTATAATATTTATCGATTTTCTTTAAAAACTTGTAATTTATTTACTTTTTTATATTCACAATGATTTTTAATATCTTGAACCATATGTCTGGCCTAAATCCTTTTTTACAACCGTCTGTTAATATAAAATAAATTAAATTAAAAAATTGATTTATTTGAAATATATTTTATATTTTTTACCCAAGGTGCAGCTGAGACAGTTGTAGCTAAAATTAACCACATAATTGTTAGAATTGATATATTCATAATATAAACTTTTCGTTTTGCAAACTGAAACTTAAGTAACAAAAAATTTACAGAAAAAGTAGAAAAGTAGAAAAAGTTGTAGAAAATGTTTTATTTATGCTTATATAAATGTGACCAATTAGTTAAGTGTATAAAATCGGCAAAAAAAAAATCTTTTATAGATTTTTACCCCTACCATTGGAGTGTTTAAAGGTTTTTAGATTTCTCTACTTTAAAAGTGCTTAATATGAGAATAGTTAATTATGATAGTAAATATTTTAACACAATTTGATAGAACAATTTACTCGAACGTTTATTTTATATAGATACATTTTTACAAAATTTATTTCAGCATCAAACACAATGAACAATTTTACTTATTTTTATGAATTAATTATTGTTTAAGTTTTTAATTTTAGAGAAATCTAATATCATGGAAAATCATTGATTTGAGGTAGCATTGGCAACATTAGCTTCCTTTGCAACATTGTTGCCTAATGCAGTCTGTGATAAAAAAAAATCGTTAAAAAATATATATATACATATATAGTATATATGATAAAATTTCAAAGTTAACTTACAAATTGTTTAACTATTCTTTGACTTTGTTTAGCATTAATTTTGTGACTGGTTTTTAAATCCTTTGCCATTTGCTCCATTATCTTTTTTATACCATCTTCTATAGCATTATTGGTTATTTGATCAATTAGATAAAGCATTATAATAAATAAATGTTTAGCTACTCTCTTTGTATGCATTTTGACCTTTTTGTGTTAACAATAAAATTTCTAGTAAAGTTTTGCATGGTTTAATGTTTAACAACCGATATAGAATCATTTCGATTCACTCAAGTGTAAACGACTATAAACAAATTTTATATATATGTATATATATATAGAAGTATATAACCATAACAGTGTCAGCTGCTCTAATCCCAAGTCAATCTTGGATCCTTGCCCCGTATCCAGTTGAGTATATTGCATTTATTGTGATTTTAATGCATTGTGCCATCGTTTCAAATAGATTTTTGCATAAAACGTTTCCCAGCATTTACGTTCATTCACTTTTCTAATGCAAACAAGTTATAAAACGATCATAAAAAAAAGGCTACAAGACCAAATCGAAACTATGACCACATAAAAATGCTATAAAATATGCCACCGTGTGGCATAAAAAAAAAGAAGGGCCACCGTTTTCCCTTTGATATTTTTTTTCTTATGTTTGCAAATCGTAAAACATAAAAACTACGCGGCGGGGTGTGCGGTGTCGGGGTTAGGTTCAGGGTTACACCTTCCATAGGTTGTCCCTTTTCTTCTTTTCTTTTTTTTACCATTTTGCCCTTTGCCAATTCCATTATCGCAAAATCAAAATGTGTTTGTCAATGAATTAGAATCGCTTCAATGGAGATTTACTTTTATTTATTTTTTTTTTTTTGCGAATTTTTACTTCACGTTTCTTGGATTACAAGATGAAACTGAAGATTTTTTTAAGTAGAGAACTTTGAATATTAAACTTAATAGAAATTTTATGCAAATTTTAATTAAATTTTGAAGTTTATTAACAAAAAAAAATTCAATCATTTTTGTGAAATTAGCTGGCAAACTTGTTTATTAGATTTTAAGATTCTATTGCTTTATGAATAACCAAAGTATAAATATATATTAAAATTATATAAATTTATTTAAATTATTTGCCATTTTTCATTTGAGTTAAATGATTAATCAAATAAAATGCTTTTATATACTACTATATCTACTGCCTAATGCAAAAGTAGTAGGAAGTTGGTAATGTTTGTACATTTTGCACGACGGCAACACTGTTTGAAATCATCCCCAAAACTATGCCAGCATAAGGTTGGGTCATAAGAACCATAGAATTATATACAACATTGGACACCTCACCACTAACGGCAGCGTGGCCGAGCGGTCTAAGGCGCTGGTTTTAGGCACCAGTCCGAAAGGGCGTGGGTTCGAATCCCACCGCTGTCAACTCGATGAGACAATTTTTTGAATATATAATTAAAATAATTTTTTTTGGTACAAAGTTTAATAAACAAATTATTTTATTAAGCAATAATTTTTGCTTTTCTTGTGTTAAATTATTTAATTATTAAGCCACAAATAATTGCTTAATTTATAATGAAGTAAAAAGTTTCTACCACTTTTTAATCTATTGAACATCTTAAGAAATTTATAAAGGCATACAATTGACGTTAAATGTACCTTACTATCACTTACTATGACACCTGTCATTTATGTCATAATGTCCCAATCAGAGAGTAAGCAATTGCATTTTAATTAAAAAATTGCAATTAAAGAAATTGAAAAATGATTAAGTGAATATAAAAAATAGTTAATATCCTCAGTTTAGTTCTTCGTCAGCAGTTTAGGTACCAAGTAACTAAGAAAATGAAATTGGCAATAATTTTTATTATCTCGTTGTTCCTTACGATTTTTGCAAATTCACCTGCAACATTATATACCGATATGGAAACGGTACATCTCCAATTTCTCAAGGATTTGATTGTGAAGGCTCAACAAGAACGACCCATTGAGACATTGATTCACTTGGTACGCAGACAGGACAGGAACTGCTTATTCTCAAATTTTGGATCATCGGACATACCAATTTTGCGATTGAACGAGATGACTAAAATCGATGTAAAGAAGCATTTTAATTCGAAGATTTTGGCATTACTGTGTATAAACGAATACGCTGATTCAATGCTATTGACGACTCTTGCCACCACTCTTAAACGGATTCAAATGGGGCGAATTATGATCTGGATCAATATCCGTGATCCTGGAGACTTACCACAGCTTCTCTTTGTTATAGGGAATCAGGCAACCGAGCATAATTATATAAATCTATTGGTGCTCCATCAGACAAATCAAACTGTCAATATATATAAATTAGTTCCAATACCTACGGCCCATTTTAAAAAAATTGAAAATCCTCTAAACTCTGGAAAACGAGTTTTCCCAATACATATTAAGAACTATGAGGGAAAATTGGCAACATTATTGTCCCATAAACTAACTCCAAGTCTTTTTGAAAACAATATAAAGGGATCTAAAAAGACTTTACTAAGCGATTTCGGTGAAAAATTTATTCGTGAATTTGCAATAAAATCCAATATAAATCTGCAAGTGAGACAACAAAATCCATTTGAAAATATCTCGGAGCCATTCGATTTTATTTCTGACAATTATTTCTATAAAATGAAGGATATGGCTAATTCAAAACATCTTTTTGTTACAACATTGATGATTGTTGTCCCGTGTGGATGTCAAAGTTTAAATATTGTAGATATGTTTAAGTCATTTAGACAGGCAAAAATATGGCCAATACATATACTGATCCTTTATATAATATTTAGTGTCATGGAAACTCTGATATCATTTTGTTCCTTTCACGTAACTAGAAGAAGACATAATTTGACATTTCTTAATCTATTTGTGAATCTTCGTGCCATTAGTGGAATATTAGGATTACCTATTCCCACGGGTAGACGGGATAGTACTTCCCTTAAACAGATTATAGTGATTATGCATATTGTTGGATTGATTACCAGCACTTTCTTTAGTTCAAATCTAACTGCAATGATGACCAAACGTCCCAATGTCGGACATATCCAAAATTTTAATGAATTACGTGAAAGCAATTTGACAGTAGTTGTTGATGAAACAAGTCGAAAATTCATTGAACGCAATGTTGATCCAGAGTTTTTTAAGAAAAAAGTTCTCAATACTCTTGTTGTCTCATTTAAAAAGAAATTCGAAATGATATTTTCGTTGAATGATAATTACGCTTATGTGGTACATTCCAATAATTTGAATATGTTACATAAAAGTGATAAATTATTTAACCGGAAATTTTTATGTCACTCTCCAGACTTAATAATTCTTGAAGAAACTGCAGTAAGGAATATATTACCAATAGATTCAATTTATTTAGAAAATCTTAATTATTATTTAGGTTGGATCCAGAGTTTGGGCTTCATTGAACACTGGAATAAAGCTGCAGTTCGACAAATCTCATCAAATATAAATTTAACAGCGACTGAAAGGCAATTGAATTCGGTGGTCCCTCTAAATTTTGCATATTTACAAGTCGCTTGGAATGTACTAATATTCGGTTATGGATTAGCTTTCTTGATATTTCTTTTTGAAATATTTAAAGGTTACTGGGAAAGGCGTCGACAAATACGACCAGTGATTATTGTCTAGAAAAAGAATTTTAAATCATATTCAAATTAAATATTATTATTAATCCCCCCGGCTTTTAAATTGATCACAGCAAATTTATTGTATTTATTATAAATGCACAAAACTTTTTGATCTTTAATAAAAATTCTTATAAATGTTGCTTAAAACTTGTACCAATAATTTCTTTTATTTATGAGTCTATATATATATGTACATATATGGATATCTAAGTAATGGAAAGCAAAATCAATTAAATAAAATTTATTGGTAAAAAGTAGGAAAACCGAAAAAGACAACCATAAAAATGGCATACCGACACTAGAAATACTCTTATTTTCTCTTGCTAAATTTTTCTGGATTTTCGTAATTAGAATTATGTAATAATAAAAACGTTTGCTTATCAGTTAATTTAAGGTCATTATATATTCAAGTGCCTACAATAGATCTGTTCTAGAGGCCAATTTGACATTTGATCTAATGGCGAGACAAGGCAGCGTGGCCGAGCGGTCTAAGGCGCTGGTTTTAGGCACCAGTCCGAAAGGGCGTGGGTTCGAATCCCACCGCTGTCAGATGAATATTATTTTTTTCTCTTATATTATTATTTTATATTTATTCTCTTTTTTATATACAGTTCTGCTATCTATAAAATTTTAATATTTATGGAACAAAATATAAGTCTAAATGGTTCGAAAATATTACATTTTCAAGGGTATTTCTAATATTTTTCTATTTTTAATTTTTAAGCTAAATCAATTACCGTAAAATATATTAAAAGTTCTTTCTTATCAAAAAACCATTGACACCTGTCACTAATATATGTATAATACTTCAATTAAAGAAAAAAGCAATTAAAAAATTGCAATTAAAGAAATTAAAAAATGGTCAATTGAGTATGAATAATGGTTTATATCCTGTGCTCAGTTCTTCATAAATATCCTCAATAGAAAGTATCTTACAAAATGAAGTTGGCAATAATTTTTATTATCTCGCTATTCCTTTCGATTGTTGCAAATTCACCTGCAACATTTTATACCGATATGGAAACGGTACATCACGAATTTCTCAAGGATTTAATTGTGAAGGCTCACCAAGAGCGACCCATTGAGACATTGATTCACTTGGTACGCAGACAGGACAGGAACTGTTTGTTCTCAAATTTTGGATCATCGGGTATACCAATGTTGCAATTGAACGAGATGACAAAAATCGATGTAAAGAAGCATTTCAATTCCGAAGTTCTTGCATTGCTGTGTATCAACGAACAAAATGACTTAGTTCTATTGACGACTCTCGCCACAACTCTTCAACGTATTCCAAAGGCACGAATCATCATCTGGATTAATATCTCCAATCCTAAACACCTGCCTCAGGTTCTCCATGTAATTGCGAATGAGGCAACTGAGAATAATTATATTAATCTATTGGTGCTCCATCAGACAAATCAAACTGTCAATATCTATAACTTAAAACTATTCCCTGTAGGGCATTTTGAAAAAGTATCCTTGGAAAAATTAATTTTTCCTAATCAGAATATGAACTATCGGGGAAAATCAGCAACTTTGGTGTCACATAATTATACCCAATTGTTCTATGAAAATAGATTGAAAAAATTTAAAACAATTTTCGCAAGCAGCTTCAGTGAAAAAATTATTCAAGAATTTGCATTACAAGCGAATATAAATTTGAAAGTGAGAATATCAAATGTTACTGAAAACGTGACCGAACCCTTTGATTTTATTTTTAATGATTATATTTTCAAAACGGAAAATGTTGAACATTCAGAGAAACTTTTTGATACTACAATGATGATTATTGTCCCATGTGGATATAAAGTATTTAGTTTTCTAGATGTCTTTAAATCATTTAGACAGGCAAAAATGTGGCCAATATATATACTGATCCTTTATATAATATTTAGTGTCATGGAAACTCTGATATCATTTTGTTCCTTTCGCGTAACTAGAAGAAGACATAATTTGACATTTCTTAATCTATTTGTGAATCTTCGTGCCATTAGTGGAATATTAGGATTACCTATTCCCACGGGTAGACGGGATAGTACTTCCCTTAAACAGATTATAGTGATTATGCATATTGTTGGATTGATTACCAGCACTTTCTTTAGTTCAAATCTAACTGCAATGATGACCAAACGTTCCGATATTCATCATATTCGAAATTTTAAAGAATTACGCGAAACCAATTTGACAGTCGTTCTCGATTCTTTAACCAAATCGATAATAGAAAATTCAATTGATTCAGAGTTTTTTAAGAATAAAGTTCTCAATTTTTTAATTGTGCCGATCAAAACCAAAACTAAAATGATATTTTCATTAAATGATAATTACGCTTATGTAATATATTCAAATATTTGGAATGTGCTACATAAATATCATGAATTGTATAACAGGAAATTTTTTTGTAATTCTCCAGATTTGATAATCCTTAAAGAAACTCCAGTTAGAATGATATTGAAAAGAAATTCAATTTATTTACAAGATCTAAATAATTATGTTGAATGGCTTCATAATGTGGGCTTTATTCTTCACTGGAATAATAATGCAGTTAGTAAAATGATTTCAATGTTGCATATAAATGCTAAGGCAAAGTTAAGACAATTTAATTCACAAGGCCCTCTGACTGTTGGCTATCTACAATTGGCATGGAATGTTCTCTTATTTGGTTATATGATAGCATTTTTGATTTTTCTATTTGAATTGTTTTTGGCTTATTGGCAAAGGCGTCGACAATTACGACCAATGATTATTGTCTAGGAGAAGAATTACGAATCAAATGCAAAATTAATATAATTATTATTCACAAGCTTTAAAATATTACACAACAAATTTATTGTACTTGCACACTTTTTGAACTTTAATAAAAATACGCCATTTGTTTAAACATTTACATGAATGGTTAAAAGTAGTTTGGCTTTCAAAATACTTATCAAATCGTTTATTTTGAATTGCATGGGCTCGGTTTTTTCTTATCGTCTTTCTAATTTCAAGTTTGGGGCATATTCTGTGCTTAATTAGATACCGCAGACTGAACCGTTGGTACGCCCAAATCCACGCCCCTTTTCCAAAATACACACACAGATGTCCGTTTATCTGGCGTTGACATTTCCCTTTCAATTTAACCCTTTTTGCGGTAACATGTTGATCTCGTTAACAACCCGCGGAGTCAAAAGAAAACTCAATGAAAAGGAAATGCCAGGAAATTAAAAGGGTTTGCGGCAGTTTTCATTCTACCTAACCTCCCTCGGACTTTTAACCAAAGACCCAAATGAGATTCATCTAAATGTATCAAATATCAAGCAAATGCAGTCAAAGGTCATTAAATTCATTTGAATGAAAAGTTAGCTGATTGTCTAAATACATATAGGAAAAATACAGACTAAATGTAGTTCAATGAATCATATGTAAATCGTCATTATTTTTACTTGCATTAAACAAATAATTTTCTAGACCATGACGAATCTTTAGAGTTCAAAATAAATGTGCAATCAACTAAATATAATATAAATTTTATTAAATGAATACTATATATATTTATTTCTATATTTTAAATAAATTCAACTCCGGGAAACGCACAATGATGCTTCAACTTAAATCATAGATTATTTAAATTGTAAACTATGTAAAGATGACAACCAGATCTAGTTGATTAATTTCCATTTCTAAGAATATTTATGTGATTTTTTTCCATTTACATTTGTTCTATTAGATGTCTCGTTGTTGTAATCTCAAAAGAAATCATGACTCGTTTGAATAATTCTAGATTTTTAAATCAAGCTTATTGATGTCTATCTATTTGGTTTTAAAATCCATTTAATATATTCGAAAATTGTTTAACATTTATTTAACTTATTTTTTTTATCAGTACATAAAGTGTAAAATACATTAAATAAGCATATATATATGCTATAGTTCCCTTTTTTAAATGTTTTTTAAAGCAGTGTGGAAAACAAGTAAGTTTTGAAATATTAAGTTTATTAAATGAAAATCTTTTTATCATAATAAATTTGAACAAAATCGAAGAATAAATCTTTTATAGTAATAATTAAAAAAACTAAATTTTATTAGTACATCGAAAGAATTGCACTTAACTTTAAATAGTCTTTCAATAATGCCTTTCAAAATTACCTTCAATCATGCCTTTCAATATTACTTTTCCATATAACCTTTCAATATTGTCTTTCAAAAAAGTCTTTCAATAATGCCTCTCAATATTATTTTCCAATAATGTTTTTCAATATCATTTAACAATGTGTTTAGGAAATTTTTTATAATTGTTTAGGCATTGATTGAATGTTATTATTAAGTATCATAAACATTTTAAAATATTTGTTTTTCTTTCCTTAGAGTAGTGAAGAATTTGGGGTACTTCCCCATTAGAAAGTGAGAAGATCATTCCAATAGATAGCTGCCATTTTCTTTCAATGATGCTAAAGACTTTCAATTAGAAATTTTCCATTTGTCACCAATTGGGAGATTCACTTCTAAAATCTTTTAATCTGGTTTGCAATGATCATGAATGAACAATTGAATTAAAACAAACAAAAATGTATTTTTTGTTAACAATGATTTTTCAAGTAAATAAGTAAATATTTTGGGACCCTTCTTAATATGCAAATGCAATAAAATCTTCCATTAATGGAAGACTATTGTTTTTAAACCATTAGAAAAATGGGGCTTATTCACGGCAATTCGAATCATAATTCTGTGAATTGTTACGCCTTCTCCAGTTAAATAATTAATTCTAAAGGAAACCCCAAGCAGCGACGCAATGTTTAAATGAAGTCCAGACTGCTTTTGAAGTATTTGTATAAATTAGCAAAAACCAGATTTGTTTCAATATTTATTTTTTTCTTGCTTGTTAGCATGAATCAGATGAAGATCTGTTGGGAAGTATGTGAATGAGGGGCAGAGGGTAACCAAAGAGAGAGACAGAGACAGAGAGAGAGAGAGAGGGAGAGCAATTGACAATCAAAGTAACACATTTCGCAAACGGATTACTTTGATTTGGCCACAATATTTTTATAACTATAATAACTCTTTGGTTAAATTTTCCGGATTTTCAAATTATGACAAATGGGCAAATTTGTCTACGTAGAACAATACGAATCTACTGAATGACTACAAAAAAGTTCCATGAAAATTCATTTAATCAAATGACGTTGATGAAGACTTTGACCATCGAAATGGCGCTAACTAATGTTAAGTTCATTGCACTCAATCTAAAAACAAAATATTTCCCTTTAGCATAAAGATATGTTTCAATAATAGATTTTTAAAGATATTCAGTGTCACCCAGTGACATGCATATTTTTATTTCTTTTCATTTTTTTTTTTTTTGTTTTCTCTTTCTATGATTCTTAAATATAGTGTAGTAAATGGTTTAACCGCAAAATAAAGTTCGTTGATAAACCTGATTGCTATATTTTCTCTCACTCTCTGCTATGGTTCTTAAATCTCTCGCCTTCTACCGATCTCGGCTATAAAAATACGGCTTAACTCATTTAAGCTTACAGTTTGTATTCAACCGTGGTCACAGATTGTTTCGCTCTTAAGATTGCTGTGAATTAAAAATAAAAATTTAATATTTAATATAAATACATATAATACAAAATAAAAACAAAAAAAAATGAAAGTTTTAAACGTAATATTATTATGTATATTGAGTGCTAATTATGCACAAGCACAGTGTAAGTGAGAATTTTCTTAAAAAAGAAAAAAAAATATATAAATATATATTTAAATTGTGGGGAAATGCACATAATTTTGAAATTAAATCCATAATCTACCTCAAGGCATATAAAATTTTAAAAATTTACCCAGTTGAACCTGTTAAAGGCACGTGTCCATTTCAATTGGGTAATAACCCAAGAGTTATTTGACTTATTGAGAGTGCATTGGTTATATACTAACATAAAAGAGATATTCTCTTTGGAGTGCAAAAATCCCCCAGTTTCTTTTTTTTTTTTTATTAATAAATCAGATACAAAAATTGAAAAGAATGTCGGTCGCGTGCTTCCCCCTACAATATGAGAACCAGATTTTTAAATGCATCTCTTTGGTTGGTTTTTTATTTATTTATTTATTTTTATTTATTTTCTTCTCCTCCAGATCGTTCCTGTTTGAGTCCCAATCAAGTGACTGGTTATTGTATAAACATATTGCAGTGTCCAACATTATATTCGGTGCTACAGAATCCTAATTTATCATCCAGTGTCAAACAATTTATGAAGGATTCACGTTGTGGCACAGCCACCGATAGTCGTCCACTTGTCTGTTGTACTTCAGATACTGATTATTCTAGAAATGAACGTGAAAATGATTTTGAATATGAATGGGATGAACCTGCCCCTAGACAAAATAATTTTATATTTCCCAATCAGCAACAGAGTCGTCAACCATGGAGTTTTGGCAATGCCCAAAATATTGATAGAAGTTTTGCAGAAAATATTGATGGATCAAGTCTAATGCCACAACCACCAATTTGTGGTGGTTTAACTGTACAGCATAGAATCTATGGTGGTGAGGATGCTGATCTCAATGAGTTCCCATGGATGGCATTAATGGAATATAGAAGAATATCTGGTAATGGTTTGGCAACCAGTTGTGCTGGATCATTAATTAATCAACGTTATATATTGACTGCGGCTCATTGTTTAACTGGACGTATTGAGCGTGAAATTGGAACTTTGTAAGTTAAATTCCAATATCAAATAGTTATTTATATATCTATATATAAACATCTATATTTTGACTTAAATTTGTTAGTTAAACTATTCTGGTTTCTAAAGGAGTGATGGAAATGTTTCTCTTCTTTTTAACGGAAAATTTTCCATAATTTTTTGTTTTTATTTTTTGTGGCTTTGCGGTTAGAAGTTCTTAGGGGATTTATAATTACTAAAATGGGAATAATAGTTAAGAGATACATATATATATTTATCTTCTTTTTTTGGTTTTTAATATTTGGGGGGAATTTTCTAAAAAAAAAATACAAATAGATACATCGTTGAAAAGAAATCCCCAAACTAAACAAAAACTGAAAGATGAAAGACCTCTGCCTTGTTTTTCTTTTATTTTTATTATTTTTTTTAAAGAATATTAATTAACAGATCTAAAACATTCACCCAAAAACCAAACCAGATTTGAATTGTTGTTGTTTTGCCGCTTGTAAATGTGAGTCATTCAACTAAATCATATGACTACAAAGTGGGTTGAACGGGCACCAATTAAGCATCTTATTTAATGAGCGCCACACTTATTCTTTGTCTTTCTTTTTTTTTAGAGTCTCAGTAATTTTGGGTGAACATGATACTCGAACTGCTGTGGATTGCCCTAAAACAGGTGGTTCTTGTGCTCCTGGTGCTCAACGTTATGGTATTGCTGAGAGACGTCCCCATGAATTGTATAAAGAATCATCACCCAATCAGGTTCATGATATTGGTCTAGTTCGTTTGGATCGTAATGTACGTTATACCGAAAATATACGTCCAATTTGCTTGCCATCAGTTGTGGCCCCAGAGAGGAGAAGTGTTGGTCAACAGTTTATGGTTGCCGGTTGGGGACGTACATTACAGGAGAATCGAAGTCCCATAAAACAAAAATTGTCTGTCAACTATGTGGATACCAATCAATGTCGTCAGAAATTTGCACAACGTAAAATTGAAATAATGACAACACAAATTTGTGCTGGTGGTAAATTTCGTCAGGATAGCTGTGATGGTGATTCCGGTGGTCCATTAATGCGTTTCCGTGATAGTTCCTGGGTACTGGAAGGTATTGTTTCATTTGGTTACAAATGTGGACTTAAGGACTGGCCCGGTGTCTATACCAGTGTAACAGCCTATGATATTTGGATTAAACAGAATATTAGGGCTTAAGGTTTTTCTTTTTGGAAGAAAAAAAAAAAAGAAACACCAAAACCAATGACCAGTCTGAAGCTCAATTTGTGATTGCATTTAGTATAAAATTATTGCCTAATATTAGCTAATAAAAGATTGTAGTTAAAAATTATACATGTATATTGTTTAAAAAGTTAATGAACTGTCTTTGAAAACCTTTGGATTTTCCATTATTTCATGCTAAACAATCGCCAGCCATTGACATTGCCACTGTGCTTTAATTGGGTAAATTATATGCATATAAATATATTTATTTACTCACATAGTTTTGTATAGGTAGACCACAAGAAAACTTCCGCCATCGTTTCACTACAAACAGGTGTTGGCTAGACTTGGACTTGGACTTTGTTTGTTACCTTTAGACGGATGTCTTTGGTCATAAGAGTAAAAATTGTGCCTACTGTAAAACTTATATGAGAAAAAGAAATATAGATGGTAATTCGAGAGAGAGAGAGAGAGAGAGAGAGAACGATAAATGCAACGCAAACAAAAAACCTAATTAACAATTATATTTTATAATTTAATGTAAAAACCCTCCAATTTAATTCATTTTAAAAATGTTGAAAATTTTTGTCGTTGTCAAAAATAAATATCATGACCCATTTATTTTTCATAAGAACTCTTATGAAATTATTTAGCCTTTTGATGATTCATAATAAAAAATGAAAATTGTTTAAATAATTGGTCCAAAGCCAGTAGCTAACAACTAGATAATTGGTTTACTATAATTATATATACATATCTATAAACGGCAGATTAATAGAGTTTAAAAAATTGATCTAAGGTTAGTAAGGTTTTGAACTATAAATTATCTATTAGAAAAAAAAATGTTTTTGTAAGTCGGAATTTCTTTATTAACTATATCTATTAGCTACATAGTAGCTGATTCTAAATCAGTTCGATAATGATTTAAGAAGCTGCAGAATTAAATATAAATTAAATGTAGTTTTTGTTTTTCAACATTGATTAAATAAGTATATTAAATTTAAATAATAGTATAGTAAATGTAGTTCGTGTTTTTGAAAAATTAAATAAATATTTTGTATGTAATTTTTTACATTTGAGTCAGTAATAAAATTAATAAAGTAAACTAAATTTACATTGGTTTTTTTTGTATAAATAGAATAAATCTTATTAAGTTGTATATATTTTATATAATAATTAAAAATAAATGAATTATATGAAAAATGAAAGAAGATAATGGTTGGTTTGGGTTTCTTTTAATTAAAAAGGAATGAATAATATTAAAAGATTTCATTGACTTTTGTTGACTTGGTGATACGATTTATATTATATATAAATATATTTATATTAATGCATATAAATAAATATATTTATATTAATGCATATAAATAAATATATTTATATTAATGCATATAAATAAATATATTTATATAAATATGCATATGATATAAAAAATGTATATATAGAAATATATTTATATAAATATATATTTTAAATTATATTTATAATTCTATACATTTATTATATGATTTAGTTGGCCATTGTCAGATCAGATAAGTGGTTTCGTTTCAATTTTCACCTAAAGTCAACAGCTAAAACTTTGATAGTTTTTTAAATTATAAATAGATACATTATTTAATTCCACCTTAAAAAAAATAGTCTGTACATTCCAAATTAAAAAGTGTTTCCTTCTTGTGCCTTAAAAAAAAAAAGTTGAAATGAACTCAAAAAGGTGATAATTTTTATATATTTGCATATCAAATAATAACTAACATTTTTTGTAATCTTAACTTTAATATTTTAAAGCTTTAAGTCAAGCTTTTGTGCATTTTATTTAAAAGCTACTCCCAAAAGTAGGCAATACTAAGCCTAGTCACTCTCTCATCAAATGAAAGTGAAAACAAAGCGCACAGCTGAGCTGATATGACGACAATTGGAGGATTGCATAATGGGCTATCGGACCAGTTAGCTGACAAGTCTGAACGATCGGCCAGACGTCTATGGCTTGACCGTTGCTCCCGTTTTCAGTGTCGTGAGTGCAGTTTTGGACTCGTTTTCGTTTCACACTGTGTGGAAAAGGTGTCAAAAAGCAGCGCAGTGGGGGCGGCAAAAGCCATGTCTGTTTTTTTTATTTTTTTATTTCGGTTTCTGTTTCTTTTTGTTTATTTTGTTTTTTATTTATTGTTTTTTCTTTTTTGGCACTTTAGCTTAAGCTTCGGCTCTTCCGATTTTCGGTTTCGGTTTTTTTTTTTTTTGGCTACAACTTTTGATGTGGTGTTTTGTGTGGTTTCGCGCAGCATTCAAATTCAATATACAGCTGAGAGTACACGCGAGCGGATACGAAAATAAAAAAAAAAAACATAAAATAATAATAATAATAAAAAAGTTTGCCGTCTTTTCTTGCCCAACGCGTAGGTGTGTGTGAGTGTATGTGTGTTTGAGTGTGTGTACACAGTTGAGTTGTCAACATTTTCGCAACTAAACTAACAACTTGATCAAGATCAATCGGATCAATAAGAGATCGTGCAATGCACCTTAAACGCTTCTCTAGTTTGGCTTTATGGTGCTCATTAATTGTATTGTGGTGCTTGAATTTAACACACGGAACATTTAATCATCCCTGTGATATACCAAATGAGACAACCAAACAAAATGGTATTTGTATAAGGGTCAGTCAATGTTCCGCCTATTTACAGGTGCGAAATGTCACAAATTTGCCAGCTGAAAAGGTGAATTTTTTAAAAAAAGTTCAATGTGATACAATGGAAACAACAATACCAATATCAGATATAACAAATACAACAGATGAATTATATGAATCATTTGTATGTTGTCCAGCCAATGGTCAGGATTATTTACATCCAGTTATACAATTTTCGAAATTTGAATATCGACGTTTTTTAAATGTAACGGCAAGATTTAAACGTAAAAAATTAAAAAGACGCATTCAAACTGTTGAACCCAGTACGGGATTTAATTTACTTAATGAGTGTGGCAAACAGGTGACAAATCGTATTTATGGCGGTGAAATAGCTGAATTAGATGAATATCCATGGTTGGCTTTATTAGTTTACAATTCAAGTAAGTATAACTAAAGAGAGAGAGGAAAATAAATTAGTTAACTAAATCTAAATTTTCATAGATGATTATGGCTGCAGTGGAGCTTTAATTGATGATCGTCATATATTAACAGCTGCCCATTGTGTTGAGGGTGAAGGTGTTAGAGAACGTCGTGGTTTGTATGTATTTTTAAATTTAATTTTATTAGCCATATCTAAAAAGCGTATTTTTTAATTCCTTTAGAAAACATGTACGATTGGGAGAGTTTAATGTTAAAACTGAACCCGATTGTATTGAAGAACCAAATTATCTTAGTTGTGCCGATGCTGCATTGGATATAGCATATGAACGCATTCATGTACATCCAGAATATAAAGAATATTCAAATTATAAATACAATGATATTGCAATTGTAAGGCTTAAACATCCTGTATCCTTTACACACTTTATTATGCCCATTTGTCTGCCCAATAAGACATTACAAATGACACCTTTGATTGAGGGACAAATGTTTTCCGTTTCCGGTTGGGGACGAACCGATTTATGTAAGTACATATACATTAAAATATTTAAAATAATAATTTTATTTTTTTATATACATATATATTTACAGTTAATAAATACTTTATCAATATACATAGTCCCATTAAATTAAAATTACGTATTCCCTATGTATCAAATGAGAATTGTACCAAAATATTGGAAATGTTTGGTATGCGTTTGGGACCCAAACAATTGTGTGCCGGCGGTGAATATGCCAAGGATACGTGTGCTGGTGATTCTGGTGGTCCACTTATGTATTTTGATCGTCAACATTCCCGTTGGGTGGCCTATGGCATTGTTAGCTATGGTTTTACGCATTGCGGTATGGCTGGTAAACCAGCAGTTTATACGAATGTTGGAGAATATACAGAATGGATAAACAGCATTGTGGGGCAAAATATTTGACGTCAGTATCCGATTTTAATATTATCGCGCAGGAATGTAAATTTAACAATTGGCGCCTAATTTTATAAATGGGAGAGTCTGTGAACTGTTTTGTATCTATAAATATTTGTACATATTTTTACTAATTAATCTCTAACACTAACTCTTTGTCTAAAAAAAAAGAAACAAAAAAAAAAAAACAAATATATATAGATGAATGTGTCTGTGTATGTATTTGTGTGTATGTTTGGCTGTGTATTAATATGCTATGTGGCTCTAACAAAAGTCTGAAAAATATGTTTCTATTTAAATAAACTATTAAAATATATACACACACTTGTGACTTTTAATTGAATACTCAAGAACTGATCTAAAAGTTTTGAAAATACATAGTTTATATATATATTTGTGATTCATTCACCTGTTCAGATAGAAAAAAAATTATATATTTTTATTATTTTGCTTTTTTTTTATGCTCTGCCCTTGATTAAACTATCAATCAGCTGTTTAACTTTTCCAAACAGCTGGTCAAACTTGATATTGATAGTTGAAATTTATTGATGTCGTCATTGATTGCCACATTTTGCTTTCACTCCTCATTCGCCTCAGTGTGCTCTGCCGCTGGACTTAAAAACGTAGCCAAAAGAAGCTCATAAAAAATACTGTGTCCAGGCCAAATGATGCAATGCAAAACCATCCAAAAATTGTTACCAACCCCATTTATCAGGCCTCCGTTTCGAGCCGTAAATAGGCAACTAACCAAATCTAAAACACTCCATTTGTATGCGGCCTCATGATCATCATCATCATTATCATCAACAACAACACTGTCCATTGTCCACTGTGCCAGTGACCAAAATTGGCCCGAAGCCGGTCCGTTTCGATCCAATCCGATCCGATCCGATCCGATACGGGGGGGCCAGTTAGTCAGCTTCTGTTGTCACATTCAAACCATTGAGGTGCGTCATTCGGCAAAAGTCGAGTGAAAGTGAACTTGACTCTTTGACAGCTTGAATTTTCAGCTCGGTTGATGGTTTTTTTCTTTTTCTTCTTCTTTTTTTCTTTTGGTTTGCTAAGTTGATATGCCACATTAATATTCATGATATTTATCAGTTACCAGATCTCCTCTTCCCAACTATTTTTTATTACTCTCCTCATCATTATATTCAATTCAAACATCGGCTGACTGAAGACAACGAGGCGCCAATGATATATATATATATATTTTTTTTTATCAGACTTTATGTTTGCTTAGCTTATTATGAGGCTTTGGCGATTTTTTATTGGGTAACCTTGAACTATATGCATATCCATAGAAACTATCTATATAATATATATTCATAATTTTATATGTGGCAATTTGCAAAAATTTATTAACCTTGACTACAAAACTCAAATACTGTTAAAATCGACAAGGTCGAAGTCATTATTCTGTTCGATTTTAAAACTACAAATAATTAGTAAGTTTTGGCAATATAAACAGGAATTAGGATAGATGGAAAGCATTATATACATATTTATATATATACATACATATGTGTAAATAAGTAATTTTATCTTAATTTTCCTGCTTATTTTAATAATTGTTGAAGTCAATCTTACAAATTTTGAATATTATATTTAAACAAACTTCTTTCAATTTAATAAATTTATTGCATATATTTGCTTTAAAATTTTTAAACTATTCTCACATGGTATTTCAAATAAAATTTCAAATAAATTAAGCTAAAGCTTAGAAGATAATAGGACCAGAAATATAAAAAAAATGTAAATAAAAAATTTTCCAAAAGGTTTTACGATTTTAAATATAATAAAAATCATTACTTTATAAAGGGTGAATATATAGAAGACCAGAATTGAATTGATTAGGTTTTCTTATGAATTATAATACAATAAGGTCGCCACAACTGATAAAAATGTATAATAAAAAGATTGCTATTAAGATTTAAAATAAAAGGAGAATCACTAACAGAGATGCAAAGATTTTCTTATCGCAAAGTGTTGTAAAAACATGTAAAAATATAAAAAATAACAAAATGAGAAACTTGAAGAATATTTTATGCCCTATTCATACGTTAATCAATTTATTGTATTTAATTTAATAATCATTGCATAGCTTAGGGAGCCAGTGAAGTAAGCTCGTAAAATGAATGGGGAAAAGATATATATATAAAATCAAATCGTATAACGAAACATTTTCTAGATCTTTGTGATCTACTTATTAGAAGCTAATAAGTATACCTCAGTTTGTTAGAGAAAAATTATGATTGAGCTCATTAAGAAAATTGCGTTTAATCAGCTTAATTCTTAAATTTAAAGTGCTGATTGGAAATAAAATTATTTGCTGTGCATACATTGAATCAATCGGTCATTTAAATATTAGCTTCCGAGAATTTTGTTCTATAAAAGGAAATGGATTTTTCATATTTGATATTGAATATTCTATTGGCTTTCTTTCTTATTTTGGAAATTTGTCAAGGAACCAATACTGAAAACTCTTCACCAGAGGCAAGTCTAATAAATTTTCGTTTAAGCAGCTTTTATTATTCTTTGGATTTCTATTACAGAATACCAAAGAATTTTCTCTCCCTGAATCGATTTTTGGTGGTCATCCTGTTTACTGGAATTATAAGCATGAACCAATACCAATAGCTCGAAAACATAAATCTATCTATGATCAAGATTAAAAATACTGCTTCTTAAAAATGGTTTAACTCTACAATTACGTTTTTTAAAATTTTGGACTAAAGATTGTCTTGAAGTTAAATTTAACTAAAGTTTAATATCGTTTTCCATTTCTTTTAAAGATTGATCATTTTAAGTAAGATTTTGGAAACGAATTCAAAGTGAAAGATATGATTTGTTATACAATTGCTAATTTTTATATATATATATATATATATTTTAAAATGAAATTGTTAAGTTTTTACAATAATGCTTAAAGTAAAAAGTGAAAATTTAAATATTTAATATGCTGAGACTTAGAGAAATTTTTATCAAACAAAAACATAACCAAATAAAAATCATTTTTCTATAAAAAATAACGTTTTAAATAGTATTAAAGTTTGGTTGCATTGAATTCCTTAGTTTGCACAGAATTTCACAAAGGATAAAAACTTTCCATTTCAGAATTTACAATATTTTTTTTCACCTTTCTTCGTCTACCATCTGTGGCAGTTGCAATTTTGCTGTCAATCATAATCGAATCAAAATTCTGACCACAGAAAAGAAAAAAAACTTGAGGGTTGAGTTTATAATTAATTTAGGGGTACTAAAAGCGAAATGAAAGAAAAGTTGAGTAGAACCACGCCCACATTTAACAATTATAAAGTCAATTTGAGCTACTTTTAAAAAGAAAGGGAGACAAAAGAAAAGTTCATCTAATCAATTTATGGACTTTAACATTTTGTATAATGACATTTGGCAACGTTTTGTTGTTAAGAAAAAAAAACTTTGTTTGCAGAGTGGAAAATTATAAGGGCTTGTTGAAAAATTAGCCATATGCCAAGAGTTTCAGTTCGAATACAAGTTTGGGTTGTTTTCACAGGTAGAGACAGGGAGGCCTCTCCCCCATCTATATACAATATGTATATACATACATATATATTAGAGGGTCGAGAGTTTTGCTATTGTTGTTGTTCGTTTGATGGCCTTGGAAATTGCATTTGTATTTATTTGCAGCTGGGACTTCAGCATAACTATAAAACTTTATCGACTTGTTAATTTTGCACTGCCTCATATCAATAAATGCCAACGTGCGACACACAAATAGACGAGACGGACATTCAGACGTTTTGATATGTGCCATTAAATGTCAATGGCAGGAGAGGAAAAAAAAAAGGAAAATACTTTGCATGACGAGCAAGCATTTTATGCACTCTCTCCCCCATCCCGTCTGCACACACCCCCCCCCCCCCCCCCCCCACAATATACATTCATACTCCCTAAGCGTTTGGGTGAAATTGTTCTATAAATTCAATGAAATTAGAATGTGAGAAAAAATAGAAGGAAATTGAAGCTGCAAGAGAAGAAGATATGTGCAAAGGAAATGGATATAAAAATGATAAAATGCGCATTCGAATGGATCGTTTCATTAGTTAATGGATGGTCCAAGACACAGAACAAAACAAACAACAAAAAAAAAACTGTACTAAATAAAAGAGAAAATATAAAAACGGAAGTATAAAAAGAGAATGTCAATCATTGAGAGAGAGAGAGAGATGAGGAAAACTTTCTTATCGCATCAAAAGTGTTGTAAAAAAAATACGAACTAAAATATAATTGTTATGGAATATTCTATGCCCTTAATTATATATTAAAGAATGAGCATAAATAAACATAATAAATCATAAAACATAATAATCATTAATTTTATATTTAGATATCTTTTTTTTTTTTTTGCTTATGTTTAAATAACTAATATTGTTTTTAAATTTAAATATTGGCTAATTTAGGTTTTGTTTTCTTGTATTAAAAAATGTTTTATATTAAGAAAAATCTGCTGATGCTTAAGTTGTTTCATTAACTTTAATATATAATAAAAGAATATGAATAAATCATAAAGTTTATGTTTTTGAATCCACATAGTCTATTAATTTTAATAAATTAAATTATTTTCGTAAAAGAAAAGGAAAAATACTTATGTGCCATTTATAATAAGCTTTTATTTTTTAGTTTAATCTAACATAGAAATATTTTCTAGTTTTTTGTGAAAGTAATAAAAAACTGATATATCTAAATTTGTTAGGGAAATATAATAATTGTTTTTTTTATTACGAAATTTGCGATTAGCCGACTTAAGTGCAAAGTCTTCATTTCTTATTGAAAATTAAATCATTTGCAGTGGATAAGTTGAAGCATTTGGTCGTTTGAATAAAAAATTATGCAAATTTTTGTTTTTGTATAATAGGAAATGCATTTTTCTTACATGTTTTTGATTATTCTAATGGTCCTCTTTGGTAATTTGGAAACTGTACAAGGGTCCGAAAATAAAAAGGTTACAGCAAAGGTAAGTTCAATTAATTGTAGTTGGAGCCAATTAATTAGTTTTTGGATCCACAGAGTACAGGAATCTCTCATAAGCCCAGTGCCCTTATATTTTCTGGTGGCGTTAGGCGAGTTGTGGATCATAAGGGAAGGCCAATTAAAAGACCAATTAAAAGACCACATAAAAAATTACCTCGTAGGCGGAATTAATATGCAATAATACTGCAATTGATGCAGTTTAATATTGTTTTACTTTTTTATTTAAACAACTGTACTCATATCGAATAACCACGCGCCTTGGCAGCAACTTTAAATGAATAATAAATAAAAGCATAACAATATTTTTTTTCTTTCAATTTTATATTTTGAATGTTTGGAAAAGCGTTGAGTCCCCATCCCTTTGATTATAATCACTGGCAATAAACGACGCACGTGTGTTCCAAGGAAATTATAATTTTCATTTTACGCGAAAATTGTTCATCGCAAAGAAAGAGAAAGTGGAAATAAAAAAAAATTTGCATATTTTTAACATTTGCAACCCCGAAGAAATTCAAAAACACTTCACATCAGTTGTTCAATATTTATATGAAAAAATGAAAATAAAATTATTAACAAGCTGTTGGCTAACGAAAATTATGAAAATCCAACACAAAACAATTTTCATTGGCGACAACATGTCGCGACGTTTCCTTCCGTTTATCTCATTTGCGAATCATTTTCCACGTCATTTTCTTTATTGCAATTAAATTGCCTCTTAGGAAGAAGGGAAAATATTTCAATCCAATAATTTGGGTCAGACCTTACCTATGCCTCGGGCAAAAACAGGTCCCATACAATAAAAAGAATATTTAATTCTAATTTACTTGGCCTACAACAAGAGTAAACACAATGAAAAAAGCCACAAAAAATAAAAATGAAATTGAAGTAAAATTTGCATATGAAAAACTAATTATAAACATTTTGTAACAGTTTCTTTTTTTTTGTTGCATCTTCTGTTATTGTTAAAATGTTCTAATTGAAATTTTCCAACTGCTGAGCAAACAAAAGAGAAATCTAGCCTAAGGGTATGGGCAGGACCCAACAAGGGCGGCAGTGGGTGTGGCGAAAAAACAAACAACGACATATGTAGGCATGTGAGGGAAGGTACACACACACAACACAATCATACACAGCAGGGGTAAGAAGTGTGGGATAAACTGTACCTTAGAAGATGACAAATTCGTGTCATTTAGGTAAAAGTGGAATAAATAAATAAATAAATGCTAGCCCAACAGTTGTGACATTACCAAAATTTTCCCAAAACCAAGTGTCTGAGATGGAATTTTCCTCTTTCTTTCTTTATTTTTATTTTTTTTTTTGGCAACACTTGAATTGAACAAAGCCCACTTGAAGCTGTCAGCCGATAAAACACTTACGTAGGCACATACGAGTTGTATCCAATTTTAACCAATAATTGTATTTCTATCGTCACATATTTCTAAAGTCAAATACAATTTAATAGCCAGGGACATCAACATCATTATCAACAGTTCGCCTTGGGCAGGGATACATGAAATTTACATGGCAGGAGGGCATCCGCTAGTCCCATGGTCCATTGTTTGATCCTGCACAAAGATTTACATCCATATAAATGTATGTGAGAGAGGACAACCCACCAAAACTATGCAAATAATATTAATTGTTTCACCAAACAAAAGCCGCTGCCAAACAAAATCATTTATAGATGAAAAGGGGGAAAAAAGGGACGAACAAATCGCGAATGATACAATTTGAATTGAATTTGGTGAATTTATAAGCCCTTGCACTATATATATATATATATATATATATATATATATGTATATAAAACCCTAAAACTATATGGATCTCCCAATGTGGTTCCATGGGCGTAGATTTAGAAATCTATTTCTGAAAAGGGAGACTGCTTTTTTTTTAATTAGGAATTTTCTTTGAAATATATTTAAATAGGATTGATTGAATGATTGATTATTCAAATGGATCAGTATTTTATTTTGCAATATGTATAAATATATTTAAATACATATTGATTGGTAGCTATGAGAAGAAGATTACTTTTTATGAGGCCTTGTTTATTAAATTATGAAATATTTTATTAGTTTAATCTATTGGAGTAAAGTTAGAAAGTTAATATATTATAAATTTTTTTAATTCTATTTTATGGATATATATTTATTTTTATATAAGTTATACATATATATTTAATACTATAGATCGCTAAGTTTAAAAATCTATAATTCCCCTTTAATTTCTCAATAATATTAATACTTTATTTACATTTAAACTTAACTGTAAAAAATAAGGAATCCGTTTATATACTTTTAATCGTTTCAAAAGAATTATTTTCGATCTTTCTATCTTTTATCTTCGCCGATCTTTCTTTGATTTTATTTATTTTTTTCGTAGGGACAATCTCTCTTTGAAATATCCCCTTTCGTTACGACCATGTTTAGTTCTATTTCAATGGCTAAAGGAAAACGGAAAAACGGAAGCAATTCATTTAAATTTGATATGGGATACTTAAAATGCGAAAAAGTACAGTCACAAGCAACTACAATAACAACAACAACAGCAACAACAACCCTATAAACCATTTTCGCGGGTTGTTAAGAGGAAATATAACAACGGTATGGAATACCACCCTATCAATGGATGAATATTTAGGTTATAAGGTGAAAATCCCTTTGCCTTAAGACTTTTACTTTAGGTTTCGTTTTCATAAGTATGCTAAGCATATGCCTTTCCTTTACGATTCTTTTTCTTTCATTCATTCATTCTTTTTTTTTTTTTTAATCGCTCAAAGCAAATGCCAGCAACAACAATGGAAATGAATATAGAAAGAGGAAGAGAGGAAAACCTTTTCACGAGTGACTTTTGTTAAGGCTTTTCCATCTTTGGCTCTTCAATTCATTGTGGAGCGTTGTGTTACAGTCCAGCGATTTGCATATGAATGAACGTAATAAGGCAGTCGAAGGAAATTAAAAGTAAGTAAAAGGCAAAAACATACACTCACACACACACACACACACAGACTCACACATGTGTGTCCTTTTTCTCTCCGACCCCTTATTCGGGCTGGTTCTGGTACTCCTTGCTGCCTGATCCCAGATGCTGGTGGTTCTGGTAATGAAACATTCCTTTTTACAGTATGGAATTAATAGCAATGATTTGTCTTTTGTTATTGGCAAGAAGAAAAATGCTTTAAATTGCATTGAATTGTTTAATTGAGCGGAAAGGCTGGAGAATTGAGAAAGGACTTTGCTTCGTTTCATTTGAATTATTGAAGAGGTGCTGGTTGCACTTTAAATAGATCCTTAAGGTTTCATTTGAAATGTCATAGAATTTATTTTGTTAATAATAAAAAATATAATTTTTATAACTTCAAGACAAAAGAAAATTGATGAGAACTGAGTTTTATTTAGCCATTTGTTTTCTAAACTTTTATTTATAAATAATTTCTTTAATTGGTGGAAATGAATCTGCAAATTTTACCTTGAATTCTTATATTTTTAGTCATCATATTAAAATAAATAATATATAGAAATATGATTAAATATGCTTTAAAAAAATATTTAAGAACATAAAGAAATGTTTTGAGTCTTGAATTGAATAAATTGCACAAGCCATTTAAAAAATATAATTAAAGATGTATTATAAAATCCATATTTTATAAATATTTTATGTATTAAATATATTATTTTATATATTTATGTATTAAATATAATATTTTATATATTTATGTATTAAATATATTATTTTATATATTTATGTATTAAATATATTATTTTATATATTTATGTATTAAATATATTATTTCATTTGCTCTATTTGAGAACTTTTATTTATTGTATTAAATATATTTTCTAATTTTCTCTATTTTAAAAGTAACGTAGGATAAAAATTTCAGATGTGGAAGAGACTATTAATATTCTTAAGGTATAATAAATCTGTTTTCTATATTAATAATATATAATGTTTCGAATGATTTTAAGTTTTATATTTTTATATAAAAGCAATGCTTTTTAGGCGCCTATTTAAGACCAAAGTCAGTCTTTTACCCCATCAAAGAAAAATGCCAAACTGTCTTGATTGACTTCAATTATCGTCTATTGGTGACCAGATCTAATGCCATATCACTTGATATGCACGAATAGTTAAGAAGGAAATTACTTAAATCGAAATTACAACGCATTAGCCAATGGCCAATGTCCATGTTCATGTCTTGACACAGGCATCAACATTGAAATTTAATCAACTTGGTCTTTCCGGGCCAACTACTCAACGATGTTGATTCTTTTTATTATGCTAAATGCACAAATGAGCTTGTTGGACAGAAAAAATGACCAAGGGTCGAAGGACATCATGGTAGAAGTGGGGGGAAGGGGAGAACTAAAAGAGAAAGCATTGCAGGCACGCACCAAGTTCATTGATTAACGATTTACAACAAAGAAACGGAAAGCAAAAGAGGAAAAGAAAAAAAATAGAAGAGAATAAATTCTATCACCCACTCCCCTATCCTCCCTAGGGGACAGGACACGCACTCATATGAGGACGATAGCTGGCAACATAATCAAAAAATTAAAATCTCTTTATGTTTTTATGCGCTCTACTGATTGAATGGTTCTATTGTTGTTATTGGTTGGACAGTTTGATGTGCCATTGATGGACTTGTGGTGGACAAGAGCAGGGGGTGGGGACGAAACGTTAAAGGACTCAAACTAATCGTAATGGTAGTAGCCACCCCATCCAATTCGTCGGTCAGCGTCAGTCGAGTGTAATGGATACATGCGATATGTGGTCCCAGCAATGTAACATTATCCTTTTTACTGTAACTATAGCGGTGGCTAGCCGCGGGGCAGGGCCATAAAACCGCGTTACATGCTCACTATGGAAATATATGGTATTGGTCCTGGTCCTGGTCTCGGTTTTAGTCCTTTCTTTTTTTTGTGGCTTCACTTTTCCACATGTGGAAAAAGTCCCATTTACCCCACTCCATTTAATCATAAAGGTAACATTTAATTAAGTTTCAGTTTCAGCTGGGGAGTTGGTTTTAGTTTGTTAATCTTCAATCAGGTTATTAGTAAACTTTTTACTTTGATTTCGAAATGTTGCGCTAATTGTAAAAGAGGGAGAATTCACTATAAAAAGAAAGAGAGAGAGGGAGGGAGAGAGAGAGAGAGACAGAGAGAGAGATTTCACACCTATTGTAAGAATTGACAGGTTTCGAGTACCTAACACATTTCAAGTGTTTCAAAGGACACAATAGAAGAAAATTGGAAAAATGCGTGAAAACGTCTTTTTCTTATTTTTTTTTTTCTTTTTGTAAACTCATGCAACCCATAAATCGCACTTGAAGAATCCAATAAGCTGGCCCTAAGGACACTCTCGATGATGTCGATGATGATGGTGATGACTAAGCGTTGTTCTTTCTACCAACCCCTCATGAAAAGAAGACTTTTACTTTGACAAGGGGGGAAGCTGGCACTGTTTTATTGCAATTTACGCAAAATATTATAGAAAGTAAAAGAGAAAGCGTAAGAGAAAGAGACAACTCCCAGCTGGTTAGTCTATAAATGCCAAATATAAACCCATGCAGAACTGACTGACATCGGCCAAGGCATTAATTGCCAAAATTAAATTTATTTCGTTCATTAATATATATAGAGAAAAGAATTGCCATGCAAAATGTCAAGTAATCAAGTACATCCTGTGCGCGTGTTGTACAAAAGAAGGGCAAGAATATGGTTACAGGGTTTCATTTTGAATGACAGGCCAAGGTTTGACATTTGGAGCATGTCATGTTGCTTATTAAAAGCATAAATAAGCATAAGTGGATAGTTTAGTTAAGTAAAAGGGAATAATAACCAGCAGGAGGAGCAACCACCGCTGCCATCTAATAGAACAGACACAAATATATATATATATATATAGTTTTGTCCATCAATTTGCCACAAAGGAGAGGGAGAGGGAGAGGTAGAGAGTTCTAAAGACTTTCATTTTCTGCTCCATAACAATCATTATATTTAACAATACCCCACAATGTTTGGCACAATTTAAGCTGGACAATGGCCACAAATCAATGCCCTCCCCTCTCAAATATTTTCCCATTCTGGAAGTCTCAAAATGTATAACATTGTTAGTACAATAAACAATTTTTTTTTCTTCTTTTTTTTTTTGTAGGGCTTCTGCATCTTTTATAGTCTGTTCCACATTTTGAAATGTTCGTGTCGTTAATCAATTAACTTTACTTTGGTCTAGTTACGCCCCCTTCATAGCTGCTTCACCACTTCAATATGTCAAACAAATCAAACCCATAAACCACCAACCAGGCACCAGCCTTACACACACACACATGCACACACACATGCACACACACATCCTTTTGAGTCCAAGTATTTGTACAAAAGATGCAAGTCCAAGCAAATATTATAAAGTGAAAAGTTTATATGCTACCAATATGTGACTGTTTGTGGTGAGTACTTTTCCCCTTGATTTATTTGGCAAATTTTGATAATTTATGGTTCACAAAGAAAGGGCAAGAGTACCAAGTGAAGGATATTCGAATAGATGTTACTCTATAGCAACAGAGTTAGATAGTTAGAAGAGTTGCTAGAAGATTACCAATCAGTCAGTGTCGAATTCCTTATAAACTATATATAATATTTGTAATATTTCAAATTTATTTCGATATTTTTCAACTAAATTCTAAGACTAATTAAACATAAATAACAGTTCTAAATATAGATATATTTATTTTATTATAAATGTTTCAAAATCTGTCAAGTGATTCACTCAAAATCTGATGAAAAATTTTTTCTCCGACAATTTTTAATAAAAAAAATAATAAAAAAATAAAATAAATTTATTTATTAATTTTCTTTTTAAATTATGATTAAAAGGTAATTATGAATTACTACTAATCAGCGTACTAGCTCTAACTATTAATTATAAATTTTAGTACAGTTAAATGAAATAATGACATTCGGTATCTACGATTCATTATATGATATAGTTATTTTATACCTTTGTATAATAGAGTTATACCTTTTGAATCTTATTACCAATACGTGTTAGATGGATTTTTATTATAATTATTTCATCTTTGTTAAAACATATTTCAAAACCACTCTAATTGATTTAAAATTTATTTTTTATATCTCTTTATAGACAGACAATGATCTCAATCATCTTTAGTGTGTTTTTCCTATTAAAAATATATATAGTTTACCTATAGATATACAACTAACACAAATTAAAAACTTATATACCTCTCCTATACCCTGTAAAAAAAAAAAACAAGTATCAAATATAAAATCTGCCATTCGTTGACTTAGTGACAGCTTAAAGTGGTTTCTGGTTATGGTTTTGATAGATTTCAGTTTGAGTTTTATATTTTTCTTTTATGTTCAATAAACGAATTGATTGAAAGTTGTAATTTTTCTCTGCCAAATATGGTAAGGGAGGGTTGTTTAGTCATCGATACGTTTGAAGGGGCAATTAGAGAAAGAGCTACGTCTTCTCCATTGATTAGTTAAAGAAAAAAAGAAATTTGCCAGTCATACAAAATGCCACACATGAAATCGTGATTAATTTCCAAGTGCAAGTAATCAACTGGTTGCTCTAAGGCTTAGAACGCCCCATGGGGTATAAACGGATGAATTTTTGCGGTTATCGAGCTAACATTTTGCGGTTATTCACTCGACTCGTGTATGCCTTTAATCCACTTTCCGTTGAGTTGACCAAAACCCATTGACCGACCATTTTCTGTTCCTTGTTAAGGGCATTTAAACATGGAAAGGGCGTTATGTAATCGAATGCTTTTCATTTATTACCGTTAGAGCACCTTATAGCCAGTCCGTTGCCTTGGCATTGAGAGACAAAAACTGATTGAACTTGAGTGATGGCAACAGTTGGCAAGATTGAAGACCAAAATTCCCAAAGGGAAAGGGATGATGACCAAGAAATGAACGAAATAGCTACTTACAAAATCTCTGGAACATTTTTAAGTAAATTAGTTCAAATAATTCAAAGTAATTAGGCGCAAGTGCCGTACATTTGTCACGGCACCTTAAACTTTAACAAAAAAAAAAAAAGAAACTTCCCCTTTGAAATGGTCACACAAATTGCCCATTTGAAAGGCCATTTCCATAATGTTGAGATTTTGGCACTTCATAATAATGAAATTATGATTGAAAATAACAAAAAGAAAAAATAAAACGAAAAAATGTAAAGAAAGTATCCATGGGTAACCCCTTCATACACTTGAACTCAACCCCTCAGTTAGTACTTTTTCTTTTTTTTTTTTTGGACATTTCTTTACCCCTCTGCTGGCAGTTGGCAATGTTTTCTTTGTCAACTTTCGTTTGAATGGGTCATACATTGGCCATTAGTCTGGTGCGGACAACAAGGAATCCATTTCCGATATTGGGTGATAAAATTTTATGAATGTAATTTGCAGCGATTTGTTGCGTCTCAAGATATCAACGGATATGGCGAAAAAGGGTTTTGCTTCTGTCATTGACAGAAATTGTTATTGACAGCATGACGGGGGAGTCGTAAATACTTATATCAATATATAGTTGGCTTAAATTATTAAAAGCATTTGCTTAACAACATTGAAACGGGTTGAATGTTAAAATTGGCCATTGACTGGTTACATTTGCAATTTCGTTTTCTATCACTGACAAATGCAAGTTCAAAGAAATCTCCTTTTTTTTTGGGGTAAAAATCTCTGCATTTTCACTTAAAGTTATCACTTTCAGTCTCGTATGTTAACATTTTTTCTAGGAAATCTAAATCCAAGCTTATTTTGTATATAATTTACTGGCTTTATTTTGTACTAAGAAAATATTTTAATTTTCTATTAATTTATTGGTAAATCATCTTGAATATAAATAAATTTTGTGCGGGAATTATTTTTATGAATTTTTTAACATATATTTATTTTACAATTACAACTGTTTCAATGAAGATTTTAATAACAGTCAGCCATATTTGTGGATATTGTTTTTTTATACATATAAATGTAATAAATCATTTTTTGAAACCAATTTGTATTTTCAATGAGACAGTAAAAAATGTCCTCCAGCTAAAGTGATCAAAAATATATTTGGGTAAAGTTTTTCTTCGAGAGTAAGCTAAAAGAAATCTGTTAAAAAATTCGAAAAAAAATGTAGAATAAAAAAAACTGCATCAATTACCAAGCAATTTGCATAAATTATTAGACAAGCCGAAAAGGGAGAAAATATATTTTCTGAATATTGACATTTATATACCCTTAAAGCAGTTTGCAAGGAGAGAAAATTGGAATTGAGTAAAAGATAGCAAAAGATTGAAATTCTAAAAATTGTTTTAAGAAAATGCAATTACTGTGTAGATATATGGATGTACAAAGAAGAGATGTATATAGTTTCTTTTAAGAAAAGGTATTAAATATTAAAATTATATTATATTTAAATAATTTAAAGAAACGCTTTGAAGATACTTTATACCTTTTTTTTCGAGAAATGGATTCTTTAGTTTTATTACTGTCAAAATACTTTTTGCTATTTTTTTTCAGAAAAATTGAACTTGATAATATTTTGATTATCATATAATAAAAATACGCATTCTGCCGTAAGGGTATTTAAAAAAAAAAATGCAAAAGTGCAGATGGAACCGCAGTTTTTAGGCCACGTTGACAAATAATTGAGATCAATCAAAATGACAAAAGAGCTGTAACTGAACCTTACCCTCTCGATATGTCCTCGACGCGTGTTCAAAACTAATCAAAATTTCAATTTCAATTTTTTTTTTTTTTGTTTGGAATGCGCCGTGTCTCTGTCTCTCTATTAAAATCAAAATTCGCAAATGATGCGCATAATAAACTCAACTCAGAGTTTCCCATGCCCAGGAGCATTCTTTTTAAGCCACTTGATGGGTTAATTCGTTAGATTGCCAGCCGCCAGTCGCCAGTCGGTGACAATTGAAAAATAGCCAGACATTTGTTGTTGCCAATGTTTGCAAACATGTTACCCATTCCCATTCCCATACCCATATCCCTTACCCATATCCCTTACCCATAGAGCTGGTTGTTATTGCGGCAGCCGAGCGTATCAATAAATCCATTTAAAATTGCGTGCGTGTGTCGCAGGAGTTTGTTTGCTGTCAATTCAGGGACATAGGACACAGGAGCAACAGTACCAGGCACCCGGACTTATAATATAATGCAATGGGAATTATGGCTGCTTAACGCTTAACAAAAAATATCGAAAATAAATTGGCTGCGACAGCAAAACAAAAGCGCCAACAAAAAAAAAAAAAAAAAACAAAAAAAGAGGACGACCAACAGCCATTCAATTGACATCTATACCCCGTACTCAGTAGTAGTCCTCCTTCTGATTTTGAATTTGGTCCTCGTACTCATAGGTAAGACTAAACAACCCTCGATTTAAAATGCAAAATCAAAGTGAATCAATTTCAATTGCAAAAAAAAAAAAAAGAAATATTCGCCAAAGCACGTTCTTCATCTGCACAAACGCTTAATGTTTGCCAATAAATCAAATTTAGAAAAATTTTTCATCGTAACAACAAAATTATGCGCATATGCGACAGAATTCAGTCACTTCGATCTTGTCTCCATATTTCTGGTTATTGTAATTTGTGCAAAATCCTTAAAATCCCTGCATATATATCACAAATATGCTCTCATAAATCAGAACACATGCGTTTAGTTTATCAAGAGATAGGAGGAGTAAAGTGTATGGGTATGGAGGCGTGGCATTTATCTTTTGCATCATTTTAATTTTAAAATAGGCCATGAAAATCATTCGCAGCACGATGGCGGATCTAATTTGCACATTTTCACTATTTTCTCAACATTTTCTTTTCATTGTTCTCGATTTTCGTTTTTTTTTTTTTAATGTGGTTATTTATGTGGCCTGTTTATGATTTTATGTACTTTCTATGCAAATTTACTCAAAGGAAAAACCAAAATCGTAAACTAAAGGTGACGTCATTTATCATAAAAAGATACTTTTTATGGCACAACACGAAAGCAATAGACAGAAACTGTACTTAATTTTTCGGCTTATCTGTTAACCAATCTTAAAGTGAAAGTGAAAGCAAAGGAAACTTTCGTTTTGAAGTTATAATTAATATAAGGTTTAATTTTAAGATTTATAACAAAGAAGATTTTAAAGATATCTTTTGTGAAATTTTAAATTTACTAATTTAATTAAATTTATAATTAGTTTATTAAATTGCTTAAAATTCATTATTATTGATTAAAAACTAAAATAGTAATTCTTGAAATATTTATAATTTTATAATTAGTTATTTAATTAATATTTTTATAGTAGAAATAGTTTTCAAAATATTTATAATCATATAATTTCACAAGTTTTAAAACCAATTTCTTTTTTCTTATTTTAAATTAATTTGTATCTAAAGGTTATCCTCATATTATAATATTTATATTCATATTCCAATCATAATAACTTTTTATTACCAGAGTCCATTATTCTGTTATTCTTTATTAGGCATTTATGAACCCAAAAAAAACACACACACATACATATGTATAAATATGTATAAATATATTAACTATCCAATTCGATACTCGACGACCCTCTCTTTTAATATGCATAACTCATAAATGACCGACCGAACGACCTACCGACCACTCGCAAATTTAATGGACCTAAACCACTCACTCGATGGTAACAACAATTTGGCTCTCAATGAAAAAGGAGAAAAAAAAAGTGAACAACAATAATAAATAATATTTCTTATAAATAATTGCTTCCCTTTCTTGCTACCCCAGACCTTCCCTTCTTTACTTTTTTTTTTTTTTTGGCAATTGCGAATTGTGCGACGAAAAATATGTTAAACTAATCACCGTAGGAAAGGATTTTTATGGGTTTTCATTTCCGCACATAATCGACTTACATATATAGCAGGATCAGTCAAGGGGAAAAACCAAAAGCGGATATGTGGAACGTTAAGTTGAGGTGATATATGTGTCAGTTGGTGAAAAAGAAAAATAAATTTTTGTGTAGAAAAATGTCATTTCCTTTTATGAAATACGGAAATGAGCTGCCCTTTGTGGATGGGGTCCATAAACAATCATCCCAACTATGGGAATTAAGATGAAGGAAAGTTTTTGACACAAGTAAATCAAGTGAAAATCAGGCAATAAAAACTACAGGGGGCGGGTATACCAATAGATATATAATATATATGTATATATGATAGTATTTATGGTTATTGTCATTTAAGATATTTGGCAATTACAGCAGCTTAATGACTTGTGACACTCAATTGAAGTTTTCTTTTCTTTTTCTACTTTCTTTTTTTAGATAAATTAAAGTTTTTCATGTTGCCATGTATCCATCCATCCACTGTTACCAGAAGAGACAATGGCTGATGTCCAAAGGGCAACCAAGGCAACGGATGTCATTTACAGCATTTGAATATCCATTGAGAACTGGCGTTGTTTGTAATTAGATGCCAGGCACAATGCATGGCAAATCCCAGATAATAACACCGCGGTGGTCCTTTGGCAATGCGCCCTTCCAATGACTTGAAGTGCTGCCACTCGTCAGTGGCCTGTAAAAGAAAGAAAAAAAAAAAAATACGCGGCAGGACACTGCAACTTCAACTTTCACTTTATCAATTGACACACACCATGACGACCAGGACGACGCGTAAAGGATACTCCTTCCAACGAAAAGCTAATTGTAAATTCAAACAATTTTTTTTCTTATTTTTATATTGTATTGAAATTTGACTAACGCACGTCCAGATGAAATTTATTGCGTTGCTTTTGATAATGACATAATATTTTACGCTTCGACAGAGAGTAAAGTGGCTGGGGAGGAGGTGGTTAGGGTGGTAAGGGGATTGCCACTTGAATATCATCGGTTTGTTTTTTTTTTATTTTCATTTTATTATTATTATTTAAATTTTATTCTTGTGTATGTCGTTGGCTACACATTTCCATTAATTTTAAGTGCTGTGTGTTCTCGAGAGTTTGTATTGAAGGTGGCATGAAGAGAGAGAGAGAGAGAGAGACTTCCTTTCCCATTTTGAATTTTGGTATTGGTCCATTGTCTGGATATCTTTTGTTTGTGGCTGGCCCGTATCTGTATCTGCATAATGTTATTGTTATTGACTTTTGCGCGCCGCTCAATCATAATCATAATCAATTGTTATATAAGTTTTACCTGCGGTTGTTCTTATCGCAGCAAACCAAGACTATTTGCATAATGGAAAACATGGTTCTATTTGAGTTGGCTAAAGTGTTATAGCCAAATAAGTGATATTAGTATATAGTATAGTAACTAACTAGTGCAAAGGTCATGGAAATTTGGAATTAATAATAGAAACAGTGTTCTGTCCGAGGAGGGTTTAAAAGAGAAGACTGTAAGTAGATACTAAATGGAATTTGACCTTTGGCAGATATTCTTCTAATAGTATTTACCAAGTCTAATAATATTAATTGTAACCATATCATATTTATAAAATGTTTTCTCTAAATCCAAAATAGACTAACGAAATGAATATTTGAAAATCTTTAATCTAAAGTAAAGTCTATTCTCTGATTTGTCATTTCCAATCAAGATAAGAGAGTTTAGCCAAAAAAAATAAGAAATAAACCGCTTGAGAAATCAAAAAGATTTGCACAACAAATAAAATTTGCAACTTGTTTGCCCAGCGACTTAAGGACCAGAAAGGTTTTCTCTCTATGCCACTAAAAGGAACTCAAGTGGATTGCTTCGCGGTCACGTGAGCTGAAAACTGAAAGATACCAAAAGCATCATCAAAGGTAAGAACCAAATGAAATGCGGAAATTTTGTGACCTTAATTTGCAAAAGTAAATAGAAAAGTAAGGACATGAGCACAGACTGGCAGCAGGAAAAAAAAGGATTTTTAAATCTAATTTTGTATTTTGAAAGGAGGGGAAAGAAAAAACCGCGTTGGGGGACAGAGTGAAAGTTGAACCCCTTTTTCTGTAAATTTGAATGCCATGAAGTTGCACACACACACACACACACACACACATACACACGCATACACATGCATATTATTTGCAAATTAGCCTGATTGGTATGGGGAAGGGGAATGATGAATGCGGAGTACGACAACGCACTTCACATGCGAAATGGAACCAATAAACCGTGAAGCACGCAGAGAACAGTCACCAGTCGCCAAACACCAGACGCGGCTCAATGGACCTCTATATCCTCTCTGTTCTGTCCTGTTGCCAGCCTTCTGTTTGATGATGGTCCACACTGTCCTGAATGTCATTTTGTCAAACGCAAAACGAATCACATTGGCCTTCCCCCCCCAGGGTAGGATGATGCCCTGTGTATTGCCTGTTGCCTCATCCTCATCCTCATTGTTTACTTTAAAGTTTGCAGATTTTTTTTTCTCTTTGCTCCGTTTTCGTTTTGTTTGCTCATTCCTGGTTACTGCAGCAACCGCTCGATGTTTCATTAAAAGGGTTCAGGATTCGGTTTGTGGTTGGGGTTGGAGGTTTTCCGGTTTGGGAGGAAAAGTCATGACTGGTTGCCACCACACACACACACACACACACATGCTCGTTTGTGTACTCGTATTAGCCCTGTTTGTCATGTGGAACATGATTTGAGGCATTTCTGCTTCGCTTCCCTTCAATAGGCGGCTGGCAAAAAAAAAAAATTTATATGATGAAAGAAAATGCCAAACGCCATTTGCATGCCCAAGGTACATACATACATAGATAAAAATATCCTTTTGCGTATGGACCATTTTCTCTAAAAGCGAAAGGTGACTGTACTTCTTTTTTTTTTTTTTTTGTTATAAAATTACATTATTCTAACGCAGCGTCAAGTTGTCGCCTATTTTCCGATGCTGAGACATCGGCCCATTAGCTCAGTTGGTTAGAGCGTCGTGCTAATAACGCGAAGGTCGCGGGTTCGATCCCCTCATGGGCCAGAATAATTTTTTTTTTTTTCCTTTGTTTTAATAGTCAATAATGTTTTTTTATGTTATTTATTTTTTTTTTGTAAAGAAAATATTTTTTTTTTAAATTATTAAATGTTTTTTATTTATAAAGCAAAATAAATGCTATTCGCCTTCTATTTATTATTTTTTTCACATTATTGTGTTTTTATACAAAGAGTTTAAAACTGAAAAATGTGTAACTATTATTTTATTTTTTTTCTTAAATTTAATTTTCTTTTTTTGCAATGTTAATTTTCAATTTAAAAAGTTTCAACTTTTGTTTTCTTCATTGTTAAACACTATTAATTTCTTTTAAAAGATTAATAGGTTATTTTTTTATAATTTTGTGCATTAAAACACAACTGTACTTTGTCAGGCGTCTCATCTGGCGTGACAATTTACCAATATCGTTGATTTGATTAACCAGGCCCAGTAGCAATTCCCATAATGACCTGGCATAAATGTTTAGTATTGGGGGATTTAGAAAATTACAAAAACTTAACGAGCAGAAAATACGTTTTGAAGTTTGCATCATCATCACCATCATCAACATGATTGTAATGGTCGAACTGCTTAATTTTGTTTTTTTTTTTTAAATCGCTAATTGGGCGCGAATAAGAAAAATTCTCGCATGCGATTTAAGGCGATGTATTTGTTGTCATAGAGGGCGTTACTTCGATTGCAATAGATTTTTTTTGGCAGTGATCGCAGCTCACTTCAGGAGTTAAAAGAGAGAGCTTTAATTTGGTAGTGGTTATAAAAGACAGTGTATCAACTGCAGACGGCCTTTTCTTAATTCTAAAACCACTCACAGAAGTTACAAACGGCTAAGTACAGGCTAAGAAGAAAAGAAAAAAAACCACGTGCCAAAATTTTCCTCATTGGAAAATTCAGTTTTTCCAATATTCATAGAGCGCAAATAAATACAAAAGCAAAACTTAACGCAAGTGATTTACTGGGAAGTAAATTCAATATCAGGATTTTTATTGATTTCTCTTCGATTGTCTGGCCCTAAGAAAGTGGTGGAGCCGCTCATATATATTTACAAGTCGGATAAACATAAAACTGCTTTCACAGAAATCACAGCAGTTGTGATAGGAGTTTCCTATACACTTTCATAGTGGGATAGAAAAGCCAAGAGAAAGACGCAAATTACATAATTTGATGTCTGCTGATGAAAATTATATAAACTTCTGTACGCTGCGGATTGAAATCTACAAGGAATCGGCCAACCTACCCAACCTTGAAGATTTGGCAGTGTAGTATTCAGTGTTAATTTTCTTTGTGCCCACGTGTTTTTTTTTATACAATGCAAAGCTACATACAGGCATATAGTTATAAAGAAACTTAAAGAATATTTGGCAAGAAAAAAAAACATGAGTGAAAACTATTAAGAATCAAAAAAAAAAATATAAATTTTTTTGTCTTAACCTAGAAAGCACGTGTATAGAATTTTTTTTTTGTTAGGCTCGAGAGAGTGAGTATCTGTGATGATTTAATTAATCTCTTCGTGTGATCACCAATTATAAAATAATGCTTATTTTACTAATACCAGTTCAATATCAATAATAATTATTATAATTTTTTTTCCCCTTTTTATAAAATGATTTAAATACGCCTCTGTACGCTTATAAGTGCATTCATATGTTTGCAAAAGCATATGTATGTATATGTAACTGTTTAAAGTAAATGTAAGCGCAACGGGTCGCTAGTAAACTTTTGATTCTCTATTAAATTCCTAATTTTTGTTTCATAAATTTATCTGATTACCTATATTTCTAACAATTAACCTCTGAGTGAAAACTAAAGCATCGAACTAAGAGAAAACTATGCCAATTATATAAGTGAAAAACAAAAAAAAAAAAATAATAATAATAATGAATCAAAAATAATTAATAATGGAGTAATCAAATTAAATTACCAAGACATCGTTGGAAGGCCTTTCACCGCTGGATAAAAACAACATTATATGAATACAAGCACGTGAGTTATAACGTTTACCAAACTTTAATACCTCCCCATGTTGTTATGATAATCATATGGATTTAGTAAAACGGTTTCGATTTAGATTTACTTACATACCTAAACCATTCGTAATCTGATCCAAATGATTATCTCCGTTTACTTCTATTATTTGCATTCCTTTCTAGTTCGATACAGTTTAAGCTCTTAAGCTCGCTCTTAAATATTCAGTTTTTTCCTCACTCAATTATGAACAGCTGATCTACTGTATGTAGGTCATTGAACTTCATTTATCACTTCTAGAATAACTTACATATTTACACATGAAGAGAAAATAAAGATCATACACAGTTACACAAGAAATAATTCAAACAAAAAAACAAAAATGTTTAAAACTAAAAATGTATAAATGTATATCTATTAATTCAGTAATTATATTCTTTTTATCTTCCTAATGCCATGAGCTATTATTCTTAATATAACATTAATTTTAAGTTCAAGCAAACTGCCACTTTTTTTTTGTTAAATAATGTCAGTTGATTTAAGCCTGAAATTTACTGCAGAAATTAAATGAATTTTGTTTATTTGAAAATCAACATGAGAAATTAATATAATTTTGTTGGTGATGTGGCAATACAAAAATCGGATGATCTAAACGTTTAAGGGATTTTCAGATTAAATATCCGCAATGAAAATCATAGGTAGGGTAGGGTAAAGAGCGGGCGGATCCGTTGTCATCTTGGATTCCGCATGATTCGCTGTAATTAATATTAAAAACTCCCCCCAAGCTTTCAACAATTTTGTTGCTTTGTTTTGACTATACTACTATTATGTTCCTTTGATCATTTTTTTTATTTTTATTTTTTTTAGTCATATTTTCTGGTAGTTTCAGAAGGGATCCTTAAATTTAATTTTTGTTAATGTAGAGACAGGTTTCCAGCAAAAACCCACCCCACACCGAAAGAGCTACGGTTCCAGAGGGTCCCGCCCCGCTAGGCATTCCTGACTCCGAGAGCGACTTAAACACCACCTTAGTCCGCCACCGATTCGTACAAGCATGTACATAACAATTTTGGCGCTCCAACAGGAGGCTACTCACATTTGAACATTACAAATAATTTGGCGCCCAACGTGGGGCCACTAACACTTCTCATTACATAGTTTTGTTTTGAAAGTCTCTTTAAAAAGAGTAGTTAGCGGTCACATACCCATATTGTTCAGAGAAACAATCTTAAAGTTAAAGTCTTTGCTAAGTTTACGTTGAAATCTTTGAGTATAAGTTATTCAATTGCCGTAAAGTTATAGTAAGTTCTAGAGCGAGTGGAGAATTTTCATTTGAATCTGGTTAATTTGGCGAAGTCGAATTCCAAGTCGTGAAATTTTCATTCGATTCGTAGAAGAAGATAGAAAGTTGGTAGCACTTTAACGTCCGTTACCTAAAACATTCTCTAACAAGAATAGCTCGTTTTTTTTTAGAGTTACTCTTTCCTTAAGTTATCATTTTTAGTTTGGTTTAGACGTTGCTCAACACTCAGTTGACTATATGCGTATTTGGCTTAGATCGGATACCATATCCTGAGAGTTGGATGAACTTTCAAGAATTAGACTATTATCATAAATTGAAGAGAAAGAATTAAGTCTTTCCATAGTGCAACATAGTTACTCCCTGCACTATTTAATAAATGCAATAGCCCAGTTTTCTTTCCACTTGAAATTAATATTAATACGGTGAATCAGAATTTTTAGATTATCTGTTTTTTTGTTTTTGCCACAAAACATCACTTTAAAGAAATTTTCTATAACGAAGTATTACATAATGCCTTTAGAACATAGTCCACAAGATACTTCCACATTAGCTACACCCAATATATGTTACTGTATCATTTGTTCTCAATTAATGACAAATGTACAGCCATGTTTAATGACACCATGCGGTCATGTATTTCATAAGGATTGTTTGGACAAACATGTAGCGTCGCTTAGGGAATGCCCAAGCTGTGCTCAAAGTCTAGACGATGTAAATTTGAAATTAGTAATTGGGAACGGGTTCGCAACTCCGCAGCCTATACTTGATCAGGGACCATCTACAAGTCAAGCAGCCAGAAGACCTGTCACAAGAAATCTTGCCAAAACCATGAGCTTAGCACCAGCTCCAGCTGGCGAGCAAACAGTACCATTAGACAGTAGTGCACAATTGCAGACATTAGATCACAGCAACAGCACTAATGGAGCAGCTGCCTCAGCAAGACCTGTTAATCGACAAAGAAGAGGTCGTCCTGCTCGTGCACCAAGAAATAATACCAGCACCTTCAATTATACTGCTATTCAAAATATGATAGTACTAGATCATTTTAGTAAGTTTCACTGGTTACTTCCATTAAAAAAATTTACTACAGCGACAATTATCGAGTTTTTGTTGAAAAACATATTTCATAGTTTTGGAGTGCCGGAGACAATTGTTAGTGACAACGGAGTGCAGTTTAAAGCTAATGATTTTAATGCTTTTCTTACTAAATTAGGTATAACTCATGTATACACCGCACTATATTCTCCACAATGTAATGCAGCAGAACGCGTAAATCGATCTCTGTTGGCGCAGTTCGTTCTTATCTAGAAAAAGATCAGACCGAGTGGGATAAAAATATTTCAAGTATTTCTTGTGCGTTGCGTTCTGGATTACATCAGTCACTAGGCTGTTCTCCATATCGAGCACTATTCGGGCTGGATATGATTACACACGGTACAGATTATAGATTATTGAAAAATTTAGCACTTTTAGAGGAGCCCTTAATTCCCTTGCATAGAGAAGATAATTTAGCACTGATGCGTAAAGATATTCAAAAACACATAAAACAAGCCTATGAGAGAAATGTTTCTCAGTATAATCTTAGGTCAAAGCCTGTATCATTTAAAGAAGGAGATGAGGTGTTCAGAAGGAATTTTGCACAAAGTAAATTTAGTCAGAATTTTAATGCCAAATTGGGTAAACAATTTGTAAAATGTAGAGTGAGAAAGAAATTAGGAAATAGCTTTTATCAATTAGAAGACTATAACGGAAAAAAAATTGGTACCTTCCATGCTAAAGATATTCGACAATAATTTCCGCTAATATGCCGCCTAATGTTGTTATATTATCGGATGGTGTAATGGTCGAACTGCTTAATTTTGTTTTTTTTTTTTAAATCGCTAATTGGGCGCGAATAAGAAAAATTCTCGCATGCGATTTAAGGCGATGTATTTGTTGTCATAGAGGGCGTTACTTCGATTGCAATAGATTTTTTTTGGCAGTGATCGCAGCTCACTTCAGGAGTTAAAAGAGAGAGCTTTAATTTGGTAGTGGTTATAAAAGACAGTGTATCAACTGCAGACGGCCTTTTCTTAATTCTAAAACCACTCACAGAAGTTACAAACGGCTAAGTACAGGCTAAGAAGAAAAGAAAAAAAACCACGTGCCAAAATTTTCCTCATTGGAAAATTCAGTTTTTCCAATATTCATAGAGCGCAAATAAATACAAAAGCAAAACTTAACGCAAGTGATTTACTGGGAAGTAAATTCAATATCAGGATTTTTATTGATTTCTCTTCGATTGTCTGGCCCTAAGAAAGTGGTGGAGCCGCTCATATATATTTACAAGTCGGATAAACATAAAACTGCTTTCACAGAAATCACAGCAGTTGTGATAGGAGTTTCCTATACACTTTCATAGTGGGATAGAAAAGCCAAGAGAAAGACGCAAATTACATAATTTGATGTCTGCTGATGAAAATTATATAAACTTCTGTACGCTGCGGATTGAAATCTACAAGGAATCGGCCAACCTACCCAACCTTGAAGATTTGGCAGTGTAGTATTCAGTGTTAATTTTCTTTGTGCCCACGTGTTTTTTTTTATACAATGCAAAGCTACATACAGGCATATAGTTATAAAGAAACTTAAAGAATATTTGGCAAGAAAAAAAAACATGAGTGAAAACTATTAAGAATCAAAAAAAAAAAATATAAATTTTTTTGTCTTAACCTAGAAAGCACGTGTATAGAATTTTTTTTTTTGTTAGGCTCGAGAGAGTGAGTATCTGTGATGATTTAATTAATCTCTTCGTGTGATCACCAATTATAAAATAATGCTTATTTTACTAATACCAGTTCAATATCAATAATAATTATTATAATTTTTTTTCCCCTTTTTATAAAATGATTTAAATACGCCTCTGTACGCTTATAAGTGCATTCATATGTTTGCAAAAGCATATGTATGTATATGTAACTGTTTAAAGTAAATGTAAGCGCAACGGGTCGCTAGTAAACTTTTGATTCTCTATTAAATTCCTAATTTTTGTTTCATAAATTTATCTGATTACCTATATTTCTAACAATTAACCTCTGAGTGAAAACTAAAGCATCGAACTAAAAGAAAACTATGCCAATTATATAAGTGAAAAACAAAAAAAAAAAATAATAATAATAATGAATCAAAAATAATTAATAATGGAGTAATCAAATTAAATTACCAAGACATCGTTGGAAGGCCTTTCACCGCTGGATAAAAACAACATTATATGAATACAAGCACGTGAGTTATAACGTTTACCAAACTTTAATACCTCCCCATGTTGTTATGATAATCATATGGATTTAGTAAAACGGTTTCGATTTAGATTTACTTACATACCTAAACCATTCGTAATCTGATCCAAATGATTATCTCCGTTTACTTCTATTATTTGCATTCCTTTCTAGTTCGATACAGTTTAAGCTCTTAAGCTCGCTCTTAAATATTCAGTTTTTTCCTCACTCAATTATGAACAGCTGATCTACTGTATGTAGGTCATTGAACTTCATTTATCACTTCTAGAATAACTTACATATTTACACATGAAGAGAAAATAAAGATCATACACAGTTACACAAGAAATAATTCAAACAAAAAAACAAAAATGTTTAAAACTAAAAATGTATAAATGTATATCTATTAATTCAGTAATTATATTCTTTTTATCTTCCTAATGCCATGAGCTATTATTCTTAATATAACATTAATTTTAAGTTCAAGCAAACTGCCACTTTTTTTTTTGTTAAATAATGTCAGTTGATTTAAGCCTGAAATTTACTGCAGAAATTAAATGAATTTTGTTTATTTGAAAATCAACATGAGAAATTAATATAATTTTGTTGGTGATGTGGCAATACAAAAATCGGATGATCTAAACGTTTAAGGGATTTTCAGATTAAATATCCGCAATGAAAATCATAGGTAGGGTAGGGTAAAGAGCGGGCGGATCCGTTGTCATCTTGGATTCCGCATGATTCGCTGTAATTAATATTAAAAACTCCCCCCAAGCTTTCAACAATTTTGTTGCTTTGTTTTGACTATACTACTATTATGTTCCTTTGATCATTTTTTTTATTTTTATTTTTTTTAGTCATATTTTCTGGTAGTTTCAGAAGGGATCCTTAAATTTAATTTTTGTTAATGTAGAGACAGGTTTCCAGCAAAAACCCACCCCACACCGAAAGAGCTACGGTTCCAGAGGGTCCCGCCCCGCTAGGCATTCCTGACTCCGAGAGCGACTTAAACACCACCTTAGTCCGCCACCGATTCGTACAAGCATGTACATAACAATTTTGGCGCTCCAACAGGAGGCTACTCACATTTGAACATTACATGATGTTACATGGATGGATCTCGTTATCATTGAGTTTTTAAGGGTGTTTTCAATTTAAACCCTTGCCAATTAACATGACAACAGCAAAGCGTTGACCACTTGACCAGCCAGCGCGTTAGAAAGTGTTTCCCGACCTAATTGAAAATCATTGTGTATGTATGGGTAAATATTTTAGAATTGTTTCAAACATTTGCAAGATCAAACAGGTTAAACAGATGGCTAAATTTTACACTGACGCTGTCCGGCAATGCCTGTCAAATTTGACAAATGACTGGTCAAGCCCAATTGTTCCAAATGAGTGGACAATTTTCTTCTAACTTTTATTTCAGTGTTGCGCGTTGCGTGTTGCGTGTAAATGCAAAGTTCAGTGCACACGAGTTAAACAGTTGTTTCAAAGAAAAAAAATAGAAGGAAAATGGAAAAGGGGTACAGTTTGACAGTAACAGAAATAGGAACAAAGTTTTACCAGACCGCCGCCCCAAAAATATGTCACAACCTTATCATTATCATCTTTATCTAACCTAATAACTGAATGAAATTGAAACAGCTTAACCCTTATAAACAAGTCACCGCTGTCAGAACATCCCACCCTACAATAAATCACATGAAAATCACAAAAAAAAAAAAAAAATTAAAGGAAAACGAAAGAAATGAGAATGATTCTTTATGAAAAATTACAAAAAATATGAACGCGGATGGAAAGTAGCGTGAAAAACCACCCACCTCCTTTTTGAAAGGGGTTATGTTCTCTCGAGGCTTTAAAGTCAAACCGCATGGGAGTGAGGAGGGATTGGGTTAAAGGATTTTCAAATTCACGATTCGTTGTGGGACTTACAGGCCGTCCAACATCAATCAAAACATGCGACGCGTTCTGATGATGCGATTTACACTAACGATGCAGCATCGTCTGATCCTCTTCCACCTCCTCTTCCTTTAACACTCACACACATGTCTGACAAGAAGTCATTTGAAATTGGTTGAAATTTAAAGTAGTTTGACAGTTTTTTTTTTTTTTTTTTGCAAACACGCGTCTTTCCTGGTTCTGAACTTGAACCCTTTGGGATTTCTCTAGCTCTTTTGAATAATGATGATGATGTCAATGTTGATGTCATTGACGGGGTTCGTTACTGGGAAAATTTGCATGTGGGATAATAAATCGGTAGAGCGCGGAATACGCCATGTAATTTACACGTTTTGACAAAGTATCAATGATATCGGCAATCATGTGAACGACACACTGTCGTCACCCATGACACAAATCGTCGCAAATCGTTTTTTACAATACGACAACAAACAGAAAGGAAAGGCAAAAAAGAAAAAGAGGCGAAAATGTTACAGCCCTTGCCAAAAAAAAAAACTTCCCCTTCTTTTTTTTATTTTTTCTAATAATACTCCATCTCCTAATGTGTGCGTTTTCACGCCGTCGTCGTTTATAGAGAGAAGGAGAGGGAGAAAAAGTGGGTGGCAGGGCAAACATATCCCGCGGCGCTTTCGCTACACATCCTTACAACAATGTGTGAAAGTTTTTTACTGTCCTACCTCCCCCCCATGACCTCCTTGAAAATGAGAAAAAATGAAGCACCCCATGTGTCAGCCACAGGCCTGAATGGTACTCCACAATTTCTTTGCCAGTCTCCTGTCTAAATGTCTGCGGCTCCTTTTTAGTAGTTTTTAATGTTGTTTCGGTACCATAGTCCCTGGGGCATTTTTTTTTTTTTTTTGCCACTTCTGGCTAAGGAACCCCACCATCATGGGCTTTTTGTACTTTTCTACAAAATTAATTTTAACCACAAAAATTGCCACATTTCGATGATTAATGATTTGTTTTGGTCGACAATGCACGCAATCGACAAATCGAACGAACGAAATGTGATATACCACCATGTGGTTCACTTTAATATTTTTGTGTTCTTTTATTGGTTTCAAATTGAAATTATTCATTTCTTTGTAAGCATAATTCATTAATAATTTTTTTTTTATGGTTAGTTGTCAGAAATCGCACAGCATGGCAAATAAGTCAAATTGAAGTTACTCAAGGAGGAAAGAGGAATACACAGATATCTGTGGGAACTAAAAGAAAAAATCTAAATTAAAAAAAGTTGAGACAAAAACTCAGTTTTATTTTAAACAACTTCATGAAAGTTTTAAATCTATTTTAAATATTCCTACGAGTAAGTTCTGTTAAATCTTTTTAGAATGAAGCTGTATAAAAGAAAAATGATTTTGTTTCTAAAATAAATAAACGAGTAAAAGATCTCTTAAATCGTTTTAGATTGAAACTGTATAAAAGAAAAATGATTTTATGTTTTCTTAAATAAATTCTTTTAATTAAAAGCTAGGACAAAAAGTCAGTTGATATTTAAAGCAATTTAAAGTTTAATTTAAATATCAAATTTAAAGTCTTGTCTCTGTTTAAAATATATTTACAATTTAAACAAAAATCTCAAAAATATTTTAAGACTGAATCTGTGGAAAAGAAAAATCTTTTAGTGATTCTCAAATAAATTTTAATTAAAATATAACATTTAGAAAACACTCTAAAATTTTTTTTTTAAGTTTCCGAACAATTCAATCTGAACATTTAATGGGGTACATCAATAACCCGATCTTGGCCATAATTGGATGGACCATCGCCAAGCCATTCGAGTTGTATAGAGCCAATATATTCACAGAAATCCTTTGCCGTAAACTTGTGCTGATAGGGATAATTTAAATCGACCATATGATATGGACAACCAACATGATAGACCCAATTTCTAGCATATTGCACTTTAAGGCTATGTTCGGCACAAATTGCCATAAATTCTCCATTATCATCATGCTGACACCGTACACCAATTAAAGTCATGGCTTTCTCAAGAATTTCCAATGAATGAGGATCCATGTGAAAGGCCAATAGCATGGGATCTTCTGTAAATAAATCCTCACTATCCACACGATTGCAGCCATCCTTAAGACGGAATAGAAAATGCATTGGCATATAGGCAAAACGTACACATTCCATAATTCGACGTAAATGTTTTTGACGTTCATCTGGATCTTGGTTAAGCCAACGCAAGACAGAGAAAAATACCTCAATTTCTGAATTAACACCAATGGTGTCTAAAGATATTATTTCCATTAACTCATCCGGTGACAGACTAAGGAAATCATCGTGTCCAACTAAGGCCAGAAAATATGTTCTTACACGGGCTAACATCAATTCTCTTAAATCAGCTAGAAGAGGCGTACCTCTTGCCCTCAGATACACTTCGAAGGCGTTTCTCTCTCTAACATGATCTTGGGACAATTGTTCCCAGCATTCGAGTTCCAATAAATCAATTTCTAAACGCTTGGCTGCCTGCATCATTGGTGGTGTATCGAAAATATCTGGTGGCAAACGAAAACGCATCCACTCATAGGCCAATTCAAAACCTTCTGAGCATAGTTCATCTTCAGTAAATTGAAAACTTGAAATACGCCAATCACGATTTGCAAAATATACAGAATAGCATCTTAATACATTGGGCTGACAATTATATAAATGAGTATCACCAATCTGAATGCGACAATATGCACCCAGATTATCGATTATCATTTCCTGTAATATATCGGGTAACGATTTTTTTTGTGGAAGATTCATTAGTCGTATTGGTTGCTCATTAAGAAAAGTGTATGTGAAAAAGGAACGTTTTGGTACTTCAGTTTGTATGGGTTTATCATCATTTAAATATTCAGCATCTGTAAAGGTTTTCCACAATCTTATAGAATCATTAAGTTTCTTATCTTTCGATTCAGATTCTGTTTCGATGTTCGAATTACTGCTATTTGATGCACAACTCGATGATGCCAAAATATTTATATAAGGATCTTCATAACAGTTCTCCCAATTGATTTCATTTTCTGTATTATTTTCTTCAATAGTCACTACATTATCCTGGGCACTTTGTTCTGCATTTTCACTAATAGAAAAATCCAATTCTTCGGACATATCTTTAGGCAATATTTAGAAATGTTGGAAAATATAGTATATAGTTATATATTTAATGAATAAATCGTTATAGAAAATAAAATAGCAAGTTGAATTGAGAATATATTTTAAATTTTATTTGAACAAAAATTTGATACTAAAAGAAATAAATTCTAAGAATAGAAAATAAAATCTTATTGCTGAAAATTTGTCATTATTTTTTATTATTTTTTTTTATTTATTTTCTAAAACAAAAAATCAACAACAATTCTAATTGCGTTTTAACTTTCCATCTGATTTGTAAGTAAGAAAATTGTTTAAGGCTGAAAATTGTTGATTATTTAATCATATTATATATCCCTGCCCAAAATATATAACAATATCATATCTAGATTGCAGATATTTATCAAAAAAAAAGAAAAAAAAATATTAAACAAAATTTCCATTTGCATTAGTGTTAACTTTCTATCTGATTTGCAAAATTTCACCATTTTTCAAGCTGTCAGTCACAGACTCTTTTTCTTGGTCTACCTTGCAGTTGGCAGCAAATTCCTCCCTTGCCATGGCAACAATAAAAAGACAAACATATTGACAGCTCAATACCATTACCAAAGTAATGTTTAAATAAAAAAAGAAAATTTGCATTCATTTAGCTCGAGAAGAGCTAAACGTCTTTCCTGTCTGACACATCGCACCCCTCAATCTTTGCTCCGTTTTTTGTCGCACAATCAGCGAAACGTCAAATGTCCTTCCTCTTTGCATCGGTTCAACATATGTTCCAGTCAAATTTTGCACGATTTATAAATATTGCAAAATTGTCGCGACCATAGAGTGAAAGTGTCCTGGTGTGTCCCAAAATGATTTGGGCGTTGAAATGCCATCATCATCATCGTCCTCAGGAGAACTTTTGCTCCACCCACTCGTTTTTATCCAATTGAAGTGTTAAAATTAATGATGTTTTACATAGTTTGGCTGGGAATTGACGCACATGTGTGACTGACTGACTGACTGACTGAGTGACATTTTTATATCCGTTTGCAATTTTTAAGCTGTGGCAAAAAAAAAATGGGGAAAAAACAAAAATGTTTTTCTTTTCTTTTGACGCGTAAATTGACACGACTTTGCTTTTGCTTTTCTTTTTTTTTACTTTTTGAAAGAAAAATGTTCTAGCTCGTTATGCTAATATCCTTTACAAAAAAAGGGGAAGTAAAAAGAGTTTTGATTAATGATGTCTAGTAAAAATATGAAAAAAAAAAGAAAATCACATCTGGCATACCTTTATTAGTTGTGAAATTTGTAAGACAAGTTATGAAAAAATAAAATGATGAAAAACTCTCCACTTTCATTCTGTAGCTTGGCTTCACATTACCACTCTTTCAATATTTAATCAATGTTGAGAGGTAAGGACATGAATTGAGTAAAAGTCAAACAAGAGAACCATTGTAAGGGTCGGGTCCAAACCATAATCAGAAAATCAAACAATTGACATTCAATATGGTCTAATTTTTTACGCTGCCATTAAACAAATTATTGACATGGCAAAGCCAAAGCAAAATGAGACTTGTCAGACAGACAGACAGACAGTCAGTCAGATATTCATTCAGACGATTTCCCAAAGGAATTGAATAAAAATATATATCAATAAACCAAACAACAGGCCAGAACAAACAGCTGAGGAAAACTGATAGCTGGGTAATTGAAAAAAATTTTTTTTTCAATGAAATTTGATCCAGCAATTTGGGGTTAGACTGTACCTAACTATAATATAATATAATGTTAACTGCATTTGACAGGAAATATATGTAGGTATATACATATATATTCTTTTGATATGAAAAGAATTCAAAAAAATTTTTCTGTAAAATAAGTGAGAAATTAAGGCAAAAGTCCTTCTGGTTCTGGTTGAGACTTTTTGTCCTGTTTCCGCATAATTAAGTGCACTCAAAAGGTGTACGAGATTCGGGACTTCACTTTCACAATCCAAAATCTGGTTTAGATTTACATAATGCAGACAGTCGTCGAGGATTTATAGTGTGTTTGGTTCTCAAGTGGCGCAAATTAATTCAAATGAAATGCGTTTGGTATAAATCTAGGACAAATTTCAGGACTTAATCCTCGGATATTTTCGGCATTTTTTTTCTTTCTCTCTCTTTGTTCATTGTTCTGTCTAATTTCATGCAATTGCGACACCTTCTGCTGGTCTGGTCTGGTCTGGTGGCTTGGCTTTAGCATTTGATTGGCGCTAATCACAAAAGTGTCAACGACCAGGCAAGGAAACTGCGTTTGCTTCATTTCCGCATTTAATCACCCCCCAGTTATGGGAATAGGACTGTGGGTCCTGGAGACCAGAAATAGTCAAAGGACCGCAGTCTTCTGTTCGTCAGAAATCAGACCAAACACTTGGGCAAAACTAATTTCCCGTTAATGAGGGTCGCTCGTCCTTTCTCTGTCCAGGCTGTTGCTTTCTTATTTTTTTTTCCTAGTTTTTTTTTTTGTTATACTTTGATTAAGCATTTTTCCCTCTCACACATGCGTCTCATTAATAATTTTTTTTTTCACAGCCACGAATCGAGATTAATTTACGCCTGGACAGAATCTGTCGTGTGCCTGTCATATGAAAAAAATGCAAAGGTTCGGTTCAAAAAGTCTTCTTTTATCTTCATTATGAGAGCCCATTGAGAGAGGGGAGACAAACAGAGAGAGGGGGGTTTTCTAACTGCTGAGGCATATAATTGTTATTAATTGAAAATCAAAAGTTTATATTAGTAATTTTAATTAGATTGTTTGCTTATCGCTGAAAGTTAAACCAAATTTCTAATCTCTTTTTCTAATTCCATAAGCAACTGGAAAAAGGAACTAAAAATAAATGTTTAATAGATTTTTAAATATATATATATAAGAATTCTATTTAACATACATTTTATTTTTATAAATATATAATAAAATTGCTTTATTATGGTTTATTTCCAGACTATAAAAGAAGAGTATATATAATAAAGAAAAAAAAGAAATTTATTAATATAATACTTATATATTTTTTTATTAATAATAACTCTGTATAAGTTTGTATTAAATTTTTTACTATATTTGAATTTTCTTTTCATAAATTTAAAAATTTCTGAACAATTTAGCATACTATCAATGATTCAATCATCAAAACGTGCTAATATATATGAAATTTTTACTATTCATAACTGAAATTCCTTCCATGTGTGCCTTATCTGATATATGGTAACACAATCTAATCGGATCTTAAACGTATTCAACTGGAAACTGACAACATTTCAATAATTTTTATTACCCAAGGAGAGTTATGCATTGTCAGGACATCTATAAGGACATCAGTTCAATGCCTAAATACAATATGTGAGAGGGCAAAACAATTTCAATTTGCCCTAAAAAACCACCCAAAAAAAAAAAACGAGTATAGAAAACATTCTCATTGTTATCTTGTGTTTATTAAATTGTTGAATATGCCGCTCTTCAAGTGAGAAAGGGGTGTGTGGCAGCTGGGAGGGGGGGACTAAGGCTATAGGACATGAACCCTGGTCCGGGCCACCTTTTGTTAATCGTCAAGCTGACAATAAATCTTGTCAAGGCATAGAATAGAAATGGAACGTATAGAGAAATTGAATTGCGTATGAAATGTTATTCCTATTCCTATATATATATATATAGAGAAAAATGGCTGGGATCTATGTATATCCTGGCATTCATTCATAGACTTGCCAGAGGAAAAAAGATGGCAAAAATATTTCATAAATTGAATTGTTTTGCTTGCTTCTCGACCAAAACAAATTTGATTTCTTCTTGTTTTTATTATTTATATGCCCTTACACAAAGTCTGTGGATTATTTTAGAAAGTAAATATAATCATTTTTATTACTACTAAAAATATTATAAATATAGTACAAATAATAATTCAGTATTAATGAAACCCTATGATTAAGTTAATATATTGAATTTTTCTTACTCAAAACTTGTCTTTATTTGTTTTTTAATTTTTTTTTCAGTAAATTTTAATTTATCTCTTTAAGGTCATTTAATTTAATTTTTAGATTTAATTTCTATTCCAAATAAGTCTCTCAGATTGGTATACAAATTTTTAATTATCAAATCTTTCGGTTAAAATAAAAACCTTTTTCTTTTAATGATTTACTAACTTGTTAGAAAATTTAACTAGAAAATTCAGGGTATAGAAACTTCAGTACAATTACTCTAAAAACTGTACCCTCTAGTTTTAGCCAGCTTTTGTTTGTCTTTTTAGCCAAATGGTAGAAATTGTTAGCTGCTGACTACACGACTATGTATGATTTATAATGCATTTAGTGGTGAGACGACTTTTGTCTGGCTCTGAAAATGAAATTAAAGTGACAACAGATATTTGCACTCTGATTGGATTCTTGGTTGTAATTTTCCAGCATTCCATTGCAGCTGTCTTAAGGCATTATCAAAATTATGCTTTCAACAGATTATGGCTTTTTAAATATGATAAATGGATATATGGCTGAATGTTGTTACGCTTGCCACATAAAAAACCAAATATTTCAACCGCAGTGGCAAAAATTCTAAAGAAAAACAGAATTCTTTTTTTTTTGCATGAACTGTGCCTGACACCCCCAAAAGCCACGCCCATTTTAAAGTAAGTTCTTATTGCCCATTGTGGGGCAAGCGAATTGAATTTAAATTTGCTGATTATGTGCCACAGCGTTGGAACTCAAGTAGTGCAAATAATGGTTATATTGAGCCATAAAAGAAATTAAGTCAAACATTATTTTTATGCCACGTCAACCCTCCCTTTTTAAAATATATACATATATAAGTATTGTATGTATATATAAAAACAACTTTCACCACCTTTTTTGAACTTTTTAGCAAATATTATTGATACATCGACGGCTTCTCAATGGTTTGTAAACGATTTTTGAAGAGTTTCATCTTTTGGAAGCTAGCAGGGTGCCTTAACCATATAAACTCATACTCTTACTAGTCCTTGTAGATTAGATTCTGCAACGCATATTCAACATTATTTTTGAAACAGATTTTCAAGTGTTATTCAAACGCAATGGTTGGGGGCTCTGCTCGGCTCGGCTCGGCTTACAGATGATTTTCCACGGCTTTATAAAATTTTCCACAATCAGCACTGCGGGCGGTTGGTCTCATCAGGAAGTTGTAAAAATTTCTATAATTTAAAAATGATTATTACTTTGTCAAGATGGAAAATGGTTAGGGTAGTTGGGATAAAAATCAATGCATAAATTACAAAAGCTGATCTTTATTGTTATTCAAATCATTTGGCAGCTGGCATTGCCGGTGCTTTCGTTGTGTCATTTTTGGCGCTCCAAAATGATAATGATTGACTGGCACAAAACAACGACTCCAGTTCAAAGCTGTCAATAATTCCCACCATGTGCTAAGGATTTACTTATTTAAAAGTCTTGCCGAAGGCAAAACATTAAAAAACATCAAAAAAAATATATGTATATATATATATAAAAAAGACATGCTCGCAGGATTGGCAGTCAAGCTGACGATTTCCCAAGCGATTTCCGCATAATCCAATCCGAGACATCATGTAATTAGGTTGAGGGTCCTCTACAAAAAATTGAAACTGTCTTTAAATTTCATTTGCCTTTCCAATCAATATATTGAAATTGTGTAAGTTAATATTGTCGAAGATTTTCTTAAGGCATTTTATAAAATAAATAAAATGAATCGTACTGAATTTGTTTTTAATTGATTGAAAATCAAAATTAAATTTTTTGAAATTGTCTTTTTATGAAAAAATAAGCAATAGTTTGCTATCATTTAAAAAAAATAATAATATATTTTTTATAATTTATATAATAATTTAATTTATAATTTATATAATATTTATGTATAAATTTTTTCTTATCTTAGTCTAATTTAAGCACAGAAAAAGAAAAGAAATTCTTTTTCCTTGCTACATAAAAATAATTCACATTTAAATAAGATGCAAAAAGAGCAAAAACTTTTAAAGTTTTTATTAGAGGCATACTATTATAGTTTTTAATAAACAAAAAAAAACTACACCATAATGATTCATAAAAGAAATATTAAATTTATTTATTAAAGAATTTATTTATTAAAGACAGAAATTTCCTGTTAATAAACCTTAAAAGCCACAACAAATGAAACTTTCTTAAACAAAAATGGGATTCAATTTCATTTCGACATAAGTACATAAGTACAATACATATACATACATACATATATATATATATATATATATATATATATATATATATATACATGTATAGACCGTCAACATTTTCACATTTTCACATTTAATTTCCCATTCCAATTGTTTTACTTAACTTGATATGTATTTTCACAAGAAGCACTGATAATTTAATGTAAACTTTTGCGGTCACGTGTCGTCGGCCACCGCCTCAATATGTAAGTAAATCAAAATAAATTACAACCACACACACACACACAGACACACATATGGCCCATGGGCAACCTCAAACCCCCTCGACCCTAATAGTGAAACCCACACCGTCATAAAAGAAAAACCGGGTTAGAGAACGGTTCACAAGTGTTTTGACATTTAAACACGTTTTGTATTCGAAATGACCAGCCAAGAGCAGGAGGGCAAGGGCCAAGGACCAAGGACCAAGGACCAAAGAAATGTTGCATAGGGTCTATTACCAAGGGAGCTCTTACACTTGTGCAAATGGTGGAAAAACTGTGAGAACCCAAATCTACCCTGTGAAAATATATATCATTTTTCACACACACACACACACACACAAACATATATGTATCATATGTAAATTTTATTTCTAATTTGGTAAATTTTGTTCAATAAATAAATAAATATGAAAGTATGATTTAAAATATATTAACCCCGGGCAGTGGCAGCTACATTGGCAGCTTGTTGAGCAATTCCTAATCCTTGAATGGTGGCATCTCGTGTATGTTGGCCAATGCGTTCCTAGAGGGAAAATAATTTTTTGTTTATTTCTATAGAAATTTAAATTTGTTATATTTTGAACTTACAATTTTCTTGCCAATTTTCTTAAGCCAACCAGCTTCAGATTGTCCCATGCTAATGGCCAAGATGAGGGCAACAAAGATGAAGATTTTGTAGAAGTTCATGTTGAAATTTTTTTGTTAGATTGAAAGATTGAGCTGTTGCAAGTGCTGTTGCAAGTGAGTGACTGATGATTTGACTAACCAAGCAGCTGAGTTTATATAGCCATAACCACTGATGCTGATAAGACTCAATCTAGAGGGGATTTTTCTGTTATTTTATATATATTTGCTAGGGAAAGGAATCCCCTTCTTGCAAATGGGAAATGTGTTGAAGATCCCGTAGTGGGCTTTTTATTTGAACAGCTTTCTTTATTTTTTTTTTATTGATTGACTTTGGTGAATACCAATTTGAACTAAAAGCACAACTGTACTATATGAATATATATCTCATCATATATCCACCACCAAATACAAAAAAAAAAAAAAAACAGCGTATCTTTAATTTCTAACCATGAAAAAGACAACAAATGAATTAATTCTATAAAGTTAAAGGGGATGAGGGAAGGAGTGGTGGTGATTCAGTTGAGTGGGATGCGAGTATTGTCAGGATATGCCACTAATTTCCTTAACAAGTAAAAACGTTTTATGTGGATGCTGACTCTATTCTGTCTCTTTTCCCTTCTCCCTCACTCTCTCAGTCATTCTGTCGTTGTATCTCTATCTTTGTCTTCACTTCTCTGGCTGGTGCTCCTTTCCGGTTCTCTGCTCCTTGTTCCTAGCTCTTGCCAAAATGTAAATAAAATCGCTTGAATTAACCGCTGACTGACAGCAACAAGCGGCAGGAGACTTTTGTGCTTCCATGTCATATTTGCCATAGCAGAAACCGGCATAATGCGACACATCCTTACAACAAGTTTCCCAAAAGACAGGATCAAGGAAGTAGAGTGTGTAAGACAATAAATACTGAAACTGGTTTCATGATAATAGAGTAAAGATTTAAGTAAACAATAATACCTACATATTTCCACAAAAATAAATAAAATACGAAAGGCAAAAAGTAAGGATTAAAGTTGCGTATCAAGACAAAGAAATTATTCAAAAGAAGCCAAACAGGAGAATAAACAAGATAGAAAGCGAAAGGTAAAAAGCAGCTGAGAGAGAAAATTATTCAATAGTTTTGAAAAACGATCGATAATTAAATAAAAAATTGGCCTAATATAAATATATATATAGAGACTGAAAAATGAATCCAAATATTTCTGAAAAGGGCGATTAGAAATTGTTTTCTAATATATTTCTAAAGATATATTTATTTAAGTTTTCCAAGAATTTAATTTTTAATCTTATTTTGGCATTAAAAAATTATATAAATTCTGTAAATGTTTTTAATCGATCAATTTTGAAAGATTTTTATGAACAAACAACACTTTCTATCATAAATAATTAAAATTGTATTTGAACAGTTGCTTAGAATTTTTGTATAATTTTTTTTTTTATAATTGTCATAAAATTGATTTTGGAAAGCAAAAATAATAATTATAATTTGAATAAATTCTGTTTAATGTTGCACTTAAGTGATAATACATTTTTTAATAAATAAATAACCAAATTAATAATAAGATATATCTCAGAGTCCTTAACCCCGGGCAGTGGCAGCTACATTGGCAGCCTGTTGAGCAATTCCTAATCCTTGAATCGTGGCATCTCGTGTATGTTGGCCAATACGTTCCTGGAGAGAAAAGAAATTTTCAGTTTATTTTTTACAAATGTTTATATAAATTTATTTAAACTTACAATTTTCTTGCCAATTTTCTTCAGCCAACCAGCTTCAGATTGTCCCATGCTAATGGCCAGGATGAGGGCAACAAAGATGAAGATTTTGTAAAAGTTCATATTGATATTTCTCTGATAGATTGAAAGATTGAGCTGTTGATATTGCTATTGCTGCTGCTGTTGCCAATGAGTGACTGATGACTTGACTAAGCAAGCTGCTGCTCTTTTATACGGCTTTATTCTGATAAGGAACGTTCTCTTGATTAGCGGGGATTTTGTCTGGCAATATATGAGTGTACTAGGTGGGCACAGGGAATCACAGTTTTATATGCAAAAAGGAAAACATAAAAGAGAAAAAATGCAAAAAAGAAGCTTCATGCTTCTTATGTAATTTTTTTACTTTATATTATGAACAATTGTTTTGTTTCCTATTTGCAATTTAATTTCATTACCGTGTTTAAGAATATAATTTTATTAACCTATTTTCAAATATTTTTTGTCTTAAATCTGTAAGAAAAAGTATTTCTATTCAAATTTTGATTTATACTTTATTATAAATTAAGAAATTGTTATTTTGTAGCATTTTAATATTACATTTTAGCTTGACAAAATGACAACTAAAATTCACTTAGGTTTCTCCCTATAACTGCTTTAAAGCACGTATATTTATTACTATAATGAAAAGAAATATTTTTATGTGTATTTCTCCGTAATAATATAAAATAATTAGAAAGTGAGAAAAACATTAGCTTAGCAATTATATAGAAATTTAAAAATAATGCCTCACCTCATTGCTAAGGACGTCAAAATCTATATAAATGAAGTAATAAGTTAAAAAAGAAAATTATTCCAAAAAATGTTCTCTTTTAAACATTATTTCTCAATAAATTTGGCCTGAATTTTGTGATAAATTTCGTTCCATTTCTATCTGATCAATATAGCCTTGCTCTTGGCTAGTGAACTATAATAGCCAAGGGGAACTTTTTATTCTTTGAGCTTTTCATTAGCTCTGTGGGATTCACAGAGAGCATCAGGGAGAAGGCACAGCAACAAAGACAGAGAAGACACAAAGCAACAGGCAATTAAATTGATAACTACGAAACGCTGATAAAGAACAGCTTCTAAACAAAAGGCAGCAGTATAAAATAAATAATAAAAAAAAGTATGACAAGGAACAAATATTATGACTTTAGTGCAATTTACCCAGATGATCAGTCATCGTTACGTCATTATTTGCCATAGCAAGAGAAATTCATTCATAAATTGTTTCGTAGTAAAATGTTTGGGTAGAGTACAAATTGACTAATATGTAGAATAATTGATTGGCTGTGTCAAAGCAAAACGGGTTTTCTGATTAATCAAAATAATTAAACCATTCCATTTTTTGTGTTGGAAAGCTTTTTTGTGTTTGTCAGGTTAAACAACTATATGGTATTTCCTGTAGTTTTGATTTGATCTGCTAGGAATGGGTACTTTTTTCTTTCAAATATTGTCCCTTGTTGTTTACAGAAAGGAATCCCATAATGAAATATTTTATATTGGGATTTGAAATAATTTCTAATTGTTTCTCTGCATCATAAATATAGGAAAAGTACATCATAATTCAATTTTAATGGGGGTTTACATATGTAAACTTTGGAATATAAACAAATTGGTTGAATTAGGTCAAAGAGAGTTAAAATTTTTAAGTTTAAAAAGATTACAGAAATATTTATGTAATGTATAAATATTCCAAATGAACACATTTAAAATTTCAAAGGCTTTAAATTTAAATATAAATCTTTATTTTAATTAGTTTCGCAATATCCATTTAAAATGTTTCAAATCAATAAAATCTTTTTTACTTATTACCTACAACCATTTATTTTTATTTTGTTTTAATATATTCTTTAATTCCAAATAATTTATACTATGTCAAACACATTGCCAAAAGTGAAAATCCAATCATTGTAACTACTTAGTTAAAGTCAGTCAAATATTTCTCTTTTGACAGCTAAACTGAACTATGATAATAAAAAATTTATAAAATTTTTGCTCGCAAAATCTACAAATCATCTGGGAAAACATGCTAAGGAGAGCAGAATTTCTACTAAACCAATCTTGATAATATATGTATATGATAAGTATGGAATTTCAAAAGTATTAATCTAATACATATTTTATTACCATTGTTGTGTAAAATTTTGTAAATGATTTTCTATATTTTAAAAGCAAATTTTAATTCAATTTTCAAATAAATTTATTTTTAACCATTTTTATAAATATATCTAGACTACTTAATACATTTGTTAATAAATAAAATTATGCCAGGATACATTTTCGAGTCCTTAACCCCGGGCAGTGGCCGCTACATTGGCAGCCTGTTGAGCAATTCCTAATCCTTGAATTGTGGCATCTCGTGTATGTTGGCCAATGCGTTCCTAGAGGGAAAACAAATTAATTTTTGAAGAAATTTAAATTTGTTATATCTTGAACTTACAATTTTCTTGCCAATTTTCTTCAGCCAACCAGCTTCAGATTGTCCAATGCTAATGGCCAGGATGAGGGCAACAAAGATGAAGATTTTGTAAAAGTTCATATTGATATTTCTCTGATAGATTGAAAGATTGAGCTGTTGATATTGCTATTGCTGCTGCTGTTGCCAATGAGTGACTGATGACTTGACTAACCAAGCCGGTGCCTTTTTATATGCCTGAAATCTGATAACGAATGATCTGTTTGGACGGGGATTTTTTAAGACGAATGCAAAAAACTACATGTCTACATTGGGAATACCCATTTCTATATGCAAAATATTTTTAATCTTATCATTAACTTACTCTTTTCTCTGTTAATAAATTTGATTTGTAGAAGTTAATAAACTTTTTAGGACCTTATTGCTTTATTTCTTTATGGCAAGTTATAATTATATTTTATAATAATATTTTTCTTTTTTATACTTAACTATAAATTGACCTAAGTCAACAACTATATATAAAATCTACCTGCAGCTTCAGTGATTCCATTCGCCAGACAAAATCCCCGCTAATCGAGAGAACGTTCCTTATCAGAATAAAGCCGTATAAAAGAGCAGCAGCTTGGTTAGTAAAGTCATCAGTCACTCATTGGCAACAGCAGCAGCAATAGCAATATCAACAGCTCAATCTTTCAATCTAACAAAAGAATTTCAACATGAACTTCTACAAGATCTTTATCGTTGTTGCTCTCATCTTGGCCATTAGCATGGGACAATCTGAAGCTGGTTGGCTTAAGAAAATTGGCAAGAAAATTGTAAGTTTAAATAAATTTATATTAACATTTGTAAAAAAATAAACTGAAAATTTCTTTTCTCTCCAGGAACGCATTGGCCAACATACACGAGATGCCACAATTCAAGGATTAGGAATTGCTCAACAGGCTGCCAATGTAGCTGCCACTGCCCGGGGTTAAGGACTCGAAAATGTATCCTGCCATTATTTTATTTATTAACAAATGTATTAAGTAGTCTAAACATATTTATATAAATGGTAAAAAAATAAATTTATTTGAAAATTAAATTAAATTTTGCTTTTAAAAAATATAAAAAGATTCGTTAATTTAATGACAACTAAGGTAATGAAAATAATAAATTTAAATTTAAAAATATAATTACGTTGTTAAGTTTCAAATACATTAAGTTTATAATTTCCAAACGTTCAAAATAACCCAAGCGACTTCAATTTACATATGTATATTTGTTTATACCATGAATTACATAAATTACATATAATGAACTTACTAGCTATAAGTTCAAGGATCCTAAGCTAGTTGTAGGTGTTGCAAATTATTGCGTTATTTATATTGAAAGTCAAAAAAATAAATTTACATTGAATTTAGTTTAAGAAAATGATTTCAGACATTTTTCAAATATCGAAAAATAGCGCGGGCATTAATCTGCTCGCTGGCGCCCTTTATCAATGACTAAAAATTGAGAACGAGCAACCCTGCGTGCAGTCAAACGATGTATCGATAACCATTTCCATGGTTTTTAATCGATATTTTTGCAACCCTGGTGGGAATCGAAAAGATGGAGTTCTTTTTTTGCGTGGTGCGTTGTCGACACGTTGTCCGACAGATTTGCTGCTGGTTATTTTTGCATTAAAAGTGCAAATTAATTGTTTAAACGGTAGGTGCAAATGCTGGAGTAGCCCGAGGATGATAAAGATGACATATATCAACAAGTTGCGGCCGCATTTTCTGTAAAGTTGGCTTCAAAGTCAATCGCGCGAAGACGGACCTAACCTCAAAGTTGACATATCGCATGGCATGGTCTTTATTTTTTTGATCTAAATTGGACTGATGAACCGGAAGCACTGAATTGTTTACCAACTTTTACAGATGGCTATTGGCTCTAAAATTATTAAGCCCGGCGGCTCTGACCCCGATGACTTCGAGAAGTCAATTGCCCAGGCCCTAGTTGAGCTGGAGGCTAACAGTGATTTGAAGCCCTACCTCCGTGATTTGCACATCACCCGTGCTCGTGAGATTGAGTTTGGCAGCAAGAAGGTGAGTCAGTTGAATAGCATTTAATAGATGGAATTCCAGTTTTTAATTGCCCGTCTCTGTCTCTATTTCCGTGGTACAGGCCGTCATCATCTACGTGCCCATTCCACAGCAGAAGGTGTTCCAGAAGATTCAAATTATTCTGGTCCGTGAATTGGAGAAGAAGTTCTCTGGCAAACATGTGGTTGTCATTGGTGAGCGCAAGATTCTGCCCAAGCCCACTCGCAAGGCCCGCAATCCTCTGAAACAGAAGCGTCCACGTTCCCGCACTCTCACAGCTGTGTACGATGCCATCCTTGAGGATTTGGTCTTCCCCGCTGAGATTGTTGGCAAGCGTATTCGCGTCAAGCTGGACGGATCCCAGCTTGTCAAGGTCCACTTGGACAAGAACCAACAGACCACCATTGAACACAAAGTAAGTGAAACAAATGCCCCAAACTTATTGTGTGTCTTCACATTTCTTGCGGTTGCTTTTTTTAATAAGCTCTGTGATTTGTAATGAGGACACATATTAAAACATGTGCCCATAACTCGTTACTGTGGTCCATTTAACGCACGCCAGCGGGTCCTCATCTCCATATATGGGCCACATTTATTTACCTTAATATCACTTGACCGTTCTTGTGTTATTCGCTGAATTCATTTTTCTAGTTTAGTGATTGTCAAACAGAACGTATATCAAAGCAAAATCTCCACAATGCTGAGCTCGCTTCAACTAGAGCAACTGCATTACAAATCCTTTGCTACAATATGACCATGTGATATTTAAAAAAAAGAAGCAGATGAGATAATGTGTATATATATGAGATACCAAAATGTTGTTTAATCAAGAAAAATATGAGCAGATTTAAGCTAAAAGGATTTAGATTTATCATAACCAAGAAACAATTGATAAATCTATTGATTTCTGATTCCAAATGTCTTTCATGCATAATTTACAGAAATTTGAAATTTCTCTATAGATTTACCGTTCTTGTGTTATTTGCCGATTTCTCAATTATAGTTCGGTGATTGTCAAACAGAACGTATATCAAAGCAAAATCTCCACAATGATGAGCTCGATTCAACCAGAGCTTCTTCATTACAAATCCTTTGCTACAAAAGAATTTCCCATTTTATATATGACTTTTTATTCAAATGAATTTTAAATCAGATACATGATAAATTCCATTTATTGAAAACGAACCGGATTACTTCTTTGCGTTATTAGTTTCATTTAAAACTTTTCCGATGCCATTACCGTTCTTGTGTTATTTGCCGAACTCTTTATTCTAGTTCGGTGATTGTCAAACAGAACGTATAATAATGCAAAATCTCCACAATGATGAGCTCGATTCAACCAGAGCTTCTTCATTACAAATCCTTTGCTACAAATGAATTTTTCATTTGCCATTCATTTGCCGTCCATTTGCCTCCCGTATACTGATTTTTTTTTGCCTGGTATTTCGGGACTTCCTACATTGGCGGCAAAGTAACCCAATCTGCAGTTAGAATATTTGCTGTAATCTACTATATATTGCAGCATTTTGACAGTAGCTCGGACATATATCTTACTAATCTGAATAGTTATCGTTCTTGTGTTATTTGCTGAAATCATTTTCCAAGTTCAGTGATTGTCAAACAGAACGTATAGTAAAGCAAAATCTCCACAATGCTGAGCTCGATTTAACCAGAGCTTCTGCATTACAAATCCTTTGCTACAATTAAATAAAAAAATAAATCAGAAAGATTAAATATTTAAAAACAAGAAAATTAAGCAGATTTAAAGATCTTTAGAAAACAACGACAATTTGGTTTAATTTCATATATCTATATATTATTTTTATCCATATTTACAGAAATGTAAAATGGATAAATCTGTTAACTCCCCTATATACATATTTATCGTTCTTGTGTTATTTGCCGAATTCTTAATTCTAGTTCGGTGATTGTCAAACAGAACGTATATTAATGCAAAATCTCCACAATGATGAGCTTGTTTTAATCAGAGCTTCTTCATTACAAATCCTTTGCTACAAATATATTATTTTAAGACACTTTTGTACAGTAACCCCGCCCTTTTGCCTCTTGAATACCGATATTATTACTTAGGTATTTGAGACTTCCACTGGTGGCGGCATAGTAATCCCACCTGCCGTTGAAAGATCCGAGACTCTGCAACCTTATAATGTTGTGGACGGTTTATCCGGCCCTGGGACAGGCAAATAATTAATTAATTAATTTTATTAAGCTTTAAAAACATGTTAAAACTAATCAATTGCATTACTTTATAATTTTAATTAACAGGTTGATACCTTCACATCGGTCTACAAGAAGCTGACTGGTCGCGATGTTACCTTTGAATTTCCCGACAATTATCTGAATGTCTAGAGTTTCTGCGTGATTATTGCGCTGGTTCAGTTCATCAAGGAAAATAAGGAAGTAGTTTCATCTAAATTCTGTCGTACAGAATAAATGTTATTTTTTACATGAGCTGCAGAACGTAACATCAAATAAAGAAAAGAAAAGTAAACAATTTGTAAAAATTTAACACGTTTTCCTCAAATTCAAATTAATTATAAGTCACGGCCCCCCCCGGCCAACAACCATTGTAATTGAGGGATGTCAAACATCTTTTAATTAAGTGTAACCATAAAAATACGTTCACTGCCCCTGGAGGCTCATATGTTATTATGGGGGTGAAGTAATTAAAAAACGCGTAATAATGTAACTTGTTCAATTTGATTCCCACACCCCATTGAATTGTTTAACAAATGCTTGCGGTAGCGAAGCGTAAAATCCTTTGCCACACATGTGCAAAAAGGGGTTAATCTTTGTGTTGCATCTAGTTTTCCACTCGGCTCGTCTCATTTACATGCCGTGCGTGTTCCTTATGTAATTACAAGACAAGTTTTCAATAATCATCACATGTGGAGGGATATATTTATTTTGGATGGGAAAGTAAGGTGACGCGTGTTCAGGGTGGATGGTCTTTTAAAGAGATTAATGTGTGCCTTTTGTTCTTGTAAGCGGTTTGATTTATGAAACTGGTTGATTATACTACAACATAGATGAAAGGAAGTGAAAGTTGAGCTCCTAAATTAAAATGTGTGTTTAGGAAAAAATCGTCATTCTTTATAATGAGTTCATTTATTAGTAGCATAGTAATTTTAGTGGTTTAAATATAGCGCCTTAATAAGGTATTATCTAACGTTTTGCAACACAGCAAACGCCAAAAGTTTCTAAACACTACAAAAAGCTTTTCATGCTGAAGCTTTTTAAAAAATACGTTACGTGTATAGTTCTTCAATAAAAAATTAAATCTTCCTTAAAGTAAACCAAATAAAAATGTAGAACAGTTTGATTACTTCTTTTTTAAATTATTTATTGTATAATTTTTCCTAAGCAATTTTCATTCGATTTTTTCGTAAATTGATTTCGTTTGTTTTAAGTTATATATGACTTATATCAATCCTAGTTTGTTTAACCAGACGAAGGAACCGCCCCACAATAACTAATACATATTAAAGTATATTGCAATTTTCACATTCAATTAGTGTCAACAACCGAAGCACGCAATAGAATAATTTCGAAATGTAATAAAGGGAGGCATTCTCAAAGCAAAATCCAACTCACGAAACTATAGACAAACACACAGGACATGAAACATGGGAAATGGACAAAGCTTTAAGGTTAACACAAAAAAGAATTTCTCTTATCGCTACCCTTGGTGAAAGGATATGTTAGTTTACAAGGACACCCATATTCTATATAACCTTTTATAAAAATATTGTTTCTAATCAAATTCAAAAGAAACAACATAATTTAAAAATTAAAAAAATGAAATATTCTTCATAAATACTTATAAACATTTTTCTTAAGTTTAAACTACATTTAATATGGCTGTAAAGCAATGGGTATAGCTACTAAGGTACAGTCTTAACTAGTTAAATTATCTGTTTTTTTTTTTTTTTTTGTCTTTTTGTTGTGTTTTTGGCCACAACACATGATATAGACCTGAGGTCGATTTTCCCTTTCAATGGGCAGACAGGCGACAGCCAAAGTACACGCCTTCAAATTGCTTTGTTGTTTAGGTTTTTATAGTCTTTCGTGTCAATTATTTGACTGATGGCTGGGAATTTCTGGCAAAGTCGGTTCGATGACATATTCTGGTGGTGAGAGGGGATGGTGTTTAGGGGAAAATTGTTACAATTGTTGTCGGTTAACTGCAGTTGGGCTGACTTTTTTGTATCTGCAAATTTTTATCTAAATTACCCAACCATTGGTTCATTCATTCATTTTTTATTAATGTCTGGTAATTGAAGGACATTGGCTATATATCATTAGGACTAAATGACCTTGAGTGTTGTAGTTTAACGCTTTCGATTTGTACATTATTATTAAACTTAAGTCTGAGAATATATATGTATGTATTCTCTATACTCTAATTAAAATGGTGTACACACCCGATTCTGAATTTACAGCCACTTTATATGTAAATTTTATTTGACATCGTGCTTAGGAAAAAAAAAAATGTTTATTTGCTTCACTTCGTTCTTATCCCTACAAACTGTTGCCACGACTTTGGTAGGATATTGGGTGGTCGGGTGGTTTGTTGGCCAAATGGAGACATGGTATGGTTAGTTGGCTATCCTTATGACAAATTATGTCATCACATGTTGCTCGAAAGTATGGATTTAACTATATATATTGGCGTCACTAGTCTATCGCATGAGTCATTTTAAAGTTAACGCTGCCATTCATTGTTATCTTTAAAAAGGAAAAAATTAAGAAAATTGAAACAAAGTTGTTCTGATATTTAAATCAAAACGGAAGTATATAAATATGTATATTATTCAATTAAATTCCAGTTAAAATTAAAAAAAAAAGATTAATACAGGCAAATACAAGAAATATTACATACTTCAAAGGATAAAAATTTTGAATTTTGAATTCAAGGCTTAATCAGATTTGGAGGTTCCCCTTAACTTTCTGAAGAAAGTTTATTCATTCTTCCTGTATGAGAATTGTGCAAGTTTTTTTATGGTATGTATGTATGTAGTACATTTAATAGATCTTAAGTTTATCCATATTATGTAAATTTTAACATCTAAATTTTGAATATTTCTTTGTCTAAAAGAAGGTAAGACGATATTTTATTTAACTTAGTTAAATCAAACTGAGCCAAGTTAAAGCTAGTTTTTCTCACTGCACCATTTTAGATTATTGCATTATCCTTTCAAGGAGCATTAGTGGGTATGTTTTTCCAGTTGCTGCTTTGTCAAACATTTACTTTCACTTTAAAAAAAATACCAAATATTTGTTGCACAGTGCAATAAAAACGTTTTAAAGAAACGATGGTTTTATCATTTGTTTGCCAACCATTATATAATACTCGCAAGAAGTGCGTGTGTGTGTGTGTGGGTTTATTTCGTCATTTGTTCAAGATAAAATTATTCAATATTGTTTTGACTGTAAAAGTTTATCTATCTAGCTTTTCGGTTATCAATAGAATTTTATTTTGCCGGCTTCTGTTCATATCGAGAATGCGCAGTGTCAGCCGCAGAGACGTACGTGTTTGCTTTCATAATCAGAATTCAAAGGCAAGTCATCATTGGAAAGGACCGAGACCGAGTGGAAGGGTTGTGACTCCCATAAAAAAGGTCTCCTGATAAGAGGTACTCAATAATTGTACATTTGTGTGTGTGTATATATACATAGATGATCGCATACTTTAATATCGTTCAGAGAGTTCACTTTCTCTCTCTCTCTCTTTCTGTTTTTAAGTGTTCATATTTTCTATATTTAACACTCAATTGCCATTGCATCATCGTGTGTTGCCGTCTGTCTCGACCCCAAATCATTCATTAAATATTCAAAAAATTTTCTGAAGAAAATCCCAAAAAAAACAAGAAAAGGTTAAAAGTATTTTTTTTTTATTTTATAAACATGAAAAAGAATTTTGTTTGTGGCGATAAATGAGAAAATTCGTTTGCGGTTTAAGAAAAGAAAAACCTAAAAATGAAACGAAAAGAAAAACCATATTGTATTTTTCTATAACCTAGGAACCATTCGGTCTCTGTGTGTATCTCATCTGCCTCCGCTTTATCGACCAACCGAAAGGTAAAAAAAAAAAAGAGCAGAAACAAAAAATAATCGAGATAAAAGAGGAAACGATGATAATGATACTGCGTGTGGAACAACTTTTGGGGCGACAATTTTGTGGTAGGGGGATAGTCGAGTAGTGTAGTAGGGAATGAGCAACAAACAAATAAAGAAAGAGAGAGAGCGAGGAAGAGAAAACAGAGGGGAACGGCTGCTCTCTCAAAAAAGTGGGTTAATGAGCGCCAGTCACAGACCTTAGGGAACTTGGCCGATATTTATGAGCAATTTGGGATCTCACGATGACGAAATTGCCGGCTTTGACTTCGGGTTCCAGACAGCGACTGTTGCTGTGTTGCTGCCTCTGCTGACGCTAACATCGCTGCCAACGCCAAACACCTACTCATATTTTTATATCCTATAATTATAAAAGTATTTCAGTACTTAAATTAAGTTTAACAAATTTCAGAACTTAAAAAGATTATGTAACATTAAGAAGAGTTATTAAGAATATTAGAATTAAATTCAAATTATAAAAGTATTTTAGTACTTAAACTAAGTTTAACAAATTTAAGAACTTAAAAAGATTATGTAACATTAAGAAGAGGTATTAAGAATGTTAGAACTGAATTCAAAACTTAAAAATCAACTTATATTGTACTTTTATATTTTTCTTTTATTTTTAAAGATTTTAATATTGATATAATGCTAATCATATAGTTAAGAAAAATTGATTCCATATTTTCTATATGTAAATGATATATGTACATATTTAAAATGTGTTCTTTAGATTTTCCATGTTACTTTATAAAACCAATTTGTTGGTAAAAGGGTATCATAAGGTCGAATAGAACTATTTAATATCATGGTTGGTTAGTTTCATTATTTCTCAGAGCGGAAATTTTGGTTCGTAGCATAAGCATTGACTTTGAACTACACCAATGCAAGTTGTTTTTGTAATGTTTACGGAATGTGTGAGCACAACAGAGAATGGTAAACAAGCATGTGGAAAGGAATGACAATTTGTATATTGGTTAGGGGAATGAAGAAATATAGGGGCAGGGGGGACACACAACAAAATGGTAGATAATAGCAGTATAACGAATCCAACACCAACCAAACAAATAAAAGTGAAATAAAAATTGAATAAGCACAAACCGCTCTCTGAAACGTTGGCATCGCCATCGACAGTCGCGGTCGCAGTCGCCCTCTCCAGAACTAACGCCAACGCCAACGCCAGAACTCTTGGATGTAAATGTCGACCGGCTGTGGCGGGCGTTGTTAGTCATTTGAGTTCGTTCGCCTGGTCAACACAAAAACTGAAAAAAAATAAAAATAAATAAATAACTAGAAAACATAGAAACGAAGTATTCAAAAAATCTGAAAATTTTCTCGAGCGTCGAGAATCAATTTCTAACATCAGTTCCAAGAAAAGTGCGTCCAATTATTATATGTATAATAATATTAATACTAACTACATATATGAAAATTGACAGATAAAGTGTGTGTGTTGAATCCGTAAGCCATGTTATTTGACATCTTGCGAAATATGCGATAAATATGAGATATTTCATTTTTTTTTTTGTTTGAGAAAACGCGCGCGTAGCACATTCTGACGTAAGCGAATCAGTTTGAGAATTCATTGAAGCAGAGTTAGAAAAACATATACATACATACATATAAATATACTATATTAATACATATAAACATATCTACATATATGTATATACATATGTATGTATTTATTTGTATATATATGTATGTATGTACATATGCCATTGGAGAAATGATTGTGCACCCACCCAATCGTAGGGAATTGTTTCACATGCGAATTCAAACCCAAATTGTTTTGCCCATTTCTGTCATTACCAAGCGTCAAATTAGGGTGACATACACACAGACACACACACACACCTACTTGTTATCCAAACTCATACAGGAAGTTAACTTTTCTTCGAGGATACATGCGGTATTACACGGACCAACAAAATGCAAATAGTTTATATCCCAAGTTCAAAAAGGTTCTGAAAATATAAAGAAAAGATAAAACCAAAGTTGTGCCGAAAGATTGCTTTTATATATACATATATATGGATATACATACATATGTTTATAATGAACGATTTTATATTTGAAACAAGAAACTCCATTCATATTATTTAAAAATTTAGATATTTGTCTTTAAAGAAACTTATGACTTATAAGTTTCTAATTTCACATTGGATTTAAATTTAACGGTTGTCCACATGAAAATTTAATTGTATTTTGCTCCTTTTTGGGGCTTGTTCGAACTACTTTTAAACATTAGTACAGATTACGACTTATTGCATTACTTTTGTTGACTAATAGTCAGTTTTAGGTTCTTGAAAACTTGCTGATGTGTGTAATCCTTTGATAATTTGATTGCCATTAAATGCGTTGACCTCAAATAAAATAACAGAATAAATAAATTGTAAAAGTGTTACAATTACAACACATTTGTACTTCTTAGAAGGCAACTAGTATAATTATATAGAGAAATTGTGTACGACAATTGTTAATTATTATATATTATTATCACAAAATAGTATATGCAAGTTTGTTAAATCAGAATTTACATTTATATTATTTCAAATTGGTATGTTTTGAACATTGATCTAGACATTCATTTCAATGCTCTTTTATTTGATTTTTAATTAATTTAAAAAAGTAACAAAATGTGTGCTAAGCAATTAAATCCCCCTCTAAACGAGAAAAAAACAAACTGGTTGCCTTAGTTGCTATTATATAATTGTATGTATCAGCTATTTTATAAACTGTAATACAGTTCCATTTATTGTGTTTATCTATGACCAATTAGCCTATATTATATACACCTTTATACACCTAAATATCAGCGATTAGTTTGTTTTTAATCGAGCATTAAATTCGCACATTTTAGTAGATACTTTTAATGGAAAATTTCTAATAGCATATGAGGAAACGTGCTGGCTATCAGGCAATTAGCCATGTTTAAAAACTCAATCAAAAATTCAAGAGAAATGAAAGAAAATCTAAAACGAAAAGAAGAAAAACTAAACACATATCAATGGGCGGTCGATTTTATCGCCTACAGCAACAATGGGAAGGGAAATGCAGAAGTAAAAATGGGGGAACTTAACGAATGCCAATAAAATACTGGCGCAGCTCATATTGTTTATTATTATTTATTATTAAGCGTAATAGATTGTTTTATTTTTTTCATTTCAACAATCTTCAATTCGTTGCCAGACTGCTAAAAACAACAACAGAAGTTTCATTTTTATTTTCAATAAACACAAATTTATTGATACTCTATACCACATGCAATGCAATTTGAGATTCTTTTAACTTTCATTTTATAATCTTTTTTCTATATGAGTTCTTATATCAGCCAATCATTTTATATCATTTATAAATAAACAGATTATAGACACTTGAAACTTAAAAAAGATCAAGTCTGATAAATAAGAGCTTAAATTATAGTCAAGTCTAGATCATTCAGATTATAGAATATATAAAATATTTCATTTGCTTCATCCACTATTAAAGACGGTTTCATATACCCATTTATTTAATGGACACCTAAAGGGTATAAGAAGAAATTTCTTTTTCTATATTGAAATTAATTTATGCATGTTTACTGCAGACTTTGCCCACTCTTAATATATCTCTGCCCTTCTATCTATTTCTATCTTTGTCTTTCTCTGGTGAATCAATCGAGTCGCGTGCTATGAACGAATGAAAATGTTGATCAATTCTTATGACAGTGTTCGTCAAAAGCTTTCGTACCATTACTCCAACTCCAGCATTTTTTTTTTCTATTTTGCCTTTATCATTAGCCTGTGCGTGGCTACAATTTTGCTAATTAAAATTCAAAATCAATGTAAAAAAAATGGGGCGTGTTTTGTTGACTGGGGAGAACACAGTCAAGTATTTTATCGATATGCAAATTATGAAAAGATATTGCCTGACTTCTATATAAGTATTGCCTTATCTTGAATGCAAACTTGTTGGTTTGTTTTGGTTATCTTATCTAAAATTCTCATCAATTGCTTACATAAAGAATACGAAACCCTTCTTCGAACCTTTCCATTAGTCACCTAAAACTTAACACCTGGCGAACTTGCCACTAAAATGAATCATCTTTTTGGTTAAACATATAAAATGCAATCAATGTTTATTTGTAGATAATACTGATTGCTTATCAGTAGCCAATATAACATTTTTTCTCTTTTTTTTTTTGCTGAATGAAGCGTCCATTGGTAGCTTTTCCTTAGGCCTAGACACGGCTGCCATTCTATGACAACGTGTTCACAAATGTGGGCCAGTTATTGCCAGGTGTCAAAATATAGCTTATCATTTTAAAGACATAAGCAATTGATGCTACATATGGTTAGCAGTCCCATAAATAGCCAAAACAAAATATTTTGTGATTATTTTTTCATTGAACGATAAGAAATGGCATACGAGTGAATATACTCGTATTGTAATAACAAATGACTGTTGCTGAATTGTCAATTTTTTTTGTATATATATTATATTAGATTAGCTTTTGCTTTGGTCAATGAAATATTTAAGATATCCTTTTCACTTTCTTAAAATTTGAAGCAAATGCAATCAACAGTTCATTTTATTTGAAGAATGTCTTATATAAAAAACAGACAAATTTTAAATCTCTTTTAAGAGCTTTTAAAAAGTTTGTTTAACCAGTAGAACTATAACAGTATAAAGTTTAGGCTAGATAATACCATATTACCTAGGGTTGCAACTAACATTTTTATTATTATTGCCCGGCACTTGGCACTTTGTATTGCGATAAGCCCAACAAGAGAGGGCCACCATTTTGATTTTTGAGATAACAGATATTACCCAACAAAACGGCTAAACATAAATAAAGAGAGTATCTATATAATACATAGTTCTGTTAATATAAAGTGTAAACTGTATTTTGAGAGTCTCGCAAAGCAGCAATTGAGTACACGTGAGAGGGCCTATTAAATTTCACACTCAATGAGATCTGTTTATCGACTTAAATTTTGATTAGCAACTATTTAATACTTTTGATTGATAGACTGGTTTTCTTTCATTGTAGTCAAACCACCGACAAAACACAATGTGCCTTTCCTCACCGATTCCTGGTCAGACCACGACAACGGGCAAAGGAAGTGACTCTCCAGAGGACTCAGTGACTAATGGCAGATGCAACCTGGGTGAGGGATGTAGCTCCAAAACTAATGGAGACCTAAAACATAGAGGACGATCAAAACTTGATCAAGCCACAGATGCTACAGAACAAACAACCAAAGATGATGAAAATTTAGGTTATAAAGAAGAAAATGCCGTATACAAGGAGAATGCCGTTGGGCAGGCAACAAAGCAAAAAGAGGCAAATGTGGAGGAAGAGGAGGAATTTAAACCACAAATCAGATGGCCTGATCTAATTGCCCAGTCTTATTTACACATCGGAGCTCTCTATGGAGTTTACCTGCTTTTCTATGCAAAGTTCTACACATTCCTATGGGGTAAGTACATTATAACCGATATATCTAGATACGTGCCTTATTGGGCAATTTTAATTAACATATGGCGAAAAGTTCTCGTCTCAATGTCGCGTACCAGTCATTTGTCATAATTGTTTAAAACAATATGTGGATTACAACTTAGCAACGGGCAAAGTATAATAAAGTTGGTCAAGAAATTGAAACTAAAAATAAATTAAAGCTTTTTAAAAAACTACAGCAGATAAATTGTAGGAAATAATTTTCTATAGTTAGACAAAGGACTTTTTATACAATTGTACAATTTAGTAGAGAAATGGAACTTCATTTCGATATTTTTAGTCAGTTTTTGTTAATTATGTAACTTTAAAGAGTGGACATATTCTTAAAGTGTTTTAAACATCTTCTTCCGGTTATTTTGATCATCCTCTTCCAGTTATAAAAATCGTTCAATGCATTTTAAGCATCGTCTTCCGGTAATATGAACATCCTTTTCAAGTATTAAAATTTCATTACTTTAAACTTCATTTACTCATTAGAATGTCCGAAATTTAAGATTAAACTTGTCTATTAATATATTTTGAATTTTATTAGATAAAAAAATGAGTATGTCATATTTGCAAAATTATTAAAAGATCTTGCAGTTTGGATTATATTTGTTATAAAATTTTTATTATAGGGGAGAGCGAGCCCCCTTATAAATAATAAATGACTCATTTCTAAAATCAATGTCTAAAAAAGAGTCAAGTTTTAATTTTGAAAGCTCACTGTACTATGTATACTTGAATTAGAATATAAAATATAAACATATATGCATAAATAACGGGAATGAACTTTGACTGAACATCAATTAAGTTTAACGAACGTTCCCAATTGCTTGCGTTAAATAGTGATCGAAAGAAATTTTTTTTTTTTATAGATATATATTGGACAATGAACTAGGTGACGCATTAAACTATCAGAATGCCACCTATAATAAGCAACATCTACATATATATTTGTTTTAGATATATATATATATATATTTGTAGTATCTAGCCATTATGTCATGCATTGAGTAAATCAAGCAGTAAACCAGCTAAGCACATAGAATGCCATTCAACTGTTTTTTAAAATTATTTTTATTTTAGTGGTGATGACCATTTGGGTATCAGGCATTGGTATCACGGCTGGAGCCCATCGTTTATGGTCCCACAAATCTTATAATGCATCGCTGGCTTTACGCATACTATTGGCATTTGCTTTCTCTATTTCGGGACAGGTATGTAATGATATATTTCCAGTGTTCGACTAATATATTATTTTTATATACACATTTACAGAGGGATGCCTACACATGGGCATTAGATCATAGAATACATCATAAATTCTCAGAGACAGATGCTGATCCGCATAATGCGAAACGTGGTTTTTTCTTTGCCCATGTGGGTTGGTTATTCCTTACACCGCATCCGAAGGTTATTGCCAAGCGTGATGTCATTGATATGTCCGACTTGGAGGCCGATCCTGTTGTCATGTTTCAACGAAAGTATAATATTCCGCTCTTTGCTCTTTGTTCGATAATAATACCCGTGCTTGTGCCTTGGTATTTTTGGCAAGAGGATCTATGGATGTCATTTTGGATTAACTTTAATATGCGTTTTACCTGGACTCTGAATGTGGCATTCTTTGTGAATAGTGTGGCACATATGTATGGCAAGAGACCCTACGATAAGTGAGTATTAATTAGTAATCTCTACAAGAGGAGGGTCAGTAAATAAATTATTATCTTTGTTTTTTTTTTATTTTTATAGAAATATTATGTCTAGAGAGGCTCCCATTGTTTCCCTTCTGGCCATGGGCGAAGGCTGGCATAACTATCATCATGTATTCCCCTGGGATTACAAGACAGGAGAATTTGGCTCATATACTCTGAATGTGACAACTGGTTTTATTGATTTCTGTGCCCGTCTTGGTTTGGCCAGTGGACGTAAGTTTTCTTTGTCTTTAAATTTCTAATTGTAAACTATAAAATGTATTTTGTTTTTTATTTAGGTAAATCGGTATCTCCCGATATGATTAAACGACGTGCCGCTAAATGTGGGGATGGGACACGTTTTCTTAGTGATGATTATGCGCATCAAGATCAAGTTTGGGGATTTGGTGATAAGGATTTGCCACGAGAGGATCTAGCAGAGCTAGCAAAAATGCAGAATTAAGAGCAGAAGCTGTTAGCTCGCCTTGTTTTTGTTTTGTTTTTGCTATATTTAGTTTTAAGTTATATTGACACTTTAATAACAAAACCCAAAATTCTGCATATACATATACTTATTTATCATTTTTCATTTAAAAAAAATCGCCTATGTTGCTTTCTTTTGTTACTTACCAAAGCGCAATAAACTATTATGTATTGCGTCTGTACATAAGTATATACAAAAAACTTAAAAAAAAAAACAAAAAAAAAAAATACATACTAGTGAAAACGATTTTGAATTGTAAGTGAGCCTCATGAATATTTACGAATTGAAGGGTTCTGAGCGAAGCTTTTGCGGAATTCAATATTGAAAATTTCTACAAAGTTTAGTATCACCTGGAATTGTATAAGTGACGGACGGATTTTCAGAAACTCCACTACAATATGGATAAAAAATCTGATATACAAACTAAGAATAAGGATTTGACATCCTTGAAAGGGGATGATCATAAAAAACGTGATGCCATCTGGCCATTAGTTTTATTTTATATACATTTAAACATTCTTGGTATTGGTGGAATTATTGTGCTTCTAAAGAGCGCTTTCTGGTCAACGATATTATTCAGTGAGTTCAGCTTTGAAGTCAAGTAGATCCGCTTGTCGCATATATAAAAAATGATTTATTTACAATTGCATTTTAAACTGAACCTTGGTAACCCTTGCAGCAACTTTTTGGACATTGCTTGGTATATTGGGTGTAACAGTGGGTGTGCATAGATTGTGGGCCCATCGTACTTTTACAGCATCAAAACCGTTGCGTTTATTTCTTATGATTTGTCAGACAACGGCTGGACAGGTAAGTGAGCATCTAATGGAGCTTTTCTCGAGCTTTTATTTGAGACAAGAACCATAATGTGTGTGTGTGTGTTTTTTTTTCTTCTTTTTAGGGCCCTATCTACAGTGTAGTCCAAGCACATCGTTTACACCATCAAAAATTTCAAAAAGATGAAGATCCCTTCTTTAGCAAGCAAGGATTTCTTTATGCCCAAGTGAGGAGTGGTTTATTCAAGTATTCAAGCGAACAGGAAGAGCTATTGAAACAGGTGGATATGACAGATATAGAGAATGATGCTATAGTTATGTTTCAGAAACGGTAAGTCTAAAATTATCCTTTGTGTACTATAGAATAATAACTCTTTTCCCTTTAGCTACTATGTTTTGCTCTATATATTGCTCAATGTATTTATCTCGATTAATACACCCTTTCAATACTTTGGCGATTCAATATCATCATCCATGTTGGTTGGATTTTGGTTACGTAATCTCATTGTACTCAATGTGGGAAATCTTGTGCATACATCCCATTATATTTGGAGCATATCTAAGGATTTTAAGCCTACAGATTCTAATAGCATATTCATCATTACCAAATCCTATTGGCCACAATTCCATTATCTGTTGCCACAGGACTACCAAAGCGGAGAGTTTGGTGACTACAGCACGGGTCTGGGAGCAGCTGTTATCAGAATCTTTGCCGCCTTGGATTGGGCTAAGGATTTGCGTACCATTAGCTCAGTGGCTGTACGTCTTGGACTTACCAAGGCAGTTGAAACGGGCAAACCGATTGTCGAATGCATTGAGGAACAGGTGCTGCTCGAGGAGAACGCTTTGCCAGCTAATCATTTTCTAAATCGCGAAAAGTTTATGTAAATGTTGCCCATAGACAAGGTTCAGGTTGTTTAAAATTATGCGTGAAATACCGCTGGTAGTCGTAAAAATAAATTAACAAACACCAACTAAACCTAATTATTGGTCAAGCCCAGTCAACAAAAAAAAAAAAAAAAGTTTTCCTTTCGCGTTTTTTTTTTTGTGTCTTCTTCAATTTTAAGAGTTTAGCAAACAAAGGTAGGTTTCGACTGCGTCATCTGACAACGTTAAAGTTGACGGACCACAATGCACAAAATGCGTAGGGCGGCCCTGTTCATTGTGACAAGACAACAACTACTACAAAACAAACAAGCTATGAAATCACTATCAACATAATTATATATTTCCATATATATATGTATATATATACACATATGTATTGGAGTTTCGGTTCGAACTTTAAAGTCAATGTTAGAGGGCAGCAAGACATATATACATATATATTTTTTGGCTATGCCTTTTTTTTTTGTCTCTCTCATTAGGTCAACTCTTTCTTTCTGTGTGCCGATGCCGTTGTTTACATATGCCAATGGATTTGGCAATCATTTGATTTGGCTTTCCCAAACTTCATTGCCCAGATTCACCATTTTTGTCAAGTTTAATGTATCGCACTCAATAAAATTATCACTAATACGCAATGTGTACATAGTGCCCCTCAGCACTTGATTGATAAATAAATATTTACACACTTTTGGGTGGCCTAAACAGAAGCCTAACTCCCTGATTGATGGCTTGCTACCTACTTCACTCCATTCCATTCCATTCTATGCTCAAATGCTCCTGCCTGGCTAACTTATTGACGCAGCATTTAAATATTGACTAATTAAACACTATTGATCAAAGTTTACGCCTGACTTACGCGTAATCAAGCTGGACGCACTTAAAACTTAAATTCAACTAACACAAACTAAAAACTTCTCTGACCCAAAGTTACCTTTTCATAGTGAAAAAAATGGCTGTGTTTTGAGAATTATGAATTGAGAATTTTCTACCACAAGTACATATAGAGCTTGGTTTTAGTAATTGTTCGACAAACTTAACAAACTTGAAAGTATTTAGCAAAATTTATAAGAAATATTTCAAACAAATTATTCTTTGAAAGTCATAAATTAAATAAGATGATAAATATATATGAATTTGTAATGAAAGTTTAGATTTAATAAGTGTATATTTTTCATGAATTTGTTGTAAATAAAAATTTGTTGTGTGAATCAAGATTAAGATTAATTAATTAAGAAAAATATATTTTCAATTCTCCAAAAACAACTATTAATTTATATAAATATCTGAATTTATATAAATGTATATAAATAAAAAGACTGCTAAATAGTTAGATATTCTAACTTAAAATTTAATTAATATTTTTTATAATACTTTTAAACTATGTGGAATGCTCTGGAATATTCTAGATTTTAGATAAGATTTCCAATGCTATTCATGTTACTTTTTAAAGATTTATGCAATATAGGCTTACTTGGATTTCAAAATTCAAAAAAAAAAAAAAAAAACTAACCGGTTAAGGTACAGTACTAACTATAAGCATATATGTATATATTTGTCAGATTCAACACTGACTCATAAGTTGTATTTATTTACCTTTTGCCGCTGCTGTTTCTGTCTGTTTGTCAGATGTCGGCCGTCTGGGGGCCAGTTTCGGCACTTGTACCAATTCCTAATGACTGTGAAGTGAAGTGATTACTAATGAATTTGCTAGACTAAAAGCCTAAGTTTGCTTTTATTTTTTTTTTTTTTTGCCTTTGCTTTTTACCTTTGTCTGTGGCAGCCACAAAATCTGTTTGCATTTCACGCTATATTTAAGTTGGCTTTTGTTGCAAATTGCAGTCGCGTTCTACGCTCAGCTTTTTGTTATGTTAATTCATTTTTCATAAACAATTGTAGAGACACTTGAAGGTCTATATATGTATGTATTTATGTACGTGAGTCTGTCTAATGCAAAAATGTGTGAGCTTGTAAATCCGCTAAAGTTTAACGTTTTCTGTGAATCTGAAGATCGGATGTGGGCACTGGGAATGACGGATTGATGAGGTATGGAAAAAATAAGAAAAAAAAAATAAAAAGAAGGTAAACATACGCCTTGGTGCGGAGCATTACCAACTAATCGCACAACAAATTGTTTTTTCATATGCGTATGTATGAATGGCATTTGATTGTCCAGCAAAAAGGGGGAAATCATTTGGCCATTGGCTTTGTGTGTGTTTCTATGGCTTTTTTGGGGGACTTTTGCTAAGAATTTTTTTATCTCATAAAAAATGCTGACATTGCTAAAAGTTGATCAACAATTGGAAGCTGCGCAATTATACAAAAAGTGTTAGATAAATATGGGAAGGGTTTTGTTTTGCTTTATTTTCTTTCTTTTAAGTTGCTTTGTGTATTTTAGCCATGTTGTTGTCAAGTTGTTATGATTGTTTGCATAATTGGCCAACAAAATTGTCGCAGCTAAAAGCGATAGTACTTCAAAGGTTTTACCGTCTCGTGACATTTAATTGCATCCCAAGACCCAAAAAGTATTCAATTAATCCAGTTGGGAGTTTTTATTTTTATTTTTTTTTTTTTTTTATCCCCTAATTTTGAAATGAAAAAGAGACACAGATATTGAGAAAGAAAGAAGTGATTGTTTTTAGTATAAGTTTGAGTTAGTTTTATATATTTTAGGTTTGTGGCTTTTTAATTAAGTTTTGCGTTAAATTTCGGTTTTTTGTCTCTGGGGATGTTACGTAAAGAGAAAGCAACTGCCTCTTTGCTGCTATGTGGTTGAACTTCATGATCATCGAACGGTTTTTGACTTTAGTCAACAACAAACCGAAGTCAAAAATAAAATCAACAAAACAAAAAAAAAAAAAACTGCAGAAACCCAATTTTTAGGTATATAACCAAAAAGGAGAGATTAATTTATGTGGTATGCAAATACAGGTGATCCAGCAGAATTCATCTCATCGTTATTGAGCAAAAGGCATCTAATTTTGCTTTATAGGGCCATTCACTCTCCCTTTTCCTTTTTGCCAAATAGAAATCGGTTTCTTTGATAAAAACCTGTTTTTTTTTTTGCCACTATCTGCATTTTCCATTCAAAATGATTTTACATTGAGTCTTAGAATCTAACGGTGACACAATTTTATTATATATACTCTTTATATTTACATAGTCATTTTTGGCTACAGATTCCCATAGGATTTTGATTTTTATACAAATATAAAATTATTTTTCTCTTAAAATTGTGGAATAAAAATAATGGAATGGCGGCTTAACAGCAAATAATGATCAAACTCAAGGAAACGCTAACACAATAAAGTCGAAAAGAGTTTAAGACAAGATTGTAAAAACTATTTTAGCCAGTATACCGACTGATTGATACCCGGCATAAAATTCGATTATAAATATTTAAAGATTTTTTAATTTTTTTAAATTGTTTTAAGAATAGTTAAATTGTAAGATAAGGTAATTAAAACAATCATATAGTTTGGGATTTATGTACACATCTTGATCAATATTCTAAGTAATTAATACAGATCTTAAATATTTATAATTTAAAAAGACAAATTTAATAAACTTATATTCAGGGTTTTTTTTTCGTAAAACGTTTCTTTATTCCAATAATAAAGGAATCAGTCCATGTAGTTCTTAAATATTTCCTATTTATTAACTCAAATTAAAAAATCTGATTTTCAGAAGTTTTCTCGAATATTCCAGTGAAAAATTTGTACAATATTCAATATTTTCAATATTTTCGCTTTATAAAGTAAATAGAAACTAAATAAATTTTAAATAATTTCCATAACAATTGTTAAACATTTTAAAGAATATATAGAAAATTCTTTTTTCAAAATGTCAGCAATTTAAAATTTTGCATAAATGCCTTTGACTTATGACCTTTGATTTTGTAACTACATGCAATAAAAAATGTTAACTAAAAAGCTCTTTCTCAATATTCCAAATGCAGCTTCACCTGATACACCTCAATAGTATATTTAAGCGTAAAATTATGATGGGTAAAGGTAGAGCCGCTGCTGCTGCTGCTGCTGCTATATACATTATCCACAATGAGGTTCTGCCGAAGTTTAAAGCCGAAACTCAGGTGTTCGTAACCGAAGCTATTACAGGTGCTCGTTGTGCGTTTTGTGTGTATGTTTGTGTGTGTGTGTCTGTGTATGCGCTCTGCTGTTGCTGTGGCATAATCTTGGCCTTCTTTTTGGTCTTTTCTTTACCTTTGTATGCTTCGCTTCTCCGCTTCTCGTCTCTGTCGTCACTCAGTCAGATTGTCTGTCTTACAGCCAAAGGCAGGTACGAATTTTTACATTTGGCTACGATCATTTGTCTACGGAACGCCGCCGTGTTAAGTTCGTTAGATACAACAGCGCGGATATTGCAATTCCAGCACTAATCAAGTCAAGCTTCAAAGGGCTCTGCGTTGTTGAATCAGTCGTCTTGAGTGTGCGGACCAAAAAAAAAAATATATACGAATCAAAAAATAGGCAAAGAAAAATTAACAAAATATATAAAAAAAAGAAAAAAAACTTCGACCAAACGACCAAAAGAAAAGTAAACCCATCAAGCGGGTCTCCGCCTAGTCACCAAAGTACTTCAACAGCAATTAAAATTATTTTGTGTTGTAAATCTGTGAAGAAAGTTCGGAGTGCCAGTTACGAAACTCGGTTTCCGTCTGGCTTTTTGTTGTTGTTGTTGCTCTGTGGAATAGTGTGTGAAGAAGTGAAGGCAACAAAATGGGCCATCTGTCCACTATGGAGCGTGTATGCACTACAACACCAATGCCCAGCACCGGCGAGGGAAGTCCTACATCATTAACCCGTCGGGCTAAAATGTCCAATACAGATGCTCAAGTACGTCGCGGTGAGGACTCATCACCAGAATTGCCTCCACGCCAAAAATTGTCACCAACAAAGCAATCGAATTCTATAACAAAAACTGAAAAATTTGAAATGCCCAAGGATCTGGTAGCTCATGTACCCAAAGATCAAATCAATTTGGATGCCTATATACGTTCATTTAAGGGTGATAAAGTATTGGGATATCAATTCGAAGCACCACTAAAATGGGATAAAGTTATACAAATTTCATTATTACATATTGTGGCAGTTGTAACATTATTATGTTATCCTCTGGATCGTCTCAATATAAAAGCAACAATCTTTTGTAAGTATGACAAATGTCTAAAACCGGCAATTATATAAGACCTTGCGACCCTCTCTAATATGACATGTGTATTAGATTGAGAAAGGTGTTTTTTTTTACTATTATTTTTTTTGGACAAAGAAATCAACAGAAAGCAAATCAAGCAAAGACTGAGATGTGTCGGAAATACATATATATATATATGTATATAGTTGATGCTGTTGTCGATAATTTTGTTGTTGCTGTTGTTGATGATGATAATGTTGTTGCTTTGTGGTTTTTTCTTTTTTTTTTTTTTGTTTTATTGTTGTTTTATTCGCCTACCTTTTCGGGGCACACCTACGGCAATTATTTGCAATTTAGCGTGGTAAACCTCTTGGCATTTTCAACGCCCTGCAACTGTTGGTGGATGTTACAACATGTTGCCTCTTGTTATTGACATTTAATTAATCGCTACTTAACATACCATTTTCATATGCCCCACTGCACTTCTGTTCCCCTTTATAAATTAACTCTGATAACTTCCATTTCTCGTTTTGTTTAGTCAGTGTTGAAATATCTTACATTGTCTCTTTTTGTTTTTTTTTTTGGTTTCTCATCGTTTCATTGCTTTCTTTAGTTTTTGTTTTTTTTTTGTTTCAGTACTTTTTCGGGTTTTCGGATCGAAAATCTGTTTGTCCATGCAATTTTAACTGACACAAATATATATGAAAACGAAACGTATGTAAAAGAAAAGCAACAACATTATTCAGTTGACACATTTAGACAAATGAAAAATTGGAGCTTTTCAACTTGAGGCTAAATTACAAAATTTCGAAGGTTATTAACTTACTTAAGCTAGAAATAAATGGAATATTATATTTGCAAAAGAAGAAGAAAAAAAGAAAAAAAAAACTGAAACAATAACAACTACATACAAGTAATGTGTACTTGTCTATATTCAACAAAAAAATAAAACAAAACATATCTCATTTTGCTCTAGACGATTTATGACCATACAACATGCAAGACAATTTCATATTGAAGATCGCCGTTGACATTGAGACGAATGGTTTCCCCCCATCTTTGTGTGTACAACGATTTCGTTTTCATTGGGGGGAAATACCGCTGAAAACAGACGAATTTTTTTTTCTTTCTCTCTCTCTCTCTCTTGCTCTTCCGACATTTTTTTTCCCTTGGTTTTTACCTCCTGAATATGCGATAAATTTTAATATTTATTACTCATTGTATAAGTGACTATATGAAGGATCATTGTTGCCTCCTGTGGCACTTGTAATCGGTCTAGGTTGGCAACTCACAAGACTTGGCCGCCACCTTTTATGGGGCGTTGAGCTCGTAAATATTTTGGCAAATTACTGGCTGTACGTGCCTGGATTTTTTTTTTAAATGCCAACCCAGAAAATTATCGTCATTTAGTTTTGTGTTAAACATCGAAAAAGAGTTTAAACATGTTGATTAAATCGCTGAGAGGAGAAGCTATATTTTAGAGGGTCGTCTCAGGGGAAGGGATAAGTTACATAAAACTTCACATTCGTTGCTAATGAAGCTTGAAAAACAATAAAAAATACACCAAAAAAAAAACTAACATTTTATATAAGGGGAATGCTATATATGGTATAAAGCAACATATATATATACATATATATTCACGCATAGTTTGTTCAACTTAATAATAGCATAGACATTTTATGAATTCGAAGGGGATTTTTTTTTTGGTTATTTGGAACTAAAACGGAAAATTAAATTGAGGAAATATTAAATTAAACAGACATATGTATGTACATATGTCTCACCTGACACTCTATATATACATTGTTTTTATATGTTAACCATTAATTTTCTTTTTTTCGGACTCTGTGCTTTTCCTGAACTTGACCTGTATTCTTTAATTCCCACTTTTGTTTTAGTATTTGTCTACATATTTGAAATTCAAATTAACTAATTTTCTTTTGCATCAATATTCAAATAATCGTTTCGTTGATTTTCACTTTGCTAATATTGGGAATTTATAATTTTTACATAGGCCAAAAAGAAAAAAAATTTCAAAGATACTTGTACAGAACTGGTTTCTGAAGCAATCACAAATGAACAAAATATTTAATTTTTGAAGGTTAATCTTTCATTCAATCGGTCAGCGGTGTTTTAACACCTTGACAGGTAGGCACTATAAATAAAAACAAAAATTAAATCGCACCAAAGAAAAAATCGTTAAGTTTTCATTAGTCAAGATTGTGAAATTTAAAAAAGACAAAAAAATAAGATCTATTGTTGCTGAGATGGAAAAGGCTTTGATTGTATGATTGCTGTTCGTTATTGTCATTAGTGGGCCGTGGGTTGGGTTTGAGTACGGAAAATCCAAATCGATAAGTTTCAAATTATTTGCTGTTAGTATTAATTGTTAGGGTGACAAATTTATATACATACTTTACATAGATCATTAAAAGGGGAAAAAGGGGGGAAAATAATAGCAATAACACTCTTCAAATTGTTAATCAATTAATCGAAAAAAGATAGTTAGACATACGGAAATAAAATTAACAAAGAATATAATTGTTAAAAACCCCAAAAAAAAAAAAAAAACAGCTGTTTATTACAAAAGAGAATAGATAAAACCAGTTAAGTTCATTACCGAAATATCGTTAAAAAAAAGCAATTAAATACATATACATATACATATGTATATATAGAAGACTTATCTATGTAAGTTATATTTTTTCGGTTGAATACCCCACTCTCGAGACCTCTTCGTCTTATACATACTTCACTTTCAATTTGTTTATTTAAAAAATTAACAATATAACACGAATAGCTCAATTTCCGTAATATGTAATTTATTTTTCTTTCGTCTCATATTTTTTATTTGTCATATTTAATTAGCACGAATTTTTGCTTTATGAAAACCTTTTTTTTTTTATAGCTAACCATTTGTTTATGAGTTTCTTTTTTTTCTTTTTAGCCTTCTTTGTTGGCGGCGTTGCCGGCTTTGGCGTTACAGCCGGAGCCCATCGTTTTTGGACACATCGCAGCTATAAGGCAAATTTACCTTTACGAATTATTCTGATGCTTTCCTATTGTGTGGCTGGACAGGTAAAATATTGTTTCGTAAATGGAACTATACAGATTTAAACTGTATGTCTTAGCTTATTTTTATGTATCTTTGAGTAATTTTTTTTCTTTTTTTTTGTGGTTTTCGTTTGACTTGTAATGCAATTACCATTAATTGCATCATTAAATATAACAACTTAATGCTTTTGTGGAAACAAAAAACAAAAAAACAAATTGACAAACTTCAAAAACGGCAGCTACAGCCAACAAAACATAGATATTTATATATACAAACATGCATAGAAGTATAGTAGGTACTTTTTGTAGTTGTTAGATACATTTATCATATTTAATGACTGCAACGATTAAGCACAAACTCAAATTGTCGCTGTTTTATTTTTTGGTTAATTCTATTTTTTATGGTGTGTTAATGGTAAAATGGAATTGTGATTTGATCTTATTACAGAATACCCTTTATGATTGGGTGCGTGATCATCGTGTTCATCACAAGTATTCGGAAACTGATGCCGATCCCCATAATGCCAATCGTGGATTTTTTTTTTCACATGTCGGCTGGCTGATGATGCTGAAACATCCGGAAGTCTTGAAACGAGGCAGACAGATTGATATGAGCGATATATTAGCCGATCCTGTGGTCCAATTTCATCAAAAATATTTTATACCATTGAAAACATTTTTCTGCTTCATATTGCCAACAATAATTCCAGTTTATTTCTGGGGCGAAGAGTGGGGATTGGCCTTTGCCCAACAATGCCTGTTCCGTTATGTTAGTAGCTTAAACTTTACCTGGTCGGTTAATAGTGCAGCCCATTTGTGGGGATCGCGGCCATATGATAAGTGAGTAAATACATATATATATATATATAAGGTAATATAGTTTCTCATAATTTCTTTGTTTATTTGATTAATTTAAAGACGCATCATGCCAAGCGAAAATATTTATGTATCAGTTTTGGCCATGGGAGAGGGCTGGCACAACTATCATCATGTCTTCCCCTGGGATTACAAAGCAGCCGAATTGGGCAACTATAAAGTTAACTTCACCACCATGGTTCTCGATGCCTTTAACAAGCTGGGTTGGGCCTGGAATATGAAACAGCCGTCCAAGGAGTTAGTCCGTCGCACTCTGGAGAAATATGGTGATGGCTCTCATGTTTCAGCAAGATCTTCTGGAGCCGGTGATGCCAGTGCTGTTGCAGCCCAAATGGTTGGTCATCTTCATTATGCTGAAGTTCCCGATCCTGAGATGGAATACGATGCTGAGTCAAGCAGCACAGAGAGCGCCAAATTGGATGAGAATGAGAATGAAAGCGAGCGGCAAAAGAAGACCAAGAAGTTGGCCATATAGGCAAATACCCCATAATGTCGATTTACTTAATTTGGGGGGATTTTTGAAAGCGGGAGTAATTTGAATCGTGTATAACAGCATGTTGTTAAAATGATTCTTTGTTTAATCATAACATATTAATTTTTATTTAATACGTCTGGCTGTACGACATATCTAAGTATCCGTATCTGCGACCGTTTTCGTATCTGTATCTGTACTTACACACTTTTACTTATATGGCACACAGAGCGCGGGGCATAGTCGTTAATAATATATTATTTCTACACACACACACACACACACAAATCCATGCACACAAATATACACACACATATACATACACTCAACACAAAAGAAAACACCCACACACCCACATTCACATACATGTATTCATTTGTCTAGGTTTAGGTATTTAGCAGTCTACCATGGTACGATATTTAGAATTAGAACACAAAGAACAAAATAAAAATATAAAATAAAAACAAAGTGCAAAATAAATACTACAAAATTATGAATTTTTTACAAAATTTTAAAAATTTTAAATTTATTTTCAAAATTTATTATCTATTGAATTGATAATTAAATTATGATCAGAAAATGGGGGCAAAAGTGAAACATTTCTATGGACTCTTTAAATATTTCAGTTTTGAAAAAGGAAAAATCAGTGTGATAATTGGCGAATTTTATTGATTTGTTGGATTAATAAAACTCCTGGATTTAAAGTAGAATCCATTAATTTCTACTGCATAGAATGGCAATGCACAATCTTTCCTTTTCTATCTATGTGAGTTTAAAAGGAATAAAATCATAATCTTTGCTAGTTTTTAAGTGGTGCAACTTTTTGCCAATTTCAACAGGATTTCATCAAATTGTGTTGCATATTTTCCCCAAAGTCAGATTTTTGGTTAAAAGAAAAAGAAAAACTCCTTAAACATATTGAAAACTGGATTCTAAGTTCAAATGGTTAAGAAAAGTTATGAAATTTTTTGCAAGCTATATATGATATATTTTTCTGAATTTATCAAAATGGGACAAAGTTTCCTTAAGTTGATCAGTCATTGGACTGATTAAATTATCTAGTATTCACTGTTGTCTTTATTATGAAAATTGTTTTTTACTATGTATTTGTATGTGTTTTAGCCATCCCTCGCAAAAGAAAATTTCGTAATATTTTTATACCCTGTACCCATAGGGTAAAAGGGTATATTAAAGTCGCTAAAATGTATGTAACAGGCAGAAGGAAAATTTTCCGACCCTATAAAGTATATATATTCTTGATCAGTATCAATAGCGAAGTCGATTGAGACATGTCCGTCTGTCCGTCCGTCCGTATGAACACCGAGATCTCAGAGACTATAAGAGCTAGAGCAACCAAATTTGGTGTCAACATCCGTCTATTGTATAAGCGGGTCAAGTTTGTTTTAAATTTTTGCCACGCCCACTTCCGCCCCCGTAATTTAGAAAAAACTATAACTTGAGCTATAATAAAGATATCGCATTCTTATTTGGCACACTTAATAATATAGCCAATATGCACCAGCTGACCAAATCGAAATCGGACAATAATTATCGGAGATATACGTATTTCCGTTTTGTACTGAAACGCCTCATGCAAAATGGGCTGTTAAGTGTGAGCGAGATAGCATGCGTTCGCTGTTGCTGCATGCCAAGCAGTGGATGCTAAGAGAATTTTTTTTGTAAATTGATGGCGATTTTGATCGTTTTTGACTTCATGGAGTACTTTTACTTGGTACAGGGTATACTCAATGTCGGCAGGGACGACTTGCTTGCTTCATTTACTTACAAAGAATAGTTTTCTTTTAATTTGTTATATTTTACATTTAGATGACTATGAAATTTTAGAGTTTAATAGTTTGGCTCACCCACGTATACACAACTCTATCGAATTTGCCAACCTCTGTCACATTATATATTCATCTACTTATCCCACACTCGCTGACCCTTTTAACCTTTAAATATATGTATATATACATACATATATATATATTTTGTTTATCTCGATTTCCCTTTTAAATTTTTGTAATTGTGTGACGAAATGTGGTTAAAATGCAAATGATGAAAATATGCGTTAAACTTTGGTGCTTGTCATCATTATTGTAGGCAGAAAATTACCTATACTATCAATATGAACTAGTTAGTTTTTATTTTATTTAGTTAGTCAACTGGTTTCGTTTTCGCTTGACTTTGGACTACGTGACCAAAGCTGCATGTGCACGAACTTGCCGTTGATAATGAATGGTGGAAGAGAGTTTTTCGTACAGTTGCCGGCAGGAATTGATGCTAAAGGAACCAACAGAGCCTAGCTTGGGTAATTGTTTCTTTAATCGGTTTTCTCAGTCAGAATGAAAAGAGTGAATACATGTAGTTTGGCACGTACACCGTTCCACATAGAATCTGAAATCAGAACCTTGAAAAGGTTCACTTACGCTGGCTATCAAGACGTGGAAATTCCTGGCTTGCTCCCATCTTGGGAGGTGCATCAGCGTCTGATGAAGTGCACAAGTGAAGCAATTTATCGTTATGCCCCCACTATAAAGCATTTTCAATATTATTGTATTTTTTTCTTTTGTTTTGTTGTTGTTTTTGATTGGAATATAGTATTACCACTAAGCGTAGGCTAGTCCACTTATCGCCTCGCACAATTTGTGCGTAAGAAGGTCAATTGCTTTGCCAATATCAATATTTGTGCAATGACCAAAAACGAAACAAACGAAATGAAAACTTTCAGACTCTGTCATAGTCATATCTCATTAAGATTGACTAAGCTGGATCTAGGCCTAGTCGCAGTTGAGTGAGCTTTATGTGACCAAATGTCGTTTAATTAGTGACGATTCAGCACCCACAAAGGTAAACCCTAGCTAGTTAATTGAAGGCCTGTGACCAGCAGTTGATGAGCAATCTAATAATTTAGTACACCAAGTAACTTAGTGACCCAATTGTACTATTTTTTTGTATATAAAAAAAAATCTAACTAAAAAAAAAAAGAAAATAATATTAGAAAATATATAATTCCCAGGAATAAAAAAAGTTTTAACAATTGTAAAAAGAATTAAACTTTCAAAACGCATATTTAAACCTTTAAAAGCAAAAGAAATCATAAAAAGTGAGAAAAATATTTGATTTTCCAAATTGTTATTCCAAGGGGCTTTCATTTGTATAAGTTTTTTTTTTTTGCAAAACTAATGATGCCAGATAACACCTGAAGATTAATTTCATTACCATAATCATTTTACAAAAATTATGCGATTTTTTTATGGTTAGTATCCGGGTCTAATTTAAACAGCCGACAAAATTGATTTATCTAAAAATTGATAAATCTGACAACTGTATATTGTCAGAGAGTTGCCTGTTTTGGTAAAGCAAAACATTTGCCTAAAATATTACGTCGTTAAATATTTAGACAATTAATTGTCTTTGACAAATTCAAATTATTGGTAATTGCGTATTTCGGGTCAAATGAAGAGTTCAATATTGTCATAAATTTGCACATGGCCAGTAAATTGCGAATATATTTGCCAAGTAAATAATTCATATACGTATTCGTTATACGAAATGATTAGAATATAATGGGACCCTTGGAATCTTGATCATTCTGTTGCAACTCATTTAATTTTCAAATTAAAAATAATTCGAAGAAAAAGACAGTCTTTTGCCATTTTTTCTAGCCCGGTCGGGTCAACAAAAACAAATCCCAAATTTGGCCTTTGACTATGTGCGTTTTGTTTTTTCTATTTTAGTTTAGGCCTTTAAAATATTTGCATAATTTTCATGTGGGGGAACGGCAGCAGGTTTACAAATTTGGCCAAAATCCATATTGGCCCTTGACTGCCAGCGCGTGGTTGTGGGTGGGCGTATTTTGGAGAAAAAAATTCAACTTACAGTAATGATCATTTTGATGATCTTTCACTTTACCTTAGCAATAACAATTGTTAATAAAAAAAAATGTTCAATTAACATTTCGTTCCCAGCACCATTAAAACAATCAACTTTATTTTTCAGTTTAATGATGGAAACGGGAACCGCACAATTCAATTTTCATTTTCCAAACAGAAATGCGATAAACCGTTAATAACCTTGCTATAACGTTTATAGTTTTTTTTGGTGACGAAAATTCCAAATTGAGTTACTTGTAATTTGCGTAAGATTGCCAAACGGAAACTGAAATCGAAACTAACACAAGAGCTGGAACTGCAACTGGAGATAGAGATGGAGTTGACGTGGAACACCAACTCTAGGCTCTATCTCCTCAGCCATGGCTAATTGGATGGCCAATGGCTGAATCGATCGTGTCATCGATAAACATAAACAAAAGACAAACAAACGTAGCGTTGATCGGGAGACCGATCCCATAGGCAGCCCCAAAAACTCGAAACAGGTATTTGACTTTTTGGCTTTTTTTTCGATATTGGATATATCTATGCAATTATGAATGTTGATTTTGAAAGGGCGTTTTGTAATTCGATTTTCTTGCAAAAAGGGTATTTAAGTTTTTGCAAGAAGTTTGCCATGCACAGGAATAAAAAATGTTAATAATGTGGTTATTATATGTTAATAAATATATATACTAAATCCCATAAAAAATTGTTAGACTTCAAGATTTATTTAATATTTGTCCTTCAATAATATGCATTTTTAATAATGCTTTCAATTTTGATCAAAAGCTATTAATTTTTGAAACTTTAATGAAACGGAAGTAACTCCATTTTGTGTTTTCTTAAGTATTAAATATTGTTTGTTTTAATATAATTATTCCATAGAGGCAAGAGTATTAAGATATCGGTTCAACTATATTTTGCCTAGATATTGGCTTCCATGTGGTTTTTTTTTACATTTCTTAGATGCTGGCGCCGGATGCGTTGTTCATATATGTATGTATAAAACATAAAAAAAAAAATGTATGTATACATACATACATTATGTACGAGTTTATATTGTAAATATATATACATACATATATCATTACTTCATTTGATTTATTTATGTCGTAGGCTGTTCGATGGGCCTACAGCTATTGAAATTGATTTCTTTTTCTTTTCGTTTGATGTATTTAATCAAAGCCATTTCGTGGCTCCATTTTCATTGTCTCTGTTCGTGTGGACTTTTGCAATGCCGTTAAGAAACTCGTTTCAGTCAGCCAAGAAAACGAAAATAAAAAGCAAATCAAAAAAGAGAGAAAAAAAAAAAACAATTCAAAATACAAAACAAAAAAATATTTAGTTCAAACTGCGGATGACTTGCATGAATGTTTTGAATATAGTAAGTGAGACATCGGCGAAATGGGAAAACCAAAACGGGGAAGCTACATGCTTCAAGTGGATAAAATGTTCACGAAGTTTTGATGCTCTCTGTTTAATTTAAATAGTCAAAATTAGAAAATAAATTTCCTTCTTTTAGATTTAAAATTAGAAATATATTTTTGTATTGTTTTTTTATTTTATTTAAGTTCCAGAAGTTCAAATGTGTCTTATATTAATGAATATTTATTCCATATTTTGAAGTTCATTTCTGAATACGTGAAGGAAAAGTTTAGTTCCCAATATGCCAATTTTGGTAAGAGTATAGAAACATATGAATATGTATTTATATTTTTGTTGGTGTTGTTATTAAGGTACCAATGTACATATTTACGCGACTGCACATAAGACAACAGTGCTAAAATGACTGGTTTTCAACACCACAAACGATCGAAAGCAGTTAAAACCTCTGTTTCACGTGCTGCTTCATTGTGTGTGTGTGCGTTTATCACTCTCTATCTCGTCTCCATTTGCAAAAGTTGCTGATGTTTTGCAAATCATTTTTCCATAATTGCGAAAATAAAATTACATCGAAAACCCTTGATGTGAGTTCAGCCAGCATTAAAGTAAATGGCATCCCACATACTATATACACACGTCTCCGCTTGTTACAAAAAACAAAAAAAAAAAATAGAAAAATAATAATGGAATTGCCATAACAATTTTGACATTTGTCCCCCTTTAACGTCTAATGCAAGCTAGAGTATCTTTTGCGCAAGTTTCAGTCAGGTTTTCCACTGTTTTGTGTTAGGTCGCTTGTTAATAGCATTTTTGAAAATTGCCCCGCCATTTCCGGCATCCACATAATGCCCGGTCTGGTTTGGTCTGCATATTTCAATCAAATCTTATGGCATAGACCTTACAATTTGTTGTCTTTAATAAATATTTTGTATTAACTTAATGCTAGATATTTCTTATACCAAATATGGGTGATTGTTTCACAAACTCGTCTAGTTTACTTTGGAATAGTTCAGATGTTACAACAGTGCCAGGCGTCCAGAGGGGATCTCTAACCACATATTCAACCCAAATCTTTGCATATAACTGCTGTAACAATTCTTTGACATTAATGGCAGCCGTATCGGTGTTTAGCACAAATCTGTAAAGCAAAGTATACAGTTTATGAATGAGTCAAACTAAGTATGTATTAGTATTTAAATAACCCACTTTAACCCTGAAGGCGTTTCCAGATAGTGCAAGGCATAACGATTGGTTTTATAATAGAGGAATCCTTCCCGAGGATCATGAGGAGAAATCTTGCTAACGAACGACTTGATAGAGAATAACATACCATAGGTAAGCTTCGCCTCCTGCAAAATACAAATGTAAAAAATGATTGAGTTTTATTATCCAGAAATATGTACATATCAGTAAATTAAGAAATTCGTGAGTTCCGTTTCGTTATGATTTGTTATAGTTACCTCCTCGCGGGTTATACCCGATTTCTTTGTGCGATTCCATTCCACGTAGTATAACAACGTGCCAAATTTATCAAATATATACATATTAAAAATCGTCATATTGCTAGATTTTCCAAAACATCTGCATTTGTTTATATTTTTGTTAGCGATAACAAAAATAAACGGTATCGATTGCTTTTTACAAATTATGACAATCGAATACCCAAGTAGATAACTATTTACACGGTCGAAGTTTAAATAATTTGTCGTTAAGACAAAATCATTTTAGTTAAATAAACGTCACCTTCAATTTAAAAACTATTTCAAATTTTTCAAATATATTAATTTATAAATTTGGTTGCATTCAAAAGTATAACTAGGGTGGTCTTTTAACAATTCAATTTTCTTGCGGATCTTTCCCTTCTGTTATTATTAATGATTTAATTTTTGATGTCTCTTCGGCTGGTATTTCTATTACATGGGGATACTCAATGTGTATTTCCTGTTCTTTAACTATTTTCATAGAGTTTTTAAAAAAATTCAAATTAGTATTCTGCTCAGATTCACTTAAATCCACATGTACTCATTAGAACTATATTTAATCTAGGGGAAAAGCGTAACTTACCCTAACTCCAAGTTTTCTGGCGGTTCAGACACCTGGTTAAAACAAATTTGTTTATCGTTTGGGTTCATTTTATAGATTGAGATTTCTTCGACTTTGTCTGCTTCTGTTAGGTGTGTTGTTGCCTGAATAGTTTGCTACAAAGAGAAGCATATTAAAAAAATGTGAATTTTCTTTAATAAAGATGTCTCTTACGAGATCTCGGGCTTCTTTGGTTTTGAATGTCCCTCTCAAGATAATTGCGATTATTTGAATTTGTATATTGAAAGGAATTTCCGCCAGAAACAATGCCAAAGCGATTTAAATGTGTCGATGGTCCCGCTGGCGTGGTATATGCCCTCCTCTCATAGCCTCTTGCATGATCATTGAAATCATTCACCATTTGCCTCTTGGCGTTGGAGGAACGATCTTTGCTACTTCGTCGATTTCTTGTGGGTCTACTTTCATCATGCATACTGTAACCCGTAGGCCGACGAGATCTGTTTTCATCCTGATACATCGGAGGCTGACGGTTAAGCTGTTGGGTTCCAGCGTTTCTATTAGATCTGTTTTCAGAAGTTGTAGAGTTACGTCGCATAGTATGGTCATATTCATTATTGGCTGAACGGCGATATGATGGTCTGTCTTCAGAACGACTTCCATGGTAGCGTTGTTGATTTAAACCTGCATTGTGTTTAGTTCTTTTTCCACTGCTGGCCATGGAACCCAAATGACCAAGTGGCGTTGCCATCCCTGACATCGCCGTACCTCGGTTGCTGGGCTGAGTGGGAGCCACATTCGAACGAACAATTGGTAATGATAAATTGCGATCGTTAATTGGTGTGGCGTGGCCACTGGAATGTGGTGTGTAGACAGGACTGTCCTTTGACATAATCTGATCACCTAAAGTATAAAATTTCAAATGCAAAAGAGAAAACCATTGGACAGTCAGATACTATAACTTATATCCTACCACCGAAAAATTCTTGTTCCGAGTTGTTGCTGGATGTATTAACAAAGGGCGGCAACCTGGCCGAAGTTCGGGCATCTCGATATTGCGGTATAAAGAAATCCAAATAGGGTCTAATAATGGTTCTGTCTTCTGAACGTCTCTGACTTAATTCCGGGAAATATGTATCCCACTGCGTACATATGATTATAAATCGATTAATTTAACCTGGAAGGTGAAAAATATTTGCTTACCATATAAAAAATGGCAAAAGCAATTGCAATTGCTATAAGAAGCACCCCAGTGAATTTGGTCAACTGCATCAGGATAAACACACACAGACCCACAATGACTTCCGTATGGTGCACACCAAGAAAGTCGAATGTTTGTCGTACGTCAGCAACACGCATTGTATGCAAATATCCGACAGCTGTATTAACTGCATCGCAGTTCGTTTGGTAGGCTTCCATGTTTACTAAATGCTTTTTAAACCAGAATCTAAGCGACAAAGATAGAAGCCGCTATGAAGCTAAGTTGTGACATTTTTTTTTATAAATTTAGCAGGGAAGTCTACCGTATTTGCTAACAGTTTGTTTTCTATTATTTTTTTATTTTTGAAATTTATATAATCACTACGTGCTGTATGCCATTCTGAAGTTTATACAATAAACTAGTATTCAAAGGGAAATTCTGATTTTATTTAATACGTTACAAATATAGTTTGCATACCACCTTTTGTTTGAATTTTTTTATTTTACATTTGTAGATAGTTGTCTACATATTTGACAAGCAGCATTCGATAGTTTCCATCATTCAACGGTGGTATCGATAGCAAGGTGGTTAGTGGTGGAATAGAGATACTTCTGATAAGAAACAAAAATTACCTTTAAAGCCTTTAAAGAAGTCATTACTACAACTCTTGTATTACAAATCAATGATAAGACGGACCATGGCGGAGTTTGACGTTAAAGCCGGATTACAGCTGGTCTTGAAGCGCATTGACGAAGTCCTTGCAACTCGGCCAAAGGTTACTCTTGTGCTGGATGACGCTCTATATGCGAAATGCAATTCTAATTTTATATATTTTTAGGAAATGCGAACACCCAAACCTATCTTGGTGGCAGTAAGCAAAACTAAACCTCCCGAAGCAGTTATTGAAGCCTACCAGGCGGGCCAACGGGATTTTGGAGAGAACTATGTCCAGGAGTTGGTGGAAAAGAGTCAGCACCCAGAAGTTCGGAAGAAATGTCCGGATATTAGATGGCATTTTATTGGCCACTTGCAGAACAACAAAATCAACAAGGTACATACATTGATAAGGGAGCAAGATTAAAACCATATAACTGAATCTTAATGTGCTGTAGGTTTTATCACTGCCAAATCTACACATGATCCAAACGGTAGATAGCGAGAAGTTGGCAACAAAGTTAGATGCTGCTTGGTCCAAGCTGGAGCCTAAACCGGCGCAGCCTCTTCGAGTTCTCATTCAGATTAACACCAGTGGAGAAGACGGCATGTCATGACTAGCGAATCCCCTTTGAGCGGTTCTAATATCTTTTAATCTTCATACAGTGAAAAGTGGCATTGAGATTAGCAAAGCACCATCGCTCTATCAGTACATTAAGACGAATCTAAAAAATCTTGAATTGGCGGGCATTATGACCATTGGAGCTTTTGGTTATGATTATAGCAATGGACCTAATCCGGATTTTGTTTCCCTTATTAATGTACACCGATCCATATGCGAGGCTGACAATCTAAATCCTGAATCCGTTCTGGTCTCCATGGGCATGTCGAATGATTTTGATAAAGCGGTGCGTAAAAGTGGATCTTTCAGTTTTGAACGCTTTCTCTTTATATCTTTTTATTTTTTCTTCAGATTGAAATGGGTAGCACAATTGTACGCGTTGGGACATCTATTTTTGGATACCGTGCGGCGAAGAACTGAGAAAAAAGAATGCTGTGCAGAGTGATATGGGAAAAAGAACGAGCGAGAGTGGGAGATGTTTTTCTCTATTCAGTTTATCTAGCACAGAATTTGTATATAGCTTTAAAGATTCATACAGTTGTTTCTCAATGACTTTCATTCCGCGTATCCCAGTGGAATCAACATATGAAATGCTTCCAAGTTCGTTTATGTACCAGGTGGAATTGTGTATACATATATAATACATATAGTCTACTCTATAGAATGTTGTAAAACTGAAAAATGGAAAATGAGTTGGCTTTTATATTTAGATTAAATTCGTAGATAAACAAATGTGGCGTGTATATTGTTTATGCCAATACACTATATGATGTTATTACATATATAAATAATCTATATCTATCTATATAAATATGCAAAATTACAAATTGATATAGAAATATTAATATACCTCTGCATATTTCACTCTTTGAATGATCTAAGTCTTCAATGACCACCTTGGAAAATTGTGGCCAAACGCCACATACATTATTTTCTATTCCTTTTCTTTCATTTATGCATTACTCTGAACTATTTTTAAAAATTTTTGCATACAATTAATGTACAGCGTGTAGTTGGGGGAATAATTTTCTTTTTCTTTCCTTTATTTTTTTGATTTTGGCTTGCTTCCAAAATGTCGCCTGGTTATTTGCCAAATTCTAAAACGCTTTGAAAGTTTTTTCTAAAAATCACTTTCAATAAAGCATCAATAGAACGAGTTCAGTTGAATTCAAATTCTATTATGTCTGATCGATAAATTATTAATGCATATTTGCAAGTGAAATTGCAATTTATTTGTTCGATGACAAATGTTTTTTATGAATGAACAACTGGCAAATTAAAGGTTACCAACTTAAACAAATATAATTGCAATTATACTATGGAAATAATATATAAGCGACCTTCAATACATTTCAAAATTTAAAAGCAGAATTATTGATATTTTTAAAAAATATTCCTTTTTTTCGGCTATGACCTCAACATTCGAAATATATTTTGGAATCTCCGTTACAACGCGAGTTGGCGATTGTTCTAACATTATTAGTACAAAGATAAAGTAATGTTCAATTCCAATGGAATTTGTATTCTAATGAATGAAATGTTATTAAATTTAGAATGAAGGAAACTGCTATTTATTTTTCAGGGTTAAAAGTTTCTTATAGTAGAGGTTAAACTTTTAAATGTAGCGACGATCGAAACATATGTCGTCGAGGTCTAAGACTTTTCATTCCATTATTCACAATAAAAATATACAGAATTTCTGCCCATAAGAATAACTAACTGAACTTAATTTTTAATATGTTTGCATTTCTTATATCTTTTAGGACTTTTTTGATAATATTTATTAGGAACATTTATTTTTACATTGAATTGAAAATACATACATATAAAATGTCTACGGATAAAGAATATTCTTTGGAAAGGATAAAAATTAAACAAACGAATCGTAATTAATAGGAAAAATCAAATTTTGTACAGTTCTTTAAACTTTATATTAAATTGAGTTGCCAAATGTAATTCCTTCAGAACCTAACTAAATTTGTTGAATTAATAAATTGATATTTAAAATATTTATTTCTAATGTTTAACTTTATTAGGATTCTATTCTATTCTATTTTAAGAATGGTATTTAATTGGTATTATACACTTATTTCGCAGCCCTTATAAGAAGCTCAAAGAATTCTTATTTTAAATCCAGAAGATATACTTTTACATCTTAGTAAGAAAAATATATCTGACATTATTTCTGCTTAACACATCCTTTATTGATTTTAACTCTGTTTAGAAAATCAATATACATATATGCATATGTATTATAAATGATATATTTGTCATCCGTTTTTATAATATTAGTAAATTATAAAGTTCATTTAACTTTATATTCAACAATAATCCGAGTGCTTCTAAAAATTTCCCCTCTTTCCTTGTTATGCAATATCGTATATAAATAAAGATGTTTATTCCACATTCGTGGGTGAAATAAAGCTGACCAAATATCAGATTCGTTGGATATTTATGCTATAGAATCTCTATATGTGTATCTATAGAAATTTGGAATTCTCTGCTACTCTTCATATTGCACAACAACATGCGAAAGATTTTGAGAAACAACAAAAACTGAAAAAAAATGCCAAATACGCAAGGCAGAAATCCAACAAAATATAGTTGACTAAGTATATAGACAAGGCGCACATCTATATATACATATGTATATATAGATATATATATGTTTGTATATACTTATATCAAGGGAAATGTAGGTGATTTCAGAGCAAGAGGACACCTTTACTCAAGAGCAAAGATGAATAAAGCAAAACAAAAAAGAAACAAGAAAAAATGTGAACATTAGTTGGAAATGTATCTACAACAAAAGAGAGAGAACTAAATTCATTTCACCAAAATAAATTTGAAATATCCAACTATATAGGCAACAACAGCCTACAATACACCAGAATATCGAAAACAGAAACAGAAAATTTCTCTAACGTTAAAATTAGATCGTTGTATTTCGAATATTTGTAGAACAGAGGGCATGAGGTTGGGAAGAGGTAGAAGTAAACAACCCGCCGCACCACCTATCGCCTGGGCGGACCCAGCCTTGCAGATACTAAAAAAGGCATCACGAATACATATGCCAACAATATATGTGGGATATAGATACAGATACAGCGAAATCTAAAAGCCGAATGTCGCCCGAACTACCCGGCCGAGTCTCATGGGCAAGAAGAAGCTCACCGTGAAAGATCTTAAAACATCATTGTCTTGGCGATAAAATCAGCCAGAGATTCAGTGTGCTCTGACCGCTCGACTCGTTTAGACAACACATCAAAGTTCAGCACCATGGTAAGGATACGGGATACTACATACAACCACAATCATATATATAGATATAGCATGGATATATGTGGCAAGGACTCGTTCTCAATATACGATATTGTGTGCAGTGAATAAGTTGCATTCGAAACTGGAAACAAAGAACAAAGACAAATTGATAATCTGAATTTTAAATTTTTAAATCAAAAGATCAAATATTATGTGAATGAAACGATAAAGTAATATTAAACTAAATATTGAATCAATAGTTAGTGAGTGTGTGAGTGCGTGCGTGTGTGTGTGTGTATGGGAATAGCTAATCCATCGAAAAGAAACTATTTTTAAAACTAAAAGAAATATGTGTGTGTGAATAGCTTTTTCGATTTTCGAAATTCTTTCGTATGCACGCACACACAATTCTATAAATGGATCGGTGGTACGCGTTAGTAATGTAATATGATATCGATGCTACCAGGAGCTTACGTAATTCGGTCACAGTCAACGTAATGGAATATTTTTTCCGAATATTTAATAATATACTACGTTTTCAAAATTATCGCGTATATGTTAAATTCTATGCGATTGACCCTTAACCGAAAAATCTTTATCTTTTTATATCCTAGGCCGATGAGAAGAAGAAGGTTAAGAAGAAGAAGACCAAGGAAGAGGGTGGTACTTCCGAAACCGCTTCTGAGGCCGCATCTGAGGCAGCAACCCCAGCACCAGCTGCAACTCCTGCCCCAGCTGCTTCTGCTACTGGATCGAAGAGAGCGTCAGGCGGCTCTCGCGGATCCAGGAAGTCGAAGCGCGCCGGTTCTTCGGTGTTCTCTGTCTTCTCCCAGAAGCAGATTGCCGAATTCAAGGAAGTAAGTAAAATGGATAGATATCGAGTATACGAGCCATTTCCGCATGCATGTCATCATCACTCAATCACAGCCAACCCAATCCAACCCAACCCCAACCACTTCGCCACATTTCACTATACCTATCCGTTATCCTATAAACAAATGCACAAGTCAACGACCAAAATCACCAACCCACTCTCTGTCTCTTTCTCTCTCTCTCTCTTTCCAAATCGTCGCGCGTACTTACAATTAATTAGGCCTTCCAACTAATGGATGCCGACAAGGACGGTATTATTGGCAAGAACGATTTGCGTGCTGCCTTCGACTCCGTCGGCAAAATCGCCAACGACAAGGAGTTGGATGCCATGCTGGGCGAGGCCTCTGGTCCAATTAACTTCACCCAATTGCTGACCTTGTTCGCCAACCGTATGGCCACATCCGGTGCCAACGATGAAGACGAAGTTGTTATTGCTGCCTTCAAAACATTCGATAACGATGGTCTCATCGATGGTGATAAATTCCGCGAAATGCTCATGAACTTCGGTGACAAATTCACCATGAAGGAGGTCGATGATGCCTACGATCAGTTGGTCATTGATGACAAGAACCAGATCGATACCGCCGCCCTGATTGAAATGCTCACCGGCAAGGGTGACGAAGAGGAGGAGGAGGCCGCCTAAGCGATACCAGCAGCCCCGAAAAAAAACACACATCCTAACTTCTAACTCAGCATCCATATTACAAAAAAAAAAAAACAACAACCAATACAAGAAACAAATTCAAATCAAACCAAAAAACACATACAAATCTTTTTAAATCGTCGATAAAAAACAAAAATAATAAAACGTAATTAAAAGAAATGCTCGTTTTACATATGTAAATTTCAATATTTATATATATGTATTTACATATTATATATATATATATATCTATCGTATAATCTCTTTTTTGTTAACATCAACAAATAATACTCTAAAACTTCTTCAACAAACAACAACAACAATTACAACATTTTGGTAGCGAACAAAAATAACTACCACTTACCATTTTTTTAGGGATACTTACCAAAAAAAAAAAAACAAAAACAGAACACAGAAGAAAACATGTCAAATAGCCATCTTGACCAAATAGTTTTCTAGTTGATTTATTTTTAAATTTTACACGTAAAATTTATTTATTTATTTTTAAAAATCCATATAAAAAATCAACAAAAAAAACTTGAAAAAACAAAAAAAAAAGTTCATATCTTTATTTTGAAACGCTGAATCGATGATGAACCACAATATGTAGAGATGACGAGCGGTCTTAAAGGCTAGGCCGCATCTGAAGGTCAGTGGGTCAGTTCTAGGTTGTATTAGTTAGGCCTAGCTACCACAATATATATTTATCAGTTTTTCTTTTAGTTTTGTTCATATGGTGTTTATATATATAATCACAAATATATATACATATATCTATATTGTTTTACAGAATTTCGTAGAGAGAGAGGCAAATCCTTTTAAGCACATTTATCTGAGAGCCAAAAAAAAAAAAAAGAAATAATAATAATACAAATATTTAATCATCATATATATATTTTATCTATCTATCAATCTATTTATCAAACTATGAATCGTTCGTTAAACAATTTTCAAAATATATATTTTTGCAAAAGTTATCGAGAGTTAGGCTAAAGGAAAGAAGAAAACATAAAAAAATTAAAATATTAACAAATAACAAAACAACATTAAGTTCATTCACTCAAATTGTTTTATGCGAATTTACATAACAAATTTTTTTAAACAAACTTTCTGCTTATATGAACAACAACAACTACAAACAAAAAATAACAAACATAAAAATATGTTTCGAACTAGTATCGAGAATTGATTATTAAAATGCAAAAAAGTTGAGTAAGCGTTTTAATAAACATACAACATTTACTATATATATATATGTACATATATATGCATATATATATTCACATATTGCATTCGATTCACTCTATGGCCAACTGAGATGAGATGTGATATCTATGCAAATAAAAAAAAAGGTTAAAGAGGTAGCATATCTGGTAGTTTTGACTTTGGCGAAATCGAATCATGATGTAGCATCACTTTATACTTTACAAAAAAAAAGGAAAATGAGAAAAATAACACTCAACACAACCAACACTTTCACACACACTTTCAATTCAAATTCAAAGTTGTTAAAATGCAAAATCTTTACTTCAGTATGAATTAAGTTATATGGCAAGAAGAAATACTTAAAAACCGATCAGAAATACATATATGAAACTGTTTTTATATAACACATTAATGATGATGATGACGCTGACTTGAAATAAAGCATACGCACAGTCGTCTTGAAAAGAACTAGAACATTGTATTTAGTATGGGTAAGGGTACCAAATGTATAAAAAAATAGTGTAAGTATGTAGTAAAAATTCATTATCCCTCCCAATGGAATGATAGCTACGCCTTTGCTTTAAGCCATGCCGGAAACCAGTTATATAGCAAAACAAAAGAGACGCTAAAGCAAGCAATAAAAGCAAATGGCCCAACAAAGCCAAAAATCAAACTCACCATACTCCATACTTCTGGCCTGGTCGGTTGTGAGACAACCAACCTTCAGTCAGACCAGTTTCCAGTTGAGACTTGACGTGGGCTGTTTTCCACATCGAGTGCGCACGCAGGCGCAGTAAAATGTGAAAGTGTGCAACGATTACAAATTGGTCTTGTAAATATTTGTACATAATTACTTCTCTTAAGGTCCAAAAAAAAAAAGAAGAAAAGAATACAATTTAAACATGTTTCTTGTTGTAACAAATATAAATCTATTATGCGTCATCATTGTAATGTATGGCATTGCATCATCTATTGAAGGAGGTAAGATTATTATTCATCCGGAAATCCCCAGTTTAATTTTATTGACTTTTTCTTACTTGGCCATTGTATGCAAATGTGATGAAAGCTGTAAATGCAATTTTCTTTTCATGTGTGTGAAAAATGAAAGTGATTTTCCGTCTATTCACCATATTCCTCTCTAATTTCACTTTACTCTCTGTTTTATAAAACAGCTGATGCTCAGCATCTGATTGCCTACATCTCTCAGCATGGATTGCATGGTGAGATTACATTTCGTCAAATGAACTCAACCACAGTCGAGATCAAGGCAAATCTGGAGGCCACATTGCAATATCCCGATCAAGTATGGAGCTGGTCGGTACGTCGTTTTCCAGTGGATTATACGAACATAGATCCCGACGAACGATGCGATTTAGAACGTTTAGGTTCTCAGGTTATTAGTTTTGATGAGGATTTGGAATATTTGGTATTACCAGGCAATGAGACAGCCACATGGGAACATAATATGCAATTAATTGGTGATCGTGGCATTTGGGGCAAGTCATTGGTACTCACGGAGGTTACCTCAAATGCTCGCATTTGTGCCACCATTACCACAATTCAGAATTCTGTCGAACATATGGCTGAGGCAAGGTTTAATTCCCCTGTGGCAGGATCGGTATATTTTCGTTGGCTTGCACCGATAGACGGTGCCAGTGGAGATACTTTAATCTATTCCGATTTGTATCACATTAATGAACAACCTTCGGGTATCCCGGCAAGCAGTAGTCGTCCATTTACCCAACATCATTGGAAAATTTTTGTAACAGATATTTTCAAGCATGATCATCACCGAACCGAAGATAATTGCAATTTCCTGCAATTGGTTTTCGATCCCCAAGGTAGTGGTCCAGGACAGGGTATAGGAGATTTAGATGCTCGATTGGGACGTATTGGTATTGCAACAAATGCTTTACGCTCCCCTCACCGCAATGTCTTTAGAGATACCCAATTGGCGTTATTGCCCTCGGATTTAACCATACCACATCGAACACTCTATCTAGTGCTCTATGACAATCATCATCCAGATACATATATGGCATGCACCAAAATACGACATGTCCAGACGCTGACCTACAAGTAAGTGATCTAAATATAATTTACCTAAAGATATCTAATCCAACTTTACTCTTGCAGAACCTTTCTGAATTCTGGCGGCGTAAAGGGTGAAGTTACTTTTACACAACGATCTAAATTTGATCCAACTTTTCTTAATTTCACCTTGGGGGCACCTCTATCCCATCATGTGAGTCGAAAATTTGCCGAAGATGTTGCACATTTTCGTATTCACAGTTTGCCACCAGTTCCTCAACTTATGGGCAAGGCAGGCTACTGTCAATCAACAGGCGAAATGCATAATCCCAGGGACTTGAAAGAGAATATACCACCATCTGGCTATGGCACTCAAGAGCAATATGCAGTTGGTGATCTTACTGGGAAACTTCAAGGTCGTAATAAACACTACTGGCATCAGTATGTTTTACCTGGAACCAGTTCGGAGTTAAGTGGTCTATATTGGGATTTGTATTTACCTTTACAAGGCCGTAATAGTATTATGCAGCGTAGTCTTGTGGTCTATACATACAATCGAACTGATGTCCAAAATATAACTCAAAGTATTTGGGGCTGTTCGACTATAAACCAATATCAAAAGAATGGTGTATATCAACAGGCCATGTTTACAGCCCAGGTGAGAGGAAAAAGATGGCCAAAAAGATATATTTTTTAGAAACTGTTTGGTTTAATTTATTTTTAGGTACTTTTCCGTTATCCTGTGGTTGGCCGTGTCATCTTGCGTCAAGCCGAGGAGCAGCCATGGCAAGATACAACTGTTCTCTTTGAATATCTCATACAAGCGGATGGTTCCACGCAGAATAGCACTCACGATCATCGTTGGGCAATTCATAATAATGCACCCGGAAAGGATTTTTATGACTGGCAGCAACGTTGCCTATCCGCTGGCAATGTCTACAATCCATTTAAAGTCCACTGGGGCAATCGGAGTGTTGATGACTTTTGTCAATCTCATTTACCAGCCATGTGCCGTATGGGTGCCTTGGACACACGCCTTGGTAGACTCACCATAGCTGGTGGCAAGAGAATCGCTCAACAATTGAGTCGTCGCATGTTTATCGATGGAAATCTTCCGCTCTCTGGAAGACATAGTATTCTTGGCAAATCGTTGGTAATTTACGATGATAATGGACCCAAGGCCAGAGGCGAGCGTTTGGCCTGCTCCAGTGTAGTTGGTCACTATCGACGCAAGGTAGTGGCTAAGGATTGGTATGCCAATGGTGATGATCTAACAGTTAGTGGAAAATTGGAAATTGTACAGCAATCCGAGTATGATATTAGTAATGTTGAGGTGCAGCTTAAAGGACTACAGGATAATAGTGGCTATCACATTCACATGGTATTATTTGAGTTCATTGAGTTCCACGAAAATTTGATAGTCTAACTTTTTTATTGTCATAGACTCCAGTTGAGGCAAATCTGGCTTTTCCGTGTGAGGCAACTACTTTATATGGCCATTGGAATCCATTTGATGTAAATCCAAAATCCTCACCACCTTCCAAACAAGGCACAACCGATCAATATGAAATGGGCGATTTAAGTGGAAAATATGGTGTCCTTAATGGTCTAACCCATTACGATGAATCCTACAATGATACCAATCTGCCACTCTTTGGTTACAATAGCATCATTGGGCGTTCCGTGGTGATACATAAAAAAAAGAAGAATGCCCGTTGGGCCTGCAGGTAAATATAAAAAATAATTTCTTTTAATTATTTTTTTAATTTAATATAACTATTATTATTATTGTTAAAGCACTTTGGAGCGTGGTTATAGTCCAAGTGAGGCTCGAGAATTACGTGCCATTGCCTCATTTCATCATCCCACTGGTTATGCTTATGGTTATATTAAGATGACTCAATTGATCCATAATGATGGCTCCCAATCAGAGACAGTGATTGAGGTAAATTTGCGTCATCCGGGAAAGAATGATCGCAATTCCACAAGGAATCACAATTGGCAAATCTTTGTGAATCCAGTTGGTGTAGATGCCGCCGTAAAGCCAACAATTACCCGTTGTGTGGCTGGAGGATATGTATGGAATCCTTACTATACACAACTTGCAGATCCATTAAATGTAAGAGAGAATATTCGATAAAATTGAAATATCATTTTAATTGCCTTTCTTTGCTTTCAGCTCGATTTGTATGAACAAGAGTGTGGTCCAGATAATCCACTTCGATGCTATGTTGGCGATGTGGGAGCTCGTTTGGGAACCATTAATTTGGGTGGTGAACGTGTTGTCCTTACTGACTCAAATTTTCCGTTAGAGGCTCCAGTGGGTGCCATTGGACGATCAATTGTGATCTTTGGAGCTGAACATTCCCATGAACGTTTTGCCTGTGCCAATATAGAACCCGATCATAATGTCATTAAATATGTCAATCTAGAGAAGCCACCACGTTTTGTTGTGTGAGTATTAGCTAATATTATTTATCTTCAATTATAAATTAAAATGATTTGCATTTGCTATCATTCAGTGCTCAATTCTTGGATGAGTTACGTGATGTAATGGGTATACCAGAATGGATGTTGGATGTGGATGCACGCAAGACAAAGGAATTGCATGGCGGGGCCTGCATACAAATGATTATACATTTCAAGGGACCGATTGCCCATCGTCTAGAGATGGATATGTCCCGTCTAATAGCAGCTGGTCGACTAGATGCCCCAAGTCTCTTTATACCTGGTTATGTGAATACAAAACGAAAGTCAACAATTTCTTATCGTACCTGCGGTGTAAGAGATCCAAATGAAAAGCGTAAGCAAATGGTTTCAAATTTATTAAACAGTTTTATTTTTAACTATATTTTATTTTATTTATCAACAGGCACCAAATCCTCTAAGGGTAGATTCTCAATATCTTCTAGTGTAGCACAACTCGAGCCAAAGTTTTATGTATTAGCCATGATAGTCATCACATTAGTTTTTAAACAGTTATTGTAAATGTAAATATAAATATATTTCTTATATTTTTTTTTAGATAACAAACTGTAGCAACAAGTGGTCTTAGTTATTTAACATATTTTCGATAAACTATCCCCTAAATGTTAAATATTTAGGGGTTGATTCTGCTCATGCGCCTCATTAACATCGATTTTTCGTTTTTCTATCGAGTTTTTTTTCCCCCTTTTGGCAGTCGTCTCATTTGAGAAGAAAAATCTTTGGTTAGTTGTCAACCAATCATGAATTTAATTGCTTTGGCTATATATCTAAGTCTGGTGCTAAGCTGCACTGCAACAATAAGTGGACCGTATCTTCTTTGGGGTCATGATAAGGTGTATAATCTACAACCCCAAGCTTTAGTCGATCCAAGTACAAAGGAATTGCCGTTGACGCAACTTTTTAAGGATGCCAAGGCAATTGTAATTTTTGTGCGAAACTCGACAAATCGATTGGAGGGCACCAAATATCCTAAATTTCAGAATCTGGTCAAGACCAATGTATGGACTTATTTGCCCCAACGTAATCTTGCCGCTGAGCCATACAATTATAATTCCAATATTGAGGTGTGTATATTAAAAAAAATTCCGATTCGAAAATTCTCTTAATTTCTAAAATATTATTTGTAGATTATAAATTTGTCTGGGCATAATGAAGAAGATGATGCCGAACTATTGACTAGTTATAATGATGCCTTGAGTATTTATGGTCATGGTGAAGTTTTGGGAATTTTAGCCAGCCGAGAAGAGGACGCCCACTATTTGGCAAAACGCCAGGCAAAGGGCGAAGAGGAAGTCAAACCCACTCCTACTGCTGAGACTGAAGAGACCGAAGCCAGTTTTATTTATGTGGCCGAGGGCAATAAGGCAGTTCTCTATCTGACTGGTCCACCAGAACTGCGCATTGGCACCGATGTCCTACTACTGGAGGAGCACATTAAACAAATAACATTTGACGATCAACATGCCAAAGGATATGGCCGACTGAGCATTACCTTTATGTATAATAACGAGAAATGCATGTTACGTTTTAAGTTCTCTCTCTCCCGTGGAACTTGGCATTTGCGTAATGTAGAAGTGGAATACAAAGAGTATAAGGACGTTCTCTTGGCTCGTGGTGATGATTATACACTTCCTTCGGCTCCATTGGGCTTCTCCTATCGCTGCTCTTCCAACAATTTAACATTCATCAATCCAAACAGAAATGAGACTCTACGCAGTCTGCGTCTAGTGGATTATCAAGTGCAACCCTGGTTAAATGGTCGAACCCAATTCGGAGATGTCTACGATTGTGTTGGCTTCATATCGGCTCCCATTTTAGCTGGTCTGTTTGTGGTAACACTTTTACTTGGCATCCTTGGTCTGGGAATAACTGCAATGCTGAGCATGCATACACCAAATCGTTTTGAGAGTTCGCGCAGCAAGCAATTGACCTTTACGGTCCAGGAATAGATACGGAAATTGGTATATATCCGTAATAAAATAATAATAATAATAATAATAATTATTGCAAAATGTTCGTATTGATTATCTATACTCCAGTTAATCCATTGGCACTGCTCACATTGGCCATTGAGTTTTTTCTTATCCATTTACTCTTTATCCTTGTTGCCCTCTATATCTATGTACTTTGGTATTACTAATAGATAATGATAACATTAAATAAATATTCTAATAAAGTGAGCAATAAATGCCAATTAATAGACACAAATTTTAAAACTTTCTGTTTGTCCGAGTAATTAAATAATTTGGTTTAAACTAAAGCAATTTCCAATAACAAATGTTGGTGAAAAATACCTCAGTTTAAATGAAAAAAAGATGTTAGCCTAACTGTAAAAAAATTGATTAATATCCAAAAGAAGTTGGCAAATGTGTCCAAATGAAATAAAGTCATATTGAAAACAACTATGGTCAAGATAATCATCTTAGATGCCAATAAATTGAACATGAAAAATAAATTAATAAAAATACATAAAAATAATAACACTCTAAAGACAGCTTGAAAGACTTTCAATGTAAACTGATTAAATTTTTTAAATCCCAGCCGCCCAATAGCCATATCTGAAATTGCTTAATTTATGATTGCTTAAAAGAAAAGTGAAAATAGTTGTGCTGGCAAAAAGGAAAAAGTAAGAAGAATTTCTTTTTAGGCTGCAAAATTAATAAAAATCAAAGAAAAAAAAAGGATGGCAACCGGTTTTATGGTTTGGCTGGAAATTCTGGTTATCAGTCAACGTTTACTTTTATTTCTATATGTACACACATATGCATATATATAAGTATACATATATATATATATATATGTTTTTTTTTGGCTATCAGCAACCTATTGAGTTACTTTCTTTGGCGGCGGCAAATGTGGACAATTAGAGATGCGTGATAGAGCTGGAGTTGGTCTTTGATTTATGCATAATTAAGTCACGCCAATTGGTCGTTTGAGCATGAATTTGTTTATTTCTAAAAGAAAAACATTTGTTTTTGGCTTTTTCTATTTGCGTGTGTGTAGTTTAGGCCCGGCCGGTTTTTATTTTTTTGGTTACAATTTCTACAACTGCTGGCTGTGGGCCACCCACTTTTCTTTCTTTTCTTAAACATAGATTTTTCCTAAAAGAAATATGCATGTGTGCATCCGTTGCCATGATAAGCATCGCATTGGTCTCGGCTTGCATTGTATTTCTTATTGTTTGTGAAGGTTAAAAAGTGGGTCGAATTGTCAATTGCGTTCACTTTTTCATCTTGCTTTACTTTTACTGTCAACCGAACCGAACGTGCAACCCAATTGTATATCAGTTCACTGACTTAAACTCTCAGCAACATTGCCGGGAGCAATAGCAGCCACATAAAAAAAAAAAACAGATACATGGCAAGAGAAAAAGCAAAAGTTGCACCTGATTCTGTAATAAGAATTGTCTCAAATGGGCGTTTTTTTTTTTTGGCCAGCTTGGAAAGCCACTTTTCTTCTTGTTGTTTTTGTTTTCATTTGTGAAAGTTGTTGTCCAACGACTGGCCCCGCTGCCTGTCAAAGGAATCGCTGTTAGTCACTCGACGGTCCACAACTTATCAGCCAGATGATGTCTATGTCGTCGACATTTGAGTTGCAGCAATTGGGGAATTGGAATTGGCATTGCAATTGCAATTGGTGGATGGATTTTCTCTACTATATTATGGCCATCAAATGCTGTATAAGCCATTTGTGTTAATATTTCACGATTTATTGCAAATTTATATTCATGTCTACATGGCAACTACTACCATAATAGTAACTTACGGCTAAATCAATCAAATCAGCCATTCAGGCAACACTTTCTTAAGACATCTTTTGATTATATAACAATAACTCTAATTGAAAAAAATAAAAATGCACCATGAAATTGATTTATCCCATCGGAAGTTGATTCCATGCACAATAAAGAATCCAATTATCGGCAAAAATGCAACTCTTGCAACAGAGGAAGTACCTTTAATCCGATTGGATCTGATTTGAAAGAAATTACATGTATGTACACTTGAGATTTATGGGGATTACTATGATAAATGTTAACATTAATCGCTTGTTAGAGGAAAAGGGCGGTGGAAATTTAATAAGATTTACGATTAGTTGAATAAATTTATTAGTTATTTGTTGATGGAATTCAACCAGTTTGAAAATTATATTTATGAGAAAGGTTACCAGTTGGAAATTTTCAATGGTTTTTTCTTTAATTGTGTAAAATTTAATTAGAAGTCAATCTTTTTACTGTAACCTATTTCTATATATATAAACCTGCAAGCTTAATTATTTCAAGGATTTCATTATTACCATTTTTACCATTTATTATATACTTCCTAATCATAATTGCTAATAGAGTCCAATGATAATTTAACTTCTATATACTGTGATTTATTCTTTGACCAACTTTATCATTTTATTTGCTGTCTAGTCATGGCCTCGCATTAAGCCTAATCAAATCAATCGTTTTCACAAAGTATCCACAAAGTGACAGCAAGAGGTAAAATTGCAATGGGTAAGCAGTCATCGTCATTTCGCATTTATTTCTAATAATTACTTTGCTCAATATTTGTGTTAAAATTTTATGATTATTGCAAAAGAAAAAAAAAGAAGTCAAGAAACAGAAAACATAAATCCAACAAAAAAAAGGCAGCAACTGTGATTTTTCCGTGAAAGAGAAATCGCCAATTGCCAAGGAGTTGGCCACATGTCACCAGAAGGGGTGGCGTAAAGGAAAAGTGCCACTAAACAAAAAGTGAGTTGATGCCATCATCAGTAACTAAGTCAACGATGGTGAAAATAAAATAAAATCATACATACATACATACATATACAGAAAACGAAAAATCAACTGAAAATGGAAAATTGGAAAGAAAATGGCATTTTGCACATGAACATGAAGTGTTGTCAAAGCATTTGGCAACTTGGAAAAAAGATGACAATTTTTATGCGTTTAGTAAATCAAACAGTTAATTACTTGATTTGGCAAGAGATTTGCGAAATGTGAAAAAGCAATAACAAAAGTACTGGCAAAAAATGAAAAAAAAAAAAAAACGAAAAAATAGTTGCTCTGTTTTTGTGTTAACAAATTAGTATGTATGTATGTGTGTGTGTGTGTATTTGTACAACCATTAACGGTTGTTGCAGTCAGTGAAATGCGTTGGCGAAAGAAAAGTGAAATGTGCGTTTTTAGAAAGGAAGAGCTTATATATAATAATTATATACATATATATAACTCAATGGGAATGCAAAGATCTTTGATAATTACCAACAACCTTGACTTATTAACACCTTATTTTGGGCTATATGATGTATACATATTTATTTTATGGATCCATCTCATATGGTAAAATCGTATTCGCACTCGCATATCTATGATGAAACTTAACGCCCTGTTAAACCGTCTAAATGCAAATGGCAACCCTGGCGCAAATAAATGATGGGTCTCCCTCTTTCTGCTGCCTCTCTTTCAGGTCTCAGGTCTCTTGATTTAATTGTTTTTGTTTTGCTTTAGGTAGAGTTTGTGAAGCATTCATTCAATTGCTTACGATTAACGTGTAAATAGCACGTGAAAATGTTGCAATTTTCAGTTTTCATATATGAGGAGACACAAAAGCGATTACTTCGCGGTTCGAAATTCGAGGCTAAGGGGATCTGACAAAGAGCTCGGTTAATCGGCTACTTTGCATCTTTTGTTAATTCTTTGTTGAGATGGGTGGAGATTTTCGAGTTAACCATTTTGCTTTTGTTTTACACATTTCTCAGCATTTTTTTTTGCTTTTCACCGCATCGAGTGAAATTAAGTTGGCAATTAAGACTAATTGGCTAACTAGATAGCGGCTGTCAATGTGCTACCACAAAAGTTAAAACGGCAAGTGGTAGTAACCCAGCCCAACCCAACCAAGTATTTAGAAATTGTTTTAGCTAAATGAAATACTTTTAAATAATACAAATTCATAATGTTATCACATCGGTAACCTCCTTCTTATATATGTATGTATATTGAAGAAAGTTTCTACAATATAATTGCCAATGTTATGGTCAGGTTTAGTAACCAAAAACCGCACACACTAACCCAAATAGCTAAAATAGTTGTTGAAATCGATGATGTGCACCTTCTATAAATTTATCAATACCCCCCTTTCTGCTTCTCTCTCAATTAAAATAACAATTGGCAAGTGGCAAGGTAAAGCAGCTGTAAGTGGCTTGCACTTTTCGCTTAAAGCTCTAAATGATTAAACACAAGAAAAAAACAAACAAACAACGGGCATTAGTTGGCTAGATTTGGGTGCGCTCAATTCAACATAAACAAAAGGCCAAATTCGACTCTTTGATATCCTAGAAAAAGAAAACTAAAAAAGTAAATTCAACTCAGGCTATAGTAATAAAACAAATAAGTACAATTTAAATGATGCTTAAGAATAGATATGTATATATTGTATATATATATTCCTTGTAAAATTTCTCCATATACCTTGTTAATCCTTTTACTTTATAGGGTATACAAATTGGCTTTCATCTTAAGGCAACAGCTGCTTCGATGTGTACGTCGACGTCGCTCAATCTTAATCTTCCATCGTGTGCGGCTGCGCTCTCTCCCTTACTCTTTCTCTCTCTCTCTCTTTCTCTGCCAGCTCCATCTGCATTTTTTTTCAGTTGAGCCTCTCTTGAATTTACCTGTTTGAAGTTTTTTGGTCATGACATTCGTTCAGTCTCTTTTAGACTTTTACCGCGTTCGGTTGTGTTTTTAGCTCCTTAATTGTTGGCATTGTATTCGTGTTTTTGTAATTGTTGAGGGCGCGTGCGCAACTGCCACCCAGCAACGGTAAATCGCTATAGAGTCAAGAGAACGTTAAAAAATTCAAAAAGAATCTTTCCCGTGGCATTTGCCACACAAATATTAGAAAAGTTAATAAAGTGCAAAAATGTTTGTCGTTGCATTACAATTGCTTCCCCCCTACAACTACAGTTGAACACGAAGGCGCCTTAACAACGCTTTGATTTGCGGTTCAACTTGACCCCCGTGTCCCCTTTTGTGGCAACGCTTTCGGTTGTAAAGTGAAAATTGTACAGCAGCCGCCAAGCAAGCAAAAAAATAAAAAAAAAAAAAAACGCAACTATCTGTGACTTTCTGTGCAACAACAAGAAGACCTGACTAACCTCCTTGCACTAGTCACTCCTGCTGGCTAGTTGACGACTATTTTGGATTAGTGGCATACTTTTTTAACATCGGAATGTAAGTGACATGGAAAGTAATATTAAACTATGTGCATAGATTGCAACAAATTCCTAGAATACATAAATAACAAAATAGTTATTGTTTCTTCCCTTGCAAAAGATTCTTTGAAACTAATAAAAAATATTTTCCAAAACTGCAGAAAAAAAAAAATAATATTTAAAATTGTCCATAAATAAACTCTATAAAAGTGAAGAGTTTCTCTATTTATAAGGAAGTCCATATAAATGAAACGAAAAATGGAAATATAGAATTAGCAAATGGGTTTTAGAAAAGAACATAATAGTTATAAGAGATTTGAATCTTAAGTTTTTCTATTAAAAATGTTTAAATAATCTTTACCACTTGGTAAACGAATATTAATTTATATATTTGGAGATGTAACAATATATTTATAATTGAACATTTTAAAATAAATCTAAATTTATTCATATTTATTTTTATTCGTATTTGAATAACTGATTCAACTTTAATATTTTTATAGATAATACCAAGGTCATTATATTTTAATTTCCTGAGGTTTTAAATTATTTCGATACAATAAGTATTTTGGAATTTAATATAAATTAATTTAACTTATGAAAATTTTTGAAGAACGATTTAGCTAATAATAAAATTGCAACTAAATATACATACATAGATGGTCAATGAAACTCCAAATTATCAGCATCAAATCCTTTCTTTATTGCAGAAAATATCTAAGGTTAACTTTCAAAGAAGATTTAGTTACCAATTTAAATTTAAAGAAACTAAGAACTACTCCCATAAAGATTATACATATTTTTTTTATGATAGTCAAATTAAAAGGTTATTAACCCCATAAATTTGATTTAATCCAAAATATGGAGCGACTATAAATTCATATGGAGAATATAAAATTAAATATGAAAGCCATTTGAAGAGATTTTTTTTTTAATTGATTTCCAAACTCCTAGTTAAGCTGATTAGATGTTGGGTTGGGTCAGCACTTGTACTAATTTATGCAAATTGGTTAGATGGCAAGATTGTTTCCCAGAGACAAATAACTTTATTCATCATTCGGGCAAGTCCAATTAGCAAAGAAACTTGGACTGACCATAAAAAAAAGATGTGCTCTTGGTGCTTTTGGTTTGTCTCTATTTCTATTCTAATTGAATGAAATTAACCCACTTCTGGGAATGTTGTAAAAACTATATATGTATATGCATCATACACTTGATTGTATGTAGCGGTCATCCAGCTTTGTCTCAATTTTCATTATAATAATAATTGAGGTGCGTTGGTTCTGGCCAACATAAAAACAGAAAGGCAAAACAAAAAAAGTTAATATGAATAAGATTGTTTCTTCCCTGTCAAATTATGATGAAATTTAAGCCCAACTGAGAAAGCCAGCGGCAATAGACTAGAAAAATAAAATATTCAGGTAAACTTTTGCCCCAGGCTGGGGCCAGCCTCTGGAGGCTTTTGTTTTAGGCTAATGTTTTACGATGTGAAATCAATCAATATAATAATGATAGAAGAAAGAAAAAAACGAGAATATGTGAAAATTGAACATTTACAATATGCTAATTTCGTATTGTAAGTTAAGACGTACTGTTCTTTTTTGGTTAACAGTTAGAAACGCCTTTTGTGACCAAAAATTTGGAGCGCAAAAATTTCAAACAAATTTTGGTTGGCAATAAATTTTGGCCGGCTTGAAAAGCGTTTCACATTGTATAGCCAACAACAAGTCAATGTTGTTGTTGTCTTTTCTTTCTTCAATTTTTTGTTGTTTTTTTTTTTTTTGGGTCAAGTTTTGGTGTTCAAGTTGATTAAGGTGCTCTCTTTGGTTTACGATCTTAGCGGCGGACTCTTTTAATACTTATTATTATTATTTTTTGTATTTTTTATTTTTTTTTTCGCCGTTTGCTCCCGTCTTCCCGGTAATTGCAACAGGTGTTTGTATGTGTGTGTGTGTGTTGAAGTGTTTTTTGATTGCTGCCCAGCATGGCATGATGGCAGATTGTTAATAGTAATAAAAATCTTAATGGCAAACGCACGCCAGTTTTTGCCAGAGCTCGTTATGGACACCATTATGACAAAGACTAGGAGTATGTAACTAACAGCAGCGACAATTGCCACCAACCAGCAACAGCACCAGCACACTTGGCTAAAATCAGAGAAAACTAACTGAACTTCCATAACACATAAACACACACAAACACACACACACACACACACAAAGAGTCATGCGAAAATTGCTAAATGAAAATGTTGCAACGCACCTTAAACACTCTTCAAGTAGGCCTAAATAATGAATTTATATTTTTTAAATGTTGGCATTATCTTTTATAGGAATTTGGAAAACCTATTTCTAAAAAGATTGAAAATGAATACCTGCCACTTTTCCATTCACCTTACCACCAATGAATACCCCCTGCTAAGATCTTGACTTGTATATAACAAAACAACTTCTTTAGCGCTCAGCTTGATTTTTGTTAATAATTGTTTTGACTGCTCAGCAAATTGGTAAATCATTTATATAACAATATACTTAAAATCTTGTAGAATATTTTTTAAATCTAAAAAACTTTAATTAAAAATTTTTTTGATTTATGTGGGATTGTAGAAAATTAATTATAGTTTATAAGTTGTTTTATAAAAATTGCATAAAAAAAAGGAAATTAAATTAGATTAAATAATTAACAATTATAGACAAATAGAACTAAAAAAATTTCCAGAAAAATTGCCAGAAAATATATTATATTGTTGGGTAATTATTCGCCATTTTCTATTCTATGTAAGCTGCGAAAAAAAAGAAAAAGGAAAACCATGTTTCTAAGATTTTCATTTATGAAATAATCAATCTGTATTTTCGTGAGGGTATTTCAATTGCATGTAGAGCAGCAGCCGGTCGGTCGGGGCAATTAGAAGTCTGTTGGCCTGCGAAACTAACATAGAATATATATATATATACATATATATATATACATATATATATATACATATATTTATAAAGAATAAACATTCAGCCACCTCATAACGAATTGTTGTAATCATAATCATAAAAGAAAAAGTTTATGTTTGTCTTCTGGTTTGCAACAACAAATCATTTTCACATCTCGACATTTCTATTTTTACCTCCCCACCCCACCATTTCATCCCATCCCATTCAGACGCCAGGCAAAGGTTCATTAAACCATTGTGGTCTAAGACCTGAGAGTGTGACTAAAAGATACCACAAAACTCCAGCAAGAAAGTCTCCGTTCAGCTCAGTTCAGTTCAGTCTTTGGTTTGTTCTGTTTGGTTATGTTGTGACTATATATACATACATATATCCAAGATAGACGACAGACGACAAAGTTGGCTTCCGTTCTCAGATTTTGTCATCGGCTTACATAATGTGAGCACTTGGCTCAGCCAAGCGCATCCCGGGTGGGTCGCGGCTGTGTGTATGAATATCATAGACACGTTTCTATGGCTGCTTCTTAGCCATTCTTTCCCCTCACTCCCTTTCAATTTTTCAAGCCAAAGATATGTCCGTGTGTCGGTGTTAGCCCATAATTGTGTTGACTTGTAACTTGTATGTATATTATAATCGCCCTTTCTTTTTACCTGACTGTTGCAATCTGTTTTCTTTTCTTTCTCTCGTTCGGTTTATTTTCTGTTTGGTCATGTTCATGTTCCCTTGTACATGATCTAAGCAAAATTTCAAAGATTTGTTATTTTGCATGTGCGAACATGTGGGAAACATAAAAAGGTGATCCTGTATAGATTATATCAAATCTCTTTCCCACAGTTACACTTACAATTAATTAAAATTTTACGCCCAAAGATTGAAATTTATAATGTATATTTGACTATCGTATTTATGTTTTTAATAGATACATTTTTTTCTCACACTGACACACCTATTAACCACCAACTGTCCATAATACATAACGGACAAAGTATTGCCAAAGCGCATTTAGAACGAAACCAAAAAAAAAAAAACATGTACCTCAAGTTCCAATTAAGGCGTCTACCTGCCCGTTAAGCCGGTCTAACAATGCCGGTAATGCACCACATTGGGTATGGCTTTGTCTGTGAACTCTTTTTGGGTGGGTCACCACCAGCTCCACCTGGCTGTGCTTGGTTGCTTTTACTATATATTAAACAACCAAGAATTGTTGGTAAACATAAAAACAAAAAAAAAAAAATATTGTTTAATTCTTAAGAACACAAACATAATTCTCTGGCTGGGTGGAGGAGGGGAAGACTGGAGTCAGTTCATTTTTGTTTATTCTTGGTTCAGCTTCAGCGCTCTGGCGCTCGATTCTCATGTAAATGTTGAGGCTCCAAAGACATAAAATTTTACTTAGATGTAAAGATAATGCACCGGAATTGACTTCAGATGAAATAAATATTGTAGACCATCGAGAAATATGGATAGAAAGGTAAAGTCATGAGATCAAAACAAGTAAACAAAACTTAAAAAAAAAAATGTTTATTAGTTCAGCAACATTGATTTAAATTACTTACATAACAATGAATGTCTCATCAAATATTTTTCCGTTTTTGGTTTAAATTGGCTTTGTTTAAATGACAGCAATGGGTTAAATGCCGTTTGAAACTTGTTGGCAATTGGACATATTGCAAATATTTAACATTATCTTAAAGAAAGTGTCTGGTTTGGCATTGTCTGTGACTTTGTTTTCCTAGTTGTCATACATATTTCAAATGGAAAAACTCCCACAATATTGTTAGCTCTTTGTACATTGTGGACTTCCTAGCTATGTAAGTCTGTATGCTAGCGCCTTAAGTTATGATAAATTATGTGTTTGCCAGTCCTCCCACCTTTCCTTTTCTTTGGACGTCTATGCGGTGAAAGTGAGCCTATGCGAATTCTTGATGATATGAGATTTCCTATTTGATTAACAATTGTGCCATTGTATTATTACAGAAGATAAACCATCAACAATTCACAATAAGCAATCAGTACGCACTGTCGACGAGACAACAATTGGCCACGCATCATCATCATCATCGTTATCGTCATGGAGCCGAATCTGAATCCGCATCCGAGTGCCAATATGCTGTAAGATATCTCTCGTCTACTCATCGTATCCGCATCTGTACAAAGCACATTTCATTTACAAAAAAAAAAAAAAAACTCACTAAAAAATACAAAAAAGTAACTCGAACTTGCATTCGACTTGGTCTGGAAAAAACAGGAAACAATTGTTGCTGAAGAATCATCAGGACGCCATCTATCAAAACCAATTGCATTCCCAGCCACATTCAATATCGATGGCGGATAGCAGGGAACGTATACGAGGTCCTTCGCGAGATGGCAGGGAGTTCTTGACAAGTCCTCGACAAGTCCTGCGACGTTTGATGCTCTTGTCTGAAGGTCGACAATATCGTGAAGCTGCCGGTGTAGTGGGTCGTCTGGGTCCATCGGTACTACGTTCGGTAATTGCAGAGTTGCCCCTGGATTTACTACTTGAGCATTTGCCACATAGTGCCTATTTGTTGGAGTCCTTCTTTTCGCGGTGAGTTACTTTGATTTTTTTACTTTTATGTTTCATTTAGCTAAGACTCTTTGTTTCAGTCTCATCACATTGAATACTATACCCAAGCCGGAGGTTCAAAGCGAAACAGTTGCCTTTCAGTTAGTCCGCCTCTTTGCCAATCCCCATGAGTCTGGTCTGCGTCAACGTTGCACTAAACTCTTACAGGCCCTGGCCCAATATGAGCCAAGTTTACGACAGAGTCTAAGGGAAAGGCGTCGCAATTTTGACAATGCCGTTCAAGGTCTTGGTGTTCATGGTCTGACAACAGATGCCTCTGGTCAGTTAATTTCCCTGCATGTTGCTCTTAAGGCAGAACTACAACGCCATGTGGATACTTATAAAATGGCCATACACAAACTGGAAGAGCTTAGCATGGTGACTGTCAATCAGGATCCGGCACATTCCTCGCACCAGCGTCTTTTGGCCATTAACTATGGCGATATACAGCAGCGTTTGATCGATAACAAGACACTATTGACCATGTTGGATAAACCGGCATTGAAACAGCTCTACACTCTGGTTGAGAATCTAAGCACTCGTGTGGAGAACGATAAGGAAGTGCTCTCTTGTGTGGGTCAGGTGAAGCGTCTAGATGCCCAGGCTCATGTAGAGAAGCGTCCCGCAGCTGGCTTACTCATGAATTTCTCTCGCGGCTGTGAGGTGGTTCTACATATGATGGGTCCAGAGAGTGTTCCACCCAGTCCTGTGGCAATGAATAAGACAACAACAAATGGTGGCAGCAGTTGTAGCGATGGTTATCATTCAGATGATTCGGCCAGCGATGATGGCAGGTAAATGAAGAGCAGCTCTTGGCCTAGTTAACAATATTGTTGGGTCACACCCACACACATATTAATTTGGGCACACATTCATTGGTATTTCTACTTTCTATGTACAGTGAAATGGTGTCACTCTATCGAAATTTGTATATCGAGAATCGAGCAGATGCCCTGGAGGCGTTGGACAGTTTGCCCCAATTGAAACATGTGCACAGTCTGAAGGGTAAAATACTCTTCTCAATGATTGTGGTAAGTATATTTTGATTTCTTTTTTTCAGTTTTATGAAATAGAAAAGAAGTTCTCAAGACTTTACTCAAAACAAACAGTTACTGTAAAACTGTGTAGAAATTGGTGATTTTATATAGAAAGAGAGACTTTCAAACAGTGATAATAATTTCTAGTTATAAATGGCTTAAATTGTTAGTTATTAAAAGCAAAAGCTTTAGGCAATTGTTTTAAAACTACCCAAGTTTCCAATTTCTGAATTTTGTACTTTAAAACAGTTTCTAATCTAACCTTAATTATCAAATTAAATATTTTAATAAAGAGATTTAGTAAAATGACTCTCAAACGTTTAAGTGCCTCTCCAACTGCTTGTTGTTGAATCTCTTATAGTTGCTCTAAAACTGCCCCTGTTACTCTAAAACCTTTAATATGTAGCTCACACAATAAACTGTACATTGTGACTCTCAAACCACATTTGGTGACTTTAAAACTGCAATTTCACTCATGAAGACTCAGAATTAATCCGAAACTAAATACAAACCGTCACAGCAAATTTCAAAATTATGACTTTCGATTTTTAAAACACGCCAAAGGCAAGGCAATTGCTGAATATTGAATGGCCACGTAAATTGATGCTTCAGTTGCTATCTTGTCAGGTAGCAAAATTGTTATTGCAAAATATCAATTTGCATCGCCTTCATTAAATGTTATAGAAGAAAACGAACGAAAGGAAAGTGAATTGCAGCCGCCAGCTAAATAAGTGAGAAATTACGTTGGCGATGGATCTATCGATGATATCTTTAGACCTGTTGGTTGTATGTGTGTGTGTGTGTGTGTGTGTGTATCTATGTGAATAAATAACTTTCGATGGCATGAAAGATGAATGACACCGCATCAATTGGCCAGATCTGACAATAAGCTTTAGACTTGAACACAAAGTGGGCAGCCTTGTTAATGATTGTTATTTTGACTTTGCCTATATTTAAGCTTTCTTTTCGCCTATGCCACGGTATGCGGGAACGGAAAGTGCTGGAAGTGCGACGAGTTCTTAACTGTACACTGGATAGCAGTAGTGAGTGTACTTTAGCATTGGATAGAGCTGTACGCCATCATTTGCACGAGACCATCGATAATTTTCCACTGGGCGAGATTGAACGTTCTGTCTTCAATCAGGTATTGTCGACATTGCATGAATATCCTTGTCTGGAAACGTGTCCATCCCTAACGCATTTTGTAAGTGCCTGTGTCCGTTTAGCTTGGCGTATGATCAATCAGAAGGCGCCATATTATTTGGATACAGATTTTAATTTGGGTATGATATAAATAATATTAAATGATATTTTAATATGTTAAATTTTTCAATTTTTTTTCTGTAGGCTTCTTACGCCCCGAGAAACATGAACGCCATTCACAATCGGACCGACGTTCGGATTTAATTAAGGCTTTTCTCTGGCCTGCTCTAATGCAGAACAATCAGTGTGCCTTTAAAGCTGTTGTGGCCACCTAAAGCATGAGTTTTTTTTTTTTCTTAGCATAAATTAACTTATATATTAAAACCCTTAACATATTTTTATAAGCATATTTGTACAATAAAATTAAACTTTAGATTTAACTAAGCGTAAACTATGGGTCTTAGGCTTACACATTGACTCCGTTGCTTATTGGTACATAGCAGCGGATGTTCCGTATAAAATTCAACTATATGACTTGGTGATGCAAAATGACGTTCATGGGGTTTCTCTTGACCAATTCCATATAGTTGTCGCTGTCCATGAATTTGTCGCACAAATAAATGATAAAATTCATTTGCCGCATAAATGCTTACAATATATTTAATACAATGATCGGCAGCCTTGAAGGGTCGAACTAAACAAGAGCCATCTTCACGGCCGGTCAACATATGTTCGGCCATGGTACGATCTACGGTAAAATAGTATGGCTCTGTCTCAATGTGACGATCTTCAATTTCCACATAATTTGCATCCGTATCATCTGGTAAAAAACAAAATAGATAAAAGTTTTAGTGATCGGCAATTGTGTTTATTATACATTTATATAGCGAGAACTCACCCACTATGACATAATCGTGTTCTGCTACTCGTTCACGTTCTTCATTATCGTCAACAACTTGATTTAAAACCCGTTTACCCGTTTCAATATCAACAACATCATCGCCTCCCTGCCTCTGATAATTCCAACAACAATGACAACAACTCCGCTCCGTTAAATTGTCAAAAAAACGTGCAAAGAGATTTTGCACAACTGTCCAATAAACACGGGCACACCAACAGCACATGGTAGCCGTCGAAGACGCTTTATAAATCCAAAATCAATTGGTGAGAATATGCGCCATATCTTTTACCACGGCGCTAGACTTCAGAAGACTGAACACTACCAACCGAAATTAAACCCAACCCAGAGTAGAGCCGGCTCACTCACTATCTCTCTTTCCTTCTCCCTCTTTCTCTCATTTGTTGTTCATTAATTAAAATGTGCTTAGTGCTTAGCTCAGCTGTGAAATAAATACAAATGCCCATATGTAAATATCATATAAGTTGAAGAGATATGCTATATAAATACAATAAAAATAAAAAAAAAAATACTTGACATGTGTATGAGAGGGGCATGTAGTTGTTGGGTAACTTAATACTCAAAATATTGTTTTGTCTAAAAAATGCATCCAAGTGCAGATCTCATGTGCTCCATCCCCATTCCATTCCCATTCCCATTTACGAATTACTCATCGTATTCGATGTGCTTCTGTCTCACTTGTCGACTCGTTTGATGCGCTTCTTGAATTACTTAAGGGAACTCTGTGATCTCGTATTACACATGCTCTCATAAGCTAGAGACATGTTGGAGCCAATGTGCCGAAAGCGCATTCGTAATTCTTAAAGACTGAAACTTTATATAATCCTATCATATTTATTCTTTGCTCTCGACCTTGAGCATACATCGTGGGGTTAATCATTAAAAATAAATATCCATATCCACATCAAAGTCATGTGAAAATCGAAAATAACAGGAAGCATTGTGAGAAATTTCGAAATATCTATATTTAAAATTTTATTGGTGTTTGCAAATACAGATAAATGCATCGGAAGTTGGGTAAAATGTTCAAACAGAAGAATTTATTCACGCATTAAAAGTTCAAGTGGAACAAGTTGAACTCAATATCAGTGATTAATGTTAACAAACTGTTTTATATGCCTCAATTCTCTGCAAAGAGAATATATATAAGTTAGTTAAAATAGCACTATGAAATAAGATTTTCCTTTTTGATCTTTATCGATTGGGTATAATATTGTTATTTTCGAAAATATATCCCAAATTTCCCACTATTTAATATAATATTTATATTATTATATTTGAAAGTATTTCCCAAACGGTAAAGTTTGTAATATTTGTAATTCTAAAAAAAGGAAACCATGGAGAAAATCTAAAACTTTTTATCAACAATTAAATTTATTCTAATGCTTTAGCTTAGACACAAACCTAAAAATAATAATGAAAGCTTTTCATGTTGCTAAAGTTTGTTTGAGCAGCTTTGCCTCATCGTTAGGCGAGCAATAAACAAGAAGGAATATTTCAAATTTAATTGTGAAAATGTCATAAACCAAGTTCGACTGCTGTTAAATCGATTTAGGTACAAAACAAAAATTTTCCGCCTTTAGCCGAAAATGGGCGTTTAAATGGCCACCCAATGGGGGGCACGTGTCACATTGTGGCTGAGCACTTGTATCATTAAATCCGTTAAGACGGCAATATGTATGAATATTACGTATACGCCTCTTAATCGATTGCAGCTGTAGAGTGAGCCACTAAAATCAATCGCAATTAAAAAAGAGAGAAAAAAAAAACATAAATAGATTTTGAATCCAAATCTAAATTGAAAACAAAATCGGACAAAGAATCACGGCCAGAATCATTGTTTAGGTTTATTTGCTAATTTTAAAACGAATCGACTATTTGCTTATCAAATAGACAAACAGAGCGGAGAAGTAACTCTGCAGTCATGTCACGTGCGTCAAATGTCAATAAAAATGATATTTTCAGTATATGAAAGCATTAATAACAATACAATAAGATATGATACGATATAACTGACGATCGCGCACAGTAGCACTACAACAACAAGACCGAACAATTAATATGCGGCCAACAAAAAAATATTTGTTGATGAACTGCTAACAAGTTGGCGGATACGTAGGCCAATGTCAGGGGCTGAAGCAAAGGCACGGGCAGGGTTTAATGCCAGCAGAGCTCGTAAAGTAACAAAATGGCAAAAGAAATTGATTTTGGCCATATAATCGACTGAGAGCTGCGTGCACTTGGTCACATTTCACATCCGTGTGTAATTCATATTTGGTTTAACTGATGAAGGTCTCAATGTGTCAGGCATTGTAAATGTGACGCCTCTGTTAGGCATTCCCGACTCGATCTCACTCCTGACATCGGGTCAACCACTTGCGCCATCAATTTCAATCGACATCGATTGATTGAAAGTGCCGTCAAGTTATGCCGCCACAGACCATTCATTAAAAAGTCAAAGAACTGTAAGGGAAAAATGAATATAAATCTATACACAATTTCATTTATATCTCAATTATGTTTGTCCCTGAATATGTAACAAAAATAGAAGAAAATCTCTCTCATTCTCTCACACACACAGACACTGTAAATCACTCTTCCCTGCGGTGGCAAAATTTTTATTATCCCAAAACATATTTTATTTGCCTTATGTTTCAGTTTTTTTTTCTTTTTTTATGATTATTTCCGCATAGAACTTCAGTTTGTTGTCGGTTAGCCCTGGGGCAGCCATAGAATTGCAATTCGAAAACGAAAAACTCACCACAAACTCGACTCGTGGTGACAGGTTTCGGGGGGCTTGTCGCCTGATACACGAACCAAGCGAAATTAACCTACGATTCGCATTCCGATTCCAATTCTGAATCGAGTCAAAGCGTTCCGTTCGCGCATTTTGCCATCGAGCGTTGGCCAGCGCGGAAGATTTTTCCGTCTTTGACGCGTTGAAAATATTCAAAGCCAAATAATTTGTTACAGTATAGTTTATATGTTGATATGTTCAATAAAATAAAGCAACAATAACAAAAATATCCTAAACTGAGTGCCATAAATAATATTTTATGCGAATTTGTTAAACGAATTTGAATTTGTTTTGTCAATGAATTGTTCGAAACTGAAGTTTTCCATCAAATCAATTTTATTGCCAACGAAATCGACAAAGTGTCAATTGAATTAGCGCTTTATAACTCACCAAGAAACCCAAACAAAATCAAAAGAAGAGAGTTTATCAAGGTGCAACAAGTGTTAAGCGGTTAAAGCAAAATATAAAGTGGCAACAAATAGGTAAAAGTTGTGGAAATGTGAAATTGAAAAACCATACAAATATACGTACATAAATATGTATATATTATATACTCAATAAAGTGTTTCGTAACAGTTTAAGTGAATTTTTGACTAATTAATTGGCAACAATTTTTAATTGAAAGGTAATTAAATTACATATAATAAATTTATCATTTTCTTCTTCTTCTCAGCTGTTTAGGTAAACAATTTGCGGTTCGGAAGTTTATGATTATACTAAATAATTATTCTTGAACATTTGTTTAAATAATTTTGTGCTTTGAACATATGCTAAAAATCAATAAAAGAAAAATAAAAAACTGCACACGGATAAGCAAAACATAAGTTTTATGCTATCCGCTGAAAATTTAAATATTTACACACACAAAACTTATCAACTTTCACCTGTTGCTCCCCTTCTGATACACTTTCATATGAGTATATTGATTTTAAATTGGGGTTGTATGTTTTAGATCAATATTATGAAAAGCGAGTTTGTTTCTCCTTTTTTTTTTTGTCAATCAATTTCAGGGCTGGAATAAACCGGCACACCGAACCCGGATGTGAGAAATATATTAACGAGTTTCTATAAAAATTGTATTTAAAATATTATTTTTATGTTTCTATTTAATTCAATTACTCATTTTTGATTCGAAACATTCATTTTTATTTATCTTCTATATTTTAGTCTTATATAAATTCCATTGGTTATGGCAATTTGTCTGTCTAATCATAGTTATCATTAAAATAATCAATCATAACATAATTCTTGAAGGGTATTAAGGCAACGCCACAGCTAAAGATAAACAGTTGGTCTAGTTTATTTGTTTATTATTAAACAATTATTAATTGCCATATCCGTTGCCATCATTATAATCATTATGCATCAATCCATCTCTTAATGGTTTATTTAATCATTTTGAAAATCAAACAAATTAGCAAAATTGAATGCAAAACACAAGTTTCACCTGTTCGTCTACTCCTGCCCCAGTCTATGCCCTTCAAAGTGCATTCTGTTTGTAGTTTTACTATCCCGCTGTTTGAATTATGGCAAAATTGATAAATATTTGTTCGTTTCATTTGTAGCATTGCTCAAAATAAATCGACCGTGTCTTTACCGCTCAACAATTGTCTATATCTAAGGGGTTTTTGCGAAAACCGCAAAAATTTACTGCATCTGGTGCATGGAAAATCTTTGAGGGGACAATAACGATACGAGATGAGATGAGACGAGACAAGACAAGATAAGATGAGTCAAGTTTTAGTTGCCATCTCTTGATTGCGCCTTTGTGTATAAATTAATTAAATTAAAAGTTTCCGGTTAAGCCTCTAAATGCCAATTGAGGCAAAAGTGCATTTTTATGAATGTGTATGGGATTATAAAATAAAAAGGTAGTGACATGCAACTATGTTGCAAAGAAATATTCCACTTAGCAGACAAGGTCAATCGCGCCCTTTATCCACTTCACTTGAAAAAGACATCACACAACTTGGTTTCCTAGCTTTAATATAGAAAAACTATCTTCTAAAATAAGGGTTGAATCAACAAATGTTTATTACAATTATAATTATAACAATTGTAATGTTTAACTTTTTATAGAAATGAAATGGTTTTACTTGGCAAATTCTATTTGTAATTTATTTCGTGGAAAAGCTGAGTCCTCTACAGCTCATTGAGCCGGTAACTTCATTAACAGTAAAATGTTTCTATGTATTTATGTATATACATATATACATAGATATGTATTTCTGGCACGTTTCTAAACGGTAGAAGACCCTTTGATTTGGGACTCTGCAACATGTGTGCAACGATGCGTATGCGTAACATTCATTAGGCTGGCACAACGTGGTACCCGAAAAACTCATCTCTATCTATATGTATTTGTAAGTCGAATTATTTCTATAAATATATGAAGGTAGATTTCGTAAAACGACGTCAACACTTGCCAAAATTCAAATAGGTAACAATATTGCGAGAGTTGCCAAAATCAATACAAGCATGGATTTTGGGTGGACAAATCTGATTTCGAATTGATTATCTGAATTAAAAGTAAGTCACGAAGCCAGTAAACAACAAAATTGTATATTTTAGCATGTCGACCATTATGATTATAATGATGATGATGATAATGATGAGGTGACAAGGGGCAGGAGGAGCATAAATGGTTTCAATTAGCATCCAATTAGAAAATAAATGCGGCGCTAATTATTTCCGCAAATTTTGGTATCTGCAATCGTTTTCACTTGAGGGCCAAAAACAACTGAAAAACTGTCACAGATTTATGCGTTCGACTGGGCCCCAACCCCTAATTCAACTAATTTAACTCCCCAACAAATTTTCCATCCCTTTACATACTTGTGTGCATTTAATGTGCAGTTGACCTTGATGTCAACAAAAGACCAAGTGTCAATATTTTGACAGCAAACCCACAAGCCAAACGATGGGCCAAGGGTCGACAGCCACCTGCACATGATGAATATGTTGGCTACATGCCGCAAATCCCCAATGGATATGGATGAATTTGACATTGTCTATGGGTCTGGGGTGAGTTAGAGCTGAGTGGTAGGTGTGTGTATGTGTGTAAGTGTGTGTGTGGGCGTGGCTTACCTAATGTTGACATCACTTGGCCATTTAATGGCACCCTTTATGTCTTTTTCTTTTACAACATGATAATAAAGAGCTCTTGCACTCAGTCGAGTGGAGTTGAAGTTAACGGTAATTGAGGGTCAATTTAAGACGAGAATGGATGGTATATGGTCTGCAATCAAAAGATAAACACCTGCCCATAAGCAGGGTCCAAAATCTTGGCTTATTTGATAAAAACCAAAAATTTGTTGACTAAACATAACAAAAATGAAGCAAGCAAGTCGTCCCTGCCGACATTGAGTATACCCTGTACCAATTAAAAGTACTCCATGAAGTAAAAAACGATCAAAATCGCCATCAATTTACAAAAAAAAATTCTCTTAGCATCCACTGCTTGCCATGCAGCAACGCTGCACTGCTTGCCATGCAGCAACACTGCACTGCTTGCCATGCAGCAACAGCGAACGCATGCTATCTCGCTCACACTTAACAGCCCATTTTGCATGGGGCGTTTCTGTACAAAACAGAAATACGTATATCTCCGATAATTATTGTCCGATTTCGACAAAATTTGGTCAGCTGGTGCATATTGGCTATATTATTAAGTGTGCCAAATAAGAATGGGATATCTTTATTATAGCTCAAGTTATAGTTTTTTCTAAATTACGGGGGCGGAAGTGGGCGTGGCAAAAATTTAAAACAAACTTGACCCGCTTATACAATAGAGGGATGTTGACACCAAATTTGGTTGCTCTAGCTCTTATAGTTTCTGAGATCTCGGTGTTCATACGGACGGACGGACGGACGGACGGACGGACAGACGGACGGACGGACGGACGGACGGACAGACGGACGGACGGACGGACGGACAGACGGACATGTCTCAATCGACTTCGCTATTGATACTGATCAAGAATATATATACTTTATGGGGTCGGAAAATTCTCCTTCTGCCTGTTACATACATTTTAGCGACTTTAATATACCCTTTTACCCTATGGGTACAGGGTATAAAAATATAAGGGAAAATATACTAAAAGAATTGTAGAGAAAATGTTTTCAAGCGGAATATTGATTAGGAGATACTTGGGCATTTTAAAAGATTATCTTAACAGTTATTTCTAAATTTTCGTAACATTGTTGTCCTTTTAAAATAGTATTCATTTCTTATTTGTATATTCTTTGTTTTTACTCGAATTTAATGTATAAATTGCCCAGCATATTCAAAATTGAAATTATTGTTCTATTGACCTTGACGGTATCTATATACATACATACATATGTATGTATGTACATTGTATTCCCAACCAACCACCCCACATGGCAATTACATTTGTTCAAGTGTTAGAAGGCGAAACTCTCAATTTGCTGGTACCAAGGCTCTCGGCACGCGCAACACAAAACATATTCCAATTGCATTAAATTTGCATTGATCAAAAGTAAATAGAAATTGAGTATGCGGTACACTCCCTCAACAACCTCTTACCCATATTATACTATACTATGTATATAACGTCTCTTCATCTCTCCCGATTGCCTTTTTTATTCTTGTTTCATTTCTGTACATAACTTTCCATTTGTCTGAGCGTATAAACATTCATAATGCAGTTGCTGTTGCAGCTTCTAGGCATGGATTAGTCCCCTGAAATTATGGCTGTGCCACTATAGATAGATAGAAATTGTTGCTTGTGCGTGAGGATATGGCCATGACTGGCATCTTAAGTGGATTACTTGAAATGAGTGGGAGGAGTTGATAGTTTAAGAGAATAATATAGGATATTTGGCATTTATTTCTATCTATGGACAATAGCAATTTGATGATGGCAATCGGTTCCCATGCCAAAAGTGATGAAAAATTATTAAATATTAAATACAAAAATAGATTCGAATCGAGGAAATAATTATACTTACACACATAATTATTTTTGTGTATACATATATATATACATATATATTCATACGTCTGTATGTATTTGTCATCGCCACATCATTGCCAGGGTCAAAACTAAGCATTCTATTCTGCACGTGGGCACTTCAATGGGAAATCAGTGGACTGTACGGATACTGGGGAACAAAATTTGACTATAAAGTGTCGCTGATGTGAGCACGATGCACATTATTTTCAGTCTCGTGGGTCTGTCGAATTCCCATTTAATGGTCGGTCACTTATACAATATAGAATCATTTCTGTCAGTCGGTCTGTTTGCATAATTAATTAATTTCAACTGATGGCAACATGCATTAATTATGCTGAATTCATTGAGAAAAATAAACAACATCGTTAAATTCTGCAATCAGAGCTTGAAATAAACTTTACAGTCATCATTGGGTTAAGCTCAAGTGATAATTTATAATTTTCGCACCCGATAGATAGTCCAGATATGGTATATGAAAATAATGTTTATTGATTAATATCATTAAGGCTCCTCTTGGTTATACAATATATACATACATTGTATGTATATAATTATATATATGATATGGCATAGATAGATCATTCACTCGTTGCGGCATACCATCTAATTGATGACTCATAATTTGTTTGGGGCCCAACAAAAGAAAAACATATCGAAAAAGTCGGTAATTAAAAGTCTGTGTCGGGGTTGTACAAACATTTCCAGTTGCAATGGGTTTGTACGGGTGTGTTCTAGTTTCATAGGTATTCCCAAGAGTTAACTATAGAATTCCAATTTAATGCTATTCCATAAGAAGTTATATTAATTTAGTATAAATGTTTGACTTGTAGAGTATGTCTTCATAATTCATATAAAATCAATGCTATATAATAAGCAATTGTATTTGTTTCTAGGAAACTTAAAGACATAATTGAAAAGGCGTTAGAACTCGTTTTTACCCATACTCTTGACAGTACTCAATATTGTGTAATTGTAGTCACATAATATTTCTTAACGTTTTTAATAGCATTGTCTAACGTTTAAACCTATATTTAGTAACTTTTATTAGTTATACTGAAAATATATGTGTTTTAGTTAAAAGATTTATTGATACTGGATTTTATTATACACAAAGTAATATATATATATATACATACATTATTTTTATACCCTGTATATATATAAAAACTAAGAATGAATAAAAAAAATAAATACAATTAAATATTTACACTTTGGGAAATGGAAATAGTTATGATTATTTTGCTTTATAGGGTAAAGAAGTATAAAAAAAAACGTCTTAAGCGATTCTCTACAAATGGAAGAATTTCTATAGCCTACTTTTTTTGTTCCAAGCCCAATTCTGAAATAATGAATTGATTGAATTTTGTATTAGCCATGGCTTACCTGATCAGTTGCACGTCGTCGCTTGACAATCCTTTTTCCTCTTCCAACGTCATTGGCCAAAAATGTCACAAATATGAAATTAAATAAAATACGAATATTTTATAATTTTCCACTTTTTGTTTTTGTTTATTTATCACTGCGCACTACGATCATTCGTTGTTGTTACTGGCCATTTATAGGTGTCATGTTATAAAAAAGAAACAAAAAAAATATATATAGATATAAAATTATATTAAGCAATTCAATAAAAGACTTAGATCGTTTAAATGCAAATGTTGCTAAGCATTAAAAAGTATTTAATGATGGCCTGGTCGGAGATGGTTAGACAGGGGGGTGTGGGAAGTGGGTGGCAATAGTCACGTTACGCAGCCTGCATTAATTTATGTGCAACTTTGTTGCGTTCATGAACTAAAGCAAGATGACGACACAGTGCGAATCACATCCGCCGGAAATGGGTAACTTCTGTTTCAGGGTGGTCTTAAGTTTTAAGCTTAGCTAAAACAAAGTTTCTATAGTATGTCATTGTTGTTGTTGTTGTTTTAATACCCTGACACTTATTAAGTTTCAACAAAGTGCTCCACTTGTTGGCCCCTATGCGTTAAGTGGGTTTAACTACAATAGCCAAACATAACCGCCCAGAAAAAGGATAAAGATAAGGGAACACCATCCACGAATGGTCACGTAGTTTTTTTTCTTTGTCAACTGTCCCTAATGAACAGTCCCACACATCATTAGTTGACTTTACTCCGTCTCCAGTTACGGCAATTGACAGTAGCCTTTGGGCCTACTTTTTGAGGGTATTGTAATTAAATTTAATTGCCAGTCTTGGTGATAAACACGATTTCTGACTTATGAGACTGGAAAATTGACAGTGACATCTTGCAGACGGAAGTTGAATTTGCTAAAACCAGCAAAGTAATAATAGAATTAACGAAAATCCAATTTAAGCCTTGTATCCTCAAAGTGAGGCAAAAATAATGGAAGTACTCAGCATTACAGAGGTCCAATTATAAATAAGACAACCCAAACAGGATGTTGAAATCAACTAAATAAGAGTTAATTAGAAATTTGAATTATATACATTTAAACGGATTAAACGATATAAGCCAATGCTTTTTTCTTTGGCACTTTTTTTTTATATTTTAAAGGGAGAAAAGTGCTGATCAGTCAGCCAATCGGCTTGTTTTTTTATCTCTCACCAATGAATTATAATTTTATTGGTCTTTAGATTTTTATTTAATCGATATTACTCAATATTTTGACTCAGTTCAAATGTTGTTGAAATATCTTCTTGGTATTTTGGGCTTACTTATATAATTTTACTGCTTCTTGGGAATGTAATGTTGACAGGGCTTACGTGCTAGCTGACATGGACGTTGGCATTTTCAGCCAGATCCATTCACCATAAGACGACAATATGATGCTGCTGCGTAGAATATGTAGTCCCAGGGGTGAAAATGGAGTAGGGGCCAGTCAGCCGGCAACTGTAACGAGCTGCGTGTCATTGCGCCAAAATCAACAGAAATGCAAACGATGTGTGCTGTCGTCAGTTTGTCGACAAGGATGTGTCCATATGTGTGTGAGTGTGTGCGAGTAGGAATGAATGTTTGGGTTATCCCATCACCTTGTTACCATTTTTGACCATAGCAAGTGAGGGGCCAATGACAATGAAATGCCAATCTGCCAAGCCGTTGTAAAACAAGCAAACATCAATAGAATCTTTATTGGTTTTATAAATATTTGTTGGGTTTTTATGTCACTCGAGATCTCCTCTCATTTCTTTCAATGCTTACCCCTTTAAAACTCACATAAAACTCCAACAGCTGCTTATGCAAAGACATGAAATTGTCTCATGTCCTTGACAGGGGACTTTTTAAGCAGCTTTAAAAAAAACTTTTCGCTTTCCTCTTTTCTGTTGCTTAATCCCAAACTGGACTGGGAGAGGCTCATGACTCTGATGGATTTGGTCGGCTGGCTTACTTTTTGACTTTTCATGCGTAAGCCGAATTCAATCAAAGATGCCAGAAGTCTTTTAATGGGCGCACTTCTAGAAAAAAAAAAAGAAAAAATAACAAAGCAAAGTAAAATACAACGGGCCAACAGCCAACAGGGCAAAGGGAAAATATTAAGGGAACTTTGCGCCTTTATGGTTTCCATTGAATAGAAAATGAAATTAAGTTGGCAGCTAGGGAAACTGGGGAATTGGGATTGCAGTTAGGTGAGAGAGTGAGAGAAGGGCAATGTCCCGTATTACTTTTACCATGAAATATTACTCATACGCACCCCTGTACAAAAGTCAGAAGTCTCAAGTCTCTTTGTCTCTCTGGAGAGGGGGAGTTGACACTGTCAAGCAACATATGACAATAAAAGTAATAATGCCCAAATATGATGAAATAGTTAGACATAGAGATGATACCGTGACACGATTTACTAGAACATACTAAATAAAGTAAAATACAACTAAATATGAAAATGAAATTGGTTCTGGCCAACTGTTAATGCTGGCTATTATTTCAAGAAATAACTTCAATGTCAAAAGTGACAGCAAATTATAAAAAATTATAATGTCAAACATTGCTTTTCTTTTTAAGGGGTTGCCTAGTTCATTGCCAATTCTTGTGGTCTTATAAGTTGATTGATTTGACAGCCATCAGCCATCACTAATGCTCTGATAGGACTCCCATTTAGTGTGTCTCACAAACTAGGACATATTGTCATTTATTTTCAGTCAGAAGGAGACAGCCTGGAGCCCAAAATGAAAAATGAAATCGAAAATACGCATATGCAGAAGAGAATGACTTGCGGCGGATAACAAACTCATAACATTTAATTACGTACAATTTACTTATATGTTTACACAAAAAAAAAAAAAAACAAATATATATATATATATATATGTATATGAGTATGATAGAAAGATAACACAGAGTGTTGAGTTAATCGGCTGAGCAAGCAAATTGTTGAGCGATTGCGGCCGTTTTTTCACTGTCGGTGACAGTCGGTAGCCCCTGGACTATGTACATACATATGTATGTAGATATATTGTATTGTGGAAATCATCCTTTTGCATAGTTGCCCAGTGATTATTCACCTGGGCATTTTTTTTGCTTAGCTTTGCTGTCGTATTTATCTAATGTCGTCGTACCCAGACACCTCATTTTTATTTGTCAACATGCCAGTGCTTTGACATGGGAAGTTCATCATATGTCTATGGTTAGTTTATGCAATGGGGTATGGGGTTATGGTTTAGGGGTTCTCTTAATCTACAATTTTTCAACTAAAGTTGCAACTTTTGCATTTAGTCATCCTCATCATATATACACGTGATGGAAACATGGTGAGCAGCAAGTCAAATTGATTCACATCAAATATAAGTTGGTAATTGTGTAATATTTCCGATTCTGATATTTGAAAAATGTTAGATGATTAGGCGATAAGCCCAAGCTGTGACGTATGAAAATTTTAGCTATTTATTGTTTGTTTTGCTCAATTGTAACTATATTTAGAATATTGTCGACGTATAAAAAAAGAGTTTCATTCATGATAAAATATAATGACAAATGGAAACTCCAACAACTAACTAAAACAATTTCAATAAAGAATTATCTGTAAAAGAAAGGGTAGAATTATATTTAATGATTCACCAAGAATTCTTTATACCTAATTCATAATTTTATTATATAACGTGCTTTTCGTATTAACACGATCGATTGCATAATAATGATCATTAGCCTTAACTTCACTTAAAGTTCAATCTAACCTGAAGACAAACAAACCGATTCAAATAAAAACTTCAATTAACTTCGAATTGTATATTAACTTAACCCCGATGATTAATTGTAACCCAAAAGAATAATTACATTGATTGCTTTTCTCTCTTTTCTTTACTATTAAAAAAATAAATTGGTATGAATGCAAAGCTAAAAGAAACAAGATTTAAGTCAGTAATAAAGAAAAAAATTTCCTCTTTAGCAAATTAATTTGCCTTTTTTTGGTTAGCCAACAAAGAAAAGCACAAATCATCATGGTAAGGAAAATGGAAAAATGTGCATCAACAGTTTGTAAAAGTTCTCATTTCCATTGCTCACTGTAATTAAACGTGTGAACTGACTATGAGCCAGCAAAAAAAAAAAAATAAAAAGAAAAACGCAACGAAGACAAATGGCCAAAGCAGATCTAAGCCACGAGTGTTGGTTTGGGGCAGAATTGTGTTTAGTCAAGTTACTTAGCCCTAAGGTTTATATTTTTCACTGCAATTAAAAGATGCATTTTCGAACATTTCCAACAGACGGCAAGAAAAAGTGGTTACACACCCAAAACCCTTTGGTTCTGTGTGTGCAAAATAGTAACAGTCAGATAGGGGATGGCTGAATAGCTCTGCTTTTACCCTTGTTATCAACCCACAACTATTTTTTATTGTCCGCTCTCTTGTGCAAGATAATGGCCATGTAATAGAAACGCATTTTTATCAACTTGCAAGCGAACAAGGGTAAAGAAAGAGAATTTCACATGAAGTAGGATATCTGGGTGGGATTAAGATAAATGTAAAGAGCTATATAGAAATATGTATTTCCCGCTAAATATGAAAGCGAACTTTTCACAATGTAAAGGGTATCTGTGTGACAAAACGATAAAGGCAACGATGTAATAAGAAATATGTATTTCCCTTTAAACATGAAAATGAACTTCAGTTCTCTCATGCAAAAACTTAACCAAAGAATAAAATATGTTACGGAAATATCGAAAAGTAAATGAAGTTTTATACTTATTGTACAACTGAACATATGATTAATGCCAATTGATAAGGCAAATCAACTCAATTTATAATTGTATTTACTCGTCACGTTTGTGTATGTGGTGGCAAAAAAAAAATACATGGAATAATTTGTCCTAGCAATGGACAAACAAATCATATTCGTTGTTATAAAGTACAATGAACTAATGAAACATTTTTTCTACCCTTTAGTCATAAATTTATGGAGTCCATTATCATTGCAACTGAACAAAAATGTTTGTCATTTAACATATTATATAATTTTTGTATCAAGATTAATAGTTAAATGGATATAAAACTTTGTTTTCCTATTGGTTAATTAAAAGGCTAGGCTAAAGTAAGGTGAATCTATCTTTCTTTTAGGAAGGCTAAGCAAAGTTATAACCACAAGGTATCTTTAAGTCGAACCCTATCTTAAAGTAAGGTCAATTTATTTATTTTTTTTTTCAAATTTCTCTCACGCAGACTTGCTGTTATCAAGTGCAAAACATGACCAAGAGTCTAATTGTATATTGCAAATTAATTAAATCAATATAGGCAACACAGTGGGCTTTTGCGTCCTCCAATACCAATTTCAATTCAAATTGGCCATTTGTTGATTGGCTCGAATGCAAATGTATTTGCCTGTTGCTTTTGTCTCAAAGCTTCAGAGTTGAATGAATTAATTAGGCAAAAGCCAATTAAGCGGAACGACTTACTATACACCAAAAACAAAAAAGAAAAGAAAAGAAAAACAAAAAATGTCATTCACAACAACACGCAAGTGAAGTCCTCCAGGGAGTTCAAAGGAATGAGTTAGTGGAATGGGGGACAAAGAAACAATTCAGACAATAACTAGAACAGAGAGTGGGTGAGAATGGGGTTTTGACTGAAACATAAATTCCATTGCCAATAAGTTGGGCCCTAAGTGAGTGCGGCCCCCATAAGGGTCGTATACTGAATTACGGCGTTAATTTGACATCGCCAAAGTTAAAGAGGAAAAATTATGGCACTTTAAGTGCTCTTTCACTTACAAAGCTGATGACTCGCAACGCATCTATCTAAGGTTAAAGGTGGCTTGTGGTTTAAAAGTGGGTTGGCCAATTAAATGGAAAAGGTTTTCATGTCATCCACTATGTTGTCATAACCTGATGATTGATGCAATATCATAGGCAAATGATTGAGCACTCCACACAGAGTTGGCACGATTTTATTCTCTTCACTCCTCATCGGTTGGGGGGGGGGAGGTACATATGACAGTATCCGTTTGAGAGTGAGAGAGACTACCGGAAGCTGTTAAAAACTATTAAATGACGCATTCACAAGCTTTTTGATAGCTCAACATGACTTCCTGCTGCATATGTCACAGCTGGAGGCTACAACCCAACAAGCAACGATTCCCAATGCCATTGTCAAAGTTATGGCCAAAGTGTGGGCAAGTCCTGCTGGTTGTCACACATACACACACACACACACACAAACAACTATTCTATTCTGTTGTTCTGCTTAAGTTGCGGTAAACAAGCCATATCCTGGCCCAGTGAATCTGTGGGTTAGCTGGTTATTTATGGGGTGTCTGCATGCCATTTTGCCCCGTGTCTCAACTTCGATTGTCTGCCAATTGATTTTGTTGTTACTGTATTTGGCTTGTGTTTACTTTTACAGGTTATTTTTTTCCCCCTTGTTTTTTTTTTATATTTATGCTGCACGCGAACAAGATACGAACGAAACGAGATACTTAATATTTGGCAGCAGCTGGAAAAAAAACAACAACTCAATACAAAAATACTCTTTCAAATGCATGATAAATGATTCATTTAAAATTTATTTTTCTTGCGGTAGCATTTTGAGATAAAAGAGTTTAGTTTATAAATGTTCATACATTTATAATTCATATATCAGTCAATCAGAATAGCAGTTCATTTAAAATTATATTTTATTTTTATTTTAATAAAAAAATTCTTTAGTTTTCTCCCTTGTTAATTGTTATACTATATTTAATATTATAAATATAATACGATTATTTAATACTCATAAACTATTTATTTATTATTGTATAGGGTATCTATTAGTCAGTTTATTGAAAGCCATTTATTTAACTTGTTTTGTAGTCACTTGCTGTCAGTGTTATCAATATTGAGCTACGTTGGACATATTTTTGGCAAATATTTATCAATTTATTGCACTAAAAAATTGCTACAATTAAGTGCGCCTGTGGCAGTATGCGTGTATGTGTGTGTGTGTGTATCTGTACATGTGTGAGACAAACGTGCCATACATTGATTAATTTTTATCCTGAATTTTTCTTTGTTTTTTTCACTATATTTTCAGCACAATAAACAGAAAAAAAAACCCCCCAACTCACATGTGAATGGAAAAAAGGAAAACCAAATAGTAGCCAATTGGAAAGGATAAAATATAACTATAAGAGTGCAGGAGCATAAAAACATGGCGTGCACATGTAATATTATTACCGTCTATGAAATCGAGTCAATTAAGAAATTTACAAGCCAACGAACAATTTAATTAAGTGTGTATTATCCAGAAGTATTTCTCATTGATCAATTAATTTGTGAGTCCTTCGGTTGTGGTCCTTTAGCGCAAACATGTCCGAATTTCGATTTTTTTCATACACGGATTATGCCTTCACAACAAATCGTTCGCAGAATCTTGTTAATCTGCCATTTTCAACATTCCATGCTGCTGCCCATACAGAAGAAGAGACAATATCCGATAATCCCAGCACCGAATTGAACATTCCCTATACTGTTTTTGAAATTTTAGTTGCCATTGTTAGCATAATTGGCAATGTCCTGGTGATCATTGTATTCCGTCGCGAAAGGAAATTACGCCGCAGAACAAATTATTATATTGTCTCACTGGCAATGGCTGATTTCCTTGTCGGTTCTTTGGGTGTCCCATTTGCCATATTGGCCTCCCTTGGATTACCGCACAATTTACATGCCTGCCTCTTCACCGTCTCTCTACTTGTGGTTCTATGTACCATATCGATATTCTGTTTGGTTGCCGTCTCCGTGGATCGTTACTGGGCGATTCTCTATCCGATGGCCTATTCCCGTAATGTACGTACCCGGACAGCAATAGGTAAGTCCAAATGGCCATATTGTCATCAGCAATTGTTTAGAACAGAGAGAGAGAGAGAGAGAGAGAGGGAGACAATTGCTCTATTGTTTAAGTTTCTTTTCCCTCAATGGCTAATAAAGTGCACATTGTTCTAGTTATGTTTGAGTTGTGGTTTAAAAACAAAAAGGCAAATCATTTTCAATAGTTTGAGCAGAAAAAGAATGCAGTAGCATAGCTAGGACATATTAAGAATGTTCTACATTTAAAATTCTTCTTTTAAATAACTTTTGATTATGTATATAGAACATTTTTTTCAATTGGTAATTTTTCTTCTACCGACTTCTATATTATATTTATAGCATATTAATATATTTACTTAATATACCAATTTGTTTTAATATAAAATCTTTGATTATATTAAGAGGCGGGGGTATGTGCGTCATTTTAGTTCATTGACCAAACTGGGGCAACAAAGCCACACAAATAGTGTCTAGTACAGTGCAATTGTTGCACATTTGCAAACATTTCTCCAGCATCAGCAGTTGAGTCATTAAGTGAGAGTGATAAACTTTTATCGTAGTGACGTTGAAGACCCCCAACTCCAACTTTTCCTAATGATTGGGGCTTCGGTTCATGCATTCCATTTGCTTACTCTGTTTATATACTGTATTTTAGTTATCATTTCTATGTGCTGGGTGGCTGGGAGTATTGTTGGATTTTTACCCCTTTTTGGCTGGCATGCAGATATGGGCCCAAATCAGGAATGCCTTTTCGTTGAGGTGATGGACTATGATTATCTGGTATTTCTTTATTTTGCCACAATTATAACACCGGCTCTGCTTATGTTGGCATTCTATACGCACATCTATCGGGTGATCATTAAGCAGGTGAGTCTAAAGAGAACTAAATAATAGAATTAAATAGAATTAATTAGAAATAATTTATTTATTTCTCTTATGTCTTATGTTCTTATGTCTTAGGTTCGTCAAATAGTGACTATGAATCCATCATCAGATCTCAGTAGACGATCCTCAACGGCACCAATGCAAGTGACTACACCAGGTAGAGGTGGACATACTGGGACTATGTTGCGTGTCCTTGGAGCTGCCAGGAAACGAGATGTAAAGGCAACACAGAATCTATCCATCATTGTTTTATTCTTTATGATATGCTGGATACCATTGTACACGATCAATTGCATTAAGGCATTTTGCCCTGATTGCTATGTACATCCCAAATTGACACTCTTTTGCATTATACTCTCTCACTTAAATTCGGCCGTAAATCCGGTATTATATGCCTATCACTTGAAGGATTTTCGTGCCGCATTAAAAAATCTTCTATTAAAAATGATGGGTGTGGATATTGATCAGCAGGCGGATGCAATACATCGCTTCTCATTGGCCAGTCAACATAGATTACAGTCCATGGATTCCAATATGCGCTCTACGCAGCCGCGCTTGTATGTGGGTGAGTGTGAGTGCGCGTCGTCTTATAGAAATTATCTGGCAAATAGTTATGCTCCTTCTTTTTCTTAAAATAGATTCACCGATCTGGCTGCGGCAGCAGCAGGAGGCCTTAAAAAATTCCCAGCTATTGCCAAAATGTGGTGTTGTTACACCATGTTTCAATAATATCAATCAGACAGTGGCTGCTGTGGCATCGGTAACCACCGAAATGGAACGTGAAATGTGGAATATTATGGAGGCATCTAGTGGAGCTGAGGTCGGGGAAGTTAGTTATGAATTTCCCCATACTAAAAGGGATAGCGATCATGATAGCAATATATCGATACCACAAACAAAAACACAAACAGCACAACCAGCTCAAGGACATCAAGGACATCATCAGGAAGAGCGTAGCGATAGTGCCTACTCCTATGATAACCATAACTATTCAATAAGTGCAGACGATGACAATGACAATGACGATGTAGAGTTTGAGGATGTCTTTGTTCCGTCCACTGGTAATCATCCAGGTGTAGATCCTATAGAGTTACGTCGTTCCCTGGCCTATGTTATGCGGGAAAAGTTGCGCTCTGATGACACCGATTTTCGACAACAGCACCAATCTATTCAGCTTAATGAAAGTGATGAGTTGAATTTAATGAACTCGGATATAAAGCAGGAACAAACCAGACCCAGACCTTGTTCTACACAAATCTCACCAACGAATGGTCCGTTACCGCCACAGTTGAGGGCTAAACTGTTGGCTGGTCAATCCAATAGTGCCCATTGCCTGCCCACCGAAACAAATGGTTCTGTCTTTGTCATTGACAGCGAATTGAATTCCTTATCACAGGGACAAAAGTCCAAGTACCGTAAATCCAGAGCACCAACTCGAAATTCGCTTAAGAAGAGCCATTCGTGTACTTGTAACAATGGTGCCAAAGTTCCAGGCCATGGTCATATGGCTAATACCTCTAATAATAATCTCAGCGATCAGCAATCGCCACAACATGAGAGTTTCTTTCAATCAGTGGGCAACTTTATGCAACATTCCAATATCTTTCATCTATTTCAACCACATGAGAAGACAACTGTGGCAAATGAAACATCCGTCGCTGCAGGGACTACTCCTGTGGCTGTTTCACAAAACGCCAGTGAGGAATTCGTGGCGACATCATCGGCTCCATCATCACCGTCCCAAGTTGCTGCCATTGTCCAGAGTTGACCAGAGCCTCAGCCTCATAATTAGGCAAATACTCACAAGTCAAAGCTTTTATTTTAAGTTAGTGTTGCTATATCTCGTTGGTCTGCTAGAATTTTAGGTTAGTCAGAATGCTGATTCTGAATTAGATCAGATTTTTAGATCTATATAGCTTAATGTAAATGTATGTTTATCTGTGTGTATTTTCAAAAACTATGCAATTCGATCAGCCAATTTAGTGAAATTTGCGCATTTATTTTAAATGTAATTTACTTGTAAATAATTTGTTAAATAGAAGTTTTAGTGTTATCCCAAATATGTATATACCTATATATATATATATATATATATATATATATATATATATACATATATATATATATGTTGTATGTATGTATTTATGTATCCATACTTGAACGTCTGTGAAAACCAAATAATTTAATGAATTTCAAAGTTAAAGTTAAATAAATAAATATTTAAAAATTTAATCCATATTATTTTCTTCCAACGAGTTGGCAGTTCGTTTCAAAAGTTTATTTACGCAAAAGATACAATAGAAAAGTATCTACATCTCGTAGATACTTTTGAAAGCTTTTTTTCTTTTGGGGGTGTTTTTCTCGACTAACAACCATTGCCTGATTATTCAATCTATATTTATATTTATTTATGAAAAAGCAAAATTTATGTGAAACATTTTAAAATATATTTTACAGCAATGTTTTTGCTAACCTCTAGAGTTTTAAAAACTCTTAATACTTCAGTTAATATAGAAAAAACTCCATCAGTTATTAAAAAATTTGAATCGTGTAGACACAAACATCTTAACGAAGTGCTTTCCAGCTCCATCATAATGAATAAGCACCAAAATCGTAGTCCACGCGACGTAACGTTGGACGTATTCAGTAGCGTGATTTCGCAAGCTCTTTTGGGTAAATTCACAGCTGTTTTTCCAAAGCTTTTCAAGTGCCAATGGAAGACATATGAAGGTCAGAAGAAGGTTAGTACATCAGTAGATTGCATTCGAGGTGGGTGTGTTGCGAAATTGCGGCGATTTTTCTATCAAATCTATATATAATATCTTTGTATATATAAATTTCTTATCAAAATTTCAATTAATTGGCCTGTTTAACTATTATTTCATTCCATTTTTCCGGCCGGCGTATAGTTTTACGCCGATTTCAGTACAGACAGCAACAACATGAGTGGACGCAAATTCTGTGTGGGTGGCAACTGGAAGATGAACGGTGACCAAAAGTCAATTACCGAAATCTGTAAGACTTTGAGCGATGCTTCCCTGGACGCCAATACCGAAGTGGTTATTGGTTGCCCAGCCATTTACCTAATGTTTGCCCGTAACTTGCTGCCATGCAGTATTGGTGTTGCTGGGCAGAACGCTTATAAGGTAGCCAAGGGAGCCTTTACTGGTGAAATCTCACCCGCCATGTTGAAGGACATTGGTGCCGATTGGGTCATCCTGGGTCACTCTGAACGTCGCGCCATCTTCAAGGAATCCGATGAATTGATTGCCGAGAAGGCTGAGCATGCTCTGGCCGAGGGTCTTAAGGTGATTGCCTGCATTGGTGAGACTCTGGAAGAGCGTGAGGCTGGCAAGACCAACGAGGTTGTTGCTCGCCAGATGTGCGCCTATGCCCAGAAAGTGCGTGACTGGAAAAATGTTGTTGTTGCCTATGAGCCAGTGTGGGCCATTGGTACCGGCAAGACTGCCACTCCCGATCAGGTAAGTTCTCATTGTATACCTTAAAAATTTCTAAGAAATTTCTAATTTTTCCGTTTTTTCTTTTTATTTTATAGGCCCAAGAAGTGCATGCCTATTTGCGCCAGTGGTTGACGGATAACATCTCAAAAGAAGTATCGGCTTCGCTTCGCATTCAATATGGTGGCTCTGTGACTGCTGCCAATGCCAAGGAGTTGGCCAAGAAGCCCGATATTGATGGTTTCCTTGTCGGCGGTGCTTCATTGAAGCCAGAATTCGTTGATATCATCAATGCCAGGCAATAGATTATTTATCCACCAAACAAAATGCAGCGCAAACAACTGCCGGGAGTAATTTAGGATTTACCACTCCTATTTGCATTAAGCATATAAATAGATACACGCATCCACATCTCGTTGTTGTCCAACTGTTTGAGCCGGAAAGTATGTTTCGAAAGGAATGTAGTTCAAAATTCTTAGTTCAGTTGAAAGTAAAAAGCAAACAGAAACAAAATCGCTATTGTTAATCGTACAATTAATAACATTGTGTACCTCATATTATTCTGGCAATAATTATACACATATATTTAATTAAATAGGATAATGCGAGTTTCATTCATATATATATATATTTATAATAGCCGCAAAAAATAAATGTTTCAAATTTATGATTCAAAATTAGACAACCAATCGAATGATTTGAACTTTGAATTGAGATCTATTCATATAGATACATAGTAGCCTTTGGCTAAATCATCTAAATCCATTTTGTATTTATTGTTCACAATGCTTTTCGTCTCCTTTGTATGTACATCGCTCTTATTTATCTCTGAGTTTAATTATATATTTTAAATTTACATTAAGTTCTACCAAAATTATAAAAAAAAAGTGCGAAAATAATTCGAATATTAATTTGATTAGTTATTGCGATGGCGGCCAAAGAGCAGATATATAAGTTTGACGTTATTATTACAAAAACGGATTTGCCACCGCCAAAAGAAGATGACACCACATCGGATTACACCTTCTCAGTGCGGATATTTAAGGATTTTGTAGATTTAACGTTTGATCGCATGTGGACTGAAGAATTTCCCATAGAGCCTTTGGGTGAAATAAAATCTAGTCCCTGCGAATTAATCGGTTTTCTGACATCAAAAGGCGTGTGTGTCACATTATATAATAAACAGAATTTAATGGGTACAGGAACTACAGCCCTAACACCACTTGTTCTACGCCAATTGATTGATCCAACTTTTGAGGTAATCCAAACGATTGATATGGAAATTCAGAAGCAGGGAAGAAAGGTTGATACAATTCAAATGAAACTCAAACTTAGTTCACAGCATCCAGATATAGAGTAAGCGATATTATTTTGCCACCACTTGACTACAAAAAAAATAATGTAATCTATTTTAGCCCTGAGAGATATAATATCTATGATGTGTGTAGGACAACGGACGCTTCGCTTCATCCAAACGATCTCGTATTTACCCTAGGTCGTTCATGTAAATGTCCTGGCACTACTTGTATCACGGATAATCGACTAATGTCTAATGCGAGTGCTCCGTTTCAGTGCGTTCATGCGCCTAATACGCCCAAGGGTCTCTGGAAGTGTTGTTTAACTGGCGGCGAAGCACCACCACCTCCTCCACCTGAGCAGGATAAAAGACTCGAGCGTAACACATTAAATGATCTACTTAAGGAGCTTGATGTCGATCGAGAACGTATTCCCACTCCTCCAGCCTCACATGCAGCTGGAAGGAAATGGCAATGTCAATGCAAAAGGATGCAAGCTGATTCAGATTCGGATATGGATGATTGCTCAAAGGATTGCTTTCACATGTCGGGTGGGCATGTCGATGGGCATGAGGATGATCGTCGTAGAGCATTAGGACATTATCCTATTGAAGAACCAAAACTAACACAGACAAGCTACCAAATTCCCAACCTGTGCCAAGTTTGCCAATCTGATGTAAGTTGGCTGCCCAACACCGCTGCTTGTCCATATTGTGGCTATAGAAACTATACTGCTGCCATTACGGAAAATCATGAAGAGGAATATGATGAATCTGCTACAGCTCAACAGATATTGGATGACTTCAGGCGCAAAGATAAATGTCTCGTTGGCACAGAAGAAGAGATCCATTCCAGTGGCGATACCAATACAAATGAGCCCCAAAGCTGCGGCTGTGTTTCCGGTCGTCCCTGCACTCGCTGTCGCATTCGTAAATTGTGCCAGAATATATTCAAGGAGAAGAACATAGAATATAAGACACCAGCTGGGGGTATATCCTTTGAACATAGTGGGGAACAAAACGTGAAACAATCATCTGTGATCAAGGATGAGTTGGTCAAAAAGGATTCAACTGTGTCGCAACGGCGATCGCAACTTGTGCAGATCTTCAATGAAATGCGCAATGTCTATGATGGCAATAAGAAAAAATCATCCCAAGTTGATTTGCTAGACGAACAGCTGCGAAAAGAGTTGGAGACTCAGTGTTCCAAGTCAAAGACATCTCGGTCTCGTCAAAGACGAGCCCTGGAGAAGACTCTCAAGGAGATTGATAAGTCCTATCCCAGTCCACTAAAGAAAAGGAAAAGAAAGATTTGCAAGCAAAATCTTCAATTGGACTCTAAACGGTAAGTTTTATCTAAAATTTCTATTGGTCGGATTTTAACTTTGTGTTCCACTAGTTATTCTTTTATAAACTTACAAAAGAGCGATCAATTTACCCGTATTGGTCATGATTCGTGCATTAGGGATGGCAGTTATTCGGGTTACTGTAAAATTCCCTGCTATATGGGATGGAATTGGCCAAAGGGCGAGATGTCACGCTTCAAATCATGGAAACCAGGAGCAATTTCTAAACCCATCAAAGATCTAATGTCATATTTTCTTAAGGATTTTCCGGCAGATTCGATTTGTCTTTCACGTTATCATAACTGTACCCGGAAAATCAAAAAAATTAAAGAAAAATCTGAGGAAGAACCATTAGTACAGCATCCAACATTGCACATTAGTAAGAAGCATGATGAATATATAATAACTATGCGACCACTGAAGGATGCAAAGTCATTACCGGTTTGCGCTAATCCTTATGCGGATATGAATCCGATAGTGTTTCGCATAACCAAGGATCCTTTTGCTGTAAAAGTGCGTGAAATAATAACCGGTCTCAAGGATAGGGGATTTTCACCATGTACCTGCAATAATCCTGTCAGTAGTTGCTATTGTCGTAGCATTGTGGACAGACAGCGACTTGTGTATACCTTGGATGTTTTATGCTCCGAAATGAAATTGCCAGGAATGAGCGATACTTTTATATTCGCCGAGGATGACGATGGTGACAGTGAACAGGAATATGATTTTGGTGTTACACCACCAGCGGGGCTCATAAAACCTGAACTCTCGTGTCATCCGGATCATGTAAATGCCGGAACTCAGTATATGGAAAGTGATTGGGCGATGCCTTCAATGTATCCGCATCCGGCCAATCAATTGGCACAATATGGAGCTTGCGTTATGGGTGAACGTAAAGGTAAATTCCAATGGATCTATGGAAAGGGTCGGGTCCATAGTACTCCGCCAAAGCCTCCACAGCGCAACATGCCCAAGAAGAAAAACAAGGGAAAGAAACGATTGAAAGGTGGCGAGGATACTTTCGGTGTATTTGTAAGGAGTCCAAGTCACGGAAAAAATATGTGGCACAAGTCTTCCTCGCCAGAGATGACTTCCATGATCGATGTCCGACATTGACACTAATTAGTAATTACTTATATTTAAAAAAAAAAATCTTTTATAAAAATTAGTAGTGAATTTTTTAGTATATGTAATAAAAAAAAATTGTATTTTAATTTTCCCCCAAAGATTGCCATGAGATTTAGTTTGGAAATTGAATGTGTTGTATTATGGGATTGGGAATAGTTTTATTCATTCTCTATTGAATGTTCGGGTCGTTCGCATCTAGGCAAGGCTAGCGCTCGTATAAATTGTTTTTTTACGTGAAATATTTTTCGTTGTCCGAATTGCTAATCGTGTATAAAAATTTAATAGTGCAAAAAAAATTTGTAAATTATATAATTGCTTAATTTCTAAAAATCAATATGGAGGCGGAACAGAATGAAAAGAGGGAGAGCCAGGCTTTGGCCACAAATAACCAGGAAAATCAGGCCAGGAATAATAACCAGAACAATCAAAACAGGAATAATAACCAGAACAATCAGAGTAGGAATAATGGTCAAAACCGTAACAAAAATGGGAATAATAATGCCAAGAACCGTAAACAAAACCAAAATGAAAATCAAAAAAAGGAAGAGGAGAGAAAAGCCAAAGAACAGGAGGAGAAAGAAAGAGAAATGCAGCTGAAAGAGATGAAGGAGAAAGAGAAGAAGGAGAAGAAAGAAAGCCGTAAAGTTCGAGAACGTCAGATTTGTCTCTTGACCAATAAATTGTCCCGCAATAAAAAGGATTACATGTTGTGCTCAACAAAGCAATATGAATTGGATAAGGATAAGTACAGTAAAAAGGAAACGGCTATTTGCTGCTCATCATGTCCGCCCAGGGATGCAAGCTTGATTGAAGCTCGCTGCCCTGAGCCGGGCAAGAAGATCAAGCCAAACAAAGATCGTATGCGTTGCTTTACAGCAAATATGATCTGTCAAAAATTGTATATGCCTGGACGGGATTTTGAGTGCGAGAACAAGTTAAAAATACTCGTTGACATTTGTAAGGGATGTAAGCCCACTTTAAAGGCGGATCGTATAAATGTTAATTGCTTGCCCCAGGAGCTATCCAAATGTTTTCCAATGGAGACAGAGTGCCTCCAACGGCGTCTCGAAGAGGGTATCTCATTGACAGTTGTCTACAAGAATAAGGAGATCGGTAGACATTGAAGTTCTTACCAATCGTATTATATATATATATTTTAATTATTTTTTTATGTTTAGGCCATGGTTGCTACGTCCTGCCAGAGTCATGTATTTTACGGTTAACCAACTTATTTGATGGGATGACTCACACGGCCAATGTTGAACTCACCTGTCGTGGCTGCACCGTGGGCATGTGCACTGTCCATCTTGCCATGCAGATGCGGTGTCAAAATATTAAATTGTAAGTAGCCCCAATAATGGAGCTAGAAATGCCGCTGCCTAAATGCGATAGCACCTGAAATTCAATAGAGTAACTGAGTTGACCGATGAATGCTTGGAGATGGAGCATCTAAAGGGCGGAATGGACGTGTGCATCATGGACTCGATGACCTCTCCCCCTTCAACCGATCCATGTGCGGAATTTCATTCCGAAGCCGGTGGATGTCATGACATGTATGAAAATTTTGGAATGGAGGACAACTATCCAGATGATATTGTAAGTACTAAAATATTTTCTTAATTACATTTTATATTATTTTAGAAATTCGCTTAGATACAGCCCGCTAAATTGATTGATATGGCTGGTCCATATTCTGTTTACAATCAACCAAATGGGAATGATGAATGTATTACCTTCAATGTAGATAAAGAACATTCTGCACAATTCTCACCCAGACGACAATCACCCTTTGGAGATGGTTGTGTGAATCGTCTGTTTCAAAAGTTTTCAGATCCCCAGCTCAAACAGACCTGTATCAATACCAGTCGATTTTGCCATGTTTGTAAGGAGGATGTCTCATGGTTGCCAAAGATAGCTGCTTGTCCTTATTGTGGTTACAAGCCAGTGCCTGAATTTATCGAGAAGCCATACGATGAAGATGCTACTGCAGATGATCTATTACACTACTGCCTAGATCAGCTTAATGGTGAAGATTTGAGCTCAAACTCTGGGGATGGACATCGGTCATCTGACGGTAATGGTTCTTCGGAGGCTTTTGAGAATATAATGCGCAACTATGAAAAACTTAAAAAAAGCATTAAAAAATCTGAAAGCAAAAATCAAATAAAAGATGCAAATAGATTAAATGCTGGACTCAATCAGAATGCAGATCCGACTCCAAAAAATCTTTGCACTGTCTTTGGAGAGTTGAGGGAACTGTTTAAGTCGAAGGCTAGTGACACCAATGCCAAGGTTAAGGAAATTTGCGAAGAAGCCCACAAATTATCCAAATGCACTAAGGCAAAACAGATTAAAGCATCAAAAACGGGTGATAAACAGAAAATTACTGTGGATAAGAAGGCTAAAGTGCATAAGAAGAAAATACCAAAAAAGCCATGCAAAAAAATAACTTATAAATCCAAGCTTTACGAAATGCCCTCACGTTTATTTCATAGTAACAAAAGAAATCATCATGAGCATAATTTTGATGGTCCACATGTGCCAGCTCATATGGGATGGTTATGGACTTCGCATCCATTGGCTAAAAAAACTGGCTGGCGTCCTGGAGCCATAAATCGAACGACACGCGAGCTGATGCGTTATTTCCTGAAAGATTTTCCAATTGATACCATACCGGTTTCAAAATATATGTCATTTTATAATCAGAAACCGCCTCCACCAAAACCAATAAAAGTGAATCCGGAGGATCTTGTGCAAAAGCCAACGCTATATATTGAAAAGAAGAATGATGAATATATCATAACACTTCATCCATTAAAAGATGCGAAAACTCTGTCAAGATCAGCCGATCCTTATGTTAACATGAAGCCCGTACAATTCCGTATTGTTAAGAATCCGTTACTGAAAGAGGTTCGCGATCTGAAGCGGTGTCTGAAAAACATGGGTTTCGCCAAATGTACATGCCACAAGCCGGTGATTGCCTGTTATTGTCGCAGCTTTCTTGAAAAGAAGCTATTGGTAGAGCGACTGCAAAAAGAGTGCGAAACACGTGACATGGACAGCTGTGAAAATGCTCTCGTCCTCTCTGATACCTCGGACAGTGAGGCAGAATTTGAATTCGGTGTGACACCACCGGCTGGGCTTATTCGTCCGGAGCGAGAGAAAACAACGCACACTATTAACGCATCGACACAGTACAATGAGAACGATTGGGTAATGCCAACTATGTTCCCGCATCCACCTAGTTATCTTACTCAATACGGAGGTTGTGTGGTTGGCGAGCGGAAACAAAGATTTCCCTGGATCTTTGGCAAGGGTAATGTTCATGGGAAACCAAAAGAACCGGTTTTGCGTAACAAGCCCAAAAAGAAAGGGTCAAAAATCAAAACGGGTGCACGTCAAGTGGGTGGTTTTGCCAAAGAAAATGTAATACAATCACATGTCCCAAAGGTTTATCATAGTGATGCAGATTATCCACTTAGTGAAGCTCGTATGAGACGTTTGGATCAAGCCGCCTATCCACCCATAAATACATTAAATCGTCAAAAGCGAAGACATGTAAGATTCGCGTCCCTTAACTCGGTCAACTCAACTAAAATTCCATAGTCTAGATTAAAATCATTTATTTCTTTTTTTTTTCCATCTTTAAACAAAAGAAATCTCTCGAAATAGAATAGAAATTATACATTTTTTTAATAAAATTGCCATATATTTTAAAAATGTTTAAAATACTCTTATAATAAATGGTTTATTACTCAATTCATGATGCCGGCTTGTTTGTTTATCTAACCTTTGTCATTTGTATGACAACGATGATATAACCATCACTCCAATTCCCTAACAAAATATGCAAATTTTACGGGCCAAAGAAGTGTGGTAATGTTTTTCTAATACGACTTTCGATACGGTTTGCTGACTTTGGCCTCAAAATGATTGCTTGATTTTGTTATTTTCCTGTGTAGTTTTCTTTTCTTTCTAATCATTCCAGAAGGGATTTTTTTTTTTTGCTTTCATCCTGTTATTTTGGCCTTTGCAAATTTTTCGCATGTCATAATTCAATCAAACTGTTTCCCAGCCGCATTTCGCGAAGCGTTAAACTAGTATTCGGTGCTGTTTTGATTAAATGAATATCATATCTTGATTGCAAAAGCATTGAGCATGTAATTCACACAATGCGAACTAACAAAACTCTACAAAGCATTTGACAATTGTCAACATGACGCTCAGACGTATTCCGAACGTACAGCCGGCAACATGTGTCCCATGCACTTATTGTGCTCTTTGGTTATTTTATTGTTACTGGGAAAAGGTGGTGAAAGCGGGAATCCCATTCATAGTGACTATTATTACGGGAATGCGAGCATGAAACTCTTTCGTTTCCGTGACTTTGAGCCGCGTCAGCAAAGCGAACAAAATTTGGCCAACGACAATGAGAATGTTGAGCGTGAGGGTCGTGGATTCCATTTCCATGCCAATGGTCAGGATGTTAGTGTGGAATTGGAATTTATAGTGCCATTCTTTACAGTACCGGTAAAGCGTAGCATGAAAATGGCCCGCGATGCCGTACAGAATGTATTAAATTTACGAACCGGAGCTCTAATAAATACGGCTGTTATTGTGGCAGCCGGAGCCATTATTGCTGCTGTTGTACGTTTGATATTGGCACCTCTGGTAATCACCTCACTAAATAATGGCTATGGCTTCAAATCCAATAAGTCCATCAGAAGAGGCAGTGAGTACTTAATAATCATAATATTATTGATAATATAAAATTAAAATTGTTCTGTTTTTGCTTAGTGCGTGGCCTGACTGATGCAGTGGAATCCCAATTGGAGGAGCACAATATCGATATGGCAGCTTGTATGCAACGTTATATATGTCAGTATCTCCAGAGCAGTTCATCGTCGAGTCCAGTTAGGCTCATACATGTTTTGGCCAAGTAATTGAAATTTATTTGTTAGTTTAAACCAATTTTTATATACATATTTCTATATCAACAGCTCCCACTGGTTAAATGGCTATTTGAATGGCACAGCCGTTTATAATGCCATAAAAGCGGCACAAAGTAATCTAAATTGTGATTATATATATCGGACTTGTCGCTGGCCATCTATGGCCATTCATACGATGATAAAGAGAAATTGGCTAAAGTCATTATGGCCACAATTTCTCCAATATTCAAATGGTTAACTTAATTTATTCTTTATTTGAATTAGTAAAGTATTTATTTATTTTTTAGCCTTAAGATTTTTTATAAAATAAATTAATGTTTGAACAAAGTTAAATTTTTTATATATATATTTATACATTTATAAACTAATTCCCTTTTTTTATTTCCTATTGGGTTTTAAAGACCATTTTTAGATGGATTTATATATATGTACAATTATTTGAAGATGCATACCAAATGTCATAATGAGCACTTATGGTAGAATTTGAAATCAATTTTTCAGTTGCATTATTCTTATTGCAATGAGATATCTTTGGTCAACTATTTCTTATCAGTGTTCTTTACATTTTTCACAAAATTCATTAGGTTGTTATCTATCACTCATATTCACCTTTGAGATATATATCAATTTCTTCCGTGTTTGTATAATTACCGGAACTACCAGCTAGTTTACAATTATAGAGATCTTCAATCTATTTAATATGTTGGCTTAATTATCTACTTTAAATTCATAATTTTCACACCTTTCAACAAAATATATTAAAAAGTCGGATAGTTAAGTTATGTCATACAAACATTTTGTTGCATTTTGTACCACACGACACAGAAGAAGCTAAATTATCTTTGCCAAAAGGCAGCCAAGCGTCCCATAACCGAAAAATGTGACAAATTGAAGTCAGTGAAAATGGAATTTCAAATGTTTGCCAGCTCTGTAACGAAGCAGACCAACTAATAAATGCGGAAATATGAAGCTAGTGTATGTAACAAGTGCCCTTTTGTTAAGCAGTATTGTGATTTGGGTAGCCAGTGGAGAGGAGTCCGATGCCGAGTCGGAGCCAGGATCAGCCTCCGGTGAATACGGTCAGGAAACGCAGAAAAGTGCAAGGCAGCGACTCAGTCTGCAACAGCAATATCAGCAACAGCAACATCATCATCATCATCAGCAGCAGCAGCAACAACATCATAATAATCAAGGATTTAAATTGGTATCATTTGATGCTGTTGACAAAGACATTGCCCTGGGATTGGATTATTTGGTGCCATTTCTTGAGGTGCCAATCAAACGCAAGCGAAATGCTCCTCCCAGGGTAAGCCCTAATAATTGTAACACTAAAATACTAATTTTTATTTGTGAAGTTTGAAGAAAAAAGATTTTTAGAATATTGTAAATTGTATTTATTAATTTTCTCTTGTTTTTTTTAAGCCATTACTCATCCTTAATTCTGCTGCTTTAGTCAGTTGTGGCTTAGTTGCTGTTGGTGGACTTTTTGTAGGACATTTAATACGAAGCTTGGGCTTGGAGGCCATTGTACCAGATAATCCCATGGATGGTATGAGCCAAAATAATAGCACAAGCAATAGACCAAAGTCTGCAGAGGATATATCTTCACCGCCAATAACAAGTACTGAGACATTTCCCAATGCCACATCTCGTGGTTTCTTTGAGGAAGAACAAAGTTTTCTAAAACTTTTTGATAATGTCAAATTAATTTACCGCAACAATACCGGCGTACGAACGGGTAACTTTAGTTATATGTTAATAATAATTAACCCCCAAATTATATCCTTTTCACAGAACTCACTCTGCCCAGTGCGTTGAACACAGTCGAACAGACTCTATTGGAAAACGATATAAATCTATCCGTTTGTATACTTAAATCCATTTGCTCGCTAATTTATAAAGCAGGCGATCACGTACGCAAGGGTCTGGCTACAGAAACGGAACATATTCTCGATGAAGCTACCAATTGGTCTTGGTTATTAACCTGGTTGAAGCAATCACCTCTGAGGGAAGCTATTGAGGCGGGCAAAGTCGCTAAAAAGGAATATTGTCAAGACAAATATCCTCGTTGTAAATGGAATGCACCAGAGGAAAAAATTATCCAACTTGTGCAAAATAATGTGCAATTTAATTGATATTTAATTTATAATACTAAATAAGTTAGATTGTAACGTTTTTTATAATTGTGAATCGTATTTACTCGACAGCTTTTAAGAGCTTTTGTTTGTGTAGATACATAAGTAGAGAACGTGTAAAATTCATGTAAACAGCAAAATTAATTTACTGTATGCAAATAGCTAAGCGTTGCTTGATTCAAAATATTAGTTTTCCATTTTAATTTTTTGCTTTATAATATTATTGAACATTGAACAATATAAATATATATGTTTTTATCATTTTTACATATCTTTAATATGGGGTCAGTGAAGTGCTTTAGCTATGTTTTTAAAAAAATGTTTTGCAAATATTTTTTTCTTCTACAATTTTATTAAAAAACATATAAAATTCTCAAAACTAATCTAAGTATAAAAGTAAATCGAATCGAATGTTAAGATTAGACGCTTCAATTGATTTGAAAACAAATTAACACCCCAACACTTGTTGGGAGATGGAGGTGCCGTCGGGCACACAAAGTGGTTCATGATTGCCTACAAATTTGCACTTTACCGTCCACAGGGGAGGGAATTAGAAATTGTATTATATCTAACATTGGACCACATGTTCCGTGTATCTTTGTGTAGCTCGATGGATCGTACAACACTGACCATTGGCCACTGGCTGGGGCAACTGAAGCCGATTATTCAATTATCTCAGCTGCTTTTGGCAGCCGCCACACAGTAATTCACAATTGAGTGCGTCATAAATTATGATCTTGCGTTGACCCCTTACCAAAGGCATGACGGAAGAGGAATAGATAAAACTACCGCATGGATACCATGACTAGTAGGCTGATATCTGAATGTCAGTAATAAAATATTTTTGTCTATACTATTATTATAAGATACTAATACATACACAAATAGAAACACTTCTTAACTAAATAATTTGCCATGGCAAAGAATGCGATTTATAACCATGTAAAGAAAAAGGGAAAAATTATCTTCTTGTTGAGAAATGGTAATATCTTTTTCGAAGGAGCCTTTGTGACTGTATCGAGCTCATACTACAAGTCCTTTAATGTACTGTTAGAGTATTTTACTGAAGTCCTGCGCAAACATACATTAGTTGTAACAGCAATTAGTTATCTCTTTCGCATCGATGGCAGTCCAATAACATCCGTGGATAGCATTAAATATGGAGACATAATTATTTGCTGTTGCCAGTACGAATCATTTTTGAAGGTCAAGTATAATATAAACAAAACTAACTTACGCATATTAGATTTAAAGCTCCGGAAACTAAATAATATGAAAAGTTTTCCGAAAAATGTTCCGAGGGATTTGCCTCAGTCTATTGGACTCCTATTTGACGTAACTAAGCCTATATTGCGAACGAAACAAATCACCTTATTTAAGGGTCATGGTAAAACTAAACCTGATACCAATTATCTAGTCAAAATGGTAGAAAAGAAGTATATGGAAGAGATTTATAATAATTCTTATCAAGAGATTCAGATTATACGTCAATTGCAGAATCATCCTAATATTGTGGAGTTAATTTATACTGTAGAGGAATTGAACAGCGCCTATATAATTCAACAGCGTTCCGATTGGAACCTCAAAAAACTTTTGGAAGATCATGGCCCCCTTTCGGAGATAGTAATCGTAAAGATTTTGAAAGATATTACCTCGGCTTTGACCCATATGAAGGACAAAAATATAATTCATCGCAACATAAAGCCCGAAAGTATGCTAGTGGAATTTAAATCGGTATGTAACACCAATACTCTGGATATATCGGTGGTAAAGATCTCTGACTTCGGTTTGGCCACATTTTACAATGGGCAAAAAATATTTCAATATTGTGGCACTGTGGAATTGATGTCTCCTGAAATGATCAAACAAATTGGCTACGACTTTGGTGTTGATATGTGGAGTTTGGGCATAACGCTATTCATGATGGTTTGCAATCAATATCCATATGGCCAAAATAAAAAAAAATCGGTTGCAATTTTTACGTCAATTCTATCCGATTGCCATAGTATACCAAAAGCAATAGAAAGTAAATTAAGTGCTGAGTTTAAGCAACTGATAGATGGGTTATTAAAGAAAAATCCCAATCGCCGGTTGACAGCCAAAGGCGTTCAAAAATCAAAGTTTTTGCAAAAGCACATAATGAATGTTTAAATTTACAAAATTTATGTATTTCCCGTCAAAAAATAATTGGTGCAAATGCTTTGAAAATTAATTACGCATAGCGTTCTTTTCAAATGGAAAATAAAGTGACAAAATATACATATGACAGTTTACATGATGCAAGCAGCAAGCGCGTGAGAAATGTGTAAACAAAGAATGATATCACATATATCTGACACCTTGTACGGGAGATGTTTCGGTTTCACATTAAATCTGACGAATCAAAGCAGAAAATTATATAAAATATTAATATAATATCAAAATTTATATACCCATTGGTAACAAATATAATTGAAATTTATTTTAGAAATAATTTTCATTTTAATTGAAGAGTTTTGTTTCATTATAAAGCATAAATAATTTCTCCAGTAAATCAGTCTGACCTTAACACATATACTTATTCACTGACTAAAATAAATATTATTTATTACGTATACGCCACTTTTGTGTATTGACAAAATCTCAAGGTCGACTGCATTCAAAATGTCGTCTCTTTTCAATATCTTGTGTCTACATCAAAATTTATATAGACATTAAGTACAGATAAGCAACATTAGCTCCTCAGCTTATCGCGCTTATCTTCCGCTTCATTTTCAATTTAAAAATCATTTCAATTGAACAATTTTATCTCCTCTACTCGCATCTGCATCTGTATATTTGTATCTGTGTAATTTGTATCTGTTGCCAGAGAGAGAGAGAGTGAGAATCTGCAGCTCTGCTAATGTGGCAAAAGTTGCCATTGTATTCGTGTGTCTCCGAGTGTAACTGAGCTTATTTACAGTACCGCTTTTATTTCTTTTTTTTGTATATATATATATTTGTTATTCACTACTTTTCATATTTTTCCATTTATTTTTCCCATTTTGTTTAGTTTGAAAACGATTTTCTTGCTGTCGAGCGACTCAGTCTGCGGCGGTGGTCATTTAATCCGTTTCTGGCTGACTTCTGGTATTGTCGCCATTGGTGTCGGTTCTTTGTGCTCGGATGCCTCATTTGCCCTGTGATCTCTCGGCCTCGTCTCAGTTTTAATCCGACGCGCGTCCATAAAACAAAGCGACTTTACATTGAAAATGATATTCGCATATTTCGAACATATTTCCAAAGAAAAACAAACATAAACAAATGTATGCCTAAATCGTTAAACATGTGTTAAGGTTTTGCATAACAAAGAAAACAAACAAAAAAAAAATATAAAAAAAAGAAGAAACGGATAAAATTCAACTAACAAATGTTTGTTTGTTAAGGTGTCAATTAATTGAAAATATCAGAGTGCTCATAAAAAGGTGCTAAAAGTTATTTTTTTATCTGAAACGTGGCTAAAAATTGATTTTCAGCTTTAATGGTGCGTGTGATTGCTTTCTTTTTGTATTATTTATGTATTTTTAACTGGTTTATTGAGTTTAAATTTTAAAAACCTACGATAAAGCAAACAGAAGCTGAAATGTGAAAGAAAAATGTACAATTCTGATTTATGTGCTATAAATTGAATACATTAAATATTTAACAATAGAAGAAGTTGAGATAAACTACTTTTGTTTCCGTAAAAACGATTTAGCTATTAAAATTTTAAACTTATTCGAAATGCTTTTAATTTAGTTAAAAGGTCAAAAAAGTAAAAGTTAAAGGTGTTGCCAGGTTATAATAAAATTTTTATAACCTTTGATAGCAAGAACCAAAAATGTTTTGTAACTCACGTTTAGATTTAAAGTTAGATTTCAAATACATATTAACTGTTTAATGTCAGTGGTAAAAAATAACATAAAAAAATAACATAAATACTTTATATTTATTAATGTTACCAAACAAAAAAAACAAAAACTATTTAAAATCCTTAAAGGCATTTCAAACTTAAAACGGTAATAAATATGTGCCAATGCCTGTAACTGATCTTTAAAAAAAATTAGCTCATAACATATATTTATTAGTTCTTTTTATATTACAAATAAACAAAACAAATTATAAATATAAAGTATTTTTTTTTCGCACTTGGGTTGCACTTATCACAAGTTTTTGCTGACGCCAAGTGGCCGCTTAGATACAAGTTTAGCTTTAAGTAGGGTAATTCAAGAATGCCTCCTCCTGACAAACTGACATTCCACAGATGCGTTTCAATTTAACGCCAACACAAACAACAACAACAACAATGGGAACAACAACAGTTGCCTCGTCTACTGACAGATCGACACAGCCTCTAAAGAGGCAACCAATAGAAACGGATCCCGATTCATTGGATAGTGTGATCAGTAATCCAAAATCATATCCCATAACCATAGTGCCAAATCGTCCCACCAGCTTTTATGGTCTGAGCTCAACAAATGGCAAAGCCTTCCAGCGTCAACCCAGTTGTAGGTAAGTAAAATATGAGTAACATTGGTTGGCGATTATACCATTAGACTTCACTAAGTGATTTAGTCAATAAATGATTGTTATTTAGTTAGTTTAACTCTAATTAAAAATTCAAACATTATCCATTCTGACGTTGGCTTCGTTTGTATATTCGATATGGGATGGGAATTAGTCGAATTTTGTGCGCATAGAGAGACGTAGCCAGTTAAGTGTTCCATAATGCAGGTGCCCTTAAGCGATGTCCAGGTATTACATGATCCTGCCGATGCTGAAACTGTTGCCGGTGATAAAGATGAGACATTTGCCCATATGAAGGAATGGAAACGACAGTATATGAGAGGAATATCACATACACCCTCACAAGCTGGTGTCTACTATGAGGCTCTCAAAGGATCCAGACTCTCATTGGCCAAGGGGTGCGCATACTTTAGTGACATAGAATATAAAAGATTATATTATTGCCTTACTAGCGCTAATTAGTTTGTCAACGTTTTTGACATTCAACTTGAACTTGATGGCGCTCAATCAAAAGAAACTGCGGACTTGCACTTGAGTTTTATGGCGTGTGTCGTTTATACGATAGATCATTCTGTGATATACTCTTTCTTGGTAGAGACTATCAATAAGTGCCTATAATTTCATTATATTTCTCGTTTTGATATATCGCATAAGCACCACGCCCATTCCATTTGTTTTATTTCCCTGATTACCTAAAGTGTTGCTTACTACAAGTATATTTAGTTTTAAATGCTCTGTTTGCGGTTGTAATTTATATGACACCGCCTACGACTTTACAATTTGCATGAGTTAGTTGCCATTATCTAAATGTCGCCGGTGAATTCCTCATTAGGGCTGGCTGACTGTCTATTGTGCAAATATTGTGCATATAAATCAAATGTCAAAACGACTTCTCACAGTTTATCAATTGGATATATAGTTTTCTCAGATTTATCTATCAAGTAAAAATATTTATCTACCCATTTCCTGCTCTAATAGAAGCGACGGCACACGATCCAAAAATCGGCATCTTCAAAATCTTTTCATCACTTGCGTTGGAGTGAAAAAAAAAAAAACAATTGACAATTAAGTCAAAGCCGCACACACATATACACACAAAATGAATCATTTACTGAGGTCTGAGGTCAAGTGCCAAATTCTATTAAGATGTATTAATGGAATCAGCTCAATGTCATTTAATCAGTTAAAACGAATTGCATCTGGGCATTGCATTCGATACGAATTGCATTCGAGTGTGGGTGACACAATTTAAGTCAATAAATAAATATAACAGCTTGGAACAAATCCCCATTAATCAAACAATTAAGTTGTAGTCTAATAATATAAGTGTTGGAAATCCGAGTTAACCGATTATCGCGAACTGCCTTCCGACATTGACTTTAATAGTTAATTAGATGCAATTCTCGCTTTAGCAGACCAAAAGTGCATCTCTCAATTTACACAATTAAACAAAAAAGATAAGCTAAATGTCATCCCATGTAGAAGTGTCTGGGAAACCAATTTAAAATGACACTAGAACAATTCGCAGATAAACCAAATGACATTGAATTGCTTTAATATAATAAGTAAAAATTTGTTAAATTTTTTCTTTATATTATGCGATGAGCTAATGCTTAATTTTAAGGATAGTATTACGAAATTCAGGAACATTAAATCTGGTTTCAAAGCAGGTAGAAACTAGATGCAGCGTCTCCAATTTAATATGAACAAAGGTTTTCCATTTCTTTTCTCTTACTTTTTTATATTTATATTTTTTATATTTTTATATTTTTTATTTTTTTATATTTTTATATTTTATATTTTACCAAAATATGTCCAGTGTTATATAATTTTGTTAATTCTTTTTTATAAACTATTGATTAATTGATTATTAAGACATGTAAAGTGAGCTAAATATTTAGCTTTCCTTCAGTTAGTTTAGCGGTTAAAAAAATAATTTACCAAGTTTTGATGCCAATTTTAAGATACAATTCTTAAAGGAAAATTATGATATGGCTTTTGAAAATCAAATAAAAATTGATCAAATTATAGCTTAGCTAAATTAAGGCTGATTGTAACTTATTTGAGAAAAAACAAATCTAAATGAAAAGTTTCTAATTCGCTTAAATTAATATATGTAATCAATTATAGCTTGATTAATTAATGTTAATGATTAACTAATTACACTCTAAAATTAATTGGTTTTAAGTTATGCTCTATTGACTACATGAATATGTATGTGTGTGTGTGTATGAGCGTATACATAATTTCTCTATTTTTATAGTCTACTTTTAGGCTTGGAGTTAAAATTTTGAAAAATATTTGATATTATTTAAAATTACTAATTTTTCTTTGGAATTTATAGATCCCGAAATTTCCGGCCGGGTAGCATGCGCCGAATACGGCGTCGAGCGGTTTTCAAGAACGGCGACTGCAATGTGGTGCAAAAGCATTTGCAAAGGCGTCGTCTTCGCTTTCTGCAGGATATGTACACAACCATGGTGGATTGGCAGTGGCGTTGGACTTTGTTAGCTTTTGCTTTAAGTTTTATACTCTCATGGCTGTTCTTTGCTCTAATTTGGTGGCTGATTATCTACACACATGGCGACCTGGAAGAATTGCATTTACCAGATAATCAAGGTGAGTTTCTAACAAATTGCAAAACTGTTTTATTTTAATTGCATTTGATATTTCACTCTTCTTGCAGAGGATTCGGGCTGGGCGCCTTGTGTTTCGGCCATTGATGGCTTCACCTCTTGCTTTTTGTTCTCCATCGAGACACAGCATACGATTGGTTACGGTGTGCGCACCACTTCACCTGAGTGTCCAGAGGCTATCTTTATGATGTGTTTCCAGTCGATCTATGGCGTAATGTCTTCCGCATTCATGGCTGGCATTGTCTTTGCAAAAATGACAAGAGCCAAGCAACGTGCCCAAACGCTGCTCTTTTCCAAACATGCCGTCATATGTCAGCGCGATGGCTGCCTCTCTCTAATGTTCCGTGTGGGTGATATGCGAAAATCTCACATAATTGGGGCAGGAGTCCGAGCACAGCTAATACGCACTAGGAGTACAAAAGAGGGTGAAGTGATGACACAATATTTTACAGAGCTAGAAATTGGCACAGATGATTCTGGCTCCGATCTGTTCTTCATATGGCCCATGGTCATAGAGCATAAGATTGATGAAAACTCACCGCTTTATAATATGAATGCCACGGATATGCTGCAGGATAAATTTGAGATTGTTGTGATACTTGAAGGCACAGTAGAGTCAACGGGTCAATCGACACAGGCCAGATCAAGTTACATTAATACTGAGATATTATGGGGTCATCGTTTTGATCCCGTCGTATTATATAACAAGGATTTGCAGGCCTACGAAATTGATTATGGACGCTTTAACGAGACAACACAGGTGGACACACCTCTATGCAGTGCCCGGGAACTGAACGAGATCTACAAGATACAAGAGGGCTTCCGCACACCAGGTTGATATTTATACGTTAATCAATAATTAATGCAAATTATTTAACAGCTTCTATTTTCGTTTAATAGAAACCACCTTTACCATGCGTCAATTGTCCCAAAATCATTCCGATCAAGCCTCCTAAATGCTTTTGTATTTGTTCAAATGTTTTGTTTGCTTTAGTTTGTAGTCTTAATTGTTATAAGCTTAACCATTTAATTGAGTCTTCGTCTATTTTTAATTTGAAGTATTAAAACTTCTCTTACATCAAGCTCCAAAATTGGCCATATCACGATACTCTAGCAGTGGCTCAAACTCTAGCCAACAGTCCGGATCTGGCAATAATCGACGCTGGCACTGGCAACTATCAGTGCCCTTGCCTGGCAACACTTAAAATAAATTTTCCTTACGAATATATAGAAGTTAATAAACGCTCCAGTCTTTTAGTTTACCTAAAAATTACATGTCCAGGTATTGCCGCCATATATAAATGACACATAATTACCTATCTGGTTGCCTGGTAGCAATTGCACTCATTTTTGTTTCGTCTGGTGCCCAACCCACTCATTAGGCATCATTAATAACCCAAGTGTATCAATGCGAAAGGTGCCAAAAATACATAAAAAAGTCAACACTCGGCAACAAGTTCTTATGGCTCTGAGATTTTGTCTTATATTGCCACTTGGTTTACAGTGTGGGAGCAACAAATTTATTTGACGCGGCGCCTGTAATGGAAAATATATTTATATAAAAAAATAAAAAAGAATTGAAATTAAGGAAAACATTCATATCCTTTTTAATTGAAATTGAATCAATAACTCTTATTTGCGCAAACTAATCAACACTAAATTATAACACTCGCAAACAACTCGAATATTTATTATCACATTTATCAATGCTCCAGAGAGTGCGCGCGCCCCTTTTGCCAAATGAAATGTGGGTGTGGGTCATATAAATGGTAGGTGTAGGTAGATATACATATATATATATATATACATACACAGGTATGTGTGCCTCCCATGCCTTGGCCATAAATACAATGCCAAAATTTAGCAACTATATTTCACTAGAAACAAAAAAGAAACAGAAAAAAAATACTACAAAAGTAATGCCCAAATTGAAATCAAACATTTTCATATTACGAATCAAAGATACTCTAAAATCAAAAAATATAATATATGTAAATCTATAAAAACAATTTTATACATACGTATTTAGTTACATATTTTTTTTTTTTTGGAATTTGCCTATAGAATAAGTGGAGTAATAAACTTTATTGAAAATTTTTTATTGCTTGAGTGAATTATCTATTTTGGCATAGCTGAAATATAAAAGTTTAATTGTTAATTAAAAATTCCAGACATATGGATATTTACTTTGAATAGAAATTAATCATGATATCACATTCTTTGTCATTCAAGTTATATAGCCTTCGCCAGGGTATAGAAAACCAAAATTGAAATGAATGTTTTGGCTACCAAAAGGCAAGGGGTGTTAACCCGTTGAGTGCTTGAATGCGTCCTTAACCCAGTTTCGGCAGCAGAACATGTCAGTAGCAATAGCAGCTGAGACAGAAAATGTAACTGAAACTGAGCTTTATGTTTAATTACTTGTTAAATGTTTGTCGTTAATTTTTAACAATTTTTTTTTTTTGGTTTTTTTCTTGTTGTTATCAGTTTTCATATGCCTAAAAGGTCCATTAGCAAAATGCATTAATAAGTGGAGGTGGTGTGCGTCTTGGAAAATGGCAATTGAAATGAATCAGGCATCCGCCAACCCAGATCAGGCCAAGACAGAGTTGAAGGCAAACTTAGACTTAAAGTTAGAGTTGGAATCAGAGTCAGAGTTTGTGGGTGATTGGGTTGGCTTGAACGTGCCTGGTCACTCTGCATGTGGCACGTATTGGGAAACAAAAGGCGTCACCCAAATGGCCCCAGAAACCCCACAAAGATCAAAGTTTTGAAATTTATATTTTCAATGTATTTCGCAAGAGATTTTCCAGTATTTATTTCTATGACAAATGAGAAGATTTGATATACTAAAAGATTTACCACCTAGTTGATTAAGTTCTCATTGTAATTACATGGGAACAACACATGTAATCGTATATCGTGCTGAAAACTCCTTTGCATAATGCCATTTAATCTTGGCCAATGTTGAGGGCAATTTTCAATTTTACTTATGCCAATGTTGCCACGACGCTCCTTGTTATTGATACTGCCATTGTTGTTGTTGCTGCTGCCATTCAAATTGCATTCAAATCAATTACATTCGAACTAAACATAATTCATGTGGTATGGGTTAATACAACAAATTACAACTGACATTTAAACAGAAAACAAAAAAAGAAAAATAAGCATAAAATGGACAATTTAACATGAGAGCGAGAAGGAGCAGCGCGAAACGAAACCCATATCGAAAAGTACTGAAAATAAGCTCAACAAAGGCTGCAATGGCCACAGCGCCAGAGCTTGAAGCTGCCAGGCATCATATGCAGCTGAAATATACGAATATAAAATTTAACAAAAAAAAAAAACAAAAAGCTAAAAGAAAAAAAAAAATTAAGGCGCACACCAAATTGCAGGCACTCTTGGTTGAAGTTGATGTTGAAGTGACCTTCAGTGGCCACAACCAAAATGAAAATGAATAACAAAAAAAAAAAAAAAAATTAAAACAAAAACAATATAAAAGTGCAGCTCCACAACAATAAAATTCTTTTCTCACGATTGTTGACTTTAACACTTACAGCGTCTCGAAAAATTACGAGTGCGAGTTGCATATTCACTGTCATTGCCCAGAAAAGCTTCAAGAGGCCTGTTTTGTGTCTTTTTGATTTTTTTTTTTTGTTGATTTTTTTCGGTTTTCTGGTTTTTGTTTTACAGTTTTTTCTTTTTTTGTTTTTTCTTTGGCTTTGTCGTCTTCTTTTTATTTCGCTTAACAATGAAAATGAGCTACTGTGCTGGAGACAAAATTTGTTGGCAACATCTCCGTGACTTTCGGCTTCCTGCTCTACATGAATTTCAATGGAATCGAAATCGAGAGGCCTCCACTCAACTCTGTCGCAAAGATAAATGTTCTGAAACATTATTTTATTTTATTTTTTTTTTTATTTTGTATTTTCGTGTCGCTGTTGATTTTGCTTAATTTTATGTGCTTTGCATACTTCTTCTTTCCAGCTGATTGCATTAAAAATTTTACCTGCGTGCCGAGCTCATTTATTTGTTGCACTTTTTATCGATTTAATGCGTTTTGTAGTTGGCTTATTTCTTGCTTTTGCAATTAAGTGAAATTTATGTTACAGCAAGTTCGTCGCTTGACTCTTTTGTTTGCGGGTCGCGCGCAATGGCACGTAAATTGCCAAAAAAAAAGAAAAAACAAAAAAAGTAAGTATTTCCTACTTAGCGTAGGCAGAGATTCCCCCATGCTATCTGTCTACCCTCTTTACCCCTTTTACCATTCTTTGCTTCATTTCTGTCAAGTGGAATTTGCTATCCTTGCTGAAGTTTTATTTTCATTTAATCCGCGCCGCGTTGGTGGCATGCATACATAATGCATAATTACCGGTTTCACTTTTATTTTTTTTTTATTTTTTTGTTCAGCTCTTGCAGGCTGATTATCTTGGCATACCTTTGGCGTTGTGGTTTTTTTTTTATTTTATTTTTATTGCCACGACTCGTATGGTTTCTTGATTTTTAATTTTTATGATGTGTTAATGGATATTTTTGTGACATGACCTCCTGGCGTGTTATTCGTCAAGACAACTCCTGCCTGTCAAGAGATATTTACCTCATAACCACATCGAACTCTCTGGGGACGAAAAAACATAAACAGATGAAAAGAGCAGTGGGAGAAAAAAAAGAAAAAAAAAAAAAGACTACCCAACCATTATGCAATTTGTGGCTCTGTAATTGAAGCTATTTAAAGCTCGTTACATGGCAAGGACACGAAGTAAGGGACAAGGGCAAGCTCATCAGCCAGTGGCTGCCAATCAAACAGAGTTGAAATGAGTTCAAAACTAGTCAGTGAAGAAGGATAATACATGATGAGAAATTTGTTCCAAAAATTTATTGTTGAAGTTTAACTGTGAGCAGTTTATGCCAAAGATTTTAAAAACTGTGGATAGTTGCAGATGGTTGGCGTCTGTTGGTTGCAGTTTATGTATTTGCTCAATCATCAGAATTAAGTGAGTTTCACATTGAAATGTGACCCAGTTTACTATCAAGATGCAACGTTTTTCTGTTTATTTTTTTTTTTTATTTATCGAAGTAATTACTTTGAGCAGAAGCTGGCTTCTATGGATTATACACTGGATGCGGGATATTCGTTGTGGAAGAGCACTAAGGCTCTAAAGGGGCAACCGTTTAGACAGGTTCCTGTTCGGTGTCCTAGTGGTGAGCTTGCTAAAAATGAAGAAGAGCAGGCCAATTCTTTTGCACGTCATTTGGAAGCCAGGTTCACCCACTACCAATTCGCCACGGATGACCAGTGCAAGGAGACTTGTGAGAGTCTGACTACTCCTCTACAAATGTCTTTACCCATTAGGCCAGCCAGGGTCGAGGAGATTGAGGAAGTTATCAAAAACTTGCCGAGAAGGAAGGCTCCTGGTATTGACAGGGTGTGCAACGTTACCTTGAAAGCCTTGCCTAAACGGGCGATTATTTTCTTGGCAATAATATTTAACGCGATGCTTAGGATACAGATCGTTCCCAAGCAGTGGAAAATGGCAGCAATCTTAATGATTCATAAACCGGGAAAACCAGAAGACGATCCTGAGTCGTACCGTCCGATAAGTCTCCTGCCTTCCTTATCTAAGGTATGGGAGAGACTTATTGTCAATCGACTAAGCGTTCATATTAACGAATGCCAAATCTTGCCGGACCACCAGTTCGGCTTTAGGAAGGGACATGGTGCAGTAGAGCAAGTTCACAGACTTTCGAAACAAATCCTACAGGCGTTTGATGACAAGGAATACTGCAATGCAATCTTCATTGATATTCAGCAGGCATTCGATAGAGTCTGGCACGCTGGGCTGCTGAGCAAAATTAAAAGTCTTTTCCCGGCACCGTACTTTGGTGTTCTACGATCATACTTGGATGGGCGTCAATTTATGGTTAAAGTTAGGGGCACCTTTTCGGCTGCTTACCAGATGAGAGCTGGAGTTCCGCAAGGTAGCGTCCTAGGGCCGCTGCTATACTCTATATATACTGCCGATATGCCATGCCCCAGTGAGCACCATATGGAAGCTCCAAGTAAGGCTCTCCTGGCCACGTACGCAGACGATGTCGCTGTGCTGTATAGCTCTAAGTGCCGCTACCAGGCAGCGGATGGAATTCAAGGGTATTTAGATGCTTTTTCAGCTTGGTGCAAGAGGTGGAACTTGAAGGTTAACCCTCAAAAAAGTACAAATCCTTGCTTCACTCTGAAGACTACCTTTAGCGGCACACCAGCTATTCAATTGGAAGGCGTAACGTTGGAGCAACCGATGAAAGTGAAATACCTAGGGATTACACTTGATAAGCGACTAACCTTTGGACCTCACTTAACAGCTACGGCTGGAAAGTGCCGTCTAAGAATGCAACAGTTACGCTGGCTGATGAATAGGAAAAGCACCATGACATTGAGGGCAAAAAGAGCTGTCTATGTTCACTGCATAGCGCCGATCTGGCTCTATGGCGTACAAATTTGGGGTATCGCAGCAAAATCGACGTATAAGCGTATACAGGTCCTCCAGAACCGTGTCATGCGGCAAATAACGGATTGTCCCTGGTATGTGCGTGGTTCCACCCTTCATCGGGATCTAAACCTTCACACAGTGGAGGAACAGATTGGAAGGCACACAAGCAGGTACAGAGACAGACTTGCTAGGCACAGAAATATGCTAGCAAGAAGCTTACTCCCGGCCAGGCCTTTACAACGTCTGAAACGAATAGGGTTCGCCAAAACACTTGGGCAACCATGAATTCTCTTACATGAGTCCTAATGTAACATGAGCATTAGGTTTGGTCCCCAGAAATCCTTGCGTCTGTTAAGATACCCTATTGTATGGTATGGTTCCTACGCTAATAAAAAATATATACAAAAAAAAAAAAAAAAAAAAAAAAATTTATCTGTCTCTTCTTTGTTTCTGGTGGAAAGGACAGAGGGAAAGGGGTGAATCAGTTCAAGTTGTCGCTCAAATTACACGCACATTGGCTCCGGCTTCACAGAGCTGATTACAGGGCCCTGAGCATACAATTTGCATCAATAAAACTTGCAAGTCTGGCCAAAAATCCAGACGTATTTTGTTGCTAGTGGTGGTGCTGCTGTAGGTCAGTTTGCATGGCCAGTAAAGCCGTTCATCTTGCTTTGAGAGTTGGCGTTGATTTGTTGCCTGCTTCTGCATTTGCCTTCAATCAAGTGACGATGGGCGCAAATGAGGCGAGATGGAGACGGATTCCTCTGCCACATCCTAACGCACGCCCCATTTACTTTCATCTGATGCCGCCGTCTTTACATTATCCCACTAACCAATTTGAGTATCGACTGGTTCTCTCTTATCGGATAAGAATTTGCTGTTGATGGCCGAATGGCTGTTTGGCTGATGGGTGTCGGAGGCCATTTGACCAGACAATAATTACTTTCTCTGTCTGTTATTGATTTCAAAATTGCGGCATAATTTTATTACGCATCATTAAGATAAAGTCTTAACGCAGATTTGCAAATTGTTTATGGCCACGAAAAGTCCCACGAAATGTGAAATCATTTTCATCAGCAATAAAACTTTCCCAAAAACTTACCAAATTATGTGTAAATGTGAAAGGTTCTTTGATCACTTTTTATATTTTGGTCTGAAGAATATTTGAAGATGAATAAACAAATAACATTTACAAATGGGCGTTGCCCCAAATATCATTTGAATATGGAAAGGTTTGCAATATAAATTAATGATTGTTCGCTAATGATTTCTGAGTAACATTGATTATTAAGATAAAAGAACAACACCGTTCAAAATAATTCTAGATTGCTAAGGCAGTGAAATGCAAGAAATTATATAAATTCTCAGAAAATCTTAATATAAAAACGGTTAAGCAATTGGAATATAATATTGTTAATTGTCAAACATTGAAGATTTAAGTATTTCACATAAATTGTAAAAATTTTATTTGAGATTTTAGAAGACAAAATTACACAAATTCTCAATTAGTAAGTCAGCCCATTTGTTAAAGAATTACAATTTACCATTATTAATCTAAGTAGTAAAAAATGATGCTTTTATAAAATAAATTTCGACCTCGTTTCTAAAATGACATCTACATAGATATTTGACTTATTTAAATTGACTTTAACTTATCAGAGATTGAGTCTTACAAAGTTGGAGAATTAAACAGAAATTTTTCAAATGTCTCAGCAAATTGTTCCCACTTAGAAAAGTTAATTTTTGAAATAAAATCTTATGTGAATAAGGGTTTGTTTCTATGTTTTTCTTTATTTGATTTAGAAGCCAAAGTTAAGACAAAATACATACACACACAACAACAATAAAATGTAACTGAGATGCATTCAGGAATAAAGCATAAAAAACAGTTCCAAAGTTTTTTTATGAACTACAACTCACCTTTAATTAACAAGAGTAAATCGTCTTATTTCAGTTTAAGTGGTCGTATTCTTTTTTTTATATAAATAACAGATTATTCTAATTAACACTTCATTAATTGCTTACATGTCTTGTGGCTTTTACCTTTTTATTTCACATTTTCCGGCTCGTCAAAATGCATTTTGCAGCTTAAGGTTGCAAAAGGCCCTTGCCCTTTTATATATATGCAATATACTTATATATTGTTATATATACATTTTATATTATTGTACAATTTCTTTTGTGTCAGTTGAGATACAGTAAATTAACTTCACTTCACATCAAAAAACCGCCAAAATACAAATTCACAAAAAGAAAAGAAATCAAACTGCAGCTTCCCCGAACAAATACATACGCATATATACATATATATATATATATATATATATATATATATATATATATATATATATATATATATATATAGTATATACATTTATATATGTACATATATATATATATATATAGATGCATTTCGAGATCTTTCAAGTGTGATTTCTGACAGTTTGGACGTCAACTTTAAAGTGAGATCTGTCATAAAAGAGGCGATCCGAGATCGGAGTCGGTTCGCTTTTTTTTTCCAAGTCTTTTGATTTCTCAACAACAACAAAAAAGCAACTGCCCAAAAATGTATGCAGATTTTTAATTAAGGCGCGTTATCAACAAAAAGCGAAAAACCAAAAAGAAAAAAAAAAGCGAATTAACTAAAAATTGAAACCGGTTGACCCGATAGCCAATTTGATCTGGTTCTCCAGCCATGGAGTGGCACTTCCTTAATTGGACCAAGCATAACAACAAGTGCAGCGCTAATTTATTATGTTATTTAATAAATATAATTATTAATATAAAATGTAGAGAAGAAACAATAACTGAGGAAAAGGGAGAAAAATAAGAAAACGGAAAGCACAGCTCATTTGTTGTTCGCATGAAAATTACTTAATAATTTCCATCAAAAATAATTAATTTCAATATTATTCAGTCAAGGGAATTGCCCTGAGGACATGAACGTGTCATCCACAAAAAGACGTCACAAAGGCAAAGGCAACAGCGTGTTAAGTCTTAACCCTTGCTATGTAGTAAATAACTAGAAGGCTGAGCTAAATTTTCAACGTATCGAAGTTTGTATATTCTTGCCTTTGGGTTAGAAGTCAAATCTCTTTTATTTCTGTAATGAAAAGATGTTCTAAAGGCTTGCCAAAGAGATTAATATTGGATCAGATAGATGAACAAGATTATATCAACTCAGCCCGCCATGTTAATTGAGAATATAAATGCTTTTATAGTCGGAGATCTTTAGTTTTATATGTTCCAAGCATTTGAGGAAAATTAACATACCCTTGTTATAGGGTGTATAAATTGTCTGTTGCGACATAAAAATACTTATTACTTACAGCCAACAGAACATGAAGCACGCCCAAAGGCAATTCACTTACTTCACTTATGTATAGGTAAATGTTTTTCTTTTTCCTGTCCTCTCCTGCGTATTTCCCATGGCATGTTGCTCCTCCTGGTTTCCTTTGCATGTATTTTGTTTTTTGTCTTTTATTTTTTTTTCTTTTTTTGAGTAACTTAAATCAATTGCGGCAGTCGTAAGAGTATGCTACTTGGGAGCCAGTTGTACGGTTAAGATATAGTCAAGAGACTTGCCTCGCTTTCGTTATGGTTAAGTAATTTCATTTTTTGGCGGCTTTTGTCCTTATTGGCAAATGACTTGAAGCTTCTTCTTGAAAGCTTGGCCATAGGTTCCTCTTGCGCCCTTCTGGCCAGGTTTTTTTTTTTTATGGCATTTTTGCTACTTATGCAGCAGCGGCTGCTGCATCTACATCTGTGTCTGTATCTGTGGCCAGCCAGAATGACCGTAATTAATCAATTTGGGCAAAGTGGCAGCAGCATTGGCCAAGGAGGGGAAATGCTTTGCCAACGTCCGTGTAATAACAATGAAAACAGCATGGGATTGGTACTGGACTGGTACTCCAATGGTGTATGGTGTGGTGTGGTGTGGTGTGGTGTGGAGTGGAGTGGAGTCGACTGTCGACCTGTACTCATATACCTATACACGTGTATATCTGCACACCATAAATTATGTTCGCGCAGGGTTAAGCGCATTATTTAAGCATTCATCACGCGCTGCGGCACACAGTATCCAGTTCGAGTCGTTGACTGCAACTACAGCTATGTATGTATATATATATACATACATATATATATATATATATATATATATATGCATCCCCAATCGTGTCCCATTCCCAGTTTCCCAGTGTAATAATTTTTGCAATTTATGTAAACAGTGTTGATTATGGATGAGTTATGTAGCATGTTCTACCTTTTGTTTTGTTCGCACTGCCAAGCGCGGTTAATTTTCAGCTTGTTTTTGAAACTTCCTTCTTCTGTTTTTTTTGTTGTTTTAAATGTCTTCCTTTTTTTTTTTGTTTTTAGCACTCACATATGTATCTCTACTTCGTTTATCAGTGCAGGCAAAGTTGAGTCATCCCTCCAGTTTGATGTCTTTATTAGGCTCTTCCCTGTCAAAGCGACGAATATTGCCTTAAACAATGAAATGTCAGTTTGGGCCTGAATATCTTTACACTTTGATTTGGCAGATTGATGGCCCGTTAAGAGATATGAAAAGTCAAGCCAATTCGCATATATTTATGTATTTATTTGTGCAAATGTCAGAAATGCCAAAATTATAGACATCTAGTGATGATAGAGATTAGTGTTAATATTTAATTTGGATGAGCGATAATTATTAGCCATCATTCGATTGCATTTGGATTCGATCAACTATCATCACTACTAATATTTATTGAATAATAAAGTCAGCATTGCTTATTCTGTCAAACTGATTATTGAATTATATTCTTGCTAGTTGTGTGAGACTATGTTTGATTTTTGAGAATATAATTAAATGTGCATATATTTTCTAAGTACAAAATCGTCTATTGAGGCTGTTGAGAACTGTTGCGAGGCAAAGTCCCGTCCATTTGTTTATATCATCATGACCGATAATCCGTGCATATTCTGTTTAGATGAACAGCGAAATCCTCTTCATATACCCTGTGGCCATTCCTTCTGCACCGATTGTTTTGACCATTATTTGCATGTGGGTCTGGACTACCGTTGTCCACTCTGTCGTTTCGATTTTCGTGGAATCGCTGACAATTTGAGAGATTTGACAAGTAGCCAGGAAAGCCTGGCAGGATTAAACGATATCTATAATAATTTCGCCCCTCAAAATGATATTTTGATGTTGACACTTAGCGAGCAGGAATGCCGACTTTTTGATGAACTCTACCAGGAGGTTCTACAAAGGTTTTCGGCTGATGATGATTATCTTTAATCATTATCTATTTTATTTTTAATTTTATCTCATTATTTATTGTATTTTGTATATATTCGAATTAATCTACACTTAAAGAATAAGAAGTCTTTAATTACATTGTATTTACTTACAAATTCAACACATTCAATTCTTGTTTATGTTGGATTTAAGTAATCACATTAATACTGAAACTTCTACTTTTATCTACGGGATAGAATTTAATTAAATATGTACTCACAACTTAATTAAACTTCTTTTAAGTCTGCTTGCTTGGACTTGTCTAATTGCCTGGCGATTTGGCCAACATGTTTCGAGTCGAAAAGAGGCTGATAAATCGTTAATCTTCCATTGCAGATGAACAGCTAATGATGGCAATTAACAAACAGGCAAAAACAGAAAAAAAAAGAAATAATGGTGTTGCAAAAATGGTTTATTAAATGTTTACTCATGGCCAAGCCCAGTCCAGCCCAGCTGAGAGCATTTTTTTTTTTTGAATATATATTTTATCTCACGAATCATTTTTACCATTGCCCATTTTGACAGCGGTTTGAGTCAACAACATTGCGGCCAGCATGCAAATAGATACACAGATACAAATCTTTAAACGCGGCCACATTATGCAATTGCAATCGCTGTTAGGCCAGAAAACTATCTCATGGATTTGCGCAATTTGTCATCCCGGACATCGGAATCGGTGGTGGAATGGGCATGGGTTAAGTGCGTGTGCGGGCGTGGCCGTTGAACAGTTTTATTGATAAGGCTTGCCAGCCTAGCATCGATTTGGTCATTTAGCTTTAGCCAATTATTAATGCCTGTTGTCGCCGGATTGCGTGTAATTTGTGGCAGTTGTTTACCGCTAAAGAAACCAGCGGCAAACTGAAATGCGATATATATGTACATATATAGACTACCATATTTATTGGTGACTTCAATTCATCGTTATGGTTGTTCAGTTACGCTTACAAGTGATTCAACAAGCTGGCAAACATTTTTTTATCATTATCGATAAGCAACTTGTACAGTTGCGCTTATTGAACTTAGCTTTCATCGTTTGGGCCTGGTTTTTTCTCCACAAGTTATTTTTCGTTTATCTGAAGTCATTTGTCAAATTGCTAAACTGACATTAAAGCCTGATAAATCCCAAATTTGACATTTTCCCGCCGATGATCGATGCATTTTTTTTTACTGTGGCCTTTTTTTCTTTCGTCTTTATTTTTTTTTTTTTTTTGGGAGTGCAAGCTGGTGACATTTTTGCGCCAATTTCGGTCGCTGGGCCATCAGTTAAGACTTCCCCGCCGACTCTCGTTCAGTTTGTTTTTCTTTTTGGTTTTTTTTTTTCGCATTTTTCGCTTTCAGTTTTGTAGTTTGCATTTTGCATGCGTGGGAGTTGCACGAATTGTGTCGTTAAATAATGTCTCCCCTAAATAAATGTAGAGAAGCAGACGAAATCCTGCACGAGACGAAATAGCAAAAAACTTGTTTGTTTTTTGTTTTTTTTTTTTTTTTGTTAGAGAGCGCGGAAGCAACTGGAGCATTCCCAGTTGCAGTCTCTGGCTTAGACTTTTGGGTGGCCAAACGGAGCCTTGCCGGCCTTGTATTTGATGTTGCAGCCGCCGCTTTGTTTAATTGATAGACGACGACGACGACCCACGTTCCAGGCCCAAGCCATGCGGCACGCGATGCTTTGGCCTCGTTGGTGTCTCTCCTCCTCTTTTTTTTATTTTTTTTTTTTTTTTGCTAGCCGACCAGTGGCACAAAACCCATCGAACTCAAACTGTGCTGCGCATGCGCATGCAACAAATGCGACGGCGTTGACAGATTGATGCCCCCAAACAAACCAAGTCGTAGTCGGGGCCCCCGCTTCATTATTCAAATTGCCCAAGTAAGTTTATGTGTGTGTGTGTGTGTGTTTGCCTTACTTTGTAAGTACCTGTATGTATGTATGTGTGTGTGTGTGTGTGTTAGCGGAATTTATCAAAGTCTGTATATGCCAAAATTGAAAGAGAGATCGGGCAGGAGTCAGAAGTTGTTGGTGTTGTATTCGTGTAGTTGTTGCCTTACTTGCGTGGGCGCCAAATGTTGGTTTTGTTTTTCAAAACTTCCTACCTAATAATCTTTATAGTTACCCTATTTGTAGTTACTAAATTTAAGGAAACAAACATTTCGTTTAAAATAAAACTATTTAAAAAAAACAAGACAAAATGGCAATTTCTCTCGTATTAATATCTGTAAGTATTATTAAGTTTTATGGCACATTCAAATTATTAACTTATATTTTGCAAAATGAGTGTGTTGTTATATTATCATTTTGTTAAATATTAATCAATGGGTATTTAATGGTCTAGACAATTATAAAAAACCTCAATTTACAGGTCAGTTAGAATAAGCTTAATGCAAGAGAAACTTTCCTTTTGACTAAAGGGCAGGCGCATTACATGAAAACTGTGACTGAAATACGTTTAGAGACTGCAATTGGGTGTGGTATATATGTACATATATATGTATGTATTCTTATAAATATATGGCCAAAATAGAAAAAATAAGCATACAGCTTTAGGTATGTATTTATATCTACAAACATATGCTGGCTGGGAGTAATTAAAGCAGTTTAACATGTCTCAGATTTGGCCAGTTTTTGGAGCTGTCACAACATCAACAAGCCTTCATTCATATACTGAGACAGCCACCAGGCATCCAGTTAGTAAAGTCAGTAAGTCAGTCAGTCAGTTAGTCAGTCAGTCATTCAGCCAGTCATTCAAAAGCTAGCCAAAAAGTTGCCATAAATCAACTCATTTGAAATGCATCAAAGGCAGCAATCAGAAACAGAAATAAACTGCAACAAAAAAAGTTTTTCTTTTTTTTCCGTTGTTTTTTTTTTTTTTTTGGTACAAAAACCCAAAATCAAAATGCAGTCAGTTACACAAATATTTTTACACGTAGTTTGCAATTTCCAATTGGAATTGACAATGCGGAGGCGGGGCAGCAAATGTCCAACAAAAATCTAGGAGTGTTTGCACAATGTGTGAAAACAGGATCAAAGTCCTGCCTAAACATTTGTCAACCGTTCGCCATTTATATAATCAAAAGTTTGCAAAAAAAAAGAAGGGGGGGTATGTAGGGTGGGGGAGTGGTGAATAAGTTGGCTTGTGTCATGAATATGCACCAATTAAACATTTTGTCTGCATGCGGTGAACATGCATCAATCAAATGCCAACGGCCAGAGGACAAACATTTGTCGCTGGATGCAATTGAAGGCAGTCAGTGGTGCGAGGGTTGATTCGAAAGAAAGTCAGAAAACAATTTTAAATTCTACTCAAAGAGATAATAATATAAATTTAAACTGTTTTATGTACATATCTTTCATATACTATACATATATATAATATAATGGGCAATGATCAATTTCTATTTCTTTTCAAATTTATTACAATGAAGCAGAAAATTAAATTAACCCTCGCTTTGGCCAAATATTCAAATGTCTGGTGGTAGCACCAACATGGATCGAATCTGTATTTTTATGACAAGAGACAGCCCCCTTGGTTATATTTTGGTTCTTTAGTTTTTCTTTTTTTGTTGTTTTGGGCGTGGGGAGCTTTGGATATTATTAGCATCGCTTTGGTCATTGCTTAATTGATTTGGTTGTTGGCCATGTTAATTGACAGCACGCACGGATGTAATATTGCGATAGCGGCTCTGACACAAGCCACAAGCAACAACAACAACAACAACAAGTAAAATAGACAAAAACCAAAAAAAAAAAAGAAAAAATGCAACAGTTAGTTTTGGCCAACTCAGTCATTCAGTCAGTCAGTCAGAGTTTGAGTTGTCAGTTGGTCAGTTGTCAGCCATCGATCGACTTCATTTTAACTAGGATTTGTTGTCTCACCAGTATGTGGGCCGTCTTTTTACAGGCCATTGTAAATTTCACTTATCGCGCAGGCAGCAAAACAATTAAATGCTCTTTTGCACGAGTTATAAATATGAATGTCAAGATGCCAACAATTCTGAAAACTGGAAGTTCGTGAGCATTTTGACCCACATGCAACTGCCAGCAATTTGCCACCTAAATGGAAAATTATGAGCACCAGCATTTTCTCTGCCTATTTTTTTTACCCCTGTCGCTGCCAATACAAGATAAGAGAACCAAATGTGATTCCATCCCGTTCCCACAATTGCCAAAGTCAACATAGGCAACAGCCACAGCAACGGTAACATTTTCGTTATAATTTCTATTATTTTCCCTTTTGGCATAATTGCAGACAATTTACTTAACGATCAATAGCGTCAAACGGCAAGACGGTTAAAAATTTATTAGCTCCCGCAGCTTTTTGGCAGGCAAAGTCAGGCTAACTCTAAGTCTAAGTCTAAGTCTCAGTTTCAGATTCGGGCTCCAATCCATGTGTTGCTTGTTGGCCTTATGGCAACTCAAAATGTTGCTGCCAGCAGTCAAATGTTCAGTTGCATCCGCGTGAGAGTTCAGTTCAGGTTTTCTTTTGCAAAATTTTGTTTCAGTTTTTAGCTAATGCGAATTGCCTTTATGTTGCCATAAAACATTTATTTAAAATAGAGCAACAGATTTTTATTTTTTTTTTGCTTGTTATTTTCTCTCTTAATTTTTGCCACAGGCCACAACCAAAGAGAAAATTCTGAGAGGGAGAATATATATGATGGTTGTTCATATTTTAATTACGTGACTTTATCACGTCATATTGATGTTGTTGCTGTTGTTATTAAAAGACTTAACCAGTTTAGTATGAGTAATGTACAGTTAATTAATTTAGGACTTGTTTTTGGGGATAAATGTACATATGTATATGGAGGGGAAATGGTAAGTCATTTAAGAATTATCTTTTTCTCTTTTACTTTTAAATGAATATATTCATTACTTCCTTTGTGTTAATTTTCTGTTAATGTAAATTGAAAAATATTTTAGTTATTAATGGCTAATAAAAAATTAATCTGTATAAGGACATTACTTGTACACCATTTTATGAATCCTATTCTATTAATTTAATGATCTACAAAGCGACTTTATGCTGATTGATGGTTATGTCTGTTAAATGCATAATAAACCCAAAAAACAAAAAGAAAAAGACTTATGACGCTGGGGTTGAGTCAATGAGAGAAGGGGTGGTGAAAACAAAATAACTATTTAACAGTCAAAAACTGTGAGAACAAATTTGAAATCACATTTTCCCTTTTTTTTCTTTTTATAACAAATGAGCAATAAATTTCTAAATTTTCGCCAATAAGCAAACGTAATGATCATGTTAATGATTGAAACAGTGCCTGGATGGGGGATAATAGAGGGAACTCTATTGGACACCCACTGCTGATTATTTTCGTCCAACGATGAAGATCTATGCGGTGGTCAGCAATTGTTGTTGTTGATGTTGTTGTTATTGTGGCCATTGATGTTGTTAGTGTTTTTGTTTATGTGCTGCTGATTATGAGCGGGCGGCGTTGCTGCCAAGCACATAATCGCCAAGATGTTGCCTTATTTTGATGTTTCAACAACGTCGAACTCTGGGGTCAGAGCCCGACAACGACGCATCGTAAATCATTCATAGAGAGTATTGTATAAGGGGGTTAGGGGAGTGGATATTGAAACAACAGCAACAACATCGTGAAATTTGTTGCCTTTACCAGCACACAACAAATTGATTTTAGTCACGATACTGTCAATTAGCTAGCCATGGGTCAGCATCGGCAGCTGGTGAGCCTGCAACTCCCAGCTAGGTGTTGATGCCGGCGAACTTTGTTAGCTGCCCGCTGACCCAAGACAGCGATCCAACCGCAGCTGTGTGCCTTGTCCTCATCTTCATCCTCATCCTCATCCTCATCCTCATAGCCATTGCAATCGCCATCGTCATCATCGTTTAACTGCGATTAAGGCTGCACAAAATTATTGTTATAGTTGCCTGCCAGGGCTGCCAAAGTTGGCTACTTTATTAAATCAAAGTTTACCTGTACGGTATCAAGTTTTTGGGGTATATATATTCTTAATTTTAATGCATAATAGTATTATAAAATAATAAATAACAACATAAAAAAAATGTACTTAATTAATATTTAAAATATTTGTAATTAATTTAATAGTTTTTTGTTGCGGCAGAGAAATGTAATAAATATGTATATCTTTTTTTCAGAACTACAGTTAATTTTGAATGAAAGGGTAGAAAATTAAATTAAATTTTCATTTGCATTCTCTGTCGTAACCATAGTTGATTTTTTAGTCAATACACTGATAATCCGCAAGTCGATGAGCTTTCAGATTATTTTGCGATTTAACTTGCTTTTCACATGATTATCACGTGATGCTCGATGACCCCACACGCTGTTCATATTTATGACCATTTGATGGCCATTGATTATGATATGCAATTTTGCCACATATATATTATAATGCACACTAAGTTATAGCCACAATTTGGCAGCCTTTCGCCTTTCGATCTAATTGAGTGATTTCCGGAATGCCAAAAGGTTTCCTTAATACAACTGAAAATAGAAAAGAAATTTCCTAATTAACTTTTTACCATTTTGTTTATTTGGTATTGGTGTGGCTTGTCCTCATTGGGTTTTTTTTTTTTTTTTTGGTAAATCGTTGAAATACCTCGGCGATAATTAAAGAGCCCGACGACTGCAATTCTAAGACAGTCTTAAGGCTTGATTTCCTTTTGCGACTTTGGTCGAGTCAAGTCAAGTCGAATTGAGTCGAGTCGAGTCGAATGGAGTGGATTCGAGTTGAATCGAGGCGTACCTGTTAAAAGATACTTTGAACCTGTTGTACAGTTAGAGTTACAATTTGCAATGGCCCAGTCGTTGTTGTATCGATGGCGATGCACTTGAAAATCGTGATTTCACCTTTGTGTATAAGCCAAGGCAAGGCGACTGCAACTGCAACTGCACAAAGTCTTCTAAATGGCAAAGTAAACTGATTTACAATCAAAGGCAATGAAGCGCGCAAAGAGTTGCAAGTTTCGAGCTCAATTTTTTTTTTTTTAGGTTTTTGTTTCTGAATTTTTTTTGTTTTTGGTTTAGTTCCGTTCAATTCATAGTCTTAGCAGTCCCGTTGCCATCAGCAGAGCAAAATCAATTGAAGTAATTACGAAATGAAGGCACGAACTAATAAACTTGGCCGTTCCAGGCCTTTGTAGCTACTCGATTGGGTCGTCGTTGTCGTCGGCGGCGTCGGTTGTCTTAACAAGCGAACGGCCAATTGGGTCTGCACCGCGCCCAAAAACTCTCAATTTACAGTTAGTTTAAATTAATTAAACGAAAATGCACTTAATTAGAAGACCAAGACAATTTCCCCGAAAATGGCAATAGAGACCCTCTGCCTTTGGCTATAGACAATCCGCATCCGCACAGTCCGCAGCAAGTGCATGACTTTTTTTTTTCTTTTTTGTTGCTGTTGAACTCTAGCAACTCCGCAGGCGAAACGAAATCAGGCCAGGCCCAGAGATCAGACAAATCTGCTCTCAACTAAGCCAACGGACAGGCGCAATCGATCGCACGTCAAAAACTGGGGCCAGGCATCAAAGAAATATGGCTTTTCATTTAAGTCAGGTCAAGACGCCCCAAAAAAAAAAAAAAAAAATACGAACAGATATAAAAAAAAAAAAAACGGGTGAATAAAAAATTATTGACCCCGACGACGATTCAAAATGAAAACGAAAATGAAATGAAAAAGCGCCATTTGGAGGGCATCAAGCATTACCGACCAGGGCATCGGGCAGCTATAGTCTGTATAGTCTCCTCTCCTCCAGTCAGATGATCGTGCTGGGTCTGGCAGTCAATTTGTTTGCCAGAGTTTCATTGTTTTTTATATATAAATAAAATTTTTTTTTTTTTGTTTTCTGTTTTGTTTTGAACGGCGGCGGCGTTGAGTTGCTCTAATCGATGCGCACAGATCAAAAACCAAAAACCGTCCAACAAAACAAAAAGATGCGCCACACCCGCATCGTAGATCGAAATTAAAGCCATTGTCTGGGCTTTGGGTCAAGTGCTGACAGCGACGAAGTAACGCAATGTAACGCAAAGCCAACTGAGACTGAGGCAGAGTCAAAGATAGAGTTTTTGTGGACGCGTGCTCAAGTTAATCAGATTTATATTGGATTTACATTTTCATTATTCAGCGAAATGGGGGTAGTGAAAATAAAAGTTCAGGTGTATCTATTTTCTTTTTTTTTTTGCAAAAATTTACTTCAACAATTGATTGGCAAAAATGTAATTCAATCCTAGTTTAAATGAGGTACTCAGTCAAAGCTTTTGCCCTTGCCAACGCCTATAAAATGAGAGAAAGCCAGAAAGTCAAAATAAAAAGGAGAACAGAAAACAAAAAAAGAGCAAAAAAAAAAAAAACAGGGGAAAACGTGAGACCATTTTGACACTCGGCCAAGTGGACTATTTGGAGTGTACTTACTCTACCCTTCTCTCTCTCTCTATCTCTCTCTCCTTGAAATGGCGCCCCGAAAATCGTTTTCAATTAAAGTCAAACGTGCTGGAAATCAAATTAAATGCCACAACAACAACAACAAAAGCGCGCGCAAAAAAATTTTGATTATTTGTAGAGCTCAAATTAGAAGGAAAGTCGCCAAAGCCAGGCAGAAGTAATCAACCTCATCATCACCTTTTGTGGCTTTACTTCTATGGCGTGCGGCTAAAGTAGGTTGACCAGCCGCTGATGTTGACCCACAACCGCACTGCACCACAACCACATCAAACCACAGCACAGAAAATGGAGAAGAAGGAGTCACATTCAAAGTCGAACTTTGTATGGTGACTGCATTTTGCCGCTGTCTTGTTGCATGCCCCATGCAAGATGAAAGCATACCGTGTGGCTCATGTTCGGCAGCATCAGTAACAACAGCAACAGCAACAACAACAACAACAACTGAGTGCCAAAGTAATTAGTCTGATGGCAAATAATTTGGGTAAGCTTGCGGTTCCGCATTGTCAGCTTATTAGGCCTATGATAGACTTGACTCTGCACTTCTCATTCGCTTAACTTAATTGATAAACATTCAGAATACTTAAGCCAACAACAGCAGCAGCATCAACAACAACAAAACAAGAAGAAAAAGAAATAAATGCCAAACAATTTTCAAATGCACTTCAAAATGCTTCATCACGCTGAACCAAGCCGGTTAATCATCAAAGCGAATCAAAATAATAATAAATAAACTCTAAAAATAAATCTAAGCAAGAAATTTGTTGTGCGTATGCCGCCAAATGCTGTCGACGCCATCAATCAGGGGGGCATAAGATGTTGGGGCATCTGCTGAAGCCAGAAATGAAACCTGGCAAGGCCAAAGGCGTTTTACAGTTTCATCTGTGATTTTAGCTAACTATAAATAGCCACAAAAAAAAAAGTCAAGTCAAGTGAATAAGACTCACTAAACATAAAATCTCTTATATATAAACAGGTTAACGAACTCAAAATACTCTAGCAATATTATTTATAATAAATCAGACAAACTGATTGAACGTAATACGAAAAAGGAATTTATTTTTTATATGAAATAAAAGAGCAATTTTTAAATTAGTTAACCTACAAGTTTAGAAGATTAAATTTAAATGATTTCATTAAAGAAATATGAACAGCACAACCATAAAATAGTCTCTTTGACTATTTTAAAACTCGATATTCTGGATTAGGTAATAAAACTTAAAATTATTCAAATTTAATTTTAACATTAATTTATTGGATTCCATATATGCATCATTATTCATAGTTTAGAATGATATTTATGAAACAGTGATCATTTGATGATATATTATCTTGCGTCTTAGTTTATCTGTAATTATTTTTTATTTATTTAAACTATATTTAAAATAACCTCTAATGAGCATACTAGCTATACCTACTAGGATCTTAAGTTAGTTGTAGTTGTTCCATAATATTTAGTTATCTACAATCGAGGTGATAAATCTTGATTTCTTTTGAAAATTAATTTATTTAGTACAGAGCTTATTTTTTTATAGCTCTTTCACAAATTTGAATTAAAAATTTAGTTCTACTACTTCAGTTTTATTTAACATAAATTTTTTTAACAATTTAGTGATTGTGTTTTTGGCTTTTCTATACTTATTTTTTTTACTATTGTTATAATTATTTTTCATAAATTATTCAAGCTTGGCTTAATTATTTGTTTTTTTAAAGTTGGAAGATATTTATGATCTAATTCAATGAGAGAGTATTTTTTATGGTACCTGATTAGTCGAATGATTTTTTAACCGACATCCATCACAACATTATTTCATTTTCATCGGCAAAAGTACAATTGGTGGTTGCTGGACCCCCCGGCAATAAATTCGTCGTAATTCACAATAGAGCTTGGCCGATTTTTATGGGTCTGGCTATTAGATTGCCGTTTTGGACCAAGCTTTTGTATCCGGAAGATTCATTCAGTTTGTGGATGGGTAACGGGGGAAGATGTAGTAATTAAAAATCACACAAGCTTTAAAGTGTGCCCCGCCTGATTGGAGTCAGGTATTGGTATTGGTTGTGGTGACTCTTTAATTGAACACCTCAAAATGATGGGCACGTAAGGCAGCTTAACGACTCGAACAATACCAAATGCCATGAACATGTTCGCCATATCATCCTCCTCCTTCTCCTTCGACAAAAAAAAAAAAAAAAACCTAATGAGGGCAGACGCTGCTGTGGCTGCTGCAGCTGCAGCATGCAACGGCCACAACGCCTTTACACGCCCCATTCACATCCACATCCCCATCCCCATCAAGTGAAGCCGATACCGATGGCGAAGTTTGCACAAGAAATTAAACTTGAAATCAAGTCGCAAGTCGCACATGTCCGTGTATCAGTTTGTGCATCTACTTGCCCTTAAGTAAAGTAAAGTATCTTGTTGCAACTTCATTTCGTGGCATGGCCCCAAAAATATTTTTCGCTTTTTCGACCGCAACAACAACATGCATGTTGCATATTTTGGCCTTGTTGTTGCCATTACTGTAGCTCTTGTTGAAGTAGATGGAGATGCAGATCCTGGCCCTGCCCTCACTGAAATTATTTTTTCTCCCTCATCGAGTATGTATTTCGGTTTTTCGGTTTTTCGCTTTTTCGTTTTCGCTTTTGTTTTTTATTTTATTTTCTTTTCTTTTTGGGTGTTTTTATGTTCTTATAATGCGACTTATCAGATTTTTCGAAGCTGACAATGGCCAAAAAGTCCCTCATGGGCAACGGTCTCGAAGGTTGCCCAACAGATACTGTGACAAAAGGGAGAGGGAGGTTTTTTTTAATACACAGGGAGCTGTGGTTTTTATTTTTTTTTTAATGCATATATTGTTGTTCTTATTGTTGTTGCTGCTTCTCAGTATTAAATTTGTTTTTGTTTTCCCTTTATGTGCCATAAACATTTTTATATATACCACGCGTCTGAATCTTCAATATAAAATATGTTTTTTTTTTTTTATTTTGATGATTTTCAATAAAATTAAATTGAAAATAAAAATAAAATAAATTTTTATGTTATTATTATTTTGACGCTGCGATGAACATGGCATGCCAATAATGATGATAATGATGCCCCCTGAAGAAAGATTGTCAAAATTGAGATAAGCGAACGAGCAAAATGTTTTTAGCCAAAAGGTGGAGAAACACATTAAAAATGAATTGTATGTCTCAATAAAAGATTATTTTTTTCTTTTTAACACAGAATCAAATAAAAATCACTAAAGAACAGTAAGCCGAGATTTTTGAAATTGATTTGGCAAACATTTTGCTTAAATGTGAACCAGTTTGTATGTGACATAAGATATTATTTTTAAGTCTCAATATAATTTCTTAATATTAATCAAGTTTCAAACATGTTTCTTTTAGAACTTGAAACGTTTCTTAAGTAATAATTAAACATTTTAGGAGCAATAAAAATTGTCATCCTTACAACTCTTATAACAACATTCCGACTGTGTAATAAAAATTCATTTATGCCAACCGAGTTATTCCATAAGCCATTATATAGTCTCTGATATGCCGACCATGCCGAAAAGTTTCCCATGTCTTTAAATTTCTTCCTCTTGAATTGTTTTTGCTCCTCCTCCTTCTACATCTTTTTCTTTCTTTTAGTTTGCTTTTGCTTTGGTTTTTATCCTCCAACTTGTTCCCTGATCTCTTGTTGCTGTTGTATTTCGATGTTTGGTGTTTTGCGCTTGTCAAATATTTGCAAATCGCTTTGACATCTGGTTCGACAACTTGTTATCGTCCGCCTGGTCCGACTCAGGCTCGCACATATTTCGTTTTTAATAAATTGTACCACAATTTGATATGGCAAATCCACCCCTCTGGGCAACGCCCTGCTCCCCCCAATCCCATTGGTGACTGCTGGCCTGCAGCTATTGCAGCTGTCATGGCAAAAAAAAAAAAAGACTCTTTGATTAGGCGTGGAAAAATATTGTCCGAAAGCACTTTAATCGTTTTGATTAAAAGCCAGCAAGCCTAATTAGTTGGAAATTGGAACCGGTTACAAGTTTCGAGTGCAGAAGAAAAACGGAAAACCTTTTCGTCAATATGTTTTCTGGTCTCTGTTGGCATGACCAATTTAACAAACGAAATAATTCATAGAAACATAAATCGCGATATGACTGCCTAGTACCTAGTCTCTGTCTTCTAACCCCGTACCCTACTACCCTCAAACTCTATCACGTCCTGAGCATTGTAAGCGCCTTCGACTCTGGCCCCAAATTGGCCGTCAATAGTGGCCAATTGTTTATTTTTTTGTCCGTGGATTAAACAAATACGAAATGCAACGACACGCCTATTGTTGTAAATATCTTTGCGTTTTGTATTTTGTTCTGATTAATTTTTTTGTCTGCTGTTCGACACAAACGTTCAAAACTTCAACACATTTGGCGATAAGCATCGATCGAGGCATAGAAAAAAAAACGCAAAACAAAAAACTATATAGAAAAAAAAAATCGACAATAAAGCGAATGAACGACATTGGCAAATATGGACGATTAGCAACAAAGCATTTCATTTGTAAGCCTTTTTGTTGCTCTAAACACGTGCTCCACACAATTTTTAACTAGAATATATGGTGCTGAGAATTGGCACTGGGTGGTTGAATATTTACTTAAATTGTCTTTTAAAAAATAACAATTCAATTGTGCAAATAAGAAATATTTTTTTTCTTTTGGTTGTTCAAAATAATTGGATATTCTTTAATAACAATAACTTGTCAATTAACCCTCGCATATGGCTCATATAAGAGGGAAAAAAAACGTGCCAGTGCGCCCATGACTGGCCGTGCACAATAACAACAACAGCAACAACAGCAAATACCTTTTAATTGAAAATGTTGATTGAACTCAAGTTCGTTGCTTAAGTCTTTCGTTTGACTTTTTCATACAAACAAAAAAAAAATAAAGAAAAAAAAATAAGTCGCTGCCTCCTGCCGCAACCTGCATGCTGCCCCGCTTAGCCAGTTGTGTTTTACAGCGTGACACCAAATTGTTGTAGTAATTAATAATAGCAGACAACAACAACAAATTATGTTTTTTAATAACTGTAAATTTGTAGTTGTAAAAATTTACGATTTAATTGCGGAGCGTTTGAATTTATTATAAGAGTGCTAAGTTGTATTTGTATCCATGTTTGTTACGCTTTAAATAAAATCAAAAAACGAATTATGTGAGCTATTTAAGTACGTGTGTGTGTGTGTGTATGTGTGTGTGTTTATGTGTAGTTTTAGCCCAGTTTCTGACCTTAACAAGAGGAGAGAGACCACCCGAATGTGGTTTTTGAACTAGACCTTGGCTTTTACTAGCCCAGAGTCAAGATCTACGATGGTGGCCTCCATTTTCATCCATCAAGCATTTTCATCATTCAATCGAATTCTCAATTGCTGGATTTGACTTGTACGCGAATCGTGTTCATCTTTTTTCTTAGTTTTTTATTTTTTATTTCTTTTTTTTTTTTTTGCTGTTGTCGTCGACATTTTGTTTAAACTACAATTACTTATTTAATCATAATTTTGTTCGCGTTTCAACAATCATCAATCATCAAATGCAATTGCCGACAGCGGCCAAGCAGAATTTCTGCGACGACTGGGCCAACTGTCAGTCTGACAGATTGCAATAGACTGAGAGACGAGAGAGTGAGATAGAAAGAGAGGAAGAGCGAATGAAAAAGAGGAAACCCGATGTTGGCCAACAGTGGAATGCCAAGGCATGCAGTTGCTGGTGTTGTTGTTGCCGCTGCTCCAGCTGTTTAGTGCGCAAAAAAAAGAAAAAAAGAAAAAAAAGTAGCATCAGCGGCAGAACGCCACAATTATCTAGTCAGCAGTCAGTCAGTCAATCGGCTCGTTGAACTTGCAGTCGCTGCTGCGATCGCACAAATCAATCGATCACGTTTTATAATGCCGCTGCAGACTTGCTTGGAAAAACAATGAAAATTCAACTGAAGGTTGCTTGGACACTTTTTGTTTAACTGTTGGTTAGGTTTAGTAAATGCAACTATAACTTTTCTCTTGTCTAATATACCCTCAATGCAAGAGAATCAAAATGAAAGATTGAAGCTCACAACTGAATGAACTTTCCAAACGGGGCAGCTCCAACTCCATCCGCAGTCGCAGTCGCAATCGCAGCATCGCTCAACGGCCTAAGCTTGGCTAGATGGATTGATTGATTGCCTGAAACAGTTAGCAGACATTGTCTGGCTTGGCTTATTGCTATTTATGATCTTGATCTATGGATCGAGGGCAAAAGCACATGCGGCGACGACGTCGTCGAACAGCCAGTGCACATGTTGATAATCAGCACGAAGCTGATAATGATGCCAGAGCTCTGGCCTTGATTGCTGCCTCAGTTGCTGTTGTTGTTGTTGTAGTTGTTCTTGCTGTTGCTGCTGCTGTTGCTCTTTTTTTTTCATCCTTCAATCATGTTGGAGTACTACTTAAATGCCCGCTAACCGCCGCCTAGATTTTGATTGAAAAACATTTTCCGAAATTGTTACACAAAAAAAAAAAATAAAAAAGCAGACTAAAAAAAAACCTTTAAGGGTAACATTGGAAACAAGAAATATCTATCTAACGTTCGGGTTAAAGAGCTGTTGGTGTTAAGTGCATGATAATCGATTAGAGTCGGTGTTTCTCGACTTCATATTTCGTTGTTATTCTTTTTTTTTCTTGGCTTGGATTTTTATTATTTTTCTTGGCGTGGTGTTGGCGTTAAACGGCTAAGCGCCAAAATTGCCTATTTATGGACCATTGCAGCTTAGATATATTTTTTTTTTGTTGTTGCTGTTGCATTGCTGTTTTTATGTGGCAGGCAGGAAACCATTTATTTGCATGTGAAGCATAGAAAGTATCTATTAGATTGCCGCCAAATAAAGCGACATTAAAATGCATTGCATCAACTCAAAATTGTAAGCAAAAAATAAAATAAAATAATACACAACAAAATGAATGAAAATAAAACTAGAGTGAGAAACATTAAACTGGTTAACACATTTTTCCACTTTTTACAGCGTTTTAATTACGTGTGCACCTAAAATAAAACCAAAAAAAAAAAAAAATAACGAAACAAATCAAACGGCAAATTCAAAAAGAACTTCTTGTGTCGGCAATCAATGAAAAGTCAATAAAAATCGCCAATCAGACATACATTCACGCATTTACATATATGTATATGTATGTATGTATGTATGTATATACATATTTATAAAACATATATGCATATGTATGGAATATAAACCATATACTGGCAAGCCAAAAATTCAACAGCAACGTGTTAAGTAGCATTTTTATGAGATCATTTGAGATGACGCTGCTTGTGGTGCTGTGGAGCCTGCAACAGGTGCACCCAATGTTGACAACAGCTCAGCACCCAGTTTCAGCCTGAAATCGGATTCAGAGTTGCGGTTTCGAGTAGAGCATGCTAATTACAACATGTCACCAAGTGGCGGCACCAATTTGGAGTAGTTAACTTTTTGGCCTTTTGCTTTGCATAAATTTCACGTTCCGCATAAAAAAAAAAATGTATGTTCAGGCTTAAAACAAACCAGTTGACATGTTTGGGAGATATTCACATATAGTATTATAATTCACAATAGAAAAGTACTTACTAATTTTATTTGAACTCATTTATCGTTAGTAAAATAAGTAATCCTTATTAGTAGATTTACAAATTAAAACTTGTTAAAGGAAAAAAAAAGCATTTAAAAATAATAAGCAAAAAGTTTATAAAATTTTCTTTACTTAAAAAGAAGCAGCAAATATTAACATTATTTACAATAAATTTTTTTTCTGATAGACAATAATCCAAATTTTCTTAAGGCTAATCTTTTGAGGAATTTCGGAATATATGTTTTCATTTATTCAGATTTAACTTTAAATGTTATTTGATTTTTACAATAACTGTAATATTTGTAAAAGTTTTTCACGCTTTGATTATTTTACGCCTTCCATCTAAACTGTATTATCGTGGTTTAAGCTCTCACTATTACTTGGAATTCATATACATAATATATAAATATATATATATATATGTATATATATATATGGACTATATCACATTTTTGGCCAGAGTATGAGGCCAGTCTTTGCCCGAAACAATACGCTAATGATTTATTTAAAGCACATTCAACATTTTGTGGCAGCCCGACCCAAAAAAAGAAAAAAAAAATTGTGAAAAAATATAACCAAAATCTCAGAAACTTTAAGATTGCCCACTGGGCTAGCTGGGTGGGCGTCATCAGTTGGACTAGAGCCGCACCCCTCTGCGTAGCATTGGCAGTGACCCAGCCGGATTTCGTTTCGTACTCTCGGAGTTGAAATCAAAAACGGAGACGGAGCCAGTAAAGTTAACTGCGTACTCCGTATATCATTGGCTGCGTATATGCGCCGCGGGTGCAAAACGAAATCGACATTTAATGCGCTACCACACAATTGTTTCAGGGGAGGGGTTGCAGAGAGAGACAGGCGGAGAGAGAGAGAGACGTGTTTTTTTTTTGCTGCTGTTGATGTTGCTGTTATTATTGCTTGTTGTTGGTGGTGGTGGTGGTGCGGCGGTGGCCTGACTGTTTCCGTTTGTGTTGCAGCTAAACATTGCCATGATATCGCATATTTCAATCAATTTGCTTATTGCTGTCTTTTTGCTCTCGGGGCATTCCCGTTAGTATAATAGACCATAAAGGTGCGCTAGACATACGTATGTATGTAGGTATGTGATGGAACAGTGGGATGGGGGAGTTTTGGGGCCTAAACACAAATTTCACCACCACGCGACCAAAAGAAATGTATTCTGCCAAATTCTCCATTTGCTGGCTGAAAGCGTGAGATGCGACCACATGCAAATTTCATGCACGACAGCGATGCCATGACAGACACTTGTCAACGTTTTTTAAAGTTTTTGATGCTGCCATTTTGTTCTTGGTGAAAAACTATGCAAATATATGTCAGGACCCGATGGCAATGACGGCAATGATGATGATGATGATGACGTTGATGGCAAAGTCGTCATGTCAACTTCTCGACAACAACAAATGAAGATCAACGTTGGCTTATTTATTTTATACATTCAAATGCAGCCCCTCGGCGCCCTATCTCAACTCTCTAAGCAATTGCCAATACCTCGTCTATGTCACACTCAGAAAAAGAAACAAAAATAAGAGAATAGCAAAAAAAAAAAAAAACATAGACACAGCTTTTTAATTATAATAATTGGCAACAAATAAAAAAGAATTTTCAGTGTACTAAAACGTAATTTATTTTAATTCTTATTGTTAATTTTTATGATTTTCACTTTCATCTCACAATTAAAAGACACTAAAAAAGTCGAGAGCTATAGAAGTGTAGTTTTTTTTTTCCAAGTGCAGTTAGAAGAGGAAAATCCAAAGAGACTACGTTTCTTATACTAGTACCTAAACACACACATACACACACACACACATAGACATAATCACACACACAATAGCAACATACTCGTACTTTGGCAGGAAAACTCACAATGAACGTCGAGTCGTCGGCAATGGCAAACACATTTTTCGCGCCCCAAAAGTGTTGGAGGCGTTTTGTTGTCCACTTAGAGACATGGGGGCCGTCTGTCTGAATGGTTTGCTGCTTGCCAGAGAAGAGGTAAATAAGTAGAAGCGGAGGGGCAAGCAAACAGACGGTGTTGGGGCGGGGGATGGTAGCCACTAAGCATCTTAGGCACACGTCAGACTGTCGCTTCTGTCGGCGGCATCGTGTGTTGCATTTGGTTTGGCTTTGACTGCCTTTTGTTGCCTTTTGGCGCCTTGTGATGGTGTTGCTGTTTGGGTTGGTTGCTTGCTGTGGTGTTCGTATTGCTGGCATTGCTGCTCGGCGGCTGTTGTTGTTGATTGTGGCATTTTGATTGATTTCTTTTGACTTTTTGGCAGCAGCCGCAAATATTTGGTAATCCTGGCAGGCAAACAAGCCGCTTCATCAGCAATTTTAATGCATATTTTAACACCTTGAGTATTGGCAGAGAATTGGAATTTAGCCGCTTCATGTACAATGTAAAGCCGATTGATGAATTTTCCTTTTTGGTATTTTAATGCCAAGCTTGCCACTTTCTAACCAAACACACAGACAAAACAAAAAAAAATATAAATAAAAAAGAAAAACCATTGAAAAAATACAGAAAAAGACGGCAACAAATAAACTGTTGACATCTGGAGGTTTATTTGCTTTACGTACGTTTGACTTCTTTTTGTATTTTTTTTTTTTCTTTCTGCTTTTTGAGTTGAAAAGTTGTTCATGCAAATTGACCATAAACTTGATTTCGGCTCTCAGCATTCAGCAACAATTTGTCAAATAATTCTGGCACTTTTTCAGTTTTTTTTTCTTGCTTTGTGCCTTTTGTTGCTTGCGTATTAAGGTCAACGTCAGTGTTTAATTGAACACCTGGACAAGCGGCAATGACAACGATGGCGATGGTGGAGGTGGTGCATGTGGATGTGGCACCCACTAGGCCAACTGGGCGGTCCAAAAAATAAAATGAGTCATAAGACGAAATGTGGCGGAACTTGCAAAATAAAATCATATGTATATGGTAAAAACTGTAGCACAAAAAAATGTTAGTACTAAAACTACATAAATACCTTAAGAAAAGAACAATAATTGAAATAAATATATAATAAATCCATCGATAACAAGACTCTCTACGATTATCAAAAGTAAATAAAGAAAATAAGGAGAAAAAAAAAAGCACAAGTCTTTTCCGGAGAAGACTTTAACAATGACTGAATTAAAAGTATTTTCATTAATTTTGACAAACAAAAAATTAATTTGACATGACAGAGACAATTCGATAAGTGTATCGATAATCCATAAGCTCTATGGACACTCTATTTCTTTTTATATATTATTTCTTTTATGAGTACATACTATGAGTAATATATATTATTTGTATATCGATTGGTATATATTTCTATATATCAATATGGATTATGTCTTATGTCTGTCTAGATCAAAGTTCATTCGATTGCTTGTTGTTAGCTTTTTGACAATGCATAAATTGAGATGTTTATTAAGTGTTGCAACATCGTCCTCATTCCCCAAATTGACAGCAGTTGCCATAGTACATCTTCAGTTGTCAATTACAAAATTTATTTTGTTCAGTTTGTTGCAGGTGTTGGGTTAGTTTCTTTACAAAACAAAATCACAATCAAACAACCGAACGTAGCAAAAAAAAAAAGAAAACAGTGCAAAATCGTGAAATCAAATTTGTTCACGTTGTTTTTGGCAGTCGCGTTGTCTATTAGAGATCTCTTCGTTTTTATGTTAATCAAAACGGGCCAAACAAGTCAAACATATCTTGCATTGTCCTATCAGAGTGTAAAAGACAGACATGGATTTGGCTTTGCCACAACAACACTCCCTTTCTGGGGGACTGGGCCACAAATAGAGTTAGAGTTAGAGTAAGCCAGTTCTTTGCTTGGCTGCTGTGCTCTTGCCAAGTTTTTCTTTACATAATTTAGTGTGTTTGTTGTTTGGTTGGTTTTGTTGTGTCGCCTTCAAAATAAGTCTTCGTCGTGTTACTACAGTGCCTCTTCCTGGTGAGTAATTTGCATTTATTTGAACAGAAAAACATCAAGGTAAGTGTTAGGTGGTAAATACATATTCCATACATTTTGTTCTCACTCTTACAATCTATCAAGAAAGATGTTGACCCAGTGGCGCATTAGTTCCAAAATAAATACTATAAAAGCCATTAATAGACCCAGGCCGAAACACCATTGAGGAAATCTGTAGTCATCCAAACGTAATGGCCGTAAATGGTATATGGTACTATAATCCTTGATCTGCATATAGCCGGCCTTTACCATATCATAAAAACTATGTGTCACCCAATAATCCATTAAACCAGATTGATATATTTCCATTATATACTGATTTAAGGTTTCTCTGAAAACACATTTTTCAGCCACGACCAAGCTATAAGGACTAAATCCATTGAAGCAAAGCTTTTCCGAAAATCGAAATACTGGATGTGCAAAATGTCGCTGTTGGGCCATCAAAAATTGCCATTTAATTGTGGTTATGGTATAGGCCCAGCTGGTATTGAAAAAATTACGTCTTATATATAATTCTTTTGGATCACTTGTCAGACTGAAGGCAGCTGCATATTTGGCTCGAAAATCTCCGTCCATTACATCGAATTCTGACCGCATGCCAAAGATGCGAAGACTCGAGGCCAGTAAATCATCATAGTTATCAATCGATGGCTTTTGGGGTCGTCCAATGAGCATAGAATATAATTGAGCAATATATGCGATTATTACAAATAAAGAAAGTATCCTGAGAATCGAATATAAAGAACTGGCTGGAAGCAGCCAATTCAATCTTCGCCAATAAGGTTTGCCAAGAATCCAAGCAATCGAAACGACAAATATCAAAGTCATTGCATCATAGTTCAGCACTCGCTGGATTAGGACAGGTATGGAAATGGGACGTTCCATTGGCAACATGGTACACCAGCGAGCACAAAAGAGTGGATATGAATACATATATAAATCCCGTTCTTTATATGTATGAATAAATGTTGTTAATAAGCCTAAATCTAAACTTCCATTAACTGCAAGCGCCTGCATTGTGTCTCGCATATGAATTAAAGAACGACTTGAGATCCATGTGGGTCGTTTTATTATAATATTGGCGCCCAATTTATTAGCAAAATTTGTTGCAAATTCCCAAAGAAAACCAGACATCTTTCGCTGACCTTGTTTATCGACATACTCAAATGTATTGGGTTCAGATAAATCGGGCATAACCCGCAACTGATAGCCTCGAAGAACTTCTAATGGGTCGCGATAAAATTGAAATCCAGATGATAAGCTTCGTTTCATTAAAATAAACTTTCTATATGCCACATAGCTATAAATGTTTATTGAGATGTTAGACCAGCGTTGGAAATAGATAACAACATTCAACATGCTCTCTTGAAGGCAAAACTTTAAAATTCTTGAGGCCACTGAAATCTCGGTAGATTCCTTTGCATTTACTACTTCAATAAACACTTTTACTTCCCTTAAATATCTCAGGCTCTCCGAAAGTCCAACTAAATCCGATTCAATATATTCTGTTGATAAACATGCCAGTACAAATAAATCACTATTCTGTTCATTTCTTAAACGAGTGTAGGGCAATGGAGTATGCCAAACGAACTGAGGATTGGTCGTTAAATTTCTTTGCTGGAGCCATAACCAATTACAGTTAAGTTCTGATGGATTGTAGTAAAATATGGTCGTTTGCCCTTGAACAATGAACTGTAATAATAATTCAAATAACTCAAAGGCTAATGTTGAACTGAAGTTGTCCAACATGACGACGTTTAACAACTGACTGAGTGACTTAGTGATACACACAGAGTGCAGAGTTTAGGGAAAGGTAAATTTTAGTGTCGTCTGGTATTTGCATAAGCAATCAAAACATTTATCGCCAACTAATTGTTTTGGGGTTATGGGTAATTCACGAATTGATACATACTTACATATACATGCACTTACCTTACATCACATTAAAAAAAACCATTCCTGAGAGACTAAGTCTGCCGGCCACGGAAAAGTATGACAAACATAAATTCCTGACCTTTTAACTCGAACAAGAGGTTACCCAATCCTTTGCAGACCCATATCCAACTGCAGCTGTAGAATATTTTTGAAGCGAAAATATTTTAAGCAGTTGTATGTATGTTTTTTTATACTCTTTGAAAAAATAAGAGTACATATACATACTTACATTGAGTGTTTAAATTTGCAACTGTTAAAAAATTGAACTTTCACAAAAATCTATATTAATTTTAAAATATCCTGCGGCTTCTTTTTTCCTATATTGTTAATATTCCATCCTTGTCTTTAGCTGTTAAAATTGTTTTTTTTTTTATTCATTTTTCTTGCTTGTTATATCCGGAAGAAGATGCTCATAAAGCTTGAAAAAGATGTTCTAAATATCTGTAGGCGATGTTCTTATAACTTGAAGAGGATGTTTAATAAAAAATGTTCTATCATTGGCTATGACTTATCCTTAAAGTCCAATTTAAATAACTACAAATGTAGTTCTGATGTTTTTTTTTGACACATTTTTAAAGTGGAATAAGCTTGAAAATTGAAAATATCTACAAAGAGTTATAAGTGTCAGTCTTCTAATTGACAGTAAAATATAACAAATCAATTGTAGGTGGAATTTTTACTTATGTTATGAGCAAAGCCTAAGTTCAAGTTATAAATTAATAAAATGAACACTAAAGTCTGAAGAAGCATTTTAATTACAGACTTGTAAGAGTATAAAAACTTCAACACGTTTAAAAGTAGCTTTACACTCTGTTTTGCTTTTGTTTTTTTTTTTTTTTTCTTTTTATTTTGTTTCTGGTTTCGCAAAGTTGAAGCGGAGTGTTTTATACGAGACATAAAGTTTTATAGTCGACTTAACTTTGCGGCTGCCTCTGCTGATCCTTCATGGCATCTGAGCAATTCTGGCGCTCAACTGTCTTATCCCCCCAAAACTAAATTGACGGTAAAGGAGAAAGTTATGTCGTCGACCGGGGCCACTCCTGTATTTCTGGCCATTACATTTCGGGGTCAGTTGCGTATTTTCTTTTTCATTGACCTTCTCCAGACAGATCTTTTTTAATAATTTGCTGAAAATTATAAACATTATTTAAAACTCATGGCGGTATATGGTATAAAAGAGGCATGTGTGAGGGGGTAGACATAATGTCACCCACTTTTCTACGACACCAAAGGCACGATCATGAAATTGTCTCACATATCGTGCGATCGGTCTTTTTTCCAGCCTCTCCTTGGTTCTTCATTTGATGTACATGCATATGGATATATCTCTAGATAAATACATACATATATGCATATACATATATACAATTTATTTATATACTTTTTCCACTCGGTCACGGCCAACATAATTCATGGATCGTGTTGTGGGAACGATTTGTCAACAAATCGTGGTGCTTCTTAGGTGCCATAAATTTCTCTTGGCATAGCAATTGTTGGCATATTATGGGACTCATCTATATCGCATGATGATTAAAAGGTTTCTTCTTGCTTGGCTTTGATGGAGTATTAAATGAAAATATAGGAAAATCTCATCGATCGTGCCATCTATCGATGCTATTTAAAGCTCTTGTTGGGCCCCTATTCGAAATTGTTGTATGTGGTAAAGGAGCAGTGTGCCTCACTGCCACCAATTGGCATCTTATTGCATTTGTGGCAAGTGCAGCAAAAAAACTTTTCTGTGGATTACTTTTACACTTTCTACACTTGGAAAATATGCTAGATATGTTTTCTTTTCTTATGACAAATATTGAAATCACACCTTGTAAATTTTTCTTTAAGTGTATAAAGCACTCCTTGTTGGTTTTATGTTAATCAAAAAACAAGCCAACTAACTATCTCCCTCACTGGTACTAGGCCACAATTTGTTTGGCTTAAGCATGTTCTCTTCACTATTTGTTGACTTGGTTTTACATAATTTGGCGAATTTCTTGTGGTTTTTATTTGTCTGCAAGGCTGAAATGAGTCTTCGTGGTGCTCCTCTTCGTTGTCAGTGTCGTGTCGCTGCGGTGTCTTCCTAGTAGGCAATTTGCATTTATTTTTATTTGCCATAGTCAGAGAGGTGTAAGACAGTAGTAGTCGTGGGCAGCTTAGACAATATTCCCCAATGGCCAACAATATTGTTAACAGGACTCTGTACAAACCACAAACGAAAAAAGAAAAACAAAATAAAACTGAGAGAAAAAGCAGAAAAAAAAAACATTTGTCAGCGTCACGAAGCAAAATAAACAAAAAGTTGTTTTTTTGTTAAGCGTTTCACTGTTTGCACAAAGGGTTTGGGTACTATATACGAGTATATGTATATATACTAAATATCAGACACCATCGTATGTCGTAGTAAATGAATTTTTTTTTACCCTAAGTAATTTTCCACTAGGATAATTAAATGCTCACAATGCCATCTAACTGTTAATCAGATTGTCGGCAAACATTGGCCAGGCTAATTAACGAATGGAGTTATCGAAGGGTTGACGGGTAGTTCCTGATATTCAGTATAAACAAATGTTTCGTCTCTAATCAAATAAGACTTTATCTTTTCCACCCTTAATTAACGAAATGTTGCCAAACATTTAGTTAGTTAATATCAAATATTGGATATTGATAAATTCTACAAAACAAACACATTTAAGTATACTTATCTTACAAGCTATCCAGAAAAATGTTAATATAGTAAACACTTAGTTCCAGGAAAAATATAAATAGACCAGATGCCAATCCAAGTGCATATAAAACTGCAATATTTGACCATTCCTCCCAACGTATAGCCTGAGCCTGAAAAGGTGTACTCAAATCGGTAAGATGTAAGCGATCCGCTTGAATCATATCGTAAAGGGACAGTCGATTCCAGAATTTTAGTAATCCGCTATTATGTAGACGAAGGATAAATAACTTTAGCTGATCGCGATACAGGCAATTGCTGTGCAGTAGAAGGCCAAATAGTGATATTTTTTGCACACAAATATTTTCGGAGTAACGAAAAACCGGTTTCCTGAAATAATTCTGTTGCTCCCTATACATGGCCCATTTGACCGAGGTAACCGTATAGCCATAAGATGTATTAAACGAACTCCGATGCTGCATAAATGTATTAAAGTGATCCTCGAGCAGAAACGATGATGCATATTTGATTTTCATTTCTCGCGGATAATTAAAAGACTCCGATCGAAGTCCCATAATGCGTATGCCAGCCGTATTCAATTGATCAAAATTCTCAATTAAATTTTTCTGCTGCGGTCGAATAAATAGGGCCGAAAGCTGTGCCAGTATTGAGGAAAGTAGAAAAAGGTAAATAAGAGGTAAGGATAAACGAAAAAGTCTTGATCGTTGAAGTCCTTTTCCTGCCAGCCAGCGATATAGTAAATAAATGATAAGTATATATAAATATGACCAAGGCGACTGCATTACAGTGGACATGGCTTCATAGCTGCTTAGGATCCGTTCCACTGGTAACATGGTGCACCAACTACCCAAGAACATCGGATAGCTGTATTCGTGAAAGTCTCCGCCTTGACTCTGTATCAGTGGACGAAGACTGGCTGCTATGTCACAGGTATTATTTCGCACATACTGTAGCATACGAGCATATGGAACTATTCCATTTGGTTCCTTGGCCAACTTAAGTGTGCCATTCAACTGACTAGCAAATTCCATCATCATTCGCCATACCATTCCACTGATGACTAGTTCTCCATTTGCATTACGATATACAATTGTTAGCGGCTCCGATTCGTCAGGTAATGTACGTATATTGTAACCATAAAGATTTTTCAATTTATAGGGAAACAATTTTAAGGTACTGTGGTAAGCCAGTGACAATAATCGAAATGTTGGAAATGCCTGATAAGCATAAAGATGATCAGAAATTGTAAAATCACTCGCAGTGAGTATAACATTTGCCATATGCAGCTCCCAGCATCGTTTAAGTACAATTTCAGCCAAGTTATTTAATGTATCCCTTACCTGGCTAACATCATCACAAAAATTTAACCAAGTGGGCACGTGTCTCATATGATTTAGCATAATACTAAGGCTTGTCAGAGTGTTCTCATAATCTGTTGCCCTTAGGCAAGATAAGGCCAATATATCCATATCTTGTCTGGCCTTTAAGTAGGGTGGATATATTTTCTGGTCCCAAATCAAAACGGTTGTATTACTGTCTTTAACAAAATCCTCACTCCAACAGTTACACGAGTCCCTCTTATAGTAAATCAATGTTTGGAAATTCAATTCCCTTTTCAGTTGCCACCAGAAGTTTTGTAGTTTCATGGCCTTCCGCTCGGGGTCCAATGATTGGCTCCAGTTCCACATGGCTCATGTAAGTGACTGTCGACCCAAGAAGGAAATGTGTGTCCCTTATATTCGTATTCGCTTTACGCTTAAATTTTATAGTGTCAGCATTTTTAAGGACTGACTTATAGGAAGCCCATATATTATTCATGTCCTATGCAAACAAGGAATTCAAATGGTCGATTCGAAAGCAAAAGTTGTTGACAATAATTACTTTTTGTCTGACCTGCCGCCAGACTGACCCAAAAGACTTACCGGCTACCCACTATAAGACTATGGGTCAGCAATAGAAACAAGCGTGTTGACAATGGTCAAAAGTTGCAGGCCAAAAGTGAATAAGATGCAGCTGGGTGAATACCATGAATACGAGACACTTGCATACTATCAAAATGAATTGTCTGTCTTGTTTTTGGCTGAGACACCCACCACAAAATGCAGTATAAAGATGCAGCTGAAGATGCACAAGACTAGCAGCTATGTTCATGTCATCTTCATCATCATCATTATCATCATGATGATCATTGTCGTCGTGCTATACGACCACCGCCTCCATTTTCATCTTTAACTTCATCTTTGACCATTTGGCTAGCTGGCACTTGTTTTATCGTCATTTTACAAGCATTTTTCATAAATTACAGTTTATTGTTATTTGATAAACGGTCAACAGTGGGCGCTACTTGTATTTTGTTTGTGTGAGCCAGACTCTATCCACTCCAACCCCCTCTCCCCACTCTCACTCATATACCATCCAGCATGTTTCATAGGAACAAACGACACGCAAATAAAATTCAAACAAAAAATTATTGTAGTTTTTATTGTATTAACATCATTGTCATCATCTCGTAGAGTCTCGTCGCCTTGTCTTCCATTGGGTTTTCGTTGGCGTCTGGCTCTTGATAAGTTAAGCGTTGACATCTTTATGTCCGTGTGTGGGCACTAAACAAGAAGCAAACAAAACCAATTCCAATACCAGTACCAATACCATGCCGGACTGACCAGCTGACCGCCCGAAGAAGGAGCCAAGCATCTCGTAAAAAGCACATAAAGCCCAATTGGAGGCTCCGCGTTGATGGGAATTACAAATTCATGATGAGTTTTCTTTTTCAAAATATACATACCATGAACAAGTCTATATGTATGTAAGTATGTTTGTTTGTAGTTATAGCATGAGAACTTTTTCAGTGCAAGAAAACCATAAAAAAAACAAGCAAAATGGAGAAAAACGAGGGCAGCTTCATATATTTCAACCTAAATGTGCAAGTACAATTGATAAAAAAAATATATGGTAAAGTCCTATTAAATTGTCACACGAATTTATTAATAATAAACATCTTCAATTCCCATTTGAAAGGCATTTTATTTAAATTTATATGCATATTCGTCACGTTTTTGTCTCTTTTTGCTGTTTTAACATAAAAATAATTATGCCACTCTCGCTTATCGCTGAAGTAGACAAAAAATATAGAAAGAAAAAAGCGTAACTCACCCACTTATGATTTACGATCCAAACTTCTCCTCGGGCATTTGACACGCAAATTACCAATGCAAATATGCATCGACTCCACTCTATTGAGTGGAGGAGAGTGCCAGTGAAACATTTGCATAATTTAATGGCCGCAAATTCCACTTAAACAACTTAATTAGATTTATCGAAAAAGAAAATAAAGTAAAAAGGCTTATTTAAAGCCACTTAAATAAACAAAAGCCAAATCAAAATCAAAAATGAATGAACCAAAATATATATATACATATATATATATATATATATTTATGTCCCTTCGGGCAATCCGTGAATTATTTATGAACCATTTTGTGGTTTCATACTAATCGACCAAATGACTGAATGAATGAATGACTTATCTCTCTTGACCAGACCAGGCCCAATGCTGGCATACAACACAAACTGGTAACAAAAAAAAAAGAAAAAGAAAAAAAACTGCAACGCCCGCCATTTAGTTTAACCATCGACTTCAACTGGGGACATGGAGACCGTTCGTCTCTCTAATGGCAGCTAATCTAGTTAACAGTTTTTCAATTATAGGCGATTTTGTCTAGCTGATAATAAATGCGATAAAACATATTTCAAAGCCGACATTTTGTGGTCGCCATGACGCCAATTGGTAAAATTACATCAGAGTGGGATTCAAAAAGGCAAAGCCTCACTATAGTAAAGCGTATTTCGGTTGCAATTGTACGAATAGTTTTTTTTTTGTATATATATGTATATATATAGATGAATGAATAGCCCCTTGGTGATGCATGGTATAACCTTTTGGAAGAAAGGCAACAACACTTTTTCTATGATTAACTGTAAGCGCTAATTGATTTGGCATTTTGTGGCCACAAAATCAGTAATTAAAAACTTAATTAACCATCATCTGATATACATATATATATATAGATTCGTTATACAAAAGGGCCGCCCTTTGATTTCATGGCTCTTTAATTATAAATTCTGCTTCATTTCCCAATTCGATTCATTGCGTATTGAGAAATCGATCAATAAAGGCCTAAAGGCGGCATTATGTGCTCACAAACAATCTATTTCTTCCCAAAAGAAAAAATAAAAAAAAATTTGTTTCCCCATTTCGATTTTTTTTTTTCTCGTTTTTGGCAACAAATAAAATTAATGAGCATGAGGCTGGCAATAGACAAGAAAACTGCTGCACTGGTAACCCAATTCAAGTGGATTTGCAAATGTCAGTGAGGCATTTTTTGATAAATGTGCCACATGGCAACGAAACGGCAAACAAAACTGGCAATGGCAATAGACCAACTTGGCAGCGGGGCACCAGGGCAAACGGCAACATTTTCTTTTTTTTTATTTCTTGAATTCAAACGAAAATGAAAATGTTGATGGAGCCCCTCCCGAAAGGTTGCCGTCACAGTCACATCATAATGATGCCCTCAATCCGTGTCAGAGTTGGCAATAGTGTGGGTATAGGGATGCAGGGCGCGGCAGTTGAGGCGGTATCGGCCGTCCTTAACCAAAGTCGTGCGCCGTCAACAAGGAATATGTCAGAGGCTGAGGTTGCTCAGATCTTGGTGGCTCGACGTGTGCCTGTTTAGCAAACATAGATCTAACAGACGAGAAGTCCAAAAATGTTGTAAATAAATTGAAAATATTGTTAATATTATTTAATACACTTACACAACTCTGAACAGAACTCCTATAAATATTCATTTAAATTGATGTTCAAGCAATAATTGTATTTTATTATATATTTTAGTTAGAGTATCTTAAAATCGGTGGATATGTCTTTTTTTGGAATATTCAGCTTCAGCTCTTTTGTCGGCGTGACAGCTTTGGGCCAACAATTTTGCAAACTAATGTCGAAAATGCAGCATCGACATGGCTTGGCCAGTCCAAATTCGCACATGTTCAAAATATTGAAAACCTAGAGGCGCTTCTCCTGTGCCACATTGCAAAATTCGGATTAATCTCAGAATCCAGCAATGACTTTTGGCTCGTCGACAGTCAATAAAACAATTATAAATGGAGCTGATTAGACTAATGTCAGTCATTCATTCAATCATTGTATCAATCCATTTGCATATTCGTTTGTAACGCTTCGCTGAACCGACTGAGCTACATATAATTGAGGGAAGTAATGGAAAACTAATTAAAATAAAATCGAGGCGTGGTGTGCTTTGCTTGTGGTTAGTAATTAAATTAATTGCCAAAGACCACTGACTGACTTTGCCTCTTGGTAGCCAACATTATGCAATGTTGGTTAGCGATCCTTCCAAGCAGCCATTGATATCACTTTGAAAGCAGTTTATTGTGTCAAGATAAAAATTAACAATTTTCTTATCTAAATTCAGTAGTCACAAGGAGCAATCTTGATTAGTTAATGCTTGATTTAATTTTTTAAAATTGTTGCTAAGATGATCATATCCCTTAAATTGAAATTTTAACTTTATTGATCTTATCTTTCTCTCTTTGGGCCAATGTGTGTGTAAGGTCAATTGGAATATATCCATGAATTACCAAAGCCATTTTTAATATTTTCCATATTTATATACATATTCAAATATTCATTTGATCATCTAACGTAATCGTATTGACAAGTGAAACTTGTATAGTCAACTTTATAGCTTTAATTTAAATATTTCAGCAAAATCATTATAAAAATGTTGAAATCAAATCAGCAGCAACACTTGAACACTTTTATCAACTTTTCCCCGTCAACACCTACTTGTACCTCCCTTCGCTTCTCACTCTCTCTCACTCTGTCGATCTTTGTGTATATTTTTATTTGTTTTGGAGCAGAGCTCACAAGCTGGCAGCTGTTGTTGCCGTTGCTGCTACTGATGCTGAAATGTATACGAAGTTTGCATTGCTTTTCACTCTTCTCACCAGTTTAAATAACAAAACCAGGAAGTCTATGACAATTATAAATCATCTTCGTCTTGGCAAATTTACAGCTGTCATGATGAGCACTTCACTTGCCAGTTTCAAGCGGCAGCAGCAACTTGCTCATTATACCAACTGCAACTGCAACAGCAACATCAACACCAACACCCACCAATAGGCAGCCAACGACCAAGTCCAAGTTAAATTTTTAGCCCATAAAATGGGGGCAAGTCAAGCTCTCGGCTAAATGATGAACATCATCCCAAACACTTTGTCCATACTAAAACAGGGCGTTCCAACTGATGACGAAGCCGGCAACAAATGAAATTCTCGTTGTTGCTTACAAACACATAAAACATAAAATAAAGATTTGCACTCAAATTTTGTTTGGACATGCAGCGAAAGGTTCTGAAATTAGAAAAGCGTGTGGTTGCAATTTCTCCTCTGGTGTCCTCTTCATTCCTTTCATAGCCAAAATGTATTTTCACATGTTTGCCTCGGCTGCAGGTCGTCGTGTTTACTTGATGTTGTTACTGTTGCAGTTGTTGTTGCTATTGTTGCTGCTGATGCTGCTGCTGCTGCTGTTGCGTCTATTAAAATGCTATTTTGACTGGAGTAGTTTACTTGAACAACGGAGCAGAGTCGCCGTTGCCGTCATCATCATTTCGAGTGCTGAAAAGCATTTTTATGTTCTCGTGGCGTCAAGTGCTACAACTAGGCAAAAAAAAAGAAATAGAAAAGTTTATATATATATATATATATATATATATATATATATATGTGTGTATAAGGAAAAAATAAAACGTTAGAAATTCTGCGCGGCCAAAGCCCAAAGAGGAACAATGCTGATGATAATAGTAACAACAACAGTCAGCCACTAACTGCAACAACAGCAGCAACTGCAACAATAACAACAACAACAACAACAAATGCAACTGCGCGGCGTGCAAATAATGCAATTTGTGCAATGCGCCATCTCAAAACGTGGGAGTCAAAAGATGTGGAGTTTGCCAGTGCGAAAAGCTTGCCCGGTTGACTGCCTCTGTCTCTGCCTCATTTTAGTAGCTTCCCCACTGAGCTCCAGCCAAGACTTAAACTACTGTCAGTCAGTTTCGCCGTTGCTGTGTGGCCAACTCTGCTTGATTGCATTCTTTTTTGATAGAAAGAGGGAGGGTGAGAGGCTAACTGAAGGTGGTGGTGGTGGTGGTGGTGGTGCTGCCGCAAAACAAATAAGTGCATTTAGTGTTTAACAAATGTTCGCTTTTGCGCTGATGGCGATGTTGATAAGAGTAAAGCAAAAATGAATTAACTGAGCTAAGCATGATGCTGCTGCTGCTGCTGTTGGTGTTGCTGTTGTTGCTGCTGCTGATGATGATGATGACAACTGCAATGACAATGACAATTGATAATCTAGTTAGTTAGTTATGATGATGAGAGCGATGATGATCGTGATTATTGTGTGACAGCAAACATTTAGCCGATTAACGTTTTGAGTAATATGACATATATACCTATATATAAAGAGATATATGATATATTCAGACATTTTGTTCTACAAGTTATTACATTTTGATTGTTGTTCATTTAGCAAAGCAATATAATATTATTACTGTGCTTTTTGTTAGTTTGCCATAAGTATATTTAATTTAAGAAATATATTTCCCATATAGAATAGAGGCTAAGGTTCAAAGTTCAAATATATTTTGTACCATTCTATATACGTTACACTGATTATCGAATAGTTGCATATTTTAAGTAGTAACCGATAAGATATATCTGTATTCATATATTGTTTAATTTTTAATTATTTTATAAACATATATATTATATTATATATGTATATTATGCATTGATTTAAATTGCTTTGAATACTTTATAATTTAAGTATTATCTATATTAAATTACCATAATTAAGTGATTTATTATTGTAAAACTTCATCTTGACTTTATTGCATTTTCTTATAGTTCTAACATTAAGATATATCATCATAATTCCATATAAAATGTGGCACAAATTATAGAATACATTTGCAAGTGGTTGTTGAAGCGCATTGGAACGGCGGTCATAAAAAATGAAATGAAAACATTGTTAAACGCCCACATCAAATGGCAAATGGCGAAAAATTTCACCCAAGAAACGCAAACACACTTGAAAAGTTGCAGTTGCAGTGGACCAAGTGGATGTGGAGCAAGATCCGCTTGAAGTTGCTGCCGCTGGCAGATAAATGAGCATCTCGAGCTTAGGTTTTAGATAGCACGCGGGTGTTTTTCTTTTAAATGGAGAGGGAGAGCCAGAGCCAGAGCCAGATGAAGTTTGGTGAACTGTAGAGTTGTCCATGATGTAGCATTGGAGAGTTTTCATTTAAATTAAATTAGAGCCGCCAACTCTCTAACTGTAACAATGAGTGATGTACGCACTAAAAGCTGACAGCCAGAATGGCCATTGGGTAGACGGTTAATAGGACCTAAAGAAGGGGGAGGCATCTGGTTGATATACCCAAGAATTGAAAAGTAAAGTGGCCCACTCATCAGATGGTCAATGCGTAAACATAAATCAGAGAATCAGAAAAGATGTCCTCGTAAAAGACATTGTCAAGTTTCGTGGGCAATTGTAATTAGCAATGAAAGCCGTCTTGGTTCACTTGCTAATGACCAAAGCGGCAATCATGATGAATTGAGATGGAGATGGCGATGGAGATGGAGATGGTGATGCCGATGGTGGTAAACAGTTTTAGCATGCCAAAGACTATGACGATGACAACGACAACGAGAACGATGCCGACAACGACGCCTACACAACATCAATGTTGTCTATTCTAGTGTCAAGTAATTCGTCATGGCATGTGGCAGTTCCAGTCTCAGTGTTAGTATCTTTCAGTCCGGCTGCAGTTCCGTTTGCTCATGCAAATTAGAACAGGTTGGAAAAACACACGATACTGACAGCGCTGACAAACGGATTTGCCATACACCTGCCATACGGATATTTAGTTTGGCTCCGATTCTGACCCCAAAGCCGAGGCTTTCACATAAAATCGACCACTTTCAAGTTCAAAGACAAATGGCTAGGCATTCGATTCGATTTACTTTTAATTTATAATTTTTTCAAACCTTTTGAACTCAACATTAAAATGGAAGCGAAGAAGAAATGAAATTGTCCATGGTTGCCGCCTTGTGGATGTAATTTGTGGATGCAATTTTATTTTGTAGTCAGTTCCGCATCATTGACTTACACTGCCAGAAAATGTATACAACTTTATTACATATTACGTATTTGAATGTAAAAATAAATATCTTTGGTGCAAAAGTCACAAAAATATAATAACCATTTCATTAGTTTTCTCTTTACCTTAGTTTTACGTATTTTTCAATAATATATTTTTATCGATGTTTTTGTTTGAGATATTTCTTTTTTGGATATTTTCCTTTTTATGCCATTTTTATTTTAAGTGTTTTCGAACAGTGAGCAATAAAAGTAAAATAGTGCAAATAAAATCGGGTCAAATGGCATTCACAATAGTCAGCAGGCAACAGCACGTAGTTGGTCCATTTTTGGGCAGAGGAGCTTGGGCACTCCTTTCTCGAAGTTGACCCTGGCCAAGAGCATTTAAATCGCAGCTTAATTGACTTTTGTGCCACAGCTGCGTATCCCCTTAGGCAAACCGTTGGCAACGAATGTGGCAACATGGATCGGGGAACGGGCATCTCTTTAGCCATAGCTGCGACTTGTTCAAAACGGAGTCAAGTGTGTCGTTGTCAAACCAATGTGGACAAGACATCAATCATCACTAAATTAAAAAACCAAAGAGTGGATGAAATAAAATATCATTTAACTTGTGGCTGGTAGGTGGAATGAGATGGTATGGTATGGGATGAAATGAAATGAAAGGGGATTGGGTGCGATATGTTAGATCCAGGATCGTTGCCTCATAAATAATGCAGAAGTTGAGCCAGGGAACTGGCAACAAAAATGTCACATTAAACAGGCAATATTAAAGTTGAAAAGCAGATGACAGCGAAATCATGTTAGGCGGCACTTGAATGAGTATCAAACGGCAGCTGCCATAAACATACAAACATACTGTCCACTATAGTGGATGAAGTAGCACCAGCAGCGGGATGAGATGCTATTGCAGTTGCAGTTGCAGTTGCTGGTTTAGCCGACATCGACAGTCGTTTTACACTTGTCGCCGACATTGACCAAAGTTGGCAATTGCCGCGCCACTTTTATGTGGTGGCCACCGCCTGGGGACATCGGGGATATAGACTTTGTCTCCTGTATATATGTATGTATATAACTGGGACCTTACAGCGGACGCATCAAATAGTTGAATAGGTGCAAACGCCGCACGTCAATTGCTGCATTAGGCGGTGGCAATTCCGATTCGGCCAAAACCGAACCAAACAAGTTGTCAATGGCGCGTTATTTATGACAATGTTCCGAAAGATGTTTCTGTTACCCTTCAGTGGGGATTACCAGCTCATTCTCCCATACAGCCGCTCCAGCTCCTCCTGCTCAACACTTGTTTATGTTAATGCAGACCCTGACAGAGATGCCGCATTCAAGTGTCTGTCAATTGGCATCGTTAATAGAGTTCGATGGCGGCGGACGATCGTGCCATGCCGTGCCGAACATCAACCTGGAAACTCCATGCTGACCAAAAGTGGCGGGCGTGTGACAATTAAATTGTCAACCGAAGTAGCCATTGACGTGTGGCAAGTGTTTTTCCTTAGAGTAGTAGTTGATTATGGTAAGATTAAATGATCTTCAGTAAGCTACTTGGACCTAGCCATAAATTCATCATTGGAGATGTTTTAAAAAAATACAATACAAAAAATAATAAAAGAAATGGTAAAAAGATTGACAAACTGACCCACTCACAGAGAACATGCAAATTCAATTTAATTTGCTTAATAAAGCTTAAAAATATTTAATGGGAAATAACTATCCTTAACTTATTTTCATTCTAGTTAAGACTAAATTTTAATTTTGTTCTAAATTGCAAATGAATTTAGTATAGGTTAGATAAAATTTATAAACTTTGTGAACCACTCGAATTCGGCATTAAATTTCGACTTGCACCTTTTCTCTCAATTCTTTTTTTTGTGTTTTTATTTTTTTGGTTTTTCAATTATGATTTTAATCAAATAACCTGCCCCAGCCTCTGCATCTCTTTTCAATTTTTTCTCACAAGGAAATTACAAAACTTTATTGTTGTTGTCTTTTTGGCTCTTTCCCTGATAAATGAGCCATGATAAGGTTTTTTTTTCTTTTTTGGTCTTTTAAGAAAACCAAAATTCATATAATTTTATTCAATTTCTTATCAGGCACAATTGGCCCTAAGCAAGTGTTTTTGGTTAGTAAAAATTAAGGGAGCTTTCGGTTATGTCTCTCGCTCTTAAGACTGTATCTTTCTCTTTGCCAAGTGGCTCCATTCCAGTCGCCAGTTTTTATTGGTCAAATGCTGATCGGCATCTGATAGTATAGCCAACTGGAAATAAACCGCTAGCAGGCAACCAAACAGGCAGCAGCAGCAACACAAACTGGAAAGTCAACAACAAACAGAAAAGTTCAACAATATAGCCGAGAGAAGTGGTAAGAAATCAAGAGATCCAGAGAGAAATAGATAGAGAGAGCAAGCAACAGAGAGAGAGAGAGACATAGAGTGAGAGCATGAGAGATCGTTGATAAACGAAGCAACGAACGACGCTGGCAGCGATCACAACAGGTTTTGGCGATTTTAGCGGCTTTTTCAGCCGTTGCTTTTGCTTGATATTGCTGTTGTTGTTGCTGCTGTAATTGTTGTTGTTTTTGTTACTGCCGTTGCTCCAGGTTCGCCGTGTTCGTGTATGGAGAGCTGCCGCTTAGCCTGTTGCCTGTTTTTAGCTGGACTGTATTACTCGGTCAGTCGGTCTTTGAGAGGTTGTTGCTATTTTGCCAGGTTTTGTTTTGCTTTTTTGCAGTTGTTTCGCTTGCTCAGAGATTTCTTTGCACTACGTTGGTGAGTTTTTGTTGTTGCTGCTGCACCGGCAATTGCACTCAGCTGCTGCTGCTGCTGCTGCTGCTGCTGCTCCTGCTACCTATACCGATCCGATGTTGATGCCGATGCTGCTGCTGCTGCTGTTGCTGCCGCCGCTCAGTTGTTGCAACTTTTGAGGCTGAAGCTGAACTGCAATTTTCCAACCTCTTGCAGTTTCTGTGCGACTTTCTTGCGGGACTGTTTAAGCTTTGCCTTGGCGCGCGTTGCAAAAAAACAAAAAATACGAAAAACAAACAACAAAACAAATAAGTAAACGGAAAAAGAGAAATAAAAACTCGATACGACTTTTTGGCTGCTTCGCTCGCGCGTGTATTATTTCAGTCGCGTGCGCGTTTTTAGTGCGTTTTGTGTGCGTTTTTTGCCCGGATTGGCCAACGAACTGCATTATATATCTTATATTTTGATGGTTTTCGGAAAATTAAAACAATCTTTGGTTTATTGTTTAGCTACCTTAAAAATAGTAATAAAGTCAGCTGAGCCAACAGTAAAAAGCTATTTCTTGCTGCCATAAAACCAAATTAATATATATATGTAGATATATGTATAAATATACACACACATGCATATACACTTACTCACTCCCCACGTAAAGAAACAAAATGTAATTTAAATAAAAGACAGAAAAAAAAAACAAACAAGTTTTCATTCAAAACCAAACAAATTAAATTAAATTAATTTTAATTACTTACCAACAAAATCACATAAAAAGCGTACAGTAAAATGTAGATATCTTATATATATATATATATATATATATTTATATGTGTATTAGTGAAATATATATATTTAAAATAAATATATATATATATCTAAAAAAAAAGAAACATGTTGCAATAAAAGTTTAACGATACAAAAATAAAGATACAAGTTTAAACAGAAACAAAAAGAAACGCGCGCGCTTAACAAAAGACTTAGGCAACGAACTGCTTTGTGATATATGTGATATACATTTTAGTGGTGTGATTTAAGCAAATGCAGTCAATATATGAAACAGCAGCAGCAATAGCAGTAGCAGCGGCTATAGCTGCCAGATAACGGCGCTTCGAGCGCCTTCAAATTACCAAGTGATAGCAGTAACAACAACAATCGCAACAACAACAACAACAATAGCAACAAACTAATTGACAACTCAAATCCTGCCTAACAACAGCGGCAAGACAACGACAGCAGCAACACAATTGTTGTACAACTGGGGGGGACTTCAGCAACAGCATCAACATCAGCTTCAATCAAATTGCAGCAGCAGCCACCAAACGACAATTGCAAAGTGTGCCTGCAAATGTATTTTTTCAAATGCATTTTACAACAGCAAGAGCAACAACAACCGAAACCGAAAAAACAGCAACAAACAAACAAAAAACAAAAAAAAAATCGAAATAAATTTACATAAATATTTCACTTGCTAGTTTTTCTTTTGCCTTGCAACGACATCCATATCCGCGTTGCAGAGATTGAGACTTGGGATAGTTAAATTTCTATTTCTGTGCATTTCTACCTGTTGCTGCTGCTGCTGCTGCTGCTACTAATGCTACTGATGCTACTGTTTCTTCTTCTACTTTTTTCGCTGTAACTTCTTCCTACTGTTCTGGTCCAGGCTGTGGTAAGTCTACTTCGACCATTTTGTACCCATTTAAGATGACTTTGCTTTAGTTTTTAATGCTTTTCTAATTGCATTTTATGTGTAGTTGACTTTGTCCATGTGCAGACCTGGTTTGAACAACAAAAGATTTATCAATTAGCACACGCAGCAATTTCAATTACAATTAAGGAGTGACCATTAAACCGTTAGTTAAATGTTTTTTTTTTTCCTTTTTTTTTATTCATGAACAAGAATTAATTGCTATGATTTAAGAGTAACAAACAGACAGATGCGGCAGAGACAGAGACAAAGACATAGTAAGAGATAGAGCGAAAAAAAAAACATTAACCACTTTGGCGGCTGCTGTCATTTCCTTAGTTTTTTTTACGTAAAAAAAAAATCAGACTTCAAACAATAATTACAAGTTCAGCTGAGCAATGTAAATGAAATCACTTCAGCACTCGAACAATTGACTGCATAAAAAACATCTCTACAATGCAATTTATTGAATAAAATTGTTTACAATTTATTTTTTGCAAATAGGGAAATTGAGTTATTTCATTTATAATAAGTTAAATGATTATTGTAACTGAATGGAAGTTTTATGAGCTACACCAAAGTGCAAATTGTGTAATCGAAAAATCAAATATTAAAATATTGAACCAAAAATGGTAATTAAAATTGGAAATTAACAATTAACTATTGGAGTTACAAAAACGTTGAGCAACTACAACAATAAAAAAAAGTTATATTTCAATTCTGCTAGTAGCTAGCAGACTTTAAAATTAATTAATTAATTTTTTCAAATGAATAAAATAAACTTTACTGGTATACAGGTATTTTCCAGTAATTGTAAATTATAAAAATTTAATTACAAATAATTTTTACATTTAAGGCTTAGCCAGAGTACTCAGTAGTTAACTGAAATTTGTTTCATTTGCACGCAAATTATAACAAATTCAACTGTAGAAAGAAAAATTTAATTAACTGTAAGGAAATTGCTAATGGAATTCAATAATATCGTAGAAAAAAATTAAACTGAATACTTGCATATAAATATGGAAGGAATTATTTAATTCTCACAATTGCACAAAGCGCAAAGTCACGAGATTCGTCGTCAATTGGGCGTATGACCAGCAACAACAAAACAGTAGCAACAATAACAACAGCAATTGTTTAATTGCCGCTAACTGACAAAAGAAATTGCCAAGCGACAAATGAGTGCGAGAAATGTTTCTGCCAAAGCAATTCTTGGTAGTTGCAGACTAACTTGCCTTGTTAATTGGTTGATGCTGGGCGTGGTGTGCAACGGGGCGGTGCAGTCCGCTGGCAAGGCATTTTGGATGAGTCAACAAGAAATTGTCTTAATAACCGCTGTTACCGTTGCAAGACTTTTGCTGTTTTTTTTTCTATCTAATTAATACTTTTTTTTTTACCTAGTCTGTTTTTTTTTTTTTTTGCTGCTCTGTTGCTGCCATAATTTATCAGAGAACTTATTTATGTTTTCTTTTTTTTTTGTGCGGTAACAATTAAACTTGACTGATTCAGTTGGTAGCGCGTTGCATTTGATTTGTAATGAGCATGTCTATGTATTGCTGTTGTTGCTGCTCTGACTGTTGTTATGGTTGTTGTAGTTGTTACTTTGTTGTGATTGGCGTCATTACAAACGCTCTGTCTAGTCAGCCAGTTGGCTGCCGTTTAGCTGCCGTTTATTTTTCCAACTAACACATTTTACCCTTTGTCTCAGTCGGAATTAATGACGCACTTTGTGACATTTAAGCTATGCTAGCATATGATGTCATCGTTGCTATCATCATCCGTCATCGATTGTCAAGTGTCTAATGAAATGTCAATTCAAGGTATTATTGAAACTGAATCATTTAGAGAGATTTGGTCAAGTTTGTTGCTTAAGTCTTTTGTTTCGCCACTGGTCTTGGGCGTCAGCATTCTCTGCATATTTTGCTTACATTTGGCCAATGATTACCGCAACAATCTGCAAAAAAAGAAAAAAAACCCCAACCCCAGCTGTAATGAGCCATGCGCAAATATTTCGTCTATTACCCAACCAAGCTGAAAACACAACAACACTAACAACAATGGCCAAAATCGATGAGCATAAGACTTTAGTTTTTTTTAATTTTTTTTTCTTTTCCATTTTTTTGTATGCATACATTTTGTGAGTTTGAGTTTTCTTCTTTTATTTTAGTTTGTTGTCTGCATGTCTCTTTGTATGTGCCACAAATGTGAAGAGTTTTCACTAATTTCAAGCAGCAGGAGCAACAACAGCAGCGAAACAAAACACGCGAATGAAACAACAGCAAACAACGGCAACAACAAACAGCAGCAGCAATAGCAACAATCATCGATGTTGCTGCATAAATAAAAGTAAATTTAATGACAAGCAAAATATTTCTTGTCATGCCTATCAGATTACAAGATTTCTATATGAACTCGCAGACGAATCCAACATTTTGCATGTGTGCGTTTTAAATATGTGTCTGTGTGTATGTGTGTGTGTGTGTTTGTCGTTAAAACATGATTACTGGCGCTCAGAGACAAGGAGACAAACATACTTACAGTTACATATAACACGGCACATGACAAAGCCGTTAGTGTCATTTGAATGCGATTGTTGCCAAGTGTCTAATGTGATGTAAAGTGATGTGATGTGACGACGATGCCATGCCATAGCCATGTCTACAGAAAGCTTTACCAACTCTCAGACAAAAGAAGCTGGACATGCAAATCAAAGATAGTTTAAAATGGAACGCATAACATACACCAAATCAATTTTCATGGAAACAAAAATCATTTGTTTTACCAAATGGTGTTAAATGAGAGAGGAAGAGCCTTTAATTCCCATAGATTTCAAATTCAATTTAGGCCTAAACAAAATGTTAAATACCAGTTGAAAATTAATTTCACACATTACAACAAGAAAATCGAAAACTTAGAAATCGAATTCAAAGAAACGACGCATGAAATCGCTAATTGTGCGAATGAAGGGTCTAACTTTAGACAAGACCAGCCTAGCCCAGCCCAGCCCAAGTGAGCCCAGTGCAGCCCAACCCAATAAGGGGGGCTTTGCCCCCGCCCCAAATGCCGTAGGCTCCCTCAATTAAAATCGTAGCGAATTCCCAACAAAGAGAATTTAATTACACCGCATGTGGTGTATACCATCTATTGAAGACCCTTGAAAATATATTTTATATACATATATAGTTTTCTTTTTTTGTCTTCTTGCCGATTTATTGGAACTTTGGTCATGTAATCAAGTGAGAAAATTTCAACGTTTTTCTGTTCGAGCCTAATGAATTTTGCCCAATCAAACTGGGCGTGCTACTTACTTTTTGTTTAAAAAATCAAATCGAAAAAAAAACTCAAAATAAAATGGAAATAAAAATGTTAATAAGTAGCTAAAATGGCATAATGGTGTCTCTATTGGTTGGCATCATTCGAAAGGCTTCAGATTGGGTAGTTTGGGGCAAAGGTCACTCAACGATTTTTTTGTTTTTTTGGCAAATGTATTTTGCATAATTATCAAAATATGACTAAGTCCAACCAAGCACAGGCTGATAAGATAGAAACTAATACATACGGTAACTAAGTAGAGACAAATGCCAAATGTTAATTAATCGCTACGACTGTCTGTTAATTGGCAGCCGTGAATAATACTCACCCATCGATTTATGCTGAGTGAAAACAAAAAAACACAATACCATACTTATTTTTTATCAGTCCGAACTCATCGAGCAATGAAGCATGAGAAAGAGGAGGAGGAGGAGAAGGAGGAGGGGATGGCTGCTATGGCAATGGTATATCGACAGGTTTATTTTTTGTCAATATTTGGCAATCGGCATTCTGTGTTATTTAAATGGATAATTTGCTTAATTAATTTTAAAACTAAAACACTTCGCATTCATCATTTTAATTAGCCAGGCCTTTAATTTATAAATAATTTATAAATATTGATTTGACAAAGATATGCTGCTCTGTCTCTGCCTCACTTGGCGGCAATAAAAATCTTTGAGCAATTAATTAATAAAACGCAGCCTCGTGCCCAACCTATTGAGTGTGTGTGTGTGTGTGTGTGTCTTGCTGTATGTGCATTTGTATGTGTGTGAGGGGAAGGAAGCGTTTGGAGCATAAATCTTTATGGCTTTTGTTTCATGTCTGATTCAGGCGACATCTATTAATTTAATCTTGGGGGGGCACTTGCAACAACAAAAGATGAATAATAAACCAAAAATAAAAGCTTAGAAAATTTGTTTAATTCGATTTTTACTGTTCGGCAAAACAAAAGCCATAAAATCCAAAACACAGAAATTTAGTTTTCTTTTTGTTGTTTCTCCCCCTGTTTTGTTGTTGTTATAGTTGTTGCTGTTGTTTGTAGTTTTGTTTCTTTATTTTTTTCTTTTTTTTTGCATTGCTCGATTTGCATATTTCTCGTAGGTGGTTCAATGAACTTGCTTAGAGCAGAGACTGAACAGATATAGCAGCAAACAGCGCAACGGTGTTTAGAGGGGAGTGTAGTGGTGTGGAGCATGTCTGGCGGGGGCGTCGCAACATTTGATGAGGCGACACTTCTCTCAGCTTGATTCGGCGACTCGCCTACGCGTTAATTTGAGAAATTTGCAAACATTTGCATGAAATCAAATGAAAAACAAAAGCAAACAAATTAAAATACAAAAACAAATCAAATAGCGAAAACAAATAGTTAATCAAGTGTGTATAAGATGGATTAGATTTGAACCAGTTGTGGACAAAACAATTTTCTTCGGTCCACCAAAACGAATTATTGAATAACAACTACAAAATTTACTATCGGCGAAATTTGAATGGAATTCTCAATTATTCATATCAAATAAAGTGTTTTTTATAAATTTGTTAAAGGTATTATCTGCTTAAAGCAAAATAAAAATCTTTATTGTTGCTCAGTATTTAATAGATTTCTCAAATTATCGAATCAACTTTTGTTTTGAAGAGGGATGCCGTCCTTGCGTTAAAACAATTTGAAACTGACAACACTTAGCACGAAAGACCATTTAATTTACAAGTTTTTTGCCATTGTAAACTATCGTAAATCTTTCCTCTTTGAAAACTTAATAAATTAACGTATAGGCTGAACAAATCGATAATGTCATGGCAGCAACAATTCCAAACATTTTTTATTAAAGGATTTTCCATATGCTAACGAGCTAGCCAATTGATTACAATTTTAATTTTCCTCTTCGTTTGTAGCTTTTTATTTTAATTGCTATGAAGTGCGCAATGATTTAGTATTTAAACATTATAGCAACAAAAGCCACAAAAAAAATATTTATGAAGACACCAACTAGTTGATAACAATTCTTTAATTTATGTTTTCGTACAACGTGTTGATGGTCTTGATGGGTTTATTATTGGCTAGTCGAATGAAAGCGGGAAATATATTGACAGCAATTAACTTGCGATTAGCATTGTTCAATAAATGGTTAGATCAGTTAATAGGAGGGTAAAAGAAACCCTATTATTAAGCAACTATTATGCATATTTAACAGCAGCAACAGCAATAACCTTCAGATATAATGCCATTAATTTATAGGTTTCAGTTGAATTCAATTCATGCTACGCACTTGCTTTGATATTTGTATATACATATGTACATATAGATAGATAGACAGACAGTCATACATATAGTATACATATATATGTATGTGCATACATATTGTAATCTAAAATGCTAATTAAGCTGCCGGCATTATTTAGCATACAGTGTTGTTGTTGTTGTTGTTGTTGTTACTGTTGTAGCATGCAAAACGCACTTTACGCATAACCAACAAGAGAGCAGAATGGAGGCTGACCAGCTGGATTTGGAGTCGTATGCATTAATTAATAAATGTCGTGATGTCGCTTTTGAAGTGTCTGTCATTATGAGATCAATTAATAGGAAAAAAATTCTAGATCAAGGTGAAAATTTACAAAAATGTCGCACCGACACACACACACAGAAATATGTATATATATATATATATATATATACATACAGAACACGGACACGAGACAAGCGTGCGCTGATCAACACGCAGTTGATATATAGGCTTAGATTTTTCCATTTGGTTTTTCTGCCTTTAATTGCCAGACTGGCAGGCTGCACGATGTGAACATGACTAAAAAATTACATCACCTATAAATGGCCGTTGCACTAGCAAATCATCAAAACAAATCAATCATTCGAAACATTCAAAATTTAACTCAAGAAAAGTACACACACAGTAAAAAAGTTATTTGTTAAAACATCTTTCATTAGAATCAAAATAAATGAAATTGCTAAGCCACATAACTTTTCCAATTTAAGACCAAAATATATTTATTTAATGCCTAATGTCCCAATTCTAGCTGAAAGAAAACTGAAACCAATATGATTAAGAATGTTGCTCTAGACGCACTCTGGCCAATAGATTAACTTTAAGTCAAAGATTAAATCAATAATTTGTCTAACAATTTGTTGGACTTGTTGTCAAAAAACTGGAAAAGTAACAAAATTCATATCAATGATCAAAGTTATACATACATAGATCAATTGGAAGTTAAAGTCTTACCGTTTCCTTTCAAATATTTAAAATTTTCGATATTACTTTTATAAATCTACCAACTTTTAAGATTGAAAATACTTTTTATAGTAACTTTTATGATTATTTATTTCAATTACTTTGCTTACAATTTAATGAGTTTTTCTGGCAGTGCATAATAAATTTATTTTCAATTTAAAAAACGCATTTTTCGCCGCCTAGTTGTTGTTGTAGTTGCTGTTGTTTTTATTTTGTTTGCCTGTTTGGCTGTTATAATTAATGTTGTTGATATAGAAAATGTTGTTGTTATTATTGTTGGTGTTGGAGTTGCTTTGATTTCATGTTACAAAGTTGCTCAGTTGTGGGCTGAGTGGTTTTATGTTACACAAAAATATTTTGCACTATTCAGCAAATGGAAACAACTGCATACGCAACGAAAAACAGAAAAAAAAAATTTGCCTTGCAAATCAAACAACTTTAAACAACATAAAGAAAAAAAAAACAAAAAAATGAACTAAAAAATAAACTTTATATTTGAACTTGATTTTGGTGCGCGGCATGACAAAAGTCACGAGGCGGGGGAGGGTCAAGTACAAACAACGTTAGCTTGACCAAATGCAGCTGCAACTCCGTGCGTGAGAACTAGCTGAAGCAACAACAACAATAGCAACAACAACTACAACTACAACAACATTGTTGCCTTATATCTATCAAGATTTTCAATTTTTGCATTAGCCTGTGTACTTGAAAATTGACGCCGCACGGCAAGCACGCATTTGTTTCACTTGAAATTATTTTTGTTTGCTGTTGTTATTGTTGTTGTTTTTGTTGCTGTTATTGGTACTGGTTAATAAATTTCAAGATACTTATCAATTAGCATACGAATTACATGCCTTGCAATCATAAATAATGCGTAAGTCTGTTTTTTGCACTCTGAAGAGAGGAGAATTGATGCATAAATTTTGATTGCTATGCTGGCGGTAAATTTTTGTATATATGCTTATACATACATATATACATATCTACATATATATGTTTGTATTTGGTTATATGTTTGTTTTCAGATTTGTAATTTATAAGCATTTCTACACACTTTGACTCTTAGGTGCGTGTTTGATTTAGCTTTGGATTAGAAAACAACAAATAAACAACAAATCATGCGGCACGAAACCAAATGAAACGAATGACTTAGACAACAAACTTGCTAGCATGATCAAGAAGGTTTGTACATATATATATATGTATATGTATATATACATAAACGGTAGACTCAGACTCAAACAGAAACCAAACATTCAGACTATCTTATTTCTCATTGTTATGCTCGACACTTTTGCGCTATATTTACAAATTGGGCCAATAAAATGAACACCATGAAGTGAGAGGAACAGAGACAGATAAATAGATAGATGCAAAGAAGACTAAAGCGTAAAAGAGACCAGAAATGTAAGACTATAAAAATTGACTTGGACACAAAAAAAAAACAGAAGGAAACACACAAAAAAAAAACAATAACGAAACAACTGCTGATGAATTTTTATGCATGTTTCTTTTTGTTGTTGTTGTTGTTTTGTGTTGGTTTATATGACGGTCATATAAAACTCATTCTCCTGGATAGAAGTCAACGATTTTTTAATGAAACAAATGCTAGACCAAGTTACCAAGCTAGCCAAAGTGGTAGAACTGGGGTAAGTGACGGAAGGGAATAGGCCATTAAAATGCCCAGAAAATAAATCAAATGCGATATGTATCTGTATCCAGATATACTTGATTACTGATCACTGATCAGGCTTACAAATCCGCCCGCTTCGTTAGCGAACAACAACAACAGGAATAACATCAATAATAATAACTACAAAAAATAACAACAACATGAGCAACATGAATAGCAACCTGCTGAGCAGCATCCAAAAGATATATATGTGTATATATATATATCGATATCTATTTATTGTCAATGGAGCGGTAATCCCTAAGCAGCAAAATGAAAATGTTTGGCAAGGGATTAGAAATAAGGTAAAGATAGATGGAGAGAGCTTTAAGCTGACGGCCCAGAGGCACGCGCTAAAAGACGTTTAGAAATTTGATAAATCGAATCACAGAGAGGGCGAGGGAGTGGGGAGATGGTGAACGAAAGAGTGAGGAGGGGAGAGCAGGAGCCCAAGTTTAGTCATCTCTCTCACACTTCGAGTCATATTTTTCATTTTCATACTTTGCTTTTATTTATCTCCTGCTCCAGATCTGGAATCTGGCAATCGACGCGACACTTTGGCCTCATGATTTATGCGTATTTATACCACTTTTGCTGGTTTTGTTGTTGTTGTTGTTGTTGCCGTTGCCATTGCCGTTGATGCCGTTGTCGTTGTCAGGCATTTAACGTGATCTGCTCTGTGTGTTGAGGCAATTACGCCCACTATTTGGATACCGATTTCGATTTCGTTCAATATTTGGCTTCATATTTGTGGTGATTTATTTCGGTATTTCCCACATATTGCTTCATGCTTGTGTTGGCTTAACTCAAATTTGTCATGTTTAAAATACTTATACATATATATATATATATTTAGGTATTTTTTTTCCTGATTTTTATATTCTGCTAATTAAAAGTCCATTACATTAAAAAAAGAAAAAAAATTAAACAAGATAAAACATTAGCAAGCCGCAACCAGTCGTCTAACAGTCAGAGTCATCCAACTGACTCCAGTAACAGTTCCTAATTGGCCACATGCCGGGCGTTTTAGCTTATAGCTGTTGCTCGTCCCTAAACATTTTGGTGCTTTTTTTTTATATTCGTTAATTTGTGAAAATTGCTAACCGTATGGTATCAGATCTACACTGAAAGAAAATGTCTAACCGATGTATCTGTGAAAAGTGTCTTAGATGTTGCCATCAATGAAAAAAGGGATCCTTTAGCTTCTTTGAGTGTATCCTTATCTTAAATTCAGTTTTTGCTTGAAATTTTTTGTCTGTTAAGTGCATTGGTTGGCCTGATCACTATGCGCTGGTCTCGTGGCTTTTATGATTTTTTTCTTTGAAATTTAAGTCACGCTTTTGGCAATTAAGTACCCCAACACCAGCAACATTGCCAAGCTGCGACTACTGTGTGGCCTCTGGCCGCCCTCGACAGGTGGCTGCTACAACTAGGTTGCTCTCCTGTTGCCTCCTAAAAGGGTGGGGTGCGGGGCGGGGGGTGTGTATCACCCTCTCTCTCTCTTTCGATTTGCAGATCTTGTTGTCTCAGTGTATGCCACTGTGCTACGTTGGTTTTTGGGCGACATGAGCCGCATTTGCAATTATTTTGCGGCTCATTAAACTTTTAAACACGTCGTTCACGTAGTGACGCGTCTGTCAGACGGCTGCCATGTAGTCAGGCACCCCTTTTGCCTGCGATCTCTCTTACCGACTCTTTAAACTTCCATTCCCATCTTGCGCTTGCCTGTGAAAATGTCATAAAAATCTCTGGGGAGTTTTGTTGTTGAGTTTCTGCTTTGATTTTTCTCTCAATTTTTTTTTTTTTTTCGCTTGCGAAACGAAAATCCACAAAAAAAAAACAAGAAATAAATAAATAAAAGAAACAGAAAAAGATTTCTTTTTTATCGTGCAAGTTTGTTGTCGGGTTTCCATTTTATGATTATTGGTCATTTTTATAAATTGGAAATATTTAAGGTTTCTGAAAATTGCCAAACAGTTAAGTATACATATGTGTTTATTACCAAAAACTAAAGACTTAGGCAACAAACTTTGGGGCGTTATTGGTAAAAATAAAAAATATTCCTTTTGAATTTTGACATTATAATCAATGGCAATTAGTTGTATTTTATAGTGAAAATTTGTTTCTTTACTAATTTTCTTTTAACATTTCAATTAATTTTACTTTTGTCTCCTTTATGTATTGTTCGGTCAAGACTTCAATGTCAGACCGCATTAAAGTGTCGCCTGTTGCCTGTTGTCTGCCTTTAGCCAAGTTTTTGTGGTTCAAGTACGTTTCCAGCAAATTCCATTTCATGGTCATTTGCATGGAAATCGCCTTGTCGTCGTCGTCGCCGTCGTCATCGTCTTCCGTTGTCAATAACGATTTTCATCATCGGCCTCATCCTGCCACATCTGGATTGGGATCAGGCATTGAAAGTGGAATGCGAACCAGTTTCTGTTTTTTGTTTCTTTTTTTTTTTTTCTTTTTGTCGTTTTTTTATATTGGTTGCGTCTGTCTCTTGTGTCTGTGGATGGATATGGGCGCCGTTTAGTGTGGTGTGGTGCAGTTTTCGCCAACTAATGAAATATATGGAAAATAGAAACATTCGCCGTTGTCCGTTATCGGGTTTGTTTTCATCTGGCATTCTATTATTATTTTAATTCGGCATCACCATCGTCTCATCTCGTCTTGACTTGTTTCGATTCGTTTCGTCTGGGCCTGAACGGTGTTTGTCCCAAACTATGCATAATTTATGAGAATCGTTTGGCTTGCATCGCTTTATTATGCTAATTCTGATTAAAGTAATTTGTTCATTTGGTCTCTGGCCAGATGGACTTAGTGTCATAATTAAGAGACTAATTGATTTGTTCCAGGCATTCGTTCAATCTAACAGTCTACCAACTCACAAATCCCATAGATCTATGAATTGCGATTAAGCCAAGGTGCAAACAGGCACATTAATCAATCATTCAGATATTAAAAGTATTTCTGCAATACCACATTAATGCAATCCAAATAAAAAAAAAAAAAGCCACCAATAAACAACGAAATCAGCAAACGGAAATGCCATAACAAGGAGAGCAATACCAGACAAGATTAAAGCGACCAAGTTGCACAGTGATTTCTGGGTAAAAAAAAAAAGAACTACAGGAAAATGGTGTGTTCCGAAATTGAATTTCTCTTCAACGGTATTATGGTGATTTTGTTTGCCAGTTGAAAACAAAGTGAATACGACACTGTGCGTCGTCGTGTCTGGTCTGGCAGCTGGGGGCAGCCGCACCGTCACCCGTCAACCGTTAGTGTATGCCCCGCAAGAGGTCGTTCAGCAACAGATCCGGCTTTGCGGTCGTCAATTGTTTTGCTGGTAACGGAGGAGGGGTGGACATTTAAGTTATGACCACAACTGGATCTAGAGCTGGGGTCTCGAATATATTGGGCATTGGTTATATTGACTGGGGACTAGAGCCAATGCTTGTTACAAATACTTTAAAGTGCTTAATAATATGCAGAGTATAGTCTATTATTGTTATTGCCTTCATTGCGGCACATAAAACTTAGCAATTGGCATTATTAACGCCATAGGCTTTAGTCGTTTTACTATATATCTCTCTCGTTGCCAATATTGGGCGTGTGTGGGAATGACCAGTGTCCAACAACAACAACAACAACAACAGCAACTATATTTTGGCACAACACAGCACAAATGATGCTGATTGATTGAAGTTCGAACTCACGATCATTTTTGCTATGGTGGCCTGTTCACACCTGGCCAGAGCATTAATAAACATTCGAATTAAATGCACTCTAATTAACAAAACTGAATATACACACCCATGTATGTGTATATGTGAATGTGTGTGTGTGTGAAATCACATTTGGCACGCAAACTATGACGATTTTGTCATGAAATACTTTATGAGCTAATCCCATACAAAGTATACCAAATAATCGTAAATTTTTTTTTGTCTTCTTTAATGAGTTAATAAAGTGCGTGCTCTGCTCTAACTCAAGCGAAACGTGAAATGAATAATGGAATTTATGCTGGTCTATATAGACATAAATACAATTACGTTTGCCAGCATTTGGTACATACATACATACATATATACATTAAATATATATAATCTAATGAGCGAATTGAAAAAAAAAGATTTGCGTGACTTGCAAACTTCGTTTTAGTTCTCCTTTTTCTGTTGCATTGCACCCGTGAAGGTTTTTGTTTGTTTTGTTCATTTACTATATGGTTCAGATATTTATTATATTTAGATATCAAATTCAAATAAAAATTTATATTTTTGTTGCTTTTTAAGTATATTTTAGCAATTTTATAATTGAAGAATTCCACATTTTTTTCCCATTTGTGAAAAGTTATACAACATTGGCAAATATCAAAGTATCATAAAAATATTTTTTGACTAAATAAAAATCTCCATGCAATATCTTATTTAGATGATGACGGATTTGGATTTCCGCCATGACAATCTTTTTAGCTGGCTTTCTTTCAAGTATACCGCCAAGCGGCAAACGCCAACGCCAATGACGATGCCGATGCCAACGAAGCGACTTTGACTTGCGTACAACGCGACGTATGCGCATTTTTAATTGCTCGCAACATGTTGCAGCACAAAGATTGGCAACATATTTATTTTGCTGTTTTTTTTTTTATTTTTATTTTTATTTTTTTTTTTTTGTTACTGCTTGCGGCCTGGCAAATTAAAATTGACATTTTTGAACAGCTTGTCGTAGCGTTAATTTCAAAATGGTTCACCATTTTTGGGATTTGTCAGGCGTTTTGCTTTATGAATTATCAATAAGGAGTTTGCAATTGGAATTGTTGTTGGTATTTGGGGCTGCCGCCGCCCCTTGGTGACATCAAAATAACGTGAATTGCTATGGGTTAAAGTCTTTCCTCCTCTCTCTCTCTCTCTCACGCAGGAAATACTTATACCTATGAGAGAGTGTGTATGGGTGTGTGCGTGTGTATGTGTGTGTTTGCTCCATATAAGGTTTAAATATTTGCCAAATCACACGCCAACCGCAGACAATGCCGCGTTGTTGTCCAGAGACTTTTCTGAGTGGCTGTTTTGTGGGCTGTTTGTTGTTGTGTTGCTGGTCACGATTTTAACATTTTTGAGCATAGGCAGAGAACGCGCACCCCAAAATTTTCAACGTTTGCCCATTAATTTTCATTGAAAACGTTTTCATATTTTCTGCCACAGTTTTGTTGTTGCTATTGCCACAATATTTTCATTGTAGTGTTTTGGCATATATTTATGTGCCGTAAAAAATGCGATCAAGATTGCAAAGAGTGGAGGACCGAGGTGACTCCAAGTCCAAATCGTAACTTCCAAGTCTCATGCTCAACTTTGCACTTCAATTGCAATTGTTGTTGTAGTTGTTCTTGTTGTTGCCGTTGTAGTTGTAGTTGCTGTTGTTTCTGGTTATTTTTTTTTTTTTTTTGTTATTCTTATTGTAGTCGCTGTTGTTGTTTTTGTTGTATTGGGGGCGCTGGCTGCAAATTAATGGATTCATTCAACATTTTGGCAGCTGGCTGTTAAAAAAAAAAAAGCAAAAAAAAAAATAACCGAAGTTCAATGTTTATGTTAACAAGTTTGCACCTATGAGCCCATATTTGAGGGCAAACGGAATGAAGGTATGATTCAGAGGTTAAACCAGAAACAGAGTCTTACATTAATTGAATTTTTTCTTGTTTAATTTATCAATTAGAGAGTTTTGACTTTTTAATTAAACGCTTTAATGCTGACCAAATAAGTTGGCCAGAAACAAAGCAACCACAAATTGTCTTGAATTTATATTTTAGTTGCTTATTTTTTATGCTTTTTGAGGTGTGGACCTGGGCGAGTCTTTTGATCTGCAAAAAGAAAAAAAAACAAATGCTAATTATATGGCTACTGAGTATGTCCGAATCTCTTATTGATTCTCTAGCCAGGGCTTGGAGAAGGAATAAGAACATTTTTTTTTTCTTTTCTATTACTTGTTTGGCCAATTGGCAAGGTCTCTCCTCCATCTTCATATCCTTCCTCATTGTCTCTGTCAGTTAGTATTGCCTTTATGGCAGCAACAGCCACGCCCCTTTAATTGCCACCTAACATTTAAGTTAACTAACTGTTCATAAATAGTTATGGCATACACGGTACCAACTCTGGCTGCGCCCACAAAATCTCTTAAAGTTTGCCGCACTTATTGTGCAGTCAAAAGCCAAAGTATAAAGAAAAAAAAAAAGCCCGGCATTTTCTGTATTTTATCTCTTACCCCTCTTTTATCTTTTTTCCTTTTCTTTTTATTCTGTTTAACCATTGTTAATGCTGCAAATTTATTTTCCCATTCTCAGCCTTAGCTCGGCTGTCTGCTTGCCATTGCAGCATACATACAATACAATAAAAAAGAAAAAAAAATAGTTAATTTAGCGCATTTTGTTTAATTTTAACTCTCTGTTTGCTGCCAATTTGATTTGTAACTTTGTCGTTGATTGCTTTATTAACCGTATACTTTTGGCAACGTCCTTGGGGGCACGCCAGTAGCAGCAACATCAAATAAAAGAGGCACGTGGCTAACATATAAATAAAAAAATTTCTTTTAGGCTATTAAAAATAAAAAGGAATATTTAGATAACAAATTTTATTTAAAGTTTAAGACAAGCATTAAAAACAGACAATGGATTGAATATTTATTGAATCGTTGAATGCAAAACTGAAAAAGTATTTCATTGGAAAGTCATTTTTTTTTCTTTTTGATGATTAACGATTGCAATTTTTTTTATAAAATATTTTTTAGAGAGTTGAACTATTAATTTTTTCTTATGATCAATATAAAAACAATTTGAATTTTAATAGTTAAGCTATATTGTTTTTGATTAATATATGGTAATATCAAAATCAAATAGATAGATAGACGATCAAAAAGTAGCATTCAAAGATACAAAAATAAATTAAAGAAATAATAATAAGATTGCATTCAAAGCAAAACCAAATAACATCTTTCTTTTAGATACCAAAGTTACATTTGAAAGTTACATTTTATAATCATGACTACCAAAACTACTAATCAATTTCTAATATGCCCTTTTGGTGTAGATTGTATATGCATTTTGATTCCGGTTCCCATAGCTGATCTTACTATATATTTACAGTTTCCATCTTGTATGTAATTAAATTATGACTTTGCTATGGTAAATAAACTGTCCAAAAAGTTTTTCCCACTTAAATAAATTTTAAATATACCATGAAAGGGTAGTACCAACTTTGGCTCCCAGGCATAAATCTCACCAAGCCACATACACACACACACACACACACATTGACTCAGAGACATTTACAGATTAGTAAACACTAAAGGGGGGAACCCCCACACTGAGAATTGGGCGGTGGCGTTTCCATTCATGCGTGGTTTATGGTAGATTCATTCAAAGGTGTCGCTGCTCAAATCATTTATGCAAATGTGCAACTTTAATCACAAAAGTTGAGACCGCCCCACACACACACATACTGACACAGTCGCACACACACACACACACACACACACACACACGCAATACAGAGGGCGTTCCAAGTTGAATCTAATTGTTGAAATCTATTCCGTGAGATTCTTATGGGAATCATTCATATGCAAAAATCGTTGATTTGGCTGGTCAAAATGCAAACTCTTAAATGCACCCACAGTGGGGCATTAGCATAAATTAAGCCACTTGTGTCAGATTGTGAGTGTCATGTGCATTTGTCAATCATGGCGAACATGCAAATCAATCAGACAATCGTCTAGAGACAGACTTGAACAAGTTCGTTATTCGTCATACATACACAAAACAGTTGGCCACAATTTATGGGCCACTTAACGGCAACAATAACAAGTATCAAAACTAACATTTATGAGAAATCTTTGAAAACGCTTTGCCGTTGCCCAATACAAATTGTAAAGATGCGTTAAACACATTTGTTTTTATATTTATTTATAGCCATTGAGTGGTATTCAGTTTTTTGAAATCATCCCCATTATCTTCATCATTATTATCATGACAAAAAAGTGAATGGGTTTTATGTCGTACAAGTAAACCATCAATAATTATGGGCCTTTACACCTTGGCCCCCAAGAAGCAATATTGTATTTTGGGTGGTTTACGAGTCAAACGGTTTATGAGCCACACACGCTGGTTATCATGTTTTATTTGAAAAATGTGTTGACATTTTTTTTTTTTTTACTAACAACCGATAAAAATATCAATAAACGATCGTAAAACTTAAATACAGTGACCAAAGAACATTTTGCCAAAAAGATACACCTAAACATAGTTAGTCTGTTAGTCTTGGGTGTGGCATTTCCGTTTGAAAAGGAAACAACCTGTTGAGGTGTGAAAAGCCATTAAATCAGTCAGTTAAGCCGGATACAAAAGGAACTCGAAAGCATATTGTTATAGGCTTAAAGCTTTTAGTAACCAATACTGGTTATTGAACTTTGATATTTGTGCAAAGATCTACATAAAGATGAGAAACTGATCCCCCAGATATTTTTTTTTTAAATCTTAAAAGTTCATTCATAAATATTCTACGTTTTTGCTACTTTTACTATCAAGAAATGTGCATAATAAGAAATTCCATACTTTCTAATATAAAGCAAAAGAAATTAACTAAAAATAGAAAACATAAATCCAAAGATAAAATAAACTTCTGAATACAATATTTAACATTCAAACATTTTGCCATTCTGTATTTAATACCAAAAGAAATCTGTAAATATTTATTTGCTCAATTTGTTACTTAAAATGTTTCTTTTATCTTAAATCTCTTTAAATCTTAACCGAATCAAAACAAATTAATTTAAAATTAAACCGAATTTCCAAATCAAAAAAAGAAAAAACATGTTGCCATTAGTTTTAATTTCCTTAATTTCTGAGAAAAAGAGTTAAAAACGTATGCCTAGACTCTTCAAATAATATGCTATAATAATCAAGACTTTCATTTCGTAAACTGTCGAGCCCCGCCCAATTGAGTTTTATTACAAATTGAAAACCACATAAATCCCCAATTTTTTCTTTTTTTTTTGTTAAACTACAAAACTTAGATTGAGAGCAACCAAACCCATTGACAATCCACATAAAGAGTGCAAAAGCACAAAATCATTTTGCCATTTTGGCAATTCGGAGCACTGCAAGCAACAAAAATGTTGAAATAGTGTACAAAAAGCAATAACACCAACAACAATAACTAAACGACTACGTTTTTTTTTATAGTTTTCCAATTGATTTTAGAGGTTTTTTTTTTATTTTTGTGGTTGGTTTTTGCAAAGCAATAAATAAGACTGCGTACGCCGCATTATACAATAATAAATCTCAAAGAGTGTTCAAGTCTCCCCAAAAAATAAAAAACATATATATACATAAGATAAAAAAAAAAAGAACAACAACTACAACAACAAAATAAAGTGGGCGTGCTGCGTGTTTTTATGTTGTTGCTGTTTGTTGTTTTTGTCACTGCACTTTGCACATTAAAATGCCGCACATGCGTGCCAAAGTGTTGCAAGCAGGATGTGGGACGGTTGTGGAGGTTGGAGGGAATGCCAATATTGAGCAATTCCCCAAAGCGACAAAACATTTATCCTCAAACACACACACACATATCCCAATCTTGGGTCGACTCTCCCATTTGGCCCCGCCAATTGCCACCAGCCATAAAAGAGCTGATTAGACCACAAAATTTTAAGCAAGACATTGATGTTGGCTCACCATTTTGTCCCTCCCATCCGTCTTCGTTTTGTAATTAATATTGCAGTTTTATTAATAATAAATTCACTTTAAATGCATGTTTCCTCGCACATTAAAAGAGCATAAATTAAAAATCAACACCCAAATGCGTCAACAGGCTGCGTGTGCTGGCTACAATGGTCAAGCCCATAGCATGGCTTTCGAAGGAGATTGGCTTTGGTAGTGGATGACAAGGGTGAGGGGGAATCGTGACCATCACTCATACGCAATGAAGACATTTATATGGCAAAAGCCGTTTAGCACCCAACATTTCAGCTTCTTCTGCTTTTGTGGCGCCATCGGATCTTTGTCAGGTTTGGGACTGCCAGTTAAAGTTAGAGTCGGCCAGGAAAAACTGAGCGAAAGAAAGACGATCAGACGGCAGGTTCAATGGTTTATAATAGCATAAGACAGTGGCGTAGCTAACAAGAGGATAACGAATAATCAAATTAATCAATTAAATATGCTTCATTACATAGATATTTTTTCTTTATACTGTATCTGTAGTATATTCTTTATGGGTGAATTGGTAATATAATTCCTTTCAAAATATATATATAAAATTGTATTTATTCTAGTAAACTTTTAGTAAATAATGATTAATTTTGTTTTAAAATAGGAAATCAAACTTTCGATCGTAAACTCTATTGAGATCACATTTCACAGTTTTCCCCGTGGAGTACACTTTTAGTTCTCCGCCTTTGGTTTAGCATCTCACGCATTTGTTGGCCATCTAGCTTCAGTTTGTTGCCTTATCTTGGACAATATTTTTTTATATATATATTTTTTTTCTAGTTGCCACACGCAATGGGCGTTGCCAGGCACCTGTTGTATTGGCCGCAGTTGCACTTGTCGCCGGTTGAAATCAGAGCAAGGCAAGACTTGAGACTGGGGCAGCAAGTGAGTCTGATGACAGCATCTTGGGCAGGCGACTTGTGCGTTGGCTTTTCGATGTTGAACATGTTAATTCGTGCGTTGCATAAAACGAGAGAAAATGGAGGTAGCAGCCGTTACATGGCAGTCCGTTGGTTGATCTGTTGCTAGTTGCCAGTTGCAAGTGGAAGCAGGCTAGAGTTGCTCCTTTATTTTATGTAATTGCAAACTAAACACTTTCTGTTACGATTGTTGTCATCGTCATCATCGTCATCATCATCATTCATTTATGTCTAATTAAAATTTTCACTGAATACCGGGCGTGCCAGCAGCAACTGAAGTTGGTCTAGTTTACTTGATTGTAGGTAGAGATGTGAACGTGAGACGACAAAAATGAGAAACTATCTTAACTATACCATTAACTATATTAATTTGTTTTAATTGATCAATATTATTTTGATGAATACCATATGAAATACAAACAATTAAATACAAAGTCGAACATCAAAAATAAACTAATTTTTAATTAATGTTCCTCAAATCGTGAAGTGACTTTTTTACTATCTTATTAACAATTATCTATACTTAAAATAAATCTATTTTATTACTTGATTTACCTGAAATTATATTTAGAACTATGTATATTGTTATTGTTTATTATTCTCAGAAGTGTGATAAGTTCACGATCTCACCTTTATAGATCGACTATAACGAATTTTATTTATTTATAATAAGCATTTGGCTTTGATTTATTCATAGAGTTTTAATGAGCCATTTTTTTTTAACTATACTTTTGCAGTGTTTTTTTTTCTCTCCCCTCATTTGGCTCTGGCATTTCCTGTGCATACAAATTCCTTCCTGCTTGGAGACCGAACTAAGTAAGTCAATAAATCTATGCAAAACTGATTATAAAATATAAATCATATGACAAGCTGTGAGTAAAGCATTTTTAATTACAACTTTGCCATACTGAACCATTTATTGCTTGTTTTGTTGTTTTTATTGCTGCTATTGTAGTTGTAGTTGTTGTCATAATAAGCCGCCTTAATTTGGCTTAATTTGCGGGCAGACACAGGGTCGTATGAGTAACATTTAATTGCATGCCAAAAGCAGCCAAAGCAACAAAAGCAAAACAAAGGCAACACTTGAAAGAATTTCAAACTCAAATTGCTCATTACCACCGGCCATTCCTTGGAAATAGCAACAGCAACACCAATACCAACTACAACAACAACAGCAACAACAGGCAACACTTGGCAGCAACAACAGCATTTGGCCATAATAACAATAATAATAATTAAAAACCAATTTTTTGAGCTCAAGTGTCTAAGCCATAAGACAACAAGAAACTGGGCTATAAACACACATACAGTTAGTTAGTATTGTACATATATTGTATAAATTTGCTTAGTCAAGCGGCAATAAGCAACGCCCAAAAAATACTATCCAGAAATGGGCGCAGCAAAATTTACCACCCCCTCCAACCCCTCAAAACCAAATTACAAAAAAAAAAATGCACCTAAATATTATTGCAATTAATAATTTAGCAATAATAATACGCTGCACAAGAATTATATTAAAAAATTATTAACAATTAAGCTTTTGCACTTAAGCAGATGCCAAAATACCGCAACAACAAATCATATTTAACGAAAAACTAAAAGAAAAAAAAAAACAACAAATCACCGAAAAGTCTATTTGAAAATTGCTTTTGTTGTAGCTGCCACCGATGTTAAGCAACAATTAAGCAATTTTCATAATTACAAACAATGACCAATTTTTTGACACGCTCGCAAAGCGCGCAAATTTTTTTTTGTTAACCAGCGGCAAATGCTGTTCTGCTGCTGCTAACGTTGACGTCGACGTCGACGTTACTGATGCATGCTTAACCAAAGGAGGGTTAAAGAGAGCGGCAATAAGCCAACTTGCTGGGGGTATAAATACATTTTATATAAAAAATATCAAAAAAATGAAATTTAATAAAAAAATTTGTAAGAATGGTAACAGAACTAGACGATTTTTAGATACTCTAAACTAAAAGATTGTAATTAAATTATACATAAAATTTGCAATATATAAAAAATATAGGAAAAGGAAGATGTTTGCATAATAAACAAGATTATTTGTTTGACATTTAAATTATGTAAATTTCAAATGAAAAGACAGGATTTAAGATGTTGATTTTGTTTTAAAAAAAAAAGCAATAAAATATATATTAAAGAAATAAAATCAATTGATGTTAAACTAAACTGTAAGCAAATTGAATTTCCGTTTTGCAATAAACATCAAGTAAAGTATTTTCACAATGACAACCTGTAGCGCATTCACATGTTAATGCCAATTGGTGGTACTTGTAGGTAGCTTCCAGCTGACGACAATCACGTGCCGCTTTTTTTTCTGTTTTTTTTTTTTTGTATTTTTTTTTTTATGCTATTCCTATTGCTTTTGTTGTGCACAAGCCAAATGTGCAACAGAAAACAATTGGCCAGAGGCTGTGGCTGCTGTGACTGCTGCATTAGAGGCAAATTCGTATAGAGACTCGATCTGCAAAACTGGCAACTGATTTAACTGGCAATTTTACACCGATTTATATAATCAGCAGCGACACAAAACGTGCCAACATATTCGCCAAGTAATTCGCTGCCTTTGGCTAACTAAAACAATTTGTTTTTTGGGGAAATAAAAGAAAAAACAAAGAATTAACAAAAGATAGACAACAATTTCAATTTGAAGTTTATGCGTGCTACGATTGGGCAATGGCAACTGCAATTGGAGTTGCATTTTGCATGCTGTTTGACATCCGAGACATCCCACCCGCAATTAATGTATAATAATTGCAAATTTAAACCAGATACAAAACAAAGTATAAAATACAACAAAAAAAAAAATCAAGGAAAAAAAATCGCCAGCGACTCAAATTGCAACAAAATGCGGCAAGTGTTGCAAATGCAAACCAAACCAAACTAAACAAAACCGTGTGCTTTGAGTTGGTTAAGAGTCCAACCAAGAGTCGAGATATTAAACAATAATTGTAACTGTAAAATGAGCTTAACGTGAGTGCATCAAAGCATAATTTTCTTGCAACAGACAACAGACATCGTCGACGTCGACGTCGCCGTCGCCGTCGCCATCGGATGGACAAGCCAAAGCGTAGACTATGAAAAGTAAGAAGAAAAAAAGAAAAACCAAAAAAAAAAAAAAGAAAAAATCCAACAAGAAACTAGAAGCAACAAATTTCATTCACAGACGAGCAGCCGGAGTCTCAGTCATAGTAGGAATCGGTCGGAGTCAAGAAACTTGGACTAGTACGTAAAGCATACCGCCTTATAATTAGAGCAGAAATTCTGACGTTTCTATTTCAATTTTCCAACAAACAAACGCCACGCAAAACTGCCACGCCAAGTGACGTTTTGATTGAGTGATTGGCAACAAGTTGAAGTTGGCGACGGAGACGGGCATGGAGTTGAAAATGGAGATCGAGAGAGAGAGAGAGAGAGGGGTGCTGAAGGGGACCCGGTAGCCAACCAGGCAGCAAGTGTTTGCCCACTGCGGTTGTCGGTGGTGGTGGTGGTGGTTACAAATATCTGCATACCACTGAATGAAAATCATTTTTTCTTTTTTTCCTTCCCTCATTTTTTGTATTTTTTTTTATATATATATATATGTATATATTTTTGCTGCTACTATCCTCTTGTGAAAGAAGGTCTCAAGTTACCTTCGATTGCAGTCGCACTCCAAATCCGGGCTGGTAATTCAAGCAGCAGCAATGGAGAAATTTTTAATGCAACCAGGCAAACTGGCAGCTGCCCCTCCAAACCCAAACTCAAACTTAAAACTAAAACCCATAACCAGACAAAAACCTCATTGATCGTGTCCAACATTTATAATTATCACAAGACAATTTGCAAAAATGTTGTAGGTTCGAGCTCGAGTTCGAGTTCCTAGGTTTTGGCACACCCACTTTTATGCCATACGGGTTTTAAGTGGTAATTGCTCCAATTTGAATACGTAATAAAAATAAAAACGACTACAACTATATAATAGCAACAAAAAACACATTGAATGAGCAGCAAATCGATTAGCAATATAACGCGCCCATTGTGTGGTCGTATCAAATAGATCAGTCCGGGCTTAAACGAGTCAGCAACGACGACGACGACTACGAGACGTTTGTCTGCCAGAATCAGAATTCAGAATCAGAATTTAGACTCAATTTAAAAATGAGTTGCCGGATACTAATGTTTCTGCTGTTAATGTTGCTACTGCTACTGAGGTTGCTGCTCAATCTCAATGTGAAGGTCAGTAGGTGGCGGCCGGCAGCAACAACTGCAACAATCAATTAGTCTGAATGCCTAAAACGGTAAAAAACCATATGTGTAATGTAATATAATGCATAGTTGCTCAGTCAAGAAAAGGTGTGTTCCATAATGTTGACTTAATCGCATCTATTTCCAGTCCAAACACCAAGATCAAGGGTAAAACTGAAACAAGACTTGTAGTCAACTGACAAACATTTCTCTTAAAAGATTTAATTGAAATTATTAATGTAGTAAATTATTATTAAAAAAAACATTTTGAATTAGGTTTAAAAAGGATATACAAAAGAAATATATTTTGATATTAAAGAAAAAACGATTGGCTTGATTTGAAGATGAAGATTTGATCAAACTAAGAGTAGCAAAAGGAGACAAACCAAAAATTAAACTAATTAACTGCTAAATCTTTTGTAATAATTTTTAATTAAAGTTCCGTCTCTTAGCATACTTTGTTGAATTTCGTCTTTTAAATTTTCAATAAACATTTTAATATATCAGTTTTTGTTTTCACAATATCAATTATGGCTAACTGACTAATGGATTTATAAAATGCTCTATTTTTGTTGTCCAGTTTGAATCGTTTGGATTAATGTCGATTTAGCTAATGGAATATTCCAAGACAAAGCCTAAGCCATCCGACTTGTAATGCTTAATTGCTTTCTTTGATGATGATGATGATGTAGAGCTCCTCATCCCACGCAGTCTCCGCTTGTATGTACTCATTCTGCTCCAGTTTGATTTAAGTTGAGTTGTGGTTTTGACCAAAAACTGTTTTGACAGTTTTCAGTTATACTTATATATATATATATATATATATATATATATACAAGTATTTCTTGATGCGCTGTCCCAGTGATGAGTTCATTAAGTGTAACCATAATTGAGCTTTAAATGTAAAACAAAATTGAATTTTATGAATGGGCGTGCATTTTGACAGGTTAGCTTAACTGACTGAATGACTGACTGACTGGCTGGCTATCTGACTGACAGCCTGACACTGATGGCCCAATGAAATTGATATGACGAAAGTAGGCAAAACCCACTCCCATTCTCATTCCAGTCCACTCCACTCTATTACACTCTATACGATTAGATGGCAGGGCAGTATTTCCTGCTCAATAACTTTAAGTTGCAGCTTAAGTGTATTGTGTTTTATCTAATTAAAATAAACAACAGGAAAAAAAAATAATGAAAGAGAGAAAAAAACAAAACAAGGGCTTGGCCTTGATAAGAATATGGACAATGATGATGTTTGTGGTGTCTCCTCTGGCGGTGAAATCACTGATATTTGATGCTATTAACACAAATTGAACAAAACAAAACAAACAAAAACTGCAATTGCAATCGAAACGGAAGAGAAACAAAAGAAAATATATATATACATATTTTCTTTTGATCCGACAATGATGATATTGATTTTCATATATTGCCTGAGCGCGTGGCAATTCAACTCGAATCGAATCGAGTCGCGTCGAATCGAATCGAATTGAATCGCAACGAATTGAAATGAAATAGATCCGCTTTAATATCGGTAATTAGGACCACACCTATGTATGCCGATATCGATATTCAAAGTGATTTTTATTACAGAACCAAAGTGAGAGAGAGAGACTTGAACTCAGTTGGTTGTTTTATGTTTATGGCTGCCTTTGGCCGAAACTCGATTAGTTTCAATTTGTTGTTATTGTTATGAGTTAGATGTTAGATATACCATATACATGTAGATATACATATACTATAAATATTTATTTGATATTTGCATGCTGTTTTATTGAACCGCAACCTCGCCGCAATTACGTTAAATTTCAAACTCGAGACTAGATAGACTGACCTTAAACTTGTCGGGCGGCTTTTGTTAAGGTAAAAATTTAAATAAACTATCCGGCGGTCAACTTCTACCTATACATAGATGCAATTAGTTTTTCCTGGGTATGTATGTATTTTTTTTTTTTTTTTTTTTTTGTTACTCCCCACCTCTCTCCCATATCCCCACACTCACCATTTTTGTTTATATTTTTTTGTGTTGAGAGTTTTTTCCGTTTTTTATATTTTTGTTGTATTATTATTTTGTTGTTTTTCTTTTTTTTTGTTTTTTGTTTTTGTCGTGAGCAGCAGGTGGTCCTACGGTGCACCGCCGCCAAAAGCTAATTGTGTTTTTCTCACATTTGCAGTTAAGATTTAGTTGAAGCTGGACTTAGGTCTGGATACGCTGCTGCTGTGACTGTAACTGTGACTGTATCTGGTATCCGTGAGATACATGAGATACACACATGTCCGCTCATATGTGAGCTTAAAACAAACACACAATAAATTGCCTGCTCACAGCATGCCGCCTTCCATTTCCATTTGATTTGGCGGTACTCTGCAATGGTGGTGCAGCGGTGCACTACAGTGGTTCTATACACCTTTTTCCATTTGTTCGGTTTTGTTCATTTTAGCATGTTGTAAATTAAACCAAGTTAGCTAAATGCCCCATGTATTAACCATTCTTTTCTTCCTTTTTTTTTTCATTTCTTATGTTTTTTAGACTTTTTATTTAATTCTGCAGCTTTCATTTTAATAGAGGAAATCGTTAGGATCGAGTTATTATGTATGTATGTAAATTTAATTGCTTGTTAGCGATTGTATGAAGAAATTATATGGCTAAAGATATAAAGCGCATACTTTGATGTTTATTCGTTATGCAGAATGAAAACTGGAATCCATTAAAACTAAAACGATGCATCAAATCGGAAATTCAATTCAAATTACCTAAGGAGAAATCAATAAAATATTCGCTAAAACACAGTGTTTTAGTGATTTCTTTTTATTTCTAATATGTATTTCTGCTTAATTTAATTTAAGCTTAAAATCACTTCGTTGTCCTGAATAAATCAAATCAATTTAATGATTTCTCTGATACAACTTTTCACTTTTACTACATCATCGTACAATGATAATAATTTTGTATAAATTTAAGAAAATATTCCTACTAGTATTCATTCTCCAGCATCCTCTCCCCTCAATCAGAACTTGTTGCATTTTTCTGTCATTAGAGCCATCACATTCATATTCTCATGGCTACTGGTGTTTTCTTTTCCTCTCCCCCCCGCTTTTTTCATTTTGGTGTGGCTGTCAGCAAATCTGGGTAGTTATCTTATATATGTTATCCGTTGGATGGCATATCATCGCTTTATCATTATATGACTACCAGATTTTCATTTCTTGTCGCAGTCAGGAGTTGTCTTATTCCTCGAAAAAAACCGGTTTAAGCCAGCCTTTATTAACCATCAACACATTGACTATGAATGAAATGAAAACTTTAGCAAAAAGTCATATGACACGATCGTGATACATCTGTCTGATACGGTCAGAGATGGACCATAGATTTCGCAACAATTTTCATATATTTTCACCTGGCATGGCAGCCTAATGAAGACTATAAAATTAATTCGTAAAAACAAAATTATGGCCTAAAAGAAAATTAAAATAAATAAGCAAACATTGCCAACAGGTGTACGGGTATTCATTTAATGGAAAAGCCATCACGGAAAATGGTAACGCTCTCGAGCAGATAAACAGTTAGAAAAGCCATAGGAGTGCAAATGTACTCTGTCAGGCATTTTTTTTTTTTTTTCTTGAACCACATGTGGGCCGAACCAGGAGATGGAAATGGAGATGAGCTGCAGTTCATTTAGAGTGGGCGAGTAAGGGGAGACCAATTGCTATATGTTAGATGTTAGTCGTGGTGGAGGCGTTGGTGGTGGTGGTGGTGGTGGTGGTGGTGCTGCTGCTGCTGGTGATATGCATGTATACATAAATATGAACATGCAATGCAGTTAGCTAACTGTTGAACTGCCAGTCATCAAGTCATCCCCATCATTCCATCCTCTCCAGCCTTTTTGCTGTACTTCAATGCAGAATTATATTATGCCTATTTTTTCTCCATCTCCTTCTTCTTCTTCTTGATTTTATATACTTTGTTGTTGTCGCTTCCGAGTCTTTTGGATCTTCTCTCAGCCGTTTGATTGTTGGCCCAGTGCAAACAAACTAACACCAGTTGGACAGCAATTCTCTGGCAGTGATTGCCGCCAAGCAGTCTGTTGACTTCTCACTATTTTCAATACCAAATTGGTGGCAACCAACAGCAGCAGCAAAAAAAAAAAAAAAAACAACAACAGCAAAAAGTAAACGTTGTTGTTATCTCGTTCGTATTAGGCTTAAATGCCACATTGTCATTGAGCAAACACTTTGAACTGAAACCAAGTCCAAAAAGCTAAAAATACACATACAACAATGTATATAAGGAAGTTAGTCATTAACTAACTAGTCGAAGCTGGTATACTCTGGCACAAAATCTCTATAGATAATAAGTTAAAGAAATTAATGTCAAGTGCCTTGAAGATTTATATACATAATATAAAATAAAAAGAAATCAAGTGTCTAAACTTTTGTTTAACACTGTCTTAGATTCTGTATATTTGTTAGAGTTCTAATGATTCAATATATGTAATAGTATAAATATTTGAAATATTTTTCCAATATTTACAATCAAAATTTAAAGCTGATTACTTCCGAATATTGATAATAATAATGAAATAAATTTTCAACTTAATATAAGAACTTTCTATAAGAAGAGAAAAATAAAACTTATTTTAATATAAATGCTTAAACTAAAGAAAGACTTAATTAAATTTTTAATATATAACCTTTTATTAAGAAAACTTTAGAGAACTTCAAATGAATACAAATTAATTTATAATTATACAAACTATAATTAATTATATATATATATAAAATACAAAAAAACATAGCTTATCCACATTCAAGTAACTATATTCCTAGAATCAGTAGAAGTATTTTGTAGCTAATTGTAGAGTATTTTTCCGGATGCGTATATCAACTAATTTGACCCCAAGTACTGTGGCAAGAAGAAACTGAGTAACCCAAGATAACTAGTTGTCCCCAGTTATGGGACAGCTGCCCCCTATCCCAGTTAGTGTCCATTGTTTGTTTGGCCAAAGCTCGGCGTTAATGCGTACAGTAAATACAAGTTTCGACCACACACACACACACAAACTGAGAGGCGGGAGCTGGTCAATAGCAACCGTTAGCTACTTACTTTTTTCATAGCCAGTGGCTTTTGCTAATTGGGCAGAAAAAAAAAAACAACCATGTAGCATGGAGATTGTGGCTCATTGATTTTTGTTTTTTTTTTTATTTTTTTTGTTGTTTCACTGCTAGAAATTCTCAAGTAATTATGAAAGTTTCACTTTTTCATTGGTATGTGGCGTGTGCCTGTGTCTTCCCCCTTCCCCTGTTTCTACACTATGCAAAAGAAGACAAACAAAACACCAAAACGCGAAATATTTTTGTTAACTGTATGCCATTTTTGGATATGGCAAATTGTTTGCCTAGTTAGCCATTGCTTAAAAAGTTGTAAATTAATAGGCGAAAATACGTGAAATTGACAAAAACAAAAAAACGTAGACATAGTTAGAAAGAAAGAGAGAGATTGAGAGAGAGAGAGAGAGAGAGAGCTTGGAAGAGTGAGAGTGGGACAGAGTATGATAGGTGAACGCCCATTGCTGGTCTTTCAATCAAATGCCCGAAAATGGTTAACATAAATTGCGGCCCAATGCATTAGATGTGACATTTTTACTCCTGTGGCACTTACAAAACAATAAACATTCGTTTTACCATACCAACTGACAGAGATTTGTTGCGACAACAACAACAACAACAACAACAACAACAACATGACAATCCTGTCAATTGTCCATTTGAAATTTATGCAATTGAGAACATTTTTCTTTTCTCGTTCGTTTTTTTTTTTTTTAGTTTTTTTTGTTGTTTCTGCCAGATAGGCTCAAAGACGATCAACAGTGGTTCCGTTTGGGTGTGACAATGCAATCCGTGCGACACTTGAAGTCAATTTTAATTATGTGTATTATTGAGGTTGCAGGCTGCCCAAAAATGGCACAAACAAGATCGACAGAGTTGAGCCGGACCCAATGGCCAAATGCCACTTTAGTATTTGCAGTCTGTTGCCTGTCGTTTGTCAATTGACTTGGCCAAATAAAATAGAAGCTAGGAAAAGGAAACGTGCGGCAGAGCCAATGCTTAACTTTAATTCAATTTATTTTACTTTATTTATACTAAAAGTTGAACTTATGAAAAACTTAATGGCAGAGAAAGGCTTAAAGATATTTCACAATCTATGATATTTTAATATTAAACATAGTTTATTCTGTGTTTAATTTTTATGGAATTTAATTATTTATTTTTCTTAACAAAAGTTTACATGGCTTTGGTATTTATTAACGGGCACCACTTATTCAATATTAAGGATAATTATATATTCCAATCTAGACTATGCAAAATTTCAATTAAGTTTCCCTGAATTGTTTTGTTTGTGTTTAGTTTTTTTTTCTTTTTGCTGCATGCCACAGACCCAGCCCGGCCCACACGCCCTCATGAGGCCCCACAAACTGTTGAAATTGGGCCCGACTGCATGTTGTTTGTGGAGCTGTCGCACCATTTGGGTGGGTGTCGGATTCAACACTTTCGCTAGTGTCTTATTTGGATACCGATACCGTTTGTCAATTGCCATTTTGGAAGTCTACAGACAACACGAAATTGCATTGATTTGTGTGGGAATGCGGCGTTAATTTGATTTGATTAATCAAAGTGCATGCCGAGATTTCACCTTAGATGCAGTTGTTGATGCTGATGCAGATGCAGATCCAGATTCAGAGAATAGTAACCGGCCTAGTCTATGGATTTGGCCTCAGTTTTAGCAGCGACATGTGCCGGTGGGGTCGTGCCCAAGCCTCTGACTTTTTATGTATGGCCAATAATTCACTCAGGCGGCCTAACGGTTTATTAGCATAAATAAAAATAAAATTGATATGTTTGAACTATTTCCTGCAGCAATGCGCGCTACAATTTTCGTACATGACAACCAACAAGCGACTGCAACAAGAACACAGCAACCTGCAGCCAGGCCTCAGACTTAGCCAAACGAGCTGTGACTTGGTTTTAGTTAGTTATGGTTAGGTAGGGGAAGGAGGAGGAGAAAACAAGAGGAAGGTGGCACATCGACATAGACAACGACTTAGACTCAAAACTCTACTATGTAGTCTACTGCAGCGGAATTGGTAGCCAAAGCAACAAAATGTTGCGATGTCAGCAGCAAGAAAATCGACGAAGGCGGCAACGGCTCATGCAAATGGCCAAAGAAGGCAAAGGAGACAGAGACGAAAAAGCAGGAGCAGAGATTGTGACGGGGGTGATGGTGCTGTTGGTGGTGTTAGTACTGATGGTGGTGGTCAGAGTGTAGAAACCACCATCGTATCTAATGGTTATATAAATTTGGCACTTCATGTAGTCCCCTGGCTGTAGTTTGCTGTGTTGCTAGTTAGTTTCCTTTTGCTGTTGCAAAGTCTCTAAAACATTGCCTTGATTTAAAACAATATTGTAGAAAAAAGAAAAATAAAAGGAGAAACAGGAAAAGGCTGGGTTCGGACATGTAGATCATGTTGAAGATTGCCAAGCAGGTCCAAGAAGGAGGTTGAAATTCAATTTAAAATCATTTAAAACATCGACAACAGATACACTAAATCCATAAGTAATATAACTGAAATGTTATTAGAAAGTTTCTAAAATACGCAAAAATACAATTTGTTGTCAAGATTAATAACATTTATTGGATTCGATGTAAATTTTTATACTCTTTTCTCGAAAAAGTAATATTTTCTGAACAATTTGAAACCCTTCAAGAACTTCACTTTTCTGAACAATTTGAAACCCTTCAAGAACTTCACTTTTAAAAATATAAAACTATATCTATAAATTTTCAGCTATTTCCATTGCCGGTTTCTATGAAATTATGCAAATTTATATAGTAGACATATCTAACTGGATTTAATATTGGCTAACTTAGCGAAACAATATGACGGAGTTTCAATCTCAGTTTGATTCTCTGATCTACTCATGACATTTATGCCACGCCCCAAAAAAAATAGCCATAACAACAACCAATGTTATTATAAAGTTTTTGTTTTATCGATTTTTGTTTTTTTAGTCTCCACCTGTTGAGTGACATGTTAATTTTTACAAGCCCAGAGCTAGAGTGGGACAACAAGAAAAGCGACAAGCGACACGCACATTCGCCAATCTCTCGTCTCCGTCATCATGCAATGGGAACGCCCCGCCCCTTGTCCATGCTATTGGACTAGTTCAATAAAGTTATCATTTATGCAAATTTTTCTGACAGCTTTTCAAAAAAATTAAACAAAAAACACACACACACACACTCACAAAATTTTTGAAATATAAACAACGCCACTGAAAAACGATTTGGTGTTCGATTTCCATTTTGTTGATTAAAATAGTTTATATTATTGATTTGCATGTTAGAAGGGTTTCCGAAAATGAAAACTGTTAATGAATCAGACAAGAGTTTCGGCTAATAACATGGACAATTACGATGAGTGTGGCCGCAGCTAACAGCTAAGAGCAACTAATATGCAGTTAACCCACAAAGTGCCCAAGCAAAAACAATGAGCACGAGCTATTATTAAAAACCAAAGAAAACAAAAAAAAAGAGAAAAAAACACAAAAATTATTAAATAATGGAAAAGAAAACCAACAACCACGACGCACACATAACGGACAATGAGCCGCCTAGGCCGAAGCTCAGCTCGGGTTCGAGCCAAAAGCTATTCAAAGTGTAATTGATGATGAAGAAAGAGATCGATCATACCATATGCTCGCATATCAATCACGACCACGACAAAATGTAAACACACACACACACACACAGAAACGCAAAGACACACACACGCACACACACACACACACACTTGACGAAGTCGGGCCTACCTGGCGCATGCGTAACGTGTGGCATCAGAGAGGTGCCCCTAAGCCACAAAAAAAAGCCACATAAATATTGTCTATTGGTTTGGGGCGTGTAAAAATGTTTAACCTGGCTCACCATGCGTATGAGTAATGTTCCAAGTGCTGCAAAAAAATAAAGAAAAAAAATAAGTGTAATAAGGCCCCGGCATTCCATTGGAAACGAGTTTCGTATTAATTGGCCTTTTCATAGCTGAATATTTGTTTCGGTTTCTATTTTAATACCCTTGCAAAATAAAGAGGTAAACTTATTTTAGCCATAAGTTTGCAACATCATTTCCGTCCGCAAAGGCATAAATTTAATATGCCCATCAGAATCATATGACTATATTATAAAAAACAAATTGAAAAGCTTAGCAAAAACTCGATAAAGTTTTTATGTTCATCATGTTAGAGCAATAGCTTTGTAATAATTATCGGACGTCTCTATAATCTATACATATATGTATATACATATATATAGATATACTTTAAGAAACTTCTTCTTCTTTGTTTCTCCATTTGTAGTTATAGTAAACAATTTGGCAAGGGTATAAAAACGATGGCATTGTCATAGTTAGACTTTGGATTTCTATATAGCTTTTTTGATATAAATTTTTTCTATGCGGGTTCAATGGATTGTTCTACTTTTCATAAGCCAAGGCAAGTTGCTGCTCTTCTTTCAATCATTCAAATTTTTTGTTGTGCTCGTTTTTGTTTTTTTTTTGCCAAAAGGCAAACAATCTTTCTTGGGTGCTCTCTAGTCCGTCTAGACCCAATTTTCAGTCCAAGCACTTTTTTTATTTGCTTTTTCATTTTAAAATTTCTTTATTGTTTGTTGTGATTAATTTTTTGTTATTTTATTTATTTTTTTTTTTTATTGTGTATCTAAATAGGTATTTTGCCTTTTTTGTTACGCTTGCTTAACGTTTTGTGGTAAGTCAAAGCTTCCGTTGTTAAACGTTTTTGAATTAAGAATCTGAATGAATGAAATCGTGGCCGAAAACAAATTGGATCAAATGGAACCTTGACCAAACGGAAATGAATAAAGCATTTGCATGAGCTCCACTTTCTTTTTAAGGGGCGTTTATCTTGTGATTTATTCGCTTTTAACTTTCCAGTCAATTGAAAGTATTAGATATACATATATAATATTTATTACCGAGATCATCGAATTCCAGTTCAATTAAAACACTGATTTTTACACGTAATTAGACAACGTGAATATCGTAAATTCCAAATAGGCTTAACAAATGTCAGACAATAAATCTTCCTTCTTTTTTTTTTGTTTTTTCCTTTTTTTTTTTGTTTTTATTCAATTGCACCAGATTGCACTGACAGTATGTATGTGAAAAAACACTTGTTGTTGTTGTTGTTGTTATTGTTACTGTCGGCTTGTCTTGTTGTCTTATTTGACCTTTATTTCAAAGAAGAAGACAATAACAACAGCAACACACATAGACAACAAGCCACAACGATGTCTGCATTTTGCCGTCTGCAATTGCGGGAGAGAGCAAAAAGAACCAGTTGGCCATTGATCTTAGCCCCCTGTCAATGCCCCCTGTCACCCTTCCCCTTATTCGACACCAAAGACTATAGCTGCAGCCTGTCATTGTCGGCCTTGTTGCTATTGCCAAGAGAAACAAGTATAAAGACAAAAAAAAAAAAAAAAAGAAAAAATAATCAAAGCCATGAATGGATTATACTCTGTAGTAAGTTGAGATTTAAATTGGCCAACAACTTGATCAGTTTTTAATATCATTAAAATTCCATAATTGATCTTTGATTAAATAAATTTAAACCTATTTGATTATTTTATTTAGTTCACCATTAGGTCTGATATACCTTCCATCCTACAATAGACAATATGAATGGGTAAAAGAAAAAAGAGCCGTTAAAGTCATTTTGCATCATTAGTATGATATGTGCGATTGTATTGGTGTTGATTTCAAATTTGTGTGTTGGCTTATACTATCTGCTATTCTTCTATATCTTCGAGTTACTTGCATTTTGCCGGCTGTGAGAATTACAAATGCTCATGTAAATACGTACCGGGTCGCCAGAAATGTTGCCTGGCTCACATATTTTCCAACATTTAATATCCACCTTGACTTTGATAGTCCATAATGCCGCATCGTATGTATATATATAAATATATATATATGTATTAGTCTATGTATTACCGCTTGCTTGGTCTCTCGATTGTTGGCCATGATCGTAAATTAGCCGCAGTTAGTAGTGACCCAGGGTGGTTGCATTGGCATATTTCATGTGCTAAATGCATCATTAGGCAATTTGATTTACGGCAGTAACAGAGAGAAATAGATAGAAAGAGGAAAAATAAAAATAGGGAAGAGCAGCGGAATAAATGTAAATGCAAATGCAAGTCGTTCAAGCAACTAAAAGGTAAATTCAATTAAAATTTAAAAATAATTCACATAATACCAAAGCAAGTTGAAACAATTTAATTAAATATTTTTCCATTGCAAAAATGGTAGCAACCAATCTGCCCCAAGCAGCCTCACGTTACGGCTGCTGCTGTTGCTGTTGTTGCTGTTGTTGCTGCTGTTGCCATTTGTGTTTTGTGTCCAATTTTTTGGCCAGCAGCACTTTTTTTTTCATTTTGGTCAAAACGAGATCTCAGCAAGTGGCACGCAATGGCTACCTGATGCGTATCGAGCGGCATTTTAAATGAAGCGATTAAAATCGAACGCCTGCAAAGCTATACAAAATTTCACCTCACACAGATTGTAAGATATATATATATATATCCATATCTATACTTTACAAAATTGTATCTTTTAATTTAATCATTTTTCTCACAGTTGCAATTGCATTTCAAAATTACAAAAATAAAGTCGCCTAGGAGCAATGGGGGACGCAAATTGAATTGGATGAAAATGACATCATTCATAACGATTTCCGCATCTTCTTTACTTCCCCTCCCTTACTCTATCTCTCTTACTTACTCTCCATCTGCTTATTGGCCTCTTAGACTTTCAATAGTTGGTTCATTAGAATAAGCTAACAAAGTATTGAAAAATGTGTGAGGAACACCCACAGTTGGATAAACAGTAAGCAATTAGAGCCAAGTTATGATATGTATGTACAGATACACATGGAAATATTTGTGTTAGTACATTCTCTGTGTCTCTTCAATCAGTCAAAATAGAACTGAATCTGTTATGTAAATTTTTTTCAGTGTATGTACGTACATATGTAGCCACTGACTGCGTTTTATTAATGAGACACACTCCTGTCGAATTTGTGGGTATGTTCTTTGACCGTCATTGATTTACGCCACTAATTGTTATTCATCGCACCGTTGGTGGTCAGTAACCCCCCCTTGCCACATACCCCCCAGCAAATCTCTTTGTCCTCCTTCTGCGATACGTAGGCATTTGACAAAGACACTTTGACTTGTTCTAAATCGCGTGCTCTCATGCCAAAACATAAATCAGACACAGCCCTCGAACAAAAGAAAATAAAAATAAAAACAACAAACTATATAGCAAAAACTAATGATTTGTTTTTGGGGCCCTGAAATAGCTTCTGTGTGTGTATCTGGCGAGCGGCTTTATAGTTCGTTACGTTTTTATGGTTCGCCTACGCAAAATGAATTTGTTGTCTTTGGGTTAGATTTGTCTCACGTCAGCATAAATTTGTCTTAATTGATTTTAAATTTCGTTTCTATGTCTCTTGAAATTAGCCCAATAACATGGTCAGAATCATTTAATACTGAAACAAGAAATTATACATCAGGGAAATATATATTTTTCCGCTTTTATGGTATCGCATAGCTAATGAGCCAATTGACTTACGACGATACACTAAATCGGTTTGAAAAGGCTAGTCAAATGTCGATTTTGATGGACCATGAATATGCATGCTCAAATTGTTAATTGAATTAACGAGTCCAACCAATTCATTGTGTTTGTTGTAATTAATTTATAAAATATTTAAATTCAGTTACTATCTATAAAAATTCCTTAAGCAATAGTTTTTTTTTATCTTTCTGTGTGGTTTATGTTTGTTGTTTCAAATGTTTTGACAAATGTCTTTGCACTTAATGGCCGACTTACGTTGGTGTAAGAATTAGATAATTTTACTGATGCCCAGCTCTTACTATATATGTAAAAAAAAGAAACAAAAATAAGCTAACTAATGGAAGATTTAAACCATTTTAAGAAAGGTAAAAAGGAATTAATAAAAATGTTTAATTGGCTTACATTTGACAAAAACAGATGCCGGAAGTGGCTCAAAATTTAAAACGATTGTCTATTTCAAATATTAATATTGTTACACTGTACACTTCTGTATAAAAGATCTATGGATAATCTTTTATAAAAATTTCCTATCTATCCTATATATATTTATTAATAACAATGAAATCGAATAATGAGATTTTCCTTTTAATTTGTGCATAAATTTGCATTTTATTATCATTATTATTTTTCAAATTTTCCTCTCTGGACTTTCTTTTCACACCTTACAGTCACACTCAACACACTCAATGAATTTTCCAAAAAATTCTCACATTTGTTAAGGTTGTTCATTAATTTGTCTGTCTGTTTGTTTGTTATTTTTATGACACCTACTCCCAGATATGTTCATAAGTATAGTGTAGTCTGTTGTACATGTTGATCTTAAACAAACTGAAACATCAAATTGGTAAAACACAACAAATCTAAATGTGTATGTAAATGAACTTTTGGTTAGTTTTATTTATTTATATTTAATTGCGTATAATTTATATTTATTTATTTAAATGACGTCGACAGTGTGGACATTTTAAACAGCAAAATTATCAAACGAAATTGCACCATAAATAAGCCAAACGAAATGTGAAAATTATGAGCAAGATCAACCTGTAAGTTGTCGGTCTGGTGGCTAATGGGCTAATGGAACCTCAATCTCAGGCACAGCACACAGATCGTTGTTCGCTTAATGGCCTGAATTATTTACCGATTTTAATGCCAAATAATGTTAGCATCTTAACATCTCGGCATCAGACTCAAATTCCAAGTCAGAGTTGATGCCTCAGATCTCAGCAGGCCGTTTGCTGCGCCTTTTTAGGGTGTTTATTATTATGGTTAATACACACTTATACTTTTGCGGCATGTCATTGCTTTTATTTAAAACAAATCGTAAATGTTTAAATGCCGCATAGTTGTTTAAAGTTTTTTTGTGACTGTGGTTTTAACAACAGTGGCTATCGGTGGCATTCGGTGGCTCGTTTCGACTCCAGTTGTTATTATTATTATTTTATTTTTTTTTTTTTTGGGTGTGTCCCCACGGCCCCAAATCTTATGAAAATAAATAACCACAGAAAACAGCAGACTCAATCTCCATTTGAACAAAATTTGAATGCGTTAAATATTGTATGTGGAGCAGTTTGATTTGAAAATACAATAAAATGAAGAGAGAGAGAGATAAAAAAAAACGGCTCCATGTAAAGAAAACAACAATGAAACAACAAATGCTGACTGAAAAACCAACAAAACAACAACAACAATAATAATAACAATAATATCTACATTTTTTATTTTTCTCAGCTAAGGTGGCTACTTAAATAAACACAAAATGAAATCTAGCGGGCATCAAGTTAACAAAAATAAACTCCTTCTTTGAGATATTTTAATCATAATAATAGACAATGGCTGACAAGAGTCTTTGTTTGAAATGTCAGAGTTAATAAAGGCGCCAAAAAGTTTATTAAATGTTTTTTAATGACGTCGATCTTAGGGCCAAAGCTTAAGCAATTTAAATTGAGCTAGCCACGCATTTACCATGTACCGCCGACAACCACCAGCACCACCACCACCGATCACAATGACAGCCAACTTTGACGTGCCCATACATACCGAAAACCCTTTGTTTCGACAGTTCCTTTTGTCGGTCATCAATACCCTCTACTACATAGGATAAAAATTGTATAAATGTTCAATAAACAGTAGAAATAATTGTACAAATATTCTTGATTGGTATCAGTAACATAATTATTGATCACTTATGTATAAAAGAGTATACAAAAAATTCTTCCATATGCAGAGGAGTAAAGCCCAAAATTTTTGTACCCACTCTTTGTATAGGGTATTTTGATATCGGCACACAATATATTATACATATATACATTTTTCTTTTTTTTTGTTATTGTATGTGTATAAAACCGACACCTACAATAAAATGGCATCACGTACAAATTTTGTGGGCACGATTTTGGACCATTTCGATATTTATCCAACACCTGCAAAAATTCAAATGGAGATGAGACAAGTCTGAGTCTATTGCAACAAAGATGGTTTTTGCCATTGATGTTCGTACTGAGATCGCAGAGAAAACCCCCTCATATTCAAATTTTCAGTCTGGCAATGTCTACTCTACTGTACGCTTCACATCAATTCAGTCAGAAATTGCATTGATATTTACGACTTGCAGCTGGGGAATGACAGTCGTCAAGTTGAAATGGTTTAAAGCCCTGTCAAATTCTTTGTATGCACATCTATGTAAGTCTCTTCATTTGTTTGTATGATGCAATAAATACTTATATACGAATGCCAAAAATCAACTAAAACTTTTATGTTCAAATGCAAAATATTACCAAAGAAATGATCAAGGCGTTGTAGATGATTAAAGCTAAAAGCACGACATTTCCGTTTTAATCAACCACCCGCTACCAACAAAATTAACTCAATTTACAAAAGCGCTAAAATGGCAATAGACAAAAAAAAAAAACATACACACAAAAAGACAAAAAGACCAAAGAAAAAATTAACTGAATTTGAGAGAAGAAAGATTGAATGGTAGTCGTGAGATACAAATATATTAATGTTGTGCTATTATTGTATACTCTAACGAAAATAAGAAATATATGCTATATACAAATCAGGAAACCTCATTTATTTCACTTAGCTATAGAGTTTTAAAAAATATTATTAAGAATCTTTATTCTTTTGCCCCAATAATATTTTTAATTAAAATTTATGGATATCTATTTGAAATTCTTATGATATAAATATAAGAATGAAATATCTTTGATATATACGTTTAACTATTATTTTTTAAAAGATTTAACCTATTAAACATTATGAAAACTTTTAATTTACAAATACTACAATAAAAACGCCAATCGATTTTATTGTAATATACTAATTATTATGCTAAAAACTGATAAACTAATCTGACAAAAAGAAAATACAAATTTCAATGAAAAATGAATATGCCCTTGATAACTTAGGGTATAAAGCAGCAAGTAAACATAAAAATTAACTTTAGAAAACGGCATTTCATGGCTCAATGAAAATGCCAGCTGAGGAACTAATAAACCTCAGCGCCATCGGCAGCACCGACACCAACCAAGTAATATAACAACAACAACAATAGCAATAGCAATAGCAACAGCAACAGCAACCACAAGAACAGCAATACAAAAATATAGTTCATAAGCATTATGATTGCCTTCAATAAATTGCAAATAATTTCGACCTCATTTCAAGACTAGGCTCGGCTTGGCTTGCTATAGTACGGTCCGGGCCGGGCCGGCATCTACACGGTCATGGACAGTGTTCATATGCCACGCCTCCATCTTAACTTGAACCACAAGCTGAACGCAATCAACGCCTTGGCAAATAATAATAATAATAACACTGCGTGATATAATTTTTAAGATACCTTTAGATCTACTCTCATATATATATATATATGTAAGTCTATGTCTATATGTATGTATATATACATATGTCTGTACAGACTTTTGAGACCACGCACTGACACAAAATATAGTGCAACGTCATAAATTTTCTTTTCGACTTCTTTTTTTTTTTTTTTTTAATTAAAATGCTATCAAATGTCAAGTTTAGAGACTGGAGCGCCGGCTGCAAAGTAAAGTAAAGTAAACACTTGTCATCTTGACAGGCCAAACAAAGCGTGACAGACGAATGGACAGACGAATGGATGGATGGATAGATGGATGAATGGATGGATGAATGGACAGAAGGGTAAAGAGTGGTAGGCCCCTAACGAGGGTCATTCAATGCCTTTGGATTTAGAGTTGGAGTTGCATTTGCATAGGATACCCACACAGCAAAAATTTACTAACACACACATGCATATTTATATATGTGTGTATGTATGTATGTACATATATGGTCATGTGGGCACACACTGGGCACTCCGGTGCTCGGTACTTGGTCATGTTTAAGTAATTGCGCGCGTGCGTGGTGGCAAACAATTGACACACACTGTATACACAAAAAGCTTTGCATATTTTATACCCTTGCAAAAAGGGTATATTAATTATAGGCAGTATCTTTAGGTTTATATTAAGCCATTTTATGACTACTCCATATAGTTAATTAGTTTCTCTTTGAGTCTTAGTTTTGGGGGCTTAATTTTATATTAACTAATTAATAATTTAAGAAAGTTCATCAACCACTTAATAAGCTGTTTCTCTTTTCTTAAGTTTCTGTAACCAATATTGGCATTTTTAAATTTTCTATAATTTATTTATTAATCTTTCATGGTTATTTACTGTCTATATAATTAATTCCTCATAGATGCAAATTTACAAGAGTATAGAAATTACGGCACAGCCCCAGTTCGGTTTTTGGCCCTCTGATTTGGCTTTTATTTGTCACGCTGTGTGTGTTTGTGTGTGTATCTACTTATGTCTCTTTGATAGTTTGCCAGCGATAAGCGCGACATGTCAACGTCAGCGTCAACTTTAGATTCGAGCAAACAAAATATATATATATGTATATATTTTGTCAGCTCAAATGGTGTACATAATAGCCCAAAGATAAGATTGTAATGGGACGATTTAGGCGACTCATAAATCATTGGCATGGAAATTGCTTTTCCATGATAAACAACTTGATGTTGTTACTGTTGCTGTTGCCACTTCCGCAAGGCAAAGAAACTTGCAAACTAAGCCATTTTAAGCAGCACTTTTCACTTTCCGCTAAACACTCGACATCCGTCGAAATGGCAGACACAAGTCTATAGATGCGGGAACCGGGTATAGCCAGTACAGGGACAAGGTGGTTGGTCTAAATGGTGAAAAGTTCATTTCGAAAATAAACAAACAAAAAATAAACTCATTTTCATAACCGACTCTGCCACTGTCGGTCGGTCAGCATAATGAATGTGCAGGTTTTTGGTATTTTTTTTCTTCCAGTTTTTTATTTTGAATTTCTTTACTTGCTCTGGTATGCGCTTCCTGCGCTGATTTCTATGTAGAAAATATGATGAGAAAATATCTAACCGAGACCAACTAGTTTGATAAATAAAAAATTGTCTAACAAAATAAAAGCACAGTTTACAAAAGAATAGGAAGCATTTTCTTAAGTATGTACTTATAACACAAATAAACTTGGTAAAGTACATTTAATAAAAATTAATTGTACTCGATAATATTTCTGCATATTATCTATATAAATTTCTTTGGCATTAATAAATATATTTGAATATTGTAAATATGTTTACAGCGGTAGTTATTTTAAGCCAAAGACTTGAAGTTCTTTTTATAATCAAAGTTTGACCAAACAAGCTTTAAAAATGTCGTATTTATTTTAACTTTCAAGTCAATTCCAATTTTAACTAAAAGTGCGAAACCGTATCCTAACCTCTTTTACACCCCCTTAAAGTATCTGTATATTGTCTTTATTTATTGTTACACATTTATGCGGCTATTTTTTATTTTATGTGCGTCATGCGGCAGCTTTATACAAATTTCTTACTACACTGTAATATGATTGATTGCCCCGTTGACCTGGAAACGTACCAAACTAATAGTTACTCTCAACAATGGGCGCAAATGGAACACTTAAAATGGGTCAAGCGGACCGTGCCAGGCCTGGCCAGACGCACGGGGAGGGGCAATGTCAGACAGGCTCAAAATAAAAAGAAAATATAAAGAAATAGGGAGACAAAAATAGTAACTCGAGTGGGCGCTGCATACCAGAGAGATCAGAAATCGACATACTGGATCACTGGACGGTAGCCAAAACTGCACGTTTGTGCGAGAAAGGGGGGGATTTTGTGTACGTGAAAGGGGATGGGAGAAATAGTATTTTCCAGGTAGCTGGATTTGACCATGACGTGGCTTTATTTGGCATTTCGGCAGTCCCACAGTTGACGAAAGCGGCAAGTTAATGAGCTGCCCTCTTTGTTATTCTTATTATTACTACACATTTTCTCTCCCCTCCCTGTCACCCTTTCTCGCTCTCTTTTTCTTGCTGTGTACAAGTATGTGTGTTTTTTTTCTCGTCCAATTTCAATTTCACTTTTCCTACATGTAGAAGAGTCGCAGCTTTGTCATGCTCCGAAAACAAAAGACTTAAGCAACAAACTTGGCTCCAACATAGGTAATTAAAAAACCGTTAATATATCGAATCACTGGTGTCAAATCAAACATAAAAACAACAAAAATTATACACAAAAATCATAAATTGAAAATTCATCGAAAAGAAATGTGAGAAAAACGCAGCAAGCGGTGAAGCAAGTTGTAAAATGCAAATTTGATATACAGAAAAGATACGGAGATATGACAACTAATAACCCTTCAAAAAAAAAAAAAATAAATAAACGAAAAAATAAAAATCCAACCAAAATCTAGCGTTAAGTGCTCAATAGCCAGCAAACGGCATTAAGCCATAAAAAGAAGAAAAGAAAAGAAATGGCCAAGAGAAAAAAAAAACACAGACACACAGAGAAAAAAAATGAAACGAAATGATGGAGTTCAAAATGCATATTGATTGACGTTGAAATGCTTTAAATGGAGCAGAGGCAGGTGCAAGTTGTTGTTGTTATTGTTATTGTTGTTGCCGGCTAATAAGTGGCATGAATTAGTGAACGCTTATGGGGGTCAGAGCGTCGCCGTGGTCAGCGTCTCTCAATGAACTGTTTACTAGAGCCGAAAAGCCTTTTAAGCAAACGCTTAGCTCCCATTGGGACACTGAATGGGAATCGTAAATTTGAAATCATTGACTAAAAGCTTTTGATAAATTATAAAATTCAAGATTTTCGAGCGTTAAATTGTATGAAAACAAATCTATCAATGGTCCAGCCGCATTGTAATTGTGTGTGAGAAAACATGCGCTTGACTATTGGAAAGTTGCCACATTTAGGGCGTGTATATGCCTGGCCTGGCCTTTCCCCCTCTAACAAAGACTCGAATACGAATTCTATGCTTGGCAAAGGTCAACAGGCTTCATTTCTGCCAGCTCATATGAATATATTTTTAATTCGTTTGTTTGTTTTTTTTTTTGCACTATTCTATTCAGAAAAGCCACTCATAAAACTGATTAGTTTATGAGGCGCAACGAAACAAAATGCTGACAGTTTTATTTATATCAAAAAATATTGAGAGAGAAAAAAAACCCTTACACAAATAAGTTACAATAGACAAAAAAGCTAAAAATAATCTGATGGACAAAAGACTTGAGCAACAAACGGACATAAAAATAATTGACAAATATATTAAAGAGCATAAATCAGAATAACTAATAGAGCGCGAAGAGAGCACACTCAGATCTATACGCACACAGACATACAAAAACACATGTACATATATATGTACCATACATACATACATATAAAATTCAAAAGCGTTTTCATTGATTTTTCGCTGGCAGCGAAGTCGACGTTCACGAAAAAATAAGAAAAAAACAAAAAAACCTAAGCAACTTTTATTATCATTACCGCTATGCTCTGGGTCTCTGTTTGAGTCTCAGTCTCTGCTGTTGGCCAGCCAGCTTCGTGGTCACGCTCTCAGCAACGGCAACGACAGCAGCAACACTAGCACTAGCACCAGCACCAGCAGCAACATCAACGTCGCCTGTTGGCCAGCAACTTCTTGGACAAGAGCTGGCCTGGCCAAGAGCAAGATTTAGTTCAGTTTCAAGTGTTTAAGCGTTGCGTGCGCGCCACAACAAGCGGAGAGCGGAGATATTTCTATAGCGTTTCAACGTTTCGTATCGTTTTCGGTTGCCGTTACTGTTGCCGTTTGCCGTTGACTTCCGTAAAGTGTTTTCGTTGCTTTTCAACATTTTGCCGTCGGACAAAAGCCACGATCTTTGTCGCGATTCCTGGCGCTGTCGCCCACTCAATGCTAAAACGGAAACCGCCAACGGAACGGAAGCTGTCATGGCATATTTTTTTAATTAACAAGCCTCGATGCTTTTCAAGTTGAATTAGTTACCTACAGAATATTTGGCAGTGAGAAAATTTCTAAAACAAAACCCAAAAAATATAACGAAGTGTATTAATAAATCTAAAGAATTATGTCTCATGTGATAAGATGAAATGTGTGTGGGAGTGGGAGTGTTTGGTGTTTTAACAATTGAAAGTAATAAATAAGGCCCATAATGGGCTGAGCCTCCGAACAACAAAAGCATGGAAAACTTGTAGAAAATATATACATTATATAAGCCAACGTCAGCTCCATATGCGGATTTATTAGCCTATTAAAATTGGATAAACTTTCCGACAACCTTAGAAATTCAAACTGGTAAGTGCAAGCGGTTTGTCCAGCCACTTTTGTTCCCCAGCATCTCATGCATGCTAAACAGCCAAACATTTCTATAGTTTTGCAATAATAACATAAAAGCCAAAAATATATTTATATATTTATATATAGTATACATTTTTATTTTTTTCTTTCTTTGTTGTTCATGATGATTTTATCACTTTGGATATAGAAATATCGTCTTATCGCGAGCATAAATTTTAATTTTATAGTTGCCGTTTTGTGACGCACAAAAACTTCCAAGTTATTATTTCACAAAAAGTTTCCTTATAAATATGTATATTTATAGAAAAAAAAAAGTTAGCAACAAAGAACATACTAAAGTCTTTGACTTCTAATCCTTTGGGTATTTTTTGTTTTTTTGGTTTGCTAATTTTCTGCTCAAATATTGGCAATTTGTTGGCTGAGGCGCCGCTTCGCAAATTAGTCACTCTCCATGGGCATGCGCCTGGCTAGCAATAATTATACACTAATTTAGCGTATAATTAGCTAATTAGAACTGCGCAGCAAAAGCCGCAAAACCCAAAAGTCAAGACTTCCAAAAAATATCATATAAAAAAAATCTTCCGGCAACACCTTCTGTGCAAAAAACTAAAAAAAAAACTGTTGCGAAAATAGAAACTTAAGGTAAAAAAAAAACCCTTGACAAGCCGCAGAAAAAGCTATTAATCAAATTTTTTTCTTATGTATTTGGTTTGCTGTAAATAATAATGACTTCATAATTGAAATTTTGCGATTTGCCAAAAATGTGTTAAATATAATATACAAAAATGATGATGAAGAAAGTTTTTGCTACTACTAGCCATAAATACTTTAGAAACATTTATATATATATATATGCATATATATATATATATATATATATATATAGATAAACATAAAAAATGGCAAATAAACATGTAAAGAACAAAAAGAAAACCAGCTGCTGCATAATAAATTAGCAATCAATGAATATTAAGCAGCCTTATTTATTTTAAATTGAATAAATAAATAATGAATAATGAACGAAAAACTTGAGGATAAGCAACATCACCATCAGCAACATCAATAACAGCAGTAACTAAAATTAAATTGTATCCGAGCTGAGCAAAGTAGCAAAAACTAAAAATCAATTAAGATAAGATCCTCAAAATGGGAGCAACATAATTTCTTACTAAACGGCCTAAAGTTAAAAATCTGGCGCCAAAATCTACACCAAAACTAAAAAGAAGTAGAAAATAAATACGAAAACATTTAAAAAATCTTTTTAATGGCATTTAAATTAAAAGAAGCTAATAAAACAAAAACAAAACAACAGCAACAAAAAACCCAAGCCATTAAAAATTATTATAGTGAAACCTGGTGACGAAGTTCCCAACCAAAATCAACATCGCATTCAGTGATGCCAAACAATGTGCCAAATGCAAACAAAAGACTTAGGCAACAAACGCGCTCACCCCATCTGTAGCTTAGGAGATAAGCTTTTTGGATAACTACATTATTATTTTGAATTAACTCTTAATCAAAATGGTCAAAAGCGGAAATAAGGAAAACTAACGCTTTCCAACTACAGAGTCTCAAACAAAAGACTTAAGCAACAAACTGCAAACAAATTGTAGGAATTGATTAAAAGAGCGTTTTGCAAATAACTTGTGCAATTAAGTAAAATAAACAAATAATATAAATCGAATGTTTGTTTTAAGACTTATCAAATGCTTATTGCATCACTTCTGATTAAAAAACGATTGAGAGTTCTTTTGATCTATCCGTTTATTTAAGTAATATTATTTAATTTGATTTTAATTGTTTGCTAATAACAATTTTACATATTTTCATAATATAAGATTCAGATAAAATAAAATATGGCATTCCATAAAGAGTATTGAATTTTCGTATAACTTAAGCCATTTAAATTAATTTTTCTTTTAAGGAAAGTGAAATTTGTAAACTTCCATTTCAATATCTTACTCACATTCATTCTGAATGACATCTCTTTCCAGCAGATTGTTTACAATTTTCTTAAATTTCTTCCGCTAAATTGCCGGTTCTCTCACAGAAGTTAGCACCTCATTTGTCTCATTAAGTTTAGTCAAAAGATTTTCTTCAATTAACGGCAAATATTTGACTTAAAAGAATAAAATAAAAGAGAAGCTGTTAATTTGTTGCCATTGGCTTCAATGTGAAATCTGAGTTCATTCAGTGATTGATTCATTCGTTTCAGTGAGTATATGTGTGTGTGAGTATTTTATGTTTTTTTCCATAGATTTCATTTTCAATATTTAATATTAATAATTAAAATTTGATGCCCGCGTTAAAGTGCCAAAGGCGTCACATGAGAAGGTGCAGAGACTGGGGAGAGATATGCAAATTTTTAGTTTTGTTTGGTGTTGTTTTTAGTTATGTTTATAATTTTCTATGAAAAATGTTGCCAGTTGGCAGTTGCTCGTGTTGCTGCTGATGCTGCCGTTGCTGGTGTTGTTGTTTTCTCACATAAATTTGCCCAAAGGGGCAAAGAAAATTTCACTCAAATGAAACCGGAAGCATGGAATAGACCGAAAAGAGTCTGCAGTCAAACTCTGTCTCACTCTGGGATCGTTCGTTTAACTTTTTGCGGGCGTTTATTAAGTAGAAATTTTCATATACCTTCATCTACATATACGTATTTATTGTACATATATGTTGTATAGTGTATATACATATATATATAAAACACGCACACATTTTGCACACAACATTTTTTCTCACTTTCGCATGAGATTTTGTGTTGCCCTCTGGTTTTTTTTTCTCTTTGCTTTTTTTTGTACCTATTCCACGCTCCTCATGTCAGACACTTTGTCAAAATAGCATTTGTTACGCTGTCAGTGCCAGCCACCAACGCACTGGACAACAACAACAGCAGCAGCAGCAGCAACAACAATAACAACAACAACCATAGTAATAACGAGCGTTATCCAAGCATCATCATTATCAACTTTTAACCATCGGTTTATGTTGTTTGCCACCGAAATGATTTAATTTTGACAGACCTTTTTTCTTCAAGTCTCTTTCTCGACTTTTATGTGTGGGAGTTTTTGGCTTTTAATTTAAATTTTTTTATTTTTTGTTGGCTGTTGTTGTTGGTCGCCTATTTTTGGTCATAATTTTTGTCGTTGTCGTTGTTGGCACGCATTACTGCTGCTGCTGCTGTTGCTGCTGTGGCTGTCGCTGTTGTTGGTTTAATTTTATTTGATATGCATTACCAGGTTGGCTTTCGTCTTTGTGTTATTTCTTCTTCTACAACAACTTCTCCTCTTTTTTGGCATTAAGTGCTTGTAAATTGGGTCAGTGGGAAGTTACACTCAAGTCGTTGATCGTGGTGGTGGTTGTCGTTGTTGCTGTTTGCTATTACTGTTGCTGGTGTACTCCACATCATCGTCATGTGTCATAAATTATTTGTTACCTTTATATGTAGCCGAGCATGCTGAGAACTTTTCACTAGAGCTATTTGATTTTCATTTTATGTTTGTTTATTTATTTATTTATTTATTTACTTACCTTAAGCCGCTTACGATAAAATTTCCTTTAGCTTTTTGTTGTTGTTTATCTCTTTTGTTGTGTTTAATGTTGGAATGCAAACATCACCATTTTACATGATTACAATCAACTTTGTCGACAGAAATGCACAAGTTTTCCAGTTTCCGGTAAAATTAAACTAAACTATGTTTATATTAAGCTTAGTTAAGCTGGTTCTAGGTTGCACTTAAACTTTTCTATTTTTTTATATTTAGGATTTATTGTTACTTACTTGTTTTGAGGTCAATGTACAATAGTTCATAAAAATGCTTAATATAGACCAAAAATACGCAAATTCATAATTAGCTTCTTTTGGCAAACAAAATACCCAATATAATTCTTATTTGGGTATAATACTACACTTAAACCTGTTAGATATCGAATAAAGTCCAAAAGGAGAACCGCTTCTAACGGTATCAGTCTTTTCTATAAAAGCTTAAACTAACTTATAATTTCCGATTTTATAAATAATTTTCACAATTAAAAAAAAAAACACTGTTATAAATGATATAATTAGAAATACCATAAGTTGAGAAAAAAATTAAAGAAGATAAGTTAAAAAAGCACCAAACCTAACTCTTTGATTAAAACTTTATTCTTTTACAATATAAATAGTTTTCTTGATTTATGTGTCAAATCTAAATTAACCAGATAAAGATAAAACATCAAATATGTGTAATAAATGCACCTATAAACCAGATTTCGATATATGTCACACTTTGGATATTCCTTTTTCTTTTTTGTTTGCTAGCCAGATCCTTTCTTTTGTTTTAAGTGCTATGATCTAAATTCAAATATTAAAATAAGTACATATCTCTCACCATAATGGCATATTGATAGGATATATCTGACTGTGTCCCATTTAATTCTGATTGTGAAGCAAAAAAGAAAAAGAAAGGCACTAAACAAATTTATTTCAGTGGAAACATTTTAACTTGTTCATCAACTTTAGTTTTATATAGCTGCCATGGCTCATTGCACTAGCTAGCTCTCGGCATATTTGTAAGCTCCACAGGCCGCTTTTCATCCGTTTTCCATTTTCCATTTTTCTGTTATATTTGTTGTTGCTATTGCCGCTGTTGTTTTCCTTTGGCAGTCAGGAAGCAATGCGCAATCTGAAGTGACTTTGGCTGTCTGCTGTCTAGACTCTAGACACTCTTAGATTTTGGCTTGCAATCGCAATCTCATACACACAAAAACAAAACCAAAAAAAAAAAGCACCGACAGCTGCAACATCCATGATGTTGATGATGAGCAGAACAAGTGCAGCGAACAGCAGGCTTTAGACAGCAGACAGAGCACCCAGATAGAGGATGCCGATGGGGGAGCCGACCATAGTGGAATTGTATGCATTTGCGGTGCTTTGGCTTGATTTTTATTGACACAAGTCGTTGGCTGACTTGTTGGTTGGTTGGCTGGTTGGTTAGATGTTTGGCATGGCCTGGCACACATTTTGCATATTTTATGAGTTCGTGTCGATGTCGTTTTGTGCAATGAGCTTTTCGTAGCTCTTTGCATAATTATTTGTTGTACTATTTTGTATTTGTGATTTTTTTTATTCGTTTGTTTCCAAATTCTATGTACAGGCCAAGAAGTACCAGCTACTGTTGACTTAGAGCACTGTTTATGATATTGCACTTTGATTTTGTTGTAGCCCATCTGTAAATATTCACTAAATACTGTATATATCAAACATACCCAAGGGACACCTGACCCACTTAATGTTGGTAACTCGCATATAGTTACTATAAATGAAGAACAGCCATTAATGTGGCAATATAAACAAATCAAAGAATGGAGAGAATGAGAAGTTGTAGACCCCCAAATGAGTTTTTCCACTGAAAGGTTCAAATGAAGATTTCGCTTGTTAACATTAATAATAACTTGTAATTTGCAGTCGACGCAACGAATGAGTGACTGGGATGGCCATACCCAAGGAGGATGAAAAAAAAAAACTAATTACAACATTTTTCACATATGTAAATATTCATAAAAAAAAAACCACACAGAGTGCGGACCCAGCATAATGTAAATGAGAAGGAAAAAAAAGAGTTGAAAAGCAAAAAACAGAAAAAAAACATTCACACTTTGAAGATCTTCCGCTTGGCTTCTTCTCTCTGTGTGTTGTTAATTTTTGTTCATTAAGTTGGTAAATGGGCAAGTTTAATGCCTGAATGTGCCTGTGTGTTTGACTATGTGTGTGTATATATGTGTATGTGTGTGTGTTTGTGTAAAGGCACAAAAATTAATTAAACATTTATCAAAATCAACGCCGCATCTATACTACAAACTTGAAACTTGCGTCTCTGTGATGACATTTAAGCATTTTTATGATTTCCATTGTTATACACTTGTAAAAAAGAAGAGCATATTAAATTTTTTGTTTCTAAAAGTTGCCACATCCGATTTTCTAAAATATTATCCACTCTTATACTTCATATATAAATATAACCAATAGCTTTAGTTGCCAGATATGAATACTTTGTTTCTATTGGAAATTCTTATTTTTATATGGTCCTGGTATCTAGTATTCATAATTTCTATTGCAGCATAAATATTTTTTAAAAATATTGTTTCAGAATTTTGAAATAAACGTTTTGTAAGGGTATAAAAACTGTTGCATAGTCAACGTAAGGTCGTTTCTCAAAATTTATTTTGTTGTTTTAGTTACTTTGTGTTTTATTTTTATTTCTGTCATTGTCATTGCACTTATTGCCTTATTAACTTGGTTTAGTCAAAGTGTGCCGAAAAATAACAAAAACCCAAAAAAAAACCAAAAAAAAAAAACTACAGAAAAGCAAAACCAAAAAACTCTGTACCAAAAATGATGCCACATACCAAGATTCGGACATCAGTTAACTGTCGTTTTGAAATGAAAAATGTTAAAAATGATCGAGGGAGAAAAAGTGAGAGAAAGAGCGAGAGGGTGACAGAGGACGAACAACAAAAAAAAAAAAAAAAAAAAAGAAACACTTTATGAAGTTCTTTTTACTTCAATCCCCCTTCCTCTCCCCGACCTCTTTTTATTTCAATATTTTTTTTTCTTTTTTTTTTTTTTTTGGTTGTTGAGGGGAGGCCTTGTTTTTGCCCACCTTTGGGATGCGATCCAATGATGCCAGTTGGACTGAAATCTTGGCCAGCACTTGAAATTGCACTTGAGTGTTGTAAATATTTTTTAAAGCTGCCTTCCTATCTCAAGTTGAAACGAATCTCGTATGCCCTGGCCGCGGCAGATGAGGCAAATCTTTGCCGCTTGTCGCTTATGAGATTGATAAGCAAGGCTTATTATGAAGACAGCGTCGGTATCATCGTTTTGATGTTGTTCAAGAGGGTGTTCGGGGTGGTCGTCATAAGCATATCAATGTGCCATATAGATATACATATATATATAATTATGAAAAGGGAAATTCACTTAAAAGCAAAGGAGACAGATAGGCGAGGCCAGTTAAACTCCAAGAACTCTCTACACTATATAGAAAGTAATAAAAGCAATTGTGATGAACATGTGATGCTAGTCATAACAAAAATATAAAAATAATATTAATATCTTCTGGGTTATTATTGGTTATATTAAAGGAATTAATTAACAAAGTTTTAAGAAAACAGCAAAAGTTTTTAGACTATTTAAAAAAAATGTTTATTCTTTTTAAATTTGGCAGTAACACAAACTATTCACATCATTTTATATAACTAAATTTAACGATCCTTGGCCACTGTTATCCTTGGTTAGTTTCATCCTACTTCAACAGTATCCATGGTCACGTTTTTAGTTATTTATCATCTCCTGACCATGAATCCCCACTTCTTAAAAGAGCATTGCATCCTACGTACAACAAATGTAATGTATTTCTTTGGTTTTACTTTTAACTGGCCAGTCTTTTGGGTCTTGTTTTTTGAACTGTTGTTTCTGTTGTAACTCTTTTGCGATGTTTTTTGTTTTTTTTTGGCAATTTGGGTTACATTGGCTGCTGTCTGAAAAATTATCTGGCACTTATATTCACGCTTAATTGGCATTTTTTATGAAACTCGAGAGCGTGCTGAAAAGTACAACAACAGAAAAATTCATGCACTTTTGGACTCCTTAACATCCATCCATCTATCTTACTCTCTCTTTCATTCTCTCTGTCCCTACCATATTCTTTCTCTGTTTTTCTTATTTTGATATTATGGTCGACAATGACACTGGCAGTCAGAGCCAACGAAAAAAAAAAGAAAAAAGGGGGAAATTGAAAGGAAAAGAGAAAAATCAATTTAATGAGCAATACATGTAATAAATTTTAATGCCAGAGCACAAAATGAATTATTTGTGTTGTACAGTTTAAATTTGGGTCACATATTATTAATTTTCATTTTCGATTTTGATCAGGAAATAATATAATAAAAAAAAAAGAAAAAACAATGCTAATTTTAGGTTTATTAATTGAATTTTTATTAATACGATATCGTAGCAATTTATTTGGTTTTCGATCTTTTTGGCCAGTCAAAAACAGGTTTTTATCTTCTTTGACCTTTTGTTTGTGTTTTTATATTTGATTCTAAAATGTTTCCCTTTTCGATTTTGATACCCTGTAAACACACTTAGATGTAAATGAGCATATTAATAGTTATACATGCTTATATTTAAAGCCGTTATCCACATTGAAGTCTTTATAAAGTCAGCCAAATATCAACACAAAAGCCAGAAAAAGCTTTAAAATCTAAAAAAAAAATAAAATAAAAGCTGAGAGCCTTTAATTTCTCATGAAAATTGTATAAGAATAGGAGCACACAATGGAGATATTCGTGGAAAAGTCTGAATCATAAAAAAAATACTTTTTATAGGGTATCAGCAAATCGATATCGTTTTCATAAACAATAGCAAATTTTTCTTTATGTTTAATTTTTTAAGAACAACAACAATAAAATGTAAGACCAAACAATATAATAAATAAAGCAAAAGCCTACTTAGCTCCGGTTTTGGTGTCTAATCAAAATGACTGATGAGCCTGCTCCATAAACTAGTTCGGTTCGTTTCAGATAAACCATAGATCACAAAGGGGAGAGAATGCAGAGAGGGGGGTCGCAAGTGGGGGCGTTTTAGTAGCAGTATATGTAGAAATATTTCTGTTTTATTTTTTTTAGTTTTAATTTTAAATGCAAATCGATTTTCAGTCGCGCCACAAAACTCGTATATTTAAATTAGTCTAATACGTTTTGCTCTTGTCTTTTGTTTTTAACTATTTTTTATTGATTTCTATTCGATGAAACGTACTTTTTTGTTGTATCCAATGTGCAGAAAACCCGTTCCCTAACTATACTATATTCATAGAAACTCACAGATGCGCTTCAGAAATTTTAAGAGTGGACGACAGAAATTAATGAATGAGTTGCCTCGATCGCATTATGTGAAATTATTGTTAGGTAAACATACTATAGTATATTAAATTTGAAACTTATAAGTTGCTTGCATCATTGACAAATTGTTTGACAAAAACAATGGTATCTGTTTTTTTTTTTTTCTTCTCTCTGTTATTTTGAATGGCTTGGAAGATTTTGGATTTTGGGTGATAAATGAATTTTGAATGGCAGTTCGATTATGCTATACGTACATCTGTTTAGAGTCAACACATGGCGAATGAATGACTTCCGCAATGAATGGATTTTGAATTATGAACCAAAAAGAACTGTTAGTTAACTAGATAAACAAAGTATATATGAAAGAAAAAAAATTTACATTCAATAAAAACAAGTCTATAAATAGAATTCAGCTTTCTCATAAAAAAAAAATGTGAATACTGATCAACAATATACCTAAGAGTAAATTTCTTTATATTAAAGAATTTAGTTCGTTCTCTAGAACTTTCAAAAGAAGTTGATTGTCCCTTTCGTAATTGTTTGAAGTATTTTAGATTGCCATAACATTGGTATAAGCATCTGTTTCAATTTATAGAAAACAAATTCGTTTAATAACATCACAAAGCACCTTTTTTTTTGTGTCTTTTAATGCCTGTAGGCCTTCACCTGTTGTGTTAAGTGTCTAAAACATTAACGAGGTTCGTCTCAGTGCGTTTTCCAGACAGACTATAGCTCAATAAATTTTCGCTTGTGGTACATAAAAATTTGTCACATAAATTACAATTTGCGTGTGCCCCTGTTGCCTGTCCAACAACGTGTTGCTGCTGTTGATGCTGCTGTTGCTATTGCGGCTACTGAAGCAATGGTTGTTGCTGGCATTTTGAAATGAATTTGTACAAACCGTCGACCGATCCGACCCTAATTGCCTTTGAGTGTGTTGTGTCCCGATCAAGAAGCGAACACTAATTGTGCGTACAACTGCAACTACAACTATGAATATCTCAATTTACATGTTGGTTTAAACAAAATATCGGGGGTGGGTGGAGGAAGATGCCATCCAAGAGGGGAAAGGGGCACCGTTAGAGCATTTTGAAATTCTGGGCAATTAGCCTGGCAGCGTTCAATTCCATCGAGAAGGCTTACGAATTTGCGAAATGGAGCGCAAGCATAAATGTCAGCTTGGATTTGGCATGCAATTAAAAAGAAAATCCAAATAAAAAGTTGAAGGAGGTGGAGAAAAAGAGATGGACAGACAGGCAGTTGGCCAGAGAGGCAAGCAGGACATTTATGGGCTGACAGAGATCGCCAGAGTAACAACTTTATTTACAGCTTAATTTACCAGACTTGCAAGATGAATGACTTTAGCAGCTGCTTCGAGGCGATAGCCAAATATTCAGTGCAAATTGTGATAAAAATTTATAGAAATGAAGGAAATTTAAGTAGGCGACTTTCTAAATATCATAAAAGCAAACAACAATAATCAATCCAAATTTGCTTCTTTTTTTTATTCTTAATTTTTGTTTTTACAATTTATTCTTATAGTTGAGCCCAATTAATCATTGTCATTTATTGATCAAATTTTGAGTAATAATTATATACATGCAGTTCGTGCAACAATTTTTTGGCGTTTCAATATTTCGATATCATAAATACAAATTGTAAATGCTAAACAAAGTGTCGACTTGGTAATACCTTGCAATTGATTGCATTTATAGTAATTTATTTATCTTTAAAGATATGGAAGGATAAAAGAAAGATTTAGTAGTTTTTTAGTTACCTCAGGAAATTAATCTCCATACCAGACTATATAATTAATTATATTATATAATAATTTTTAATTATAAATATTTCTTTAATTTTCTTGTGAATGTAAACTTTTTCGATATTCCTACTTTAAATCTCTATTCATTTGAATACTCTAGCAGTAATTGTCTTCAATGTCTCAGTGATTTGAAGAATTGACATCTCCTGTGATGTCAATATCCTTTTACCATAGGGTATTAATCTGGTAAAAAAGAAAAAAAGTTGAAAAGTTGCTGCCTCTGCTGCGGTAGCGTAAAATTTCCAAAATTATGCAAAAAAAATATATACAATTTTATACACCAAAACTAATATCGAATCGTAAAACTCATATGGTATTTTCTTTTGGTTGTTGTTGTTGTTTCGTATGTTTATGCCGTTTAGCCATTGGTCTACGTCTACTGAATGTTGGCTCATTAGCATGTTTGGCACACGCCCCACCACAGTAACGGCAGCACACGCCCCAACTCGAACCCCAGCAGGTTGAGAGAGTGCGATGGTGATGATGATGATGACGATGACGATGACGATGATAATGATAATGGCCACAAAAGTTGGGCATTAGTTTATTTAAAAAAAAAGAAACAGCAACAACAACAACATCAAGTTACAAGAGAAACAAGCGATTGAGTTATCTTTTAAGCTAGATTACTAGTGGTTGTCCGAATGTCTAGGAGTCTGGCTGTCTGACTGGCTTTGGCAATAAATCAAAATTATTATCCACACATTTGACTTTTTAAGGCAGTGCATGCATTTCTCCCATTTATGGCAATGGGTTCCTTTCCTGGTCGTTTGCTAAACAACGTACAAACGGCCTTTAAAAGAATGCCATAGCCAGAGACCAGAAGTTATACAGTGGCGCTGGCTTTGCGGTTTATCTAACGAACGCAATCTTCCAACATACACACACACACACACACACACACACATATACATAGTCATATATTGCCCAGACTCCAACAACAACGATTTGGTGGAGTCAACACATTTGAATATGACGCACGAGCACGCTCCGCTTGGCCAAACGAACAGACCAACTAGGTACCAACTAGGGTGTGTTGGCCAGTGTCCAGCTTTGGTTTTTCGTTTTGCTTTTGGTTTTAGCTTGAGCACGCTTGATTTTCGATGGGCGATGGGCGATAGATAAGAAATTTATAGTTTCGGTTTAAAAGGCATTAGAGTGTAATATATTTTGAGTTTGGCATCGTATCTAAACATATTCCTACTTACTCCAAGTCTCGTTTGGCACGTAGTTATACCAAAGCAAACTGCATTGTTGTTGCTAAGCTCGATCGGTCTCTAACTGCGCCTCATATCGCCGTGGGTGTGTAAATCTATATGCAAATATTTGCATGCCCAACGAAAGACTTAGGCAACGAACTAGCTTGATCAGCGTCTAAAATGGGATTGGATGTAAAAAAAAAAATTACAAAAAAAAAAAAGAAAAAGAAAAAAAGCAAGTTAAAATACAACAAAAAAAATAATTATAATAATCGTTGAACTATCATAAAGTTATGCTAACTAAAAGACAGTGTCTTAGTCGCATAGGCGTAAAGGGTATCTCCTGTATTTCATTTTTCATTTTGTTTTTTTTTTTGTTTTAATCTCTTCCAAGACTACTACCAAAAATAATTAAAAATATTAATGAGAATAAAAAAAAGCATTAAATACACAGTTTGTATTTGGCTGCTTGATGTCTATGAACCGATTCAAAATGCAATATTGCTGCAGCTATTACAAAAATATACAATTTTCAAATGTTAATTTGTTGAGAATGTACAAACTTAACTATTTTTATACCCTTTCAAAAAGGTAGGAGTATTTTGTCAGCAGACCTTCTATATCTCGGAATCATCTCGAGATGCCGGATGACTATATCATAGCCCATAGAAACAATCGGTTAAATATACGGTTGAAGATCATAAACTTGGTTGTTTTAAAAGAGATTGTCACAAAAGATGGTATATTAAAATTTGAAATAGATAAAAATATATTTGAAAATTCTTATTATTAAATACTTTCCCTCAAGCGACAAACATTATATTTTGGTTTGACTATTTTTTTTATGCTTTTTTTATGTTTGGGCGAAATTGTTTATAAATTGAAAAGTCAGTTTGCAAGGGTATACGAGTTTCGACATGGACGAAGTCAGGTTTTTGTTTTTTCAATTTACCATGTCATATTAATGTTTTCTAATTAGGGAAGCTATTGGGCATTGTAAAGTTTATTTCCTTACTCAATGCAAAGGGGAAGACCTAAAGTGCCTTAACAACCTCTTAAAGACTCCAAATTGTCTATAACCCAGCCCACTATTTTGAAAGTCTTTCTAAAATGGTAATAGAATTTAATTTGTTGTGTTTAACTGAAAACTCACTTGTTTTCTAAGGCGTTGACTATTTTAACAGTCCTTTGAATGTTATATGTTCAACTATAAGAAAAGCTTTAACTAAGCATTATCTTTATAATAGCAAATATCTTACTTTTTTTTGACAAAAAATTTTTATATAGGAATGATAGTGTAATTTTGAGAAAACTGTTCACTCATCTGATGTAATCAATTAAATTTCCAAGATATTCCCACACCCATGAGCTTTACGATTAATCCTACAACTGTTCATTATAATGAGCTTTAGATTAGCATTATATGTATATAAAAAATTCATCTACTGTATATACCTACATATGTATATATATAAAGTATATTGCAACTATAACTGACTGGCGCGACAAACTCTTGAAAATTCATTTCTATGCAAATTTCTTGTTTCCATTTCTGTATTTTTTCTTGTTTTGTGTTTTTCTCTTCTTGAGTTTCACTTTCAATTTGTTGTTTTGTATACTTTTTGGTGCTTTTGTCGCGTTTGTTTGCTCTATTGTCTATATATAAATATACATACATACATATATGTATATACATATGTATATAGATGGATGTATATGCTTAGAGGAGTTTCTTTTGTCTAGGCAGCTGAAATTGTTTTATATGGTAAAATGCAATTTGTGCAACTTGTGCAAAAGCGACAAACAGCAACAGCATCCTTTGCTATATATTGAAAGTGAAGTGAAGTCTCTTAGCATATTTGTTGTTTTTGTTTTTGTTGTTGTTTTACTCTGTAAAATTTGCATATTTGAGCGCAGCTGCTTTTTTTGTGTTTTGTTCCAGGCTTTTCTTCACTTGCTGCTTGTTTGTTGCTGTAGTTGTCTTCTACGGCATTAATTTTGGCTTCTGGTTGTTGTCGTAGTCGATGCACGGCAGCAACATGGTCTTTTCTTATTGTTGTTGTTGTTGTTGTGCAGCATTTGTCGTTTTTGCTGCTGTTGCTACATTCTGCATCTCAAGCGGTTTGTAATTAATGGTTAATTAATTGAAACGAAGTAGCTGACAATCTTAATGATCCGTAATTTGTTATTATGGTAATTTATACAAGCAACACCAACACAATGAAGATTTTGCATTTGTTGTTTTTGCTGCCGCTACTGCGATTGCTCTTGTAAGACATATTCAAATAAAAATTCATAAACCTCAGTTGCTGACTGCGTTTCGTTGTCTAATTGCAGTCACGAGCAATTTATGTAGCTTAATTTAAAAATGAATTATATAAAGATTCGTATTATCCGACGCCCTCAAAAGTTGAGCTATAACAATAAATTCTACTTACTCAAAGTAGAATCAAAACAGAAATTAATATAAAAATAGCAAAAAAAAAAAGCAGCAAACTTATCCTCTTCAGCACCGCAATGTCTTTTACTACAGGAAGATGTTTGTGCTCACGACACAACCAGAAAAATTTGCATCTTGACGAATTTAATGATGATGATGGAAAAGCTCAACAAAAGAAGAAAACAAAAATGAAGATGGGTGGAGGAGAACGGGGAAAGCATTTTGATCAAGCCAAATATAAACTTGAAGAAGCCCACGGTAATGTTGCTGTTGGGATGTGGGAGTGTTGCTGATGTGCAGCAACAGCAGCAACAATTTATGAAGATGCCTATTGGGTGGCATTGCGGAATGTTTGACGTTAGCTGTCTCCGGGTCTCATGTCAAGCACTGTATGTACATAAGTCTGCATTTGTGTTGCGTCTGTGTGTGTGTGTGTGTGTGTGTAAGAGTGAAAATATTTTCATTGCACTTTGACATGACAGCAAAACAAATTGGTAAAAACATGACCGCTTAAATGGCTTTAATGAATGGCAACCTCAGCCTTCGTAGCAAACGAAAAATCAAATATAAGGGAGCGTCTAACTGCTTTTGTCTTGTGTCTTATTAGCCAGAATTCTTGATCTTTTGTTTGGCTGCCAAGTGGCGCCTGCAGCGATCACGTCACAGACAACACAACAGAATAACTACAACAGCAACAGCAATCACGATTTGGTTTCAATGTCTTTCAGCTGCAAAATCAATAAAGTTATCATGATTTCTACGGCAGAGGCGTCTCTGAATGCTTTAATTTCTATATCACTCTCAAAAATGTTGCTGTCAAAATTTTGTTTGACTGAGGTGAACGCCCACCAAAATCAAAACCAAAAAAAAAAAACAGAAAACAAAAATAAAACAACAAAATAGAAAAAACCTGAAACTCAATTAACATGTCACGCTTAGACAGTGAATGCAGTTCTATTTGTTGGATATATTTCTGTTATAATTGAAAGTACAATAACAACAACAACAATAACAAAAATCTGGACTGCCAAAAATTCGTGCGCTACTGTTTTTGCAATAACCAAAAATTTAAAAAGAAAAAAAATAAACCAAAATTAACTTGTTAAAATGCAAATTTTTGTCTTGGGGGGGTTTATTTTGGCCTTGTTATTAGACAATTCCCTGAATTGATTTTGATAAATGACTAACGATTGTTAATAATGCTATATTTTTGTCTTGATATTTATTTATATTTTTTTTTTTTTTTTTTGGGTTGGGTTGGGTTCTGGCAATTGATGTTAGAATTCTGTCTCATGTTAATTAACACATTAATCAATGTTATGTCGCTGCTGCCGTGAAAGTCATCCATATATATAGAGATATGTATATATATATTTTCTCCTTGCTCCTGTCGAGCGTGGGTTGCCCCAGATGGACATGTTCTGATACAAGTTTCATAGCAAATTTGAAATTTATTGTGGCATGTTGCTGCTGCACAAGCCACTGGACAGCATCAGCAGCAACATCATCAGTAACTGGCAAAAACCAGCATCACCCACAAGCAAGGCCGTTAGCCAGGCGAACATGGCACTCTCTTGGCCTTATTTGGTATACAGTATTTATGCAGATTTACTGTCTGTGTGGGTGGCAACACTTTCTACAATATACACAAATAGTTAGTTGCAATTTGCAGAGACTCTCTTAAAATTTTGAATCGACTTTTGCATTGCATCAAAAGGTCAGTTCACTTGATTTTCAATTTACGATTCTTTGTCGTTAATTGCACTATGAGTTGTCGCTTGGCTTAATGTACAAACAATATTTTATGGTCAAACATAAAAATCTAAGTCGGTTTGCCTACATCGTTGCAGCAGCAGCGGTAACAGTAGCAGCAATAATACTAGCAACAATTGCAGTCAGACAGTTGACAACAGCAAGCAACAGGCCAATCAGCAACATCTTCGTTTGCCAAGTTGCTTTTATGGCTTTTTGTCATTAATCAAAATGGAATTGAAATGCTTGGCGTGTACATCACACAATGATGTTGTACCTATCGTTGTTGTTACTGTTGTTGTTGTTATTATTGTTGCTAGTGTTGTTATTGTAGTTGTTGTAGCAGCACCCATTTGGAGTTTGCCAAAAGATCGTCTCGAGCTGATAAAACTCCACAAACCTCTGCCACAGCCGAAATGATTAATACATCTTGATGCGATTTGGTTTGTAACACAGACGCAATAAAAAAAACGTGCCTCTTTTGATTGACAATACCAACAACAATAACAACAGCAATAAGCAGCATAAGCAAAGGAAAGAGGAAAAGAGTTTCAGATGCCCGCACGTTGATTACTTCATTAGGTGGGGTTTTTTATTTTTCTTCTATTTTTCTTTTATTTTTATTTTTTTTGGGAAAGTTGCAGAACAGCAAGAGCAAGACCATTTGATTCAATTATCCATTTGCATGCAATTGAAACATAAGCCAAATGCAACTGCAACAGCAGGATCTGTTGCTACAGCAGCTGCTGTTGCAATTGCAAATGCTTATCAGACGCTTCGGCAACTTTATGTTGAGCTATTGGTCAATTGGTCAGCAGCCGTTTTGGCCATCCGGTTGGTCACTTGGTGGGCGATAATTATCACGTTGAAAAATGATCGACTAGCTTACAGTTTGTTAACCTGTCTGCCTCTAGAGTGGTCTCACTTCGCTAACGATGACAATTTGCAATAAAAAATAAAATATATATGCCTATGGATATAAATATATATATATCTATCTACGCCAATTTCTTTGCAGCTGCATGAACAATTTTTTGGCTTCCGTGCGTTTTAGATGCGTTTTTGGTGCGTTTTATGGGCGGCCTTTAAATAGATTTTATAATTCATTTTATCTAGTTTTTGTACAAATGAAGAAATAGTGCTTTCAAAATTTTTTTTTATTTTATTCTGCCTTACAAAATTAAACAATTTTCTTACATAATTATCACATTGTCCGCATGCCAACAGTGCGTATACGCAATATTCAAAAACCGCCCCATCGTTTATCTTAATAAGTATTATTATTATTTTTGTTCATGACAAACTGCTGCCGCTTTCTCATCTCATTGATGGCTCCATTTTGGCCAATCGGGCCACAAAGCAATTTGATTGCCTGCTACGTGAATAAACTGACTCTCAGTCTGAGTCTGGGCCCCAAAGTCTGACTCTCAGTCTGTGTCTGGGCTCTACTTCAGGTTTTACCGCATTGTCGTCTTTATGCTTCTTTCTTTCTTTCTTACTTTTCTCTCTTAGTCTCTTGAATTTCGCTACAATTGTTGAATTATTTTAATTGATTGAGTAAGAAACAGAGCAAGATAGATGATTGGGGGAGGAGAGGGGCACATGACTGGTTTTCATCTATAGCCTATTGGTAATTGAAACTTGTTAGTGAAGACATTAAAAAATCGTTTAGCACGGTATTTGGGTTAAAAATGCGTGGAAAATCGTCCAACAACAAAACTCAATCTAAGCCGGACAAAACAAAAAAACAAAAACAATATAGAAGAAAAAATAAATAAAAAAGAGAAGCAACAACCAGTCAAGCGTTAAAGCGTGTGATTTTCAAAAAAAAAAAAAGAACAGGAGAGCTGAGCGGGCAGGGTTTGTTGAGGTTTGGCTAAGGAAAAATTGTGTAACCACAATATAAAAAAATTCCTGCACATAAACTAATCTTCAATGATGATGATGACGATGGAAATGCTAGCGGCAGCTTTTCGACTACCGAGTTGCATTTTCTTTTATTCCTCCCCACCTTATAATCATCCCTCTTTTATTTGTCTTGGCTAATGTTGTTGGTGTTGTTATTGTTGTTTAATGCATTTGACACCCACAACATAAGGCTGAGAAATGAAATTTTAATGAAAATTTCATAATTTCCTTGATTTGTGTTGGTTTTTCTTTTTAATTTTAGTCAATTTGCATATAAACATTTGCCACTGGCTGAAAGGAAAAGAAAAGCTAACTTAATTAAAAGAAAACGATTGCTATATTTATATTTATTGTCTTTAACGGGCAAGCATATCATTAGTAATCTCCACCAAAATCATGTTTTATTTTTTCAATTTTTTTTTTTTTTCTATTTGGTTGGTTAAAATGATGCCGCCTCAAGCTGTTTGCATTGGTCAAAAAGCGCTAACAATTTCTACGATTACGATTGCGATTACCATAAAGAAATAAAATGCAGCCGTTTGTCCAATGCATCTTCATCTCAACCTTTATGTATCTATCTCCCTTTCTCCCACTCCATCGCTCTCTCTCTCTCTCTTTCTATCTCTTTTTGTCTGTCTCTATTTCTGTTTGCCTCAAGAAGATGCATGTACTGAAAGCATGCACACACGTCCATGATTGGCCTCCAGTTATATGAGCACGTCTCTGGCTCCAACTTCGACTCCAACATAAAATTCAACTGGCTGCCTCCTCGTCTGGCAACTTTCTTTCCAAATCACAATAATCGTGGCCAAATTAGTCAATATTTGAGCGCCAAAATGCTGCAAAACAAAAGCTTATTATTTTATTTCATATATTTATTTTTATTTTTTTTTTTTTTTGTATATAAAGTAATTTATGTTACTCGTTTTTGTAGTTTTGCATTTTAAACATAATGATTAAATAAACTACTATACCGCATTGCAAATGATTACGCAGAGATTTATTTTCTTTTTTTTTTTTTTGGTGAAATTTCATTGCTTTGGTCTGGGTTTGCCTTCTTTGGTTTAAAGCAGATGATTGGAGTCGAGAACACTAGGAAAACGAGCTCACTTTAAGAGCCTTGAAATGTTGCCACAAACTCTAATGGCTTGTTGCTGTTACTGTTACTGAGAATACCCTCTCTCTCTCTCTCTCTGTGGCTGCCGCACTTTAATGTCTTTTAGGTGATCAGGTGTTGAGGAGGCCTTTTGCTTAACTATGCCTCCTTCATTCCCACCATGACTTTTTCGCATTTCAAATTTGATTTGGTTTTTAGATTGCAGCATCTTTTAAAAGTCTTCTAGTCTCTGAATGTAAAATATTTGCTTCAGTGGCATTTTCTTTCTCCCTCTCTCTTTCTCTCTCTCTTATTTTCTGTTGCCCTTATCTAAAGTATGCAAAACCGAAAAGAAAAATCCAATGCATTGAAATTTGTTAAGTCATTCCTATTTGTGGTTCTCACGATTGCCACACCAAATTCATATGGTTTGAACCTCTAGGGTTATAGTAAATTATATACGGTAGCTAAGAAATTTATTTTGGATATAGCTATTCTAAATGCTCGACTTGATTTCTTTTTTTTTTTTTTGCCAAATCTATGCAAATGATACCATATACTTGGGTGTACAAAGAGAAACAAAACAACGACAACGAAAAGAAACAACATTGCCATGACAGGTTCTCGTCTGGCATTAGCCAAAGTCCGAGCTAGTGTGCGCCTTAAAGAGATTTACGATCCGAGCACGCCAAAGGTGTTTACACTTTGTCACCCTTCTGTCAGTTTGATTTATTCATTTTGAGATAGAGCCAAAGCTAAAAAGCTAAGTAAAAAGCAAAAACTGGCCAAATTAAAATGCAAGTATGACCGGAATGCAGGTGGATGGACTGAATGGTTGGATGGAATGAATGAGTGAGTGAATGACCAAGTGATTGACTTATGTGATCAACAGACAGGTTGAACGAAATAAATCGCTGCGATTGTTGCAAATGAAACTACTTACTAATCAGTAGAGGAACCCCATAAAAATAACACCCTCCCGCCCATAAACTCACTGAGAAGAGTTAAAAAATAAAAAAAAAAAAAACAATAAAACATTGAAAAGAAAGTCATTGGACCAACATAAAAATTTTTATCAAATTAAAAAGAGAAGTCATTCGAAATATTATCAGCTTAAATATTTGAGAAATTATTTAATTAAATATTTTTAATGTTGTAGGATTTTTTAATTTCTAATAAATTAAATTAATTTCGTATTTGTTTTGTGTCTTTTTTTTCTTCAACAGAATTAATCAAAATATTGCCGCAGATTTTTGGCAATTTGCGTAGAATCATTTAAAGCGCTGCTCTGGCGCTGCATACACAACAAATGATTGGCACTGACGATATGTCCGCATCGGCTGGCATGGATATAAGTGAATCCTTTCGTGCCGAGGATCTATCAAAGGCAGATTTCTTTGATTTTGTCACAGCCCCCGATATGGGTATTGGCATTGGTGTGGGAGTGGGTGTGGGTGTTGATGTGGGCGTTAGCCTTCATCATCATCATCATCAACAACATCAGCAACAACATCACCAGCAGCCACATCCACAGACACAGCATAGTCACAATCATGGTCAAGTCACAACACAAACCCCGCAACAGGCTCTATGCGGAGTGGGTGGAGCAAGAACCAGCAGCAGTATGATACATGATGGTGGAGGAGGAGGAGGTGGCGGAGGTGTAAACGGCGGTGGTGGAGTAAACGGAAACGGAAGTACAGGTGGCATTATACCAATTGCAAATCGCAATGGTAATAATAGTGCCAACAATGGCAGTGATCCCACATTACAAGGCTATGAGGTAAGATCAATTTATAAATCAAATATTAATCCACTTTACTACATCGTTAGGGTTCCTTTTTTTGTTCAATCTTTTGTTTTAGTTTTGGCACCAGGATAAGGATACAAGCCGTTTAGATTCTAGCTCCATTTTTGAGGATTTGGATCGTTATTGTTGGCAACAGCAGCCAATCACTGCCAGCAATGGAATCGGAACGAATGCCACCACACAATCCAGTCGCACATCACCGCATTCGCACCAACAGCAACAGCAGCAACAGCAGCAACAACAACAACAACAGCAGCCTAATCCCAATCCAAGTAATTCCTCAGCTGCTTCAAGTGCGACAGGCAGTAGCAGCGACACCATCAGTAGCCTGGACACCACCGATGGCCAGATCTATACCCTGACAGTATTAAATGGTGGCGAGCCCTGGCTAAAACGCACCGAGGCGGAACAATTGCCAAGCTCCCTGGACTTGGACAGTTTACTGGGCAGTTTTCCTGGCTATATTAAGTCTGAGTATCCCTATGATGACAGTGGCTTTAGCACCGATGGCAAAGATGTAAATGGCGGAGCAAGTGGTGCAACTGGTGGTGGATCTGCCGGTGATGGCCTTAGTAGTATTTCCCAGAATCAGGGTCAAACGCTGCCCTCATTGGTCACTGCCATTTCCATTGCAGGTGGCAATGATTTGGGACAACAATTGGCACAATTTCAAAACAACAACAACGATTGGCATATGGCCGATCATAATGCGGATGCGGAACAAAGTGCAGCGGAATCTCTGCTGCGGAGTGCCCTACAGGGCAAGGGCTATGGTAAAGGTATAAATATGACCAATGGTTTGGTTATGCCAGTGGTTAAAGATGATGATATGAGGCGTCTTTTATCCTTTACTCCTGATGATGCGGCCGATGCTTTAGGATTTGCTGATTCTACCCTAAATGCTGCTCAAATGTTTGATGATGCTCAGGTGATGAGTGGTAATAGTCATTTAACTGTTAACACCAATCACAGCCAGCAGCAGCAGCAGCAACAACAACAACAACAACAGCAGCAGCAGCAACAACATAATGGCAATGCTAGCATCATTGTAGATGACATGTTCCTAAGCCTAGAGAATGCTTTCAGTGATGATTTTGAGAAAATCAAACGTATAGCCAATGAGGTACAGCAATTCTGTACAGGGGGAGCATCGACACCAACACCAGTGAGTGGAGATTATACCAATGCCAATGATGCAATAATGATGCAAATTTCGACAAGTCCAGCATTGACAGGAAGTACAAATCAATTGCAGCCACCACCGCAACCACTTAAACCAGAGGTATCCACATCGACATCACCAGCTGGGACGGGTATTAGTAATTCCCGTCTTGGTGGTGTTTCCAAACCCAAAAAACAGTACAAAAGGACAAGTAGCAGCAGTAATGCTCCAAGCAACAACAACAACAACAATAACTCGAATGCAATCAATAATAATAATAATAATGGAAATAGTGGGAATATTGGAGGTGGAGTCAATGTACTTGGCGTTAACTTACCCAGCGTCAGCAGTGGTGGCAGTTCATCCTCCAGTGGTAGTGCCAGCAGTACCAGCAACAGTCCGCCAGCAAATTCAAGCAGCAGTAGCAGCGGTGGTGGCTGCGGTGGTGGTGGTGGCAGCAATAGTACCACTGGCGGACAACGTAAAGAACGTTCCCTGCACTATTGTTCCATCTGCTCCAAGGGTTTTAAGGATAAATATTCGGTGAATGTTCACATACGCACTCATACGGGTGAGAAGCCTTTCGCATGCTCACTGTGTGGTAAAAGTTTTCGACAAAAGGCCCACCTGGCCAAACACTATCAAACGCATATGACCCAAAAGAACAGTGGAAATATGATCAAAGGTAGTTCCTCCAAACAGCAGCGTGGTAATGGCGGCAGTGGCGGTAGTGGTGTTGGCGGTGGTGGTGGTGGTGGAACCGGTGTCAGTGGGGGGTCAGCAGTTGCAGCAGTAGCTGCAGCTGCATCTACATCGGCATCCGGTGGAGCCACTTTGGGCCAACAACGACAAATGAGTATTGGACCCCCCAGCCTGCCTGTGATGATAAGTAATCCGAATACACCTCCCGGCATCGGTGGAGTTCTACCACCAGCCAATGGTCTCCTAGCGAATCGGTAGTGCAGGTCTATAAAACCCAAATATCCTAAATAAAAAAAATGAAAACACAACAACTAAAATAATAAAACCAACCAACAAACTATTTCTTGTTCCTTACTTACAAAATGAAAAAACAAACAAATGAAAATAAAAAAAACAAATAAATGCAACCATTTACAACCTATGATTACTACTCGAAATACTCTTCGGGTGGCCCTTCCCTCAAAGGCCGCACCCCTCGAATTTAAATCATTGATGAATTCCTATTTCTCAGCTTTCTTTACAATTCCTATATACATACTATATACATACCATAACCATAATATCACATTTTTACACAAACAAACAATTTTTAAATAAAATAAAAAGAAAAATACTCAATTTAAATTTAATACCACACACACACACATACATATATAAACACTCAAATTAATTTTAAATGTGCCAAATTTTTTATTAAACATTTTTCCATAAATTTTTAAATGAATGAAGCTAATGAAGCAAAACTCTACGCGTGGTGATATCAAAATGAGGCCAAACGCTTCCTCTAAATAAAAACATGACAATATAAATTTTTTGTATAAGATATCTCGTATATACTATATAGATATATGTATATGTAAAATCAATTTTTGCTACATTTTGTAATCCTTAAAAAGTATTTTGTTAATATTTTCTAATTAGTTGCATGTCCCCCCAAATTAGTTTAATTTTGTTTATTTAGTGTATATATGCATAACTATATTATATACATATATAGTAAAAGATCCAACAATGGATTATCAATCTTACAAATTATATACATTTGGAATTATGTATAAAGACTAGCCAATATATCTGATATATGTATAAAAAAGAGTATATACATTTCAATAAATTCCATTTTCGTTGCAATTTGTACAATAAGATTTAGATCGAAGCTATCGATATCATCTCATATATATTTCCCTAGCCTAAAGCAAGTGTTTCACATTTTTCTATAGTTCTTAATGCAAAACAAATTAGCAATAAAAATCATTTAAATTTCAGAGTTAAAAAAACCTTTTTTGAATGCAATGCATTGCACTTGCCATTAATTTGTTGTATTTGCTTAATGAAATCGTAATTAATTAACAATTAAGCAAAACAAACTAATTAATTAGATGTAATTTTAATTTATAGTTAAACTGCCAATTACTTTTTGTGATAGTTTTTAATCGATATATATGTATTTTCTATGGTGTTTGGGTTATATATATATATATGTATGTATATGTATAATAAGTTGATTTGTTATATAAAATCTAGAATTTTGCAATACGAGTATTTTCTAATTTATTGAATTTTAATTTTAGTTTATATATGTATATATATATAATTAAATTTAAGGCACATCAAAAAATCAGATTCTTAGTTAACTGTTTGTTAGTTATTATTTATGCACACACACACACAAAACAAACACACACACACAAACCCATTTGAAGTTAAGTTTTTTAATAATTATTTTAATATTGCAACGCATTAAAATGAAAAACAAAAATAAAGAAAAATTACAACAAAAAAAATAACAATATATTTATGTATATATATATGTATAGGCAACCATCTGTTTTATTGACAAAGTGACGGCCTTTTGGGTTAATTAGTTTGCTCGTTACAGGAGATGAGGATGAACGATGATCTCCTCCTCGTCGTTGTCGGGTACATAGAAATAATTTTCTACCATAAAGGAAGTGCATGAAAGCCCATGCAGCTGCGCATGTCAACAACAGCAGCAACAACTGCAACAACAACAGAAGATGCAACAAGGCGGCACTTGTCAGTCAAAATCAAAGTGAACAGCAGCCGCAACAGCAACATCATTTGATGGAGCTGAGGTCGGTGAGAGGATCAACAAATGCAGCACGCATGCGCCAAAAGCCAAAAGCAAAAATCGCTGCCGCTGTTGCTGTTGCAGTTGCAGTTGCAACCGCATCATCAGCCATCAGTGAAGATTAGAGAAAATTTTTCACTCGAAGCGAATTACAGCAAAATCGAGGAGTCTATAGTAAAGTGGATCTTAGGTAGGTATTGAGAGGGGTGGGGAGGGGGATGGAGGCAAAGCAAGTTGGAGTCGGCAAGTCATTTGAGATCGAAACATGTCGATTAGGGAATTTCAAGAGGCGCCAGTTGCCGTTGCACAGGTGGCTGCGGCTGTTCGTTGTCGTGGCACCTTGGGGGAGCCTGTTATGCTCCTACTGTTCAAACTTAAGCCCGGCCAACAAGCACGCGTCTTAATTGCATTCGATGTTGAACTTTGAGCCAGAAAGCTCACAGAGCAAATATTTGCACTATGAAAATCAAAAAAAAAAAAAAAACCAGGGAAAGAAAAAGTCAACAAGCGATTTAATGCCATCATAATCATCATCATTACTATTTTTATTTTATAGATATATATATAAATTATTGATTATGCTTTTCAAATATATTCTTAAATTATATAAAATTGTTTTTTTTTTAGTGAAGATTTTTCAATTGCCATCTGGTTTTTAGTCTATGCGACATTAGCTCCATTAACCACACGGAAGTGGAAAATATTGCCATAAAAGCAAAACCATACCAAATATATTGCAAATCCATTAATTGCATGGCACGAAACTCTCTATGTGGACTGAGATCAACAAAAGATAATTCACCCGACTTAATTAATTCGGTAAAGCCCATCTTACGCCAATGCGATGGTAGACCAGTTGCATCTAATTCCATTATCAACTTCATTATCGGTTCCATATAAATCGAATTGTCATGCACAGGAAAACCGAAAGGTATATTATTAAAGAAACAAAAATCTTCACGCATACGAAAAAGTGGCTTGGTAAAGACCCTCTGTTGCTCATTGACAATAACCCATTTGGTACTGGTCATCATATAGCCAAAATTTGTATTAAATGAATCCCGCATTTTGTTATATCGAATAAAATCGGGTTCCACTAGAAACATACGTTCATATTTACGAAACTGTTGAAGTCGTCCAATTAATTCCCCATACTCTGGCTTCCAGGCGACAACTTTCATATGGGTTGATAGTACATCATCATAGCTCCGATAGGGCAACTGTTTCGGAGCAGTTGTTACATATGTAGAGAAATATGAATTATACCAGGCTGTGATTAATATGCCCAATATACAGATCTGTAAATAGATGGCACGAACCAAAATGGGAGCTCTAAATACCTCATAGAAGGACTGACCCAAAACTCCTCTCAGACATGAATCATGTAGAAAATACTCATACGTATACACAGGATAGCCATGTAGACGCAATGTGTTGGCCAACAGAAATGAGATGCCAACGAGAGTGATTAGAGCTAAAAGAAATGCCTGCAATTCGAATACCCTTGTGTAATACTCTGGAGTGGGTACATCTGCCTCAACGGGTAGCATTAGACACCAGTTCATCTGTTCGTAGGGATAGGAATAACCAAATGGTGGTATTGTCGGAAAGGTTAAGGACATGGAAATCTCTACGGTGAGATTGCGTACAGCGGCCACTGTCTCCTGAGATGGGGCAAAGGCATTGCCTTTGGCTGGCAGCGGTTGAAAAAACTGGCAATTGTATTTACGCTGAAAGGCATCCATAAAGTGACCCACTGCTCCCTCATAAACAAATTGCCCATTTTTATTATAATAGGCTATAACTCTGGGCGAGGTCCCGCCTACAATAATTGGTAGCCTATAGCCATTTAAATTATTTAAACGTTCCGGAAAAATGGCAATAGAAGATCCAGGATCATATTGACGTTGCTCTAATTGCAGAATCGGAAAATGTGTATATCCGTATATAGTATTAGTTAGCTATAAGAAAAAAAAATATTTAAATATTTCTACAAAAATTATAATAATTAATTACTCACCTCAAAGTCGCTGAGCAGTGCCAAAGCATTTAATAATTTCATTTTCCAACAATAAACAAACAATTTATACAAAATCGATTCATCAGGAATTAGAAATATTATTCTCGTTGTTGTCATATGTCTTAGATTTGCCACCAATGCATTCAAAAGTGGCACCGATTCCTCAAATATCTGCCCATTTATAATTACCAGGGAAAATAAATTTTTACTCATTTTATCATGCAAAAAGTAAGAAACTCTTTCATCGAGCTGCAGAACAGGTACTTCCATTTCAATAACTAAATTCCTTATAAAGTTACTATTATTACCAGTTGATTTTGTGCTCTCCAACAGTAGAATATAATGGAAATCAGACTGTTGTTTTATGTCCAGCAATAAATTCTGAATTGTGGCACCATTTGTCATCCAAATCAGACAAAGGCAAGGGATTAGCCAAGGACAAGCCATCACGAGTGACAAGGGACAACTGCACGACACTGATTAATGTCACAGCACATTTAAAGGGTTGCTAATGAGAGTCCATCAAAACGGTTAATGGGTATTGCCAATTAGCCAGTGTATGTTAACAAGACTCGAACATCATCAGCATAAAAAAGACAAAAAAAAATATATATATATATATCCCAAGAGACAAATTTGGCTTAAATAAAAAATGACCCAAAAAAAAAACCACAACACATAACTTTTTGAAAAATTACTTTTTTTGTGTATAATTACCAAATTTATAATTTTTTTTTTTTTCATAAAAATTGAAGTGATACCTTTATTGATTTTCACAACAATTTTTTCCGTTATGGGCCATAAAAAATAATAATTAACTGGAAAAAAACCAATTTAAAGTTTAACATTTGAACTTTAAAAATTAAGTAAATTTCAACTAGTTATAGACACCTTAAAAAAAAACTAAATAAGTTTTTTTAATGCAATTTAAGTTTTTATTTATAATTTTATATTTCTTGCCAATTTTGATAAAATTTTGGCATTAACAATTTCAAATAGAAACACAAAAGAAGCCAGCATCAACATTGATCCACCAACTAACCAAATGTATTCCAAATCTTCTAGTTGCATGGAACGAAATTCTTTTGGTTTACCCAAATCAACCAAACTTAATTTTCCGGTCTCAATCATCTCTGTAAAAGCCATTCGCTTCCAATGTTCCAGTAGTCCCATGGCTGTAATCTCAAATATCAATCGCTCCAAAGGCTCTCTGAAAACACTATTAGCCACAATGGGAAATTGAATAGGAATAGTGTGATAGAAGCATAATTCCTCTTGCAGGGTAAAAAGCGGTGAACTAAACACCTTTTGCTGTTCCGCAATGAGATTCCATTTTTCAAGAGGCATCATATAGCCGTATTCGGTATTAAAAGAATCACGTAGTTGTAGAAATATTTTATAATCCGATATTAATTTAAATATTGGAGAATATTTATCCATTGACTTGGCATATTTGAGAAGCAATTGATATTCTGGTGTCCATACCACAACTTTTGTTTTTGAATTCAAAATGCTTTCGTAGCTGGTAAATGGCGGTAGTCTTGGTGGACTGGTCACATAGGTGGAGTAATATGAATTATACCAGGATGTGATTAGTATACCCAAAACACAGATCTGCAAATAGATGACACGGACTAATATGGGAGGACTAAAGACCTCGCTAAAAGTTTGTCCCAAAACTCCTCTCAAACAGGAATCGTGCAAAATATAATCAACTATATGAACACGATATCCATGAAGTCGTAGAGCCATACCCAAAGTAACCGATATTATTAACATGGCAGCAAGTGTTAATAGAAAAGCTGAAAGACTAAAAACTTTGGCGTAAAGTTCACTTTGAGGCACTTGGGCCGGAACGGGCATCATGAGGCACCAGCTCATTAGCTCAAATGGATATGTAAAATGTTCAAAGGGAATCTTTGGAAGGGCAGCTGAAAATGCAAATTCTACACTCTCATTTCGTACTGCTGCAATCAGATCCTGAGCTGGAGGTATAGAGGATTCATTTAGTGGGTTTGGCTGCACCAAATGGCAATTGTACTTCTGTTCAAAACATTTCATTAGATGCCCCACAAGGCCGGCATAAACCAAATTACCATTTGGCTGACGTTGGACAATTAGACGCGGTGCTGAGCCACCCACAGCGATGGGTAATTGATAGCCATTGAGGTCACTCAGCCGTGATATTACTAAAGGTGTTGTAGACTGATTGCCAAGTCTGCGTTCTACAAATTGAAGTACAGGAAATGGTGAGTAACTATATATGAGTCCAGTTTTCTGTCAAAGAAAAACACGTAACAAAATAAAAGTTATAAAATAATTTTAATTTAGTAAGCAGTAAAAAATATGATTTCAACAAATTCTATTATATGTCTTCTCTATTTATTGAGCCTTACAAATTCCAAAGACAAACCGCCAAGACCTCGTAAATAATAATTAGTCGCACATTAGTCAAAACAACTAACTTAATCTCTTGCCAATTTTCTTTTAATTAGCACGCTGCTATTTTATGGCCAATCCTGGGCCTTGTGATTCTCTTAACAAAATGTATGCCTATGATCCATCTATTGATAGATGTATGGAATTCTTTTATAGCGGTTGTGGCGGCAATCCAAATCGATTTGAGACCGAAAAAGAATGCCAAATAGCTTGCGATGTAGATGTCTTTGTTGAAGAAAAGGAAATATCTTTGCCACCAGGTAGAAAAATATTTAAAATTGAATTTATAAAGCCACAGCAAAGACATGCAGATAAGGATGAATCATGTGCCATAAAAAATCCAGCATAAATATAGTCAAATAGAAATCACATATAATGTTTACCTCAAAGTTCTGAAAGATAATAAGCACATTGAGTATCCTATTCTGCCAAGACCATTTACAAAGCCTTTCCATCATGAGAAGATCTTTCTCTTTTCTCACTTTAATTATTAGAGGTTGAGTATTCAGCATTTTCAAATTCAAACGAATTAAATCCAGTAAGATATCATCATCATTATCATTATCGATAAAGGCAAGGCTTAATAAATTCTTATTGTGATATTGTTGAATTCCATAATTAACCAAGTTTTGTTTTGTGATTTGTATGACGGGAATTGATAGATTCCAAATCCGTTTTGGCCATATTGTCTCAGTGTTTTCTATGATCAAAGCATAATTGAATGAATATTCTTGATTTAACTGATGAAGCAAACTGTTAATTAAACCATTCTGACATAAATTATGAGTTAAGAGAATTTGTAAAATAAATTGCAATAACCACAATTTCATGTTGACTACTAAAAATTAACTTCTGCCTGTGGCCAATAGCTTTTCCACAGTTCTATTTATGCAAAAGTTTCAAGCAAATTGTGATTTGATCCTAACTACTTAAGGGAATTTGCTATTAGTTTTGATTTATGACAAAATGCATGCTATTTGTTTTTTCTTGATTTTATTTAACTTTAATTCATTACCAAACGAGAATCAGCATATTGTCCATTCTCAGGATACAGTTCGCCCACGGCACACAAATTTGAATAATTCACATCGCGAGATTTGCAATGTAAACCTGGTTTTCTTGCTGGCCTATAAATGGGCTTTTTTATCAGATTGACTGTTGAAAACGTACAACTCAATAGAAATTTATTCAACCGATCAATTTTATATTGTAAGGCAGCACAACCCATGTGTGTATTATGTTCATTCATCAGAAGAGCCGGACGATGAACGGATCTATTAAACGTTTAATATTTATAATAAATTTCCAACTTTAATATTATCAAAGTATTATTTCTCACCTGCCATCAGGACGTTCTTTTAGGACAAACAATTGTTTTCTAGTCACATACCGACTATCACTTATCCATCCTCCAATTATATCCTCCATCAAAGTAAGCTCATCAACCCTAATTCCAGGATACGAATGAAGCTCACAAATACTACCAATATTGGGAAAATTCGGTGATGTCATACATGGTCGCTCTAATTCCGAGCACTGCATTACATCATATTCAGCAAAATGAGCCAACTCATCGGACCAGGATATAAGTGACATGCGACCGGCAGGATAAAAATTTGGTAAACCAGCTGCCACTTTATTGCGAAACTTATTGATCATATTAACCAAATTGTTTTGATAACCATTTATTGGTACCAAACGGGCATTTTGATCACAAGATGAGATAATCTAAGAATAAGAGATTTACAATATTTTCTCCCTAAAAGATCAGGCTAATACTTACACTAATATTCTGGCAAACTAAATTGTTAAAACGACAATTTGGTAGATCACAGTATACATTATGTGGAAACTCAAATCCCGAGATATTAGTCAATGAAGAAGTAGCCAATATAAATAATATTAAAAACATTTTGCAACTGAATAATTATTTGATTTGTTAAGACTTTCGATTACTACTGGAATATCAAACATAATGTGGAGGACTTTTATATAAAAATTTCTGTTATTTAAACAAAACAGCTGACGATTAGAAAATTGATATCAATATAAAAGCTGTATTGAAAAATATTCGAACAACATATGTATATGTAATCGATATATTTTTATCAATTTATTTGTGATAAATATATTTTTATATAATAGTTTGCATTTACATATGTATATATAGTCGTATTCATTTCTTAAGACCAAACAAATAAGTTTGCTTTTAATTAAAGGGACAATTTTTAAGTGAGAAGGAAATCGAAGACATTCAGCATTTAAAATACTTTAAGTGTATATATGTACATTTGTTGTCATAGTGTTAGTGTAGTAAATATTTTCTTGGAAGCTTACAAAATTTCATTTATTTCGACAAACTGCCAAAAGTCAAGTCAAAAATCTCGCCCAATGACAGACAGATGGATCACTCTTAATGATGTTGCCTACAATTCTCATTATTTTTTCCATTATATTTTATGGTTTTCTTTGTTGTTGTATTTCATTTATTTATTATATTTGGTTGCTACAACTTTTGGTGCACTTCACTCAATTTGGCAGATGCGTCACCACTTGACCCGCACCACAGACTCCATCACCAGCAACTCCATGACCATTTGCGAAGCCAAATGCCCAAGTTCCCCAATGTCCCAGGCTTGTTATCCGCCAAATTAAGTTGACGTTGACGTAATGCTGCTGCCACTTGAAATCCTATCACATATATATGTATATATACTTTTGATAATTGCTGATGAAGTGCCATATCTTTTTTTGCTGGCAGTTTTTCAGTCGGTCAATTAGCTTCAGAAGAAAAAAAACCTTTAAAATTTCATAATTTAAGTCATAGGCAATAGCCAAATTGTTGAATCGTTAATTCATAATTAATATTTTAATTTAATAACATACAATGAATCCTTATAAGTTTTGGTAAATCCTTTTAAAAATTTTTGCTAAATGTTTAGGTAGCCTATCAATTTTTTTCAAGACTTGACAACATGTTGCCAGAGATCATGCCCCCGTTTCTTTTACAAAGCTCCTGGCAAGTAACTACAATATACATATATACACACACACATATGTACATACATATGTATATACTAAAAGTAGGAAAATCCACAACTTGAGCTGCAATGCAAGTGTTTTTGTGGCCTATACGATGGCCAGTTATTGTTGCTGGCCACGAGACATGCACGAGCCAAACTTGCATATCCAGCCCACTCCACCAAAAAAAAACAAAAAAAAAAAGGAGTAAGCCAGGCTAAAAAACAAAAAATGAAAGAAAAAAATACATATATATAATACAGTAGCCCATTTTGGGTTCTCTACAACAATGGAATAGCTTGGCTTGAAAAGCGAAAGATATAGAAAATGGTGAAAATGGGCAAAAGGCCAAAAGCGGAGTCGACTGACAAAATATTTTTGTATATATGATAAATGGCACAGTTTAAAGTAAGTCGAGCACTTGCAATTGTCCAAGCACAATGTAAATTTTATTTTTTTTCTTTTTCTTTACCAACCACTGACCATTTGGGAGTGTTGTGTTTTCTTGTTGCTTTTGTTTAGCCGAATTTTAAATTTTTGGGTTGCCACTAATGGGGCCATAGTCATAACTGAAAGCCAGGCCATAATCTTCTGGCATTTTTCGCTAGGTCGCTATTAGATCGGGGCATTGATTTATGAAAGGGTTTCTCATAATTTACCACAAATATGGTCATCATTTTTTTGGTTTCTATTTTTCTTTTCTTTTCTATTTTTTTTTTTTTCTTTTTTTGGCTTTTACTTTTCGTTTTTCTTTTTTTTTTTTTTTTTTGTTTTGCGTCTGCGGCTGCTAATGAAACGGAGGCCACTTGTTGCCATCATCGTTTGTTTCCTAGCAATCAAGCAAACTAAATGTATCATACTCCCCTTAGAGACTAGGACCAGAGAGCCACACTATAATCATCATCAACATTACCAGGCCGGCTGGCAATGTAGACCAATTGCAATCACGTCCTGGCCTGGCCTGGCCTAGCTTGAATGCATCGACTGCGCTGCTGCCGCTGGCTGCAACGTTCCAGCCACGCTTCAATAAATGTCACTCCTCAAGCTTTGCATCTAAAAATTGATGACAATAATTTGTTGCATTTGGCCCCGAGGGGGTGTGGCCGGCCAGCCGGACCAACCAACCAACCATCCACCCAGCCAGTTGGTGTTCCAGGCAAATTGTCTTGGCAGACAGTTTGCTCTGAGCTGTCTCTGGCCCGCTGCCGTTTTCAAAACAATTTATACAAAGTGTCGCAGTTTTTGGCGCTTTGCATTTGTTGCTGACAGACTTGCCCGGATCTATGCCCCAACCCCACCAATCTCCTTCATCTCCCTAGCATTGGATTTGCACTTTGCGGCAAAGTAAAAATGAAACATAAATTTCGTCATTTTGTCACAAGTTGTTAGGTATTTTTAATGATGTGCACGTGATAAAAAAAAAAAAGGTTAACTCACGAACGAAAATATATGTATATATAAATAGACAATAAAATTATTTTAAATGAAAAATCTAACATGTTCATTAAAATAATTTTTTTAAATACATATTATATTGTTTGCATTGGTATTTTTTTTCTTCTTTTGCACGATTTCATCTCCAATTTTCTACACCCTAACCAAACCCAGACAGATGGTGAGAGGGGGGCTGTTAGAGGCGTCAAGGTGGGTCCAACTATTGCTGCTGCTGCTATTGCCGTTGATTGCAAAGCACTTTTATTCCGCGCCCGAATTGTTTTCACAATACCATGAAAATCAACACTTGGTCCCGGTACCGCATCGTTTCGCTTTGATTTGATTTCGATTGCGCATTTTTCAATTTGATAAATTTATTGAGTTTCTCCAGTAAGAAATATAAAACAAATCGCTAGCGATGGTAGACCAGGCGATAAGAGATTTTAGGTAATTTATTACGAAAATATAATGACTGTATAGTACCAAGTTTCCCAGTTTGGAACTGGCACTCTGTCTGACTCCTTCATGGTCATTGCCACAGTAGTCTTCGACTTATGCATAAGTGCTCCTATCGTCTTGTAAATGGCATCAATTGCGACCTTTTGGCATTCTTATGGTAACATTTCGCTAATGAAACCGATACCTCAAGTGTCAGAGCTGGCCCGGCCTGTGGTCAGATCGTACCAGCTCCCGGTCAGTGGCTTTATATACTACTACATTCTAGTGCAACTTATGGCAGCCATAAAAATGTTAAGCACAAAACATTTGCCACATTGCCACCTTTTGGGTATATCCCCAAAAAGGAGAAATGGAGCACGCACGTGGCACTAGCGTTTCTCTGAACGAAATTGGATGCTTACCACTGGCTACTGGCATGTGGCTTCTCTGTAGGGATCACAGCTGCAGCTATGCGGAAGCTCTCTTTAACCAATCATAATCTGAATAACACGCTCAAAACTTTAAACTCGTAACTTTGTTGTATTATACAAAGAAAAAGGAGTTGGAGTTAAAATTTACTATAAAATCACCAATAATGAAAGAAAACTCTGTCAACTATATTTATTTCTCTTAGGGCTTGGATCTGTATTACTTCCTTCCTCAATGGAAATCAGATGGCAGATGTGCCAGGAAAAAAAAATTACACATAAATTTTAAATGGAAAATTGCAAAGAAAGCGACTTCCAACCATCCATCGAAGCAACAGAAGAAAAAAAAACCCACCCAAATACCCACCCACCAACTGTTTTAATTAAGCCGCCATGCAAATGAGTTTGCAACGAGTTGTTTGCCAGCCTTGTAGGCGGCTAAAAGAGAAGAGTGGGGAATGGGCAGGGCTATAGGCGTTTTTGAGATCGGCCTTTTGCTATGCCGATTAATTGCAGTGGAAAAAAAAAATTGGCACGCGGAATTTCCATACAAAATGCGGGACAAGTGAAAGCCAGAGGAGTCAGGTCCAGGCCCGGTGGCTTCTTTATTTTTATGGCATCAGTTGATAGATAAGAATCCAGATGAGAGAGAGAGAGCATATACTCTTTACATTGCATCTCGATCGATTGAAGGTAGGGCAAACAGCCACGGCCCAGTGTATAGGCCAAATCACTTAACAATCAACTTGCAGCTGCGACACTTTTGCACTGAAAAAAAAAATATATATATATATGTATATACATATATAAAAAAAAAATAAACAACATCCACACAATATGCATTGAATAAAACCCGTTTGACAGCGATCGATGACGGGCACAGAGACCCAGTCCCAGTCCCAATCTCAGTCGCAGTTGCAGTCAGTCTATCTTCTAGTGTGTTAGATTAATTTCCAAAGGCTGTCATTAAAATTCCAGTGCACTGCAATTTATACGCCACACACATGCCAATGGACTTCGTCTAGGCCTCATGCAATTTTTAATAAAAACAGCTTCATATTTATGATACATCTTAGAAGAAAAAAAAAAAAAAAAAAAGAGGAAAAAACTGTAGGAAAATGAATGAAAACAACGAAGAAAAAAAAATAACCAAGACCACGCGTCGCTCGTTAGGCCCCCTGATTCGACCAAGACCAAGAGGAGACAACATCATCAACGTTGCGACTGTTGAAATTTGCATGACAAACTCAAACTCATCCATCAATCATAGACCAATGTCTCCACAGTATGTGACTGCAGTTGGAAAAAATAAAAATAAAAAATAAAAATAAAAAATAAAACTCGTTAGGACCCCTTGATAGCAAAACAATTTCACTTTTAATTATATGGCACACGTTAATCCCTCGAGCAGATTTATATAATACCAATGACTAGTTTATGCGGTGAGACTTTATCATGTTAAAAGAATTAACTGGACTTTTAGACACACACACACACACAGCAGCACGCAGCAGGAGTTTTAATTTCACAATCTATGATACTATAGGGAATTTGTTAAATTAACCCAAAAAAAGAAAAAAAAACAATTTAAAAATGGCTCCCAACGTGGGGCCAAACATAAACGTTATTGCAGCGAAACGAAAAAAAGTGTGAAATTCCTTTATATTCCATCGATCGATATTCAATTAATAAGTTCAAGTAACGCCTAAAATGTGTGTTTCATGAACCATCATGCAACCAAGTTGCCAACTCACTTCGTGTATACGTCATAAACGAGACAGTTAGATAGATAGAGAAGCATAACCGCTTAACGCACAATTTTCACTTGTCTTTTGCATAATTTAGACAACCTGGATGAGATGAAACGGCTGCCTTGAGGGGATCTCTTGTTGGCACGGGCGGCGCCATAAAATCAATTTTCAGCCACGCATCTTTTGGTCAAATGCGTTATCACAGAGAGAGAGAGAGAGAGAAAGAGAAAGAGGGACAGAGCATGTCAGTGAATCAGTGTATTTATGAACTAGTGTAAAAGAGATGGAGATGGAGCACGCAGCGGCACTTGTCGTCGCTCGTTAGCGTCATCGTAAATAATTTTAGCAGTTGCGAAATCTATGCAAATTTATGACTGTCAGCAGAGCTGGACACCCGATCACGGTATACGGTATAAGGTATAAGGCATACGGCATACGGCATATTGGTATACGGCATCGTTTCCTTGTTGATAACGAAATGACCATAATGGCCATTAGGAGCAGTTGTTGTTGTTGTTGTTATTATTGCCATTGCCTTGTTGCTGGTTCGCCTTTTGTTGCAGCACACGAACCATGTCCCCATGTTCCAGGCAAGCATTTTTGGCCCGCTGTGCCACGAAATGCATTTCAATTCCTATTTCTCTTTTTGTTTCTGGTCAACCATAGAAAAAAAGAAAAATATATATATATAAAAATTACCAAAAAAAAAAAAAAGAAAAACCAAAAATAATTGTAAATCGCTAGATTTATGACCAAAAACACAAGCACGAATTATGACGCCGGCCACAGGTGGAAATCGCATGCTGATTTCTACTTGATTTGCTTGCCATATAATTGCAAATTGTATTTGTTTAAACACGTACAATATAGACATACAAACATACTAGATATGAGTTGCCTGCCAGCTAGTCTGATCTAGGCAACTTGTTGCATGTTGCTGTATATATACATACATATATACATTTATTGTATGTTGGTTATCCCGCCCACACTAAACACTCTAAGCAACATGGAGCAAACACAATTTTGAATGATTGCTTGACATGTTTGTATGAAGCTGGAAGCTAAGCTCATCTCTTCTCATCCATGCCATCAAGTATCTCCAGGTGTACCTATAATTTCGTGTTGTTAACAAATTATTTTTATTAATTTCTTTTTTCATTTTTCTCTTGAATCTGTCTATTTTTATAATGAATTAATTTTATAGTCGATAAGTGAATAATTTACAGGATTTGGCAAAAACATGAAATTCATTAATAATATGCTTCATTTGGTCTGTATAAAAATCATTACATATACTTTATTGGCCATGTAAAACTAGTAAGCCTTAATTTTAAATTTGTTCAACAGTTATAAATTATATTAAAAAATGAAAAAAGAAATTACTCTTAATAGTAAAATAGATTAACTCTTAAGCTATGCAATAAATAATACTCAATCAATAAATAATCGTTACTTTTGATTTTGTGATTAATTTTCATAAATAACTTTTATTTTATGTTTTATTTTTACACTCCTGCCATAAGTGATATTTAAAAAATAAAATCGCCAATTTTAAGGCATTCTTTTAACAGTTAAATCTATATTCAATCACATAAGAGCACAGATTTGATATCAAATATTTAATGTAACATTTTATTTATTTAAAGTCTTAGGTAAATACAAATTGAGTTTTCTGTTAAACATTCTGTGAAAGTAAAATTTTTAATAGATGATTTAAATTTTCATTTTACCATTTTTTATTTTATTAAATGAATATTTTTTTATAAAATATACCATTGCAAAATATCGGACAAACGATGGCAAAATATTACCATGCAGAAATCGAATATAATTAAATATTATTTTACCATTAAGCTTTGAGCAAAATAAATGTTATAAATTAATATATGTGTACATACATCTGTGAATATATATATGGAGATATTTCTGTAGATATATGTATGTATGTACATACATTCATTTATATATTTATTTCTTTTATAAAGTCTAATAGATTGACCATCGTTAATGTGACAATTGGCTTGCTTTCAATTTAGTTTCAATTTTGATTGTAACCGAAACGAATTCGGTTGACGAATAAGAAAGAGGGAGGAGACGAAGGGAAGTAGTTAAAGTTTCAACGAGTTAAAGCGACAAAAGAACAACAACAACGAAATCAACAACAGTAAAAACAACAATAATGACTACTATAAAAAAAAAAAAACGTTGTCAATTGATTTTATGCACTATTTCAATTGACCTCACAACGGTAGCCACAAGATACATTTGAAGCCAGTGCAAAAATGAAACGAATTAACAATTTGATGTAACTGTGATTTTGTTTCTGCCTGTTTTTTTTTTTTTGTTTTTAGATGTTGTTGTTGTTGTTTCTGTTGCCTGCACACGTCCTCAACGAAGCGAATTCAAAGAAATGCTTATCGTGCTTCATAGAAATCCAGCAAACAGCCAACGACAGCAACAAAACATGAAATTGAAAATGCCAAAACGCTAAAAGACAACAACTAACCATCCACCTCCCCTCCCCTACCCGCTATACCTCCCACAACAAATACCCCCTCCCCTCATGACATCTATCTATGCTTCATATCCCCTTGCCTGATTTTTCTTAGATCTCCACCAATATAGAGTTTATAGTAAAACTGTAACGAAACCCGATTGAACCCGCCATGGGTGGCTTTTTTTTGATGTTGTTGTTGTTGCTGTTGTTGTTACTGTTGCCTAGGCCAGCAACAGTGGACCAATGGACCAATAGACTGACAGACCATGGAACATTGGACAATAACATGTACAAAAAAAAAAAAAAAACAAAAAAAACAAAAAAAAATTTCATTGCTGGTGTGGTTTTTGTGCTGTTGTTATTATTGTTGTTGTTGTTGTCGCTTGTTGCTGTATTTGTTGCTCTATGCCCTGGCCACGATTTGCCAACAACAAAAAAAAAACAAAAATCTCTGCCAAAATATCGCTGGCGGGCAGCTGGCGGGCCCAGCCCAAGCACATCCTCACGAGCAACAACAACTACGACAACAACGACAAACAAAAGCCACAAAAAAAAAAAAAAAGAAATAATTAATATGCCTCAAAAATATCCCGGCCAGTTTTTGTATGACAGCAGACGGCAAAGCAGAGGGATGAGATGTGGGGGATAGGATTACTTTAGGATGCAGCTGCATCATGGACATTGGCCGCCGGCAACAGTTGCTCCAACAGCAGCAGGAACGGCAGCAACAGCAGCAGCAGTTTAACTAACGGCTTCTGTGCTTGTTGTGCTGCCGTTTCCGCATCTCACTGCTCGGTGTCGCTACAGAATGTGCACGATTTTCCTTCAGATTCAATTTCAAGTGCAGCAGCAGCAGCAGCAGTAACAGCAACAGCAGCGTCATCAGCAACAGGCCGCCAAGCGCCGCTATTAAGTCGACGACAACAACAAGCAATAACCCTAACCGACAGAGCCGCCAGGCTTTCGACTTCTCGACTTCTTTCAGTGTTTTGCCACTGTCTGCCGCTTCTTGCCGAGATTTCTATCTTTGATCTCTTACTCCACATGAAGCTAGCTGTTGTTGTTGTTGTTGTTGTTGCTATTGCTGTCTGCTTGTTAAATTGCTCATTTAAACCATAACGAAACGCTTTCTGGTCTAGTCTAGCCCAATCTGTAGCATATACCGCCAACTGGTCTTCCTAGAACACTTGCCTTTTGCCTGGTAGTGCAAATTGACCAAATGGCCCCACGACTTCCCATTGTTGCCAAAGGCATTTTTAATTACCATACATGTGGAAAATACATTTGCTAAATAATATCGAAATCCAAATCCAGAGCTCCCATCAAATGTCAGAGCAATCGTTCGCATTATAAGACTACGTCATTATAAATTATAAGCTTTTGAAATTGGAATTTATCGGTGACATTGCGATAACGAGCATTGTCTAAGCCTGATGATGGAGGAGGAGGAGAATGGTGGAGAATGGGGCGGGATAAGGGGAGGCCTAGAGACAGCTTCTCAAGTCAAGCCGACATACGCAATTATATTTGATATGTTTATGGCGTATACTGTATTTATCTTTTTGCCATGTTGACGTAGAAAGCAGAGGGAAGAAAAAAAAAAAAAATAAAAGATTTTTCATTTCATTTTTTTTTTTTTTTTTCATTTTTTAATGTGTAGAAATTAAAAGAATTTTGCCCATAATTAGTAAGATTGTTAGGCCTTATGACAGCTTAAGCTCACTTCGTATGACTATTCAGGAAGCTAAATCCAAATAGGCAATAAATAAGATTATCAAATCATTAAGTTTAATGTTTTTTTTTTTTTGTTTTTTACAACTTCTCAATAACCAGAAAGTTTGAAAACTCATGAAATATTTTAATTATGTTTATGCAGGAATGCATTGAAAGTGCTTTCTCTTCGAACAATTCTATTTGATACTTGAGTAATTAAAAAGAAATAATAAACTACAGATTAATATATGGGCAATGGTTAAATTATCAAATAAGTCTTGCAACTAATTAGTTAAATTGACTATCTATCCATCCATCTAACTTATAATAAAAGTAAGCAATAAGCAATAATTTAAAATTACTATGAAAGTATAAAAAGAAAAATAACAATTCTAAAACAATTTGACAATTAATTTTTCTTATATGCTAAGAGACAAGTAGATTCAATTAGTTTTCAGTTCTATTCTGGTACAATCTCCAACAGCTGTGGGGCACACTTTTGGCATTCAAATCTGGCTAAAGCAACAACAATGTCAATGGGGTGCATGTGCATGCCAAATTGATGTCACAAAAACCAAATCATAAATCAAGCAAATTATAGTTATTATTGCATACCAAATCAAAAGACATACAAACAATAAATACATACATATATATATATATAAAGATATCTACATATATAAACTGTATAGCCACAGAACAAGCGCCGCCGTCAAATATATATATATGTATATATATATATATATATATATATATATATATATATATATATCTTTTACTCTCTTTCTTTCTCTCTCGTTCTGTCTAAGAAAAAAAGGCCATAAATCATGACAATACTCTTGGAGTTTCTGTGGCCAGCAGCACTCGATATCCACATCGACATCGGTATCCTCCATGCTTGACTGGACAATCATAATAATCACAGCCAGCCGCCGCAGCAACAACAAGTAAACCAGCAACAAAAGCTACTTACTATGTCTATGTCAAGCCGATATGCAACTGATAAAAAAAAATAAATAAATAAAAAACTAAAAAAGAAAAAAAAAAAGAGTTTGGAGAAAATAATAAACTAAAAAAAACAGCTAAAATATAAAGAAATATGCTAAGAGTATTAATGTTTCTGGATAAGATCTAACAAGTAAAATATCATCGGTTGTTCGAAAATTTTATTATGAAATTCCATACAAAAACAGATAAATGGTTTATTTTTATATTCCTAAAGTTAAAATAATATTACTTAAATGATAAAATTAATAGAAAACTTAAGTCTTTGAACTTTAGTTTGATGGGTAAGTCGGAAATTTTGTGAAATATTGTTAAATATAATTTTAGAGCATTTCATATTCGTTTTTAATTATTTATTCATTTTATTGTTTTTCTGTTGTTTCTCTCTTTCTATCTATAAATCGCAATCTATCTATCTCTCTTTTCTTGGCTAGGAAAATTGACAATTGCGCACCTGCTTCATTTTCTACTTAATGCTCCTTAGCTTTGGCAAAGAGGCAGCAGCAACAATGAATGCCACTGCCATGGCCATCGTCTGGTTAATGGCATTTAACGGTCACCAAATGTCCGCTTTGTAGCAGTAAACTTTGTGCTTAAAGCAAAACTTTCCCAAATCCAAAAAAAAAAACAAAAACACAAAAAAATTCATAGAAAACACTAAAAGTTTTTTAAGGCTTCATACAAAGTTGTTCAGGTTTATAAACCGAAATAAAAAGTCCAGGAGTGGATTATGATCGATTCTCTCTTCCTTTTTATCGGTTCCTAAAAAATTGTTATTCCTGAAAGTTAAACAGTATAATTCTATCTTTTGTAAAAATTAATAATAAGTTCTTTTTTTTATTGTATTTAATTTAATGCTTAAGATCTTTATTTATTTATTTAAATAAAATCTTTGTTTTCAAATTCTATTTAATTTAAGCATTAATATAATATATATATTTAATTTAATGCTTAAGATCTTTATTTATTTATTTAAATAAAATCTTTGTTTTCAAATTCTAGTTAATTTAAGCGTTAATATAATTTATTTATTATATTATATATTTATAAAGATGCAATTTCATTTGCATTTTTTTAAGCTTTTAATTTTTATTCTTTGTTGTCTTAGTCCAGCCCTGCACTTTAAGATATTTATGGGGATTTAGTATTGTTGTAACCGATATTTGCATTATGCAAAACTATTTATAAATATTTCATAAATTGCAATGCAAGCATTTGCTCTAATTGTATGCTAATCATGGCTATTGGCCATGAGCCCAAAAAAAAAAAAACAAAATAAATCAAAATCCAACGATGAGTTATGGGATTTAGTGTTCTTTTATGACTATTGCAGCTGGTCGGTGTTCTTTGATGGGATTTAATTAAATAGGAAAAATAAATGAAATGGTAATATAAACTGCTTATGAGGCATATCATTTTGTAATCATTTTTGGCCAATTAAGCAGCATATAGTTTAAGTTTTAGCCTGGCTAAGAGATCAATGAGCTTGTGCTTTTACTGTTGTTGTTGTTACTGTTCTTCTTGCTGTTGATGAAGTTGTTTTGATAAAAATTTGGCCCTGCCTTAGAAAACGTGCGCAATTTATCTAAATCAGTGCAGGGAAAGAAAATACTTGACAATTGGCATGGTCTTTTGGCTACTAACTGGTCCCAGATAAACATCATAAATGCATTGAAATGTCATTGCCGAACTTCTGATATCACTGCCGCCGCCTGCCAGAAAAGAAGCTGGCCAAATCCAGCATAAAAACAAAACGAAAAAAAAAATAAAAACGATTGGCGATAATGTACCGATGCACCCATATCCATGCCCATCGATGGCCAAAAGGCTTGGCCGGACAGACATAGACATAAGCAGAGGCAGAGACTGAGACTGAGACAGAGAAAGAGAGTGCAATTGAGACAGGGAAAGAGATAGATAGATAAGTGCCGTTACCCTTTATGCAATTACCAAGTACGTGCAATTGCCAAAGCTTAATTAGAAACACATAAGCAGGGGGGAGGGATGGGCTGGTTAAAGAGGCCAGGCACTTGCTGGAGCAGAACAACCATTCGAACTTGGACTGATGATTATTTATCACCGACCGTCGTCGTGAGTCGTGCGACAATGACACGAGACCGAGACCCAGACCCACAGCCAGATCCAGTACTGGTCCCAACCCAATACAAGACCCATATCCCGACTTTAGTTGTGGCACATCGTTAGCAACATTTTGTCTGCAACAAGTGACTTTAACTTCTAACTGTGGACCCAGACACAGACCTGACACTGACTGGGCACTCAATCTTTCAATGCCTTCAATCAGGGCAACGGCAACGGCAAACATCCACAGCAACGTCAATGTCAAATCCGCATCATCATTTTGCCTTTGACGTTCTGTGAGAACGAAATTAGTTTCTCATAATCGGCAAAGGATTCCAAGTACAATTACAATCCAAGTACACTGTAAGAAAATACTTTTCGATAGCTTAAACATTAGTTGACATTAATTACATTAGTCTTTCAATTAGTTTCATTTTCATGCTTCCATGCTTCCATAAATCTATTAATGGGGACGTCTGTTTTTCAATTGCTCTCAAATTACCTGGCATCCCATCAAATTCGGCTATATAAATGAGTGGATTTGGTCAAAACCCGCTTACAGTTGTCAAAGAAATCAATCGGCATGTTGATATTGACAATTTCACTGATTTGCTCTCTATGGACTCTGAGTGAAACTAATCGAATTAACAACGTTGGCGATTATGTAATCAAAAATGGTAAGCCAAATAAAAATTACAAATAATTTATAATACTAAAAATAAGTTAATTATTTTCTTAATCATATTAGAACTATGCTTATTTATACCATCTTATGGTACATGTCATGGACGTTTTCGGGCATTTGGTTATGATTATAGATCCAATCGTTGCATCTTATTTTACTACAGGTATATATATACATATATAATATTAATAATATTATAAATATATAATTCGTTTGAATTTTATTTAGTGGATGTGGTGGTAATGCGAATCGTTTTAATAATGAGAACATATGTCGAAGTCGTTGTCGATATGATGACCTAGAAGAGGAGGGAACTGTGCCAAATTATGATGAATATTCAAGCTCAACCGATTATTATTATGAAAGTCAAACGACAGTGGAGGCGGTGGATTATGATTATCAACATGACATACATAGATAGATATTAAATTGGCATTAAGTAAGTAATTATATATATTTTTTTTCTTACTTTTCAATTCTTTTTTATGTATTCCACATATAAATTTTAGTATTAAAATTGACCAATGAAAAACCAAATTATAAATACATATTAAATTTGAATGAAAACCCAAATTATATAAAACTAAAACTCATTGACAAGGCAATTTTAATTTATTGAGTCGTCTTACATTCTTCTTAAATTATTTGCGGAAATAAACAAAGTTAAATTATAATATAAACAGCCTTATTAAATATTATATCAAAATGAAATTTCATATGTATGTATGTTGCACTTATCCCAGTTAAGTACATAGATCCACATGAAGAATATTTATTCTACATGTTCTATGCGGAAATAGTTTTTTCTTCTTTATATTGCCTAAACGCCTCGCTCAGTCAATTCAGCGGAACTAAACCATTAACGCCCCTAAAAAAAATAAATATAAATATAAAAAACAAAAACTATAGGAAAAGAAGGGTTGGGGGAACTATGCAATATTGTTGTATGTACATTCTAATGACTTTATTATAAGCAATGCAGGGCAATACCATAACTTGTGGCTGCTGCCTGGCTGCACCCACCAAAAAATGACGTCAGGGTGCGGCGACAGCGACGACAGCGGCAGCGGCGGCGGCATCGGCTGCCTTTCAAGCTGTAATCTATACCTGGGAATGGGCCTGGGCCATGACTGTATATCAGTTAACTTTTTACTCCAACGTTGACAATTATTTATGGTAATAAACAGTTCCGCTAGTGCTTTGACTTGTTGGCTTTGGATCCAAATTCAAGTCGTATCATATCATTGATACATATGTACATACATACATATATATTTGTACATTTATATGTATTTATGTAGTTACTAAATATCGAAAAAAAACATTAAAAAAAAATAAAAATGTACCCACATAATGTGCCTCTAATTGCCGACACCAGCAATGTGTTACAATTTCTATAAAATTTTATGGTTTCAACTTAAAGTTGAGCATGCAAATTACAAAATGGGGAAATTAGAGATGAGTGTTTGGGTAAGTCACGAATTTCAGAAAAAAAATAATGGTAATGGTCATCTAGTAAATTATATATTTATATAAGCAATTGGAAAATAGTAAAAAAAAAAAAAACAAATGTAAAATGCAAACCTATGAAACCCCTTTTTAATTTGTCTCTTAACTGGATATTCTTTGTGACTAATAGTTGAGCCATGATTCAAATAGATATAGAATGCATTAGAATAATTTCCATTGATTGGGAGAAAATAAGTGCAAAATGCTTGTTGAATCATCTGAATCATATAGAAAAGAAATTACTAAGCAGTCATAAGACAATATATATATGTATATGTATATATCTACAAATCTATAGATTTATTTATTTAGTTATCTCACGTTTACATCACTAAGTCGTCTCAATCGTCATAGTGCAGGGCAACTTGTTGTTATAGACAACGGCAATGGCAACCGCAGTTTCATTTTCATTGTCGGCCAAAATGGCAAACAAATGGCCAGTGTCTCATTAATGCCACACAATGGAGTCAGCCAAATAGCGGCAACAACAAGAACAACGGCAACTACAACAACACGTCAAACGTCGGCCAAAATATGCAACATTCATCAATCACACCACAGCCAGCAAGCCTAGAGGAATGAGAATGAGTTCACGCTCTGCACTTGAGGTCGTTTCTTATGGACAGCGAACAACGGATTCGGATTCAGATTGATTTGCTTTGGCGCATTTTCAAGTCAATTACACATTTTTGTGGCATTTGCGGCAATTGAGTATGAAAACTCATGTGGTGGGTCGTAGGTGTTGGTCGTCTGTCTGTTTTGCTATGTTTATTTATTTGTTTATGTATGTATATGTGTGTATGTATGTGTGTGTGTGTGTGTGTGTGTGGCATGCCACAACAACGCCGCATGTGTCCGCCCACAATGCAATCGGTGGTCAAAAACAGCCACACAAGTGAGTCACGTTGCCAGTCATGTAGAGTCATAATTCATGTCCATGTCACTGAACAACATCTGCTCACACGGCTAGAGTCATTTAGAGGGTCAAACTAAGGGTTAACTATCTGACTAGCTCTTATCAACAGAACAGCTGTTCGAAAAGCTATTACCAAAACGAGAAAAGCTTTGATAAGAAAGCTTTCACAATTTCTCTTTTCCGTTTATAAAACGCATGTGTAATATCTAAAAAGAGAATATATAAAGAGAAGTTCAGAAAGGGAGAGATAGAGAGAGACAGAGTGAGAGAGAGAGTTGTAATATCAAAATGCGAAACCTACTTTATATAAAAAAAGAGACACTTACAGATATTCGCATTACTCATATGGTAAACTGAACATAACCAGCTGATTAAGCTATATCACTAAACTTATCAGCAGTAGGTTAAAAAACCAAAGTACAAAATATCAAGAATATAAAAGTATATGAAAATTGTGCAAACATTTTTTGAAAAATTACTTCAACAGGTATATTTATGCATTTTATAAATAGAACGAAATCTTTTGAAATGAAGAATGTGTTGGCAAAGACATTTATACATATGTAGATCGTATTTTTATATAGTAAAGCACGCTCAATTTTTAAAATGTATAAAGATAGAAAGAATTTCCAAATGTGTTATATTTAAGTTTACGGTATATTCCAGTATTTTGTGTTGATTAGAAAACAATTATATTATAAGAAACAGTAAAATTGTTAATCTAAGAAAGGTAAAACAAATTTAACTTATTTTTCGTGGTTTATATCAATAGAATCTTTATATGACATTGTGAGTCAATAATATGAATAATTAGAACCTTCAAAAAAGTGAACATAACTCTGCAGTATTTATATTTTCAAATAATTTTACACTATACATATTAAATTAAAAATTTTTCAACTCATTTGACTACAAATCGCTATATAATTCTAACGATTGAAAATTATCCCATACTTTCCTTTGCTTTCGTCATGGTAAACTTATTTTGTTCATTTTCCCTTTTTTAGAACCCTATACAATATTTATTTATTTTATTTTCTATTGAGATGTGGATCATATTTATGATTGTTATTACTTTGAATTTAAAGCCGTATGCAAATATTGCATTTGATTTGGTTTTATCAGTTGGCATGGACAAATATATCTGTAAGATACATTTATATGTTTACTTTTAAACAAAGGCGTTCCCTCTGCTGCATTCTTAGTCAGTGACAGCAGCTAAATATCAGAAAAAATAGGTGCAACTATTTTTACCATAATAATTCTCTTTCTATTTTCAAATGCTCTCACTTACTCTCTCTCTCTCTGTCTCTCGGTCATTCATTTATTCTCTCTGAGTTAAACTCACTCTGAATCTGTCAGTTTCGCACATCAAAATATGTAAACAAAAGCATTATTATCGTCTATATAAACACAAACAACAACATTTTATTCCCAGCACTTGACTCTCTTGCATGCTATCTCGTTCTATCTCTCTCTGGCTAAGCATGTATTTTTCGCTCTTTCGCCCGCACAAAAATCATCAAGTGAAAGCGCCTAGCATTGTATTGAGAAATATAATAAAACTTTCATTGGGTTCCCACCACACACACACACACACACATTGCAATAACAGAGGCAAAGTGCACGGCGCACAGAGAGCGGAATAACGTTAAAACGGAAGAGCGGGAGAGCGAGCGGACGGAACAGAAATTCTTACGGCATCGACAACGACAAAATCCCAGACTATGAGAGTCTCAACGAATAGCCAGAGTTGGTATCGGAGTCGTCGTCGTCATCGTCATCAGTTGTAACGCAGTTGTCGCAGTTTGCCATCCAAAAATCAAATGGAAATGTTGTCTGACGGAGCTCAAAGTCAATGAAATGAAATTTATTAAATTAAAGAAGACGTGAAAACTAAATAAAACGAACGGAAGTGAAAAGTTTATATCTATTTATCCATCTATTTACATATATGTATATATGTACATCACCAAATAAACTAAACGCACCAAGGTAGAAAATAAATTGTTTTGTCTTGAAGCTGAAAATGTATCTGATTGTGTGTATATGTGCTGGTGTATTTGTGTATGTGTGTGTGTGTATATATATATATGGCAGTACACGCCTTTTAGGTTTACTTATAAAAAAAAAATGCCAATATGAATTGTGTGTGTAAAGAAATTGTTCTGTATCCGGAAATGTGTGAAAACGACAAGCTGTCTGGTGAAAATTAAATGACAATTTTCCTTTTCCCTAAACTCTGTTTCCCTCTTCGTTTGTCATATATAGGAAGTCTGGCTCTATGCCAGTGGCCTCGGGTCAATATCCTTTGACCCAATTATGGGATATATGGAAAGAACTATGCAAAAATCATAAGTAGTCAATTGACATTATTGTTGTCCGACACTGACAACTTAACTCTGTTTATAATGTGCCACAATTTCTCTTATGCCTTTTGTATTTGTACTAAATGGATAGTCAACTTAAGCCCGCCACACGGCCTACCTCATCCCTTTCCTTTCATAAGCGACACGCCTCAGACTTGTATTGGCAAAAAAAAAAGAAAAAAAAATATTATAGTACTGTTGGGTGAAGAGAGAAGCAGGAGGCAGAAAAGGATTATGGAGTATGGAGTATATAGCAGCTAGCCCAGTTGGTGGTGGGCGCGGCATTTAGCAGAGCAAGCGCAATTTCTCGCTCTCGCTTTTCCTCTCTCTCTCTCTCTCTCATTCTGTGATTTACTCTTACGACTCTCCTTTACGCTAAAAGGACATGCCTAACCTACCTTTGGTTATATTTTATAGTAGTATGATAAATACAAATACAAATATATATGTACATATATACATAGTAAACCATGTTATAGGTTTTTGTGTGTGTTTGTGTGTGTGTGTGTGAGAGAGGGAGCGTATGTCTAAGCAGGTGATTATCTGTTGCAGTTGTGTTGTATTTATCTCATTGAAGACAAAAGTGACAGGATAGCAAGCTTTTAGGCGCCGTACAACATGTGATATGACAAAATGACAGGACCATGGGCCATTATCAACAAATTAAATAATTAAAATAATTAAGAAAAAACATTTACAGAAATTGTAAATAATAAAATGATAATATAATCCAGTATAATGCAGACATTTTGAAACTTTAAAAATGATAATTAAACAACAATTGGAACAAAAAAAGATATATATTTTAATATTTAAAGTTTTACTAAACAATGACAGTATGTAAATATATATATTTATATTGAACATAAGTATACAATATGAAATATTGTAAAAGATAAAATAAAAGTTTTTGTGTTCTGATGAAAACAAAGTTGATTCACAGGTTGATCCCCTTACATAGTAGTGTGAAATACGATAAAGTTTTCCGTTTTAAAAATTCACTTAAACAATAATTGAGCTCACCATATAAAAGTATGTATATAGTTATGTGATTTCTAAGTCCATCTATAATGATGCATAACTATAAATAGAACAAAAAGAAACATTAGTACAAATGCTTTACTTGCAATTTTAATTTATTGATTATACAACCTTTACTAAACTTAGGTTTTTATTGGTTAATGTTCTATTTTAATACTTTTGTTTTAAATATTCAACTTTAGTGGCATAAATCTGCGGTTATGTTACCCATTGTACTTGTACTTACTCAGTCGTAAACGTCACGTACATATCAAAGATATTTCAACGCGTGAAAAGCACTTCATCAGGAGCACCATCAACCATTCCCTTTTCTCTTGTCTCCACTCCTGTCGTCAAGTTCCTTCATCCTGGGTGTTTCATTGTACAATTTTTTTAATGGCATCTCCCTACAAGTCGATTGGATGTCTGAGGCAAGAAGGGATAGATGGGTGGGTGGTTTTACTGAAATGAAAAGCTGGCAAGAAGTCATTAGAGCTAAAAGAAAAAAAAAAAAAAAAAGGCCTCCCCTTGTCAGTGAAAGCCAAAGGCGTTTTAATGAAGCCCACTTGACACTCATAATTCATTTGCAGCGAATCAACTCAAAGCAAAAACGATTAAAATTATAGCAACAGAAGCAAAAAAAAAAAAAAAAAAAAAAGAAAAGCCCATTAACATGGAAAATTTCTTTTTCCCTCTTCGACCCTTTTAGGTATTCAGACATAATCCAATACAGAAAGACGCCATGGGCAAAGATCAGGAGTTCCTGGAGGCAGCACGAAATGGTAATATCAGTCACATTGAAAAGGTCTTAACGCAGAAGGCCAAGCGAGCTGGTCCACTGGCCAGTTTGCGTCGAGGAACAGGTGTAAATGTGCAGGACAGTGGTGGATATTCGGCACTGCATCATGCTTGTTTGAATGGCCATATGGATATAGTCCGTATGCTGCTGGCACATGAGGCATCACCGAATCTACCCGATTCCAGGGGATCATCTCCACTGCATTTGGCTGCCTGGGCTGGGGAAACGGAGATTGTTAGATTGCTTCTGACACATCCTTATCGTCCGGCTAGTGCTAATTTACAGACAATTGAGCAGGAGACACCGCTACATTGTGCCGCCCAACATGGACATACTGGAGCATTGGCTCTGCTCCTGGCACACGATGCCAATCCCAGTATGCGCAATTCACGTGGAGAGACACCTTTGGATTTGGCCGCCCAATATGGCCGTCTGCAGGCAGTGCAAATGTTAATACGCTCCCAACCCAAATTGATTGCTCATCTCAGTGCAGCTGCAGTCGAGGGTGGATCGGGTACCGGAACACCATCATCTTCATCGCCAATGTCATCGTCACCTGTACGCAACATATTCCCTCATACCTGTCTCCATTTAGCCAGTCGGAATGGCCATCAAAATGTTGTCGAAGTTCTATTATCGGCTGGAGTCAGTGTCAATCTTCTGACTCCCTCGGGTACAGCCCTGCATGAGGCAGCATTGTGTGGCAAGGAGAATGTAGTGAGAACTCTTCTAAAGGCTGGCATTGATTTATCTGCAACCGATAATGAGGGACGCACTGCATTGGATATATTAAGGGAATTTCCACCGCATGTCACCAAACATATTGTGGCTGTGATCAATAGTGCGTATGAGTAATATTTTAAATTGTTTACGATTTAAACTTTGAACTTATTTAGTTAATTTAATGCACTATAAGAAAATGCAATTTAAGAATCTAAAATACTTTTCTTTGTAGACTTTCGCAACCAAATGGACACCGATGATGGCGATGAGGTCATCTATAGGCAGCATATGCCAGCACCGGCAACAGGACGTGGCCAAAGCAGCAAATACAATCAATCTCAGCATCAACAGCAGCAGCATCATAGCAATCATTATCACTTTAATTCCAACAATCATTTGCTCAATCATTCGCATTCAATGCAGCAATCCGGCTATACCAAGCAACGTTTATCCGCCGGCAATGGCGGCCACTTCAATGGAGGCAAATCGTTGGACAGTGCCCTATTGCCAGAGGATAGAATTTATCAGGAACTCAATCCTCATTCGCCGCTACATGGTCAGAAGTAAGTAGTTTTATTAATTCCAATATATTTTCAGAAATATTTATATTTCTTTTCCCTTTTTATAGCGATCTGATGGGCGGTGGTGTTAGTCCTTCTTCTTCACTGAGCAGCTTTGAACCAGCCTCTGTGTCGCCTAGATCTCGTTGTTCCACTGGTGGACCTGGTGGGCAACCCATGCAAATGACCACATTTGCACCAGCAGGACCACCAAAGAAACCACCACGTCGCAATCTTGCTGTTTCACCCACACATGCTGGTTCTGGTCAGCAATTTAGTTACAGTTCGCCCTCTAGTCAGAGTCAGAGTCAAGGTCAAGGTCATGGTCAAGCGATATTACGTCGTCCACCATCATCCACAGACAGTCCCTATTCTCATCAGAGTCATGGGAGTGTGGGTGGAATGAGTTTCGATGAGACACAGCTGAGAGAGCGGCAACGTAGTGACCGTCTTTATGCCAGTGCCAGACAAAGTACACGATCCGCCACAGTGGGTGGCATGAGCCTTAGTTCTAGCAGTAAGTACATATATCCATTATCATTATAATTAATATTTTCAACCATCTTTCAATCCAAAAGATGATATGCTGGATCGTCAGTGCAGCAGTTCGGATGTAAATAGTGAGACAAGTGTGCCAAATTCTAGTGGAGAATCACCAGCTCCGGCTACAAATTCAATGAAAAGGCCTATTCCGGCACCACGCAATAACACAACCACCAAGCTCTCCAAGGAACTACTTAAATCCTGTGAGAATGCTGCACTTAAATCCTATAATCCCAATCGCAAACTGAAACGTAATCGTAATAGTGGGTAAGTAAAAAAATTTGAAAAATAAAATAATATAAAAATTTGAATAATTATTTTCATTTAATTTAAGCTCCATTAATGTGGCTGAGAAATCGAATGGCGATGGCGATGAAAACTGTGATGCCAAACAGCAAATTCCTAGCAGTCCCACACACTATAAACAGCCACCGACACCAGATCATCCGCCACCCAGTTCCAGTCAGGCAGAGCGAACAATTCACGAAACGATTCGTCCTCTTAGTCAGGAGTACAAGAGGCATTCAGCTCTGTTGCAACTGCAAGCGGCTCAGCAGCTAATGATTGAGACGGGATCATCTCCATCGAAACTGTTGCCAACATTGAGTACACCTGGTTATGATTATGATGATACAGTAACTGTTGTGCCCCGTTGTCCGGCTCCATCTTCTGGTTCACTTAGTTCAAGCATATCTCTTTGCTCCGACCATAGTCTGTCTCATTCAACGGATTATGTGGAGGAATTTATCAGTGATGTTCCATTTGCTGGCCTACTCAAAGGTGCCTCAGTTCAGTCAAAGAATGAGAAGGAGATCCAGGAGCAAGCAAAACCACAACCAATACGGGCGCGTCCACCAATACCAATTAAACCTTTGATTCCAGAACGAAAATTTAGCAAATTATCGCCTACAACACCAACGCAACAGCCTCCTGTTGAAATCACCACTGAAGCCAATGGTAATCCCCAAATACAAGAGGCTGTTGCTCGTAAATCTTCAACAAAATCATCACCAGCCAAGTCACCTGGTAGATCTCCAGCAAAGTCACCAGCCAAATCACCAGCTGGCAGTGGCCATTCAGTTGCACGCAATTCCAATCTGAATCTTCTCAGTCCATTCAATGCGGAAGAGGCACGTAAAAAAATATCGGAAATTATTGAGAACTTTGGCAGTGGCATTCTCAATACCAATATAACACCAACACATGATATTGAGCTAGATTTCGAGGATATGGAAGTACCGCCAGAGCGTAAGGAATTGGCTATACGTTTACGTAATGCCGGATTATTGCATTTAGAGCGTATGCTCTTCGAGAATGGCTATGATAACTATAAATTTATGGTTAGTTTAAAATTATAAAGGAAGATAAATAATATTAATCATAATTCTTTTATTTTTTCCAATCAGAACAATGTGTTTGAGCAACCAGACATTCCCCTGCTACACATTCCAGAGCGTGATGCTCCAAAGTTACTCCGATTTGTACAGACCTTACCCCCAGCAGAGTTCCAACCACAAGTTCAAGCTCCACTCAAAACGCAGCAGGAGAATAAGCATCAATGTGGTGTGGCCACTTTACAGCAATGGCTCCATAGCATTGCCTTGCCCGAATATTTGGAATTTTTCAAGTAGGTTAACAAGAAATAATAAATATAAAAAATTTAAGTTATACAAGATCTATTCGATATCCCATAGCAAACATCTGTATAATAGCATTGAAAGTGTTTCCGATGTCTGGGATGTGGAACTACAAACGGTGCTAGAGATCAACAAATTGGGGCACAGAAGACGCATTCTGCAATCCTTGGCCTATATGAGACAAATGCGTGATTCTGAATCAAAATCCTTAAAGACGCCGCTGGGTGAGAACAACGAAACGAATCAAATGACAACGACAAATGGCAACGGGAACACTAATGGTAACAGAGAAGGTGATAAAACTACAGTGAGCTCTACAAAAACTGGCAATGTGGTGCAACATAGAAATTCTATAACTGGTTATCGCAAGAATCGGTAAGAGACATTAGAAATCATTGATTTAATATTCATTATATAAATATTTTTGCAATTATTATTACAGACCAGCACCACAACCACCCACTGCACCACCAGCACTACAAAAACCCTTAAACTCAACTACACCACTCCACATACGGGCACCCTCCGATCTTCTGTTGGGTTTGCCTGCCAACTTACGCACCACCGAATGGCGCCATTCGGCCCAAACATTGCTCAATGAGCATATTAGATATGAGGTTCAGGTAAATGATATTCTAATTAATACTAAAACTACATACATATGAATATTAACTGATTTCTATTTTCAGTACCTTGGCTCAACGGTTGTGAAAGAATTACGTGGCACAGAGTCCACAAAGAAATCAATACAAAAACTAAAAAATTGTGAGGAAAGTAAAAAAATTGGTTCACCACTCTCGCTGGCCATTTGCCATCGGGGCGTTGAGTTTATCGATGTGACCAGTAAAGTGAGTAATTATTTACTATCCTCTTATTTAATATAATATAATATGAAATTTATTTTAGAAAATTATCTGTGAGCATGAAATACAAAATATAAACTGCGCCTGCCAGGATTCGGATGATCTGTGTCATTTTGCTTATATCACTAAAGAGCAAGATTTGCACTACTGCCATGTATTTAAAGTGGAAAGCACAGTAAGTAGTGGAAAAGTATGGCCAAATATAGAGAAAAATATGAAGAAAAAATAAGAAAGCTTTTCCATTAATGTATTATTCTTTATTCAAATGTTTATTGGTCTTATATAAATTCAATTCAAAAACAAGAGTGCCTCTAGATTAACTTTATCTGAGAGTGAATCAGTATTGAATCAAACTTGATTCATTTTTAATATATACATACATACATATGTACATTATTGCGTTCTTATTATTCCTACTGGAATAATATTTAATTAAGTATAATCAGTAAAATTTTAATCATTTAGTTGTGTGACACATCAAATACTTTAATGTAATTAGAAACCTTATTGTAACATAATTCTTTATAAAATTTAATAATTTTCTTTTTTTTTTGTAGGATCTGGCAAGCGAGATAATTTTAACCCTGGGACAGGCATTCGAGGTGGCCTATCAGTTGGCGCTGCGCGATGGAATTGCCACAACGCCAGCGCTTATCCTTGACAATGGCATGCTTCAGGGCGAATACTGTAGTGGTAAATAGAGCCAGGATTTGGCCACAGTTGCCGCCCAAAAAAAAATCGATACTCAGACATTGACTACAACCAGAACAAATCATAATCGCAGTCGCAGCCTATGCGCTAAACTATTTTGCCTTACAAATTATGGGGCATTGTTCAAGTTGTAAGTAGTTAGACGAAATGCGTTATTTATTTTTTTTGTATGTATGGCAGAAGGGAAACAAACAAAAAAAGAAAAATTCTAGTCCTTGAGCATTTGACTTTTTTATACAGACATTTTTTGTATGGCCAATAAACCATGAAACAACAAAATAGAACAAAAAGACTTTTCAGAAGGCACAATTTTTGAAATGAAACGCACTTAAAATAAAATACATACAAATATAGAAAATAGCTTCTTTTTCAAGCTAATAAATACTTCCAAGAAATCGGAACAAGCACAATTTTTCTTTTTGCCAAATATAATTTTTATTGATTATACATTGATATATGTATGTATAAACATATACATAAATATTAATATGTATATTTATATCATTTAAAAGCATTTGAATTTTTATCAAAAAGAAACAAAAAATAAGAATTGCATTTACATATTTGATGAGTATATTAAAAAAAAAAAAAGAAACAAATGTTTTAGCAAATTTTAGCAGACGATGGAAAACAAATCAAATTTAAAGATACCAATATTGGCTCGTAAATAATTTTATTGATGTTGAAAGCTATATAAATATATAGATTTCATATATATCTGGTATATATGAAGATAATGCTAAAATCATATCCCACTACAATTTATAAATGTATTGGCTATATACAAACTAACTCTTATATATCTATATAAATATATTTACTATCTATGCGTGTTGTTATATAATTTTAATTTTTAAAAATTACAAAGCAAACGAAATCAAATCAAATGAAATGAAATAATAATACAACGCAACAAGTTATAAGCAATTTCTGCTTACAAAATAATAATATGAGAATTAAAACAAAAAAGGAATAATTCAATTTGTAATTAGATATGTTTCTTCAAATGTGTTTTACAAGAAATTTTAAAATAATTTTTAACTAGTCTTTTAGTTGTTGTAAAAAAAAAAAAAGAGAAGTAAAAATTTTTAAATTTCAAATATTTTAGTTTAAGGCCAGGCCTTGTTGTTGTTATTCCATATTATTTGTTTTAGTTAATTTTTTTATTTTTTATGTACCTCTGATTATGAAATATGTATAATACTAATACGAAAATTTCTCTTTATCAATGTATGCAAAATGCTTTAAATGTTAGCCTGCTTATGGTACAAGAAAAATTCTCATAAGTACCTACCCTCCCTACAATACCTACATATATATATATATGTATACATATATTACCAAACAAACAAAAATCAATTAAAGAACCCAGCATTTTTCTCTAGACAATTCAAAAATTTACACATTTAAATCGATTTTGAATAAAACTATATATATATACATTAGTTACATTAAATACAACCAAAAAGTCTAAACCATAGCCGAAGAAAATTTCAAATACAATTTACGCATACAAATAAACCAAAATAATAAAAAACAAAAACTATAAACCTAGAAAAAGTTGAACCAGAATTGTGAAAAGACAAAACCTGCAACAAATGGCAAAAAAAAAAAAGAATAAAAATACTAAATAAATACATAATAAAATGAAGTTATAAGTTACCTTATTTGTTTGGGGTCAGGCCACCATTTAAACGCCTCTGGGATGTCAATTAAGTTGGACTTTCCCACAAGCCTAAGACTAGGCGGCCAACTTAGGAGAGATCAGTTACACATACACACACAACCAAACGTAAGAGCCAAAGAGCGCTTAATGTGAGCCGGTTTTAGCCAAGACGAAGATTTGTTGTTGGTTTTTTTTTCCCCTGCTTCTTCCTTTCTTCTTTTTATAAGGCTAAATGCGTTAAACATTTGATCATGCGAATATTAATTGGCAATGTGGCCAAAACACCAAACTCACTAATGTTGCCGGCAGCAAGTTGACCATGCGTCAAACACACAAACACACTGGTCCAATACTAGCTTAATATTGCCTCGATAGCCATGAGTCAAGCTAGCCAGAATGACGACGCATCGTTTTTGAGAGACGATATGCCTGAACTGAACCTGCTGAGCATTGGCTATCATCGTCATCATCTTTATCTGGCAAGAGATGGATGCGTGACACGAGTAGATATGAATGAATTAACATTATTTTTTTTCTTTTTAAAGCCAACTTGTTAGAGCTTTAAATATATGTATAGATTCACATTTTCTGTGTATATTACACATACGACATGTGTTTAATTGGTTATGGTTTTTTTTTTCTAATTTTTCTGTATCATATTTTGTTTCTAATTTTCAAACTTGATATTAAATTGTCTTTAGAAGTATCTAAGACTGTACTATATATAATACAGCTTATTAAATCTATCGTTTTTTTTTATTTATCACGAATTAATCGTGTTGCGATGGACTATCATTTCCGGTTAATTTCCACACATCTCTATGCGAACTGCTTTCCCGATGATGGCAACAAGTTGCGGTTAACGGTTTAAATTATTGTCTCTCTGGCTTTGACTCGCGTGCAATTTGTGGCGCGCAGCTTATCACAATTTCATTATTATTATTACTATTATTATTATTACTATTACTAACCATATGCTTGTACGAGTATCTATGTATACATATATAAAAAGACACCATTCTCATCTGTGTCTGTGCATTGCCATGTCTCGATGCGTTTATTTGTAATTGAAATTGCGTGACTTTATTCTTTGATTTCGCCATTTGCCATTGCCAGCAAACAACCTGTAAACTTTGTACATTTTCCAGCTGATTTATGCGCTAACGGCGCAAAAAAAAAAATGAATCGCTGCTTTCTTCTCTATTTAGCGAGCTTTCATTTGAACAAAAGACCAAAGCGCATTCTCATTGCTGTTCGCCTATTCAAAACGTGAGCAAGCAGCGAAATGTTTACTCAGCCCTTGAGTGCTTATGAATATGATTCACAAACGTACTAACATATATATAAATATATATAGATGCATGAGTGTGTGGGTGTAGATGGGTGTGTGCGTAAACAAAGCAAATGTGCACAGTCATTTAAAATTGTTCAGTGACCACAGAAACCAAAAGCTTTGCAACTGCCAAGTTCCGATGCCAATGCTGATAGCCTGTTCAATTTGTACCAAAAAACCGTCACATGCCAACAAATTGTATGAAACAGGTGCAAAAAAAAAAGAAAACATTTAATGTACTACTGCTTGGAAAATGTGAGCACTGACTTTTTCTAAGAAGGTAAACTGGGGGAAATTGAAAAGGCAATTTATCATAATAATCATCAACCTTCCTCTAATATATGTATATAGTAAACAAATAATAAAAAAATATAATATATTTATATATATATATATATATCTTCCCCTTACTACAAGCTTTTTAAATCTCTCTCTTCTCTTCTCCTCTGCTCTATTTCTCTACCATTATTATTTTATAAGTTATAAATTGTTCTTAAGTAAACAGTTTCTATGTTTAGTTAATATAAATTTGGGCATAAATACTACAGAAATTCTAATTCTTTATTAAAGCCCTTTGACTGATTAGTGTTCTTTAAATTATAAAAGTTGAAAATTAACATATTAAAAATCGAATCGAACAGTTTCATTGATAAGATTATTTTTGGTCCTTCTCAAATAATTCTTAAAAATAAATAAACTTTAATTTTATATATATAAAGATTGAATAATTGATTGCTTGTTCTTTTTACGTTACGATAAAACTTTATATTGGTGGTACTTCCATGTTCATGCAGAACTTCATGCAATCCTCCTTATTAAAGAAACGATTTCGATTGCCACCACAATTTGAAAAAATGAATTTCTCGCAGCGTTTGTGAAAATTATTGTAAAACCACATCTCACGATGTCCCTGACAAAGGCCATAGCTTGGAGTAGACAAACATATCTCTAAAAAAGTGCACACAAAATAATTTCATTAAAATGGGAAGATGATTTAATCTACATAACTTTTCATACTCATTCTAACATCCTTGGATTCGGTTGCAAGTAGAATTAAGGACGATAGTACAATTATGGAGAGAATAAACTTCATTTCGATTATTAAATGCGATCGACTGAAATAGAAAAAGAAGACTGACACTAATTTTACTTAAGTCGGTTCATTTTTATTGGTTTGATTTGGTTAAATTCACAAATGTTTTTCTACCTTCTTTTTGTGTGACGAATATTGTAAATTATCGATAAGAAAACAGCACTTGCATGGTTAATACAGCTTTGTTTAGTTTAAGTCAAAAAACATCTACGTTAGCCAGCAGTATCAAAGCCATTAAATGTTATATTATAATGCATACAGTAGTTAAGACAGTCTTCCTGACTGAAGAAGCGATTATGATTGCCACCACAATTCGAATACAAAAATGTTTCACAACGATTGCGATAGATATTAAAAAACCACATAGTACGTTTTCCACTACACTTGCCATATGTTGGTTTTTTAGTGCAAATTTCTATAGAAATTATAAAATTATATTGAAATTAATACATTTAATAGAGAAAACAAATATACTTACTTTTTCTCGCTTGATAGTCTAGCCTCTTATAGGCTAATCCATCATTAATCATTTGGTTCTGCCCAAAACTTAAAAAACTAGAAGTAAACAAAAAAAGGACTACAACTCCAATCATTGAATGTGTCCACAACATGATAAAATGGTTTAAAGAAATGAAGCTGAACTGAATCATTTTGGCAACTGCAACTCTAATTTATATGGTGGCACAACAAAAGTGAATCGTATGCAATGAATCATATAGAAGAAAGTGGGGAATGTTTTAAGCAAAAGTTTGATAAATTAATTGTTTAATTGATAATGGTTTTTATAAAATAAATAAACAATTGTTTGCACCAACTAGAATCTGTGCTGTGCCCGGCACTTGAATTACTCAATCTCTAATCAATGGTCGATAGTTATGTGAACTGGTTGCCTGTTTTTGATGTTGTTGGCCAGTTAGCAAGCGAATTCAATTAAATTTCTCAATAAATTACAAGTGCGCAAAAACCAAAAATGCACGCGCTTCAGTTAGTAACTATAGAGTCGTATGTTAGATAGATAGATGCATAGAAGAAATATTGAATACTGCGAACTGGTCTCGGGTCTGGGGTCTGGAGTTTTGTCATTTAAACCGGTACTTAATAGCACCCCAAATACATGATTACGCAAAACCATAAAACAAATATTTAAAACGATACGTAACTACAAGCAGTTTCATCGCTATTTCTATATCTCTCACTCTTTCTCTCTATTTAACTGATAAATATATATATAACCACATGCCCACATACATATGTATGTACATATATATTTTGTATGTATAAAAATATGTAAAGCATTAAAATGAAAATGAAATCTTTGGAAAAATTATATAAAACAACAACAGCAACGACTATGAAAAGCCAACTGAAATTCTAGATCAAGGCCAAGTCAGTCTTACTAGCCATATTAATATCACGCAACATGCGTATCATAGATACAACAACAACAACAACAACAAAAACTATATACACAACAGCCAAGTGAAGGTAAACTAGTTTTGGCTCCAAAGGAGGATGTCGACTCATAAAAATCTGGGCCAAAAGGAAGCAATCGCCAATGTAGGCAATAAATTGTCATGTTAAATGCACATTTTGTCACATTTGGATAAAAATTGCATTTGTAAATAACAAGACAAAACACTTAAGAGAGTGACGAATTTAAATTTCGGGGCGGGACCCCAATTATTTATGAAAATACGACTATGTATATAAAAAACATTAATAGTAATATTTTGTAGTGTTATTGGATTGTGCCGTTCATTTGAAAATATTTCATAAAATTTGCCTTTGGTGTTGAAGGTTATAGCGAATTGATTAAGATATTGTTTTTGTACCCTATAGAGAAAAATAGAAGGGTATATAAAATTTATTTAAAATTCTTTTAAAATAATTACCTAAAATTTGAAATAGGGTATCAACTTGTTGATGAAAAATGAAATGGAAAAATTATGAAAACAAAAGGATTAGCAAAATCTTATACCAAAATCTCGGAATTTTTCAAAGCGATCAATTCACTTATAACGGGATCTCTCTGCGGGTAACTGTTTAATGTATTTTAATGAAATTTTGTTCGATACACATTTTTGTACTCAATAATTGTTTATTGATGTTCATAAAAAAGTTTTGTAATGGTTCATATAAACCATATGACCATAATTTCCGAACTAGCTGATTAATCAATAAAGCAATATCTTTTTTATAGTATTTCTTTGATTTCTTTTGCAATAACCTCCATTGTACAGGGTATCACAAAGGTAGTTTTACTACTTATTTATGGAAATTGCAATCGATTCAATAAAGTGCTGAATGTTAAAAAACAAACAAACAAAAATAAATAAACTAAAAATGTAGTGACAAAATAATACCAAATACATCTCGAAATTGTTATTGTTGTTTAACCTTCAATCAAAAAATAAATATAAAATGAATAATAAATAAATACAGTTAAAGAATTATATAAAATTTTAAATTTTCTGACCAGCGGCAATTTCTTGAATACACTTTTGAACACTTTTCGATTGCCCAGTGCCAGTTCAACTATTAAAGAATTGATTGCACATAATTTTATTTATTTAAACGTGGCAATCTAATTACAATTATCATTATTGATTTGATTTCACCCCTGAGGGTGGTTGATATAAAAATCAAGTCATGGCCAAGACAAGGATTTATCATTTAGCTATAGAGATCTTTTGATTAAAAAGAAAAACTAAATATTTTATTTAATATATCGCACAAAAATGTTTTACACTGTCACACGCAAATGTGAAAACTCCAAACGCATAGAGAATTGTGCAATTATTGCTAATAAAAATGTTTATGATCGTTACCCCGATGACTTCTGCTATTGAAGCGATATGAATCACCATAAATCCAAGAGCGGTATAAATATTTATCGCAATTTTATAATCATGGGCAGTCAAAAAGTCACAGATTTAGACGAAGACCAAGAGGTAAATATGGGGACGGAGGTTGGAATCGAAGTCGGACTTGTACCGGATTGACCGCGGACTGAGTGCTTCGCATGCGTGAGAATTGTACGCAGACTAAAATAGATACTATCCTTTTTCTTTTTCTTTTTTTTTTGGTGCACAGTGGAATGAACAGTTATTAATAAGGAGTAATGTTATATATTTTCTTTATTTTTTGCATTAAGTTATATAGAGAAAAAGGTGGCAACTTATCAATTAAAATATCTCTTCAGAAATTTGAAAGCCAAAAATTTATAAAAAGAATTCCATATTTTACAATATTATTAATCCTAAAAATCTTTTAATTTATTTCAATATTTAGAAAAACTTTTCATTCCTAAGAAAGCTTTAACTTGTATAGAAAATTGAAATTCAATTCACTTTAAAACTGATAATTATATTTAATCAACTACTTTATATATATTAACTTAATTTGTTTTAGTTAATTTTCAGCTTCTTTTTTCCACAGTAAATGGATTATTATCAGTTTTTTTTTCTATTGGCAGGTAAATATTTCATCTGCACATGCCAAACCTAAGCTCCAGTGATTCGAATACTGTTGATAAAAAGGTCGAAGTGGTCTTAGAAAGTGGGTTAATTAGCAGACTTCCATTAAAGTGCAACGGCTTTTACCTTGCAATTGTTTTTTTTTTCTTTTTCTTTATTAAAGTTATATGCATAATGCATTGAGGTAATTGCCCAAAACTTGACCTTAAAAACCAGAGGCCATACGTCCAGGACGATGCCCTGTATTGCTCTGCTCAACTCCTGCTCTCCTGCACGTCATGGTTAATTGGGCATTCAAATGTCAAGTTCAATTTTGGTCCACATTAGCGTTACCTATAAAAGGGCCGATTCGTTGTGTGCTGCATAAAATGAGATTTATTGTTGCATTTTTTCTGGTCAGCTTCGGGGCGACGGTTTCAGTTGATGCTGGAAATGCATTTTCGACTCAAATTGCAATTGCAACTGCTGCTGGTGGCAATGGTCCACTTTTAGCCCAAAAGACAATTCTCCACAAATATTTAAATAATTTTGCAACATTTATAAATTGCCATTGCCATTAGCAAAATCCCAAAAAAAAAGAAACAAATATTATAATCAAATGGTAATAAAAAAATAAATAACTATTTCTTTTTTAAACATTTCATTTCCATTCTGATGACTTTGACAGCCAGCTTCCGCTTTTAGGCTAAGACCGGCTCAAGTTGGACTACTTTTTTATCAGTAAACTACGAAAAAAAAAACCAAAATAAAAGTGAAAAAACTGCAATTAATTCCAATTAAAATTGAGCAGCTTTTAAATATTTTAAGTGCAGGCAATAACAAAATCGTCAAGCTCTAAATCATAAACTATATATACATAAATATTATTTATACTCTTTAAAAAAAGTAAATAAGATTTTTCAAGATCTTTTCGCAAAAGAATAAGGAGAAAAAATACCAAAAAAAGTATATTGAAATAATTTCAATTTAATTTAAGGTTTTAATAAATTGATTAATAATATCAAATTCAAATTATATATTTGTTAGGGTATAGATAGTTTGGTTCAACTAATGTTTAGCCTAACAATCTAGTTTTCTTTTTTTGTATTATTAGACATAAATCATCGATAAGTAAATTAAAAGCCATAAATTTACCAATTAAATTGTAATTTGTGCAAATTGATTGAAGAAAATCAAGTGAAATACCAACATACATAAATCAATAAGTTCAATATTAAAATTTTGATTAGATATTTATGAAATCGTAAAATAAACTTTAACATCAGCTCGCTTTATGCCATAGGCAAACCAATTAGTAAAGAAAGCATATTCCCCAGGAGGAGCAGGCGAATTGTTTGTTAACTGGTTATTGAGATATTCAATAGTAAGTTTTTCCACAACCAGATCATGCTGTGATAATTAACATAGAAATTATTGTAACTATAAAAAAATATATTAAATAATAATGAAGCAAACAAAAGATCATTAAGTTTAACACGAGATTATATAAATTCTTGCCTTAAGTATTTTCAGATTTTCTTTTTGCCTCCTTTTTTTATGAACTAAATGAACTTTTGTTTAGTCTACTATATTATTTACAATACATACATCAAAAGGACAAGAGTGATTCATATTCGTAGATGATAAAAATATTCCCAGAAGATATTTTTGTACTATATTGCCAGCATTGGGGTTTGATAGATATTTACAAGCATCAAATGTAGTGTTAAATGAAAATTGCTTAAAGCCATAAAAACGTTGCATCAAAGCAATATTAACCTAAGATATATATATCAAAGTTATAACAAATAAATATATGTATATATGCACATACCTTGATTTTTGTAACAGGAATTTTATGAAGTTTTACTTTAATCGACAAATATTTGTAGGTGCGATTCACCGATTTTAAATAGCAATAATCAAAGGTAGAAAATGTCTCATCTAACGTATTACATTTAATATTTGTAAACTCAACACGTGCATCGATCTGAAAAACACATGTCTCAATCAAACTGAATAAATAAAGAGTTTCTAATAATACGCAAATTACCATTAGTAATTCAATAAAAACAAGAATTAAAGCAAACCAATAGGTTAAGAAACATTTGAAATCCATTGTGATTGATTTAAGGGCTACAGAACTAATAACAAATATGCCATTGCCACAAAGTGGAAAGCTTTTTAAAATGTGAAATAAAGCAGAACAAAATAATGATAATTATATGTATAAAGTACTTAAAAAATACTGCAATTATAAAAGATAAAAAATTATTAGCAGTTATGTATATTTAAAATATGTTTATAATTTTTTTCATTTCGACTAAATTATTTTTTGTTTTCATAATACTACTTATATCAATTAAAATTTAGAACTGAAAACGATTAAAAAATTGTTGTCTTTTTTGTACTATTGTTTCTTTTTTTCTATTTTTAGAAGGCTTTTTAAAAACAACGTACAAAACTATTAATTCAAATAAAATTTATGTATATTTTAATTTTCATCCCATAAAACATTTTAGAGAGTTTTACTTTTCTTTTGCAGTAGTTATCAAACTGACAGCTTTATGTGTTTAAATTTAATAAAATGCTAACAATCAAATTGCATTAGCCAAGTTAGTTAGTTGAGAGACTAGCCAGAGTTAGGCACTCAAGCTATACAAATTTGCCTCTGGCTACAACCTACGCATTTTGGTCAATAAATTTGTTGAGCAGTTAAGAAAAAGTGTGAAGGTCTTGGCAAAGCGAACTTTTAACCCTGATATTGCTGTTTGCTGTCTCTTGTTGTTGTTGCTGATGTTGTTGTTGTTGTTGTTGTTGTTGTTATTATTGCTGTTAGCTGCTAGCCAACTGTGCACATTATAAAAGGTGATTAATTATGCTGACATTAAATCGGCTAATAGAAATATATCTAGTTGGGGTTTTGAAAATGATGTTGACGTGATTGTAATTGAAGTTGCTGTTGTTGATGTTTGCCTATATAACCCTGCTTGGAAAATTGCCTTTTCACTGCGTGCTGTGCAGTTTATTGCAAAACTTTGTTTGTATTTATGATAATTGATGGGTAAAATAAAAATCCATGAAAATGTTTGTGAAAAGCCTTTATGAAAATACATTTTGGCAGAGTTCATTAATCATAACTGATAATTGGCGATTGTTTATAGTTAGTATGTATTTGCTTTCACATAAATTAAACGTTTATAGAATTGAGAAAGTTCTAAGCTTTTCTGGTTTTGTATGATTTCTCACCAATTAATTGCATAATTCTAATACTAGAGAAACTATTTGCGAAGCAAAATAATCAACTGCCCCGAACGCAAACGTCAACATATTTAAATCAATTACAAACAGCAATTTGCCGAAGCAAAAACTTCTTTCCGCTTTCGTCTTAACTCTTCTATATAATCAAGGCATGCGTTTGTATTACAGATGGGGATGACAACAACAACAACAACAACCAATGGACAACGAGCACTTGGTTGTCTGTTCGCTTGCTTATATTAAGTACGCGCGAATTAATGTGTTGCTAGAGTCACTACATCTTGGTGTTGGTGTTGGTGTTGGTGTTGCTGGTGATGCTGTTGCTGTTGCTGTTGGTATTGCTATTGCTGGTGCCATTGCCAGTTGAGTCCAAGAATTTAACAGCCAAAGCGCCGCCGCCGTTTTGCTGGTAGACTAACCTAACCAGGCGTCGCGTAATTTACGTCGATTTGATGTTGCCAACATAAATTTATCGGGCGCACACATTTTTACTAGCGATTTGTTGCTAGCATCGTTTGATGATGTTGCTGGTGTGCTTTAATTTCACAGCAACAACAGCAGCAGCAGCAGCAACACAGACACAAAAATGTCGCAATACAATAATGAAAAAGCAAGAAAAATCATGTTGGTATGCAGGTTAGTTTGTTGTTGTTATTTTTTCTTTTAGTTTTGTTTAGTTTTTCTTTACATTTTTTTTTTATAAGACAAACTGAAGAGGCCGCTAAAGATGAGACAGCAAAAGTCTTTTGAAAAGGCGCCTGCGTGCCATGAAATATGGTGCTAGCAACATGTTTGTTGCTTTTGCTGCTGCTCTTTTAGTTGCTGTTGTTGCATGCTTTTCGAGGAGCAGGAAGTCGTTTTAAAGTTTTGCCTTTGCCACATTTATGAGTTACGCTTCAACCGCATGTTGCAAGCCATGTGGCATGCAATGAGACACTTGTTGCAATAGAAAAAGAGAGAAAAAAAACGAAAACAGGATATTATCATTGGGTAATCAATGTGATGCTGCCTAGAAGGTCTCTGTCAAACAAGATATATTTCCTGAGGCACAATAAACTTTTTAAATTATATTAGATAATTGTTAGATAGATTTCATCTAAAAGAAAAGCAAACAAGTTAAGATTGTTATCTAATTATCTAACTATTTTTTGGAATACCATAATATTGTATCGATTTCAAATGAACATATTTAAATCTTCGATTTTTATTGAATTCTTATAAAAGGATTATTCAATTTCAGCAAACAATTGCAAAATTTTTGAGTTGCCGGCAGTTGTTTAATTATGTACCAATTGTCTGTTGTCTAGACCAGGCCAAATGATGTCATTAGTGTTGGACATGCTGGCAACCAGCGGTGTGGCATACAACAGCACACGGCACGCAATATGGTATTAAGAAATTAAGTGGTAGCAGTAAGCAACTCGAAGGTTTTGCAACATGTTGCTAACTGCGCCCTGCGGCCAACAATCTAATTGCAAATGGATCACCAGCAACAGCAACAACAGTAACATGAGCAACATCAATAGACCAATTGAATATACATATATATATATAGACATATATTTTCTTTGATTTGCCAATAAAATGCAAAATTCTTCTTGACCGAAGTGGGTGAGGTGATGTGTTTTTTTTTATTTATTTTTATCCCAATTATATATAGTATTGGCAATTGACAATTTGGCTTCGATCAGAGGGAGACCGCATGATTTATGCATCGAACCATTTAAAGTTCGCGGCGGTTCCATAAACAAATTGTCGCCGTGTTACTCTAAATGGCCATCGCTTGTATTTTGTTTTGTCTTATTTTTTCTTACCATGAAATTGAGCTGTAATTGAAATTGCACTCAGGATGTGGAACGTTTTTTGGCCATCTTGCAATTTATTGCCAATACAAAATTTCACAATTAAAACAGAAAACCCAGCCACGTCATTAGTTTTGGGCTCGAAAAGAAAATCGCACACTTATATGGCCATTGTGTGTGTGTGTGTGTATGTGTGAGTATTTCTTTCTTGGCCAATACCTGGCACACATACTATATATTTAGGGTATATAGAGTCAAAGAAAATGAGAAAAAGTTAATAGAATATTTTGGAAAAAAGAATTAAACATTTTTAATATAATCTATAGCAAATTAAAAATAAATATTTAACCATTTCTTGTCTAAGAATTTGAGATCGATTTACATGCACATCTAATAATTTTATTTTATTTGCATAACAATCGACTATTATATATTTTTAATAGTTTATTTTATAGGGTATGATATGGTCGATGATATTACAATGGCAGCATTTTGTTTTCAAGTTGTTTCTTACGATTTGAAACATTTGCACATGTTTGGTCTGTTGATAATTTGTAGGCTGCAACTTTGTTGCTGTCTCAATCAAATGTTGCAGCAACACAACGACCGAAGTGAGCTTTTTGGTCAAGAGTTCCTGAACCTGTATATTATTGTACAATATATATATATATATATGTATGTATATATGTAGCGTATAGTGCACACATATATAATAATATTTTTAGGCCAGAGCCAAACTAATTTTTGGCACAGCCTTTAACTCTAATTACAGACTCTGAGCCATTTGAAAATCATTTTCTGGCAGCACAAATATACATACATACATACAAACATATACAGGTGATCAAACTGCAAGAGGCCAGGTAAAAATATCATTGTCAAATGTGCTTTTAATTGATGTAGACAGGCACCATACACATTGGACAGCCCAACTGGACACTCGATCTCAAACAAGCAAACATTAGCAATAAAATATCTAATTGGCGTCTCTCTTAGCCAGGCTAAGACAAGAAATGAAATTTTCATTTACAACTCGTTGGTTGGTAATCGAGACTTTTGTTTTATTTGAAGGAGGTTTGATTTTGGCTCTAGCAATTGTCTTGGGGGTCTCTCTCTCTCACTATGTCTCTCTTCATGGTCCATGGTTTGTGGCCCGTGGCCCGTGGTCTTGGCTCTTGATGTGTGTATAGTGTGTGTGTGTGTGTGTGTGTGTGTGTGGCTGTGTCTTGTTACACTTTATAAGGCGTGATTTATGCCAGCAAGTTACAAAATTTATTTCATTTTTAATGAGTAATTTACACAAAATTGCATTAATTTGTGCGCCCAAAGCGCAAAGCGACAGATAAACAGACAACACACAACGGTTAAAATACAGACAGACAGACAGACATTTGGAAAAAAAAAATAGAAAAAAAGTGAGACAAGTCATGGCAAATTTCTGACATTTCCTTGATTTATGTATCAATTTTGGTTTCGACTTCAATTGATTAAAAATAAAATCAAAATAAAACCAATAATATGTTGTAATCGATCTTCAGAATGTGTTAAATTGATTTTTAAAATATTTTCAATTAGTTTCATTTAGATTAAAGAATAAATTTAGAAAATTCTTATTACCATTTCCGGTTATGTGCAAAAAGTGTTGCCAATTAACAGAGTGCCAGACACAAATGTTGCATCAACATTTCCATATGAGAAAAACAGTTCAAAAATAGTTGCAAATCCATTTTTGAATTGGAGATGATTTAGTGGCAATGCCGATGACGGTGACAGTGCCGCCACAGGCTTCTGGCCATATATAAACGCATTTTAATTAATATGTACAAGCATCACCTTAATTAAGCGTACCAAACGCCAAGACGACGTGACCAACACACAATCTTTGGTATTTTTGGTATTTTTACAACACCCCGTAGTGGCCCAGCAACACACAAACACACACACACACTCATTTATACACAGTCGACAGAGAGACAAGACGACATTTCCATTGCCATTTCCATTTGCTTGGAAAATGGTGCGAATACAAATGCCAGAAACAGGTAAGCCTAAATTATGGTAAAAACACCTATACCAAAGGCCATGATTTATACTTGTTGTAAATTAAGAAATTAAAATGCTTTTATGGACCAACAGACAAAACGACACACAAACCGACCGACCAATAAACCACCAAAATTATAGTAAAGAAGGAGAAGCTCAAATTAATTGCCAAAATTTTTTGATAAGATTATTTTCTTCATACATATATTCCATATAATAAATATTTGTATGCTAGCCATCCCCTCCTTCAGCCACCGTCTACCCTCAAACTGACTTGACTAAGTTTTCTTAATTAAAAATTTGTTGCATGCCAGCAATTTTAGTTGCACCACTAAAATTGTTTGCCAGATATTAATGTGGCTTTGTAATTGGTTTTTTCTCAAGTCCAAGTCACGTTAAGTCAATTAAGAGAAATGATTTTTTTTTCTATTTATTATTGCTATAAATATTTGAGTGGGTGATGGAGGAACAATTTGTTACATAATTTCAAACATAAAATTTAGTGGAAAATAATATGTGCTCTGATTTCAATAAGACAAATTTCTGATATATACAAATAGCTATAGTTTATTAACAAATTAATACATATACAAATCCATCAATTTTAATAATAATTTGTTTCAAAAAGTATATATTCCATAAATGAAACTGGCTTTTATATAGAATATTAACTAAAAATACTTTAGCTAAGTAAATTCTGAGAAGTCAGATAAGTATAGATCAAAATTTCAAATATGTATTGTTTTAATATAATTTGATTTAATAAATTAATGATATATAGTAGAGCATGTGTATTATCTTATTTAAAATACCAAAATTCTAGTGGTATCTAAAAATGACTAATTTTCCATTGATTGTAGATAAATATTTTTTTGTGCCTATTTAAAAACCATTTTTATTATTAAATTTGTGTCCCTCTTTTAAATATGATGCTTATATTAATTAAATATTATATAAATATTTGTTATATGGAATAATTTTTCATATATATATAATATACATATGTATATATTTGATAAATAGTATTACAAATACAATGATCAATTCCACAGTGTGGTCCTCCATTTGCTTCCATTTCTAGCGCATCTTTTAGTAATGTGCAACCTGTAATTGGGTTCTTGCAACGTTTGCAACATTGAAGACGCAACGCTTATACGTATGTATATATGTATTAGTACATGTGTATGTTAGCAGCTTCATGGCCATGAGCGTGAGCACTTGTTTCCCATCCATTGATTGTCCAAATTTGGTTAGTTAGCTGCCACTAAATGCCTAGAATCAGCTCGTTAAACGTTTTTATATTGTGCAATTGCACGATAAACTCGACCAAAAATGTAACTAATGAAGTGTTATGAAAGATCGCTCATAAATCGTACCAATTGAATGGCATACACTTATTGTTGGTATTGCAACATGTTGCCTAACGGATGAGAAGATCTTGAGAGCAACAAACAAAAAAATAATAAAAATAAATTTTACATATACTCTCTTTACTCTTTGTTTCATTTGTTTTATATGCTTAAAAGCTCAAATCAGAAGTTCATTCTGTCTTATTTATATCCTATATATTTAATTTTGGGAAAAGCATATCAGTTTCTGTTAGGGTATTTAGTGTATTTAATATTTAGTGTATTTAATGTAAGAAAAAAAAAATTTCCATTTATGCTTTTCTAATTGTAGAGAATTTGTAAGATTTTTAGTGAGAGTAAAACAAATTTTTAGAGGGTATTAATGAAACGACTATTAGTTGTCTACTGTGCTTATCATTCATTTCAGTTCGGTTTTTTTTTTTGTTTTTCTTTCATATTTCACTGACACGAAACTTAAGCAAAAGGGAATTAAAAACAAAGAGAATAAAATTGTTTTGACTGTTCGAGAGTAAAGATGTTGCTGTGGCTTTCGTTGCTGCTTATCTGGATTATACCGGACCCCTCCCAGGCAGCCAGCTTCTGCACCAAATCCGATCAGTGTCCCCTTGGTGATAACCCAATTCCCGTCACTGCCGAAGCTCGCTATGATCACACACGTATCTATCATGTGGAACTCTCGAATCAAACACATGTTGATCTATTCCAGAAACTCGAACAGGCTTCAGATTCCTGCTCCTTTATGGGACATGCTCGTACTGTTGGCCAGAAACTGACCATTATGGTGACCTCACACAAGGTGGCCGATTTTGATGATCTGTTACATAGCTATAATGTAAGCCATCGCATCTTGAACTATAATTTCCAAGACCTAATCGATGACAACTATCGTGATGTGGCGCCAGAGAGTACTCCACCAGAGCAATTCAATTGGAAACAGTATTTTCCTTTGGAAAATATTAACAAATGGTTGGAAATGTTAGCCCAACAGAGATCAGAGGTGGTTACTTTGCTGGATATGGGTACAAGTACTCAAGGTCTGCCCATCCGAGGTATAAGAATTGCCTTTGGCCAAGAAAATCTAACAAGTGTCTTTGTGGAGAGTGGTATACATGCCCGAGAATGGATTGCTCCAGCCACGGCCACATATATAATTGATCAGTTACTAAATTCTCCAGATCCTGAAGTGCAAAAATTGGCTCATTCCCACAACTGGTTGATTTTCCCCAGCGTAAATCCAGATGGCTATCGCTATACATTCCACGGTGATCGCATGTGGCGAAAGAATCGCTCTCTCTTTGGTATCTGCCGTGGCGTCGATCTCAATCGTAACTTTCCCTTTCATTGGAATGTTACTGGAGCCAGCGGTGATCCTTGTCGCTATGATTATTCAGGTCCATCAGCCGGCAGTGAAGTGGAAACTCAGCGTATTATCAAATTCCTGGAGGAGAATACTCAATCGCAGCGCATACGCACATTTATTTCCCTCCACAGCTACTCCCAGCTAATTATGTTTCCTTATGGACACAGTCCGCAACGTGTGGATAACTATGTGGATCTTAAAGCTATTGGCCAATTGGCTGCACAGAGAATTAAAGATCTTAGTGGACGCATTTATAAAAGTGGCAGCATCTATGAGACAATCTATCCATCTAGCGGTGGATCCAAGGATTGGGCTCATGGTCATCTCCAAATACCGATTACGTTCTCATATGAGTTGCGTGGTCCACCCGATAGTGAGCAGTTGTTCATCTTGTCAGCCAAAGAGATTGAGCCCACTGCCAGAGAGGCATTCGCATCGCTTCAAACAATCGTGGAGGAGGCGGGCAAACGTGGCTATTACCAATTGATATAGAGAGCAGCAGCAGCAGCAGCATTTCCAGCTTCAGCTCTAAACTCCTCAGATGACTATGATGATGATGATGATAAATGTCGTCTGGCCTGGCAGTTCACATGAAAAACACATTACGCGCGCCGGCGTTTTCCTAATGTTAAATAATGATGGCAAAATCATGACACAAAACCTCATAATATAATGTTGCTAAATCAAAATAAGAAAAAAATAAAAGCAAATATAGTCAGAAATACCTTAAAGTAGTCATACAAATATGAGAACATTGCAAGTAACAACTAGGTTTTTGATATTGTACATTGTTGTGGGTGGTGGGGAAGTAGAGGGGATACCTAGAAATAGAAGAATCAACTCCAACTTGACATTAGAAGAAGCTCAAAAGATCTATTCTCTTATGGGGATACTCTAACAAAGTCACTTGGGAAAAAAAAAACTGCAATCAAATTGAAAATTTTAATCAATTTTACTAAATAAATTTATACAACTTACTAAATACATCGGAGAGAATATTTAAAATTGAAAATTAAAAGTTTGAATTTAAAAAACTTTGCCATAGAAAAGAATATTGAATCCCATTTCAACTTCTATAAACAAGTCATGAAATTGAAATTAAAATGGTTTTCCAAAGCGAAACTAATTTTTCTCTGATTTAGATTAAACTTATGTATAATAACAAATTGATATTAACTTCTTAATTTGTCTTTAACTGTCTTTAATTTATTCTGCTGTAGAAGAGTATTAATCTCTGCGACTTTATATACAAATTATATTTTCCTTTTTTGGCCAGAACGCCAAGTTATGAACCTGCAGACATTGCAGACTTGTTGACGGCAAAGGCAACATGGTTTTTTTTTTGTTTTTGTTATTGCCATTATAATATATAGTTAGTACGTATTATTGCCTTCCATGTGAAGGAATATTGGTAACTTTACACACATATACACACACACAGTTGTCAATGTGTATTTGAAGCTGTGTCTAATCATATAATGTTGCTGCCGTACACAAATGTTGCCAAGGCATGTTGCTGATGATGATATTGATGTTGGGCCATATTCACGATCTAATTTATTTACAAATTTGTGTTGAAATCATACATTCAAAATCGTGTTTTCTTTTTTAAAAGATTCTTTAGTAATGATTTATGCTAGCGTTGAAATGCCAAACAAAAAGAAAAAAAAAACCAAATGAAACAAAATTTCTCACAGTGTTCAAATAGCTAGAGTTTATCGTCTTTTATATAACTCTAATTGATTGGGCCAAAAAGAGAGAAGGCAAAACCAGGAACAGTCAAGCTTTGAGCCAAGCTAATTTAGATTTATTGTACAAAACTTGATGCGTGATGCCGCCAAGTTGCAGTAACCTCCTCCTCAGTATCCTCAACGTCAGCCTGCGCCCTCGTTCGTGTGTACCCATCTATACAGCACCTGGCTTGAGGTGTTAGATGTGGCAATTTGTCATCGGGAGAGGATCGTGTACTACAGCTGCGATTTAAGGCTCACGATGGTGTAAAAGCCACAGAGATTCGCATATGGATACTCCTTTGCCTCCTTCTGTAACCATCATCCACCAAACAGAGTTATAATCTTGAAAATGTTGATTAATTTCGTATGATTGTCCGAGTCCCAAATAAACATATCAACCCATAACCAACTCAAGTTATCAATGGACACTCTGGACACGCAAACCGAAGGACAACCTCATAAATCAACCAGCAAAAGCAACAACAACAAATACAAAATGAAAAAAAAATAATAAAAAATAAATTTAAGCAGTTTTAATCGCTGATTTCCGCTTCATGAGAAATGGAAATCCGGTTTAACTTTGGTAAAACGAAATTTACATTGCCTCAATTTCAATGGAAATTACAAAATAAAAATAAAATGCCTACAAAATGATATATCAATCGACGAATGCAAAGTATTTTCCCTACATAATAAGGTCCATATAAAAGGTACTGCCAAAGAATTGGGATTTTCATTATTGTTTATCCTTTGTGAATTATGGTATTGTATGTATATGGGATTGCAAATCTATTGCATCTGATTAAGTATATATTGTCATACTAACATTAAATTCTTAATATTTCTTATGAAGAGAAAAGTTATTTGGGTCCAATAAGACAGACAGCTGTAGACAAGGAATTTTAAGATGGGTTCTGGAAACGATATATTTCAGTCTCTTCAATTGGTCCAATATTCAAAATTTTCCCTTCAGTTCAATTTCAGTCATTCACCTCATTCAATTTAACTAAATTTTTGCAGTAAGCAATGCAGTAAATTAGATTTTTCTTGATAAAAAGAAAGAATAAATGTTTTCACATCGCAGCTATCTGTATTCTATAATCTATTATGCGTAACCGTAATGTAATTAAGTAAAATAAACTAAAATAACATTAGAAACAAAATTCTATAAATAAAACTAATGGAATTTTAAACCCTTTGTTTAGTTTCTATAAGAACCTAGCTCAAGTTTTGTCGGTGTATATATTGAATTATGTATTCTAGTCCCAATCAAAAAATAAACAGTCACATGAAAACTCTCTTAAAGCACATGACAAAGATGTTCAATTATATACACATTCATAATCCACATAGAATGAAATTACTATAATTGCCTGGTCTTCCTCTGCATGATGCACAAAGAATATATAATTCGCTATACTAAACAAAACTAATTAATTTGTTTTAGTTTTATTGAATTTAAATGTTTCTGTTGGTTATGTTTTTTGTTTGTGATTGTATTTAAACAACTTTTTGTTGTTGGTACTTCTTCACTTTGTTTTTAATTGTTGTTTACACAGTAAAACTAAGTTTACAAAACTTTACCCTCGGACAGATCATCCAGGGGCTTGCTGGGTGGCGGGATCTTGTACTCCGTCTCTGGAGTCTCGTAGATCTTCTCCTCCTTGGGCTCCACAACCGACACATTGTCGGGCAATGGCTTCTTGGGACCAATTTTGTTCTTGGGATCGTAGGGCAACATAATTTTAACCTTGATACCCAACACACCTTGACGCAGCAGCACGTGACGAGTGGCAGTCTCTACGTAATCGTTGCATGGATCACCAGAGTGAATCATCAAACCATCGACGAATTTCATGGACTTGGCACGCTGACCACGCAGCTTGCCGGAGACAACAACCTCACAGCCCTTGGCACCGGACTCCATGATGAAACGGAGCACACCGTAGCAGGCACGACGCACAGCCAGACCTCCGGTCAGCTTGTAACGCAGCGATTCGGCCTGAGCGATGGCGCAGAGACCACGGGTTGCTACCTTCTCGGCGTACAGCTCAATGCGGCCGGTCTCAAAGTTGAAACGCTTTTGAACCATGGCGGTTAGTTCGCGAATGCGACGTCCCTTCTCGCCCAACACCTGTTGGGTCTTGGTGGCCATAATGATGATTTCAGTACGGGAGGGTGTCACACGCACCTCCACACCAGAGTAACCATCCTCGGCGAGCTCACGAGTCAAAAACTCGTTCAATTCGGCCTTGAAGATGCCATCGGAGACGAACTGCAAAATTAAATTAACTTACATTAGCAATAATTCAACGGAAAGGGTAACGTTTCACGGTATTTGCAAACTGGCGCTCCATGCTGCCGCTGTCATATTGGGACGCTCGCGGTTTGAGGTTATCTCGAACACAGTGCGCACTTTGATGTTATTTTCGTTGAACGGACACACAGATTCATTTGCATTAGCTACACATTGATAAAGTGCACTATGCTCTTCACATTTCAATGCCATTTTCGTTTAATTACCTTACGTTTCTTTGAAATTGTGAGGTTCATGTTCACTTTATACGCCTCGCAGGGAACGTGGTCAAAAAGAAAGAAAGACAGCGCGCTGCTTTGCCGATAACATGGCTGTCATTCTGTAAACTGCTTTACCATCGCAGAGTTGATTTTGTTAAAAGAAATGTTATCGAGGAGCGCCACCGAGAAACTAACATATGTCAATTAACACCGACCAACTCGAACACTGTAAAGTAACAGAATCAGAATTAATGTTAAATTAACAGTGTTGTTTGGTTTGTTTTTGTTTTTGTTCAGATGAAAATTGAGTATACGTCTACAAGTACAAGCAGGTCCTTTAACACCTTCGATATTTGCACCCATCGTTTGCCGAAGCTACCCGATCCGGGAACGGGGTAAATTTGCATTCAACCAAACGATATTTGGACAAAACGAAGTGGAGACACAAATTGCGTCGTACATACAAAAGTAAAATCAATTGCAGAGTTCAAGAAGAAAATGTCGGAGATAAAGGCGTTGGAGCACGCCACTCTAAAGGTGCCATATGAAATATTGAACAAACGCTTCCGTTCTGCCCAGAAGATAATCGACAGAGAAGTTGACCAGGTATGAGAACACCTTGAGCAACCTTTGGCTGCTGTGACGTAGTAGTTTATATGCCCTTGCAAATTACGTTTCGACAGATCATTCTCATAAAAGCCAAATCATATAATCAGCTGATTTTAGATAAATTTGACAATTTAATATGTTTAGATTACTTGTTGTTTATTTTTGCTTAGGAGATTGCTCTGTGCTCGATCCAATTAATACTATTTAAGAATATACAGATGTATGTATATTATGTATTAATAAATTGTCATTGCAAGAGTATAGAAACAATTGGAGTAGCTTTAAATTTCAAACTAATTTTTTTTTATTTACGTTTTGTTTTGAATAAGGTTATGAACGTTTCCCGTCAAGTGGAAAAGGCCTTAGATGGCGAGGAAGCACCCATTATGTCGGATGTGACAAAACTAATGGGTAATGTGGCCCAGAAGTTGCAGGTGCTGAAGCGTAAGGCGGAGGAAAGCATCAACGATGAACTGAGTGTCACACAGATCTGCAAACGGAAACTGGATCATCTTAAGGGCATAACGCCACCGAATAATAGCACTGGCGACCTTTGGCAAGGTTCGGTGGATCAATGGAAACGCATACGTTTGGATCGTTTGGTCATTGAGCATCTGCTCCGCATGGGCTTTTATGAGACAGCCGAAGAGCTGGCCGGTCGTTCCGATGTGCGTCACTTGACCAATATGGATATATTTCAGACATCGCGCGAAGTGGAGGTCGATTTGTCCAGTCACAGTACCACCAAATGTGTGCTCTGGTGCATCGACAACAAGTCCAAGCTACGTAAGATCAATTCGACCATAGAATTTAGCTTGAGGGTGCAAGAGTTTATTGAGCTGGTGCGTCAGAATCAACGTTTTGAGGCTGTAAAGCATTCACGTCGCTATTTCCCAGCCTACGAGAAGACGCAATTGAATGAAATTTGTCATGTTATGTCTTTGCTGGCCTATCCTGTTGACACTGAAATGGAGCACTGCAAGAAGTACATGGATCCCAGGCGTTGGGATCAATTGGTTTTGGATTTCCGTCAGGAAAATTATCGACTCTTCCAATTATCTAGCACGTCTGTATTTTCGGCTGCCGTTCAGGCTGGTCTTTCGGCTCTGAAGACTCCGCATTGCTACACTCAGACCTGCCGCAATCTGAACTGTCCCGTCTGTCAGGAGGATCTCAATCGGATTGCGCTCAAATTGCCATATTCGCACTGTGTCCAAAGCCGTTTGATATGTCGTGTAACTGGATTACCACTAAATGAAAACAATCAACCGATGATGTTGCCAAATGGACAAATTTTTGGGCAAATGGCTCTACAGGATATTACCAAAGACGATGGCACTGTGACATGTCCAGTGACCAATACGAAATTTACAAATCCTAAAATCGAAAAGGTATTTGTTATGTGAGGCGAAACTAAGCTGATAAAGGAAGACTTCCCACGATTTACAATCCTGATTATCATTAAACTTAAGTTTAAGAATATCTCTATTTTTGAATAATATTATTATTATAAACTCCATATCTATGTATTCATCTATTGAACCTATGTATTATTGTCTAAGTACAAGTTGAGAGTTTAGCAAAATTTCAATATTTTTCAACAACTTTGATTGCTGTTTACAAAATTCAAATACCCCCAAAAAAAAACTGGTTAAATCTCTTAAATTTCATTTGAACAACAATAATATACTTTAACTTAAGATCTCTAAATGAAATTCTTTAAATTCTCAAAAATATGACTCTTTCTTTGATATTACACATTATGCATATACGTATATAGAAATCAGTTAACTCTCAATTATGCCATAGATTTCTTTTTATCATATATAAACATGTATATATGAGAAACTAATCAAATTTTCTAAAGAATTAATTCTGTTAACTGCGCATTTTGAATTTCGATTCGATTTTGATTTTATTTTGCGATTTCTCTGCGCCGTCGCCAGATTATTGATTTTAGTTCTCATATAACAACAGCTCTTAGTCAGTCAGTCAGTTCGTGGTTGTTGATTTGAGCGAGCAATGTTATTTGATTTCCTCCTAAAACGATAAATAAAAATACTTATAAATAAGACAAATATCAAACAACAACAAAAAAGTCTTCAACTATTTTTCTCATCTGTCAATTAGCAAAACGTTCTCAATTTTATTGCTTTATAATTTACAAAGATTTTAATAGAAAGAGCGAGCAGCTGCAGTTTTAAGAAAAACAGCTGCGTTTTGCGAACAAGAAAATAACAACAACAAGAACTGCATTCAACCCCCTCTCTTCTGCCCCTTGAATTTAACCACCCTCTCCTTCTTCATACACATTGTAATCGGCCAAAAGTAACCACCTTGACTATAAACTATCTACCACCAAACCAAACGAAACTAAAAGTAAACCAACCAGACGGAAACAAAACCAAAATACAAAACCCATCTGTAACCAAAAACCTGCTTAGATATGGCATTAGATTTTGTGGCAACCTACAAGGTGTTAGTTCTGGGCGATTCCAATGTTGGTAAAACCTGCATTGTTCATAGATATTGCGATGAGAAATATTATGATACATATATATCCACCATTGGTAAGTTCAAGTCACAAACAGCATCATAGAAATCTATTTACATATATCTCTAAAACCCAATCCCAATTAAATAGGCATTGATTTCAAACAAAAGTTAATTAATCTGGATGGTGTGCCTATAAAATTGCAAATATGGGATACAGCTGGACAGGAACGTTTTCGTACACTTACCACAGCTTATTATAGGGGAGCAATGGGCATATTGTTAATGTACGATGTTACCAATTTGGAAAGCTATAATAATTTGTCATATTGGTTGCGTAACATACAGGAGAATGCCTCACCAGATGTGGTTAAGGTGCTGGCGGGCAATAAATGTGAATGCTCGGCCACACAACGCATGGTTGACAAAGAGAGAGGAGAAAAGGTAAGCTCTATTAAAATTCTAAAAATTTAACATCAAATAAAAGTTTTAAGTTGGAAATATCATAATAAAGTTAAATTCCAAACAGTAAGAAATGGTTTATAATTCTATGTAATTTGTTGTCGTATAATTTATCTTGACTTAAACAAATAAAAATTAAAAAATTTTGATTAATTTTCATTTGCAGATTGCCGAAAATTTTGAAATGCCCTTTTTTGAAGTCTCTTGCAAATCGAATATAAATATAGAAGATGCGTTTTTATCCTTAGCCAGAAAAATACGAGAGCAGAGAGAACGACGGGTAAGGCAAATTAATATATAAATCATATATATTATACTTCTACAATTAATAAATTTTTATTACAATTATAGGGCGATAATTTTGACAACGATGAGAAACAAGACAAGAAATCACCGGGCTCTAATGGACTAGGAACCTTCAGTCTAGGCAGTCTTTCCGGTGAAAATCGCTGCACTTGTTAAATGGCACAAATTCCGTATCTGCATCTAACCTGAAAGAGAACAAGTTGTCCAAATGCGTTTTAGAACCACATAGAAGACGTTTGTGTGGGCATAGGCCATGTTCAAACATACCAATTCAATGATATTCTAATTAAATTATGTATGATTTTAAAAAATCAAGCCTAAGCATATTACATTCTATGTAAAACGACGTACAGATTGTGCATTTTAAAGGTACATAGTCCAAAACAAAAAAAAAAAACAAAAAAAACGAATAATGATAGCATAAATATTTTAGCATATTCATGCAAAATACATAATAGTCGATTATAATACATGATATGTCTTGATTCCAATAATTATACAAGATAATTTACTAAAAATACATTTGTACTCATAAGAAATTTAAATTCATCTAAGATAATAATGGAATGGGTGTTCATTTTTGATTGGGATATATTGATTTCAATGATAACTGACGAAAATTTGAATATTTCTTCCATATGTAGCTACAAAATTCTCTTAATGAGAAGTTTTAAATATGGAAAGAATAGTCTGAAATGGTGAGTTCTTTATTATCTAAATCTTCTTTACCTTTCCTTCTGTCTAACCATTCACTAAATTGAACCCATTTGAATGTTGAAATGAACTGATAAGGATTGTCTGCATACCACCGTCTGTGTCCTGATGGCGCCTAGCAACCAAATTGACCACAACGACCATTTGTGACATGCTAATGTCAAATTATAGCATAGATATTCAATACAATTCAGTTCGATTTTAGTACTCCATTTGCCAGCAGCGTTTCATTTGTGGAAAATGGAAAAATTTCGAGCCAAGGCAAGCTCATTGCCCATATTTAATGGACGCATAACCGATGCCAATACACTAACCACCACATCTCTGCAATTGCCAATGTATGGAGGTTGTCGTAAGCCTTTCACCCGTGTTCTGCCCACAGTATTTACCATCACAGATGGCACCACAGGAGCAGCCAGCACATCTCTAGCCGAAGCCATGACAACTATCAATATGAATACGTCCAGGCAAGGGGGAATGGAACAACTTGCAGTACCAAAAGAAACAATCAATATAGCTGGACCAGAATTGACAAACTATGAAAAGATTCGTGTTGTGGGTCAGGGCTCGTTCGGCATTGCCATTTTATATCGCCGCAAATCGGATGGTCATCATATTGTCTTTAAGCAAATTAATTTGGGTGATTTAACGCCACCGGGTCGGGACCTGGCCATGAATGAGGTGGATGTTTTTTCAAAATTACATCATCCGAATATTGTTAGCTATCTGGGAAGTTTCATTAAGGATAATACATTACTCATTGAAATGGAGTATGCGGATGGAGGAACTTTGGCACACATTATAGCCGAACGGCAAGGACAAATACATTTTCCCGAAAGATATATTATAGCTGTATTTGAACAGATCTCCAGTGCCATTAACTATATGCATTCGGAGAATATATTGCATAGGTAGTAGCATGACAATTCCTAAAAACTGCAAACTAATCTTTAATTTTCCCTACTTTAGAGATTTGAAAACTGCCAATGTGTTCCTTAATAGACGCGGCATTGTGAAAATTGGTGACTTTGGCATCTCAAAGATTATGAATACAAAAATCCATGCACAGACGATTCTTGGAACGCCCTATTACTTTAGTCCTGAAATGGTAGATTATAGTTTTATATTCAGATTTCATTCAATTTATCCAGCAAATTTTTAGTGCGAGGGCAAGGAATATGATAACAAGAGTGATATTTGGGCATTGGGCTGCATTCTGGGTGAGATGTGTTGCCTGAAGAAAACATTTGCTGCCTCCAATCTATCCGAACTGGTCACAAAAATAATGGCTGGCAATTTTACTCCCTTGCCTATGGGTTATACATCGGGCTTAAGAAGTTTGATGTCCAATTTACTCCAGGTGGAACCTTCCAGACGACCAACTGCATCAGAAGTTTTGGTCTATTGGATACCCCTAATATTTCGAAGCTTGGGAAAGAATAAAGGGTAAACTATGAATTTCATTTTAAGAATGGACATAATCCTTTTGAAATTCCATTCTGTTATTGTTAGCTACTCCTATGAGGAGGATATACACAGCAATGGCAGTCTATTAACCGCTACATCAATAGTCACAGTGGCCAGTCGTAGTAATGTAACCATGGATCTGGAATTGCCCACCGCACAAACAGAGACTAAGCAATTGATGAGCGCCGAGACAGCCGCGCCTCATGAAATTCTAGAAAAGCGGTGAATATTATTTGTATAAAGACGCCTCCGTTGTCCATTGTAATTAATATTGGTTTGTTTCTTTTCAGCTCTGTCCTGTACCAATTGAAATCATTTGGGAACAGTTTTAGTATGTCACCAATTCAATTGCCACCCAAAGCCGTTATCGTTTGTGTGGCCATGAGTGATTCGCATTTTGTGGTAATAAATGAGGATGGTTCCGCCTATGCCTGGGGTGAGGGTACTTATGGACAATTGGGCCTCACATCATTAGATTTGTCCTGGAAGCACTATCCAAGTCGCATGGAAAGTGTACGCAATTATCATTGTGTGGGTGCATGTGCCGGTGATGGCTTCACCATACTCCTAACACAATCAGGCAATCTCCTAAGTTGCGGTAGTAACATAAACTTATCCTTGGGTCAAGATGAGCAAAAGAACTACTATAGTCCTAAGCTCATAGACAAGCTATCCGATGTACGCATCGAACAAGTAGCAGCTGGTCTTCATCATGTACTTGCCCTCAATCGTGAGGGGGCAGTCTATGTGTGGGGTACTAGTTCAAAAGGTGCCCTAGGCTTGGGCAATTATCAGCAGCAGCAGTAAGTGATTTCTAATGAATCCAATCTTAATCTTTCTCATTTGCCTTCATTATTAGAAAATTCCCTCAGAAGATTCTGTTATCCCATGTTAAGAGTAAGCCGGCAAAGATTTATTGCGGTCCAGATACTTCGGCTGTGTTATTCTCCAATGGTGAACTTCATATCTGTGGAAGCAATGATTATAACAAACTGGGATTTAATCGGCCGGGCAAAATTACAGCTTTTGTAAGTCATCTGGCTCCAAGAATAGTTTAAGATTAATCTCTTATTTTTTTAAATTTTATTATAGAAAAAAATCCAGTTGAATCATAAGGTTATAAAGGCGTGCTTTTCATCCACACATTCCGTATTCGTGGTGGAAGGTGGTTATGTCTATACCATGGGACGTAATACCGAAGGACAACGAGGCATACGTCACTGTAATCTGGTCGAGCAACCAACCATAGTGGAGGCAATTCGATCTCGATATATTGTGGTTAGTTTTCGTATTGGTTACCTTTATTCAGTTTATATGCTATTTAATAGATAGAAAGCCAATTGCAGTGATCAGTGTACCATAGTTGCTTCAGAAGATAACATAATCACAGTTTGGGGTACTCGTAATGGATTACCAGAGATCGGATCCAGTCACAATGGCTTGGGTCTTGAGGTATGCACACCTCCAAATGGCGAAATAGAACTGGGCAACAATACAGCGGCTTTTACAAATTTCTTAGCATCAGTTTATAAATCAGAATTAATATTGGAACCAGTGGACATATTGGCGTAAGATAAGTCATTTATTTAATTAGATGTTTCTTACTTAAGTTTCTCTTTCGCCCAGACTCTATTCGTCTAAGGAGCAATGTGATCGTGGCTATTATGTACAGGTGCATGACGTTTATCCATTGGGACATTGTGTACTAATTTTAATCGATACAACTACCCCGCTTATTGCTTCTTATGAGGAACCAATTGGAGAGTAACAATACATTATAGACTTCTGTTAATACATTTACTGGTTTCAAATGTAATTTTAGTAGCTATACGTATATTATACAACTAAATGGAAATCTAAATTATAAACAGGTATAAACCCCAGAGTTAGAACGGTGCTGCAAAGTCATTCGGGTTCCGAGATGGGGGGAAGAATTAGTGTCAGCTGTGGTTATGTCTGTCAAGTGCCTGCCTCATCATGCGTTGTTCATCGATGTTTAATAACTAACCTAATAGCGTGAGACTTGACCACCATAGCGATCCTGAACTGGGCGACTGGTTCCATACATGCCACCTGCTCCACTATTTCCGCCTCCACCACCACCTTGATAGCCACTGGAACGGTCATTATAGCCACGTTCGAAGCGAGTTTGAGCTTGAATGGGACGCCAATTGTTATCATCGATGGGAGCCGATTTTTGCCATGAATTGTTGCCATGCACATTTGAAGACATTCCATTATTTCCATATGATTTCATAGGATTGCCGCCGCCGCTGCTGCTTAAATGAGAGCCGCCGCCACCACCACCGCCACTGCCAGAGGATGGAGCCCAAATGTTCACATTGTTAGAGTTGCTAGCGTAACCAGCACCACTGCTGCTAGTGGTATTATCATAACGTTTATTGCCACTGTAAAAAGGATATTTTAAATATATTAGAATAGAAATCTTACGAGATTAGTTACGTGTATGACTTACTGAGTGGCCATGCTGTGGGATTCGTCACGTCTGTAGCTAGAAGTATTGCTACGATCCGATTCAGTATAACGACCACCGCTTCCGGCGCTTGTATTATTCTTGTGAACATAGGAGCCACCACCCCCACCTCCTCCACCACCGCCTGCATTATTTTTGTGAACATACGAGCTACTGGACCCACCGCCAGCAGTGCCCGAAACAGGCAAATGTCGCACATCTAAATCACGTTTATAGTCATCACGTTTAGAGGTCGATGAGTAATCATGTTTGGAGCTAGGTGAACTATAATCATTGCCGCCAGAGCGTTTACTTGCTACAGCGGAATAATCATCGACAGCTCCACGCTTGGAGCCAACTGAGCCGCCATAATCATTCCGCTTATAGTCCATGCGTTTGTTAGAGCTGGAATAGTCATCCAAGACACGTTTGCTATTGGAGGAGCCATAATCATCATGTTTCTTGTCGTAAGTGCTAGCGTAATGCAACAAAAAAAAAGGGTAATTAATTAACATTTAAGAAAGAATTCGATAAGAAATACCTGCGAACAGAGACTAGATTCGTATCAAATCTGGGTGGTGGTGGAGCATCAAAGACCACAGAACGTTTACGATCCGAGACATCGTTATAACGATCATCAGATCGTTTGCTTACAGCACGCTTAACAGGATCCTCACGAGACTCCATGATTCTAAACGTTGTCATAATTGAATAATTAGAAGAAAAATGGAAAAAAAAATATATAACAAAATTAGAAAAACATGGTAAAAAAAAAAATGTGGTAGCAAGGGGATGGAGGAGTAGACTGGTGGTACAGACTAGAATGCATTTGCCGTCCGGTTAATACTAAAAATTATTTCTCATTCTCTTTTTTTGGTTTTTTTTCTTTTGGTTTTTGAAGCAGTTTGAGTTGAAGAAACAACGTGGCAGCCGACAACTTAACACACTAATTTGAGAGTAGACGAGACACGGGCAAATGCTTATTTTTTTGTTTTTTTTTTTGGCGAGAGAATAGTAATAAAAAAGTGGAAAATATATATTTTGTGTTGTTGTTGCGGTAATTTTTTTTTTTTTTGTTTTTTTGTTAGCATACTTCATCTGTTGACGCTTCAACTCGAGGCGCTCCAGTTCAATTTTCTCGCGTTCCAGCTTCTGGCGTTCACGCTCCAAGCGCAGCAATTCGGCCTTCTCACGTTCAAGGCGCTCGCGTTCAATGGCCAGCTTGCGTCGCTCCTCGGCCAATAGTTTCTCTTCGGCGCGTTGGCGCTCACGAGCTTCGCGTCGGCGACGCTCCTCTTCCCGCATTTCACGCTCCCGCTCACGTTGACGCTGGCGTTCACGTTCCTCACGTATCTTTTGATAGGAGAGCATCTCACGTTGACGTCGCTCACGTTCACGTTGACGCTGCTGAATTTCGCGATCAACATCACGCGGATTGCGTGGTGGTCGCTGATCGTTGCCATTGCCAGCGCGGTGATCACGATCGTGGCGTTGCTTATCGTTGCCCGACTTATCCTTATCATTAATGTGACGCTTATTGCCCCGCTGTTGCTCCTTGTTGTCCTTGCCATCACGCTTATTGGTGTTGGCATCCCCACCGGAATCCTTGCCGTCGCCATCGCCAATGCCGCCCTTCTTATCACCTTGACCAGACTTCTTATCGTCATCCTTCTGTTTATCTTGCAGAGACTTGTTGTTACCTTTGCCATCTTTAGAATTGGCACTGCCACCAATCTCGTTCTTGGTACGCTCCACCGAAATGATACGACCATGCAGCTCGGTACGATGCAAATTTTCAATGCATCGTGAAGCATCCCCGGATGAGGACATGGTCACATAACCATAGCAACGGGTGCCCGGTGTACGGGTATTGGTGACCACTTTAGCACCAATCACTTTACCAAATTTGGAGAAAATCGCCTTCAGATCGCTGGCACGCGTTAGAGTGGATAGACCGGATACCCAGAGATTGCGAGACAGCGTCCCCTGCTTGCTATTGATCGATGAGGCTGGTGTTCCAGAGCCAGTACCACCGGAAACTATGCCGGAACCGGATTTATTGGCATTGGTATCCGTTGACGATGTAGTCCCAATAGCAGTTGATGCTGTCGATGATTTCTCTGCAAGTTCCATGTAAATAATAACAATATTGGAAGAGAGTTATGGTCAGAGCATTTGAGTGGCTTTTACTGGTTAACTGTTTTTTTTTTTATTTGGTAATTGTATTTAAGGGAAGCACTGTAAACGCGCACATTAGCTGCTGGTTGTGGTGGTTGGTAATTTGTTGATCAACGACAAAGCGAACCAGAGAGAGTCCCTGCCACACTTGAGAATCGCCAAGAGAGTGTGAATTTGATTGGCTTTGATGAGGATGACGATGAGCAGTAATTACAAAAAGGCTGAGCGAAGTCCTCCATCCGACCAGAAAGTCATCAGTTCCTGAAATCGCATCGTTTGCTGCTCCCAGTTCTAGAAGGTAGCGAAGACACAAGATTCCAATTGATGTTTTCCAAAAAGAAAGATTTTACGTCAAGTGGTATGTAGGTGGAGTCCCTACCCAGGAGTAGAATATATATTCCATAATACGAATAGATTTCCCGTCTGTCAAAGATACCATAGCTTCTAGTTTTAGTAATTCCTTCCCATTAGTTTTCACTCTTGTTTGGCTATATTGTGTTTCCCTTTTCCATCATGCAATCATTCTGACCTGTAATTGTTGTCCTGTTCTTCACATCCATAGTCCATCATCTGCCCCTTTATTGTGTGTGTGTGTGTGTAGCCAAGCAAATTCACACTCTCTCGCATTATCTAATTCACAAGCCTCTTAAAATGACTGAATTAAATTTTTATACTTATATTTTGTTCACAAAGCTTTAACGTGGCCCATGCTATTTGTGTGCACTGGAGACCAACATAACTAAATTCACTAATTTCTGCAAGCTGTAGCAGTTAACTAAATTTACCTTTTTCATCCTTTGAATTTGATGATTTCGATACAGACTTCTGATGGCTACAGCAGCACAAGGATAAATCACCACATACCAAAAACAAAAAAAAAACGATGAACATTAGTACTGGAGCGATTGAAGATTGAATGTTTGTTTCCACACGAACCTAGTGTCCTTTTTATCAGCCGACTTGTCATCTTTCTTCTTTGTGCGTGTACCATCATCATGTTCCTTTTTATTGGTATCCTTATTGCCAGATTTATCAGCTTTGTTAGTTGGTTTTACTGTGATAGTGGATGGTTTGTGACATCAGTTAGGAATCAACATAAGTATATTATACTGGGCTTTGGATCACATTTTAATTGAATTAACACTTCCGTCTTGTCAATTATATATATATATATATCACACTCATAAGATATTCAATTTTAGTTTCTAACGTCAAGCGGATTAGGTAACGTGACTTAATCATTATATCATAACGATTTTTATGATTAAAGGCTCTTAACTTAAATAAGTTAATACAAACTTGAGAGTCCTTAATATACTACAGATAGATATACATATGTGATATATATATGATGTATACAGGTATTCTTTAAAGTTGTACTCAATAAGACGCAATTTTTTACACATTTATATATAAATATATATAATATTATTATATATAGAAATATATATAAATAAGCTTACCCGATTTGACAGATTTATCATCAGGAGCCTAAAGAAAATGTGAGAATTCGTTTAGAATGAATTCTAATGGTGGCTAATAATCGTATATTACCTCATCGTGGAGAAGTTTTTGTTCCTCTTCACCAATAGTCAAATTGATGGATTCATCGTTGTCCATATTAACAGTGTCACCTGTGTTGTCCTCCTCCTCGTGAAGTTCCGCAGATCCATCACCGCCATCACCGGTGCCTTCGTCGGCATTGGTAGAACCATTGTCTTGGCCATCACCATTACCATTTTGTTCCTGATCACCTTCATAGTAGTGTTCGTCAGGATCCTCTTCTTCTTCATCATCATCGAGTATGACACATACATCATCAACATCGCCAACTTGATCTATCTGATGGCCATCATCGCCCTGGTGCGGATTTTCGTCACCATTTTCATTAACAGGTATATCAATTGGCTCTTCTTTAATTTGAATATCGGTTTCCATATCCTTCTGTAACTCGGAACCCGGCGTTATCAAAAAGGTAGTCGGATCCTCCCCCTGTTCTCTTAGAGCCTAATGCCACACACAGACACACATGCAAAAGAACAAGATTGTATAACTGTATATTATGCATACAGTTTGCCAATACTCACTTTCCCAAGGCGATCAATTAAAACGCTCTTTGGACCAACAGTCTCAAGATTCCGATTCTCCAACTCAGATTTTAAGTCGCTGACACGCAGGTCGCTAATCTTTTTGCCTTCTGGCATTGTCACTTGCCGTTTATATTAACCCGATGCAAATGATTACGCTTAACTCTTATTAAAAAAACTTCACGCTAAAATGCACTTAATAAAATGTAGTAAAATCAAGTTGATATCAAATATTTTTTTTTCTTTCTTTTTTTCCTTTTAAAGCATGTGAAAATTTTCTGTCAGGTTCGACTCGGTTAACACACGTATACACACACAAGTCAAAATTATGAACATGGCGACAAGAAAATGAAAATTAGAAATGGCAATTCAGTCGATAAATTATCGTCTCACTGACAATGTGGTGATCGAATGGTGGTAATTATTTACTTTGACTCCTCGGATTTTTAGTGTTGGAAAGTGCATAATGGAGTGAAAAGGCTAGATTTAAACTCCAGTGTTGGCAAACGTCAACTTTAGGTACACCGGCAAAAATATAGCGTTGCCAGAAAGTTGGACTTTACTTGGGATTTTTTACAAACCCAAATTTCATTATTTTTTAAAAATCAAATTTATAAGTCCTACAGCTTTTTGCAGATGATCTATTCCTGCAGAGTATCTATGATCTATTTACTTTCTTGCAGGTATAGATACACTTTTAAGGAGAGTTGGTAAAAATAAAGTTTTTTTAGCTTAATTTCTCCGAATGTTTTTGAATTTTTAACGATTCACAGTCAGCTGTCAAAATAATGTGTTTTCTGGCAGCACCTTATTTGGAAATCTCTCAGCACTAATTCTGAATTTTTTAACACTTCTTTTAGCAACAAACCACCAGATTTAGCTTTAAATCGATATTTTTGTGCCGCGGTGCCGCGAAAGTCAACGTTTACCAACAGTGGAATTTGAATCTAGCCTTCCACCCTTTTGAGCTTTCCAACACTAAAAATCCGAGGAGACAAAAATAAATATCATCACAGTTTTTGTTCTGACGCACATCGCTAAAATTGATTTTGTTTCAAACAAACGTTTGGCGACAAATATTTTGGTGTTTATTCCTGATAGTTCTAAATCATTACCATGTCCGTGGTAATTGAAACCACAGTTGGTGATTTGACTGTCGATCTCTTCTTGGATGTCCGACCAATAGCCTGCCTAAACTTTTTAAAACTATGCCGGATTAAGTATTTTAACTACAACCTCTTCCATACTGTGCAGCAAGGCTTTATAGCCCAGACAGGCGATCCAAGTGGTGCCAGTGATGGAGGCTCCTCTATATGGGGTGTTGTGGAGGGACCACACAAGCGTTTCTTTGAAGCCGAGCATATACCCAAAATTACGCATTCGAGTGCTGGATTGCTCTCACTAGTCAGCGCGGGCAAGAATCTGGTAGGTTCACAGTTCTTTTTTACTCTCGGTGAGAATTTAACATCGCTGGACGGAACACACTGCGTTATTGGAGAGGTGGTTGAGGGACACGAGGTGCTGCGTAAACTAAACGATGCCATAGTCGATGAAACCTTTCGTCCCTACCAGGATATAAGAATAACGCATACTGTCATATTGGAAGATCCCTTTCCCAATCCACGTGGTCTTCAGGAACCAAGCCGATCCCCTTCTCCCAGTGCGGAGCGTCTAAAGAATGGACGCATTGCTGCCGATGAAGACATTGACGACACTAATGGCAAGACCGTAGAGGAAATGCAAGAAATGCTGGCTGATCGCGAGGCCAAGGCCAGGGCAACAATACTGGAAATTGTGGGTGATTTGCCAGATGCCGAGATGGCGCCACCGGAAAATGTGCTTTTTGTTTGCAAATTAAATCCGGTGACTACGGACGATGATCTAGAGATAATCTTTAGTCGCTTTGGGGTAGTGAAGGGTTGTGAAGTTATAAGAGATCGCAAGACTGGCGATTCACTGCAATATGCCTTTGTGGAGTTTAAAGATCAGTCATCCTGTGAGGCGGCCTATTTTAAGATGGATAATGTCTTGATCGACGACCGTCGCATTCATGTGGACTTTTCGCAGTCTGTGGCGAAGATTAAATGGCGAGGCAAAGGACGCGGCATAGAGGGTCCTGAAGGAAAACTAGATTTCGATAATCTGCGCGATAACAACGGACATAATAGCAGAAGACGGGATAAGGACAGAGATCAGGATAGTGGCAGAAAACGCATGAGCTCGACAGAGCGACGAAAGGCCAGGGAACAACGTCATCAGGAACAAAATGAAAGAGAGAGACGAAATCGTCCCACAGAAAGAAGACACTCGAAGCCTAGGGACAGAAATGAGCGTAACCGTTCAAGATCGAGGGAAAGGGTACAAAGAAGACATTCAAGATCCAGAGAAAGAAATGAAAAAAGGCGCTCGAAATCAAGGGATGGTCGTCATCGAAAATCATACGAACAATTTGACAGACGAATTGAAAACTCCAGACAACAACGACAACGTTCAAGATCCTATGACCAAAAAGATCGAAGACGTGAAAAATCCCCGCACAGATCAGAGCGACATCTCTCGCCTGTACGTAGACGTCAAGAAGATCCACATATTCGTAAAACAGATGCCATGGCTAGGTAAGAATTTTTGATTTGCTCTTCGAAACATTTAGTAATATTTAATTTAATTCATAGACCTGCTCCAAAAGATGAGAGGAAAGAGAAAAATCGAAAGCGGCCAGCCGAAAGGAAAAACAAATCAAAGAAATCAAAACGTACAGTAAAGAAGAGTAGCAGTTCTGAATCCTCTTCGAGTACTTCCTCCAGCGAAACTTCCTCGGACAGTTCGGATGATAGTTCTGACTCCAGTTCATCATCTTCTGATGAAAGGAGTAAGAAAAAGAGGCAAAAACGCACCAAAACAAAAAGCAAACACAAGTCCAATAAAAAGACTAGAAAATAGTAGTGTTAACAAACTTTTTAAACTATAAAATACATTTAGACTATATCATTCTCGAGCTTATTTTTTGCGGGATGCAATCTCTTCCTCCAATGCCGCCATGGCTGCTCCGCCGCAGCAACCTTCCTGATTTTGTCGACGCCTGCGAGGTGGCTCAATCACAGCATCAGGATCGAAGAGTACATTATCAAGCCGCGTGGTTTCTTTCGTTATACGCAATTCTACAACAAGGTATACTTTGTGTTAGTAAAAAAGTTTATGTAATGTGTAACCCACATGTACCATAGACATCATCCTCTCGTTTTTTGGCTTGAATTACAGTTGTGCGTAGTTCATGGCTCACATCATCAGCCAATTTGATCATCTAAAAATATTGGTAGTGAGTGTATAATGAAACTTTTAATTTGTTTTGATTTACTTTTTTGATTTCTTCCTCCTTGACTTCATTGCGATTTTGGCGAAAGGATTCGTTGATTTTTAACCTGCCTGCTGTAAGGGCTTGGATGTCCCCATTGAAAACATATTGTCGCGTCCGATGCAGCTTTTTAAAAGCACTGAGAACCTGGAATTAGCGATTTTACTTATTTTCCAACATATTTTTCAATTTTACCTGTCGCCGCAACTGAGACATAATTAGAGATGGCACAATGCTGTATACTAAGAGTGCTCGCAAACGATGCCTAGTTAACGATGTTAGTCAACTGTTCCAGTCCAATCGCAAATCGATATTACCGGTAGCCCGAATATCAAGTTAATAGATTCTGGCAACGCTGTCCGGAATAACTTAATAGAAAACTGCAAAAATTTATTTTAAACGAAATATGGTTCGCGGGGCACTTCGGGGTGGTCGGCCGATGCGCGGTGGCGGCGGTATACGTCCACCGTTCAAGAAAACATTTGTGCCTCGCCATCCATTTGATCTAACACTGTCCGAAGTTTTCTTTCCGAAAGTTGCGCCGGCCTCTGATGATTCTGCCCTGACTGCGGTAAATAATCAATAAAAACCCATATACATATGTATGTATGTATATACAAATATATATAAACAAATACAAAATATTCTTATAGGCACTATTGAAGCGAAATCAGGACTTCTTAAGTCCTTCGCCGGCTGAGCAGACAGCTATTGGTAATTTGGTTTCAAAGGTTCAGGCTGTCTTGGACAATCTGGTGGTTGCTCCAGGAGACTTCAATACTTGTGTAAGTATGGATATTAATGACAGAATAATGTGCTTTTAATTGTTTATTTTTTTTCCATAGCAACTAGAAGAAGTTCGCCAGGTGGGCTCCTTCAAAAAGGGTACAATACTCTCGGGAAATACCGTTGCCGATGTCGTTGTTATCCTTAAGACACTGTAACTAAATCATAACTTATTTAATAACTTGGCCTTCTATTACATTTTAAAATATTCTATTAATCAGACCTACCAAGGAGGCAGTCGATGCATTGGCAAAGAAAGTGGAAGCCGATCTGAAGACCAGCATGAAGACTGAAGTGCTGACCAAGGGCGAACAGCATACCATTCAGTCGCATGAAAGAGGCTTTGATGTATCCAATCAGCAGGCAAAGGTTCGGATACTTATCACCACATTGCCGCAGAATCTACGGAAATTGGAACCCGAAATTCATATGGACCACAAGCTGATGCAGAGTCATCTTGCGGCCATTCGTCATACGCGTTGGTTTGAGGAGAATGCTCATCATTCCTCGATCAAGGTGCTCATTCGCATTCTTAAGGATCTCACAAAACGTTTCGATGCTTTTTCGCCATTGTCTCCCTGGATGTTGGACCTAATTGCACATCTTGCCATTATGAATAACCCATCGCGTCAGGCCCTGCCTATTAATTTGGCATTCCGTCGTGTGTTCCAGTTGCTGGCAGCTGGATTATTTTTGCCAGGTTCCGCTGGTATCACTGATCCCACTGAACCTGGCCATATACGTGTGCACACAGCTATGACATTGGAGCAGCAGGATGCATGCTGTTTTACAGCACAGACTTTGCTTCGTGTACTCGCCCATGGTGGGTACAAGCATATTCTTGGACTGGAAGGCAATACAAGTATTGTGCGCGAGATGTCTGTATGGAATGGTGTGTGTGTGTCACCACTTGGTCCTGTTTATGAGAAACCAACGGACAAAAAGGAAGGCGATGTGGAGGAAGATATCGAGATGATTGAAAATGAAAACGAGGATGACGGTAGCGACGATGGTGCAGAATAATGCAATACCATATTGAAAATTTTTATTATCGTAAATGACGCTAATTGTATCGCTAAATATTTATAGAAATCCCACTTATGGGTTCATCCTCATTCAAATTCATTACCAGTTCTTTCTCAATAATATCAAAATATTTCTCAGCCGATAGACCGCTTGGTTCACTGACTTTAATGGCCACATCCGCTGGTTGGAGACGGCGTCCTTTTTTTAAATTTCGAGCGGCAACAAGTGATTTACCCAACTTACTTTGGCATGGGAGTTCGCACTCTAGAACACATTTCTCTTTCCCATTCCTAACAAGAGCTGCCTCCAAATCTTGTCCACCACCAAGGATTTCAATAATTTCATTGGGAGCAAATTTATCGAATGGCATATTTTCTATACCTTTGACCAAGGAACGTAATTCGTTTGGCTCCAAGGAACAGCGATGATCGGAACCCTTTTGGGACTTGTCGAGAGTAAAGTGTCGCTCTATTATTTTGGCCCCCAATAAAACAGCTGCCTTAGTTATGGTAATACCAAGCTCATGGCCCGAGTAACCAATGATCAAATGGGGAAATCGATCCTTCAGCATGGAAATCCATTGCAAATTGCAATCCTTTGGCGGAGTGGGATATGCCGAAACACAATGCATAAGGGCATACTGCTTGTGCTGAGCCTGCTCCATGATTTCAACGATTTTATCTACAGTTGATATTGTTTGCATTCCCGTTGATATGACTAGAGGTATCCCTAGGTGAGCTGCCTTTTCCAAAAGTGGAAAATTATTTGCATCTCCAGAGCCAATTTTTATAAATGGAACCTTTAGCTCAACCAAAAATTCCAAAGAGTTCTAAATAGAAGGCAAATATTAATTAGCGTCGATATAATCTAAGGGCCTCCTTACCATATCCATTGCGGAAGCAGTGAAATCAATTGAAACATCTCGGCTATAGGTTTGTAATTCCCTATATTGCTCTTGGGAGAACTCCAAATATTGCTTGTGTTCGCCATATGTTTGACCCCAAGCATGTTCACTTTTGTACTCTCGTTCAAGGGCGGATCGGGTAAACTTTGATGGCAAATTAGATTTCTGAAATTTTACACAATGACAGCCCGCTTTTTTGGCCTCATATATCATCTTCTTAGCCACATCCAGACAGCCTTGATGGTTTTGCCCAATCTCTGCTATTATATAAACTCCATCTTTTCGCTGTTTCTCAAAAAAGTCGACCAAATGCATTTTTGTCAAATCTGATTCTAGGGCACGTTTAATTAATTTAAATTGGGAGCCAATTGAAATGCTAATCGGGGTGTGGGTGGGCGGTCGATAACGATAGATTAAAATGGCGGCTGTTTCAGTATTTTCTCCAGATGTGGCAACTCTTGTCACATTTCTGTGCAAACAGGATGGCCATAGTGCATTGCACAAGTGCAAGCGAGATAAACAGTTGGAGAAATTTTCATACTAGTTAAGTTAGCTGTGAAAAGTATTAGCAGAAATAGATCTGAATAAAACGACATATTTCGAGACTATTTCGGTGCAAATACGCAGCATAGTTCGTGGCAACTTAACGGCATTAACAAGGCAGCGAAATCAACCATAAACAGAGACCGTGAAAGATGGGCGATGTTATGAATATCGACAGCATAATATCTCGATTGCTGGAGGTGCGTGGGGCACGGCCAGGCAAGAACGTTCAGCTGTCAGAGAGTGAGATTCGTGGTCTTTGCCTGAAGTCGCGAGAGATATTCCTCTCTCAGCCAATATTATTGGAGCTGGAAGCACCGCTAAAGATCTGCGGCGACATTCACGGTCAATATTACGATCTGCTGCGCCTCTTCGAGTATGGCGGCTTTCCACCAGAGTCCAATTACCTGTTTCTGGGCGATTACGTTGATCGCGGAAAGCAATCGCTGGAGACCATCTGCTTGTTGCTAGCCTACAAGATCAAATACTCCGAGAATTTTTTCTTATTGCGAGGCAACCACGAGTGCGCTAGTATCAATCGAATCTATGGCTTCTACGATGAATGCAAACGACGATACAGCATTAAGCTATGGAAAACGTTTACCGACTGCTTCAACTGCCTGCCTGTGGCGGCCATTGTTGATGAAAAGATTTTCTGTTGTCACGGTGGACTTAGTCCGGATCTGACATCCATGGAGCAAATTCGTCGCATTATGCGACCCACTGATGTACCAGATCAAGGCCTACTTTGCGATCTACTGTGGTCTGATCCTGACAAGGACACCATGGGTTGGGGTGAAAACGATCGTGGTGTCAGCTTCACTTTCGGAGCGGAGGTGGTGGCCAAATTTCTTGAAAAGCATGAATTCGATCTCATCTGTCGTGCCCATCAAGTGGTCGAAGATGGTTATGAATTCTTTGCCAAGCGGCAGCTGGTTACTCTTTTCTCGGCGCCCAATTATTGTGGTGAATTCGATAATGCAGGCGCCATGATGTCCGTGGACGATACACTGATGTGTTCGTTCCAGATTTTGAAGCCAGCCGATAAACGTAAAAAGTAATATCATCATTTAAATCCCAAAAGTCTTTTTCTATACAAAAAATACAAACAAAAACCCAACAAAAAGTAAAAACAAAATACTAAAAATAAAACCAGCTTAAAAAATACACACACACACATCAGAGAGAGAGAGAGAGATTAAGATGAGGTGGATTTAACAAAAAAAAAAAAAAGAGGATAAATGTAAGTGGAATTTGCAATTTCATATTAAAGAACCGGATATTGTGCGTCACCTGAGAATTTTCTTATCTGTTAACTTGGTCAATTTTATCGACAGACTGGGCAGCAACAACAACAGCAACAAAAAGAATGAGAACACAACCGCCACCACCAGCAACCAACAGAGCCGGAGGTTAAAAAATCAGCAATATTATGGAAATCAAACTCCCAGCCCGAAATCCATAATCCTGGACAACAATTAAAGTTTTATCTAATTGAGATTTTGCTTTACAAAAAAAAAAAAAAAAAAAAGAAAAATCAACAGAAACACATTGACAAGAATGATTATTAAACAAATATATTTATGTAGAAAACATTTATTTTGATTAAAAGTTACAACTCATATATTACATACATATAAAAGCATACCCTTAAGTACGTACATACAATACTGATTCCGTAAATTCCATTTAAAAAGAGGCAACACTCTGCAAAAAGCCCTTTTGGCCTCTAATTCTACGACGGAGAAAACGAAAGAGAGAAACTAAAAAAAACAGAGAGATATATAATGAGAGAGAGAAATGGAGAGAAAAGCTTGCCAAGTAAAAATTTATAACTAAAACACTGAAAATTCTCACCTTGAAAACAAATGTACGGATGGGTAGATGGATGGATGCTTGTCTACCCGGTATAAGACACAGCCTCCTTGCCTGCACCACGCATCCTGTTGCTCCCCCCCTTGCACCCATGAAATAGTATATCTGTATAGGGATTTTTATTTGAAAGTTTTCTTTATACCCTTATCAAACAATTTTTATGTTTTCATCCACCTATCCGACTTCCTGCCCCCTTCTTTTTTTAGGTGTGTTTATTGAATTATTATTAATATGTATTATCCATAATCCTTTGTATTAAATAAACAAATGATAAAAAAAAAACGTGTATAAGTTGTAAAAATCCAATCTGATTTCAATAAATACATATTTGGAAAATCCATAAATGTGCCAGGTTATTTGTCGGCCTGTTAAATTAGATATATAATATACATATATATATTCATTACATACATATGGAGGAAGACGAGAGAGAATTGAAAATTTTCGTTATTTCCAACCATTTTAGCGAGGTGAATATTTATCTATATATCAATTGTTAATCTGTCTCAGAACCAAAGTCAAATAATCGTTTAATTTACTAATATATACCAATACTTTTATTTAGGTATGTATGTACATACATATATAAAGATAATTTTCATTTATCTTTTGATGGGATGTTTCATGTTGAGAATCTAAGAAAGAAAAAGTCTGTTATGGGATTTTTAATTGCTATTTTCGATTTTAACTTCAACTTGGACGGATGAGATTTGGTTTTGATTTGCAGTTGGCTCTGCCTTAACATCTGCTTCCAATGTACCATCTGCAGTTTCGCCAATCTTTAATTGTTTCTCGGCAGCCGATGCCAATTCGCTATCCCCCGCAACTTCGGGTTTTACTTCCTCCTTTATTCTAATCTCAGCCACCGCATCCACCTGTTCGGGTACTGTTTCTGGCTCTTCAGAAGACTTGTCAGAAGATAGCTCTGAATGATTTGAAGGCTCTGAGTGTGTCTGCTGCTGTTTCACCTGGACTGTTGGCTGGTTCTTAAGCACTTCTGGATTAATACTATTAATAATGGCACGCAAACGCTGGATTTCTTCATTGGCCGTCTGCAAGTCCTGCTGCATACGCTCGTACTTGTCCTGCTGATGACGTACAACACCAATATTGTTGCATATGTATTCCATAGGATTCTCGGGGCGCTCTTTAATAACGCGAATGAATATTTTGGTTAAAGAATCAACCACGCTGCCACGCTCCAGGTAGCGGCGGATCTCATCGCGTTTTGGATCGATTGGCTACGTCAACATCAAGGGGATAGTGACATGTATTCATTTTTTGGTTAAAAAGAAAACTCATTTATTTCAACTTACCTTGAAGGACATCGTGTTAGAGCTGGTCGAAGAAGAGTATCGGTGTTTCTTTCTCCCAAAACTAGAGTTGACCGTGCTACCTGTTATTTGTCGTGACACGCAACACACAATTTTTTACCACTATTTGAGCAGCTGGCGCCACTGAGCAGATTATTTCTTTCGCGTGTTTCAACAACACAGTATTGGAAAGGACAGAAAGGTAAATCAGTTATATCACGAATATTTAAATTTCCTTAATATTTTTCTTATCTTAGAATAATTATGTTTAAATCTCATTAAGCTCTTTTAATTTTGTTTGTTTACATTACTGTATTTGTACAATCTATTAAATTCCTTTCATTCACTGTTTAATACTTATGCGCATGTCTCAATTTGGTTGAAGACATATATATATATATATTTGTCTCGTAGTATTGTCAGATACACTTCTGAAAGCAATTGGTGGAAAAAAACGTTGCTGCAGATTTTTAAATTTAATTTAAAAGAATGCACTCCTTCGAGAATAGCTTTGTTAGAGGACCTTCACCATCATACTCGGATGATGCCAATTCAGAAAATGCATTATCGGCGACCTTGCCCATTGGAGGAATTGGTGGTGGATTAGATTTGGATTTCTCTCGCGATGACTCAAAAACGGATACTGTGGATTACTTCGATGAGAAGTTCAATAGCGACAGTTGCTCCCATTTACATCCTGGTCGACGAGGTCGAAATACCTTTGCTTTTTGGACGGTAGTGATCATTCTACTTGCCCTAACCGTGGGAAATATGATTTTGACACTGACCATTGTCGGAGTATTGCGACTGGGCAAGGGTGTCCATGGCATGGAGGTTATACCGGAGGTGGATGTTATTAAGTTTTACGGCACCACCGATCTGGAAAAGGTTCATACACACTCGATTGGTCAAATTCATGGCTTCACTGATGTTCCAGTGTCCATCAGCAGCGATGCTGTCGAGAATGGAAATGATGAAGGCCTCAAGGAAGATGACGGCGGCAATGAGGTTCATGTGCGTGTGTTTCGCAATGGAAATAATAATGGACCATCAACGGAACGTGATCGTATTGTTATCAACAAGGAGGGCATCATTATTCAGGCCACCAATCTTTTTGAGGTAAAAGATCCATCTGATCGGCAACCAGTTTTTACCACCCATCGTCCACAATATAATATACCCGCTGGTGTAAATGCATTACTTGCTAAGGCTGTCAGTGCTAGTGGCATTTCCAGTCCATTAGACGAACCATTAACCATTGATAGTGATGGTCGTCTGGCCATAAAAGGATCTGAGGGTGCCCAAATGGATGCAGCCAAGATACAATTGGAAGCTGAGCATCATGTGTCCATTAACTCAACCCAAGGCGCCACAATACTGGAGGCAGGAGCCGGAATTTTCTTGGATATGGAACGTATACCAATTGTTAGCTCCGAACTGGGTCTACGCACTGGTAGTGTTCAATATAAGATTTGCGTCTGTATGCCACTTGGCCGTTTGTTTCGCATTGCCATTCCACGTGTCCACAATGGCCCCAAAATATCCTGTGTCCATTTCAGTGGACACGATGATCCCTGTGAGATCAATTAAGCCATTTAAAATAAAGAACACATAATAAGAAATTCATCATCATGTATGCCTAAATCGTTGCATTTTTTAAAGCAAAAACTTACAATAATTAAAAGAGCGTGAAATAACCAAAATAATTGTTCCAATCGATAAGGATATAATACAGAAGTGGTAATCCAATCGCCATATGAGAATGTACACAGTCCCTTTTGCTTTTTGGAGGGGGTATAAAATCAAATATCGAATTCCATTCAAAAACTAATTACACTTAAGGGATCGATCGACGGGGATGTGTGGGATGGGGGAAAGCCGAAGAAAATTTGCCAAATGCCATATATTTATGATTGGAGGAGGCTAGTGTTGCTTGTGTTGGTAACGATTTGTATTAGACGATGTTGGTGGAGTGGCAGCCACATCTGCTAAATCATCTGGCACCATACTAAGAAGCTCTGCTTCAGTTAGCTGCGCCAAACGTCTCCTGGTCCTAGTTGGAGCTACATAATAATAAAATGATTCAGTTGTTTGTACATTGAAAATACTTATATTGCAATCCATACCTGTGACTGGATATGAACTGGTTGTATTCATTGCATCTTCCGGTTTGTATTCCTCGTTAGCGGTATCGATAGTATTAGCTTGTGTTGGTGTATCCGAAGATTCTTTAATACTGGCCAGAATTTTTGATAGATCTGGTGGTATCGATATGCTGGCAAGTATATTAGACGAAGATGTCGGCTTGGTTAGACCCTAGAAAAAGAGATTTGAAATAAGAAAGTGTGTTTTCATTGCATTCATTTATGATGGACCTACCGATGGTTCCACATTGAGCAATCCGGCAATTTCTTTTTGCTGAGCAGCAATTTGTTTATTGATTTCATGGACGCGACGCTCAAGATCATTTGAAGCTGGCACTGTCGAGCTATTGACATGTCCTTCATCATCTGAACTGCCACCTGGTGAGTAAGGTGCATTTGGATCATCTACCGGTAAATCCACGGCATTAGATTTCGATTCCACTACAGATGCTGATGCTAAAATATAAATTTTACATAATTATAAGTGAAATATTGTTTATTGAGGCACTTACTCTTTTGCAGCTTGGCAATGGGAGCCTTGATAATAGCATCTATATCAAACTCATCATCTTTGGAGCTAGTGGAGTGAGAGCTACGCTTTCGTTTGGGACTGCTCGGTGGAGTAAATGTAGCCGCCGAGCGGGATTTCTAACAAAAAAGAGAAAAAAAAAACCATTTAATAAATCATTAGATGGTCATTTGTGGTTACTCCCTTACTTTGTTGGTTGTTGTGCTACTGCTGCTGCTGCTGGTGGTACTGATTGTAGCAACGCTGGTATTTGTGGATAATGGAACTGCTGCACTCGATCGCTTGCTTAAGCACCTCACAATAATTCCCAAAAGTGTGTTGGGCCTCTTTGCATCCTCGTAAAAGGGTACACGTTCTGATGTTTGCAATGCACTGGGCAAAGTATTCTCAGTACCAAATGGAAATATATAAAAATCACGTATCTGATCTGAATCAGTTCCAAGTACACCTAATCTTTGGCGCGTGTCCAAATACTCATAGAATTGATCAAAAATTGTGGTTTCACTTGGGCCAGAGGGAAAGAGACTCACTATGACAACCTCTTTGGTGGGACTCTTTTTAATCTTTTTAATATAATCCCAGACATTGACACGTGTAATCCGACCAATTACATCCAATTTTTTTGGCAATAATTTGGATAAATGCTCGCAATTGCCCAATATGGGATGAATGACTACCTGAAAATCGGCCACATCGATCATACTGAGATTTCCAGACCATAAAGGTGTTGCCCACGCTTCGATTCCCTGAAGATAGCGTACATATTTATCCAATGGCGGTATCGGTTGAACTTTTGATGGTGGTTTTAGAGTCGTCTGTTTGGTGGGCAACTTTAAGTTGGCCGCTTGTTCCACAGTCTTCTCGGATTCAAGTATTTGATCAATCAAATTGTAAGTAGTCACTGGCTTTGATAGCGCCTCTTCAGTTTTCTTTTCGAACATTTTCTTAGGCAAAGGCGAAGATGAACTGGTTAGTGGTGAGGCAATTGTGCTCTCATCATCTTTGCTATCGACCTTTTCCGAATCATTATGATTGTGTCTGCGGTGACGTTTCTCCAAACTGCGACTGCGACTATGGGATCGACTACGGCTTCTGTTGCGCTGGTGGTGACGATGATGATGATGATGATGCTTATGGCTTTTATGTCGCTTCTCCTTGGAGCTCGAGCGGTCATGGCTAACATCAGCTTCACTTGATTGCGGCTGCGATTGCGACTGAGATTGAGAAAGTTTAGCCGGCGATTCCAATTGCTCTGCCTGCTTCTGCACATCCTCATCTGTCAAAATGACATCCATTTTAGTGGCTATCATCTCCTCACCCTTGTGAGTCTTTACCACATAGTTTTGAGCGCAATTTAGCATATCCAATTCTGATTTTTTAATCATTTCCAACTGATGTCGATTTTCTTCCTCACGCCACTTTGCTAACTCTTGACTGGCCAACTGTTCGGGAGTCATCCTAACAAGTTGTTTAGGTTCCACCTGCTTGGCACAGATTTTCTCGAACAGTGTCTTATTCTTCCGATCCTTAATATTGAACATAAGTGACCTATATTTAGATTTGTATTTTGCACCAACATCTCGTCCAAACGACTGATACATTTCAGACTCCACACTCTTAGCAAACTGTTCCACCTCCAAAGCTGTTAGCCATTCAACAGCATTATTTGTGTTTGCCTCTTGAGCTTCCTTAATTCGAGCCATCAATTGCTCTTTGAAAGTGCGGCGTACATTGATACGAATCGGTTCTGTCTTGGTGGTGTTAGTTCTCACTGGAGAGGCCACTTTAACGACAGGTGTGCTCTGTTTTTCCCGTTCCCTTTTGGACAAGAGAGGATTGACCGTCAATTGCGTCAATTGGGTAGAATCAGTCTTGGTCGTAACTTCAGCAAAAGCTCTTGGTTTTACAACAATCGTTTCCGGAGTTGGAGGAGAACGCTTCAACTGTTGTTTCTCTACATTTGCCAATGGCAAAATCTCAAATGTGGGATTATCTTGTAACCATTTCTTCAACTGTTGTGCAGTTGGTGCCAAATGTCCTGTAATTGCCCTACCACTGCGCCGCTCAAAGACATTTATCTGGAAAAATAAAAATAATCACCATAAGATACTATGCAAATTATTTTGTTAATAATCAATACCCGATCTACTTTGGACATGGACATATCTGCTTGTCTCAGCACATCCTCAAATAAATCCTTTTTTTTATTTTTCTTTGCATCAAGAGTCAAATTGGAACCGGGTGTTGGCGATAATGGCAGTGTGGGAGGAGACTCTGGAATTTTCGATGTTATCTGCTGTTGAATGGCTGCCTGGGCATATTTCCGGATGCAATCATCACTGCAGTAAACGGAAGAATTTGATCGGAATGAACGTTTGCAGACCACACAAACAGCTCTCTCCATTGAAGGGTTTCCACCCAATTTAATAAAGTTCAATTGCTGTTGATGCAGCACTTTGGTGACACTTGGTGATGCAGAACTGGTACTTGGAGTTGAAGTCGTCGTCGTAAAGGTTGTGGGAACACGTTTGGTCGACGGCTTGGCTTGAGGTGAAGCATTTCCTGGTGTCATAGTTAAAGGAGCAGATCTCTTTGGTGGAACAGATTCAGAACTGGTTACTGCTCCAGCTCCTTCGATAATCAACATATCTGTTATCCTTGGTTGGCACTGTGAAAGGGTTAAACGATGACAGATTTGGTTTGCAGTATATTATATAAATCTAGATTTAATTAAAGGACTAACCTTCTCCTCTTTCTTTTTGACACATTTCGGACACTTCCAGTCGATGCCCTTTTGTTCCATTTCGAGACCCATAGATTTTGTAACATTAACACAGGTACCGTGATACCAATCCTCACAGAGATCACAGCAGATCATAAATCTATTATTATGTGGCTGACGACAAATACACCAAAGCCTGTAATGAATATTAAATAAAAATTTAATTTATAATAGATAATTTATAATAGTTTCAAAAATATTTACTTATTTGGATCATCGTCGTCCTCTTGAGATTCAGATGCCTCTGGATCGGTGGTCTGGCTCGTTAGCAACTTATGTGATCTTCTGGGCATAGCTGAGCGTCGGGCCATTGATGGTTCCCTGGGATTTGTTCTTTTCATGACAGATGTTCCAGCCAGTTGTTCATTGCTTAAGCTACTGTTACTGCTATCCATCATATAGTCAGTCAGGGATATGTTACTTAGATCCATTGAACCTGTCGTTGTGGGGTTCTGCGCACGACGTTTTGCTCGTGTGGTTGGTGCTTCAATGGGCGGCAGGTAAATAATCCTTCCATTACCACGTACAATTTTATTTGGATCGGTTCGTGGTGAATCTGGATCTGCACTTCTCGAAGGTGTACTGCTAGCCATAGGAGGTAGTGCTTGATCCGTTAACTGGTAAAAATTTGCATTATTATTTATTGATTAATTAATCTATGAAATTTTATCTTACCTGGACCTCTGATTGCTGCAAAATGGGGGCAACAGGATCAAGAACAGACACAGAATCAAGGAGATTCACCGCACTGTTAATCACATCCAGTTCAGTGCTGGCCAGGACTTGTTTAACCACTTCAGCCTCAAACTGTTTATCCTCCTCGATGAGACCCACAACATGCTGTAGAAAATCTGCAGTAATCTCATCCTCATCTGTCGTCTCTAGTAAACGGGCAGCGTTGGCTATGTCCATGGAATCCACCGTTGTTGGCCCATTTGGATTCTGATCATAATTGGATAATTGTCTAGCTGTTGTTTGATCTAATCCCTCAGCGGTGCTTTCCAACATTTTCACCAATTTTGGTATACTTTCATCCACATTGACGGGCGTCTGCTCAACCAGTGAGGATTTAAGCAACTCATCCTGTACTATGGAATTGATGAGATCGAGTTGTTTGTCATTCTCAGCGGCCAGCTCTGAGGAGCTTTGATGCGTCTCGATGACTATCTGAGCGGGTAACTTGTGGGAGGACGCCGTTTCCACGCCAATGGGCATAAATCCTTTGTTGTTAAATGGTTGCATAATCGAAGCAGCAGATCTGCTTGGAGTGCTCGGTGACATGTAGCGTGGTTCTGCCAACGATGATATTGATGTTGGAGATGCTGTTGACTTTATTTTACTATTCTCGCCCAACAGACTATTCAAATTGGTGAATACACCTTTAGGACTGGCTATATTTTTATTAATAACAATCTCCTTGATGTCTTGCGGCGGCGGCGGCGTAGTAAAGACGGTAGTTGATGTTGGATTGGTGGCTCTGGCCACTTGGACAATTGGCATACCTTGGCGCACCTTGACAGCAGAAGCAGCAGCCGTTGGAGAAGCAGCATTTGCATTTGGTGGTGGCAATCTAATTATTTCTTTTCCTGCAACTGCCATAGGAGGTATCTTTTTTATGACTGCCTGTGTCTGGTGGTGGCTCTGGGGTCGCATTTTTAGGAATGATGTGCTTTGTATATTTCTACCCAATGCTATTACCGTCGGTGGTGCTTTGTTCGCTGGCAGCTGAATGATTTGACCAATTTTAGGTGATGAATCTGCGACCACTACTCGTGGTTTCTTTCTCACAGTAAGATCGGGAAATATCTGATGTTGCACAGAAGCTGAAGTTGGAGCAGGAGATGGAGCAAGAGCAGTACTAGGAGGAAACGTTACCACAGTGTGTGGAGGCAATTGTTTGCCTGGTTGCTTGGTACGTCTACCAATCAGACGCACTTTCATACGTTGCCTCTTTTTGCTCGAAATGCGACTATTACGGCTAATATTAAAGTCCATATCACTATCCCGATCATTATCCGAATCTCGAGATGCATCACTCCCTTCACTTATCTCCTCAGTCTCCAAATCCGAGCTATGTGCATGCTCATCATCTTCGATATGATCATCAACAGGTATGTAAGGTGGAGGAGGAGGAATGATTTTAACCAAATTTCGACCAGATCTGTTAAGGGTCCTGACGGCTAAGTGTTCCGGCTTTTCCTTTGGTGTTGCGTGCTGCTGCAGTTGCTGCTTCTGTGGCTTCACGTGGATCGCCGCAGCTGTCGGCGTACGTCGCTTTGCATTAAATAATTTAATATTTCCTTGTGGAGCCTGCATAATGAGCTTTCGACTCTGAGCTACCTGTCTTTCCATGGCCAAACGCTCGGCCGTTTTATGACTGCGCATCTGCTCGGGCGAAGTGAATGGTGTATAGTTATGATCATTTTTAATAATCTCCAGGATTGCATCAGTTTCGGGTGTACGCTTAAAGATGGACAAACCAGCAAGTTCTGCAAATTGAATAAAAGCATTTAAAACACGCCAAAAAAGCAAAGAATTTTTTTTATAAACATACTCAGAGCATTCTTCACCACCATGTCCGCTGTGGTCTCCGCATAGAATTGTTCTACACTGAGACCCACAACTTGTGGACGTTCCTTGGGTTTGCGACGTTTTCTTTTCTTTATTTTCTTCGGCTTACGACCCGGTCGCTTTTTTACTTTAACAGCCTCCGTTTCGGTTTCTGTGGAGTCATCATTATATATCCCTACACCGATATTACTGCTGTTGTCCTCATCATCGCCAGTAATGTGATCCATCTCACTTTTGATCTCAACCCCATCGCTATTGTCGTCATCATCGTCGCCGTCATCACTCTGACTATTCCCATTCTCATCATCGCTATCATCATTATCAGAGTCGTCTCTGTCCGTGTGATTGGCGTCCAGAAATTGCTTAAGCTCTTCCAGACGCTCAGCTTCCTCTTGCTCCAGCATACTTGGCGTGGGCGAGGTAAGTCGCACCACACTTATAGTGGAAATCGATTTTTCTTCTATAAAATTAGAATTTCTTCACTTTAGAAAGCTTTCCAAAACAATGCAGAATTTATTTAACTCTCACCCATAAGATTCTCGATAGCCCGCTCATCGAATGAAATGCCATTTTTTCCATAGACAACCACAAGATTGGAATCGGCATCGGCCACAATACGGGCATTTGATGTTGTTTCGGTAAATACCGAACTGGACATTATTCGCCACTGTATGTCTCGGAACTATCAATAATGCATTTAGAGAACAACAACTACCACACAAAACAGAAATTTATCAATCTATTTTGGCATCGGCATATTTACGTATGTTCTTTGGTATGCTGCTCTTTGCTAATGCTGCTACTGCCTTCTGCTCATTTGTCTGCCAATGCCGACGCGCCGACTTCGGCTAATGAGAATCACAAATAACGTCAACAGAAAGGTCCAATTTGCCAAAAACTATTTTGCGCCGAGTGTGCGGTTGTAAACCGTGGCTAAAAACTATAATTAAATTCCAAAATTGAGCGATTTTTTCGTATAAATGCGAATTTTTTCAACAAATTGTAAGCATAAATTTGCAACACAGTGTTGCCAGAAGATGAAAATGTTCTGTTCGCTCTACCAACACTTATGTTAACTCAAAATGAGCTGTTTTTTTTCTTAAACTTTCATTCTAGCTGGAAAAAATTAAAAGATTTCTTTATAAATATTTAAACCAATTTTTAGTTGATTTTTAACTTTAAAATGATGAAATAGTAACTGGCATTAGCGAAAGAAACGCATGGAAAACTATTTATATTAATGACGTAAAAACTACGGACTGCTTTCGGCTTCTTGTGACATTGTAACCATTCTATGAAATACTGGTTTATAACAATAACAAAAAACAAAAAGAAATTCAAGTTGTTATTGATAATAAACACTTAATTTACAGCCTTTGTTGTGGTATTTGTACATAGATATCAGTCAGCTAATCTCGGTTGGGACTGGGTTGGTTACTATTACTTCTTTCAGACTGCAATCAGCACAGTTCAGTTTTATTTCGTTTTTAGCTCACTCAGCTAAAGAACTGACAGGAGTATAGACACCATGCCCGCCGCCCGTTTTCAGATGGGCTCAGAGACCCATGCAGTCCCTATGTCACTTTTCAAGAATAATAGAGATCGTGCAACAAAATCAATCCTTGAGAAACTGTTGAGTGGACTTAAATTCAATTCGGGTAACTTAATTGTCCTGCTGGAAGGTGGCAAGGACAAAAGTATTTACAACACAGATGTCGATTATGTGTTTCGTCAGGAATCGTACTTTCAGTACCTGTTTGGAGTAAAGGAACCAGGTTGCTATGGCATACTTACCATAGATGTGAAAACAGGAACACAAAAGACTATCCTCTTTGTGCCACGTTTGCCAGAGGATTATGAGACCTGGATGGGTCAGTTGTTGAAACCAAGCGACTTTAAGATTCTGTATGAAGTGGATGAAGTCTTTTATGAAGACGAGCTCTCAAGCTACTTGGAGAAAACGGCACCCAAGCTAATACTGACACTGAGTGGCATTAATAGCGACAGTGGACTTACACTCCAGCCACCAGATTTCGCGGGTAAAGATAAATATGAGACAGATTGTGATCTACTCTATCCCGTATTGTCGGAATGTCGTGTTATTAAGTCACCGGAGGAGATTGAGGTTTTGCGTTATGTTGCCAAGGTTTCCTCGAATGCACACATCGAGGTAATGAAGTTCTTACGGCCTGGCCATATGGAGTATCAGGGAGAGTCTGTATTTCTGCATCATGCCTATTCAGTAGGAGGGTGCCGTCATGTCTCCTACACCTGCATTTGCGGTAGCGGCACTAACTCGGCTATTTTGCATTACGGGCACGCTGGAGCACCAAATGATCGTCCCATTCAGAGTGGTGACATGTGTCTCTTCGATATGGGAGCCAATTATTGTGGCTATGCTGCAGATATCACCTGCTCGTTTCCGGCCAACGGTAAATTCACAGAGGATCAGAAATTTATCTACAATGCCGTACTTGATGCCCGCAATGCTGTTCTGGGTGCTGCACGTGATGGTGTCAGTTGGGTGGACATGCACAAACTCTCTGGAAAGGTATTGCTACAGCGTCTCAAGGATGGAGGCATGTTAACTGGTGATGTGGATGAAATGCTGGCTGCTGGTTTGTCTGGTATATTTCAGCCTCATGGATTAGGACATTTACTTGGCCTGGATGTTCACGATGTGGGCGGCTATCTACCCACCGAACCAAAACGTCCAAGTGAACCATGGATCAGTAAGCTAAGATTTGCCCGTATTCTCAAAGCTGGGATGTATTTGACTGTTGAACCTGGTTGCTATTTCATTAATCGACTCATGAACAAAGCTCTAGAGGATCCTGAACTATCGAAGTTTATTAATGCCGATGTGTTCAATCGTTTCCGTGGTTTTGGCGGTGTTCGCATTGAAGATGATGTCCTGATTACCCAAAATGGGACAGAGAATTTTACATTCGTTCCACGTACCGTTGAGGAGATCGAGAAAGTAATGAGCTCAGGATCTAAAAATTAAAGCAGATTGCATATCTATAAATATATATATACAAAACATTTATCATTATCATAATCAAATTATGACAATATATTCAACTGAAGATTGTGATGCATATGAAGAAATATATAAATAAAAATATTTTTCATTTCTTATGAGAATTTTTAAGAATTAAGTTAGTTTAATCAATTGAACGATCGACATGGTGTCAGGTCAAACTTTCAATAATATTTTATTGGTTAACAGATAGTTAACAAAGTAAACGACAAGGCTGCACCTGGAACTGGGAATCGCGTTAAGAAGTCAAGCTGTTGTCATCCAGGCGTATTCTATGACTTATGTATTTACAAGCGCTGTTTTTTTTTTCTTTAGCCATCACATTGGCTGCAGCGTGCAAGTAATTTCTAGCAATTGCCATGGCATGTGCTCCATATAAATGTATCCATTATCATCGTCATCACATATATTTTTTCGTGTGCCCATTCCGCTGCTGCTGTTTGAGCTGGCTATGTCCATTTTGAGACGGCAGTTCACCACTGCTGTCCAGGCAATCGTGTATCGCTTCATTAATCTCGATGACACTGCGGCGTGGAAACCATCCTCGAATCGCGCCCTTACGCAAACATTTTTTTCCATCAACTAACTCATCATCGGAAGGCACACGCTCACCGAAAAGCCAATGCTTTCGGAAACGGGTTACCCTAATAATATCATCAGGTTGCAAGCGAATACGTGGCTCATCCGTACAAGGGGCAGCCACACAGACACGCCAACCCTGCGACCATATGGGTAACCATCGTCCTGTTACATTACTAATGCATTTATATGTGCGAGTGCGGGCTCGTTTCTCTTCCTTTTGGGCCAATTGTTCGCGCTAAAATAGAAAATGGATTAACATGCGCTCCATCGGAAAGGATTAAGGTTAATTTACTGTTAAAGTGAATTGATCACAGCCCTTAACCACAGGCCATTCAATACCGTCGCCACGACTTCTGCAGTCCTCGTTAAACACCTGTCGCAGATTAAGCTTCCAACCGAGATCATATGGATAGACAAAATCTTCCTCGTTTTCCCCATTCCGATAAAGACGGTAGCGTGCTTTTTCTACAATCCAGATCTCGATGCCCGTCTGATTAATGACAATCGTCTTGAGCTGAATAAAGAGCAGCATGCTCAGGCCAATGACCACACCTATTGCCAATCCCATGCCCAAAATGCACATGATAATGCTCACTAATGTAAACTGGACACTGGCCAAGTGCGTCAAACCATGTGTTAGATAATAGTAACGATAGATTCCCCTATAAAACGAACAGCTGAGTACAACAGTGCCTTGAAGACTGCCCAATATGGAAAAGAAGAGGAAGTAACTGAAATAGGCATGATTGGCCCAGCCAACACAATGATTGATCCAGGGGCAATGATGATCCATTTTCTTAACGCATCGATTGCCTATTAAACAGAGAGAAAATGAATATTAGTCAGCGGAACAAAGGGATTTAAGTATCGACTCACACTTGCGACAATGATGAGAACGGGGCGCCTTGTAACCCTCGCACTGTTTGCAGTATTGCAGGAACTGTGTGTCCTTGGGATCCTGAAATCATAAAGGAAAAATATAAATATGCGTGGCATATGCAAATTCATTATTTATTTAATAATGTATAAAAAAACTTAACGACGCGCAGCTCATTAAATGAGCCTCTACAGACCATACAAAACATTTGACCAGGTCCAGCCTCTACTACAAAACATTTATGCAAATTCAGGTAATTGCATTTAAGGACTAGTGCTTAGGGTATTCAAATTTGTATTACCCTTAGGTGTATATAAAAACATAGTTTACAATATGCTCTAATAATTATATTAAGAATGACGAAAAGTCCCCTCACATCGACTTTAAATACTATGTAATTTTAAGCAATATTATATTTTATATCAGAATGTATCACAACAAAAAGAAAGTTGAAAGTTTGAAGAGCAGCAAGGGCATAGAAAATTCGGCGCACGAAAGGTTGCTTCCGGTATTGCGTTTGCGTGGAAAGCCTGTACCGGAGCTATGGCTGCGGCTCATAAATTATATTTTTGGAGCACGGCAGAAAAAAAACATCTGTGATCAAATTAAGGACCCAGAGTCACCTATTTCATTTTGTTTCATTGGATTGGCGCGAGAATTGAATACGGGATTGTTTTCAAAATAAATTGCAGCGTTTAATTGCCAAGGTTTATGGCGATAAGGACCTTAAACACGCCTGACCCATTTGCCTATTTGTCCATTTGGTAATTTCAGTTGGACAAAGTCAAAGTGACGTGTTGATAGCAAACTTTTTTCCCCGTCAGTTCTTGTGTGCTAAACTATAATTTCCGTCATTCAAAATGACGCTGCACAATTTGGAGAACCACAGCAAACAGGTGTTTGGCCCTTCATTTACCTTTGGATGCCATTGTTTTGGCATCAGGCCGGGCCCTGTCAGTGTGGCCATTACGTAATTAAATGTAGCCAATGTGGAAAGCATTAAGAATAATCCCTGATGTGCAAAGGCTGCGAATGATCCATTTGGTGGCCACCACATTGAGTTCATATACAACGTTGTCAGTGTTATGCATTTGATGATACCTGAAACGATGACAAGAACATTAGATTAAACAGATATGAGAGTAAATAGAAGAGGGAGGAGGAAATTTGAGTTTTCGGCTTCGGTTATGCTTGGCCAAACAATTTGCGTGCCAGTGGAGGGAAATGAAACTCATTTATTTGTTTTATTGCCGCCGACGCGACCACTGGGCCCAGCGAGTTGATTAAGCGTGTTAAACTTGAATCGGGCTTGAAGTATTCTCCAGTAAAGTACTGCCCATAGTGGCATGGGCGCAGCACAGAGGGTAATAAAGTATGCAGTTGACACTTCTAGAGGTTCTAAACCCTTATAAAACTTTCTAATGGATGAAACCAAGGTTAGTTTAATTAAAAGTGTCCTGTGACGAATTAGCACCCGTCAAGCTTGTGGGTCAGTTGTCTATGTTATTAGGTTAAAAGGCATTGAGGCACTCCCTGTCCTGTATCTGCCATTTTTCACTTAGTAATTGGAATTGAGCTTATGTTTCAACTTATTTGCTCTTTTATTTCTTAGTTTATGTCACAAGTTTTTGTCAGATATGGAGACGGGAGTACCATTAGCAAATGAAACCAACAGTGGGTTAATAAGATCTGGGCTACGCCCATGGCCATAGCCATCCAATGTCCCCTACTAACACCTGCTTCTGGTCATACTTGGGGCGGTCAGGCATTTAATTTAGTTATTACCATTGTATATATCAGTTCAATAACACACAGAAACCAATGTAGCTAACAGCAACAACCGGAAGTCATATGACCGCCATTAAAGGAACCTCTGCGTCTGGCTAACCGTCAAAATGGTCAGACTGCACGCCATATTTTGTTTTTGTTTTCCTTTTTATTCCATTTAGGACCTCTGTTGGCATAAGTAAAACGCAATTAGCGGTCCACTTTGGTCGAATTAAAAGTCCAAGACCACGGTATGGGAATTGTAGATGCTACGTCTGCCGTATTCAAACATCTTGGCAGTCTTTTTTAAGTCCAAGAGTCCAAAAACCTGAAGACATGCAAGCGAATGGAAACACGATATTTATGCAGGCAGACAACTAAAGGTAAAACGAGTTGGCCAGTGGGTGTGGATTTTGTGGGGCTAGATTTGATTAGATGGCAGTGTCCTGTTTCATTCACTAGTAAATAATGTTTTAGTTTGTTGGGCATTGTAATAATGTTTGTTAAAAGATACAGACACACATACACATTTAAATATGTATTTCACTTGTCTGATAACAAATATATGTATGCACTGGGTGTGGGTGGCGTCGGCGGCTTAACTTAAAATTTCCGTTAATTTGACACTTACTCAGAGCCGTAATTGGGCCCCAATGTAGGAACCGACGAAAGGCGCTCATTTATTTCCTATATACTGTCGCTTTGGCGTCCAAAATGCTAATGTCGACTCCTTTGTTGTTGTTTTCTTTTCAATCACCCAGCCGCAACAAACAACACTGAAAACAATTTCCAGCGCTTATAATTTATACACTGGAAAAAAACCTGATGATAAAGAAAAATGTAGTTGGCTGTATCGTTATCGTTATCGGAAAACAGAAAAATTAAGTATTGTTATGTTATGTTAGCATAATTGTTGCTGCTAACGGAAATAAATGCCGATCATACAAAATTAAGACCAGAAATAAATAAAACAATAGTCGTTTTGAATAAGAACGCATCGCAAATTTTAAGCGCTTATTAGTTTTTATTTTATTAAGCCCGTTTAAAAGAAGATGCTTAATTATTTATTGGCTACAATATCGAATTTAATGCCATGTTCGTGCTTTTCCAGTTCACTGATCAGATTAGTTTTCGAGAATGCAGCACCTGGCGGCAGGACACCACCAGTATCGGGCATCTTGTCGCTTTCCAGGAGAACTGTACGAGCAGTGGATAGCAACGCCACACAGGTGGAGCCGTAGCCAGGATTCGGTCCCGTTACACGTACCGTCAGTTCTTTTGTGGGCGGGCTTGTATATTGATCCGATCCCTCGGCCAGTCGATCGGATTTCGGCCATCCTTTTGCCTTCATGGTCATGGTAAAGAAAGAACGTTCCATGCGAGCTTGACTGGGACCAGTACGCGATGCCATTCCCCCAGAAAACAAACTCGGATACTTAAGGAGTAACTGTCGGGTAAAAGAAAACTTGGCAAGTATTCCAACGATAATGACAACAAAAGCTAAAACGCCGGCAGCCAATCGCGACGGAAGTGTTAAATATGCCTGCATCTGGACGGGGCGCTTCTTATCGTGCTCAAAGAGATACCGTTGCGTCCTCATGATTACAGAACGATCCGTTTCTGGAAATGGCAGTACCACCTTGTCCACCTCAATTGCTCGAGAAAGGGGTAAACGTGGCTTCAGCTGGGGATACAACTTTGGAAGGCGTTCAGGAAACAGTTCCCGGCGTATGGCCTGGGACTCGCTTCTGTTGGCAATCGCATGGACAGCACTCTCCCAAGTACCCGTATTTAGAGAGGCACGACCCAACCCTTTAGTTCCGCCCTTGACTCCCATATGAACAAACGACTCCACCGAATTGACCACACCATCGAAATTTTTCTCGATAAACTGAACGCCCATGTCGGCGGGAATGGAATCAAAGCCACACGCACTAATCACATAGACACCCTTCTCTTTGGCTTTTTGATTGTACTTGAGCTGAATTGATTCCATGTATTGCGGTTCCCCACTTACATCCACGTGATGCGTGCCGGCATCGATGCAAGCTTTGACTACATTCTCGCCATAGAACCTATAGGGTCCAGCAGTGTTGACAACAATGCGGCAACGTTTGGCCATCTCCACCAACGAATTTTCATTATTCACGTCCGCTATTATGATGGGCGTCTTTGAGAGATCTGTTTTGGCCTTCAGCCCTATTTCCGTGAGCACATCTTGCAGCTTCTCACGATTTCGTCCAGCTATGCCCCAAGTGAGTCCTTTGAGGACAGACACCGCTTCAAAAACGGTATATTTACCGGTAAATCCTGTAGCCCCAAATATAACTGCATCTAGACGTTTCGTTGCCATTTTCAATGCCTAAAGAAAGAGTACTTTGACCTGTTTTAAATAACTAAGAGCACACAACCAGCGCTTGTCTGCTACTATCGATTAGACTAGTTTAATTTGTATATATATTGCTGATAACAAGTGTAATGACAACGCAGGTTTTAAACGATTTTTGATCAGTGTTGGGCGAGGTAAAAGGCTAAAAACCATCAATTATGTTATTTCATAAATTTATTGATCAACTTTACGAGTTTTTAAGAATTCGAAATATTAAATAGAATTAGAGTTGTTTTGAATTATCCCCTACAACAAATACAGCTGTCGACATATTCGAACTGTGTTAAAATAGCGACGATAGGTACGTTGGAAATATGAAACACATATATCTTTATGTTTGAATTTTCTTAATTAAATTTTATATATTTTTGAATATTGATTTTATACAAATAAAAATAGTATTTTTGTTTCAAAATTCGTCACTCAAATTCAAAACGATATTGTATTCCGCTATTTTATCCGCCAACCGCTAAATAATCGATAAAAGGCTCTGTAAAGTTTACATCCATGTTAACATACCCTGCAAAAGTAAGTTTAGTTTGATCACAAGTTTGTGACAATTAACATGGTTGTTTTCTTCCAGTGTTGTTTTTGTTTTTCTGCGTGATAGTCGTGCGGAGCGGCGTTGCGGTTGACGTTTGAAAAGAAAACGCGAATCAGGCAATAAAACAAATTCAATTAAAACGCGAATAGGTAAAGCAGCAACAAAGGAATATTATAAATAAGCAACGATCAAATGGGAAAAGGAGTTGGTGTATAAAGAGTGGGATTGGGCGGAATTCCCAAAATGAAATCTTATTGATTTTCTTGTTTGTGCAAGCAAAAAAAAAACGGCAACAACAAAAAATCAACAACAACCACTTCATTTCCAAGACTTTTGGCACTTTCAACAAGCTATGAATTGAAGTTAGGGATAAAGATGTGTGCAAGATAAAGATAGATAATCATCACTATCATATGACAAGTGCAACTGCGTCTTATTGCAAAGTCTCCCTCTCTGTGTGTGTGTGCGTGTCGGTGTGTGTGTGAATAGCAACAAAAGCGAAAGTTCCGTTCAAATGTTGCAAAAATAATTAAAATAAAATGCAAAAAGTTTCTGCACTATTGTCATTGAAATTTGCCTTATAAAAGGTAAAAATTCCAAAAAGGGGATACGACAAGAAGGGAGTGGCCATCGGCCGGCAATATTGCAAATTGGATTTAAAAAAAACAGAAAAGAAAGAAGAAAAACCCAAAAATGTGGATACCATCAAACAACAAATACGGAGTTGGTAAGTAAAAAAAACCGAAACAGAAGCAAAAGTTGTTTAAGCGATTCCTTTTATATATGTATGTATGTATGTATGTTGTACATATATGTACATATATACATACCTTGTCTGTCTGTCATATGTATGTATATATTCTCGCATCCCCCTCGTTAAGAGCCACCCCACACGATACCCAATAATAAGGAAGTGAGGAAGCGGTTGTGCGGGGGGCATGCGTCACGTGCACGTTTACAACGTTTTATGTATGTATGTGTGTATGTATATGCATCTCTCGGTGTGCGTTGATTCACCGTTTTTTTTCCGCGAAACGCCGCCAAGGCATCCCAGATCCAAACGTCCACCACCCACAACCACCCTGTCCTAAAGTGAGGGGAGGGGGTGGTAGATGTGGAAAAGCGATTTTTCCTTCTTTATTTTTACATTTTGTATTTCATTCAAAGAGATTTTCGATTTGTTTTTGTTGTCTGACACTGTGATTTTCCGACCTATCTTTTTCTCTCTTGCTCTCTCTATCCATAGATTTCTCAATTTTGTTTATAGCCCCCCTCCAACTTCCTCTCATCTACTTTGCCATCAGTTTCGCCAATTGACTTTGCTGCCAAGTGTTGCCAATTGAAACGAAACAAAAGAGAAGACGTCTCTGCAGAAATTTATACATATACTATATTCTATTTGTATTATCTATACATAAATATGATTTAGTCATAGGATTTCCATGAACATCATTCATAAACTCATTTAACTGATAATTAGGTTTTTTTAACTTTATATAAGCAATAAATTATATAATACTTTAGTTCAGGCAATTTGCCAAATTTATAAAAGCAATTTTATTACTCTTAGGTTCTTATACTCTTACCATATAGTCAGATATCACTAGATCGTATATACTTATGTATATTAAACGATCTGCTGCTTTCTTACCATTTACAAAATTTCTGGCCAAGTTAATATACGCCATATTTATACTCCTGTAAACATGGGGTTAGCCCATAGGGTTAACAAGCAGAAGAAAGCATTTTTGATCCTACTTATGTACATACACTGATGTATTCTTCATCAGTATTAAAAGTTAGTTGAGTTAACGTCTCGTCCGTCTCCTTGACTTATAAGATAACAGTAAGGGAGATAAAATCGCAAGTTTTAATCGAGTAAGCGATTTAGCGTGCAGTCTGTGCGTACTAATAGATGATAATAGCAAGACAGCAAGTGCTTTCTATTAAAAGAAGAACTATAAGAAACACCTCTACTTGGTAGAGTCTAAAACCAAGTTGATTAGTCAATTTGCTTGGTTGCTTCTATATAATTTTTTAGAGAATCGTAAAACAGGTCCGTTATAGTAGCTGTCCTAACTTGTTATATAAATACATATGTCCATATAAATAAATATTGAATGAATTTATTTTAATAAAAAGTCAGCATATGTTTACTTTATAAACACTTGTACGAGTCCATAGATATTAAAACATACATATACATACATATATGTACATATGTAAGTAGTTAATGTCTTGAAGATTTACTTTACTGATTTTCTTTGTCTCTGTATTTTCTTTTCACATTATCATTTGTTGTACATTCGTCACATATTCCTCCGCTTCAGTGGCAACGCTTAACAAATTACTTCAATCAAAATAGTGTGGGGTGGGGTGGTGAGGGGAAGCAAGCAGATAGCTGGAAACTGTGTATAGCTTCCATTCTGTTCCGGCAAATGATGCTACTGCTTCTGCTGATGCTTCAAGTTTTTCATTCATTAAGTGTTTTGCTTGAGTTGAGTTGGCCCCGATAAGCGCCAGTTTTTCATTGTTCTCGTGTTGATACTCTAACAATACTAAATTATATGCATTAATTGTTGTAATTAAGTGCTTATTATTATTACTTATTTACAGCTAACAGAAAAAGGAAAATATTTTACTCTGCCATTTGGTAGATTTCGTACATTTTTGTATTTTCTGAATACCTATTGTATTTACTTATGTATGTATGTATGTATATACATATACATATATAAGGAATTTTAAGGGTATTCTATATTTGGTTTACAAAATCTATTCGATTTAAAAGTCTTATTTTTTATTCTTGTTATTCTTAACTGCTCCAGTTTTTGTGAAGCTGTCATTTATGTTGTAGCTTTTGTTTGTTCTACATTTGTGGTGCCATCTTCCATGAGAAACGGTCAAAGTTTACAGAAATCAATCAGTCAGTCAACCAGCCAGCCTGCCAGCGAGTCAATCATCCAAGCATCAATTATTAGGATGTCTATGCTAGCTTCATTAGCGCCATTAAAAGCCAACGCCCTAACCTTGCACAATGCCCACGGTGGTGCAGCCTCCGCCACGTGCTGGTCGTCTGCCCTGGGCCAATGACTTCATTCAGTTCCAGTGCCATTCTTTGTCCAGCAATTATTCATTTTTGTTGTTTTGCGAATTGCGCAGCCAGTTGACTGAACACACCAATGTGACAACCCTGTCTAGAGAAGGGACTCTAGGGTATTCCCATTCCCAGTTTAAAATATGTATGTATGTATCCATGCGGGCCAAAAGTTTAGAACTTTTTCAGTTGAAAACTATGGGCGCAGTAACTTTTGCCAAAAAAGAAAAAAAAAACTGATACGGAATTAAAGAAAAAGCAAAGGCAAAGCAGCCTCAGCCACCTCGACGGGCTCGACCGGATGTTGCCGGGCTGCCTTTTCCAGCGAATTCCGTTGTCGTCGTTGTCGCTTGGGCAATAATTTTTGTAGTTTCAACTTTAATTTAATATTCATTTTATGCATTTGGCCAATGGAACTGAGCTAAAAGTAAAAAAAAAAAAAAAAAAGTATGCAATGATTCCTTCCTTTCTTTCAACAAACACATACAAACACCCGCACACACACACACACATGATTGTGCATAAAATTGATTCATCTTCATTGTTTAATATGCTTGGCGGCAACTTTTGTGAGTTGTGTGTTCATTTCGGCAGTTGTTGTTGTTGTTCTTGCTTGTCTTTAACGATTTATTTATGAATTACCATTTGCTGTGTAAAGTAGACGGGGTCGGTGGGGGAATGGGGTACGTAGGTTGATTAACTACGCACATACACGCACACGAATTTATCAAAGAACTTTCCATTTTTGTGTATGCACTATCGATAATCGGTCATATAACACATTCTGCCGGATGCTATCAATGATTTATGAATGAAATAGAATAAAGGGAAATACGGGAAATATATGTACATATTTCGAAAGCATGTACAATATGTGCCCCGAAGTTTATACATAAGTACTTATATATGTATACCCTAGTAATTCTTAAACATGATCAGATATTCATAAAGTATCACTAAAAAAAAATATTAAAAAATATGAAGTGTAAGGTATATTTTTTTTTAGATTTTAATCAATTAAATTTTTTTAAACTGAAACAATAACATCTTATACAAAAATCCTAATGAAAACATTTTTCTTTAATATTTCCCTTTTGTAGAGTCGTAAACTAAAATCTAAAAGTATACCATTCTTTATTTTAATAAACTGTAAATAAACATTTTATAAAACTTCGGTTAATTTATAAAAAAATAAATTCATTTTAAATCAAAAATTAATATACCTTAAATTGTCTCTAATAAACCTGAATAGATAAGAAAATTTTATCAACAACTTTTACCTGTCTCCACAAAAACCTAATCAAGTATTAAATATTGTGTGTAAATATAAATAATTAACAATTAAATGTGTCGCTTCCGTTTCCGGATGAAGGGAGAAAGAGCTCAGTAAAAAGTATTTGTTAGCTGATAGTCAACCAATTGAGTTTTATTGATTGGTTCTGGCTCTCTGTTTAACGGCCAAATGTTTACCATGTGGAATTCGCATAAGCATATAACAAATATCTCAACTGATTGCTCATTTAAACATGCAAAAATTATAGCTATATATGTACATATATACATATATATATATATATTTAAATGTAAATGAAAAGCTTTCATTTGACTGACTGACATATGCAATGCATTTAATTACAGAGAGTGAGTAAGAGAGAAACAGAAATGTATATAATAAGCAAATATTCGCATTCGCATTCGCATTGCATGCTCCATCAACATGATTACACTTACATACTTACGTATATACATTTACATATCGTACGTACATATATATAGGATATAGTATACTAATGTCACAGCTTGTCAATGTAGAGGAATATGGATGAGAAAAAAAAAAAAAAAAACATCGTAGAGCATTGTTATACCCTTGTAAAAAGAGTATATTAATTTTGTTTGGAACTTTATAAACTTTATGTTTACAGATATTTTTAGTTAGTTTGACTAACTAAGATCCTATAGTCATAGCCTTCAATCTGTTTTCCATTATAGTAGGGATTGTATATTACGTAAATGTTCTTATCAGGCGACTAAATCAAATAACATCCATCAATCCAAATCGGTTCTCGTTATATAAACATCGATCAAAGATACACAAAAGATATTGTAAAACTTAATCGCCAAATTGTAGTTTGCAAGAGTATTCAAACTTTGGCTTGTCTAAAACCACCCCAGTTTTAAACTGAGTTATTTTCTAGCTCAGAGTTTATAGACTCTCAGAACAAGTTTAGTCTGTCATTCACGCAAACTTTTTGATTTTAGACAATGATGTTAATGATATATAATTGACAACTAGGCCATGTATCCTGCCTTAAGGTTGAGGGTAAGAAGTAAGTAAAACATGTAAAAAGTACTTTAATTCATTTTAAAGATATTTTTTTTATCAACTACGCGAATTTCTTATCAATCTTTATGTGATATACTTGCTACTATATATTAAACAACTAAGCTCTTTGTTCTTTAACACATTTAGTTCATTAGTATAATGTATGTGTGTATGCACAGTTTTTTTTATAGATTGAAGCTTGTCACACACAATGCGTCGCATCTGTAGCAATATGACATCATTATAATTTAAATAATCATAATAAATTTTAAACTCGTATTACATTCTAAGAACTTTATTTTTGAAATCCGTTTTGTTGTTAAAGTAAGAATATTATATTATCTTCAGTTATTTTACTAGACTTTATCACTTAGGTAAAACTGTCTTTGAATACATTTTCTTAAATAGACTTCTTTTGATAATACAAAAATTAAGCTGATATGATAATCGTTAGTTTCCTATTATCAGAGGGCATAGGAGTTCATTTTGGCGCTTGGTGTCGTAGTCTTTGAGTTACAACCACTTCAATTTCTATTTAGAATAAAAAGCTTCTAAAAGTTCAGCCAAAGTTGATAAATGTAAACAAGCTAAATCACTGCATTAGTTTGGATATATCTCCCCTCTCTCTCTCTGTTTTTGCCCCCAAACAAGTGCAACTTGACCCAGTTAGCCTGCCCTCTCATTTCGCCTCTTTGAGTGCCCATTGAGTCTTTGTGTCACGCCCTCGCATTGTTTGCAATTACACAATTAATTAATTAAATTCTTAAGGATCTCCACACCAACGCGCACCTTAGGCACTCGCCGGGTATGTTCATAGTATCACTACTGTCTGATAGGTGCGCTAAGGGGGGTCAAGTGTGAAGAAGACTTACTCCTTTGTGGATTGCAGTTGGAAAAATTCCCCCTTCGTCCTAGGAATAGTTTGCTAATGCAAACGCAGAGGCAAAAAGCTCTTTCATTTAATTTAAAATTATTTTCCGCCTGTCGCCTGTTCCTCGCTATATCTCCTTTCTTTCTTTCAAAGCTCAGTTCCGCTTTCTCTCTGTCTCTGTCTCTCCCACTCTCACTCTTTGTCTCTTTTTCCGGTTTGGCTTTTCCCTCTTTATTATTATTTTTTTTATTTTGCATCCACTTGGCTTAACGACTTTTTTATTTAAATACGTTTGTTGACATTGCGGTCTTGTTGAGTGAATGAGATAGACAGATAAAGAGGAACTGAGACAGAGGGCATTGTTGTATCTCGAAATAAAAAATTATGATATAAACCCTTTAGAGAGAAAGCCATTTGGTTATTGCATTCATCATATGTGAAAGAAGAAAGTAATTAAGAGGCGCAACCAAAAACAATTTCATTCAGAGCTGGATATTATACAAACATATATACATATACATACATACATACATACATATATGTATATTTCTGAGCCTGGCTAAATGCTCATTAGAATTATTTTCTTGGCGCCGGATAGAGAAGGAGATGGATGTGGTGTTAGGATGGGTGGCCATGGGGAATACTTGCCATGCCAACACCGACGCCTGTCCGCCTAATGTGACTGACCTAAATAGTGTGCCTATGTGCCTGGCATTTTGCCTGCTCAACTGCGGAATTTCTTCTATGTGTGTGTGTGTTCATTTGCTGGAGTGTTTACCAACGCCAGTTTGCCAGTTGAAGTGTTTCCCCCCACCTTTCAAACAGAGCCAGAGCCTGAGATCTCCAACTTGCATTTAAATTATATAATTTTTGCTACTTAACAGCTTTAATTTAAATTCAGCTGCTGTTTTTTTTTTATTATAACCGACATCAACCAGCTTTAGCTAGAGGCAAAAGAGTTATAGCTAAAGTGAAATCTTCTCCGGAGCCGGGCGACGATGATGTCGTCGTATAATAACCGTCAGACAGAAAGCAGAAAGCAAAACTACAAAGCATAGAAGAGATGAGAAAAGCAACAACAATTGCAGTAGCAGCAGCAGGCACATAGAAGCCGGAGAAACAACTACATACAACAACAACAATAAGAACAGGAAACAGTTTGCCCATTTTCATGGCACTGTAAAGCATTTCATTTCACATTCGCCTGTGCCCCAACCCCCATACACACCCTTTCCCCACTGTATAAAAACAGATATACACTGGCTTGTCTGTCTGGGCGTGCGTTTTATTGGCTCCTTTCGTTGATATGCTCATACCGTGCTCGGTCGTTTGTCTTTCAACAGGGAGAAGACACACCAGCTCACACACACAGAGAGTCATCGAAATATACGAACACACATACGCCCCCATTAACCGCCCGAAATACATACATATACACAAATACACTTGCATAGAGTACGTAGTGCCTCGTCTTGCGGCGCCGCCCGAACTCCAGAATGTGCCTTGCATTTATAATTGATACACTGAGAAAAAAAAATTAAGCTTCAATCAAAGACTTTTATTTTAATAACAGAAAGATGATTTAGTTTTTATTAATTTCCATTTTGAATTTTCGTTTATTCCTTGAAGAATACCAATTCATATTTCCCTCAGTGTAATCCCATAGAAATGCGGACTTATCGGCAGCTACCCGGACTCAGTTCTTGCTCCAGCTCCAGCTTTAATGCTTTCAAAGCAAAGTGTTCAATTGTTGGCGTGTCCAAGTGCCGCTTATTGTTCCTCCTCCTGGCTATGCCATATAGACACCCCATATAAATATATGTACATATGTATATATTTTCTTTCCATAGCCATTTGCCTATTTATAGTTGAAGTATTTATTGTTGTTGTGCCACTCATGGCATGCTCAAGTGGCCACGGCTACTCATGGGGGCTCTCTAATTGCCCGCGCGCCATCAGGCATCATCCCGTGGCAATGTCATGGGCGAAAATGCAACTGGTTGTACCATAACTATTAAAGCACAACTAAAACATCTCCTTCTTCAATTTCCATTTCCCATTTTAGCCATCCACAATTGGCATGGAGATGTACGCTTTGGACTTCCACTGGATGTTGGCGACTCTGTGGATATTGTGGAGGAATGCACACATTGGTATCGCGGCTCGTGTCCGCGGAAATCCCGCACAGTTGGCCTCTTTCCCAAGACTTATATACACATTAAGGATCTGTCAAAAATTGATCCAGTTGTTGCCGAATGCACTCAGGTTTTACGCGAATGGTCAGAGATTTGGAAACGTCTTTATGTGGTAAGTTCAATGACATTTATATTAATGAAGAAATTATACTTAAAAATGCTTTTTACTATATTTAGGATCGCGAAACGTATAAATTTCAAACGTTGCGTAAAGTGATGTTTTCCATATTGGATAGTCGTCGGGAGTTATTGAGTGCCACAATGACACAGGATCAAACGCTAGAGCTGCAAATGCTTGTTGTATCCAAAATTGATTGGGGTAATCGGTAAGTAGAAAACAAATTCAAATAAACTAACAAACAACATGGGTTAATTAGCAAAATATCTGTGTTTTTACCGAACATAAAAAATCACCGAACACAAGTGTTTTACGCTTCTATTACTGAATATTTATAAAGCTTGTTAAATGAAAATTGGCAGCTACCAAAACAAGTTCACTTTTTCTACAACCCATTAAACTTTACTTTACAATCGGTAGATTCTCTATATTGTATTCCCTTTACCATATTTGAAATGAAAATGCTCAAATCAATCTTTAAAATAAAATATTTCAAACATAAAATGCATATAAAATGAAATTTAAATACTCATACATACTTTGAAATTTCGGAATCATTGATTATAAATCTATAAAATTCTAGCGTTGAATTTACTTAGTCCAAAACTTTTGAAACACTTTTGATTATATCTATCATCATGATATTCTAGCAAAAATTGTAAGTCATAAACAAAATTTTGTTTAGTATAATAACAAGAGAAGATCTCATTCATAACTTAAATTTGCATTAGCAATCATTACAATAATTAAAAAATTATATAAAATTTATCTGAAATATAATAAAAACGAGTATATGTATAGAAGAAGTATTTATTACAACTTTGAACTTAGATAATTTCATAATTCTTTATGTAAAATGTGTTCTTTTCTAGCAATAATCACAATAATTTTGTTATAAACAAAATTCCTTAAAATTACATACATTTGTAGACTATACGTTAGGACAAAAAATAGCGAGAGCATTTTGTTTATATAAGTGTATATATTCTTTTATATATATTAATATATATATGAACTTGTATCATTCGATTACTATATAGATCAACGTTTCGTGAGCGTGCGTGTGCGTTAGCTGCAAAATAACGCCTCAAAGAGCAAACTATCGAGCTAGTTGTTATACTTAAATTATAATTGTATATATGCTTATATATATATATTTAAATGGCGCATCATTGTTAACGAGCATATGTCTTTTTTACATATATATATATATATATGTATATCTGTGTATGTTTATATATATATAAGTATATATGGGATAATATGTCTTTCACAATTTCCAACCTACAAAAATTGCACGGTCTTTTAGTAGTATCCTTTAATTATCGCTTTCGCTTATGGACTTGTCATCAAATTCTAACTTTCTGTACTGTGTATTTCGTGTGTGTGTGTGTGTGTGTGTATATATGGCTTCCACGATTTGCACCTAATCGGGTCTAGGTTCTATCAGAAAACTTTGTTATATTACGCATGGGAAAACAATTTTGCTAACTGGATTATTGCATAGCATCATTTTTTATAGATTCTTCGATTTGTGTGCTTTGTCGAAACAGTCTTAATTCTAGATACACATATGGGAAAAGCCTACAAACACCTCTCATGACACAATTCTCTATTTCTGTGTCTCAACCTCATGCTCTTTCTGTATTTTTTTTTCTCTTGCTATGTCTCTGTCTGCCTACAAATATTATTGAGAAATCATTGAAATTTTAATTTTGCTTTTGCTTTCGTTGGTTTGAATCCATGTCGATGCGTTTATGTCTCCGTTTCCTTACCGCCATAACTTTCTACCGGCGGATAAATGGATGGATGACTAATGGGGTTCATTTCAAGGGTCGAAGGAGCCGAGGGTGTACGAGAAGCACCAAGTAGGATACAAAGTTGTTGCAGCATATCGCTATAGGATCTTGTGCTTAGATTCTGGCTAAGGAAATGCAAAATCAGGAAATCGCCGATCTGAAAAATAAAACATTAGTACACTATTTAACATAAAGCTGAAAAATATGCGAACCTCCAGGCGACGAATTAGTTCAGAAATTTGCTTGCGTTGACCAGAGCGATAGGAGCGCTTGATAATTGTCTCTCTGGTTGTGGGCATCATGACCACCACTAGAGAATATAGAACAGCCACACCAGAAATTGCAGCCAAAATAATAAACCAGAACCTGCAGAACAAATAAATTCGAAATAATATAACATTATAATTATAATTTTTTGCATATAATTGACTCACCATAGGAAAATATAAATTTTCTCGTTAAGTATATTTAAGGCCAAGACACAAAGCGTATCATGCTTTTGTATGGAACCACTTGGACCAAATTTACGGAATGTACACTTAGTCAGTCTTGGGAATATTTCAATCATTGGATCATAACGCTTATCCTGATCCATATTGGAGAATTTGACCACATCAGTACCATAGGACATAAAAGCACCGCCCAAAAACTTATCCACCATGAAAATGTTCACAATTACATTGATGAAATTGAGTAACTCGCAGAAGAAGTAGGCAAAGGAATAACCATTGTGAGAGTTAAGGCTATCCATAAAGTATTTGATAATGCGATCCTGACGATCCTTACGATAATCTTCGGGCACAGTAACCATGCCACGTAATCCATCTGTTATCATACGTATCTTGCCATCCTCCATGTTCTTCCAGATCCAGTGTGGAACATAGAACATAAGACCCTAAAATGAAATTGAAGGAATGAAATTTATAATCAGTCATTCCCATACAGTATGTGAGTTTATTTAATTACCTGGAAAAATAATACAAATGGCACCCATTGATAGTAGCTATGATAACGCTTCTCTTGCCCATATTCATTGCCTAGACCCGGACTGGCTACATCGGTGCCGATTTGTCTGTGCTGTTGTCCGGGTATCGTAAAGGTATATGTAATCCAGCAAAATGTGTTGATGACATGCATGGGTATGGATCCATCGTTGATGCAACTAATGGGATCGCCTGTAATATAAATATAAGATGTAAGATATCATTTTTTGACCTCCAAATGCGAGTAAATCAAATAAAAGCTGTGCATTCTTCAACTGATGCAATAACAACAACCGTCCTCCTCGTTTATCAACGTCAAGTGCCATTAGGGTAATCTCTTACGCCGCTGTACATGAACAAATTGTCTATTTATGATTTTAAATTGTAGATACGGTTGTGGCCAAAGAACTTGCAACTAATATACAACACATTTTGGGTGCGCCTTCATCGTCGTATGTACATCTCTCCTCCATTTCTAACTTGACAAACCCGACTGCTTGAGTAAACATCAAGTGACGGTGAAGCTAGGGGAAGAGTCATGGATGGGGAAATTCCCAGAACTAATCGTCAATATTTGTCCGTGGTACTATTAAAGTTCGTTGCGTTGCTCTTTTTTTTCAGGCACTTGCTTTAATGTACAAATATTGATTGAACTGAAAATTGTCTATTTTATAAAATAAAGGGAACCTAGTGGATCATTAACATTTGAAAACTGCGAGACACTACATTAGATAGTATTATTTTAGTACTTTTTTTTTTTTGTTAATTAGTGTATAGTGAACTAATAGTTAACAATTTGTCTTCGTTTACATAACAAACTAATTTCAACAATTAGCAGTTCAGATATGTAGCTCATCATGAAAAGTGTATATGCGAATACATTGTTCTTATGATATGGCTTATGACTCACATTTATTAAAACCGAAATCTGATCAACTTGAATATCAAAAGTGTCGGAATTTCGTTTTAAATTTATTGTGAAAGCCAATATATGTATGTAAAATGCAAATGACTTTACCGCTGCACTTCGTGTGCTCTAAATTTTTTTTATGACACCTAAGCATTATTGTTTGTACTGGATTGCAGCAACAATATATTGAACCGTAAATGTTGGGTATAATTGGACGCGAAATCGAGTGTTAAACATTTGCATTGATGCACTAATTTTCATAGGGATTTGTTAGACTTTTGTTGTTTATGCATAGCTAGTTAAATATGTATGTACATACCGATCAGATTGTTTGCTGTAACGATAATGCAACAGGTAAATAGAATGGCTGTTGTAATCCTGTAGTGGCAACGGAATACCATATTATCAATAACCGCCTTGTCCAGCAGATAGCGTATCTTAATGAAGCTGGACACAGCCGAGACCATGCCAAAGACCGCCATGTTGTTGGGTGTTTGGGTGCTGCAACCAAGCTAACTGTAAAGAAGAGAAATTAACAAAATGTAATAAAAAACAAAAGAATGTCAAATCATTGAATATTGGATTGTAAAGAGAGTGAAGTGGAGTGGGAATGTTTTTGAAGGAATGTTTATGTGTATGTGTGTTTGTGTGTGGATGTTTGCCTTGTGTGTTATCTAGGACAGACGTGACATATTCCAAATTAGTTCATACTAGTACATGAACAAATATTTCCGCTGCCTACGTTATGCCTTATCGGCAACAAGCCGCTCTTACAATTAAGTAAGTGCTGTTTGGGCAGTGCTTTGAACATCATCGTCAACATCTTCATCATCGTCATGATCATGGTCTGTTGTCTGTTCGTGTGTGTGAGTGAGTGTGTTGTGCAATCTAATCTAATCTACTCTAAGCTCTCTTCGCATCATAGGTTGAATAACCTCCCAAACCCCTACCCCACTCCGCTTCCATATATATGTATGTATGTACATAGTTAGAATAGTCCAAAAAAGAAATAAGAATCTTTGTCTCAGAACCGGTACAGCTTTTTGTCAACCCACGCATTAATTTCACTTAACTTAAAAGTTAAAATCCTCTCTAACAAAACTAACGGGTACCGATTGATCGAACGAAAATCCAACTGAATCAGGTTCTCTCCTCTGTTCTAAAAATTTAGTCTTCAAATCTTTTGTTTATATGCAAATTTTTCGTATTGTTTCTTTTCTTTTTTTTTTCTTGGTTTATTTCATTTTGCTGCACACACAGACACGCATACGCAGGTTTGCCGAGTTTACATATACGGTCATCTCTGTCTCACGCATCCGAATAGCAATTAAAGTCAAAAAGTATCTGTATCTGCGCAGCGGCAGCAGCAGCAGCTACTCCTTTTAAATGCAGCCAGCTTCTGCATTGAACATTGAATCTGAACACGCTCACGTACACGCAAACACACACATTCATGCACTTACACTAACCACACATACATAGACACGTTCACAGAGAGCACTTCATTTTCAACTTCACTTCTTTCTTGCTTTTTTTTTTTACAATAAATTTAAAAAAAACTGGTTTTAAGGTATTTTCTTTTTGGGAGCAAGAGCAAGATTTGGAGACCTAAGAGATAGTGAGAGAGAGGGAGAAGGAGAGAGCGAGAGAGATCAGGTCGAATCGTATCTGTTTGCTGCCGTTTTTCATTTTTTTGTTGTTTTTTTTCTTTCTTTCTTTTTTTTTTTTTTTGGTATCTGTGCTACCAACATTAGCAACAACCTGACTGTGGAGACTGGGAGCCTGTGCCATATCGACCCCTTCTCACACACTTAAGTGATTCTTTTGCTCCTGCCGCACTTTTTGTTTTATTCAAATTTATCGCTGCCACTTTGACACATACAAAACTCGTTTTCATTTTTTTTGTTGTTTCTTTCTTTTTATTGTAGTTAGTGTTGTTTTTGTCGCCTTCGTTTCGGGCCATAAATTTTCGAAGCAGTTGTTTATTAAACTCTACACTTAATTGCAAATTTGTAACATTGTTTCTGATTTCTATTATACACAAATGCACACCGACACAATTGTACACGGTAGATAGACAGAGAGGGACCAAAAAAAACACATATACGCCTGCGCCCTCAGCTGTAGAGGTCTAACCATTGCATTTGTTAAATTGCATTCAGTGTTCTCTGCTTTATATTTAAGTGTGTGTGTGTGTCTGTGTGTGAGCTAGCTCAGTGGTTGCTGAGATTTATTCTTTAAAACTGCCGTTTCATTTACCCGTAAAAAATATGTGCAGCTGCTCGCAACGACGTTCAAAAACCTTCTGAAAGCTGCTAAATTTTCAAAATTGCCTCATTCATGAGTCTGCTAGCTAACAGATTTACCGAAACCCATGTTGTGCCAGCAAACACATACATACATACAGATACTCTCCAAGCTGACTGCCACTCTCCCTTCTCTCACACGCTCTCTCTCTCTCTCACTCATGCCTCAGCACTCTAATTTAAGAACCAGCGATCGAACTGAGTCCGGTTCAAAATTTAAAATTACGCTCAGGCTGGGTTTGGTAGTATGAACACACACATAGAGAAATATATATGTAACTAACGAGACCCTGTTACCTGATCGCAACCTTGCCACCTACCCACCGCTGGTCAGTTAGGTAGAACAGAGCATTCACTTTTTTTTTCTTCTTTTTGTATTTTTGGGTTATATTCTTGGTTTACCCCATCATCGTCTTAGCAGATATCTCACGGATTAGAACTTATCTATTCATGGAATTTATTTTAATGGCTTTATAATAAACCTGCTGCTGCTTCTGCCTACAACTCAATTGAAAAAGGAATATGTGACATTTTGAAGTTATGAGTTTTGTTAAAACGATTTCAGAATACTTAAATTAGTGTGTATAGATTGTCAATGTATATTGATATGAACTCGAATAGATTATGCACCTTTACCTTTAACACGGATTAGAGAAATATCTGTATACCTATGTTTAATCTGTATAATTAGTATTTATGTATGTTTAATTTTTTAATATTTTTACTGGCTCTAAGTGAGGTGCAATATATGAATATATGTATATAAAATGACTTCGGATGATATTGCAATTCGTCTGCAAAGTTGGCAAGTATGTTTCTATATATACATACATACATATGTACATATATACATACATATATATTTATGTTCTCGGCTAAAATCTGTCTCTTAAATAATCACACACACCAAATAAAAATATCTACGCATCATATACACACATACAAACACACATGCATACATACATAAACACAGAGTCTCGCTAAATGAAAAATGCATTTGCATGCGAAGAGCTTGTGACCGAAGCTAGACATAAGCAACGCCAACTTGTTGCCATGCATGACCCCCACTTCACATCACTCCACACCCTTCCATCTGTATTTCGTTTGCTGCTGCCACCCTTTTGTACTAACTCTTGGGAGGAGCTTTGCTGCCAAGATGACTCAGCCGTTTAGATGGTTGTGTTCTTTGGTTTTACCATAATGAAATGCCATTTTGAAATGGCTGCGGCTGCTGCTGCTGTTTGCATGTCCTGAACTGTCTGTTCCCTTCACCCTTTCTCCTGTTGCGCACAGCCATACAAAGCCAGTGGCTTTGTATGGAATGTATCCGCACAGCTATACAACTTCAGCTTTTATAAAGACATTAAAATACAAAATATATGGCATGTGTGCGATGGTGATATAAATGTATCTCGATATCTTGACGGCAAACCCATAGATACAATGCCATCGAACGTGTTGCCGGTGTCGATGTCGATGTTGATGTTGATGTCGGTGTTGCCGCTGCCGCTGTTGCATTTTGTGGTTGACAGCCAGAGCCCTGCTTATCGATGTGTAAATAATTAAATTTTTCTGTATCGGTCGCTTCGCACACTCGGTTTACCAAGCAACCGAAACCATGTATGTAGATATGTTTGTTCTTCGTCATTGTGTTGCACCGAGTGGCATATTGTTTGGACGTATCTATAGATTTGTAATGTTTTAAATTGGAAATTAATTGACACTTCATTAAATCAAATTTTGAAAAAAAAATTCATCACAACAAAGAAAAAAGAATGGAAGTTGAGATGAGATGAAATGACTACTTTTCACCTGCTTCTCGGTTTGGTCACTTAATTAAAATCGACTTAAAGTGTTCATTACCAGCAGTGCTACCGTTTTAGAGTTTGTCTTACGCTCATATTTTGTATCCACGAGATACATTTTGGTTTCAAGCAACATTTCTTTTGGTCACGTCAACAGCGATCGGTACCAAACTCCTCGCCAGTTCAAAGCGTAACAGTGGTGGCTCACATACACACACACACACACATTTAAACATCACGGAGAGAGAGAGAGAGAGCTCAGGCTAAGATTGCCAACTTTCTTGACTAGTTCCAGTTCAGAAATTGGAGACTTGCTCTCTCAATCTCTCAACTTTATCTCTTTCTCTCGCTCTCTCTCTCTCACTCACTCTTTTTCTCTGCAGCTCTCTCAATCAATATATATTTCGTTGTTGGTCTTCTCTCACGATCTCTTACCTGAAAAGCCGTTTAAGCCTCGTTAACAACAAAACGGCTTCTTCGGTCTGGGTTCTGGCTTGTATAGACGCTCAGCCACTTGCCATCTCTCTCGCTCTCATAGCCCATTGCCAACCAACGGCTCGCTGCGTAACTCAGGTAGAGTCGAAAGCGTAGCCGAGGTAGCAACATCGTCAACGACGACGTCGGGCAACATATTGCTGATGACGTTGAATTGTTCGCCTGCTGCTGCTGTTGCTATTCCCATTGCTGTTGCTGGTGCTAGGTTGAGTTTCTCGTATGCGCCACCGGAATGCCATGAACCCATTAGCTGTGCTCTCTGTGTTGTACCTCGTTGGCTGACCGATGCTGGCCACCGAGTAACTATGTAAGCAGCCAAATTTATGCGTCATGCGGCCAAACGCGATGCGATCCATGATTTCACTGGGTTTTTTCTTTTATTTTTGTTTTTGGGAATGGCTATGGAATAGAAGGCACGTCTAGGCTGGTCAGACAACTCTATGTATCTTTATACATACATACATAAATAGTGTGAAGTTGATGACTAGCTATGCCTATTGAGATTCTATCTTTGGTGATAGATTTGAATTAATGATTGAGTATTGATTACACTTTTTCCTCACCTAATAAGAACATGAGAATATTAATAAATACCCAGAATGAATCGAATGATTAAATGGAATATTTAATTTAACTAATATCATATAATATGACATAGAAATAAACTCAGTTTTCATTCTACAATTAGCGTTAAATGCATTGAAAGTTGTGATTTGAGAATTTGTATTTTTAAGAGCGGATATTCTTAATCTTTCATTATATCATTCCTTTGTTCAACTAAGCTAGTTTCTGGACAGAGCTCAAGTAAATTTTTCTATTATATTAAATAGAATTTAAATATTTATCGCGATTTTGCTTAAAGTCCAATACTTTGGAAACTTTTACCGATTTTTGCTCTTTTTTCCGTGATTTCTATTCACTTTCTTTCAGTATCAGTAGCTCTTTATCTCTGTGTAGTATACATACATAGATAGCTACTAGTTTTTTTTGTACTTCCCAAATTTTAAAATTTTAATAGTTCTCCGTCTGCTCCCTTCCATTCTTAAATCTATTTTTGGCCACCCTCACTGCGTGTGATTAATGGTGATCAGACATGAGAACTGACCAAATTGAATTAGAATCTTGGCGCTCCACAGGCGACACAATTAATTACCAAAGCGTCAATTTCAACAAATCTCTCTCTTTGCCTCTTTCCCTTGATGATTTACTAAATAAAAACAGCTGTTCTGGGAGGGCGGCCGCCTCACTCCATATGTATATTTGATTAGATTTCGAGTCTCCATTAAATTAAAATATTGCATATTGCACAGAGAACGTGACTAAGTGGGAAAGTTGTTTTAGCTGCGTTTCGGTTGGTTTACATTTTTAACATTTGATTATCACAGTCTTTGCTTATCGAGTAAAAACATTTCATATCAATTACAGTAAACTTGGATTGGATCTGGTGCCTCGAGTAGGTCCATTGGCAGTTGATCCCCATGGTATTGGTATTGTCAAGTTGTATAATGTTCATGTTAGCAGTGCGGATAATGCAAAGGCGTCATCGGTAAGTTGGTGATTAATCATATTTATTATTTATCATCTGAATAATATCATTTATTTTTATTTTCCAGAGTCGCGGCACTTTGCGGCGTAAGACTCAACGTAAAATACTCACCCATCATTTGTACTTTTGTATGAGGGACTTTGGACATCGCATTGGTGGTGATGATGCCGAAGTTTATTTTCTGCTTTACGATGGAAGCCGGATGAGGCCATTATCCGAGCGATTTCTTGTAAAAATCTCCAAAGATGGTTTATCCAATTATATAGAAAAATTACATAGTAATTGCACAGTCTTTACAGATTTGGGTAGGTTTATCAATAGAACATAAAAAATAGATAATTTCTAATGAATTTCTTTTATTTCAAGGTGCCGCTGATCTCAACGAAGATTTACATTTGGTTGCGGTTGTAATGCGAGTGGGTAAAATCATTCAATCCGATTCAATTAAGAAGATTGAAAAGAATGGCGCTGCTGGACATGGCCCCACCTATCGTCGACCTTTTGGCGTTGGAGTACTCTCACTGGGTGACATAGCGCAATTTGATAGCAGCTTAGAGCAATCTTCCGAAGAGCGTGAATATAATTTTAAATTGTACCAGAGCGAAGAAAAAGATTTCCATTTGCTGCCCGAATTGATTATTAAGAAATCAAGTGGCAAATATTCCCCCATCCAGACAGGTGGCAATCAGAATGCTCAGGGTATTGTCGTATCATTAAAGTTACTACACGGTGGTCTGGGTCAAGCGCGTCAAGAACAGCCACTGCTATTTCAAGGATCAACTATAACACGTAAAATGGGTTTTCCCGATGTCATTATGCCCGGCGATGTGCGAAATGATCTGTTCCTTACCCTCGAGCGGGGCGAATTTGAACGTGGTGGTAAGAATACGGGCAAGAATATCCTAGTTACCGTTGTAGTGCTCGATGTGACCGGTAATGTTCTTACCGACTGTTTATGGGGAGCCTCTGGTATGGATACCCAGCCCCAATATCGCTCTATGATCCTATATCATCAGAATGCTCCCAGTTGGAATGAGATGTTGCGACTTAGTGTACCCATTGATAAATTTGCCACAGCACATGTCCGATTTGAGTTTCGTCACTGCTCGACAAGAGATAAAACGGAACCAAAACTATTTGCATTCAGTTTTGCTCGTCTGATGGACACCACTGGTGCCACTTTAGGTGATGGACAACATGAGTTATATGTGTACAAGTGTGAGGATCCGGCCAAGTTGCAAGCTTCAAACTATTTACGTCTACAGTGTCGCCCTCGTGACTCCCATCCTCAAGCCAAGGCTGATGGCGGCGGTTTTTATAGTCGCAGCTCAAAGGAAGTCTTTGTTTTGCGGTCTTTACTCTGCTCCACCAAGTTGACACAAAACGCTGATCTGCTATCGTTGCTACAATGGCGTGCCCATCCCGATACAATTCAGGAATCCCTCACTGGTGTTTTACGTTTAAATGATGAAGAATTGGTGAAATTTCTACAGGATGTGCTAGATGCCCTATTTGCCATGTTCTCCAATGAGGAGGGCAACAGCACTCAGCACTCGGGACTAGTGTTTCATGTTCTGGTCAGCATCTTCAGTTTGTTGCAAAGCAATAAATTTCAACATTTTAGACCCGTAATGAATGAATATATTGAGAATCATTTTGCCGCTGCATTAGTCTACAAGGGTCTTATCACCTCTGTAGAGCACATGGCTGTATTTATGACAAAGGCAGAGCATCCGGATCCATTTCAAAAGTGTTTTGGTTCATTAGAGTATATATTCAAGCTACTCATACAGTCGAGACGTTTGTTTGCTCGTGCCACTGGTGGACAATATGAGGATTCGTTTCGCCGAGATCTTCATTCACTGTTTACTGCTCTCAATGGGATGCTGTCAGTGCCATCGTATGATGTGATCATACCCACACAAGAAGCTCTCCTCAATTCCACTGGCGTTGTTCTGGAGCAATTGAAAGACACTTTACCAGCTCCAGAGCTGGGTATGCTGGCACGGAATATGCTAGATGCTATACCCCGAGGTGCACCCATACGCCTGATTCAAGCCAAATTGCATGCAGTTAAGGATTTAGTATCCGGGGAATTATTTCACGAGGATGGTGAGAAAAAGTGAAGTTTTCGACTTGATCACTCTTTATAATCTCGTTTATCATTTCAGACTCTCGCACAGTGGTGTTGTCAGTGGCTTGCAAGCATCTGCGGATGCATCTGAGTCGACGCGATGAACTCCGGCTTTGTGCCGAGATTCTCTCTGAGATTTTAAGCCAACTTTACGACCTACAACGAGAACAACGTGATAAGGTCACCAATACATTGCAACATGACTTGGACTCTCTGTGCAAGAATATTTTGGGAATTTTGATACGGACCATTAGCATTATAATGGAGGGTTCGAATGCTGTACTGCCTCAGTTGGTAGCTTGTCTCCTGGGTCTACTTCAACTTCTAGACGAGACTCATTACAAACGGTATTGGGATGAATTAACGCCATATAAGGATCCGCGGGATCTTAAAGAATTTCTCAGTAAATCCTTGATGGTCTATGAAGAACTGCTTACACAAGATTGGCTTGTTTTCCCCAACGATTGGCTGGTAATGAAGCTGGCTGCAAATGATGTGCTACGTATTTCCCTGGAGGAGTTTGCCAAACCTTTGGTCTATAGATTCCTAGGACTCCAAGCTTTTGATTCGCAACTTTGGTGGAGCTATTTCAGTTTAGCAGTTTCCTTTTTAACGCAACCTTCACTGCAGCTGGAACAATACAGAGAACCAAAGCGTTTAAAGATTCTCCATTCACATGGGGATATGCGTGTTTTAATGGGCTTCCAAATACTCAGCATGTGGTCACAATTGGGTGAGCAAAAATTACATTTTATACCATCAATGGTGGGGCCATTTTTAGAGGTGACACTCGTACCAGAACCAGCACTGAGAAAGGCAACTCTATCTGTATTTTATGACATGATGCAATGCGAGCAGGCAAGTACATTATCTAAAATTCTATATTTGAATTCTTTTTGAATGATCTTTAACTTTCTATATTTTCAGGCTGCTCGAGGATCTTTTCGTCTTGTGGAGAGCGAACTTATTGATAAATTGGATTTACTAATTAGTGAGAATAAGGGCGATGATGAGTACCGAGAACTTTTCAGTACCATGTAAGTGATGAAGATATTAATAAATTTCTTATATTTTCTCTGTATATATAAATGTCTGTATATCTATGTATATATAAAATCTCATCTCAATTCACACTCATTGCAAACGCCATCAATGTAAAAAACAAAAGGGAACATCTCAGCTTGGTGTAAGTTCAATTTGTAGTGTTTTCTGTTATCCTTGGTAGTCAGTTGGGCATTCTAGCCAAATTTTAAGTTTAATTTGCCAAGTCTTAGTTTATCTGTTTTATATGCTTTAAATATTTATGTATTTTTGTCCCGTCAGCTTGCTGGAGAAAGTTCAATTGGAGAATCCTAATTGGAAGGATGCTGGGATTGCCTTTATAGCGTCCGTTACTCGTTTGCTGGAACGCTTGCTGGACTATCGAAGTGTTATGCAGGGTGAGGAGAATCGGGACAAGCGGATGACTTGCACAGTAAATCTATTAAATTTCTATAAAAACGAAATCAATCGAAAGGAGATGTATCTGAGGTGAGTTACTAATTACCACTAATAATTGAAAGTGAGAAAAAATAATAGTTAAATTTCTTTAATCTAGATATATATACAAACTGCACAATCTGCATCTGCAGGCAGAGAACTATACAGAGGCCGGGTATACCCTTAAATTATATGCCTCCATGCTGAGTTGGGATCGGGAAACGCAAAGTTTTGCACCATTCGATAACAGCGGACAGCCGGAGTGGCAGCGAAAAGAACGACTTTACCATGAGGTTTGTTCGGCTACTAATTAAGATAGTTAACACCTTGGTTTTAATATTGTTTTTGTGTCTTTAAAGATCCTTAAATACTTTGACAAGGGAAAATGCTGGGAAAAGGGTATTCCACTCTGCAAGGAACTCGCCCAACTTTACGAGACACGTCGCTTTGATTATAATAAACTTAGCGAAATACTAACACTTGAAGCCAAATTCTTTCAAAATATATTGACTCAGCTAAGACCGGAACCAGAGTATTTCCGTGTTGGCTTCTATGGCATGGGTTTACCGCTTTTTGTACGGGTAAGTCTTAGACTCTCTATTCGAATATCTTGTTATTGTAACTTTTTAATTTATTTAAATTTTATAGAATAAACAATTTGTTTATCGTGGTTTGGAATATGAACGAATTGCTGCCTTCACGCAACGTCTGCAAACAGAGTTTCCTAGCGCACAGATTCTGGCTAACAATAGTCCTCCAGATAATACAATTTTAAATGCTCCCGAGCAGTATATTCAGATTAGTAATGTGAGGCCAGTGGGTGATGCCCAAGCATTAAAAACAGCAATGGTTCCCGTACCAGAGAAAATTTCACGTTTCTATGAAGTGAACGATGTGACGCGATTCATTTATGATCGGCCCATGTATAAGGGACCCATTGACAAAGATAATGAGTTCAAGTCATTGTGGATAGAGCGCACAATATTGGATATAACTAGTCCGTTGCCTGGCATTTTGCGCTGGTTTGAGGTCAAGCAAAAATCCATGCAAGAGTTGACTCCTGTGGAATATGCTTGCGAGATTATCGGCAATGCCACCAAGGATCTATCAGAGCTCATTGTGCAATATAGGCGAGATCAAAAGAAGAATATAAATCCGTTCTCCATGCGTCTGCAGGGCACAATCGATGCTAATGTAATGGGTGGCATTAGCAAGTATCAGGAAGCATTTTTTTCCGAACAATTTCTTAAATCACCACAGGGAGCTGGCCAGCAAGCTAATGTACAGCGTCTCAAAGCATTAATTCTCGAACAAATTCAAATTCTGGAACAAGCCCTTGAGCTGCACGGTCAGTTAGCACCGAGCGGTGTTCAGCCGCTGCACAATCGTCTTTTGGAGCGCTTCTCGCAACTCAAACAAAGCCTATCCGGGATGGGGCGACTAAAGCGACAGCATTCAGAAAGTATAGTGAATACACCGTTGCCTCCTCTGCCCACAGAGCAACGAGCCACACAGCCGACTGCCAATAACTCCAGTCCTAATCCTAATCTCAATGCCAACGCTAATTCAAACTATGTCTACGAGCTAGATGAGATATATACAAGACCAGGTGATACATTGAGGCCCGTCGACCCTCACAATTCGTATCAAACCCTAAGCAAGGAGAGCCTTACCACACCTCTGGATGAGACTTTGGCGCCACCGGTCCCCAATCGACCGCGTTCTCAAAACTTTCTTACGAATGGAGCAATTGATAGTCCTGAAGTACCGCCCAAGCGTCAACAATCAGCAGTTGCTGGTTCCCCGAATGCTCCACCATTGCCTCCACGTGGTATAACACCCGATAAAAGAGCCTCCAACCCATTGATATTTAATGACTTTGGAGCTGGAGATTCAGTTGGCCGTCGGCATTCTGCACAGCAGCAGCAACATCAACACGGCCAGAAATACTCTGTTGTGGATATTAGTTTTGATGATCCCGAGGCCGATCAGCAACCGCACTCTTTGCCACCGAATCTTCAAGACGCCGGTGGACATCTAAGTGTTTGCTTTGCACCTAATGACTTTCGTGATTCGGGTATATCCACAACAAGCTCACGTGAGCTAAACCATTTGAATCTCAATAATCTAAATGAGGATTCATCCTCTATATCGGTAAGCACGGTGCATCATCGTGACCATTGTCGGATTAGTTCGAATGGCAGTCTGGATATGCAAGCAGGACCGGCAGTGAATTCAATGAACATTACACAAAGGGAGAGTTCAACAAGCTCTTTTGATGTGGAAGATTTCCCAGTGCCACCACCACCCATTCCACCAAAATCATTGGCTGTGTCTAGCAATGGAATTGTGGCCAACGAGGAGGCACACTCACCCAATACAAATACACACAATCATAATCATTCCATTAACAATAATCATTCTCATCATCATCATCACCATCATCATCAGCAGCCGCAGCAGTCTCAACAGAACGGCGATGGTGATGCTTATAGTTCTCTTCAGCAACAGCAGGTCAATGGATTGACTGGTCTATCTCAGCCATTACCGTCCTCTGTTGAGATTACTCAGGCAATACCAGCTACAGCATCTTCATCGAATCATCCACACGATGGCGGCACTTTTTGAGTTACAATATGTCGCTGCCAGCATCCTCCCGATCAGCCACATCAGCCACACAAGCCATCCTCGTCAACCTCGACTTCCGATAGCACCAGCAGTGACCAGACGGTCACTGATACTTCCACGGACTCCAGTTCGTCCACTCAGTCCTTGACGCCACCACCGCCTCCACCACCAGCGCCATTTAGCCATCAGTCGAATGCAACGGCATATTGCCAGGAGTGTCTATCGTCACCGTCACCGCCACCAGCCATTATAACAGAACAAGCACTTGTACATGCCATGCCAGTGCCACCATTACATCCCCATATTGAGCATTGCTCCTGCGGCCTAAGTTTCTCAGTGGTGCAAAATCAGCCAGATCATGGGGCTGCAGATATGGTAAACTTTGCAACCGGTCGGGATTCACATCAGCATCAGCATCCGCAGCCCCAGTCGCATCATTATCATTGCAACGAACACGCACACAATCAGGCCCATGCGCATGCCCAGACAGACTTCTCTTATGCCCAGCATTAAGTGAGAAATTACCAATGGGATAGATGTATGCCCAAAGAGAGTGAGATTGAATTGATTTTAGTTGTGTTTATTTAATTTATAAGATTTGCCGAAAACTAGATTCCATTTGAGAGACAGATGTAACCTAGTCCAAGGCTGCTTTTACTATTATTGTAGTTAGTTTCGGTGCCAAATCATCGCGATGCAAAAGTCCCATGCGCAATACAAAAATACAGATGTTGTAACTAAAATAGGTTGATTTAAATTATTTAAAACAAAACAAAAAAAAGAACCCATATTTTTACAATGTTAATAAATATTTTAGATCTTACACGGGGGAATTGTCGCTAAAGTTACTAAACCAATAAATACATATATTTATACATACATATTTAACCAATCAAACATATATAATTAAAAATTTTAGACTTCGTAAGAAAATAAAGATATTGAAAATCAAATACTAAAACCAAAATACTAAACCATAAATCAAATGTAGAAATCCTACAAAAGCAAAACAAAACACCGACGATATGTGCAATGCAGTTTTTTTACTTTAATCAAATGATATATACATATACTAACTATACATACAAAAAAGTTAAAAAATTTTAAAAAGTGTGAAACAAGTTTTTCAAATTTTGTAAAATTTTTAAATACACATTATTATATAAATATATATATATATATATATACATATATGTATATTACTTTTAGAGCGCGTCTCAATCAAAAACATATTATACATACAAATACATATAAATATATCGTATTTAAAACATTTAATCATAAATTAATACTAGTCATCAACAGCTCGAATAAATAAGAATGAAACGAAGCGCAGAATATTAAATAAAACCTTATATCTGATATCTGCATTCAGCAAATTTAAGAATTTACTACGAATTAATTGAATAAAATATAAATTATACAACATTTTTTTGATATTTATTACTGTCGTTAATTCAAATTGAATTACTTACAAAATATACACAGAACAATAATAGAATTTTATGTGGAACAGCTAAAATTGGTTATACTTTCTTAGTTCCAAAACTTTCACCAACTTATTTGTCCATAAAGTGGGTTAAAACGTTATTTTAAAAACTTACGACTGGATCTCCGACTGACGTCCTCTTTTTCCGAAAGCTTCCCAACATCTTGGTATTCACTCAATATCCTTGCCACCAATATGATAAGTATAGGGCTATAGACAAGGCAAGATTATGGTTTTTATTTTGCAGACCAGATTATCGTATTTTGAAGAATAAAAATCCATTATTTTAATTACACTAATCGTAATCTATACCCGGATAATTTTTAAGGCCTTTTTGTTATTGGATGCTTGGTATTTTCGAGGGTTTTCTTTAACTTAAAATAGCAATTTACTTTTGCCACACTTGGTTTTTTTAGGAATCTCACTCACTTTGTAAGATTTACCAAATTGACTGATTAATAACAAAGATTTTTTATGTAACAGTTCTTAGATTTACTATATATATGAACATGTATGTATATATAATTTTGATTACCTATTGCTGATTGTTCATTTTGATGGTAAGTTTATAATTAGTAAATGACTGCAACACTATTAATTATAGAATTTGTACACGCATATGTTGCTCTTTTATTAATTTACAGACATATCCTGGCCTCAATTATCTTGTTTAACTATGTGCTAAGACTGGATTAATATTACATAATGAATACATAACAAAAACTAAACAATTTATAAACTTTACAAATTTAATTTAAAGAAAAAATGTTTATGTTATTGCCAATAGCTTTAGACTAAACAGCGTTCATAGGGGGGAACAATTTTGACTTGGAAAGGGGAGAAGCGTCGCAAGAAAATTTTTCAAAAGCTTCGGTCAGATTTGTAAGACTTCTGCGGGAACTATAGTAAAGTTAACTATATTGTTATATATATATGTATATAAGTAATGTACATACATGCACGAAATTGTGGTGCATATGTATGTAATTGTGTATGTATATAAATAGATATAGAGGCTTCATTTTTGTATTGACTGCTTACTAGTTAATTCTATTCCTGATTCAGGTTTTTGATCACGTAATTCACGATGAGTGCAAATATCGCAAAACAGATAATAATCACTAAATTTGCATAGACAGACTGCCAATTTAAGTAGGAATTCCCCGGACTATTTTGTAGAGTGGCAGACCCATTATTCCCAGAACCGCCGTTGGCCAGAGCCGCAAATGCTGCTCCGGCTCCATCAATGGCATCCGTTTCTCTACTGCTGTTCGCATCATGAGGCTGATTTGGATCTAAGGCGGCAGTGGCAACACCGTTTGTAAGGCCATTGCAACGGTTTGCTGCCGAGGATGTGGAAGCTACACCGGCTGCCGGTGTCTGAACACCTTGCAAACGCTGCTTGATCTCCTCAACGATATCGGGAAAAAGCTCACAGAAATTGGCATTACGCAGGTTAAATGCAAGTGATTTCTGGGCAAACACTTGTTTGTCATAATTTGAGGACTCAATAGCTCCCAGCGTCGGTGTGCTCTCCAGCTGGAAAACAAATAAAATTAGTAATAATAAGAAGATATAAATTTTAATAAATTTACCATAAAACTTAACAGACCAGTAAGTATTGTACCCACACACCATGTTGGATTCCAGGTGTCCGGATGAAAGTCTGCAAGTAAAAAAGTTTTAAAAATGTTGTAAAGACGCACCTAGAAATGCAATGATTCTGGTCGTAAAATGACTCTACCTGAAATGCTCAAACACAGCCTGGTGTTCGTCTTAAAACGTCCATTAGGAGTCAGCATGTAAATCGATGGCGGCTTGAAGGGAAACTCTCGTGGAAATAGCAAAGTGCCGTGATAATATCCGCCATAATATGGCGTATCCTCTGGCCCTTTAACACAATAATGCCATTCCAGTATATTGTTTTGCAGCGGCTCAGCTGTGATATATGGCAAAGGATCCCGCTTTAGGCGCATATAATCTTGTTTCATTCGTGAGACGGCCGTGGGCTGTTTCCTTGTGCCTGAGCCCGACGAAGACATTTTGGTTAGGAAATTTTGACTTGTATTTACTTTTTGTTAATTTTTCTCCGACTATATTTATAGCTTTTTCTGAAATTAAATTCAAATATAAATTTTAGAAATCGCCAAATACACACACACACACATGCGTGCTTACGTACATGCACTTTGCTGTCTTTGTTTTAGCGTGGATCAAATGTGCGAATAAGATAACAGTCAAGGCCAAGAACTTTAGGAAATATACACGTGGCCAATGCAATTCTCCATTAATTCGTAACCTCTTTGGGCACACATATGTATATATTTGTACTTTTAGTCCTCCGTCGTCTCTTACCCACCTTCCCGATGACTTACTTCCCTCCTCCTTTGCTAACCAATTAAATAGAAAATTTGTTTTGTTTGCCTGGAATTGCTCGTTTGCCCCTCTTTTTTAAATAGATTATGTTTGAGCAGTGTCGGGAGAGTAGAAATTTAATGTTCTGATTACTTTGTTTCCTCTCTGTTTCCGTTTATTTTTTGTTAATTATATTTGTAAAGTTACAGCTGCGAATTGAGTGTAAAGAAAACACACAAACGCTCAGAAAAAGCAACAAAAACAAACCACAGCATTTGGTCACACTGAACATGTAGATAGCTGTAATTTGGCTACTATTTAGCTTGGGGCGGGTATGGTCACACTTCTAAATTTCTGTAACAAAAACTGTTTTCTTTCATAAAACAGGTATCTTTTGCCGGGAAAAAACCTTTTTTTATCAACCAATTTTTTAATAATACGAATATAGAAATTATATGCATCCAAAGTTTATCGGGGACAGATAAGAGCTAATCAACTGATAAAGTGCTTGGAATTAGTCATTAGTACACCATCTTCTGTTTTCAATTATTGTAATTAAACAGTTGAATTATTGTGCTTGATATAGCAAGTTGTGCATTGCTTATTAGTGCTTTAAATAATTATGTCAAATTATTACCAAGCTCAAATAGGCGGCTGTCAATGGCACCTGCAAAATCAATATCAGGATCTTACATTGATCGGATCTGGGAGCTTTGGCCAAGTTGCAAAGGCTTTTATGGGACAGAGTAAAAAACCAGTAGCGATTAAGAAGTTACATCACCCTTTTCTAGATGTAGATCGTGCAAAGCAGACTTTTCGTGAAATTTCCGTGCTAGCATACGTAAAGCACGATAATGTCATTAGCCTGCTGGACGTTTTCTTATCGCCCGATTTAGAAGAGATTTATTTGGTGACTCATTTAATGGATGCGGACCTTCACACAGTCATAAGAACGAGATCATTAACGGAAGAACATGTGAAGTCTTTTATGGCGCAAATACTAAGCGGTCTGGGGTATATTCATAGGCACGGCATAATTCACAGAGATCTGAAACCATCCAACATAGCCGTTAATGAAAATTGCAGACTGAGAATTCTAGACTTTGGCCTAGCAAGAGCTACAAGTACACAAATGACTGGCTATGTGGTAACCCGAACGTATCGGGCCCCAGAGGTAATATACTGCTGGCGACAGTACAACCAGTCCGTAGATGTATGGTCAGTGGGATGCATCCTAGCGGAGTTGATTACAGGAAAGGTGCTCTTTCCAGGCACCAATGTGTGGAATCAGTTAAGCATAATACTTGATATGGTTGGAACTCCATCGATAGATTTCTTAAACAAAATCCCCAAAGAGGAGGCACGGAATCACCTGCGAAAAGCACCACACCGTGAGAGGAGAGATTTTAGACTTGTCTTCACCAATGCCAGTGAGTTGGCTATTGATTTACTTGAGAGGACATTGCAATTCGATCCCGATAGACGCATAACATCTGCAGAGGCATTACGTCATCCCTATCTGGAAAACTTAGCATTGCCCATTGAAGAGAACGATCAACCGCCCTATGATCAAAGCTTTGAGAATTTAAATATTTCACTAGATAATTGGAAACAACTTATTATCGAGAAGATTGTCCAATCAGAGAAAATGGAAGTATTATAATTTATTATAAACCTTTGTCTCATTGAACTAATGTATAACTCAGTGACTTTTGCCTCTGTATCCGTAGTTATTGAAAATAAAATACCGAAATGCATTTGTCTAAAAGCTAATTTTCAGTTCAAGGTCATTGACATGTTTTAAACCAACTGGATCGCGAGCTTTTTCTTTGTTTGTGCGTCCCTGATTTACTTTTTTTTTCCTTTCAATGGACTCGCATGTTTATTACCTATGCTCGGAAGAGATATCGACCTTTTTCCTCTGCTTGGATTATTGTTTGTTGTAAATATTGTTTTCGGGCTCAATTGCAAATTTTGGCTAGCCTTGCTTTATCAAATGCATTTTCCACGAGTAGATAGCTATGTAAAAGTGTGACCGTCTAATATACATAGCTCAATTTTGATGCTGGGTTGTTGTTGCGAAATCCATTACACACACATGTACACACAAAACAACAGGAATTTTACAGTGTGAAAAGGTAAACAAAAATCAGAGGGCGAGAATATTGTAGCTGTGTCGACGTGTTAGTACCCTTTTAAATTCGTGTTTGGTACTCCTGTTTTAGGTTTGTTAAATTTTCCCAATCGCTTTTAAATTAATAAGATAGAATGAAACAAATCATAATTGGTCTTAAATAGATACGTTTTACAAAATGAATCAACTCATTCAAGAATGCATGCAAGTGTAAATATTGTATATACATACTTACATACATAACTTCAGTCTTATGTCAAAATTATGCGATTCTTTACAAACCTTCTATACCCTCTTAATGCCAAGAGTACAAAATAGTGCAGTAGGAAAATCATGGTAGAAGAATATATGTAAATAATTATTTAAATATAAAAATGTGAATGGAGAAAGCCAGCTTTATTTAAATCTGAACTGCACCAAAGGAAATAGTACATTGGGACCTTCGACATTCATAAAGATGTGTATGTACGTATGTATGCTCATATATGTGCATATACATATGTATACATAGTCATGCATACATGCTTATGTATGTATGTCTGTGTGTATGTATGAGAGCACTTTAGCAGAGAAAATGAAAATCAATAATTCAATTCAATCAAAACACGAAATTGTTGCCCTGATGCAAGCACGCTGGCAATAAATTATGCAATTGTTGCACATATTCACACACTTCTCCCTGTGGTTCGTAATCGTGTCTCGTTGCAGTTGATAAATGTTCAAATGGTAAATCTAAATTCGTGCGTTGTGGCTGTTGTTGAAAGGCGCAATGGAAGAGGAAATTGGCACTTGGGATTCGGTGCTGTTGGAGAATCTATCTGAGGATAATTTTATCAGCAACTTACATTTGCGTTATAAGCGTGATTATATTTATGTAAGCTTTTGATTAATCAATGAATTAACATTAAATAATAAAACTATTTTACTTGTTAGACCTATATTGGAACCTCTGTGGTTGCTCTGAATCCATATCATCACATAAGCGAGCACTCGCTGGACAATGTGCGCAACTATGGCAACAAGGGAATCTTTCAGCTGCCGCCACACATGTAAGTGGCTTGTATTTATTATGCTATTGTTCCTGTTTAATTCAAAATCCTATCAGCTACGGTCTTACAAATCTCGCTTACCAATCGCTTAAGGATCAGAGCGAGGATCAATGCGTTCTGCTCACTGGGGAGAGCGGTGCTGGTAAAACCGAAACATTCAAAATGATTGTTAACTTTCTTACTCATATACAAGAACGTTTTCTCTGCGGCACACCGAATATCCTGCGTAAGCAATCCTCCACCAGCTCTACAAACAGTGGGATTGTGCATGCCCATAGGCGTGCCTCCAGCAGTTGCTCCGGCACTGCCAACTTTATTATTTGTAAGAATCGGGCCGATAATCCTACAGTAGGCATTACACGTCGTCAGTCACCATCACCGGGTCCATCGCAACGATCCAGAACGAGAGCCGACAGCATTGAACGCCAGGCCAGACGAAATATTCGCGAGAAAATTGTCGATTTTGATTTTTCACATCACAAAAGCAGCGAGAACATCAGTACACTAATTGAAACGCATGCCCATCATTTGCATCCAGCTAAGTCGTGCTTTAAGCATCAACAGACTCAATCAAATGCTAATGCCTGCTCTGCCGCACCAATTGCCTTGAAGGCGGGCTGTAGTAGCTCGCCAAAGTATGTTTTAACTGCGTATGGCAATGGGTGTCGTCAGTGTGGGCACAGTAAGTGCATAAGAGCTCAGAGTCTGGAGAAAGATGAACAAGTCCTACGAGGCAGTAATAGTCGATTGGCCAGTGTACACAAAATGCATCCGCAACGTGGCAGTTGTTCAAATCTGATGCGTCAGCATTCCACTGAAAGTCAGCCAGAGAGAGAACGAGACCGACACTCTCTAATGGGCTCTACTCAGCGCATTTCATTATACGATGCCCATAAGATTAGTAAAGTCTTGGGCGAATTGCCACAACCTCCACCACCAACGAGTAGCGTTTCCCCGACACCCTCAGCAAATTCGTCGCTTCATCGCCGTCATAAATCGCCCAGTCAAAGATTGCGCGAATGTGTCACCTGTGCAGATGTCTTTCTGGAAGCCATGGGTAATGCCTGCACTCTGAAAAACAACAACTCCAGTCGATATGTAAGACCGACAAAAAGTTAATTTGTTCGACTAAAAATTACAAATTCTTCTTTGTTTCCAGGGTAAATTATTTGACATCGAAATTGATTTTAAAGGCGATCCTATGGGTGTTCACATTACACACTGTAAGTGCCTAGTATTTAAAGATCTACAATTAATTTCAATCTAAATATCGATATACTCCTTTCATGCTTTCTAAAAAAAAAAAGATATGTTGGAAAAGGTTTGGTCTTCCACTCCCGTGACAATATAATGATTTGTTTGTTTTTTAATCTTTTTTTTTTCTCCACAGACACGAATAACAGACACTATTATGGGCGAAAGAAATTTTCATATTTTTTATCAATTATTATTGGGAGCTGATCTTCAGTTGTTGAGTAAGTGGGATATCGATTGGACACATTTTTCTTGTATAAATATTAACCGATTTTCTGATCTTCTCAGAATCCCTTAAACTCTACCGAAATGTAGAAAGATATGAACTGCTACGAAACACAACTGCCATGGAGGAGGATCGTTCAAATTTTCATTATACAAAGGTTCGTTTTGTTTTTCATTGTATGATAAATATTGTAAGGTTATAGGTTATGTGCTTGTCTTATGTTTAACAAATACTTTCATCCATTTAGAGATCCCTTGATGTGCTTGGTCTTTCCTGTGATGAGATTAACTCAATTTTCCGCGTTATTGCTGTGGTACTTAAGCTTGGAAACTTTATTTTTGTGCCTGTGACCAATATAGATGGCACCGAGGGATGTCAGGTTTCCAATATTTATGGTAAGTTACACTGTCCGTGCTTATATGTCTGAATCTCCCATTTTCAACCGTCTAATAGAGGTCCAAGAGACAGCCCAGCTGCTCAATCTAGAAGCGCAAGTTCTAATCAACTGCTTAACGAGAGCGAATAGTTCAAATAGTAGCCACGAGGATGTTGGCAGTGAAATGGATGCCCGACAAGCGGCCAGTAATCGGAACACACTCTGTCGGACTCTTTATAGCCGACTCTTCACCTGGCTAGTAAACAAAATAAACGAAACACTCAAGTCCAATCAGCGGGAAAAGAACTTGGCCCTGCTAGATTTTTATGGTTTTGAGGTGCTTGACCACAATTCCTTTGAACAGTTTGCCATTAATTATAGCGCAGAGAAGATACACCAGGTAAGTGGTATCCAAAGTTGACAATCTCATCTGGTTTTTATTATGATTTTCCATTTTTGTGATTTGCAGAACTTTGTTTTCCATGTGCTGCGATCGGAACAGGAGCTTTATTTGCGTGAAGGTTTGGAATGGTCCCGCATTGATTATTTTGATAATGAATCAATATGCGAGGTGATCGATAAGCCCAGTTATGGCATATTAAGTTTAATCAATGAACCACATTTGAGCAGTAATGAGGCGTTGTTGTTGCGCATTCAACAATGTTGTGCAGGACATCCAAATTTTATGACTAGCGGTAGCAACTCAATGTGTTTTCAGTGAGTATATATATATATATATCTGATTATATTTTATAATGTAATATTTTTATACTTCTACTTAGAATTCGGCATTTTGCAAATGTGGTCAACTATTCAATAAATCGCTTTTTGGAGAAAAATTCAGACATGCTGCCAAAGTATATAAGTTCTGCTTTTTACCAGAGCAAACTATCTTTGGTTCAGAGCCTATTTCCGGAAGGGAATCCTCGCAGGCAAGCCAGCAAAAAACCATCGACTCTGGCATCCAATATACGCACTCAACTTCAAACGCTCCTTGCCATTGTAAAGCATCGACGTGCCCATTATGTGTTCTGCATTAAGCCCAATGAGGGGAAGCAACCGCATCAGTTTGATTTAGCATTGGTGCAGCATCAGGTTCGCTATATGTCGCTAATGCCATTGGTTCACCTCTGCCGCACAGGTCACTGTTTTCACCTACCGCACGTGAAGTTCTTTCATCGTTACAAGCTGCTAAACAGTCTTACCTGGCCGCATTTCCACGGCGGCAGTCAAGTAGAGGGAATCGCTTTGATCATACGCAATCTGCCATTACCCTCGGCCGAGTTTACCATTGGCACCAAAAATGTGTTCGTGCGTAGTCCGCGCACCGTTTATGAGTTGGAACAGTTTCGTCGCCTGCGTATCAGCGAATTGGCCGTGCTCATACAGAAGATGTTTCGCATGCATCATGCGAGGAAAAGTTACCAGCGCATGCGACATAGCCAAATGGTCATCTCGAGTGCCTGGCGGACGTGGCGTGTAAGTAGCTGCTGCATATCAGCAATTGCATGATAAATGAGTCAATCAATCAATCTTTAATTCTTTCTGCATGTGGGCATATGTCTATAGGAGTGCCGTTTTGGTATTCCTTTCACGGGTCGTAGACATTTGTGGAGTTTATATCGTGTTGTAAGCATGTTGCATGTTGCTTTTTTTTGTTCTTAGAATCTATTTCATTGAATCTTCCATTAATATTTTTTGTTTCCCGTTTAGGCCCGTGAAGAGTATCGTTCGCTTAAGTACAAAAGGCAAGTAAAATGGGCGATCGATGTTATCGCTCGTTACTATCGCCAATGGAAGATACGTCAGTTCCTGCTAACCATACCACTGCGTTTGCCGCCCAATACATTGAGTCCGCTATCCACCGAGTGGCCGGCAGCTCCCGGCTTTCTGGCAGATGCCTCGCGTCTGTTGCGTGCCATTTATCACCGATGGAAGTGTTATATCTATCGCAACTCCTTTGATCAAACTGCTCGCAATCGTATGAGAGAAAAGGTTACAGCCAGCATTATATTTAAGGATCGCAAGGCTTCCTACGCACGAAGGTATTGATAGTTTTTAGTCCTCTCATCTATGAATTTATAATATATGGATTTATTTATGTATAGTGTGGGTCATCCATTTGTGGGCGACTATGTGCGTTTGCGTCACAATCAGCAATGGAAAAAAATCTGCGCCGAGACAAATGACCAGTATGTCGTTTTTGCTGATATTATCAATAAGATTGCACGATCTAGCGGCAAGGTACGAAGTATGTCGCCTATATGTGATATAGTTAATTAATATTTATATAAATATTTGGACAGTTTGTGCCCATTCTGCTGGTGCTGTCCACTTCATCGCTACTATTGCTGGACCAGAGAACGTTGCAAATCAAGTACAGAGTGCCTGCCTCAGAGATTTATCGAATGTCTTTGAGCCCCTATCTAGATGACATTGCTGTTTTCCATGTGAAGGCGGTAGGAATTAGTATTATTATATATATTGACAGTTTTTCTAATATTTATTGTTTTATAGTCTGAGTTCGGTCGTAAAAAAGGTGACTTTGTATTTCAAACGGGCCACGTCATTGAAATTGTTACGAAAATGTTTCTCGTTATACAAAATGCCATAGGGAAACCACCAGAGATACACATAAGCACCGAGTAAGTAATTTAATTCATACGGAGAGTCTAGTATTAAATGGAATGTTAAACTCTTTGTAGATTTGAAGCAAATTTTGGCCAACAGACTGTTATCTTCTCGTTCAAATATGGCGGTATGTCGGATTTAGCACAAGGTCCGCCAAAGGTCACGCGCAAGGGGAATCGCATGGAGATTATTGTATGATCCAAAACAATAAGAACCTTTGGTTAGCACTCAATTCAAACTGCTGCCATTTTTTGGAATGGCCAGAGTCCGTGTCTGCATCCGGTTATAAATTCACATCGTGAATTTTTCGTGTCAGCATGCAATTGCATATTTTTCATTTTCTTTCATATTTTGTATAATGATCCCAGGGATCAAAATACAAATCTGTAGCAATATCTACATACATACACACATATATACACAGGCAGTTTAGTTCAACTGACAATCAGAGTAAACCAAATTGTTGTCAAAATTGTGCCAAAAAAATCAAGTGGAAAACTAAAGTTGTGCCAAGAAGTTGTTGAAGAGGGGAATTAATTATAAATTGCACCATTTTCTCCTTTTACCATTATTATTGTAAACGAAATTGATTAGCAATTGAATTAACTATATTCGTTTTAATGTGTATATATACAGGGACGGATTAAAATATGTGTATGTATTAAGAGACTCGAAAATTTTAAATATTCTATACTTATTTTGTCCGTTTTCAAAAATGCAAACTTTATCATACACAGTATAATTTATATTCCTGATATATTTCCATTATATTAATCAGATATTGAAACCATGTCTTTAGTTTAATTTTCTCCGTTTCTGTATAAATACATATATTTTATCGAATTAGTTTTAATTGTAAGTCAAGCACCAAGTCGATTAGCATTGCAAAAGCATCAATAAGAACATACGTATTTAAAATGAGGCACAGACAGACAGACAAACATGCATACATATATAGTACATTGGGACAGATACTAACCACAGATAGGAAGAAGTTTTAACACAAACTATATGATGTTTCCGGTATAGAAACCAAGGCATTTTTTCTATATTTAAGGTTTCATACACAATAATTAGTAAACTAATGCTAGAGAACACAGATATATAAAATTCTATATATATACCAAAAGAAACACAAATTAATTTCCATATACAATAAATTGCTATTTACGGCATCTCCAAAAACCAGAAACACAGAAAACAAGAGAGAAAGAGAAACTTTTCCCCCAAAAATGTTAATTAAGTAACTATTTACAAGAGAGATGATGTGTAGTTAAATATTGACATATATAGATATATATATATATACATATATGAGAATTAATAATGAGTCTATATAGAATCGACAAACAAAATATATGAAAGTTTGTTATAGAGAACGTAAATTACGTAGTTGTTTAAATATAACTTGTTATTGATAGTTTGGAACATCAAATTTGTAAGTTGTGACTTACAGCAAGTGACACGATTAAAGTGAAACTAATCGACACATTCCCGACATTGAAACATACACACATAAATACGTATTTAAATAGTTTTTATTTAGGTTTTTAATACAATACTTTGAAAATGAAAGCCAAATCGAAGTAAAATGAAACCCAACCAGTTGGTAGTTTAAAAAACAAACAAAAACGATAAGAACAAAGTTTAGCAATAAAAATAAAGCGTACGTTTAGCAATATCTTTGTACAATTCATGTTTGCCCCGTCCGAAAGGGACAGGAAATATCTATAGCCATTTATATATATATATCTTTCCTCTGTCTTACAATTTCGACTTTGGTTTTTTAAGCATATTACGCAAAACTCGTCGGAGAATTTTACCGCTTGGATTCTTTGGAATATCATCGACGAAAATCACGCCACCTCTCAGACGTTTGGCTGGTGATGCGTGTTCATTGACAAACTTGATCACCTCATCTTCAGTTAGCTCCACATTCGCCTGCTTGACTACAAATGCCAAAGGCAATTCTCCAGCCTCCTCATCCGGCTTGCCAATGACAGCAGCATCCTTAATCTTCGCATTCGTCAGCAACAGAGCCTCAATTTCTGCCGGCGGAACCTGGAATCCCTTATACTTGATTAACTCTTTAATGCGATCCACAATGAAGAACTCGAAATCATCGTCGTAGAATCCAATATCTCCAGTATGAAGCCAGCCATCCTTAATGGCAGTCTGTGTAGACTTGGCATCACCAATATAACCTTTCATAATACCGTCGCCCTTGAAGCACAATTCACCCCGCTCGTTGGCGCCCAAAAGTTTACCTGTGTCAGGATCAATGACTTTGGCATAGATTCCCACCTTAAGGACGCCGACACTGCCTGGCTTGCAGAAGTCATCGTTTTGTACCAACACACTGAGCGTCGATTCGCTCAGTCCATATCCCTGCCGGATGAACGGTACGCCGATACGTTCCTTTATCTGGTCCTCAGTCTCGCGGCTCAACGGTGCAGCTCCACAGAGCAAAACCATCAGTGAAGACAAATCGTACTTATCCACAATCGGATGCTTGGCCAAAAACACCATCAATGGAGGCACCATGAACGCCATCATCACACGGTACTTTTCAATGGCCGAAAGGAACAGATGCTCTTCAAACTTAGGTAAGTAAACCATTCGAGTACCCATAACGGCAGTGGTTATAAGTGTAAGGCAGCCAAATGCATGAAACCATGGAATTACTGTTAGCAAGGTGATTTCCGAGAGCGGAATCATGGTCGGTTGAATTTGTGAATCCAGAGTGGCCATTAAATTCATCTGTGTTAGCTGAACACCCTTGGGCATACCCGTTGTACCCGACGAGCACACAATAAGAGCCACATCCTCATTTTTGTTGGCCAATGGCGATAGAAAATCTGGTTTCGTTTTAAACTTCTCATTGTCCATCAAGTCGGCGAAGGAGTAGACGTTCCCAAAGTTCTTAGAGCTACCGCTAAGAGCAATGATGCCCTTAACAAATTTGTTCTTGCTGGCCACTTTGGCAATCCGATCGACGGTTATCTTCGATGCGAGAATTATCTTTGGCTTTGACAGATTAATTGCGTGATCCACTTCACGCTCAGAGTAGGTAACATTTAGGGGTGCAACAGTTGCCCCCACAGCAAAACCGGCAAACATTGCCAAGGCAAAGTTGATGCTATTCTCGCTAGACAGACCGATGACATCGTTGTGCTTCACTCCCAGCTTCTGGAGGATGTACGCCAATCGAACAATGCGCTTGTGCATAAAGCTGGCGGTATATTCCGCTCCAGTGACTGCATCAATCATAACTGTCTGTTCGCCGAAACTCTTATACTTGTCCAGAACGAATTGGCCCAAGGATCTATAGTCCTGGGCTTCCCTTTCAGTTACTGGGCCGCCATATACAATATTACCAGGCAGCAGCGTAGAAGTCATTGTTTAACTGTAAGGAAAATTAATATCCACGAATTATTTTTAGGGGCTGGTTTTGCATACACAGAACTCGTGGTTCTTGGGCTCTAACAAAGTAAGAATTGTACACTTTGATCTGAACCCCTCTCTACTAATCTAATCGTAGTTGGCCGAGGAATAGAAATCTTTCGGCTGGAGGTAAAGTTCATCGATGAATTTGTATGTATGTATGTATGTACATACGAAAAAGATTTGACTATCTATAAATATTGGCACTGTTTAAACAAAATAGACAGGTTCCAAAGGTCATTGCATTTCTAAGATGAATCCCACTACTCTCAATTTGTCCCTATTGATTGAATCATACAACTCACATCCAAGATTTTGCCTAATATGAATACTATTGGTAGTCTCAAAGTTCCAAGTTCTTTATATTTTTTTTATCTATGTATGTATATACGCTTACTTTTTGATAGGTTACAATTGGCAGAAAGAGAATACAAAATGCGAATGCGGCCGCTCCGTTCGTTTACGGCTTTACTACTAACTTCTATAGCTGCTCCCGCTCCCCAAGGCAGGCCAATGTTTATGACACGATTAGATTAACGTATCTGATAATACAATTTTTTTTGTTTTTCTGTTAGCACTTAGTGCGCAGGCGCATGTAATAACCCATTCCAACTATATTTAAGTACATACACTGCAGCAAGGGCGTAATTTTACTTAACGTAACTGTAGAAGAAGAGTAGAGAGAAGATAGGAGAGGTTCGGTTTTAAAACTAACAAAAAACAGCTGATTGCAATTACTTATCGATATATGACGCTTTGAGAATGCGACGAGGTGGCAACGCTCTGTGTTTATTTATATTCAAAAATGCCGTACGTTACAAGAGAACGGCATATGTGCTCTTTATTATACAATTTTAATTTAAATATTCTGTAATAGAGATAGTGTAGATAGGGAAATAAACCTCAAGATTTCCCTTTTTATTTCAATCATATCACTTTTTTAGAGAAATATAATTTCTAGCGCACTCTTGATTCGGTGTTGACTTACCAAGATCACCAAAGCAATTTTTTCCGTTTGTGAATCATGTTCACTAAACCAACGAAATGGAGTAAATAGTGACTATGGGCTGTCAGTGCTAAATGTTACTATGTAGATACTGGGGACTTTTTGCCTGGTAGTTTTGAAGATAAACGTAATCAGCTATATATTTTCGTCTTAATATCAAGAATTTTGATAACTTTGAAATAATACGCTGAAAACCGGGGACAGAATCGCAAGAACAATGTCAGATCGCAGCCAACAAAAGTTTTACAAATTGGATATTAACCAAACTGAATGGGAGATTCCCGAAACATACCAGGACTTGCAGCCCGTTGGTCAGGGAGCCTATGGTCAGGTTTGCAAAGCATTTGTCAAGAACGGAGCCACCACAACAAAAGTGGCGATAAAAAAACTCTCCCGCCCTTTTCAGTCAGCGGTACACGCCAAGCGAACATATCGAGAACTGCGACTGCTAAAGCATATGGACCATGAGAATGTAATCGGATTGCTCGACATTTTTCACCCTAATCCGCCCAATTCGACGCTTTATCTAGTAACTCATTTGATGGATGCAGATCTTAACAACATAATACGTATGCAACGTCTCTCGGATGATCATGTACAATACCTGGTCTATCAGATACTTAGGGGCTTGAAATACATACACAGCGCTGGTGTTATCCACCGGGATTTAAAACCATCCAACATTGCCGTCAACGAGGATTGTGAACTGCGAATTCTAGACTTTGGTTTGGCCCGCCCCACGGAGATTGAGATGACTGGATATGTGGCTACACGCTGGTATCGTGCCCCAGAGATTATGCTAAACTGGATGCACTACAACCAAACGGTAGATATTTGGTCAGTAGGTTGCATTATGGCTGAGTTAATAACACGGCGAACTCTGTTTCCGGGCACAGACCACATTCATCAGCTCAACCTAATCATGGAGATGCTTGGTACACCGCCCGACGATTTTATGAAGAAAATCTCGTCTGAGAGTGCACGCAATTACATTTTATCACTGCCCCCGATGAAAAGACGTTCGTTTAAAAAGGTGTTCGAAAAAGCTAATCCCCTGGCCATCGATTTGCTGGAGCAAATGCTAGAGCTGGATACCGAAAAGCGCATAACAGCCGAGGAGGCGTTGTCCCATCCCTATTTGGAGAAATATGCCGATCCAAGCGTTGAGCAGACCTCACCGCCCTACGATCACAGTTTCGAGGATATGGACCATAGTGTGGAAAAGTGGAAGGAGCTTATCTACAAGGAGGTAAAAAACTTTAAGCCCCCACCATCCTACGCTAAAATTCTACAGGGCATTAAATGAAAGATTTACATAGAACGAGTGTTAACAGGATTTCTATAAACGTTCATACGATTTTAAACGACACAAAGTACTCAATCGTACCAAAAAACTTTATTTTTTGTTAATATTAATTAACGTTGTTACATGTTTGGAGTGCCATTTTGAAAACCTTGTAAATTTATCGGTTTTTGGCCATTTATTTTGAGCAAAAGTTGTTTAACTAGAGCAGTTAACTATTTATCCGCTAATGTATACTAACAATTACAAAAAAATTTATTTATATTTCTTAAACTGTAGTTATATCAGATCCAGATAAGGCAGCATAAACATATAGCCCAAATGGAGATAAATTAAGAACTGCAACGATCTACAAACAATGGCTCGCCAAAGTTACTTACCCATAAATATATATTTTTTATAGCATTTTGTACAGTTTGTTATTACGTGTCACTAATCCTTTTTATACAATATATTTAACCATTTTATTTGTTACATCGTTGAATTTATTTTTAAACTACCCTGACTGTAACAGCTCTTAACCTTAACAGCATCATTTGCGAGCAGTGGTAATTTTAACACCAAAGTTGCGGCAACTCTATACAGAACTGTTAAGTTGGTAAATAAATGAAATGCTGTGCTTACGAATTGCAACTGCTTTAAGCAGAATCAAAATTACGCGCCGACATATTTCTGCCCTCTATATCACTGGCGACAAGGCGAATGAAAACTATGTGACACTGCAGCCGTTCCTGGATTTCGCAGATACATTCAGTGACACAAGAGCTCTAAAGCAGAGCATCATCAGAAGAGACTTGGATGTTAATTTGGACGCGGTGGTCAGCAAGTACCACAAGTATCAAACCCACCATGAGGAACTACAGAGACTGGACGAGGAACGAGAAACAGTGACAAAGCAGCTTAAGGATCTGCTTAAATGTGGTCGATCTCCGGAAGGAGGAGAGGGAGATCAAGTGGAGAGGCTCAAGGACCGGGGCAAGGTGTTGCGCAATGAAGTGAAAACTTTAAAGCAAACCCTGTACCCAATTGAAGATGACTTTATACATGATTTTTTGAATTTACCCAATTTATTGCACTCACAGTGTCCCAGCGGCCCACAGGAAAAACTATTGTATCGTCATGCATTACCCAATGAGATGGGACAGAACGGACCATCACACTTGGAGCGGTTGGATCTAATACATTTTGTGGATAACAATCGCTATTATATGATGGGGCAGGCTGCTCACTTTGATGTAAATGCCATGCAAGCACTATCCCGCTATTTTGTCACAAAGGGTAACTTTGTCCAAACCGCCAATCCAGATTTTGTGCGGTGTGTTCTCCTGGAGGCTAATGCAACACCTTTGGAACACTATCACCTGGTCAAAGAGGAGCACTTGCAGAATAAACTTAATACTGCTTTTCTAACCGGCGGTGGGGCATTTGAAAGTTTTCTGGGTGCCATGACCAAGCTCTGTGTTTATCCCTCGGTATTGCCAATTCGTTATGTTTGCTGTGGGCGCAGCTATAGCCGATCCGAGTCGCATCTGAACGGGCCACCATCTAGTCTTTACACAGCAACACAAACAAATGCAGTTCAAAGTTTTGTGGCCACTGAAACAGCTACCCAGGCAGATGAGCAACTAGAGCATATCCTAAACCTGGCTATTGATTTTTACAAGACTCTGGATCTGCCATTTCGCATTGTATATGCCCCAGCAACGAGCCTCACTCCAGCTGAAAGTCTGCGGGCCGTCATTGAGGTCTATGCTCCATCTATACAGCGTTATGTCTGCGTCGGACGCATTAGCAATTATGGAAATTTCGTGTCTAAGCGCATCCTTTTTAGCACGAGGCGTGGTAAGGATTATGACTTCTTGCATTTGGTTGGCGGTCCTGTGCTATATACTAGCCGACTTATTGCAGCTCTTCTTGAGCATGGCATCCAGTTGGAAAAATGCCGTTTACTAGGCGCAGCCAACATACAGAAATCCATGTTAGAAACAGATTTGCAGCAGTTTAAAGAACTTTTTAAATAAAAAGGACAGTTTCTATATTACCTAATGTAATCATAAACATTTCAACTATGTATATAAAATTGCAAATTTTTGAATTATATCTCATTTTTGCAACAGATATCCTCAAGAAAATAATTTAGTCATATTTGTTCAAACTGATAAGACTGCTCATAAAAGGAGTCCTGTACCTTATAAATCGTACAAATTACCTTTAGTTTAAGTAATTATTGAACTCAAAAGATGCTTAAAGCAATCCTAATTCGACAATAATCTTCATAAATTTGCCGTAACAGGGCAATGATTCAGATTCCATATCTTTTTCCTTAAGATAGTAATTTTAACAATTTTTCAAATAAACAATCTCTTTTTCTTTAATTTGAGGAGGGTTGTGTGTTCTTAGAGCTAACAAAAAGTAGAAAACGTTATTTACAATCTAGTATAATCTCATGGTCTGTAAATTATTCGAAACCACTGTGTATATCCCTTATGGATGGAAGTTATTCACTGCATTTGATCTGTACTTTGGGAAAACTCTTGCGAAAGTTTTCACATTTGGGTGTGGTAAATGTAAAGACATTCCTGGAATCATCTAAAATGGAATTGGGGCTGGAGCGTAGTGCTCTTAGCACATATGTTGTGTTATATTTTAATTTGCTGAACTCCAGTGAATCTTTCTGCAAAAGTAATTAAATATTATGCTTTAAAATATTAATTAAAACTAGATAGAAGGACATAAAATTATTTATTGTAAAAATCTTAACAATCTGACGATTTCAATTTTCTCTTCTATTTTATCCTTTTGTTGCTTGACATTCAAGGATTTAACCGATTCTTTTTTATGGTAGAGTAAATTTTACAACTTTAATATAGAAAGATCGGTTTGTGTCACCTATTAATCGAATAGCATGGCCTATTGCCAATGTTATGGATGATTTAATATTTTCTGTGATTTCTCGCAACGATTAAACCACGTACATGGTCGCGCTGTAAAAACGTGTTTGACGTGTCATACGCAAACAACATGATTTGCCAATGAAAATCAATCCATTTGGTCAAAGAAGCGAACCAATAATATAGTTGTAATTGTTATTGTAATTGTAATGGCCATCTCTTAAAGCACGAACCCGTGGCAATCAATATCAATTTGTACTTACTTTGGCGCAAATTGCGCTAAACTCGCGCTGTTCGCAATTCGTTTCTTGGGGGCACAGTTCATAGACCCTGCAATGGAATAGTTTTTAATTGATTTTTTTTTATTTTTTGGCTATTTGTTTATAAACAATTGTAGAACATGTGTATATATAAATATACACTTACTTCTCCTTGTGTGGTTGAAAGCCTAAAATTTGCACAATCATGCCAAATTTCCGGTTAAGGCGGAAACGCACTTCATAAGATGACGGTGCAGCAATCGCCATTGGTATTAGACTTTGTAGAGCAGGAGTAACTTCATTAAATCCGATGGGTGATGTGGAACCTCTCTCTGTACTGGATATACTACTGTGATGATATATTCGTTTAAAATTCTGAGTCCCACATTGTAGTTGGGAATAGGGCTCTAACGATTGCAGTGTCGTATTGAAAAAGAGATCCTTCTTATCCGATTTAAGGCGCCTGGAGCCGCTATAGCATATGGCCTGCACTTGAATGTAGTATGATGAGTTGGGTAACAAATTCTTGATCTCGAATTGGTGAGACTGCAATATTTTTAATTATTAAATCGGTCATTCGTGTCAGTGTAAAATTCCACTTACATCCTTTACATAGGCCATTTCACGGAGTAGAGAACCCTCCCGACTCTTAACATATAATGACCACATAATTTTGTATTTCTCTACCGGTAGATTAGATTTTGATGGACACCAGACCAATTTAACATGCATATAGCGTCCGTCGTATTGTTTCGATATGATTTTTGAATCATTGGGAGCCTTTGGAGGCTTAGGATCTGCTTAAAAGTATATGTACAATTTTTGTCAACTGTCAATTTCCAGAATTCTCCATTCCTTTGACTTACTGCTGGCCGAGGGAAAAGCGCTCGTCGGTTGAGAGTAACCACGGAATCCAAAAGCATTCACAGCTGCCACTCTCACCTGATACCAGCGACCAGGTCTCAGATTAAAAGTAATTTTTGTCCTATTTGTCATTTGGATTCGATTTGTTAACAACATGAAGGTAAAGTGGGATAAACTTACCATTTTTTATGTCCATCTTGCGATTCAAAAATCTTCTGAACCTTTTGCCATTGCCAAAGGCCCAGTTTGCGGGTCGCAAAAAGCCGTCCAATATGGGAGCATACCTCGACGTGAAAATAGTAAACCAATGGCGAGGACTCTATAGTTAGTTCCACTTTATGACTCCCTGGTTTTAGACTTGAAATTTTGGGTATTGGTGGCAGCTGTGTGTCATTGCGAACGCCAAGTGGATCAACGCATATAGGACCACATCCAGAGGAGCAACACTTTTGCACATCGGCACAATCATGATCATATTGACAATTGTCTAGGCATGAGAGGAGTCGTGTCTGCCTGCCCAGCTGCGGACAGCTTCCTCGACGCGACATACGTGGAAGGTCCCGTATGCAGTGATCTAAACATCGCTGATGTTGGGCCTGAGTATTAGGTACCTCGTTCTCGCATCGCGCCAGACACTGCAGCTCAATGATCTTGTCCTTAATATCGATGCTATCTCGTTGGAAATGCATCCGCTGACGATGCAGCGTCGAAGAGGCGTTCACTGTATGACCCATCACCATTACTAAGGCCAACAGAGTAGCCCTTAGTGCCCGTCCCTGTGCTGGCATATTTGTTGATCAGGCGATGGTAAGCTCTTGATGATTAAAATCTGAAAATGATTCGCCAGGTGATCATCCCAGATCTTGTCTTAGAATGTGCACATTCCGTGCGTTCATAATTTCTACCGATCTGCCCGCTGCCGATCATCATCAGTACCATAGCATGTTGATTATGCTAAAGGAGCGTTCGATGATCGGTCAGACGGTCGGTCGGTGTGACGGGCCTGAACCGGTTTCTCCGATTTTGCATGACCAACTAACTAATCATTCCTCGCATTTGTGTGCCTGGCCTCCAAGTAGAAGCAATGAAAATGCAAAAAAATACATAAATGTATCTCAAGTGCTTGACAGGACTTCAAAGCGCGCATCATAGTGCGTGCCACAGACGTGTCGGACAGGGAGTACCGCTTTGATTGGGGTATTGCTGGCATGACAGTACCTTACACAAGAGAAGGATTTATAAAATACTTAAAAATATTAAAATTAATTAGAAGGCTTTTTAAAAAACCAATTGTTAACATTCTGAGATCAGAAAGATTTTATATATACATACATACATATGTACATATATACTATCAATCAACATTTTTCCAACCCAATTTCAAATCGGTATGAATGAAAAGTTGGAAAATGGGAATTCTGAGATTAGTTCTCCATTTTTATTATATTTACTTCAGATTTGGGGTATAATTTCCATTTTTTAAAAGATTTTTTATACAGGATTCATCTAATTTGTGTACCATCGATTTCGTGTTGTTGCATCTTATATTTATTTATTGGACATTGTTAAATACATATGCTGTTAATGATTCTGTATAGGGTATTTAGCACGCAAATGGGAAACTAATGTTTTATGGTATGGTCGATGGTCGGTTTATGTTGTTGTTGTTGGTTTTGTTGCTATTTGGCTGCGTGTGAATGTGCAACCAGCGAAAACAAAATCAAGAAAAAAAAATAAGAAAAATACGACTACGACGAATGTGCGAGCTGCAAGTGGATGTCACCACATCACCATCAGCAGAGGCAGAATCACCAGATCACTTCACAGCAGCCCAGGCAGCAGCAGATGCCTCACATACCAAGACGATACAGACACTCTGGGAGCAGAGTAGAACACAAAATGGACAGGGACATGGAAAGAGGGAGGGAGATAGAGGTAGATACAGAGAAGTAGGGAAGAAGAGATACGCCTGTATAATGTGGGGACTGGGAACTGAATGAGACTGGGGCGGCGGCCTAACTGAGGGACATTAAGCGACAAATGAATGTGCGACGATCGACGAAGAAGACGTAGCGACGACGACGACAAAGACGAGATGAAATGCACCAAGTTCCGCGGAACGAAAAATTTGCAACAAAATTGGGCAGTAAAGCTGACGATGGTCGCTGCTGCTGTCATGTGAATGAGACTGTCCCAGTAGCAGAGGCAGCCAGGATGGCTGCCATTGCGTAGTGGCAATTAATTGCTTTTAACGATTCAAAAATTCAAAATTACTTTTTATGCTTCACGCACACACAAAAGCTTAAGAAGAGCATTGCAGAGCAGACATCAACATACACATACATATATACATACATACATACATACATCCGCACATGGTTGGGTCTGGAACTGAGTCTGAGATCCGGATCGATTTCGTTGACGTCGTTGCAGTAATAAATCGTTGGTGGTAGTTGCTGTCGCTGCTCTCTGCTGTCGCTGCTGCTGTTGCCTGTGCCGTTTGCTTTTGTTTTTGCCTCCGGTTGCAGTTCGCCTCCAGTCCGCCTCCGTCTCCTTGGCCACTCCACTTCACTTCATCTGGCTTAACACAATAGCACGAGGCTCTGGCGACAATGGCCAGGCCAGGCCAAGCAACAGCAACAACTGTGTGTAATATGATGCAAATCGTTTAACACTTTGACCAGAACAGGCAAAGTCATCGCATTGTTGTTGCCATACACTTCTGGTGAATCTGAAGTGCATTGGTGGTGCAAAAAAAGTGTTTACGTCCAAGTAAAAAAGGGGGAGAAGGGTACGACCGACTGAGCGAATATAAAATATCCCAAAGATTGAGGATGGGGCAGTACATAAATAAGTAGTTCATGGAGAACATCATAAATTCGAAAACGTCTACAAATTTTGTTATGCTAATTAAAATATGATTATAATATTAGCCGTTATTTCAAAACCAAAATCATAATGTTCCACCAAATATTCTGATTAATTTTGGATCAAATTTTCTTTGACATTCTAACTGAAATCATATTAAAATTAAAATTTAAGTGGAAGAGAATGAACACTTATTTCATATTATATTATAAATAGATTCGATTTACTTATTTTCTCATACGTTCATTGATCGCCATATCTGGCTATCTGATATCTTAAAGTTAGTCATTTTTACATGTGTCTACATGTTGCCATTGTTGTCAAATATTGCTCACGCTTTTTTAAAGCGATCCTGATCTTATTTTGCCATCCGAAGCCGGCATGGAAATTTAAGCACTTGGCCATTTATGGGGGATTCAAACAAAACACCCAGCTGGGCATGTGCTCATGCTCCAGCAAATGCGATAAACAAAAGCGGGGCGCTAAATGATTGTCTCAGGTTCTAGCCTAAACTTGAAGCCATCCTCAAGGTTCATGGGCATTTATATATTATAGCATATATGTACATACATGTAAATATATCTATATACATATATATATATATGTTTTATGGGAGCATGTCACCATTGGGCCATCTACAACTGTATGTATATCCACGATCCTCGATTTACGACTGACGCAATTAGCACGAAACCAATCTCATTTTACTACAACCAAATTGAGCAATTTAGGGAAACTAATGAGCCCAAATGAAACATTTTTAGGGGCTGGTACTTACAATAAAATAATTAATTGTTAACGGGATACTTTTGAAAACGGATGCAATTCTTTTAATGCAACCGACGACCGATATCAAAATTTTTAAATTTTAAAGTTCGCGGTCTTTGATCGCCACTGACACCTTATTATTTAATTTACGGCCGATATTTCGCTATAATATTATTGGATTATTTAGCCGCTTCCTCTGAGCTTGAGCGACCCTCGCGTTGCAACCGCGAAGACAAGACTGACTGACACACTGAACGGACGCTGGGCCCGTAGCCAATTGCAAGGCCTTGCTCTCCCGTTTGGACTTCGGTTGGCGAATAGTCGGTGTCAGTGTGTTTGTGTGCTCCACTTGTATCACCGCTCTGTTTTCTTCTCTCTATCTCTCTCTCTCTCTCTTTCTCTCTCTCTGTTTTCCTCTATCTCTCTCTCGGTAAGCAATAGTGTCAGTTTATGTACGTATCCAAGCAGGAACCACCGAAAAACAAAAAAGATCTTGTAATTTATAAACCTCTAACGCCCCCGCCGTCATATACCCCCCACACACGTGATTGTGGGCCAGTTTCATTCAGAATTTCATTAAAGGATACACACACTAATGTATGCACAATTTGCATAGTTGTTTTGTTTTTTTGCATGCACCAATTACTTTATTTTCTGCGTTTTACATACATATTTAAACGGTAATTATGACTGGCACCTCAAAGCATATAAGATTTTGATTGCTCTCATCTTTGGCTTCCCACAACATACTGCCGCTCATCTGTAGAATGTGAGAAATGATCAATATAAACATTAGTATCTTTTTTTTTTGTTGATTAGTAAAGTGCTTACCACTGGCAACGATTCATTCACATAAATATTTGCCCAATATGTCTTCTCATCATTTACATTCAATATGCAATCTTGATTACCATCGCAAGGATCGGGGGAGATAAGTGCTTGCGTTTTCACATAATTGAACACCCAGCGTACTTCATGCTTAAGGAAGCTTACTCCATTGCCTGGAAAAAGTTAAAAAAATATAAAAAATAAAGGTAAAAATTACCGCAATACTGAAAAGAGCCTAAGTCTCTCGGATTCCTTTCTTCAATGCCATGAAAACATTTCGTTTCCATACTTAAAATATTTTAAAACTATGATAATAGAAGGAGAAATTAAATAGCATTAAAAATTGTCAAGGATTAATATTGACAATATCCATTTCCACCTATCCACATTTTCATTCTATTATCAATTAAATATACTTTAATCATTTTAAACTTCAGTTTCAGTAGTATAATTTGATTTCACTGTTCAAATGAATATTATAATCCTTTCACTTCAAAAACGTTAAGGATTAATCGTATTTGTTTTTGTGAAAGAAAATTCAAATTAATATAGATAGCCATAGATATAAGTATGTATATACATACATAAATTTTATTAAAAGGATCGTCGAAGGGTGTATATAAGTCGTTTCCTTATTTTTTTTTAATCTTCTATGTTTTGTCTTTTATGTTAATCATTTTCTAACCCTATTGGTGCGGCTCCCTACCAAAAAAGAATTTGCGTACGTGCTGGGTCCAATTATCGTCCGGTTTGTTTTCTGCTGACTAATCAAAATACAATTAAATTAAGCGTAAATAGAGTTATTTTTATAAATTGAACATTTTGGGCCCCGGGCTGCAACGATTGATATCGATACCATGCTGCCAGCTGCAACATGCTACAAATTTAAGAAGGGAGTTCGGTCTAACTAGTAGCCAATTCCGACTAATCGTTCAAATCATATAGATACATTTAAATTGATGGAATTATTTTGATTTACGATCCTCTTGGATCAATTATATTATGTATTTTTTTTTTTTCTTTTTATGGTATGTTTGTGCAAAAATCATTATCGCCGCCCGCGTTGTTTGGGTACCGTTCACACGACTACAATGACAGCAGTAGCACCGTACCCACAATCAAATGGTAGTACGTAGTCTAAGCGCCAGCACCTTGGCCTATAAGCTTTTCGCCCGCACTGATCTATTTCTGTTTCCGAGTGTCGTTCCTCTCTTATTCTCTCCGTTGCTTCTCCCACAAGCAATGGCTAACGGCGGAGACGGAGAAATGTTTAAAATGCAGGAACGTTTGTTATCAGTGGTTTAATATTTATTTACCGTTATCATCAAAAAGCACCGTCACCTTAACAGTCGAACTCCGCTTCATGGAACAGGGTATTTTCTCACAGCTGTCAATGTTTAAGTAGTTGACTTGATACAAGGAACCTGGGATAAGAAGAATCAAAAGATAAAATAAATAATTCATATTATGAATAACTATTATTAGTTGGCGTACTCAAAGTTTCACTGTTAGAGTACGTATCCCCAATTGGAGCTTTCAAAATTATAAATTAAATTTAGCCCAATTAAGCCAAGTTATCTATAATGAGTCTATGGGACTTATTAGACCAGACCTACATATGTATAAATATAATAACCCGTTTTGTGTTCAATGACGATCAACTGCACCCATCAAGGCCACATATTTCTCCATTGTTTTCGTTTATCTAACTGGAGAACATGTAATCAAATAAATTAATTAAACATTTTTAATTGATAACAATCCTTTGTTAATATCACAACGCAGTGTTAAAATCAATTTTCTGTTAAAGTCCATAGCATAAATCATTATAATTTATTGTTATGAAAAAAAAGCATTTAAAATAGATTCTTCTTTCAGTTGTTCCGCCATTATTGATAAAGTTCTAAAAGATCAAACTATGATTGTCTATTCAAAATTAATTTGACAAATAAATCTGATTAGATTTTATTATTGATTATTCATATATATATATTGTATAAATGGTTTTTTTCTTTTACAAAATTGATATAACTTGGAAAATCAGGTATATCATGCCAACGCTAAAAATATTTTTATGACAGTTGTATTTTAAATGTATTTAAATGGTCTTAAGGAAGTAATAACTGATAGTAAAGTGGGTCTTACCCTTCCGAAACGGGTATATTTATATAGAAGTTAATAATGTCCATACTTTATTGATTAGAAGGATTAGTTTTGCTGTACAAATGTTTTTATGGTAAATTTTAATTTAAACTGATATATATATAGAATATATACTCTACGGTTGTCTGAGTAGAACTAATGCAATATTGTTTCATCCAATATTAATAAATAAGATGTTAGGGTTTTCAAATATTTACAGTGTTTATGATATGCCGAATTGGGTTTAATACTTACTCGAGAATTCTACAAAAGATTTCTCTAAAATATTAGATTTGTATCCACTATCGAGAAGTAAAGAGTGCGTTGAAGTTCATGGAAAAATATAAAAACTAATAAGATTTATATTCAACCATAAAGTTTTCTTAAGGACTTTGGATTTAAATGATTTCCTTTGAACTCTGTTTTTTAACCTTTGGTAATTTTCAGGTGTTTCTTCTCACCATCACTCACCGCAATCCTCAAAAGGCAACGATCGCATTGCCATTATCTTTTTAATAGCTGCGTCTGTCGTCGACCTAATAATCCCACCGCTCATTTCACGAATTACAGAAATGGCCAAGAATATTTTAAAATAATGAACAAGATAACCTCGCATGGTTATTATCAATTTTCCGAGATCGCTGCGATTAGAATATCGGGCAAAATTTTTGTTTGGCTTGAGACTTGCAAAAATATTTCCAACTAACAATAACAAACAAAGGAGGGCGATAATACGAATTGGAACCGCTCGTTTTCAGTAGTGATATGGTTTGCTCTACGGCTATTAGGTGACTGACATAAGGAGCCACCGAATAGTGGTAGGCCAGTAGCTGCCAATTGTGTACCGTTGATGAGGGGGCACTCTCCTCAATCATAGCGTCAACAGCAAACGTAAATAAATAAATAATTGCTGTGTGCTTAACCAATAAACTTTGATTTATTGGCTTTGAAGCAGAAGGCGCAGAGCCGATTGGAAAGGCCAAAATATGAACACGCTGAGCTGACTGATAAAACTTGATCGATCCAGAGTAAAGATGTTGTGGCCAATCAGACTTGGCCTGTAAAGTGGCTGATGTGCAGATAAATAAAAAACAACCACTTGAGCTTAATTGAAAGTTAAAGCACATACTATAATTAAATATTATTAGATAATGCTTCACTTGTATATAAATTAAATTCACGTAAAGTACCGCATTATGTGGAAATTTTGGGAATGTGAGTCAGCAGCTTTAGATTCTCATTCAATGATGCCCTTCAGATAGTTAGTATTCTTAATGACGCGAAAGTCTGTACGCAATTGAATAAACTGTCGTACTACCGACTTGTCCAGATAGTTCTGTGTTCCCATGAAAAGACAGAGAATGCATATTGTAGTTAACTAAATGATAAAACAATAAACATTATTACTTACCAATGTGTCGCCTGTGCACACTTCTTGAAGATTCTGGGGCTTAACCAGAAGTAAGTTGCATAAGGCATGAAGTATATCGAAAAGCTGAGTTACCAATGGACTATCCAGTTCACGTATACACTTTCGGTACTCATTCACATCGCAAATGGCGCACATAGCACCGGCCGTATTAAATTGCATGGTCTGCAGATGATCGTAAATTACCCGATGGAGTCGGGTACCAAATTCGGTTAGCACATTTTGCAGATTTTCACCGTCCACACATTTTTTAATCTGCACAATGACAGGTTGAAGATTCTGCACTACTTGAAGACAAGCCTCAAAATAAAAAAAATAATAGGATAAATACTGCCAGTTGTTTTTTACATATTTAAAGATTCTTACTGTTGATGATATGGTATCCAGATCGGTTTCTGGCTTGTAGTCCGTTTTCTTTTGTTCATATTGTAGATAGACCTTAACCCATCCAATAACTGCACTAATAGAACGATCTAGGCCCTGGTCCAATTTTGTTTCAATTTGCTCCATCATTATACGCTTCTTGAACACATAATCTGAATACTTCGGTGTGTTGCTTTTGTAAAAAAAAAAAAAACAAGTAATTTGGATGTAAAGTTTGAAAAAAAAATATTGGCGCAGGAGATTCTTACCTTACGCATGGTATTACAGATGAATTGCATAACTTGTCCAACAGATGGACAATTATATTTGTTTTCTGTACCACATCAAAGAAATATAATTGCGGAAAAACTCTTCCCTCGGCAAGTGGCACCGCCTGCAAGCCCAATTCTAGGGCATAGTCGACATGCTCGTGCATAAGAAAACGCAATAGTATATCATTTAATTTAATGGCATTGGCGGGGAGTTCAGCATCACTGGATAGAAGACGACAACGCTTTAAGGACGCCTTAGCCTCTTGCAGCATATTGATGGCAAGCTCCTCCGATAGAAATGTTTCCCCGCCGTAGTCCTCAATGGCGGCTATATTGATGTTAGCCCGTGTGGCAATTAGTACTTCCATGTTACGACGGAATCCCTTAGTGGTCTGCGTTTTTTGATGCTTCTTGCTGGCATAGAACTTCTCCAGTTCTGTTGAACACTTGGAGGTGAGGCACTTTGCCTCCATTTCAGCATATCCCGAAAGGTTCTTTATAAAAATTTGTTGAGTCAATTTTTGCAACAGATCGTCATCAATGGTGGACATGTAGATTTGCAAATCGGTTGACAACTTCAATGTACTGCAAACGAGAATGTTGTTAATCAGATAAAATTGGGAAAGTTTTAACATATGCTTACCGTGAGTAGAGTTCATAGAGTGTTCGCAGATACTTCTCTTCGTCCTTTTTATCATCCAATTTGGTCATGGCATATTGATGCAGTTTCAATTGATAGATATTTAGTATGAACTTTGACATAACCTGTTGTGGATTGGCAAACACCTTCTTGATAATCTCATAATGATGCTTGCACATGGGCACAATCCCAATGAATATATCCTTTCCACTGTACGGCTGCATTTGACTCTGCTCGATGTAGGCATCAACACACTGCGTATAGCCTTTGAATTGTGACAGGATTTGGGCCAAGGCCTTCATCCGTTCAATGTCTTCGCTTTTCTGTGCCGTGGCAAACTCCTCAATAAGACGCCGTTCCACCTCATCGTATTTCTTTTCAATCTTACGCTTAGACTCAGCAAATTTGCCTGGTGGTAAATCCTGTGAGATTGCATACAGCTTTTGTATTACATCGGCGGCTTCGTTCAAACGGGCGGCATCAGTAAATATATCATTAACGATCACAGATCCAGCCGCTAGAAATTCCGACATGAAATTGAGCAGCTTTTGCGCCTCCACAGACCGGCTACGGGGAGTATTCACATTTTCCAGCTGCTCACCAAGGTGCATAATCTTTCCTGCCACGGAGTTTATCTTCTCATCTAACTGACCAAACCAATCGATGGCAGTTTGATGGCGTTCCTGCAATTTGCCAATTTTCTTGGCATGTGCATCTTGCTCCTGCCGCAAGGATTCTTCGAGCCTTTCGCATTTACTCTGCTGCTTCTCCTGAAGTATTTTCAGATCCTTAATCGTCTGTATAAAAGTATCGTGCAGGGCCACCGGGTTAAAATCCTCACTATTCTGTAACTCGTTGTTGGTGCGCCAGGTGAGGCGCTCAATGAACTCTCCCACTTCGAAAGGTTCCTAGCCAGAGATAATGATATCAGCAAACAATATATATTAATCTATAATACCTACCTGTTCAAATTCTTCCATATATTGAGATAACATCGCTTTTGATATCCTTTTCTTCTATTTTTTGTATTTTATAGGCGTTTTCTGTAATGACTTTCTGCAACAGCTGTCTACAGGGTTGCCACCCACATGTCAGCTGGTGGAAATCATACATGTCATTTCAGCATTTTTATTGCTAAATTTAGCTTTTCCGAAAATGTAACGGAAAGTTCATTTACAAAAGTTTATTTTTGTTTTAAAGATATATTGCATTATCAAAAAGTTCATAAAGTAACGCCGTTCAAGTTTCTCCGTAATGACACGGCAAATATTGTATATGTTCGTTTAATTTATTCCGACCTGGTGAATCTTTATTTAAAACTTAATGCGCTTTTTACTTATCTCATCATATCAAAATGTTTTTTTTTTTAATTTTTCTTTTACAAACAATTTAAAAGGTCAAACGTTAATAGTTTATGTATATGTAAGTATAATTTCTTGTTATTAATTATTGCGTGGATCCTTTTTCACAGTTTTGAACTGCACAAATGTTACTCTGCATTTTCTTACAAACGATCTTGGCTATGCGATGATGATGGCTGTTCCTGCTGTTGCAAATGTAGGTGCGGATGTGCATACGATTGGACATTATTACTACTGGATGTGGTATGCAAATCCAGAAGCTTTGACACAGGATCCGCAGCCACAGTGCTGTTTATATTAATGGCACTGGCGGTGCTGGCCGATGAAGCCAAATCGACGGCTGCGGGCATACGCGCATTTTCCTCCATAGCGGTCAAGACCACGGGTATAGATGGTGTCTCCACCAGTTGCTGTAGATTTTTCAATTCAGTTGAGCGCAAACTTGCCGACAGGCTCTCGCTGGAGGCCAGCGATGTGGATAGAGGTGAGTTGCGATCCATGGACGAGGCAATATCTGTGGGAAATGCATTATTTTATATATGTATATAGTTTTGAATACAATCCGATGTCTAACCAGTTCTGTCCGTATCGGGTGAATAGGTGTTTTGGCCAGCAGTTCCCAAAGGCTGCTGTAATGCCATCATGAGCTTCTCCTCCATCTGGATGATGATTTTCTTTTGTATCTCATATTTATCCTTCACCGCCTGTATATAAACGAAAAATAGAGTAGAAAGATTTAATTATGAAATATTATGATATTTTGTCGTGTTCCAGTCTCGCCTTGAATTTCTCCTCGTATTCATCTTTGACAACGCTCAGTAGACGCTTCTGTTCTGTCATGGATTTCTCACTATTGACCAGTTGGGCCTGCATTTCGCTAATCTTATGCTTGGTGCTCTCCAACTGTGATGTTCGCTCATCCAGACAGTGTCTGAGATCTATGACAATAAATGAATAAATATATATATTTAAATCTATTAAATCAAGATACAAATTATTCTTAACCTTTTAGGTCGTGACTGCTACTCTCTTGAAGCATAAGAAGCTCCTCGTCGCGGGCTCGATGTTGGTCGATCTCAGCCAGACGGTCACGAACACGCACCTGAACTTCACCCATAATAATTAACTCTCCCTCAAGACGAGCAAGTTCCTGTTTATACTGTAGTCCTGACTCTGCTTGTAGCTGGGCATGCTGCAATTCGGTGTTCATACTGAAGACTTGGCCACGCAGTGACTCCAGCTCATAGTTTAAAACCTTATGCTGGGCCACTTCCGAGGACAGACGTGTTTGCAGATCGTCGTTAGCCTGCCGCAGGCACTTGTTCTGATCCAGCTCGTATTGATATTTGGCTTTCAAATCAGCAAGTTCCACTTGATGGCTATTTTGGCGCTCATTAGCCAATCTAATAGCATCGTCCATCTTAAGGGCCAAGTCTTTGTTCTTGGTATCGAAATTTTTAAGTTGGTCTCGAAGGCGATCTCGTTCCATTTCTAGACTACGTTTATCCCGACTGCGTCCCATAAGGCGGCGATTTCGCTCCGCATGAATACTACGTCGATAGCTTTCATATTGCAGTTGTAGGCACATCAACTGACACTGCTCTGAGTCGAAATTCTCCTTAGTGTTGATGGCGTGCATTATATATTTTTCGAATATATCCTGCGGATACACCAGGCTGCGTTCATAGTTATTGCGCTGATCCTTGAATTCAAAGAGCAATTCAAACAGAAGATTTTCATATTGCGCCGGCAACACATCCTCCAATGTCTGGGTGCCAGCATGACGGCTACTTCGGACAGCTTGCTCCTTGGGGGCCGTTATGGCCATAGTTAACATTCGGCCGCTGCGTTGCAAGCGGCTCCCAGTCTTTTGAATTGTTCCGTTTTCCCGATGCCTTTGACCAGGACAATCCGCCTCATCGTCATCTAGCTGCTGCTGTTGTAGACCGGAAAGTGCCGAACACGATTTGGCTCGACGCATCTGAGTTTCAGCCTCCATGGTAAATGTGGCTCTTTTGGCCAGTGTCAGCACGCCATCCGGATCGGATTCGTTGCAACAATAGCTGGCCATGCGATTTCTGCGTTTCACACCCTTCGCCAGCTGTTGCATAGAACGGCTGGTCGGCATATGCAAACCACCCACACTACACATACTACGATCCGTTTCGTTACACTCACCGCACAAAGCAGCCGGAACATCCGCAGTGGGTGGAGGTGATCCCTCCGGATCCAGTTCTGGCAAAGTACCAGTGTATTGCCCGCCCAATCCACTCCCTGTTGCAATTGATCTCTGCTCATGTTGAAAATGAGAGGTTTGTCTGTCTTGGATTACTTGCTGCAGTCTTCTCTCATATGTTGTTCGTGTAACCTTTTCCACTAGTGTGTGTGTTATGGTGCTCTCCTCTGCCTCGCTGCTGACATCCGGGAAATTGAATTGACTCTGCTGCTGATCCTTGCGCATGGGGGAAGATGGCTGACTAGGGGCAAATATGGCCCTTACAGCATTCGGATTGACTAAGCTATGTTGTTGTTGTTTCAGTTCGCGCAAGTCTTTCATGGGTGTGGTCTCAGGTGTGGCTTCCACAGCCGCCTCCGGGGGTGAGGATCCTGTTATGCCCAGCAGCTGGGAATTTATTATTGATGGCTGCAGCGGCAATCTAAAAGGTGCCGTGGGCGTTAAGGGGATGGCACTACTGGCGGTGGCTGTAATTTCGTTGTGCGGACTCCAGATGTTCAGATCTCCGCCTGATGGATCAAAGCGTGGAATTGAACATCTCGAATATTGAAAATCTCTCAACTGATAACATTCATTGGTTGAGGTGGTGGAAGTCATGCGACTGTATCCAGGAGTCACTGGATATGCGTAGCTATTGTCCTCATAACTGGACTCGGGATGCACAATGGGCAGAGTCAGATACGCACATTCCATAACCACATCGTGCGGTTCCATTTCTTTCCAGCGGGCATGACTCACCTCAGTTTCTGCGGTTGCTGTCAGTAGCATGGGATGAACCCGGACGGTATCCAGCAGAGGTTTTATTGTATGCTGAAAAATGCCACCTCCATTGCCCTTCTTAATGAACTCGCCTAGGTACCCCATAAAGTTGCACGGATACATTCCATACAGGCGATGAAACAGCATTTGCAGTCCCAACTGCAAATGTACTAATTTCTCGTCCGGCAAACGATTGCTATGTTGCACCTTCCAAGAGGCCAAATGGCCAAATACCTCGAAAAGATCGTTGAGGAAATTTGGCACTGAATTTCGTATGATGGGCAGCAAGGTGATAATACATAGCAGTGCGTTCATCAGCGGCACAATGTCCTTCTCGTGCTACAATAGATTGGGCCCCGTTAGACACTCTGACGCAACTGGAACTGGAAATTACTTACCGTTAACAGCTTAAATATACTTTTAATCAGCCTATGCTTCTCGATTTTATGCAACCAGGTGGGATGCCTTCGCACAATGAAGCAAAACATTTGCAAACTTTGCAAGCGGTACTGCTGCTGTTTCAAGCAGTCGTCCAGCCGATCAAATATGTAACCATCATGTGGTGGCTGAGCTTTGACCAACACCTCCATAATACGCAGGGATCCAGTTTTGATAAAGTAATCCAGCATAAATTGAACTACCCATTGCTCCTTAGCTGAGAGTCGACAGCAACATACATACCAAAATAGTTAAATGTTTCAGAAATGGCGTAAATGGTGAAAAAATTGAGTTATATTAGGAGCAAGGAAGGTGCAGATGCACTTACTCTGAGTGAAGAGCTCAACAAGTTTCTTTTTTGCCTCCTCATTCTCTTGCGTTTGATTCGACTCCAAGTCGCTAAACACCCGCTCAATGTCCATGTTGGACAGACAATCTATATCTATGTGGTGGTCGTGGTTTGTGGAGCAACAGCTTGCAATTGATTTTTCAGCCTGCGCTGGCTCCACTCGTCGTGGTCCGTATCGTCAGCTGATTGCTTCACAACTAGTGATGGCCCATAGACAATATCGCAAAGACAATTTCGATACCGAATGCCCCCACACTACCATCGATAATTCATTCCCCACAATTATCGTCTCTTAGGCGCCAGTACTCAGCTGATTTATAAAAAGAAGCAACAACACATACTGGAATGAGGAATTATTTAATATTTCGTAAACTAGCCACAAAACCTATATTGGCGCGAGAACCAAAGCGGTACCAAAGCAGCAATGGAACCCAGTTCATAATGAATTCTATTGTGATTCCTTTGTTTCAGCAAGTGGAAGAGTGTTGTTGGTCTAGAAGTCCATGCCCAAATTGCCAGCAGCTCCAAATTGTTCTCAGGCAGCGGGTCGTCCTTTGGAGCCCCACTGAACACATCCGTGGCACATTTTGATGCTTCCATACCGGGTACATTGCCTGTAAGTAAAATACTTTCATTTGTTGTCTTTATTTATCGTTAAAACTTTTTCTGTAATCTTCTTCAGGTGCTAAATCGAAAATGTGTGGAATCCGGAATTAAAACAGCTTTAGCATTGGGATGCCAAGTTAACGAAGTGTCTATGTTTGATCGCAAGCATTATTTCTACGCGGATTTACCGGTAAGATTGCCATTCACAGCGGGTAAACAATCAGTAAAATGTAGCTTTTCCTCAGAATGGGTATCAAATCACACAACAGCGATCTGCTTTGGCCAACAATGGCCTAATGACATTTCCCGTCATAACGCCAGGTCAAAAGGTATATTATAAGTCCGCAAAGCTTTTGCAATTGCAATTGGAACAAGACAGTGGCAAATCATTACATGATGACCAGTTAAAGAGAAGTCTTGTAGATTTAAATCGTGCCGGTCTACCGTTAATGGAGTTGGTGTTTGCCCCTGATTTAGAAACTGGTGAAGAGGCTGCCTCGCTGGTCAAAGAACTAATGCTTATTTTGAGGCGTTTACAAACCTGTAGCTGCAAGATGGAGGGTAAGGCATCTAATTGTGTAACCCCATTCAAAATTATTTTACTTAATTGGATTTACAGAGGGCGCTCTGCGTGTGGATGCTAATATATCCATTCACCAGGAAGGCGATCCTCTAGGTGTACGCACTGAAGTCAAAAATATTGGCTCTGTTCGAAGCATCTCCCAAGCAATCACATTTGAGATAAATCGCCAACTTGACATAGTTTCCGCAGGCGGTGCTATAACTAATGAGACTCGCTCCTGGGATGCAGAAAATAGACACACTGTAGCCATGCGTGATAAGGAGGTATTGCAAGATTATCGATTCATGCCTGAACCGAATTTGCCACCCTTGCATTTAAATTTAAGACCAGGCTCCAAATCAACAGAAGAGTTGCTTTCTGTAGCTGAACTAAGTGAAGAAATACCGGAATTGCCGGAGCACACTCGTCAACGTTTAATTGAATTCAACAAGCTTAATGCGGAGACGGCGATTATCTTGGTGGTGAGTTTTAAGATTGCCTGCTATCCACAATTATAATATGCCCCTATTTTACCGATCATGCCATTTACCATTCGCTAATTATATTTCTTTTTTCCAGAATGATCCCATTTTATTGGATCACTTTGTGCATATCTCCAAAAGCCTCGCGAATGTGCCCACTAAAATGATAACCAATTTCCTTATTAACGATTTGCTGACTTACTGCAACAAACTGAATATAAATTTGGATGATTGGTATGTAAAAATGTTTTTAATTTTTATATAAAATATATTCAACAATTAGTTGCATTTCCATTAAGCACCATAAGTTCAGACAATTTGATGGATATCCTTAAGTATTTACATTTGGAGGAAATCAATCTCCACGCAGCTCGACAACTGATTGAACTGGTACATACAAACCCCAATAGTAATGTTGCTGATGTAAGTAGCTTAATCTTAAGAGATTCCTATCTATTTAATACATTGGTTGCACTTTTTAGCTTATTCATGAACATAAATTGAAACAAATTAATAAAATACAAGATATTGAATCCTATTGCTGTCAGGCCATTGCCAACCAACCGAAAGCAGTGCAACAATACAAAAAAGGCAAGACTAAGGCTCTCTTTGCCATTGCCGGGGAAGTAGCCAAGATCTCTGGCCAAAAGGCTAATATGAAAATGGTTGTCGAATGCCTGGAAAATTTGCTTAAAACACAGAAATGAAATGCTCCAATGGATTAAGTTGTGAGTTATATTTTTAGTTCAATTATTGTTTACATAATATGTAGAATTTGTATATAAGAATTTAGAGATATGCTAGGTATTAAGTTGAATTGCCTTGTGCCGACTAGTTGTGTTCATGTCAATATACTTATAAATTCAAATGACGTTCAAAATATCATGTGATACGTATAGTTCTGTGTTCTCCTTCACTCAAGAAGAAGCGGAACTTGTGACCCTTTAATGTATGTATTATGTCTTTAGGTAAAGTAAGTGTAAAAATGAATGTGGGATGTCCAAATGCGAGTTGATGGAACGCACTATATTCAATTGTCTATCAGAGCAGACAATGAACAGCTGGTATTGTACTAGATTGAAGGATATCGGCGGACACTACCGAATATAGTATTATATTCCTAAATGGTGTCTTCTAAATAGATAAATGCATATGGCAGTGAAAATTTATTCTTGGCGGGATCGTGTTACCAAATGATCTATATATTTTTAATCGCGATCGTAATCCCGGCAGGTGGATGGCGGCAAACTCATTGATACGGCTGAATCAAGACTGTTAATAGAGGAACAAAAATTTTTGGTTTTAGCCAAGTATATTTCATATATATTTAATATCTTACCGTCTGCTTTCGCTTTCGAGCAAGTGTGCATCCACTGGATGCTGGGAAACATTCCGTAGTGAGTCGCCCAGTGTGCTTCTCAAATGCTGCATCTCTCTGTTGGCCTTTGAGCTACGTAAAATATATTGCTGACGACGTTTGGCCTCCTGCGCCAATTGTTCCCGCAGCATGGAGATCTAATGAAAGGTTTTTAATCACAAAATTTATTTCAATATGTTATTAAATTCATTAACCTGATTCTCTAATCGCATCACTTGCTGTCTGTGAGATTGCTCACGAGCATCCAACACCTTTTCGGCATGCATTTGGGCACTACGATAGCGTTCCGGATCTATGCCATCTATACACTTAGCGCTATCACTCATTCGTGCTTTGCAACGTGCCAATTCTGATTCCTTTTCGGCTAGCATTGTTTCAAGTCGTCGTACTTTCAAACGCAGATCACGCGTTTCTTGTTCAATCACACTGTGATCGAGTCCACAATTATAGGAACCAGCACCACCTCCATTTCCACCCACATCATAACGATTGGAATCAAATTCACCAGCATCTGCTGCTCCTCCATAATATGAACTGGATTTCTCAGCGCGATCGTAGGCATTACCACCGGAGAACTTGCTCTTACGCTCACATTCCAATTGTTTGACTTTATCCTAGATTTTAGATATTAGTTATATGTATATTATAAATATGTATATTAAGAATTCGATTTGAGTAGCTACCTGTAATGTTTGCAATTTGCTGCGGAGTTCAGATTTTTCCCGCATCGAAGACTTTAGCTGCCTGTTTAATTCATCTTCATCGCCACCATTGCCATTACTATTGGTCAAGTTTTTGTCACCGCCACTCTCTTGATTCCATTTAGCTATTCTCAACTGGGACTCTAGGGCCGAACGTTGTACTTCCAAATCTGTTACTTGTTCTTGTAACCGTTGATTTCCATCAAGCTGAGCTTGTTGACTGCGTCTGAGTTCATTGAGATTTGTCTGGGCGCTATCTAAACGTTCAGTAAGAATGCGCTTCTCATTCTCAGCTGTCTGAAGCGATTTCTGTAGTAGCTTCAGCTTATCCTCATTGGCCTGCGAGCAATGTCCTTGTTCGGAGAGTTCTTTTTGTAGCGTTTTTATTTCGCCACGTAATTGTGTCTCACTAACGGCAGACTTTTGTAGACGTTCCTTTAACTGATCTACAGTAGATTTAAGCGACGTGCAGCGATCCTCTAATTGGGTCATGGCACGTTTTTGATTCTCCAAACGCTCCGATACTTGTCGAATAGTGCAGTCCTTTTCTTGCAGAGCCATCTGCAGACGAGTCAAGTCGCCTTCCATGGCCACGCGTTGTAGATCCAATTTACTTGCTCGACCCTCCACCTTTGCAAGTTCTTCTTGCAGCAAGCGCTTTTCATGTTCCAACTTGGAGCATTGTTGCCGAGTTTTTTCCAGACGTTCTTCATTTTGACCATTCTCTTCTGATGTGGCCGCAAGTTGCATTTCCGTTTGGGCCAAACGTTCACGAAGTAACTGACACTCATCGCTACGCTGTTTGAGCTTTTCCTCAAGGGCATTAATAGCCGAGATTTTCATTTTGCGATCCGTTTCCAGATTGCTCCTCTCCTCCTGTAGATTCCTGAGCATTGCCTGAAGTTTTCCCAACTTGGCATCGCAACGGAGTTGTTGCTCGGCAGCATCTTGCAATTGCTTTTTAGCTGCTCCCAACTGCGACTTGTAATCGTCCTTCTCTCTCTCCAACTGTGCCACTTGATGCATGAGGTTTCTCACACCCTTTCTCACCAAATCTGGATCGACATCGATTGGTGGGTCAGGGCACTGTGAAGTGCTACGAGTATCATAATCTCCTACGCTACGGGACGGGCTGAACCGCCTTGAAGGACTAAGCAGGCGATGCGACAGATTCACACTGCCGTCCACTTGGATACCAGCAATCCTGCGCAGCGTGTGGACCACTGAAGAAAGTTTTTGCTCCGTATCGCGCTTATGCAGTTCCACACATGCGAGCTGTTCGTCTAAAGCGCGAATGCGACCTTCAGCACCACCTAAACGAGCCTTTAATTCCTGGATTTGCTGTGTGGCATCTGCCAGACAAACCTCCAAATTGTGCTTCTGATCTTCCAAACGTTTCTCGCGTCCGCGAGCCTCCTCCATACGCTGCGCCAGTTCCTGTTCGCGGGCATGGAAACGATGTTCTTCCTGGTTGTTGTGACATCGAACTCGGCCCAGTTCTTGACGTGTGGCACATAGATTCGCCTCCAAATCGGAAAGTTGTTTTTTAATTTGGCATAGTTCCTGTTGCGCCCTCTCCTTAAGTTCGGTCTCTGATACCAGCTTGCACTGTAACTCCTTACCGCCCTCATCCTTCTGAGCGAATTCCACTTGGGCCTTCTGCAGTGCAGACTTGGTGGCATTTAATTCCTGTGTTGTTTTTGTAAAATGATTCTCTGTTTCCTTTAGAATGGTACTAAGACGAGTGCGTTCATTCTCCAGGACGTTCTTTGCTTCTTCCAGATTGCTAATCTTTTGCAGAGCTTCTTCAATGGCCCGGGCCTGTTCTCGCTTGGCGCTCTCTACACGTTTCACATGATCACGTAGTTCCTTATTGCTAGTTGAGTACTTGTCACGTTCTATGTTGCTGTCGGCCAGTTGACGACGGTTATCCGTAAGTTCTTTTCGCAGACTTTCAATAAAGCCCTCGCCTAAAAATTTAGTTAATATAGAAAAATAATGAGTGTAAATTAGAGGTTTTATTTTTAATATGCAAACCTTCCTTGCTCTTGCGCAGAGCATCCTGTAGTTCGTTGTTAGTGCCCTCCATCTTGTCCTCCTTCAATCGAATCTCCATTTTTAACTCTTCGCTCAGACGACATAGAGTATCACGGTCCTCTCGCATGGTGACCAATTGCAGTTCCTGTTTGCGTATACACTCTTCCAATTTAATCCTAATCAATACAAGAAAATTCAAAACTTTAGTCAAAAGCTTATAAAATAAAACCGTTGCTTAGTTCGATGTGTGTTCATCTATGGAACGCATCCGCTTGTAATTTTCAATGTGGCTTACCTGTGTTCTTCTTCTTTGGTACGCATATGGACGATTTCATCCTTCAGATGAGCGATTGCCGCCCGCTGCTTCTCATCGCGTGCATTTGCCTCACGTTTGCTACGATCAAGGGCCTCTTGCTCTGTTTTTAAATGACTTGAGATGGCCTCTAAACGTTCGCCCACCGCCTGCTTGTCCCGATGAGCCATGAGAAGAGCCTGCTGTTTCTCGCTTTCGGCTCGTATTAGAGATTCCTCATGCTGCTGCACTAGGCTCTCAATGTGTGCCTGGAGAGCGGCCAAACGCTCGTTGAGCTTCTCGATCTCGTCATCCTTAGCGGTTTGCAGCGCCTGCAGAGCCTGTTGCATTCGCTTTTCAAGAGCATTACGTAATTGGAGTACTTCATCGCCATGTCGTTTGGCTGCATCTTCGGCAGCTGCCTGTAGATTTGCTATTTTCTGATTGAAGTCATTTTCGGCCGCTCGAGCTGTATTGATTAATTGTGTTTTGGTCTCCTGAGCTTTTCGCTGGCACTGTTCGAGATCCTTTTGCAAACGGGCCACCTGATTCTTCAGTGACTCTTCGCGTACTAAAGCCTCTTGTAGGTCACGCTCTAACTGACTTCTTTTTTCTTCAGTAGCCTCCAGTGTGGTATTCGTGTCAAAGAGTACAGACTCAAGTGATTCCTTTTCGGAACGTAAAGCGGCTAGCAATTCATTTAGTCGATGGGTGTCCTTCTCATGGAGATCGATAACTACCTGTTTCTCTTCCACATCTTTTACCATATCCTCTAGATTTCGATTGAGACGATTATTGGTCTCAGAGGTTTGTTCCAGACGTTGACGTGTTCGCATTAACTCTTCGTTAAGCGCCTCCTTCTTCCGGCACATGGCCGTCAACTGGTTATGAATATCGCCACGATCCCTTGTCACGCATGCCAAGTCTTGCAGTATCTTTTCCTTTTCTAACTGCAAACACTTTAGTTTTTCGCTGTAAGAGAGATTATCTGTCTCCAATTCGAGACGCGCTTTGTCCAATACAGCCAGCTCTTTTTTAAGCTCCCCAATTTCATTTGACTGATCATTGCTCTGGAGTCGCAACTTCTTTCGCTCGTCCTGAGCCTCCATCAGACAGGTTTGCACAGACTTTAACTCATCACTTGTGGAACAATTGTTGCTAGACAACTTCTCATGTTTCTCCTGGAGATCACATTTTTCTAGCAGCAATTTGTCTAGATCATACTCCAAATCTGACTTTTGTTTTTCCAACAAGCTAAGCAGATTGTCGGTCTCGATTCGTTGTTGCTCCAAAAGGTCGCGATTAAGACTGACCCGATTGAGTTCTTCACGCAAAGAAATGGTCTCTTCCCGCAGACGACTGCTGCGGTCTTCTTCCGACCTGCAAATATTAAATGGAAAAATTTGTTGTTAAGAAAATTTAATCCTAAAATATGATGCAAAGCATACCTCAGATTTAATTCGGTTATGTTTTTGTCCTTAAGAATGCGTTGGATTTCCAGTTCAACGGCCTTTTTGTCCTCTTCCATAGAATCAATACGTTTCTGCAGTTTCCCATTGGCCAACTGGAGCTTTTCGAATTCCCCGCTTAGATTCTCGTACTAAAAATAAATATGGAAGATTTTTAGTCATAACTTTTGCAGTGAAGATTAAAACTCTATTATTAAAAAATTTCCGGCTGAGGCATTTTTTCTGTTATCTCCGAACGAAGATTACCGCTGAAATAAATGCGGTTTTAATGAGTCTGGAAATATACTAGTTATATTGATAAGGAAAAAAAGAACTAACCCAATGATAAGTATTTTAATTAAATCACATTCTTCTAGTTTTCAAAAAGAAATATTAAGAATTAATGCTTACGTTATATCTTTGCAAATTATACATACATCGTTTCTAATGATGAACGAATCGAAACTTAACGAAAATAATAATTAACTCAAACAGGGGCAATGAAAATTTAAGCTTTCTTTCTTATCTCCTGCGTTGGTTATTGCTAAATTTAACACCCACTCACCGCATTGTTGAGGTCGACACGCCCCATTTCGGACTGCTGCTTATGTGTACGAACTTCATCCAATGTCTTTTGCAAACTCTCCCGTTCCTGTAACAATTCCGATAGTTTGGAATTACTGCAGTCTAGTTTCTCGGTAAGCTGCTGCATTTTCGTTGTCAAAAGTTGTTTGGTACCATCGCTGGTATCAAGCTGGGACTTAGTCGTGCGCAATGTCTCACTTGTATGCTGGAACTTCACTTGCATATCGTGCAAAGCCAATTGGTACTTGTGGAGAGCAGCCTGTACTGCCGAAATTGTACCCTCTGCGAAGGCCTGTGAGGCACGTGTAGAATTGCGTCGCGGCGATTTTGTACCGGACGCATTGCCAGCTCCACCCGCTACCGAAGCGGCATCACGCGTTAAATGCATGTGTTGCATGGCCCCGCCGGTGACCTCAGCGTCTGCTTCGCGATCGGCGATCTCGGCGTCTTGAATCACGGCCTGAGCGATCTCGCGCATGGAATTGTTAAGTCGCTCTATCTCATCGTTGTAGCGATTGGCCAAGGCCGCTTGCGACTCAGCCTGGCCACAACGATCCTCTAGTTTCTTTAATTGATTCATTAGGTCCAGCAGTCGTTGATCTCGTTCCATGATCTCGTGGCGAGCGCTCTCATATTGGACCTTAAGAGTAGCCAATTGGGCCTGCAGATCGTCGCTAATGCGTCGAGATTGGCGGAGTTCTTCGTCGGCAGATTGCTTTGCCTGCTGTTGGACAAAACTCACTGCCGCAGCAGAGCCATTGAGGTCCTTGGACACGTGATTAATCTCCTGGCCCATCTTAGACACCTCTGCCTTCATGGTAGTCTGCATATCCTTAAAGGCTCGCTTTACAGCGACAACTTCACGCCACATTTTCAGTAAGCGATTGTGTTCGCTGTTGTAGTAGTCCTTGAAGGCCTGTTCTTCCTCCTTAAACTCGTCCTCTTTGATGAGCAGCTCGTCCCGCATGCCAGACCAATCATTGGTTAGCTTCTGTAAATCGTTTGTCAAAGCTTCGTTAGTGCGATTTGACTCTTCTAGTTGCTGACGTAAAGCATTGTTTTGGGCCAAGATTTGCTCGCATCGATTGTGCTCCTCCTCTAACTTGCGGCAAAGCTCACTGGCTGCATCGTCGTGGACATAATCCCGGCTGCAACTTGGTGGCGGTGAGTCCAATGATGAACTGCAAGGAAGACTGCTCTGTCCCAACGTAAGTGAGGTGGAGCACTGCCATGAAAGATGTTGTGTGAATGATACTAGAGATTAATTTATACAATATCTACTTACCATCACCTGACTCGCAGTTGGTCCCGTGTTCAGCTTGGGTCCCGACATGGTTGGTATAGTCGGCTTTATAGTATCATGCATGCGATCCTCCAAGTCACTGCAGCGCTGTTTATACTGCTGGATTTTTGATTGCAATCGGCTGACCAGATTCGCCTGGTTATGCTGGGCCTGCTTGTACGTGTCCAGACGGCGGCGGTAGCTATGCGATTCATCGGCCAAACGTTGACGTAACTCCTGATTCTGACGCACCAGATTATTTGAGGACGTATCCACCGTCGGCGGAGCAGGACTCATCATACGGGGAGTTAATGCCCCAGAGGTTGGAACTGGGGCGTTTACCGTATGTTGATCGCTTCCCCGGCCACGATGATGTTGCCGGGAGAAGGGCAGGCGTGTAGTCGTTGAAGAACCGGGCGGTGCAGGTAAAGGGTCGACGGCCGATGGGCAGGGCGTTTGCTTGAAGTTATCGCGATACGCCTGCATCTGCGGAAGAGAGGGAGTGCAAAAGAGTGATGAAATTGCTTTGCGGTTTACTTTGCGTGCAGCAATAAACTTCTTTCTTTTTTTTTTTTGCCTATGTGCAAAACTTTTCCGCCTACGCCTAAATGCTCGATAAGTTTGTTCAAATTGATTTATTAACTTGTTCTTAGCTCACCCAAAGCCAGGTCACCATCACCATGACAGCTTAGTAAATTTTTTTTTGATTTCTTTTTTTTTTTATTCTCTACTACCCTCATAAATAAACAAGCCCCAGCGCCTCAAACGCCTCATTATCATCCAACCAATTTTCATGTTCCATCTGGGCAATGATAAATATTTCTCTGCCCACTTGAGGAAATCGTTTCGTTGGCGAGCAAAAAAAACACGCATTGCACGGTCTGTCACCAGGACAGCAAACTTGTGTTTATCGCCCCCATCCATCCTCCCATACCGCCGATAGTCATCCCCATACCCCAGTGCAGTTTGTCACAGCAACAGTACACAACATACATACATAATAATTTCATTGTCCTCGTATTTATATTAATAAACAATTTTTTCGTTTCGTTTCGCATTGTTGAAACTTCTTTTGACACGAATCCTTTCCCCTGGCTTCTAATTTTGGCTCCTTATGCTGCGTCTTATTTAACTATGCAAGACAACAAACCAAAAAAAAAGAAAAATAATAATGAATATATCCCAGATACTTCGACTATGCTTTAGCATGCAATCTGGTCTCAAGTTATTGGCTCTACTTAGGGAAACTTAATGTGGGTCTACTTTCTATTTTAGTTCATGTTTTATGACTGTGATTATGGGCCCTTTCTAGCGGAGGTCATAAACTATGGTATATATACATAAATCCGTTCAGATATTACATAAAGATAAATTTATCGCATCAGGAATTGATTGGTATTCATTCTGCATAAACAAAAAATGTATAAAGATTCATTTAACGCAAAAAGTTAACAAAAATTCATTTACATAAATATATTCGAGCAGTGCTTTTTATATACATACATATGTAGGTTTATAATTGATAAGCTGATATGTAGTAGTACTATATATAAATATATATAGTATTAGTTATTGCAAAAATAACATAATGTTAGGTTCTATATGGTAGAAATGTTTGAATATATCTGATCTCCGTTTTATATAGTCATTCTTTTTTACTGTTTTTGAATATTTTATTCAAATACAAGTAACTACAGTGTTAAAGTGCAAATGATCTCTCTATTAAAATAATAGTAATTACAGATTTTTTTAAAAATCAAATACATTTTTTAAAATCAAGAAAAAAGGATTCAAGATACTTATGAACATACTTGGCGAATTATTTATTGCTTTTTTAAATCCTTCAATGGAAAGCTGTATTGAAAAGTCTAAACTAAACGAAATTAAAACTAAAAGATTCAACACCATAAAGTAGCTTTACTTTTTAACACTTCTGAAAACGGAATTTCGAAATTTTTTCCAAACTTTTCTGGCAAATTCAATTTTATTCGTAAAATGTTTTACTGATTGAGTAAAACTGGTATTATTGTTATTATTAATAAAACTTCTAAGATATATTAAAGTTATGCCAATAAATTTAAATGATTTTTGTGGCAAAGATCACAGATCACTAAGTTTAAATATGACTGAAACTTTTAAACAAATATTTTTTTTACACGATTTTAGTATTACATACATATATGCAGATTTAAAAAATTCAAAGCACTTACTTTCCAACAGAGTATTTTTTAGAAATATCCGAAATTATTATTATTAACGTATATTATTATAAACCGTTTGCAAACACAATGTTGTCAACTGATTGAGCTTCAATTGTATACTCATCAAATTATCACAATTCTAACTTGAATATTCTTGGTTTTATTTTTTTTTGTTTTTTTGTTTTGGGCATGGGGCGGTAACACAATACGCCCTTCTTGGCAACACCAACCAACGGCAATTGACACAAATTTGCGAAAATGCGGAAATACGCAATGAACACTCCTTTAGAGTGAAAGCTAATCACTGTCTAACCGAATTGACAATGTTTTAAAAGGAAGCGCACGCTTGAACTGACAATGTCCGTAGAACTAAGCGAACTGAGCGCCAAAAGGCTTGGATTTGCCATAAGAGCCACTGTTGTTAGTGCCGAAAGGAGGGATTCATTGTCGAACTAACCGCCATTAAGGACAACAACTTAGCGCTCGTTTTTTTTTTTTTTTTGCATTGACTCCTTTGGAGTTAGGGTAGAATAAACATTGAATTAACAAATTCCATGTAACCACGAGCAACCGGAATTGATTGCGTTCTTCCACCGGTGTTTAGTCAAAAGAAGTCACAATTGTGTTGGGTGTGCGAGCGAGCAACAAATGCAAATTGTGTGTCCCAACAGGAGGAATATGCAATAAGGATTCCATGTGCTATGCTTAGGTTGGGTGATTGTGGTGGTTACTCTATATTGGTCACACAGCTAACTAACTTGATTCCATGCCCAAGTGCGTTTAATAGGTTCAATGAGGCAGGGCAATAAATTCTTAACTCTGTCAATGCGCCGGTTTACCCTTTCATTATATTTGCATATTGACTCTAAAGATTGAATATAAAAAGCTACCCATTATGCTAATGAATTGAAGGAGAATATATACTTCGAGAAAAATAGCCAAATTTCTTTTTACTCTCTTCTGTTTATATTATTAACTAATGTTTAATCGTTCTTTGTTTAGTCGAACTGTTTTAATCAAATTTCTAAGTCTCAAAGGATCTATGATCCTTTGATTTTTCTGAGTGTAATAACAAAAGGGTAGAAGTTTAACAATTTATGTATAATTTACATAATTATATCCAAAAAGTTTACAAAAACAATGGGAAAAATAATGTATGTACATATTGCACTCCATAATAATTTTTATCTTTTAGAGCCACTCACCTGCGATAGAAGCTTTCAAACATTTTTTTTTTTTTAATTACAAAAGTACACTGTACTTATCAGTTTCAGCACATGTTCAATCACAATCCACATCTACTTATAAAGCATTAGCCATAATCTTTCACTACTTAGTCTTGGCAAATCCAAATGTCAAAATGTTTCCTGGCACAGGTTGATGGAGAATTCTATTGCGATGCCATTGCCGGTACGGTGCTGGGCTGAAGCTCGAAGGTTATCGCATCCATATCAGAGAATTGCATACACATGCATCTAGTTACACAATATGTGTAGCTGATGTCCGTTGGATTTATCAATATAGAATATACATATGTATTTGTATATACATATGTATGTATGTATGTGGCCCAACAACCAAACAAAATGATTTGGCACAAATAGAATACGAAATATAGTACAATAAAAAATATTCAAAATCTCTTTGCTTATCTGTTCGCCTTAACCTGAGGATGCAACCTTGAAGAGATACCAAGGTGCAGGTACTTTATAATACAGAAATACATATTAATAGATATAGAAATCTGTTTTGAAATTCTGGAAAAAAACATACATATATATACTAATTTAAAATAAATGCATATATATTTTAACTGAATAGACAAAGTCCGAACACGGGTTATGGTTATGCATTTGACCGATTCCTATTCCCGGAGGTGTTTTGTTTGTTTCACTTTCAATTTTTTAATCTAGACGATGCTACTTAATAATACATATGTTTATATATATATATATGTATGTCTGGGATTATACTATGTGTAGGTGTGTGATTATTCTGTTGCTGTCGGTGTTGAAGCATAAGTTTGCTTTTGCTATTGTTGTTGTCGAAGCTTGCTTAATGAGTGTTGTTGGGTTCATAGTCAGACTCTTATCAGCAGCAGTCGAAACCGTAAAGACTGAAATGGGATTGAGTACCTTATACTATATGTAAACACATATATAGCAGCGGTAGACCAAAGTACACTTGACGACTGGACCATAGAGGATTAATGCAACGTTACCAATGGATTGCATTCGATTGCAGTAAACTGTTGATATGTCAATTCTGTGGGAGGAGCTCACATACATACATAGGTGGGTCTTTTCATTTTCATCCAAATGTTTTGTCGGTGTACGTGCTGGTAGGCAGTTGGCCGAACTTTCTGTTTGCAATCTATAAAAGCAGGGCCAGGCAACGTGGATGATTTATACGATCACCAAAGATCACAGCCAGACAGAGAGGACGACACTGAGAGGGAGGAGTAACAAGCAGACATAGACAGAGAGAAAGAGAGAGGTGAGAGCTGTGCTGTAAGAATACTAATACATAAAACACACATTGTACACATGTCCGTCTGATCAATTATATGTGAATATACATATATAAATATGTACATACATATATATTGGTACACGGTAAAAAATATCGAGCTACTTTAACTTGTCAAAATATTACAACTGTTTATCCTTGATTTACTTTCATTATTTTAAATAACGTCTTGAATATTTTTATATCCAAGTTTTTTCCCCAATTTAATTATCAAAGTTTTCAAAATCGAACTATTATATCGTGTTAACTGCAGTGAAGGTGAAATGTCTATCTTATAGAAATAATCTCTAAAATCTATTTTGACATGAGAACTTTTTTTACTGATTACAAAATCAGTCGAATTGGTATAATAAAAATAGCACTAAAGATTATCACGACTATTGCTGAGGTGTACTGCAAATGATTATTTAATTTTTTGGTTCAGTGTACAGATGATGTAGCCAGCCAATGGGCCGCTGGACACAAATCTATATATATTTATTCTATATATGTGTGTTGGGATTATCAATAATGGCTCGGGCCGTGCATTAACGCAGCTTTTAAGTATGGCTCCTATTTAATACACGGTTTAGTCACATTTCGATTTTTGCCTAGCATTGCACGGCAAGCTAACGCCGGGAAAAATTACAAAGACTATCATTGGAGAACAACGCGAATTCAGTGTAAAGTGTGAAGATGTCCCAAACTCTGGACGATCTCAAGTTGCAACAGGTGCACGCCCGTCAGCTGCAGCTGCGCCAGGCAACGCGCTCGAAATTCAGACGCATCAACTCGCTAGACCTCATTCCAGAGCATCCTAGTCAAGATGAATCCGATGGCGAGGATTCTGTCATGCCACATAAACATTTTGTGGCACTACGTCGTCAAAAAACGGCTGATGGAAGTTTGCTGCGTAGCAGTCAAACATTATCCCAAACACCGAAGCAAACATTTAGCACAAAGGTACTGTTGTTTGGACCACAGTTGCTGTTCCGTCTACTACTTACGGTACTTCGCTATGTGCTCTATATACCGCTGTCTATAGCGGCGCCAAGTTTTTGGCTCTCCGCCTTGCTATGGATATTTTGGAAACTGCTGCGCGTACCCATTGGCCTTGTCAAGTGGTTACTCAGCGGCGAAGAGGAAATGAAGCCAGGTACAGCCCAACGCCAACGAACCATTCTTCTCAGCTGCGGCAGCACTATTCAGACCTTGCACTTGGCCAGGAATTTCTATAGTTCGGGAACACGCGTGGTAGTATTTGAGTTCGAGGGCTTATTTGGCCTGGCACGTTTCTCCACAGCCGTGGACAAATTCTATGTAGTACCGCGTCCAAGTAGCAATAATGTGGAGCAATATATAGCCGCCCTATGTCACATTGTAAAGAAAGAACGCCCAGCTGTCTATGTACCGGTATGTGCAACAAGTCCGGCCTACTACGATGCGTTGGCCAAACCGCACTTGGAACTGCTGGGTTGCGCCAGTTTTGTTCCCGGCGTGCAGGAAACGCAGCAATTGGATGATTGTTTGCAGCTATTCCAGCGTTGTGAGGCTCAACAAATGGCCCTGCCGGCCCATCAGGTGCTCACATCACCCGAACAACTGCCACAGATCTATGAAAGCGGCTTCGTTGGCAGCTATCGCAACATCCTTATGGCTGCCGGCATGCAGGGAGTCTTGGAACGACATAAGTATGTGCTGCCTAATAGACGATCAGAGCTAAAGTTCAGCCAGCATGAGATAAGTGAGCGACAGCCTTGGCTCGTAGTCCGAGATCAGCCGGGCTATCATCATTATGTGACCTGCACCACTGTCAAGGATTCGCGAGTCGTAGCCAATGTAAGCTGCCGTGTGGAACACCACACAAAGAATCTGATACCAGTGCGACGCGATGATGAGACCCAAATTGAACTTTGGCTGCGCTCCTTCTTTGCCAAGGTTCGCTTTCAGCGTAGTATCAATGGACATATCAGTTTCCGTTTGGTTAAATCACCTGCACATGGTGGACAATTTGTTCCATTGGGCACGCGATTGGGCGTGGCTTTACCATATATATGCCATCATCGTTCGCATGCGCAACTCCTTTGCAGGGCGATGAAATGCATTCATAAACGTGGTGGCTTACAAGAGGATGAGCTATCAAACTGGAGTTGGTCATCCTTGGAGCGGACCTCATCGACAACGGCACTGGACAAAAGGGAGGCATTGTTTGCCTATTGGGATCCGTTGCCCTATTGTGCTTACTACCATTTCCAGCTACCGTTGGAATCGGTCAAGTTGTTTTTGCAACGCCGCTCTACGACCAAAAGTTTATCGCCTCGTATCACGGTGCCGGTTCATTGAACGAGGACGCAATGCGGTTTTGCCGGGGGGTTGGGAGACGGAGCATTTCAGGTGACGGTGTCGCCGGTTTGGGGGGGATGTAGCAGGGAACGAGAGAGATTACACAGACTGATCAATAATAAACACATATATATTTATATATATATATATAATAATATATATTGTACATTGCGCATTTGCTCGCACGCATCGAACGGGGTTCAACATCCATCTAAGAAGATTAGGCATTTTGTAAACACTATATTTTTGTATATACAGATATACATACACATAAACATATATACATATATGGACGAACGCATAAGTTCGTTAGCTTCGCATAATAAATAATTTATACAATATACGCTTTAATTACCCATTTGACTTGGTTTTATTATTTCGATTTCTATATACTAACAAGAAATATAATTGCACTTTGTGCCTGTGAAATGTTGCTTAAATCCTAGAAGAACAAACGCACTGTTGTTAAAACCTTCAGGCACAATTACAAAAACTTCGTTAGTTTTCTTTTAAGACATTATGAGTACGGGACTCAGGTAAGTAATCATTAACTTTGGGAAATGATAACGCTCTCTTTTTGAGATTAGTTACTACCTTTCATTATTACGAAGCACTTTTAGATTTTTTTGTAAATGGAAACAATTTATAAATCAACCGACTGTATCGATCGTGTTAAAATGCACTCTACGACTCATTATTTACGTACCAAATGTAGAAACAAAACTTCATAAAAATCGGTGAAGACGTTTTGGAAGATTTCGTATAAAAACTGTGACACAAAACAGATATATATAAATTCATTTCGTTGTTTAGACACTAAAACTGTTGTATTTTTACATTTTTCACTTTAAGCTTATAAAACGCAACTGAACGCATCTAAAAGATCTGTAGAATAGGGACGAAGGGTTTGTTTTGGTTGGTCTTGGTCATGGTGGTTGTTTTGGCCACGTTCTTTATTGTCCTGTGTAATGTCCCGTTGCCCAGCAACGAGACGGCCTTTGGGTCAGGTTTAATTGCGGTCGAAGGAATTAACTGAGTCATTTGCATTATCCGAACTATGGGGTTGAAATTGCTTAAGTACACGCATATGTATCTTGGTTTCCAAGATAATTTACAGAATTTAAAAATAATATTAGAAAATTAAAAAGAGGGAAGCGCTACACACATAATAGCAATAGTTTCATAATGGCGTTGGTTTTCTGTAGGCAAATTTTAGACCCATTTCACTCTATAGCTTTTTTAAATAGATTAGTTTTGAATATACAATATGCATATACATACATAAGTGCATTAGTTTTTGTTCGTTACATTTTAAAACAGCATAACCAGACGGTCTCATCGATAGCAGCAGCTGTTCTGACTATCGGTTCTTATCGTCATCGGACACCTTAATTGCGACTGCAGGTTGTTGAAAAAAAAAATAAAACTAGGTGATTTTGCACCAAATATTCAACGTAAGCTTTGAAAACGCAATGAACAACAGCCCCAAGAACGTATTAGTGTCTGGCGGTGCTGGCTACAGAAGTGGGCAGGGAGACAATAACGCCACGGGCGTCTCCATCAACATTGAGAGCGATGATAATGAGTCAACCACAGCTGAACATGAATATTTACTGCCTGGTGCCTCGTCAGCTGTGACCTCTGCGATCCCAGGAGGCACTGCTAACACCGGTGTCAATCTAGAGCAAGGTAGCAGTCTGCCCGGAAGAAGCAGCAGTCTAACTGGTGGCGGCGTTAGTGGCAGTCGTTATCCATCCCATCATGGCAACATCATCTCCTCATTTTTGGCAAGACAGCGATCTTATACACCGCCTATGCGGGCTACGACGCAAGTTAATCGTCGATTGCAGCCATCACGGAGCATGGGAGCCAACAACAGCTCTAGTCTAGAAGAGACTTCTCCCAGTCCAGGAGCAGCAGCAACGTCCAACAATGGTAACAGTGGAGTACCATCATCAAGTACAGGTTCCGGAGTACGGCAACTAGGCAACTTCTGGCGTGTAAACCTTAACGAGGTCATCTCTTTGTCCACGGCACCATCGACCGAGGCGCTGCGATCTTTCATTACACATTCCAATTTTCGATATCAACCAGCACCATCTGGCAGTGCACCTACCTCGCCAGTTGATAATTCCAATATTATAATTAACAATCAGCCGCAAGTGAATCCTACTGCATCAATTGGAGGTTCAGAGGCGACTGGTTCATCTTCTCCCCTACGGATAGGACGAGCCAGTCAGGGTCATATGGGCAGAAGCATTTCTTTGCGTGAGGGGGAAATGCGGAATAATCATGGTTTGACTGGGAGCAGACACAATGCTAGCGTTATAGGATTGAGCAGCAGTAATGGACAACCGCCAACATATGAGGAGAACGAACCTGTAAATAATCCCCATCCAGAGCGTGATGACAGTGGTGGTAGTGCTGCTGGTGGTGGTAATCCGGATGCGGCCCCTGACAATGCAGCTGCTCCGCCTGATCCCCACGAACACATGGGGGGCGATGATGAGCCTCTTATATCGGAAATGGTAGTTCAGATACTTAGCCATTTTGTCCGTTATTTGCCAATCATCTGCATATTGTTAACCAAATTTATCCACGATCACCTTCTGGGTATTCTTGATCTCCTTGTTCTGCAGACTGTCATGTACAATGTAAACCGATCTGTGCGACACCAGGTGGCCCGTTTAGCTCAAAAGAATTATGCAGTGCTTGTACGTGATGCCGGACTTGTTGGAATAGTGGTCACATTGCGTCTCTTTCTGGCCACAGCACAACCAGATCCCTTTGGTCTGATTGTTCCGCCGCCAAAAAAATACTTCAGCGTCGAGGTAACTGCCCTTCCCTATAAAACTGATGATGGGAACGGCGACAAGGAAAGCCAGCCGACTCATCCAACCTCGTCATCCTCAGAGACACTAAAGGCCACCTTCAGCACAGACACGTACGATGTCCTCAAGGTAATTCCTTTGGGCATGTTGCTCTATTACGTGGCTGTCAGTGATCTCATCATTAAGCTGATAACCATGTTTATTAAACTGGCTATCACGATGCTACCAACACATGTCGTTAGGCTAAAAGTTCGGGTATGTCCTTTGATAACAGTTTCACTTGTTCAATTTAATTATTTTTCCCAAATGCATTGTAGGCCCGTCTGTATGTCCTAGTGGAGTATATATCACAGTTCTATCGTGCCCTTACTCCTATCACTCAATGGTTCTTTTATCTTTACGAGTCTTACTCAGGACTGGAAGTAATTTCCGGTGGTTTCTTTTGTTCCATGTATCTAGGTGCCAAAATCTTTGAGCTTATTGAGCGGGGCAAGTCGTTGAAAAAGGCGATAGTAACCTTTAGACGGAATATTGTAAGTTTATCCATATAAACATAAAATATAATTATTTAAACCGTTCTCGTTCAGGACTCTGAGCGACCACCCACAAAGGATGAGCTGGATGCCGCTGGATCAGATGTATGCCCAATTTGTCATGATTCATACAACACACCGATTATATTGGAGTGTGGTCATATATTTTGTGATGAATGTGTGCAGACATGGTTTAAGCGGGAACAAACATGTCCCATGTGTAGAGCCAAAGTTAGCGACGATCCGGCATGGCAGGATGGTGGTACCACTTTCTTCCATCAGCTATACTAGCTGTCTTATTATTGTCTTATTTAGATATTTGTTCAACTTTAAATACGTGTATATATTGACTATATATACATACATATATAGTCCGCAAGCTAGCATTTGTTTATTTAAGTTATCAGTTACATATTTAACTATTATTAAAATAAAAAAAGAAAGGAAAAAGATCAAGGTTAATGCAGAAATATTACTTTGGTTTTGACTGGCGAAGAGCTGCGCCCATGGATCGGGTTTCATAGTACTCTCCATCGCTTTTGGTTGCCCTCTTATTAATTTCCGTGTGACGTTCTTTACTCACAATTTCCTCAAGAATTTCACTGTCCCCTTTTATGAGACGTATTCGTCCAGTTTCCGGATCAACTTCGCGACGAATTTGACTCTGCCGACGTTGATACTCCTCGGGTGTCTCAGGTGCATGGGATTTGCTGTTCATCAACGCTTAAATTAAGGAATATAACATTGAGAAGAAGCTTATTGCCCATTAAGATATAGGAACGGACCTATTGGTATAGCAAAATCTTCATCGCCACTACTATCCGCCTGGGAATTTGCTGCTGCTGCTGGTGGATCTGCTGCCGGGGCTTCATTGTCTTTGTTTTTCTCACGCTTGTGTTTGCCATGCCTTTTAGATTTCTTTGATTTATGTTTTTCTTTATGTTCTTTACGCTTTTGTTTATGCTTTTTCTTTGCCTTCTTTTCGCCACCCATTTTTCGATAATAACCGATAGCACGTCTTCCAATAATAAGAATGTTATGTTAATATTCAGGGTATTCGTGTAAGTGTTAAAAGGCTGCATTTTGCTTTAGAACAAATATATCAGTTAGAAATTTGATGATAATTCAACAATTATAATTACACTGATAATATAAATTGAAATAAAAGTAATTTTACAAGATTTGAAAAAAATTCGATAAGTTCCCGATTAATTTAAACTACACTAGTTTTTGACAGCGCCGCGTGGAATGTGGAACATAATAGTGGATACTAATTGGACGCATGTTGTGTACAAAAAGAAACGTCAAATTGCAGCGCTAGAGTAAAAACGAATTAAAAAAAAAAGAAATTACTATTTACAATATTTTGCAAATAATACTGCGGCCAAAAGACACTTTCTAACAAGAAGAACGGACGACTTGGGCTTACTCATCCATCGTCTCTCTATTTCTTGGAGCGGCGGCCCCAAAAAAAATACGTTGGTGTTGTGGAAGAACCCAAACACACACACACACACATATATATATATTTATATATATACACATACAAAGAAGAGCCAAAGGAAAGAAGTTAAAATTCTAAAAGAAATTAAGGAAAATTATACTATAATTTAACTACAACCACAAAAGATAGTTGAAAAAGAATTCGTAACCGTGGCCATCATCATTAAAAACGTCGGCGTCAAAGGCAGAGGGGAGCAGCAGCAGCCGCCAGCAGCACCAGCACTATCGACAACAACAACAGCAGCAACAGAAGCAGCAAAAGAAAAGCAAAACCCAACAATAGGCAAAGGACACCGTCTTCTAAGTAGTATTGTGACCACCGAAATCAGGATGAGCATGGAAAAAGTTGCTACCAAACAATATGAATCGTAAGTAATTGAAAAGTGATCTAGAATTGGATGAGAAAAGGAATTGGGCCAATTGATCCCATTAGATGATTGTTAGGTTATGTTTTCTTACAACATTTTTGCTAAATGTATGTACATATATATAATTATTCATTACCTCGATTTCCTCTACCTCAGTCTCTCTTCATCTAGTTATAGTATATATAAATATATATTTACTCCGGGTCGTCATCTTCAGAATCACGAAATAGTATATCGGCAGCTAGTTCCTCATTTTTATCGCAGGCCAGATACACCTGTATGACCGTTTCACGCTGAAATCCAAGCGATATCAAACGCTCCACAGCGGATGTCTCCTCAGCGGTAAGATTTATCGGCAATGTGTCAGAAACGTTGTTATTTAATAGATCTACAAATTCCTGCGGATGGTTATGTATTGCCTCAACCGCGGCAGGATCGCTTTCTCCGAGTCGTCTTAGGACCGCTTGTAAAAGATCTGGATTTTGTCGTAACACCTCACGCATTTGGGATAGTCGTGGATCCGATAAGAATGAAGTCCAATCTTCAGATGGCCCAGATGTGGAAGATGATGTGGATAAAGTTTGTGGGGAGGGAATACCACTAATCAGATACTCTATGGCACGCTCTGGATGATTAAAGCTAGCCTGCAAGGCAGAACGCACTTCTGCCTCGCCATAACCCATAGAAATCAGCTCCTGAATCCGTTCCTCGTTTGGCGCCAGAGACGGAGGCGACTGCTGGGTATTTACTGTATCTTGCTGTCGGCTTGGTTGCGCCGTAAGCGGTGGTGTCGGTGGTACAGATTCATCTTTTGATTGGTTTTGAACTTTAACCGGATTGTTTTTACCCATCATCACTATAAATTTTCCATCCTCAATATTATAATCGCTCAGTGGCAGTGTATCCTCCATAATACGTCCGGCATAAATCAGTTGCAATTGCTCCACAGACAGCGATATTTCCGGTATACCGGCCAAAAGTTGCTTTAACTCCAGCACCTTCTGTGAGATATTGATATCTATATTGAATGATTTTTGGTCCAGGGAGCGTATTAACAGTTTCATCTCCACAAAGTTTTTAAAAATAATTCCGAAATAATATAAATTAGTAAAAATTATTTACAACTAGACCCTTTCAAATTAAAAGTTAACGAAAGATTAAAATATGTATTATATTTTGACATATATATCAAGGATATATCTTGACTTCGCTCGTCTTTTCCAGTATGTTGAAATCGTTTATTTTATCATTTTTATTTGAAATATAAATTTATATCTATATTTTATTTTTATATATAACAGCCAAATCGATATCGGCTGTATATACTGGTGTAGAATCATCCCAATGTGGGACTAAATCGTTGGCTTCCTTTATTTTCGAAACCTATACCTTGACATACTAATCAAAACCATTTTTGTTCTTGTTTTGTGTTATGCCTTCACGTTGTAGGAAAATCTGGCCAGATCTCGTCGACAGCGATGACAGCGATGTAGAGAATGACATAGATGTGGACAAACTGCCACCGCTGGAAGTGGGCCCCAATGAGAATCGCCTACAGCACACATATTGCCTGTGGTTTTCGCGCAAGGGGACACAACGTGCGGCCTCGGACTATAGCAAATCCCTGCATGTAGTGGGACGATGTGCGAGTGTTCAGCAATGGTGGTCCCTTTATTCGCATCTCATAAGGCCGACATCGTTAAACCCGTATCGGGAATTGAGTCTCTTTAAACAGGGTATTAAACCCATGTGGGAGGATCCGGCGAATAGCAAAGGCGGACAATGGGTGATACGTTTGCGTAAAAACAAAATCGAACGAGCCTGGGAGAATGTGTGTATGGCAATGCTGGGTGAGCAATTTTTGGTCGGTGATGAGATATGCGGAATAGTGCTGCAGACAAAGTATCCGGTAAGTGAGAAACTTAACATATCCCATGTATCTATTTGTTTATAAACATTTTGTAAGACTTTGTTGGAAACCAAGTGATACGGTAATTTTGAATACGCGCGCGTTATTTATATATCGCTGTTTCAGTGTTGATAAGTGTTAAAAATTCAAACCAAGTGGAACCCATTCATAAAAAAACGCGTTTATCAAACTGGTTGTTGTTGCTGTAGGTTTTTTGGTATTATTACATTCTGCAAGCGTTATGAGGTATTTTTCTAGTACGCGTTTCACGTAAAAGTGAAAACAAGAAAATGCTAAACAAAAGAGAAGGCAAAAAATAACTAAGATGCACGAAAAACGAAAATAATATGGCCGCGGTTCAGTAAATATGCAATTAAAGCAAGCGTCTTGCGCTAACTATAACTAGAAAGTGAATGTGTGTTGAGAAAGTAATGAAAAATTGCACAAATTTTAACACATGTGCCGGCTAAAAGGCAGAAATACGATAACAAAACGTAATTGTAAAAAACGCAAAGGAGCGCCGAGAGAGAGAAAGAGAGAGATAGCGCCAGCGCAGTAACATATTCTCTTTGGCTATTTATTCAAAAACGCCTGAACCGATTTCATTCTCAATTTGTAAGAAGACAACGGCGGTTGTGTGCCGCGGACTATAACGCGTTTTTCTCTGTTAAGCGCGTAAAACAATAGGCAACTAGAAGAAAATATAATAAAAAGTGGCACCCCGCGCGACACCCATCTCATTCGCCGCAAGAGAGAGGGAGAGAGAAATAGTGAACAACGAGCAACATCAACGTGTCGAGCAAAAGAGAAGAAACGAAAAACGCCCACCGTAACGCGCCTGCCCTTCGTCTATGACCGCCCCACATCTACACCCACCCTCGCTAAACCCCTCCTCGCGTGGTCATTCGGAGAAAAAAACGTCACATCTTGGTGGCTAGAAGAAGCAGAACCAAAATAAGAAGCAGCACAAGCACTAGTAGAATTGGAGCTTTGCGCAGAAATCGATTATTTTTTTTTGGGCAATTTAAGCGATTTCGTTGGGGGCTCCATCACCCACAGCCGCCCCCCAAAAGCACGCGTTTGGTATTTGGTTAGCCGAAAAACGTTTGCAACGTGTTCCACATGCAAATGCATTTGCAACAACTGTGACGACACGATCACCCCCTTGTCCCCGCCCCATTACCCTGTGCAATAAATGGCATATAAAAATAAAAATTTATAAATAAATCAATCTAACGAAGTAAATTTATAAAAATAAAAAAAACCAAGTGTTACAAACGAAATTTTAGAAAAAATATATATATTTAAAAACATTATTTATTCTCTGTGTCTGTATTTGTTAATAATCAAAAACCACAAAAACAAAAAAAGTCTTGAGTGAGTCACGTTAATTTGGCATTGTTGTTGCTGCTGCTGCTGGCCTACTCACAACCTCTCTCGCTCTCACTCACTCACACTCATTGAGTTGTAGCCTCTCACGAGCGCGAATAGCGAAACATAAAAGAAATCGAAATAAACATAACATAACAATATTAAGTAAACGAAGAAGCACAGGCAAAAGTGGATGTGAAGTAAAAGTATATACTGAGAAAACGGCCAAGTAATAAACGTATAAAAGAAAATCAAAGAAACAACAAAAATAAATTTTGTGGCCACGAAAAAAACCCACGAAAAATCAATAAAATAAAACAAAAAGTTTTGAATTAGTGAACAAAAATCAGTGGAGAAAAGTGCAAACGGTAAAAAGAAAAGCGAACCAAAAAATAAAAAACAACTAAAACGGCTAACTGTTAATCACAGCGCTACAAAAGCTTACGTAAAAAGGGGAGCTTTTAAAGCGCCAAGGAAAACCCCGAACACATTTTAATAGGCAATTTATAAATTGGCAGAAAAAATTGACACAGCAAAATGACTAAAGACAGATTAGCCGCCTTGCATGCCGCCCAATCGGACGATGAGGAATCGGAAGATGTGGCCGTTAATGTTGATGGCCATGATTCTTATATGGATGATTTCTTCGCCCAGGTGGAGGAGATACGGGGAATGATTGACAAGGTTCAGGATAATGTTGAAGAGGTCAAGAAGAAGCATTCGGCCATATTATCGGCACCACAAACCGATGAGAAGACCAAACAAGAACTTGAGGATCTTATGGCCGATATTAAGAAAAATGCTAATCGCGTACGGGGTAAACTTAAGGGCATCGAACAGAATATCGAACAGGAGGAGCAACAGAATAAATCATCAGCCGATTTGCGTATACGAAAAACTCAGCATTCGACTTTATCTCGTAAATTTGTGGAAGTGATGACCGAATATAATCGCACTCAGACCGATTATCGAGAGCGCTGCAAGGGAAGAATACAGCGTCAATTGGAGATAACCGGTCGTCCGACCAACGACGATGAGCTCGAAAAAATGTTGGAGGAGGGTAATCCTTCAGTTTTCACCCAGGGCATCATTATGGAAACACAGCAGGCGAAACAAACGTTAGCCGATATCGAGGCGCGGCATCAGGATATTATGAAATTGGAAACATCGATCAAGGAGCTGCACGATATGTTTATGGACATGGCCATGCTGGTGGAGTCGCAGGGCGAAATGATTGATCGCATTGAGTACCATGTGGAGCATGCTATGGACTATGTGCAGACAGCAACTCAGGACACAAAGAAGGCGCTCAAATATCAGAGTAAAGCGCGCCGAAAGAAGATCATGATACTGATATGCTTGACTGTGTTGGGTATCTTAGCGGCCGCATATGTTAGCAGTTATTTCATGTAAATTGATGCAATTACTTAACAATACATACACACACACACCAACACAAGCACATAACACTCATACAACATACACCATACATACATAATTATCCAATGTCTGTTTAGGATATTGCGCAAACCCACCCAAAAAACATAAAACCGAGAGAGAGATAATAATGAAAGAAAAACAAAAAAGAATTAACAAAAAAATATTACAATTCAACTGTAAGCGATGCTTAACCGCCACGCCCACTTACCAGTGAACGCCCCCTCAAACATACAACATACACAGACACACATACACTCAAACATCTACTTAGAAGCATAGATATATAGAAACTATAGCTAATTTGTATTATTTTAATAATTAAATAACAAAAATTAAGCGTCTCGAGAGTCTCAGAGTCTAGCCACACTCAACACCTACAAACATACACACACAAACAGAAGCTTAACTAAATTGAAAACTAAACAGTAATATTTATATAGCCTATACCGATATACACGATATAAACAAATTGCTAATTCAAATATATGATATATACGTATATATATTTATGAAAAGGAAATCCGAAGTAATTGCAAAAGAAACATGAAATTTTATTGATTATTGTTATAATGCGAAGCAAAAAATGAATAAAACAAAAGCAACAAATTAAAAAAAAAAATGCAAAATCCAACCACACCTATATATATATACATACACACACACACACACACACACACTTGAAATGCAATTTAAAAACAAGTTTTTGTAGTTTATATATTTGCTTTTGCTAGAAATTCAATTGCAACAAAAAAAAAAAAACAAAAAGAAAACCCAATTAACAAAATCAATTATTGAATTGTTTCCTTAAAATGCATTTAGTTTCAACTTTTATTTCACAATAATAGACCAACAACAACAGCAAAAAAAAAGAAAAGAACAAAGAATGTAATCTCTAGTTAACTTTAAAATATTTAATATAAAGATTTCTTGGTTTAAACTAAAAGATATTGACTATTTATTCTAACATCATGCTAAATTCAAAAATATATAAACCAAAATGTTCGCTTAATCGAAGTTCCCCATACCCTTACAAAAACAATTTAAAAAGAAATGTAAGCTATATGAAAAAATCCACTCATGTTTTAGCTGGATAATATATGTATATATTTGTATTATGTATATACTAGACTCGTTTTTGCAAGGGTATATAAAAAAGACAAGTTGAGGAAGTCGATAACAAAGTTTTTTGATTGTCGTTTATATAAAGCAAACAATATCACACACACACACATACAGAGAGAGGCATACTATATAAAAAGCAAGCGACGAATGCCAGCCTCAAATTAATCGTTAAACTGTTAAACATTTTTTAAGTTGATTATTCAGTTTATTTTTTATTGCGCAAACAACAGTTTTTTTTCGTTTCGTTTGGTTATTTCCCCTGAAACTCGTTCAGTTCTGTTATTTTAGTATTTGCAAAACGGAAAAACCAAAAAGATTGAAATTTTTTATTTTAGAAGAAAACTTTTTAAATCTATTCCCACCTCAAACCACCACACATCATGCTTGCACCACTCGCATTTACACACACTAACACAAAACATTTTTTCTTTTTTACCTTATTATTAACATGCATTTATTTTTATTTTTTCTTTTCCTTCTTTTATTCTGGTAAACCTACCCAAAAAATACAAATAACAACAATTAAATGGCACATGCAACAAAAAATTAATTCAACACTATACTCGAAATCAAATTTTTGTAAAAATTATATCTGTAAAGTATAAAAGCGAGCAAATAGCATGATTTATTTTGTATTTCGCTAGTTACTAACTAACAAAGAGCACATGGATATGCTTTATTTTTGGCCTATAATTAAGAAACTGCACATAGACCGCCTACTTCTCTACCCACAATTCATTACAATAAGATTTTCAACAAAAATACAATAATAGCAACAACAACAGCAATGATAATAGTAATAAAAAGCATAATCATAACTAGTACAATTACAACAACAGCAGTACTAAAGTAAAATCACGTGATTTGCATTATGCTAAAATCTTCACTATATTTGCACGCCCGCCTGCCTCTCTCTCACCATGTTTGTATGTATATCTCTTATAATGGCGAGAATGCTCAACCAACCAACCAACTAACTAACCAAGAACCACCATCGACCAACAACAACTTAGCAACCAATAACAACAACAACCAGCACTCCAAAACACCAACAACAACAACAAAAAAAAAAACGCGTTTAGAAAATTTCATGGTCAACTTCGTATTATGCCATTTAATCAAACTGCAGTTGAGTTAATCAAATATAAAATAAAATGTGACAAAAGCCCTTTAATAACAAAATCAAAAGAAAAAAATATGAAATATAATAATAAGAATAAGCGACTCCGCCCGCCCCCTCCCTGGCAATCCATCTTGACATCTTAGGACTTAATAAAAACATTGAAGAATCACCAAGTTGCTGCAAAACTAATGAGATCCCGTTTCTATATAAAAACACATTTCAACTTTAACATCTTTAACTACAGCTAAGGTGAGTAATGTTCTCTTATATACTATACTATATGTAATTATATTATAATTTCCTCGTAACTGGTGCTAAGAAGAAACATTGAATTAATTGATTTTGAATACATATATTGAATGAATGATTCTCAAATTGATGATGAGATAAGTGAACATTTACAATTGTATTATTGTATTATTAAATGCAATTCATGAGAGAAACGAGATCTATAATTGGATTATTATTTAAGCGAGCGAAAGTTTTGTGGAATACAATTAATTGATTGCCATGGACGTTAACTTTCTGAAAAATAAATTGTGTAGCAATTGGGGGAAAAAATAAGAATTTTGCATTTCAAAACTTTAAATGAAAGTGAATAAATCACTTGATACTATGCAGTAACAGTAGTGGAAACACATATTAACAGCTGTATTATAAATTGTTAAGACTTTAGTAATATAATGTAATAGTTCTGAAAATTTAGATCTGAAAAATATTTATGACAAAAATTAATTGGTTGATAATTTCTAATGATCCTTCATTTTCGTAACTTAGAGAGACTTAGCGGATGCAGTTGAGTATTTATCTTTGTACTAATTCTTGACAAATGATTAGTTTAAGTCAAATTATATATACATACATATATACATATGTACATACATATCTAACAAGTAGATATTCACATTCTGTTTTTTTTTTATCCCACATCAAACAAAAGCATCTTTTGTTGATGATCTCATCGTAACCGACTCATTCTTTGTGTGAAATCTTACAGTCGAGAGTATAAAATATAAGTAAGTTAAATAAAAACTCATTTTATATTTATAGACTTTTGCCTGTTTTGGGTACCCAATATTCCATCACACTCTCTTTCGCTCTTTGTCTCTCTCTTAATAGGATTGAAACTTTCTGAGTTTCATTTGAAGTGGGAAAAATTGAATACCCTTATATATATGTATATGTATTTTTTTTTTATTTATACAAATAGATGGTGTTAGTATCTTTGACCCTTAGGCATGTTTGCGTGTTAAATCCAACGCAGTATCATTATCTATAAACTTTTCGTCTATTTTATGCGCATTCATCATGTATCATTTCCCTTCAACTTCCTGTCAGCGATGAGCTGCTCTCTAATGTGACTTCAACATGCACCGCAATATGGGGGAGGTTGTCAGTAGTGGTTAGAGGCCGCCCTCAATTCGAATGGAAACCATTGAGTCATCGTAGTCAAGCGACAAACCCACACTCGACCGATTTGACCATTGTACATTCATTTTGACTGCCATTTTGATGTATATATGTATGTATGTATGTATATAAATACTCGAGACTCGCTCGTGTCACAAGCAGCGATAAACTGTTATTTACATTATTCCTAAATTAGTTATTAATACTTTATTTTATTCAGTTATTTGCTGAAAGAAGTTAGAAATGGCAAATAATGAATCATTCTCAATACCATCAAACAACATTTTTATCGCTTGATAAGCCCACAAGTCTGTTGATAAGCTATCTCTACTGAGTTGGCCTATTCAATGAGAGAGACAGAGAAGAAAGTAATACAAGCACTAGCACACACACATACACAACACAACACACACACATACACTCAAATGCAATTAAAAGTTCAACTTTTGAATGACACCTGTCGCAAATTCTATACTCTTTGTATATGAGTCCCATTCTTTATTTTTTTACTCTTTCATTACACTCTTTCTTAGTGGCAGCAACATGCTACATTTTTTTTCCCCTACAATGTTTTTACCTCTTGTTGTGTATGTGTTACCTTGTTTTTACTTGCCTCCTCATATGGTAGAAAATGCCCCGCAGTCATGTCTGTACCCCTCTTTTTTGTTATCCAAAGGCATGTTGGACATGCGGAATATTATTACAAATAATGCAATATGTACTTTCTAAGGGGAAACTTTACAGCCGTAACGATAAAGGTACATACCATTGGTGTTTTGTTTTCATTTTTATGCAATTTCCATTTCAATATAAAGCTTTTTATTTTTCCTCTAGCTGCAATTGTTTTTTTTTTTACTACTGAGTATCAAGCTAGTATAATAGACTTAAAATTTTCTGTTTTTTTTCCCACTTGAGTTTGATGACATTACGCTGGCCTTCAGCGACTGTCATAGTTTTTGCTGCCGTTTAAGCCCCATTTAAGTTACCCTACCTACCCATCCACCCATCCACCCACCCACTCACTAACAGGCAACGATTCATAAAATCAATTTATGCAGTTTTTTTTCTTGTCCAATTTTCATTTATCCAGTTTTATTTTCTCGCCAATATCGAATGGTAAAAATCAGTGAGTTTATTTATCTATTTTTTCCCCATTCGTATTTTTATCTGCGTTTTTTGTTTTCTTTTTGTATTCGCAATTTCACTAAACTTTTTCGATGAGTTTGCCTTACTTGTCCATGATGACTCAGATATTTGTTGGGCGAATGTTTAAAGGTTTGCCATCGGAGTAATTTATTGCTTTCTCTGTGACACATGATGAAAAGTCGGATATAAAACAAGAGGAGAGGGGAAACAGTAGTTCTTAAAGTCTACTTGTCAACAGCTCTCAGTTAGGTTGTAATCAAGAATTCTGTATCATAGTCGGATGAAAACTTCGACAATTGAAAACTTTGTTTGCCATGCATCGTCCGTCAGTTAGTTCCATTTACTGGAAAAGTTTCCCTTGCCGCTTGACTAAGCAAAAATTTGCCATGCACAAAAGGATGTTGCATCTACAAAGCTCTTACCTATGATGGTTACCTCTCTTTCCCCTAACAATGCGTACCTTTTGCATAACTTTGCCAAAACTTTCAACAGAATATTTGCATTTCCATTCAGTTCAGACCTATCCAGTAAGGCAGCTGGTTGGTCAGTAGTCTACAAACCATTTCCTTCCATTTTTTGTGGCATTTAATCAATTGGACCAGCTGCAGGTACAAAAAAAACTGGGCGTGGTTTGGTTTGGCTTCGTGCCGCTTATCCATTTCATAGACTCACTGTGTTTAATATTATGACATATTTCCATTTTTTTGTTTTTGTTTTTGGTAAAGCAAAAATTTATTTTAAGCCAGGCAAAAGAGCCTTTTACGTTATACATATATCGATTTTGGTCATCGCATTTGCCAAAGCTAACAATTTTGTTAATTGAAAACAAATTTCATAGACAAACCGGTAGAGGGACAGACCCCAAGGGGGCCATCGAGCTGGACAATATACTTGTTCAAATGTGTTTGAGTGTATGTGTGTGTGTCTGAAGACAAAATTAATTTGGAGTTTTGTTGAAAATCGAACTTGTAATACATTGAAATATTTAATACCCTTTTTTGGAGATCAATGTTTAGATCAGTCTGCAGTTGAAAATCTAACAGATCCAGACTTGGTATATAACACTATCTATTAAAGATAGTGGTGTATGTATAGTGATATTTAATACCTTTAAAACTCTGTATAACAATTATGAGAATTAGGCAAAATCTATTTCAAGCAATTATTTATTATTATTTTTTGGTTTAATTTGATTTATTTTATAGATAGCTATAAAGTACTGTAAAGTAACCGTTTTCTATAGATAGGGTATATGCGCATGTATATGAAAATGGAACAAATGTTGACCTTTTTTTTTAACTCATTTTCTTTTTTGGGGCCAGTTCATTCGCCTACAGCTTGCTTTACCGAGAAACCTTCTTTTATCCCTTTTGCCAAATTATATGTGTATTTAATGTTGCTGCAGCAGCAAAAACAACTACAACGCAAATCATAGGCGGTGTGAAGAAAAGGGGAAAGGGGCAGCGGAGATGGCGAATTTATTAAAAAGTAATGTTTAATTTAATTAAATGTTATGCCCAAGTGATTGCTTATCCGATTTTCGTACATCATTTCAAATCTTATTCACATATATACATATTTTTATTATGCCCCTAAGGGGTAACAGCGCCCGCCCATGGCATGAAACGAAATGAGTTTTCGGTTGCCCTGAAAAACGAGTGCGGGCGGTTGGGCGGTTCCTATTTAAAATAACAACGACAAGGCAGTTGCCAAAGGACGTGAAAGATAAAAAGGGGAGGCCATGGAAGGATTGAGTTTTCAGAGAGAGAGAGAGTTCTTGTTGTGCTTAACTGATTTTATTTTAAGCTAGGGTACAATTTTATTCATTTTAACTAGAAAAAGGGTATTTTACTTATTCGTAGACGATCTCTTTTTTTTTTTATTGTCTGACACCTTTTGGATGTTGTTGTTTATTTAGCGCCTCACTTTTGTGTAAAGTTTTCTTCTAATTAAAGCAAAAAGTTGTACGTCTAACTAAAAGTGCAAAGTGTTCATATTCACTCCAGTAACAAACTTTGTGCTCCTCTAAACTCACTCCTCCCCCACGTAACCAAAATGAGGGAAAAAGGCTGAGTAATTGCAGTCGTGCAAGGCGACAGCAAATGGAAAAGAGAAAAACAGTAAGCAACAACGAAAAGAAAGGGAATAAAACGAATCGAGAATGTTTGACTAGCATAGAAAAAGCAACAGCCTTTTGTGTGCCAATAGGCCAGGCTTCAACATGCGAAAAGCCATTGGGGAAAAATGGAATTGGAGAAAAATGTCAGCTTGTTGTGTGTGCGTTCGTTCTCCAGGCGTAAATCAAGCAAACAAAAAAAGGAAAAAACCATTTACAAAACGCTTTCATAAGAGAGAGCAGTAAGTCAGAACTATGAAATGGGCTTGACATGTTTAGCTATCTCTTAGTCGATATTTCTTGAGCTCTCTCTCCCTGTATCCACAAGGATAGGGAAAAAAGACATGGTGATGGAGCCAAAAATGTATTTATTTTCTCCAAAGAAAGTTTGTATGGAATTACTGTTGCATAGTTTAAGGCACCGACATAATTACATTTATATAAGGGCAACAAAAGTTGCTTAAACAAGATAGTATATTTTATTATTGAATGAAAAATGCATTTTCAACAAATTTACACTTTTTCTTTGTTATAGTTTCAACATTTGCACTTTGCTTCTACGCTGTTGTTGCAACACAGCAGGGGGGCGAGAGAGAACTGTCATCCAAGATGAATAAGCAAAAGCAATAGTGCAGTCTAGGGACATCAGGAAGTCATGGGGCGAAAGCGTAAAGTGTATTTTTTTATAGCGCTGCGGCTGATTCAATTGGTGGCATAACCTCTCTTCTAGAAAATGAGACATAAAAGGAATTACTGAGCGTCGTCGCCATCTCTTCTAGAGAAAAATGGGTAGAGATGATTTTGCATAACTTAGTTTGTCTATATATTCGTATATTTTGAGTATGATGAAAAGCTAAATAAAATTCAAATAGTTGAAATAGATCTGCAATTGGAAAAGTTTTAAAGAATTCTATAAATTCAATTTTCGTAGCATTTCTCTTTTTGGAGTGTCTCAATCCTTTGTGTTTTTGCCTTCAAGTGTTTTTTCATTTCCTTTTGAAATAGTTTGCGGGCAATGTCTGCTATTATTTTCATTTTACCGGTCGGTTTACCCTTCTCCATGCACTTTCATGCTGCCAGGAAAAATTAAATGAAATTGCAATGTAAAGTGGCCCTAGGAGGTTTTGGCATTGCATAATATAATAAAAGCAGATTGCTTTCATGCTGTCGCTTTTATGCTGCTGCCCGTTACTGTAAATAGCACCATTGTTGTATCCGGGTTGTCTGTCCCTCTCTTGCCGATAGTCCAAAGCATAATTAAACTTGAAATTATCCTTGTGGTCGGCCTTGAAACATGTCAAATGCATCAATAAAATTGGTTAAAACCGACATAGAGACGTGTCAACCGTAGCAGGGGGCAACAGTTATGTCATGAAGAATAGAAGAATGTGAAAAACCACAACAAGGATATAAAATGAATGCAGGCCATATAATTGTGTGTGTGGTTTAAGTTCATTTAGGTCCTTACATTAATTCATTAGTTTTGTTTTGTTCTTGGACATATTAATAAATGGTTAAGTTGGCCAAACTTCAGAAATCCTAGCCGGGAATCTTATAATCATTATATCTCAAATCGAACAGACAAAATTTTGATTTACATTATGTACATACATATATTATATTTTTGTTATAATGCTAGAAATTTCCTTTATTTTTCTAGAGTATTCGGCATTCGTATAGAGTGAAATTATATCAAAATATTTTTAATTGCAAGCACATTAAGAACTGTACATGTTTTGGCTTTCTCCAGTTTTGTTCCACATCCAATTCGGGACTACAGCTTGTATTACGTATACGCCTCATTATCCGGCCAACCACAAGGATGAGTCGAGATGTGTAACAACTTTTTTAATGTTCTCATTTTTTTTGTTGCTCCCTTTTTGGTATGTTTAAGCTGTATTTATATAGTATATGTATTCTTTTTTTTATTTTGTGTTTTTAAGTTTTGTGCTCTTTTTTTATGTTGCTTGCTGGGGGTAATTTGTCCAGTGTGTTTCCTGTGGGCGTGGCTTTGTGGGACATGCCTCTGCTAACTTCCTTCCTGTTTGTTTTGCTTCATTTTTTTTTTTTTTTTTTTGTTAGCTTTTTGTTATTTTGGGCATTTTTTTTTGTGTGCGTTAAATAAAAATGAACAAAGTCGTTTGTGCGGCGCGAGCGATTGAGTAGTGAACGAATGAGGGGAGCTGTAAGGAGGGATAAGGAGTATGGGGGTAGAGGTGAGGTCAACAAGAGCTGGCCTGCCGTCAGCTTGTTTAGAGTCAAGTGAGAACATAAAATGGGAAAGTTTTTTCTTCCGGCTTACGTCATGTTTTATTGTTGCGCCATGGAACCATCGAGTCATGGCGGCATTAAAGGATTTCGCCTGCCGAAATATTATTGTCATGTTGAAAAATTCATTGAGGAATGTGGCACACATGTTCCAAGTTGCTGAGAAAAAAGGCAGACAAAAAAAAAGGACTCTCACTCCACCGTTCTGTCGCAATGTCAAAGAGAACACGCTCAAGCAAAACAGGACAATAACGACAGATGCCTAAAGTAGAAAAAATAAGTCAGAGATTAAATGAAAACGCCGATTTTGTGATACCCTTTATGCCAAGTAAGCTAATTTTAAGCATCTAGGAAAAGATCCCTTATTTTGTTTTACAAAATTATAATTTTATAAATAAGTATTGTTATTTATGTACCATTTTATCCAGTAGCCTGCGGCGTCGGCGTGTACAGGGTATGAAAATGGAATCCACATGCGCCTACTTTCCCTTCGGATTTCATTTCCTCGGTCTCTTAACACGTTTTTCGGCCTTTCTCTCATTGTGTCTCGCAGTCGTTCTCTCCCTATTTCTCTCTGTCTCTGGTTTCGTGTGTGTGTTTTTTTTCTCAGGTTATGCCTATATATATATGGGTTAGGAGGCAACTAATCCATTTCGCTTGCTATTTTTAACAAAAACGTTAGCGGTAGCCAGCGTCCCAAAGGGGCCAAGAGGAGCGAGCAACAACGACAACACAAGCGGCGCAGCTGTGGCAAATCAAAAGCCGCACTCACATACACACACACGCGTACTCACACACACGCAAAGGCGGTAGCCCCTTGCGTTAGGCAACGGTTATACTGTTTTGGTGCTCGCTGCGCAAGCTGTTGAGAGTTTGTCCGCTCTTATTCTCTTTTATTTGTCTCTCATACAAATCCTTACTCTCTTGTTCCCTCTTTCTCTCTCTCTTTCAATCCATGTATATATATATTTATACATTTATTTCGCACCCTCTCTCTCTCTCTCATTCTCTAATTCTCCGACTAAGCATTTTGATAGCGAGTTTTTGCGGCTTGTACGTTGTTCTTGTTGTGTTTGTTGGTGTTTTGTTCTTTGTGTGTATTTTGTGTGCTACTGTGTTAATTTCCACACGGTATACACACACACTTGAAATGAAGCCGGTTCTTTCACAGGAACAAAGGCATAAACCAAAAAAAAAAAAAATAATAATGAAGAGGAAAGGAAAGTAAAGAAAAGAAAAGGAAAAGCATGAAAAGGGGGAAAACTCCACATGCAAAACATTTTCCCTGTGAATCCATAAAGTGACCTAGCCATACCATTCGCCATTTTACCTCCTCTGGCGCTTTCCATTTCCCCCATTTGGTTCTGTTTTTGTTTTTTTTTTTTCTCTCTTTCTTTTCTTTATGCGTTGCCCACATCCTGTTGTGTTGTTGTGCGTGAGCCTTTTGTGTGTGTTTGCATTTTGGTTACATTTTTTTTTCTTTTCCTATTTGTTCTTCTTTCCCTTCGTTTTTCTGTTGCCATTTTGATGGTTTTTTGTTACGGCCACATAGTGATTGAGTAGGGGAGAGTGAAGACTTTTATAATTGTCATGCTAAAAAAGGATCATAATATATTTTTGGTTGAAAATTTTAATTTTTACTTTATAGAATAAATGCTAAATAATAGTTATATATCAAATTAAGCCCAATTCGGATTTATAATAGCTGAACTATAACACAATGAGCATTCTTTCTAACGGCTTTACCATATGTGGCTGAGATATTTAATTTTATATCTTATATCGAGTCAATGAAAACTCCATTTTCTTATTGCTCTTGTTCAATTATAATATAATTGTATTATATTCTATCAGAGCATATTTGTCCCAAAGTTGAAATGAAATAAGATTGGCTATTAATGATTTTTAGATCGATACACAACACCCATGATGCACTTAATTTCATTTAGATTGTAAGCAGGCACAACTAGATATGATACAGATTGTGTATATAAATACCTTATCTGTAATACATATACTGGAAAATCTTATTGCGAACTTTATATGATGTTGTGTGCGTGGTGTCAACACAATTGTTAACTATATTTCAGATTTTTTGTTGTATTAATTTCCGTATCATCATATTATACATATATATTATATATGTAGTATAAATGCGTCACTTTCAATACAATATACAATATACTCAATATACTGACACCTTTGGATAATGACAAAAAAAAAAACAATCCTTAAAGCAATTTATTCTGAGTTCATGGATTTCTAACCTAGTTTTGTCACATTTTCCCTCCCTCTCTCTTACCACAATACCTTAATACCGTAGTATTTTATGCTTTCACGAAATCTCTTGATACAGTTAATTCTGTTTATAGCCAAGTATCTAACCTGATTGTCATTTGGCTGGCAATCGCATTATTTGGTTTTCGAGTCTTTGCACTAATGTGGCTTCGCTAGTTGTTTTCTCTTCGTTTGTCGATTTTACCGACATTTATCCCGAATAACATCGCCTAGAGAGAATCCAGACAACACGCTCGCTTATCGCTCGGGGCATATCATTTAATTTCAACATTATTTGT